>OY997274.1:225566105-226954761 GCA_963921465.1 Triticum timopheevii | reverse complement strand
GAATCTGAGGTTTGGCATTCACGTCTTTGTCACATAAGTTTCGGTGTTATGACGCGGCTAGCTAAGTTGGATTTAATCCCGAGTTTCACTTTAGCCAAAGGTTCTAAGTGCCTGTCATGTGTGCAAGCTAAGCAACCTCGCCAGCCTCACAAGGCTGCGGAGGAGAGACACTTGGCACCATTAGAACTCATACATTCTGATCTTTGTGAGATGAACGGTGTATTGACTAAAGGTGGAAAGAAATACTTCATGACATTGATAGATGATTCCACTAGATATTGCTATGTGTATCTGTTAAACACTAAAGACGAGGCTCTACACTACTTTAAAATCTATAAGGCAGAAGTTGAGAATCAACTTGAAAAGAAAATTAAACGATTCCGTTCAGATCGTGGTGGAGAGTACTTCTCGAGTGAGTTTGATTCTTTCGGTGCGGAACACGGCATTATTCATGAGAGGACGCCTCCCTATTCACCCCAGTCAAACGGGGTTGCCGAGCGGAAAAACCGTACTCTAACTGATCTGGTTAACGCCATGTTAGATACGTCGGGTTTATCCAAGGCATGGTGGGGGGAGGCTATATTGACGGCATGTCATGTCCTGAATAAAGTTCCGATGAAGGATAATGAGATCACTCCATATGAGAGATGGACAAAGAGAAGGACAACACTCTCGTACTTGCGTACTTGGGGCTGTTTGGCGAAAGTCAACGTGCCGATCCCCAAAAAGCGTAAGCTTGGACCCAAGACTGTGGATTGCGTTAATTTGGGCTACGCTAAGAACAGCGTTGGCTATAGATTTCTAGTAGTGAAATCTGAGCTACCTGACCAGAAGGTCGGTACAATCATAGAGTCTAAGGATGCTACATTCTTTGAGGATATTTTTCCTATGAGAGATATGCAAAGCACTTCTAGACAGGAATCTGAGGAGACTCCTGAGCCTGCCATTCCTATGGAATATTATGAACGAACACATGATGAAAATCCCGAGGAGGATGACGAGGAAACCCTTGGTAGGGGCAAGAGACAAAGGACTGCAAAGACCTTTGGTGATGATTTCTTCGTGTACCTCGTGGATGATACTCCCACTTCTATTTTAGAAGCGTATGCCTCTCCAGAAGCTGACTACTGGAAAGATGCGGTCCGTAGCGAGATGGATTCCATCATGGCTAATGGGACATGGGAGATCACTGAGCGTCCCTATGGTTGCAAACCATTGGGATGTAAGTGGGTGTTCAAGAAAAAGCTTAGGCCCGATGGTACGATTGAAAAGTACAAGGCTAGGCTTGTGGCCAAGGGCTATGACCAGAAAGAAGAGGAAGACTTCTTCGATACTTATTCACCTGTGGCTAGACTGACCACCATTCGAGTATTACTCTCGTTGGCGGCCTCACATGGTCTTCTCGTCCATCAAATGGATGTTAAGACGGCTTTTCTGAATGGAGAGCTAAATGAGGAAATCTACATGCAACAGCCAGATGGCTTTGTGATAGATGGTCAGGAAAGGAAGGTGTGTAGGTTGCTGAAATCTTTATATGGTCTGAAGCAAGCACCTAAGCAATGGCATGATAAGTTTAATACAACACTGACATCTGTTGGCTTCGTTGTTAATGAAGCTGACAAATGTGTATACTATCGCCATGGTGGGGGCGAAGGAGTTATATTGTGCCTGTATGTTGATGACATACTGATATTCGGAACAAACCTCAAAGTCATTGAGGAGGTCAAATCGTTTCTGTCTCAGAACTTTGAGATGAAGGACCTTGGTGTGGCTGATGTTATATTGAACATCAAGCTACTGAGAGATAATGAGGGTGGGATCACACTTCTGCAATCCCATTATGTTGAGAAGGTGTTGAGTCGCTTTGGATATTCGGACTGCACACCATCTCAAACACCATATGATCCTAGCGTGTTGATTCGAAAGTCCAAAGGCATGGCTAAAGATCAATTGAGATATTCTCAAATCATTGGTTCACTGATGTACCTAGCGAGCGCAACGAGGCCTGACATCGCGTTTGCTGTGAGCAAACTGAGCCGGTTTGTTTCCAAACCGGGTGATGTACATTGGCATGCTGTTGAAAGAGTTATGCGCTATCTGAAAGGTACTATGAATCATGGACTTCACTATACCGGAAACCCGTCAGTACTTGAAGGGTATAGTGATGCGAATTGGATCTCTGATGCTGATGAGATGAAGGCCACAACTGGGTATATGTTTACTCTTGGAGGTGGCGCTGTTTCCTGGAAGTCTTGCAAGCAAACGATCTTAACGAGATCGACAATGGAAGCAGAATTAACAGCATTAGACACTTCTGGTGTTGAAGCAGGATGGCTTCGAGATCTATTGATGGACTTGCCACTGGTTGATAAACCGGTTCCGGCTATCCTTATGAACTGTGATAATCAGACTGTCATCACCAAGGTGAAGAGTTCAAAGGACAATATGAAGTCCAACAAACACATAAGAATGAGATTAAAAGCTGTCAGAAAATTAAGAAACTCCGGAGTGATAGCGTTGGACTATGTCCATACGGCTAAGAATCTGGCAGATCCCTTTACGAAAGGGCTATCACGTGTAGTGATAGATAGTGCATCGAGGGAGATGGGTATGAGACCCACATGAGTTGCCACGGTGGTAACCCAACCTATGTGATCGGAGATCCCGTGAAGTAGGACCTGGGAAACAAGCCAGTGGTGAACTGAGGAGAGTAACTTTACTAACCCACTCCGTTGGAGATGCAATACTCTCAGAAACTGTATGGAAGGATGACTACTGTCTTAATGTGTTCCAAGGCTTATATGCATAAGCAAGATGCTATCCTACAGAGTGATCTTTGGAGGAACACACCTATGTGAGCCCGACTGCTAGTCACAGTCTATGAGATTGGGGTGATCTCTAGTAAACTCATGAATAGGCCAGGAGTGTGACTTATATGCTCCACCCGAGGGGTCAGTCTTCGGCAGCCCAGTACTAGTAAGACATGTGGTGAAACTTCTTTACGCCAAACTGACAATTCAAGGCATAGTCCATTGTTCAGTTGTGAAGGAATGTAGCTACTTGCTCTAGGTGAAGCTCAACCTTAACAGGTCTTCACTGAAATACTAGTATATCAAAACAGTGTTTGGAACAGAGGACACTATGGGCCCTCGAGATCTGGTGGGGGATTGCTGAAATCTGAGATGGGCTCTAGGCCCATATTGCAATTTCTGAAAAATCTCTAAGGGCCCATGTGGGATATATGGCACTAGGTGTGGTGGGAAGTTTAGTCCCACCTTGGAAGTGGAAGGAGAGTTGGAGTGGTTTATAAGGGTTTCTCTCCTACATGCTATTGGAGCTTGAGAAGAGAAGAGGCCCTCGCGCGCTCCTCCTCCGCCGCCCGCCTCGCCACGCCTCGCCTCGTCACGACGCGCCGCGGGTTGCGGGAATGAGCCGAGCCGAGCTCACACCTACGCGCTTATTTTTGCCAGTCACTAACGGAGAGGTTCTGACAGCAGGGCCACGATCGGAGACGTCGGATCGTGGGCTGTCACGGACTCGGACGTGGGTCAAGCCCACGTCTCTCCACGCGGCTGCGCCTATATAAGCGTGCGCCGTCTCCTAACCCTAGCCGCAACGAACAGATCACATCTGCTCACGCGCACACCCACCGTCGTTCCTTTGCTGCTGCTGCCGCCGGCGACTCCATCCCGTCCGCCGCGTACACGGTCGACGGGAGAGCAGGTCTCCGAAACCACGCCCTTCTGGTTCCTGTACGGGGTGAGGGGCGAATAGGTTTTTGGGCAGCGATTACGCGACTGCTCGCTTCCGATCGTCTACTTCCTCTACGTCCGCGTCGCCTTCATCATCACCATGTCCACCGACGCCGACCGTGCCGTCACCGAGAAAGCTGAGGCCGACAAGAAGGCCGCTGAGGACGCTTCTGCTGCTGCTGTCACCGCGGCAGCGGCTTCTGCATGGCCTATTGGAGGGTATACCGCGTTTATCCCTCTCCTGATAATTTCTGTATTAGCAGTGCTAGCATCATGTGTAGATCTGTCTACTATTTGCGAAGTACGTGCTTGCTTAGATCAGTACCAATATGCTCCTAGTTCTATTAATGCCATGCTAGTCATCTACTTATGGATTAAATTAGTCGAAAAATTGCCTATTTACTCAGCAATCCAAAAACCTATTATGTGTAGGAACTTTTCGGCAAGTGGCTTAGCCGCTGCACTGAAACCGGATAAGTTTACCGGTACGCATTTTAAGCGTTGGCAGACAAAGACCACTTTATGGCTCACGGCTATGAACGTGTTCTGGGTAGCCGGTGTGTCCACTGGAACGATTGCTCCTGAACAGGAGAAGGCGTTCAGGGAGGCAACCACTGTGTTTATCGGAGCTGTTCTTACCGTGATCGGAGATAAACTGGTCGACGCATATTTACATATGCATGTCGCCAAGGACTTGTGGGAGGCGCTCGAATCTAAGTTCGGGGCTGCCGATGCAGGTAGCGAGATGTATATTATAGAGCAGTTCCACGATTACAAGATGGTTGAAAACCGTCCTGTATTGGAGCAGGCTCATGAGATTATATGCATTGTTAAGGAGCTTGAGCTTCTTAAGTGCGAGTTACCGGGCAAATTTGTCGCGGGCTGCATAATCGCTAAGCTCCCCAATTCCTGGAGGAACTTTGCCACCACTCTGAAACATCAGAGGCGTGAATTCTCTGTGGAGGATGTCATTGGCCATCTGAGTGTTGAGCAGAACTCAAGGGCAAAGGACTCGCACGGAAAAGGGGTCGAAGGAACTTCTGTGGCCAATATGGTGCATCAGAAGAACTCCAATTCCCACAAGCCCAGGGGAAAGAACGGTGTCCAACAGACTGCCGACTTTAAGAAGAAGGGTAAGAAGACCTTCAAGAAGAACAAGAAGGATGAGGGCTGCTTTACTTGTGGTTCGACTGAACATTGGGCCAACAAGTGCCCAAACAAGTTTAAGAAGTCAGGACAGGACTCCAAGTCTGTCAACATGATTGTGGGCAACAATGAGAATGGTGCATCTGGGTACGGTAATTTATTTACTGTTTTCTCAGTGTTTCAGCCTACCGATTGGTGGGTGGATACAGGTGCAGGTGTTCATGTGTGTGCTGACATTTCATTGTTCTCTTCTTACCAGGTCACAGGCCACGGGTCCGTATTGATGGGGAATGGCGCGAGTGCTTCTGTTCATGGTGTTGGCACGGTCGATCTGAAGTTTACTTCGGGAAGGATCGTGCAGCTGAAGAACGTGCAGCATGTCCCCGCCATCAAGAAGAACCTCGTTAGTGGCTCCCTTCTATGTAGAGAAGGGTTTAAGTTGGTATTCGAGTCTAATAAATTAGTTGTTACTAAGTATGGACTATTTGTTGGAAAAGGTTATGAGAGCGGAGGGATGTTCCGCCTTTCCCTCGCAGATTTCTGTAATAAAGTCGTGAACCATATTCATTCGAGTATTAATGAATCTGAGGTTTGGCATTCACGTCTTTGTCACATAAGTTTCGGTGTTATGACGCGGCTAGCTAAGTTGGATTTAATCCCGAGTTTCACTTTAGCCAAAGGTTCTAAGTGCCTGTCATGTGTGCAAGCTAAGCAACCTCGCCAGCCTCACAAGGCTGCGGAGGAGAGACACTTGGCACCATTAGAACTCATACATTCTGATCTTTGTGAGATGAACGGTGTATTGACTAAAGGTGGAAAGAAATACTTCATGACATTGATAGATGATTCCACTAGATATTGCTATGTGTATCTGTTAAACACTAAAGACGAGGCTCTACACTACTTTAAAATCTATAAGGCAGAAGTTGAGAATCAACTTGAAAAGAAAATTAAACGATTCCGTTCAGATCGTGGTGGAGAGTACTTCTCGAGTGAGTTTGATTCTTTCGGTGCGGAACACGGCATTATTCATGAGAGGACGCCTCCCTATTCACCCCAGTCAAACGGGGTTGCCGAGCGGAAAAACCGTACTCTAACTGATCTGGTTAACGCCATGTTAGATACGTCGGGTTTATCCAAGGCATGGTGGGGGGAGGCTATATTGACGGCATGTCATGTCCTGAATAAAGTTCCGATGAAGGATAATGAGATCACTCCATATGAGAGATGGACAAAGAGAAGGACAACACTCTCGTACTTGCGTACTTGGGGCTGTTTGGCGAAAGTCAACGTGCCGATCCCCAAAAAGCGTAAGCTTGGACCCAAGACTGTGGATTGCGTTAATTTGGGCTACGCTAAGAACAGCGTTGGCTATAGATTTCTAGTAGTGAAATCTGAGCTACCTGACCAGAAGGTCGGTACAATCATAGAGTCTAAGGATGCTACATTCTTTGAGGATATTTTTCCTATGAGAGATATGCAAAGCACTTCTAGACAGGAATCTGAGGAGACTCCTGAGCCTGCCATTCCTATGGAATATTATGAACGAACACATGATGAAAATCCCGAGGAGGATGACGAGGAAACCCTTGGTAGGGGCAAGAGACAAAGGACTGCAAAGACCTTTGGTGATGATTTCTTCGTGTACCTCGTGGATGATACTCCCACTTCTATTTTAGAAGCGTATGCCTCTCCAGAAGCTGACTACTGGAAAGATGCGGTCCGTAGCGAGATGGATTCCATCATGGCTAATGGGACATGGGAGATCACTGAGCGTCCCTATGGTTGCAAACCATTGGGATGTAAGTGGGTGTTCAAGAAAAAGCTTAGGCCCGATGGTACGATTGAAAAGTACAAGGCTAGGCTTGTGGCCAAGGGCTATGACCAGAAAGAAGAGGAAGACTTCTTCGATACTTATTCACCTGTGGCTAGACTGACCACCATTCGAGTATTACTCTCGTTGGCGGCCTCACATGGTCTTCTCGTCCATCAAATGGATGTTAAGACGGCTTTTCTGAATGGAGAGCTAAATGAGGAAATCTACATGCAACAGCCAGATGGCTTTGTGATAGATGGTCAGGAAAGGAAGGTGTGTAGGTTGCTGAAATCTTTATATGGTCTGAAGCAAGCACCTAAGCAATGGCATGATAAGTTTAATACAACACTGACATCTGTTGGCTTCGTTGTTAATGAAGCTGACAAATGTGTATACTATCGCCATGGTGGGGGCGAAGGAGTTATATTGTGCCTGTATGTTGATGACATACTGATATTCGGAACAAACCTCAAAGTCATTGAGGAGGTCAAATCGTTTCTGTCTCAGAACTTTGAGATGAAGGACCTTGGTGTGGCTGATGTTATATTGAACATCAAGCTACTGAGAGATAATGAGGGTGGGATCACACTTCTGCAATCCCATTATGTTGAGAAGGTGTTGAGTCGCTTTGGATATTCGGACTGCACACCATCTCAAACACCATATGATCCTAGCGTGTTGATTCGAAAGTCCAAAGGCATGGCTAAAGATCAATTGAGATATTCTCAAATCATTGGTTCACTGATGTACCTAGCGAGCGCAACGAGGCCTGACATCGCGTTTGCTGTGAGCAAACTGAGCCGGTTTGTTTCCAAACCGGGTGATGTACATTGGCATGCTGTTGAAAGAGTTATGCGCTATCTGAAAGGTACTATGAATCATGGACTTCACTATACCGGAAACCCGTCAGTACTTGAAGGGTATAGTGATGCGAATTGGATCTCTGATGCTGATGAGATGAAGGCCACAACTGGGTATATGTTTACTCTTGGAGGTGGCGCTGTTTCCTGGAAGTCTTGCAAGCAAACGATCTTAACGAGATCGACAATGGAAGCAGAATTAACAGCATTAGACACTTCTGGTGTTGAAGCAGGATGGCTTCGAGATCTATTGATGGACTTGCCACTGGTTGATAAACCGGTTCCGGCTATCCTTATGAACTGTGATAATCAGACTGTCATCACCAAGGTGAAGAGTTCAAAGGACAATATGAAGTCCAACAAACACATAAGAATGAGATTAAAAGCTGTCAGAAAATTAAGAAACTCCGGAGTGATAGCGTTGGACTATGTCCATACGGCTAAGAATCTGGCAGATCCCTTTACGAAAGGGCTATCACGTGTAGTGATAGATAGTGCATCGAGGGAGATGGGTATGAGACCCACATGAGTTGCCACGGTGGTAACCCAACCTATGTGATCGGAGATCCCGTGAAGTAGGACCTGGGAAACAAGCCAGTGGTGAACTGAGGAGAGTAACTTTACTAACCCACTCCGTTGGAGATGCAATACTCTCAGAAACTGTATGGAAGGATGACTACTGTCTTAATGTGTTCCAAGGCTTATATGCATAAGCAAGATGCTATCCTACAGAGTGATCTTTGGAGGAACACACCTATGTGAGCCCGACTGCTAGTCACAGTCTATGAGATTGGGGTGATCTCTAGTAAACTCATGAATAGGCCAGGAGTGTGACTTATATGCTCCACCCGAGGGGTCAGTCTTCGGCAGCCCAGTACTAGTAAGACATGTGGTGAAACTTCTTTACGCCAAACTGACAATTCAAGGCATAGTCCATTGTTCAGTTGTGAAGGAATGTAGCTACTTGCTCTAGGTGAAGCTCAACCTTAACAGGTCTTCACTGAAATACTAGTATATCAAAACAGTGTTTGGAACAGAGGACACTATGGGCCCTCGAGATCTGGTGGGGGATTGCTGAAATCTGAGATGGGCTCTAGGCCCATATTGCAATTTCTGAAAAATCTCTAAGGGCCCATGTGGGATATATGGCACTAGGTGTGGTGGGAAGTTTAGTCCCACCTTGGAAGTGGAAGGAGAGTTGGAGTGGTTTATAAGGGTTTCTCTCCTACATGCTATTGGAGCTTGAGAAGAGAAGAGGCCCTCGCGCGCTCCTCCTCCGCCGCCCGCCTCGCCACGCCTCGCCTCGTCACGACGCGCCGCGGGTTGCGGGAATGAGCCGAGCCGAGCTCACACCTACGCGCTTATTTTTGCCAGTCACTAACGGAGAGGTTCTGACAGCAGGGCCACGATCGGAGACGTCGGATCGTGGGCTGTCACGGACTCGGACGTGGGTCAAGCCCACGTCTCTCCACGCGGCTGCGCCTATATAAGCGTGCGCCGTCTCCTAACCCTAGCCGCAACGAACAGATCACATCTGCTCACGCGCACACCCACCGTCGTTCCTTTGCTGCTGCTGCCGCCGGCGACTCCATCCCGTCCGCCGCGTACACGGTCGACGGGAGAGCAGGTCTCCGAAACCACGCCCTTCTGGTTCCTGTACGGGGTGAGGGGCGAATAGGTTTTTGGGCAGCGATTACGCGACTGCTCGCTTCCGATCGTCTACTTCCTCTACGTCCGCGTCGCCTTCATCATCACCATGTCCACCGACGCCGACCGTGCCGTCACCGAGAAAGCTGAGGCCGACAAGAAGGCCGCTGAGGACGCTTCTGCTGCTGCTGTCACCGCGGCAGCGGCTTCTGCATGGCCTATTGGAGGGTATACCGCGTTTATCCCTCTCCTGATAATTTCTGTATTAGCAGTGCTAGCATCATGTGTAGATCTGTCTACTATTTGCGAAGTACGTGCTTGCTTAGATCAGTACCAATATGCTCCTAGTTCTATTAATGCCATGCTAGTCATCTACTTATGGATTAAATTAGTCGAAAAATTGCCTATTTACTCAGCAATCCAAAAACCTATTATGTGTAGGAACTTTTCGGCAAGTGGCTTAGCCGCTGCACTGAAACCGGATAAGTTTACCGGTACGCATTTTAAGCGTTGGCAGACAAAGACCACTTTATGGCTCACGGCTATGAACGTGTTCTGGGTAGCCGGTGTGTCCACTGGAACGATTGCTCCTGAACAGGAGAAGGCGTTCAGGGAGGCAACCACTGTGTTTATCGGAGCTGTTCTTACCGTGATCGGAGATAAACTGGTCGACGCATATTTACATATGCATGTCGCCAAGGACTTGTGGGAGGCGCTCGAATCTAAGTTCGGGGCTGCCGATGCAGGTAGCGAGATGTATATTATAGAGCAGTTCCACGATTACAAGATGGTTGAAAACCGTCCTGTATTGGAGCAGGCTCATGAGATTATATGCATTGTTAAGGAGCTTGAGCTTCTTAAGTGCGAGTTACCGGGCAAATTTGTCGCGGGCTGCATAATCGCTAAGCTCCCCAATTCCTGGAGGAACTTTGCCACCACTCTGAAACATCAGAGGCGTGAATTCTCTGTGGAGGATGTCATTGGCCATCTGAGTGTTGAGCAGAACTCAAGGGCAAAGGACTCGCACGGAAAAGGGGTCGAAGGAACTTCTGTGGCCAATATGGTGCATCAGAAGAACTCCAATTCCCACAAGCCCAGGGGAAAGAACGGTGTCCAACAGACTGCCGACTTTAAGAAGAAGGGTAAGAAGACCTTCAAGAAGAACAAGAAGGATGAGGGCTGCTTTACTTGTGGTTCGACTGAACATTGGGCCAACAAGTGCCCAAACAAGTTTAAGAAGTCAGGACAGGACTCCAAGTCTGTCAACATGATTGTGGGCAACAATGAGAATGGTGCATCTGGGTACGGTAATTTATTTACTGTTTTCTCAGTGTTTCAGCCTACCGATTGGTGGGTGGATACAGGTGCAGGTGTTCATGTGTGTGCTGACATTTCATTGTTCTCTTCTTACCAGGTCACAGGCCACGGGTCCGTATTGATGGGGAATGGCGCGAGTGCTTCTGTTCATGGTGTTGGCACGGTCGATCTGAAGTTTACTTCGGGAAGGATCGTGCAGCTGAAGAACGTGCAGCATGTCCCCGCCATCAAGAAGAACCTCGTTAGTGGCTCCCTTCTATGTAGAGAAGGGTTTAAGTTGGTATTCGAGTCTAATAAATTAGTTGTTACTAAGTATGGACTATTTGTTGGAAAAGGTTATGAGAGCGGAGGGATGTTCCGCCTTTCCCTCGCAGATTTCTGTAATAAAGTCGTGAACCATATTCATTCGAGTATTAATGAATCTGAGGTTTGGCATTCACGTCTTTGTCACATAAGTTTCGGTGTTATGACGCGGCTAGCTAAGTTGGATTTAATCCCGAGTTTCACTTTAGCCAAAGGTTCTAAGTGCCTGTCATGTGTGCAAGCTAAGCAACCTCGCCAGCCTCACAAGGCTGCGGAGGAGAGACACTTGGCACCATTAGAACTCATACATTCTGATCTTTGTGAGATGAACGGTGTATTGACTAAAGGTGGAAAGAAATACTTCATGACATTGATAGATGATTCCACTAGATATTGCTATGTGTATCTGTTAAACACTAAAGACGAGGCTCTACACTACTTTAAAATCTATAAGGCAGAAGTTGAGAATCAACTTGAAAAGAAAATTAAACGATTCCGTTCAGATCGTGGTGGAGAGTACTTCTCGAGTGAGTTTGATTCTTTCGGTGCGGAACACGGCATTATTCATGAGAGGACGCCTCCCTATTCACCCCAGTCAAACGGGGTTGCCGAGCGGAAAAACCGTACTCTAACTGATCTGGTTAACGCCATGTTAGATACGTCGGGTTTATCCAAGGCATGGTGGGGGGAGGCTATATTGACGGCATGTCATGTCCTGAATAAAGTTCCGATGAAGGATAATGAGATCACTCCATATGAGAGATGGACAAAGAGAAGGACAACACTCTCGTACTTGCGTACTTGGGGCTGTTTGGCGAAAGTCAACGTGCCGATCCCCAAAAAGCGTAAGCTTGGACCCAAGACTGTGGATTGCGTTAATTTGGGCTACGCTAAGAACAGCGTTGGCTATAGATTTCTAGTAGTGAAATCTGAGCTACCTGACCAGAAGGTCGGTACAATCATAGAGTCTAAGGATGCTACATTCTTTGAGGATATTTTTCCTATGAGAGATATGCAAAGCACTTCTAGACAGGAATCTGAGGAGACTCCTGAGCCTGCCATTCCTATGGAATATTATGAACGAACACATGATGAAAATCCCGAGGAGGATGACGAGGAAACCCTTGGTAGGGGCAAGAGACAAAGGACTGCAAAGACCTTTGGTGATGATTTCTTCGTGTACCTCGTGGATGATACTCCCACTTCTATTTTAGAAGCGTATGCCTCTCCAGAAGCTGACTACTGGAAAGATGCGGTCCGTAGCGAGATGGATTCCATCATGGCTAATGGGACATGGGAGATCACTGAGCGTCCCTATGGTTGCAAACCATTGGGATGTAAGTGGGTGTTCAAGAAAAAGCTTAGGCCCGATGGTACGATTGAAAAGTACAAGGCTAGGCTTGTGGCCAAGGGCTATGACCAGAAAGAAGAGGAAGACTTCTTCGATACTTATTCACCTGTGGCTAGACTGACCACCATTCGAGTATTACTCTCGTTGGCGGCCTCACATGGTCTTCTCGTCCATCAAATGGATGTTAAGACGGCTTTTCTGAATGGAGAGCTAAATGAGGAAATCTACATGCAACAGCCAGATGGCTTTGTGATAGATGGTCAGGAAAGGAAGGTGTGTAGGTTGCTGAAATCTTTATATGGTCTGAAGCAAGCACCTAAGCAATGGCATGATAAGTTTAATACAACACTGACATCTGTTGGCTTCGTTGTTAATGAAGCTGACAAATGTGTATACTATCGCCATGGTGGGGGCGAAGGAGTTATATTGTGCCTGTATGTTGATGACATACTGATATTCGGAACAAACCTCAAAGTCATTGAGGAGGTCAAATCGTTTCTGTCTCAGAACTTTGAGATGAAGGACCTTGGTGTGGCTGATGTTATATTGAACATCAAGCTACTGAGAGATAATGAGGGTGGGATCACACTTCTGCAATCCCATTATGTTGAGAAGGTGTTGAGTCGCTTTGGATATTCGGACTGCACACCATCTCAAACACCATATGATCCTAGCGTGTTGATTCGAAAGTCCAAAGGCATGGCTAAAGATCAATTGAGATATTCTCAAATCATTGGTTCACTGATGTACCTAGCGAGCGCAACGAGGCCTGACATCGCGTTTGCTGTGAGCAAACTGAGCCGGTTTGTTTCCAAACCGGGTGATGTACATTGGCATGCTGTTGAAAGAGTTATGCGCTATCTGAAAGGTACTATGAATCATGGACTTCACTATACCGGAAACCCGTCAGTACTTGAAGGGTATAGTGATGCGAATTGGATCTCTGATGCTGATGAGATGAAGGCCACAACTGGGTATATGTTTACTCTTGGAGGTGGCGCTGTTTCCTGGAAGTCTTGCAAGCAAACGATCTTAACGAGATCGACAATGGAAGCAGAATTAACAGCATTAGACACTTCTGGTGTTGAAGCAGGATGGCTTCGAGATCTATTGATGGACTTGCCACTGGTTGATAAACCGGTTCCGGCTATCCTTATGAACTGTGATAATCAGACTGTCATCACCAAGGTGAAGAGTTCAAAGGACAATATGAAGTCCAACAAACACATAAGAATGAGATTAAAAGCTGTCAGAAAATTAAGAAACTCCGGAGTGATAGCGTTGGACTATGTCCATACGGCTAAGAATCTGGCAGATCCCTTTACGAAAGGGCTATCACGTGTAGTGATAGATAGTGCATCGAGGGAGATGGGTATGAGACCCACATGAGTTGCCACGGTGGTAACCCAACCTATGTGATCGGAGATCCCGTGAAGTAGGACCTGGGAAACAAGCCAGTGGTGAACTGAGGAGAGTAACTTTACTAACCCACTCCGTTGGAGATGCAATACTCTCAGAAACTGTATGGAAGGATGACTACTGTCTTAATGTGTTCCAAGGCTTATATGCATAAGCAAGATGCTATCCTACAGAGTGATCTTTGGAGGAACACACCTATGTGAGCCCGACTGCTAGTCACAGTCTATGAGATTGGGGTGATCTCTAGTAAACTCATGAATAGGCCAGGAGTGTGACTTATATGCTCCACCCGAGGGGTCAGTCTTCGGCAGCCCAGTACTAGTAAGACATGTGGTGAAACTTCTTTACGCCAAACTGACAATTCAAGGCATAGTCCATTGTTCAGTTGTGAAGGAATGTAGCTACTTGCTCTAGGTGAAGCTCAACCTTAACAGGTCTTCACTGAAATACTAGTATATCAAAACAGTGTTTGGAACAGAGGACACTATGGGCCCTCGAGATCTGGTGGGGGATTGCTGAAATCTGAGATGGGCTCTAGGCCCATATTGCAATTTCTGAAAAATCTCTAAGGGCCCATGTGGGATATATGGCACTAGGTGTGGTGGGAAGTTTAGTCCCACCTTGGAAGTGGAAGGAGAGTTGGAGTGGTTTATAAGGGTTTCTCTCCTACATGCTATTGGAGCTTGAGAAGAGAAGAGGCCCTCGCGCGCTCCTCCTCCGCCGCCCGCCTCGCCACGCCTCGCCTCGTCACGACGCGCCGCGGGTTGCGGGAATGAGCCGAGCCGAGCTCACACCTACGCGCTTATTTTTGCCAGTCACTAACGGAGAGGTTCTGACAGCAGGGCCACGATCGGAGACGTCGGATCGTGGGCTGTCACGGACTCGGACGTGGGTCAAGCCCACGTCTCTCCACGCGGCTGCGCCTATATAAGCGTGCGCCGTCTCCTAACCCTAGCCGCAACGAACAGATCACATCTGCTCACGCGCACACCCACCGTCGTTCCTTTGCTGCTGCTGCCGCCGGCGACTCCATCCCGTCCGCCGCGTACACGGTCGACGGGAGAGCAGGTCTCCGAAACCACGCCCTTCTGGTTCCTGTACGGGGTGAGGGGCGAATAGGTTTTTGGGCAGCGATTACGCGACTGCTCGCTTCCGATCGTCTACTTCCTCTACGTCCGCGTCGCCTTCATCATCACCATGTCCACCGACGCCGACCGTGCCGTCACCGAGAAAGCTGAGGCCGACAAGAAGGCCGCTGAGGACGCTTCTGCTGCTGCTGTCACCGCGGCAGCGGCTTCTGCATGGCCTATTGGAGGGTATACCGCGTTTATCCCTCTCCTGATAATTTCTGTATTAGCAGTGCTAGCATCATGTGTAGATCTGTCTACTATTTGCGAAGTACGTGCTTGCTTAGATCAGTACCAATATGCTCCTAGTTCTATTAATGCCATGCTAGTCATCTACTTATGGATTAAATTAGTCGAAAAATTGCCTATTTACTCAGCATGTATTGTGTGCGCGGGCAATACGTTTCCACCAGGTTCCAAATCTATCTGTACTAGCAGATGCGGCCTAAGCTCTGAATCCACTTCACCATTTTACTATAATTTCTAGCAGGTTTCATCGTTTCCCGGCTAATAAAATTCAGATTTGCCATGATAAAGGGTTTGCTACGCTACTCTTCATCGGCGTCGGTTGTTGTTTTGTTGCGTTGGTCTTATGAGGTCTTAGCAGGACGATTTTTTGACTATTTACTACAACAAGTTTTGCTCGGCTCCAGCGAGGGAGGGGCGAAGATAGCGGCCCGCCTTCGGCTCGCTTCGGTGCTTGTAGTTGTCGCTAGGTGGTTTACGGATCTGAATGTAATTTTTATTATTTTCGGTGTTCGTTGTACTATTATGATTGAAGATAAATAGATTGAAAGCACGGTAGACCATATTTAGCATTTGTGTTTTCCTAGTATCATTGTTGGCAGAAAGAAAGCACCGGCTGTTTTGTCCCAAAATTACACGTGCGGTACAGCGACTCAAAACTCTCCTGGAGAAAAGAAAAATATCTGAACGAAACGAATCACAATCGCAGCGATATGTTTGTCTCTTTGTTCTTCCACTGTACTACTATGGGTGGCTACGAATGCTCCATTTTTTATATTTTAAAATGAAAACTTTCACTCTTTCAGGCCCCAGCCTCCGCAGAAAAGAATAACAAGAAGACGCACGTGATCCTGCCTGCGAGCTCACTGCATATCTTCTCCTTCGCCAGATATTTTTTTTCTACTCGCAGCCCGCACCGAGAAGCCTGCACGCGTCCCCCATGCATGCCACGCGGGCATATCGTACGCCTGGTCCACATGTCAGGCACTTGGTGGCGGCACACGTGGTGGTCTCGCGTTGGCGCTCGAGATCCCAGCTGCCCCGGCTCTGTCGGCGGTTGGATCTCGTGACGCTTTTGCTTTGCCTCTCCGATGCGGAGCTTGTACGAAGAGAAAAGACGGAGTACTCCCCAGAAAACCTGCAATTTGGGGATGATTTTGGCAATGGGTCTAGAGCAACTCCAACGGGCCGACCCAAACAGACGGCGCATTTGTCTGCTTTTGTCCGTTTGGGTCGGCCGCTCGCCCGGCGTTCGCCCAGTTTTGCATTTGGGTCGGCAACGCGCCGACCCATTTCATACCCACATTCAACTTTTAAATAAAAAGGGCCCGCGCCGATTATGCCAGCGGCCATGTCTCATGCCGGCACCAATGCCAGCGCCGACGTACAATGCCGGCTTCAGAAAAAATCAACACAGTTCATGCTGACGCCCTCGCCAGCCGGCCAGCACACATGCCAGCACACAAAAAATGGTGGGACTTGAGTTCGACCACGCCATCTCGGCTCCCGTGGTCATGCTGGCACACCTGTCGGCATACAAAAAAGATGGCCCTTGCCGCCATAGATCACTCGTCGGCAAACTTGAGCATGTTGGCCTGCATCTTCTCGAACCATGGCCTCTTCCTTGGCGACACGGTGTTGAGATCCACCTTCATGATCTCCACCCCGGTCATCATGCTCGCAAGAGCCACTTCTTTCGCCTTGGTCTTGGCGTTGGCGGCCTTGATCTTTAGCATCTTGGCTTGCTTCTCCGCCTCGAGCTCGAACATCTTGGCTTGCTTCTCGGCGTCAAGATCAAACCTCCTCCTTTGGATCTCCATGAAAGCATCCATTTGCTCCGCCTTGAAACGCTGGCGCTCCTCCAACCTTGAGTCCTTCTTATTCATCCTGTCGTCCACGCTTGCGATCAAGGCGTTGGTGGCTGCATCTCGCTTGTCCTCCTTCTTGGAGTTGGTCTTCCCCCGCGGCCGTGCCGGCTCGCCCTCCCCAACATCCTCCACGGCTTTCTTTCCCCCGCGTGCCTTGAGTGCGGCATATTGTGCCTTGAACTTCTCTTCGTCCTTGATGACCCGATAGCAATGAGAGAGGTTGAAGCACATGCCATTGTGTTGAGCCTTGAATGCCTCCCAAGCTTGAAATGCCTACAAAATGTTTTCATGCAAGCATATGGGCAAGTGATAGCAAGGATGATCTTGATGACACAAAAGAGGGTAGCTTGCTTGCTATCATACTATGTCGTGCATGCCGATGCCGCTCACGGGGCGGGCCTTGACGCTCTCAAGGGTGGCGCAAAACTTGTTGCACTCTTGTTGGATCACCCTCCACCGTTTGAAAATGGAGACCCACCCGCGCGTGCTCACAAATTGGTAAGGTGGAAACTTCTTGCGCTCATGGAACTCTCGGTGCACATGAGTCCAAAAGGTCGAATGCTTTTGCTCGGCGCCCGTCTTCGGGTCTTGTCCAATGTCTCGCCAACACTCGCAAAGAAGCTTGACCTCGGCCGTCGTGTACGCCTTCGTACGCTTGCTCTTGCGCTTGGGCTTAGCACCGGCGGCTTGGTTGGCGAGCTCGTCCTCGAACAAAGGATCCACGTCGATGTCGCACTCGTCCTCTTCCTCTTACCTGTAGTCGTCCGGGAACTCGTGGTCGAGGGGGAAGCCGTCCAGGTCGACGCCGACCTGATCACGCATGAAGCCGTCCAGCGGCCGGCGTGAACGTGTTGGGGAACGTAGTAATTTCAAAAAATTTCCTACGCACACGCAAGATCATGGTGATGCATAGCAACGAGAGGGGAGAGTGTTGTCCACGTACCCTCGTAGACCGAAAGCGGAAGCGTTATGACAACGCGGTTGATGTAGTCATACGTCTTCACGATCCGACTGATCCAAGTACCGAACGTACGGCACCTCCGAGTTCAGCACACGTTCAAGTCGATGATGATCCCCGGACACCGATCCAGCAGGGTGTCGGGGATGAGTTCCGTCAGCACGACGGCGTGGTGACGGTGATGATGTTCTACCGATGCAGGGCTTCGCCTAAGCACCGCTATGATATGACCAAGGTGGAATATGGTGGAGGGGGCACCGCACACGGCTAAGGAACGATCACGAAGATCAACTTGTGTGTCTAGAGGTGCCCCCGGCACCTCTAGACACACAAGTTGATCTTCGTGATCGTTCCTTAGCCGTAGAGCTCCTTTATAATCACCCAGTTACGTTGTGACGTTTGGTAGCACACAAAGTGTTCCTCCGGTAAACGGGAGTTGCATAATCTCATAGTTGTAGGAACTTTGTATAAGTCATGAAGAAAGCAATAGCAACATACTAAACTATCAAGTGCTAGGCTAACAGAATGGGTCAAGTCAATCACATTATTCTCCTAATGATGTGATCCCGTTAATCAAATGATTACACATGTCTATGGTTAGGAAACATAACCATCTTTGATTAATGAGCTAGTCAAGTACAGGCATACTAGTGACTTTATGTTTGTCTATGTATTCACACATGTATCATGTTTCCGGTTAATACAATTATAGCATTAATAATAAACATTTATCATGATATGAGGAAATAAATAATAACTTTATTATTGCCTCTAGGGCATATTTCCTTCAGAACGCCCCGTGGCCGTCCTGGCTTTGTGTCTCGTCGGGATCGTAGCCAGCGCCTGGTGCACCGGCCTCGAAGATGAGGTTTTGCATGAAGTCCTCATCGACGGCGGACGGCATTCCCTCGAACAGGTTACAGGCGTCTGGGAGCCCGCCGGCCGGCGTCTGCCGCGCGTGTTTCCTCGTGCCGACGGACGACGAGCCACCAACCACCGGGATGGCGTTCAGGTCGATGGGCGCTGGCACAGGCGTGGAAGGCGCGACCACGCTCACGTCGGGTGAGCACTCCCCAGAGAGGCGGGAGACCTGTGGGTAGACGTGGAAGCCGGGGACCGGGTTGCAAGCCGACGCGCGGGGTGACTCGAGCACCACCATCCGAGGAAACGCCGACGAGCCGGTGCTGGCCTCGGCGACGGCGGCTTGGACGAGGCTGTGCTGGCTAGGGTTTACCCCTAGCATGTAGAGCACCTCCCTCGTTGCCGCCGCGACGCGGGCGTTGGTGAACTCCTGCTGTGCGGCGGCCACGGCGGTGGCCTGCGCGGCGGCCTCATCCCTCGCGTCCGCGGCGTGCCTCCAGCCCTTCCTCTCGGCCGACTCGCTTGCCTACTGTTCGGGCGTCAGCGCCTTCTTCTTCTTGGTCGCAGGGGCGGTCTTGCAACGGGCACGAGGCTTGCCTTTCCCGGAGGGGGCGACGGCGCCGGACGAGGCGAGGGAGGCGAGGCCGGCGGCGGCGTCGAGGTCGACGTCGAGATCGATGGCGTCGTCCATGGTTGGGGCGGGAGCGAGCGCGCGCGGGCGGGAGCGTTTTTGGGGAAAATGGTGGTGGCTGCCACCGACCGGCGGGTCCGGGGAGAAGAGTAGGCGCGCGCGCGTCCTCTCGTGTCCGCGCCGACGAAAATCAGACTCAAAATTGGGCCGGGAATGGGTCGCCCGCGGACGAAAAACGGACGCGCGTCCGTTTGGGTCGGCGCGTTGGGCCCCCACTTTTGTCTGCGTCGACCCAAACGGACGCGGGCGGACGAAATGGATCGCCCCATTGGAGTTGCTCTTAACCAAGTCTAAGACAAATGAAACATGTAAGGAAAAAAAAACTAAAAAGAAAAATTTGCACGGATCTTTATGTACGATCCCATGAATACAGTATCGACTGAGACTTGGTTTAATCTCAGTCAACTGGAAATTTAGCAATCCCGTTTGGCAGTCTATCACCTCTCGATCCCAGAAATTTTCTATCCTCAATCGCAAACCCCCCGTCTTTGCATTAGCATTGGAAGAGATAGTACGTTACAGACTAATTTTACAAGGTTAACCCACGCCATGCAACACACCTGCATCCGCTCCTTCCACCAAAGGGCCTCAGGACCACTCGCCTACGTGCCCGCCTTGGTGCGCTGATGCCATAGCAGGAGCTCCGCTCTAGCCATACATGTGGTCATCCAAACTATTCAAAAAAAGCTACACTCTCAGGGGAGGACGGAATCTTGTTAAAGACATGGCTATTTCTCTCAAGCCAAATGAAGCGCAGTCCCACGACCACCAGCGACACGATTTCCGAGCTCCGTGGGCGCGGCGCCACCGCCACCAATCAACGTGGTGCATCTATGTGAATCGGTGTAGGCAGTGGGGCAGAATAAGTTGATACCACACTTGTCAGGCGAAGGGGCAGCCAAGCATCATATGCCGAAGATCCTCGTCGGCTTGGTCACACGGCTTGCGACACGCATGGTGAGGAAGATTGCGGCTAGCCAGCCTATCCGCCATCCAAAACCGGCCCTTGGGCATAAGGCACATGCTGATCTTGAAATGAAAAATTAGTGAAATGTAAAATGCAATTACAGTTGAAATGTGATTAAATGAAATATGATTACATTTGAAATGTGGTTTTATGTATGTAAAAGGATGCAAGAAATAGCAAAGAAAAATTATTAGGAGTTAAATTTAGAGGATTAGCTAGTTGATAGCCTTCCAATACCCCAAAAGAAATTTTGGTAGGGTACCAGTAAAGGTCTTTGGGTAGTTAAGACTTGTTAAAGATGCTCCAAGGTTCATTATTGGCCTCATGCTCTAAGCAGTACCCCCTTACATGTGCCTTTTTACGCACATTTTTTTTGTGTACTCTCATAAATCATAGTTTACTCTCATGAAAACATAATCATAAGCTAATTTTGAATCCTCTTTAGGGCTTCTTTTGTTTACTAAAATTTTCACATTGGACTTTTCAATAAAACTTCGGAAACATACCACATGTTGGGCAAGGATGCTGAAAAACTAAGCGAGCGCGTGACTTCATGCAGCCAATCATAAGTTTCTTCACCACTTTATCCATGGAACTCCCACACCTGTCAGTTGCTAGTGCATCTGCCGGACATTGCCTCCGTTGACGACGATGATGCCCTTGATGGGATGCATGGGGAGTGATGCACAACCTATGATAGGAGAATCCCAATTCTTACCTTCCCAGATTTCCTTTTTCTTTTTGCCATGGCAGATGATGCCTGATGTGGGAGAAGTTGTCAGTGGTGAGCAGGACTAGGGACAAGTAAATGGCAAGAAACGATAGTTTGGGATAGCTGTATCCATTTAAATGTACCAATGTTGGAAGATGGAGGATACAAAATAGCCATTCCGCATTGCGACCTCCCTTAAAGAAAATCACGGAACTACTACAAGGAATCCTATCTTTGAAAAAAAAAATTATCTTGCTAATTGCACCGACCACAAATTCTATATGAAATCTAATATGAACTCACCCCCACACCCCCTTTTGAGATGTTTTCTGTTCTTTTGAAAATTCCAATGCATATATTTCTATCGTTGTTCTCATTGCTCCAAAAATCAAGAGTATAGTTAATGCTAACTATCCAAAGACATCACTCCAAGACTTATTGTGTTATTTCACATGTAGGAGATTCATGGTACATGGCATTTTATCCTTCTATTTTGTTTTCAAGTCTCACGTCTCTAATTTATGCCCTTGAAAGAAATAAGATCATATATTTTTATCAATATAAATAAATAAATAAATCTAAAGCTTAAGAGCCTCATCGGCTTGGCCACACGGCTTGCAACATGCATCCCGAGGAAGATTGCGGCTAGCAACCTATCTGCCGTCCAAATCCGGCCCTTGAGCACAAGGCACATGATGATCTAACTAGTAAAATGTGAAATGTGATTACAGTTGAAATGTGGTTTTATGTATGTAAAAGGATGCAAGAAATAGCAAAGAAAAAATATTAGGAGTTAAATTTAGAGGATTAGCTAGTTGACAGCCTTCCAATACCCCAATTTTTTTGGTAGGATCCCAGTAAGGGTCTTTCGGGAGTTAAGAATTGTTAGAGATGCTCTAAGGTTTATTACTGGCATCATGCTCTAAGCAGTACCTCCCTACATGTGCATTTTTACACACATTTCTCTGTTTACTCTCATAAATCATAATCATAAGTTGATTCTCAATCATCTTTAGGGCTTTTTTGTTTACTGATTTTTTCACATTGGATTTTCAATAAAAATTTGGAAACATCCACATGTTGGGCACGGATGCTGAAAACTAGGCGAGCGAGTGACTACATGCAACCAAGCACAAGTTTCTTCAGCAGTTTATCCATGGAACTTACGCACCTGTCAGTTGCCAGTGCATCTGCCAGACGTTGCCTATGTTGACGACGATGATGCCCTTGATGGGATGCACAGGGAGTGGCGCACAATCCGAGATAGGTGAATCCAAATTCTTATCTTCCCAGTTTTTTAATTTTTTTTTTGGCCATGGTGGATGATGCCTGATGTAGGAGAAGTTGTCGTTGGTGGGCAGGACCAGGGACAAGTAAATGGCAAGAAACGCTAGTTTGGAATAGTTGTACCTATTTAAATTTACCAATGTTGGAAGCTGGATGATACAAAACAGTCATTCCGCACGGTGACCTCCCTTAAAGAAAACTAAGGAATCACTACAAGGAATCGTAACTTTAAGAAAAATTCTTATAAGAGTTATCTTGCGAATTCCACCAACCACAAAAATCTAATATGGACTCAATCCCCCCCCCCCCCCCCCCCCGCGATGTTCTTTCTTTTTTTTGGATAGTTCGATGTTCGATGTAGATATTTCTATATTTGTTCTCATTGCTCCAACAAATCAAGAGTATAGTTAATGTTAACCATCCAAAGGCATCACTCCAGATTCATGATACATGGCATTTTATCCTTGTATTTTGTTTTCAAGTCTCGCTTTTCTAATTATGTGATTGAAAGAAATAAGATCATAGATTCAACAAGTGCGAATGCTCTAACTTACCGTATACCTCCATTCCAAATGTTCACATGAGAAATAGAGCCACTTTGGAGTCAAATGTACTACTTTGGAGTAGCTCGTGTCGTATAATTGACACATTCTTCTAGGTGTCAATTTGATTGACCTTCCATGCCGATAAAGAATACGTTGCTTAAAATAAAATTGAATATTCATTGTAAAATATTTTTGACGATATATCTTGTGTAATCATTGTAGTGTTGAAGATGTTGATTTTTTTTCTTTGTATATAGTTGTCTGATCTACTGTAAGCCGATTTTAAAGTTGAGAACTCAGAATGGGAAAGACAATGTAGGTTGATCTACTGTATACACGCCCTTCACTAGTGTCACAATTTATTTTGAAATTACTATTCTAAAAAGCTCATGCACATGCTATATATTTATTCCAGCGACGTTTTGGGATTTTGAAAAAGGCGGTTTTCACGAGATATCTACCCATTTGTATGGTTTGAAGGATGCTCCGTGTTGTCCTATCTATCGCTTTGTCTCCTTGCCACGAGCACGAGCTCACGATGAACAAGCCGTGACCTATTTTTTATCAAATATAAATAAATAAATCTAAATCGATATTTTCTTTTCAAATTTCAAAATTTGATTCGACGGGGTTCACATGTCGGCAGCTCCGCGCCGTTCCCCGTTGGGAAATGCCGAAAAGGGCAAGGAGGCGGATGCGAAGTGTACCACACCGTTTCTTTTTTAAGAAAAAGGTGTGGCGGTTTTGCTATCGCCTCAAGCGAGAAGATATTAAAAAACTCCCGTCATCCCCGCCACTCGATGAGATTCACACGTCCACACGCACACCCACGCTCGCACTCCCCGGCGCGGGAGTGAAGACGAAGAGAGAGGGAAGACGACGCGGGCACTGACACCGACGCCCGCGCCCATTTCCCTGCCCCGCGCCCGCAGCTTCCGTCCCATCCACCACCGCCCACTCCCTCGCCCCGCTCCTTCCGCTGCTTCGTCGTCGACTGCGGCCGTGAGTGGCCAACGCGCACGCGCACGCGCACGCAGCTCGATCTCCAGCTCTTGCTCGAGCGCTGCATTCCGCTCGATCACACGTAGTACGTAGCTCTGTTGATTTTTGCTCCGTTCGTCTCGGCAGGAGCAGAGGAGGAAAAGCGAGCGATCCGTGGGAGGGACGGGGGGAGCAGCGTACGGACAGGGGCAGTAGCGCGGGGATCAGGCCTGCGTTGGAGTGGTTGAGATTCGTGCTATGGGCGGATTCTCTGCGGCTACAGCGGCGGAGCGGTGCGCCGTCGGGATCCACGCGTCCCCGTCCTCGCCGGCGCCGCGCCCGCGGTCGCAGCGGCCGCTGCCCGCCCGCCGCGCCGCCGCCTCCCTCGCGGTCTCCCGCCGCAGCCTCCTCGTGCCCCGCGCCGTCGCCGCGCCCACCGACCGCGCCTCCCCGGAAGTACGTGCGCGCACGCGAGGGCTCACCAATGCTCTGCCAGGTTTTGGTTTAGTGCCCGCCATCCGTTCGACGGTTTGCTCACCTCGCTCCCGTTGTGGTTGCTGCAGGTTGTCGGAAGGTTCAAGCTGGAGTCCAACTCCGAGCTCCAGGTGCTGATTTATAACCGTATACGTACATAGGAGTACATGCATGTAGAGTGTAGCCTGGATCAGTTATTTGCTACTACTATACAAATTTGTTCGTTTCTGTCTATGTGTCATAATGCATTCTGTGTGGCAGGTGACTTTGAACCCAGCGCCGCAGGGTGCGGTCGCCGAGATCAATCTCCAGGCGACCAACACCAGCGGCTCCCTGGTTCTGCATTGGGGCGCCCTCCGCTCGGACAGGAGGTGAATCTGGCCACCTTCTCTTGTCTCGCATGCTGTGCATTCAGTTTTATTTGAAGACTTGCTAATTCAGCTGTTTGGTTGCAGAGAATGGCTCCTCTCGTCCCGAAGACCGGATGGAACGACAGTGTACAAGAACAAGGCCCTCAGGTCACCTTTTGTAAAGGTATTTCAGTCTTGCACAGATGCATTATGTCTTACAAGTTACAACAGAGCATTTTTGGTTTGTATTTATTCTGTCCGTAACTGTGCAGTCAGGTGACAATTCCACGCTGAGAATTGAGATAGATGATCCCGCGGTTCAAGCCATCGAGTTCCTTGTGTTCGATGAGGCACGGAATAAATGGTGAGTTTTGCTGTCGGATTACCATGTAGCCCTGCTTGTTTGTTCGAATGCACACGATATCAGCAACGCAGCACCCTACTTTGGACAGGTTTAAAAACAATGGCCAGAATTTCCTAATCCAACTCCAGACAAGCCGTAATGAGGGGCAAGATGCACCTGGTGCTACTGCTTCTGCTGTTGTGGTGCCAGAGGATCTTGTGCAGATCCAATCGTACCTTCGTTGGGAAAGGAATGGAAAGCAGTCTTATACAGCTGACCAAGAGAAGGCAAGTTCAATGATTAATTTGCATCTTACCTTAAAAGGAACTTCACAAACTGATTCTTTTTTTTTTGTCATCTTTCACTAGGTGGAGTATGAAGCAGCACGAGCAGAGTTAATAGAGGAATTAAACAGAGGTGTACCACTGGAGAAGCTGCGAGCTAGATTAACAAAAACGCCCGAGTCGAGTGGAAGTGATGCTCCTGCATCTCAAACTACCATAACCAGTATCCCAGAGGAACTTGTACAAGTCCAGGCTTACCTAAGATGGGAGAAAGCTGGCAAGCCAAATTATTCCCCAGAGAAGCAACTGGTAACACATCGAACTATCCTCAACTCTCAGTTCAGCTGACCATTTTTGGTTAACACTTTACATAAGTTCTTATTTTGCATTTGCTAGGTTGAGTTTGAGGAAGCAAGGAAGGAACTGCAGGCTGAGTTGGATAATGGAGCCTCAGTTGATCAATTAAGGAAGAAAATTGTGAAAGGAAACCTTGAAAAGAAAGTTTCCAAGCAACTGGAGAAGAAGAAGTACTTCTCAGTAGAAAGGATTCAGCGCAGAAACAGAGATATCACGCAACTTCTTAATAAACATAAGCCTGTGGTTACAGAAAAGCAAGTAAAAGCTGCACCCAAACAACCAACTGTTTTGGATCTCTTCACAAAGTCCTTGCAGGACGGGGATAACTGTGACGTCCTAAGCAGGAAGCTTTTCAAGATCGGTGATGAGGAGATACTGGTTAGCATGCCTGACCAATCTTTCATATTTCTAAGCTTTGGTTTGACCAAACTAATTGGACTTCTCTGTTCTGAAGGCAATTGCCACAAATGCTCTAGGTAAAACCAGAGTTCACTTGGCAACAAACCGTATGGAGCCACTTATTCTTCACTGGGCACTGGCAAAAAAGTCCGGAGAATGGGAGGTGCAACAGTAATAATAATAATAATAAATTGCATTTAAGCTGCAAGCTCAGATCTGAAAGAAACACATAGTCCGTAGTAACGAGGTCTTTTTTAATTGTGCAGGCACCTCCTTCTAGCATAGTGCCTTCTGGCTCAACAGTTCTCGACAAGGCATGTGAGACTTCATTCGGTGAGTCTGAATTGGATGGTTTGCAATACCAGGTACATATTATTTTAGGGTCCTATTTTTGTTTTTGTTCTCTTCCAGACTTCATATAAACACTTAGGACTTAATCATATCCAGGTTGTTGAGATAGAGCTTGATGACGGCAGATACAAGGGGATGCCCTTTGTTCTCCGGCGTGGTGAAACATGGATAAAGAACAACGACTCTGACTTCTATTTGGATTTCAACACCAAAGTTACCAAGAAATCAAAGGCAATTGTTCTTCTACTTTGCCTTTGCAACTTGTAACATTTCTTTGTTCAATTCTGGTATAACTCTTGGATTAATAATAACTCTTATATCTATTCTTAACTAAAGGATACGGGTGACGCCGGTAAAGGCACTGCAAAGGATTTTCTGGAAAGAATAGCAGATCTGGAGGAAGATGCCCAGCGATCTTTTATGCACAGGTTGGACACTCAAATATCTGTACTAAAGAATGACTTGTTCTTTCCTGAAAAATCCATGAAATCAAGCTATGTTCCTCGGCAGATTTAATATTGCGGCGGATCTAGTTGACCAAGCCAGAGATGCTGGACTATTGGGTATCGTTGGACTTTTTGTTTGGATTAGATTCATGTCTACCAGGCAACTAATATGGAACAAGAACTACAATGTGAAACCACGGTACATACTTCATACCTGATACATCATACTTCTTTCCTCTTCATTGATTTTCACTCAAGAAAACACGGAAACAGAACACAAGTTAGTAGACTGGGAACTATTTAATGTTACATCAGACGAAACCACGGCTCAGTTGCATCTGCTATGGCACCTCATAATGATCTATAACCATGCAGTGAGATAAGCCAAGCACAAGACAGGTTTACAGATGACCTTGAGAATATGTACAAAAGTTACCCACAGTACAGAGAGATCTTAAGAATGTTATTGTCTGCTGTTGGTCGTGGAGGTGAAGGTGATGTTGGTCAGCGTATCCGTGATGAGATATTAGTAATCCAGGTAAAAGCTAATGCTCCTAAAAAACTATCCACTACCTTTTGTTTGTTGCTTCATGAAACTTTTGGGTTGTCAATAAAATTTGCTTGTTGGTTTGTAGAGAAATAATGACTGCAAAGGTGGAATTATGGAAGAATGGCACCAGAAACTGCACAACAACACAAGCCCAGATGATGTAGTCATATGCCAGGTAATTGATGTTTGGAGTTCATCATAGCATATTAAAGATTTTGGCTTTGAGGATTTGATTGTTATGTCTCTGTGGGCAGGCGATAATTGATTATATCAAGAGCGATTTCGATATCAACGTTTACTGGGACACCTTGAACAAAAATGGCATAACCAAAGAACGACTGTTGAGCTATGATCGTGCAATTCATTCAGAACCAAAATTCAGGAGTGACCAGAAAGAGGGGTTACTCCGTGATTTGGGCAACTATATGAGAAGCCTGAAGGTATGTAAAATAGCGGTCGTGAAAAAAAGAAGGAAAGAGAACCTCTGTAGCTTGTATATGTGAAATTTGGCTTTTCCAAATGCCTTACCATAGGAAAAGAATAATCCAACAGGGGAAGCAACCCCTCCAATGTATTCTTAAGTGGTAGGTAGTATTGGAACCCTGGTGCTTGGTGACACAACCTTGTCTGCTTACCATTCAGATACTCGGTGGTTCCCAAGGTCTTACAGTAGAATTTTTTTATAGAATTTCGGAAGGCACATATTCTTCTGTTGCTTAGAAATGATTTAGATCAATCCTCAACGGCATATGGGCGATGGTATATGCAGAACGTTGCCTTTCTCTGCTAATAGTATAACTTTTTAACTTTCACTTCAGCCAGGTCAACGAAGCCAAGCGTCAGTAGTGGTGCCACTTGCCAGACTTAAAATCCCATGGGGTCAATTTATTAGAACTCCTTACTACTCCCTCCGTCCCAAAATTCTTGTCTTAGATTCGTCTAGATACGGATGTATCTAATTCTAAAACGTGACTTGATACATCCGTATTTAGACAAATCTAAGACAAGAATTTTAGGACGGAGGGAGTATTTTACAGGGTTTTGTATACATTTTAAAAAATGGGAGGCATTTTCAGAAGTGTGGGTCAGTTTTCAGTTGATGACAGCTTACACATGAAATCACCTTTGCTGGGTCCATGGCAACTACTATGAGCTGTGACTATCCTTTTTAACTACTCCCTCCGTCCGGAAATACTTGTCATCAAAATGGATAAAAGGGGATGTATCTAGACGTATTTTAGTTCTAGATACATCTCTTTTTATCCATTTTGATGACAAGTATTTTCGGACGGAGGGAGTATTTATTTATTTTATTTTAGTTAGGATTACCTACCTCATATGATTGTGTTTTAATTGGAGAAGTCCTTCCCACGTTGTCCTTTCATCCTTAGTTTGTACCTCGATCCCTTAGGTCATGCTGCTCTGGCTATCCTCCCGGTTCTAGTCATCTCAAATAATCTAGCACTCATCACTTCTGTAGTCAGACAGAGTCAACCCATCTCTTCCGATAATGGGCTATTTTCTGGAGCCAAAGAGATGATCAGAAGGATAGTCTTTCGTTGAGATTTGAGAGTGTTTCAACCCTAGCTGCAGCCTCTCTGGCCGAATAGGAAGATAAGATCGTCAAATTATCCTTCATTTGGATTGTTATGTAAGGACTGCCACACACATTGATTCAATCCGGCTTGAATGCAATGTATTATCACGTCTTCTTTCTCTGCTCACCCGTTATCCCTCAGCATGCCATCTCTGACCTAAAGGCTATCCTACCTCGTGGTGAGGAAGCCGGCTTGACGTGGGCAAACCATTTCTCATAGAAACTGGCTACGGCCACAAATCTTAGACAGTAGTACGCTTTCATTGTTGACCTAGACTGGTGACACACTTTCACTAGTCGGAGCCATGCCAAATTTCTATGACGACTATACCGAGCTTATTGATTGTGTATGAACTGGGGCAAGTTAGAATTAAAGCCTGATCACTATCTATTACTCCCTCAGATCCATAATAAGTGTCGCAGTTTTGAACTAAGGTTGAACCAACCTTAGTTCAAAACTACGACACTTATTATGGATCGGAGGGAGTATCTATCTTTAGATCCTAGTTGTACTACGACACTTATTATGGATCGGAGGGAGTATCTATCTTTAGATCCTAGTTGTGCTATTATGGAAAATATATGATGTTGCCCTGCTGATCATGATAATTCCACGTTTCCTAGAGGAAGGTTTAACTTGTCAGCCGCATAGCCGATGGCAATTTTCAAAAATAAATATATCATTTTGAGTGGCATTCTTATCCCCGTTCAAGAATAATTAAGTAAAATATCACGCGCCATTTGTTTATCAGTGATCAAATGTTATTCTACTTCTATTTCTTTAGGCTGTGCACTCTGGTGCTGATCTTGAGTCTGCTATTGCGACATGTATGGGATACAAATCAGAGGTAATATTCTCATCAGTGATCACTCTGGTAAAAGTTAAAACTACTCCCTCCGTTCCAAATTACTCGTCGCTAAAATGGATGTATCTAGAATTAAAATACATCTAGATACATCCATACGTGCGACAAGTAATTCGGAACGGAGGGAGTAGATACCTGTGCTCGTATCTAATGGAAATTGGTTGGGTACAGGGTGAAGGTTTCATGGTTGGTGTTCAAATCAACCCGGTGAATGGTTTATCATCTGGTTTTCCTGTAAAATCCTTACCCTTTTTCTCAACATGTTTACATTTTTTATGTTGTAAATTTATTTTATGGCATTCATTGTGTGATTAGGATCTGCTTCAATTTGTGCTTGACCATGTTGAGGATAAATCAGCAGAGCCACTTCTTGAGGTGAGGATTTTTTCTCTATCAAATTATTATGTTCCTTGGAACTAATTGATTTTTGCCTATTTCACCAATTCTGCTGGATTGCCATGTGAATCACGAGGTGCCAATGTTAATTGCTACCTTGCAGGGGTTATTGGAGGCTCGTGTTGAACTACGCCCTTTGCTCACTGGCTCATCTGAACGCTTGAAGGATCTTATCTTTTTGGACATTGCTCTTGATTCTACTTTCAGGACAGCAGTAGAAAGGTCGTATGAGGAGCTGAATGATGCAGCACCGGAGGTTGGTTACACGATTATCGCTTTAGTCATGTCACTATATGTGCTTGTTCGCTCACTATATCTTGTTGTTTCTCATTCAAACATGTTTTCCCCTTGTCCAGAAAATTATGTACTTCATCAGTCTTGTTCTTGAAAATCTTGCCTTGTCCACTGACGACAACGAAGACATCTTATATTGCTTAAAGGTAAATTGATCATCTGTTTCAAGTTTTCTAGAGACAAAATATTTTTCATCTGCATCTAATTTGATATGCATAACCATAATATAGTTATTTTTGTATGTCAGGTGGCTGCTCACAATTTTCCTTTTCTTGTTTTCTGTTTCAACTTATTAGTTATTCTTTGTCTTGTACCTATGGGTATCTCCATTGCTTGTAATGTGTTCTTTCTCTTTAGCAATGTCAAGTTTTTAACACCATCTGGAAGTATCAAGTTCAAGTTCAAACTATGTGAACGTCATGAATTCAAAATTACTAGGGGGAGTATTTTCTAGAATTATCAGTTATGTGCTATTCTTTTTTAACAGTTATGTGTGAACTTCATGTTATGATTATCAAGGATGGTGACTTTGTTCTACTGTGTTTCCTGAAGGGATGGAATCGAGCCATGGACATGATTAAGCAAAAGGATGACCAATGGGCCCTCTACGCTAAAGCATTTCTTGACAGAACCAGACTTGCCCTTGCGAGCAAGGGCGAACAATACTACAATATGATGCAGCCCTCGGCTGAATATCTTGGCTCATTACTCAACGTTGAGGAATGGGCAGTACGTATTTTATGAACTTCAGCTTTATTTATCTATGTTCATATTTTGGCCTCTAGGAACTAGTCCTAAATATCATTTTGGCAGGTTGACATCTTCACAGAAGAAGTAATTCGTGGTGGATCAGCTGCCACTTTATCTGCTCTTCTGAACCGATTTGACCCTGTTCTCAGAAATGTCGCACACCTTGGAAGGTAAAATTGTGAATTCCAGTTGCTATTTTATTTTTTACACCACGATTCCTTGTGCATTACCTGTCATTTTGAAATGGTGTCACTTAGCAATTCAGTTTATACATCTTATCGTATTATATTCCTTTACTCTGTGCTTGACGTCCATCTCCTTTTAATAGTTGGCAGGTTATTAGCCCAGTTGAAGTAACAGGTTATATTGTAGTGGTTGATAAGTTGCTTTCTGTTCAAAACAAAACTTATGATAAACCAACAATCCTTGTGGCAAAGAGTGTCAAGGGAGAGGAAGAAATACCAGATGGTGTTGTTGGCGTGATAACACCTGATATGCCAGATGTTCTGTCTCATGTGTCAGTTCGAGCAAGGAATTGCAAGGTTTTTTTGTCTTCACAAATACATTTCTAGTTTTGATAAGATATGTTTCCTGTGTTGATCTAACACGGCCTCACTTCTCTCTATCTAAGGTGTTGTTTGCGACATGCTTTGACCCGAACATCCTGTCTGAACTTCAAGGATATGAAGGGAAGGTTTTTTCCTTCAAAACTACTTCTGCAGATGTCACCTACAGGTAGTTCTTACTATTAGTTATGAACTAGCAAAAGAGCCCGTGCATTGCAATGGGAGAGTAAATAACACATGTTCTTAACCCAATAACCATGACTCAAGACCCTAATGTGTTCACGTCCTTTATTTTCACATGGCATCACATTTGTGTTATTGATGGTGGTCTCAGTGCTCACACAACGAAAGCGTGTTTGAATGCGGTCAGTTCTAAGGCGTCTCTCTCTCGCGCACACTCGCTCGAAATAAAATGAGAAATATGTTCTTTTTCCCCACGAGGTTTTTCACAGGTGTGCATGCGTGGTTATCGATGTTTTCTTTCCTCTCTATCAGTAAGAAAGAAAAAGGATCGTACATTATAGATTAAGTTCACACCAAAATAATATTTTAGAAATATTTAACAGCTAAAAATAGCATCATATTTAGATTCTACACATTTTTCTAATCAAGTTTCATATATAACATGTTAAAATCGGAGTTATGGTTTAAAAGATATTGATAATTTTGTTTTAGATAAACTGCGGATTGATTACCCGAAAAGTCAGGGGATTTTATGTTAAACGAAAAAAACGATTCGATTGACTTAAATATGGATGGCGGGTTGATTACATAAAACATCAGGGGTTTTCCGAGAAAATACAAAAAAACGGTTCGGGAGTGACTTAAACGTGTACTGCGGGTTTATTTACGGAAAACAGAGGTTTTTTTTTGCAAAATGTATGACGGACGACCAGAAACCCAATTTGCTTTATTATTAGGTAAAGATAAAGATTGCATACATCTGATGAATAGTTTCTTCTGTCAGAGTAGCCCTTTATTTAACACATGTCACATCCATGGAGAATAACTTGGTACAGGGAGCTACTAATTGTTTTTTCGAAGGCCAACGCCAGTTATGTTAGCAATAGTCAGTAAGATTGATTAGTTTACAGGGCTGGGAAAACCTTCTGCTATATAAGTGACAAGTAGCTAAACACCAGTTGAACTATCGCCATACGATCATATTTCGCGCTTCTTATTATTCAGTTTTCAACTATCACCAGTAATATCACAGCCAACCTGGAATCCCTTGGCTTAGTATTTTCTAGTTTACTTGTCTTGATAATCCTCCTTCTATCCTTGATTATATGTCAACCAATTACATCTTGTGTCTACCACTTTGTAGGGAGGTATCGGACAGTGAACTTATGCAGTCAAGTTCTTCAGATGCACAAGGTGGTGAAGCAATACCATCTTTATCATTAGTCAAGAAAAAGTTCCTTGGAAAATATGCAATATCAGCGGAAGAGTTCTCTGATGAAATGGTAATAACAGAATTCTATGCACTACGAAATGTTACTTTCAGAATTAATCAGGAAACAAATTGTTGCTCTGTTGGATTCCTTCTCTTCTTGCCTTGCACTTTCGGGTACTCACATTCTGTTGTCAGGTTGGAGCAAAGTCCCGCAACATAGCATACCTGAAAGGAAAAGTACCTTCATGGGTTGGTATCCCAACATCAGTTGCGATACCATTTGGGACCTTTGAGAAGATATTGTCTGATGAGACCAATAAGGTTGGTGGTTCTTGTTTGAAATTAAATAAGTGAATGGTAGCACCGTATCACTCGGTTTATACAGTGGTTAGAGAAATCTGTTTCATCTGCCTGTCCAACACAAAAAGTTACTAGCATAATAATGATTTTTCAATTTATTATTCTCATTCATTGGTATGATGTTATCACAAAAGTACACTTGAAATAAGTAATGATCTTCCAGGCAATGAGCCAACTGATTGTTCCGTCCTTTGATGGCAGGAAGTAGCACAAAACATACAGATGCTGAAGGGCAGACTTGCTCAAGAAGATTTTAGTGCTCTAGGAGAAATCCGGAAAACTGTTCTTAATCTAACTGCTCCAACTCAACTGGTAAGATATAACATTGCAACTAGCTAAATGCTTGTGCTTTGTCTATGGAATGTAATTTTGTTATATACTATTATCAGTTGTTTAAACGCTTGCGCCACGTAGTCCATAAGTTTTTATAAAATAGAAAAAAAATCTCAGAATATACATCAATTGAATCCAACCATATGTATCTCATAAAATGGATGACAAATGTGACAATTCTTAATAACGTAAGAGGTGAACGGGCCACCACCAACTCAGATCTTTAAAAGAGTATAAGAAACTTAAGAGGTGAACGGGCCGTCACGTACCCAGATATTTAGAAGAATTAAGTTAAAGATTTAAAGCCGATAAAGTTTTTTTAAAGGACATTCCTGACGCAGTGGTGAAGTACTCCCCACTTGTGCCAAGAGGTCCTGGGTTTGACGCGGCCTCTCTGCATTGCACTGTGCAGGGGTAAGGCTTGTATAATCCTTACCCAGACCCCACCCGGTGTGGGAGCTTCTAGCACTGGATCTGTCCTTTAAAGTATTTTTTGTCAGCGGTAGTAAGAAGTGAGAGAGTGGATACAGTCCCACCACCTGGGCTCAAGTCCTCACTCCTCATGACATAAATTTAGGTTCCTATTTATATTGTCGGGGTTTTCCCCACAGTTTTCTTAAACAAAAAATAAATATAAATTCTATTTGCATTCATTGCAATTTGAAACCTTGTTTATCTCACTTTTTCTCTACTTCCCTTTACAGGTTAAGGAGCTGAAGGAGAAGATGCTAAGCTCCGGAATGCCCTGGCCTGGAGATGAAAGTGACCACCGTTGGGAGCAAGCATGGATGGCAATTAAAAAGGTCTGCTCTCCTGACACTCATACCAGTGAAGGATCCAGAATGCACATCTCTGAGTTTTGATGTCATTAGAAACGCCATGGACTTGCCTACATAAATTGGATCTTGGATCATTTGTCCCCAAAGCTTAGATATATCTATTATAGAGATCAGAGCATTTGATTATGATAAATTAGTGGGTGAGTGAATTTGTTCTGAGTGGGGGATTTCGACATCTCACATAATTTCAATTTTAGGTTTGGGCATCAAAATGGAATGAAAGAGCATATTTTAGCACACGCAAGGTGAAGCTCGATCATGAGTACCTTTCCATGGCTGTTCTTGTACAAGAAATTGTCAACGCAGACTATGCCTTTGTCATTCATACTACGAACCCGTCATCTGGAGATTCTTCTGAGATATATGCTGAAGTGGTGAAAGGACTTGGAGAGACACTTGTGGGAGCTTATCCTGGCCGTGCTATGAGCTTCGTGTGTAAGAAAGATGACCTTGACTCTCCCAAGGTGAGAATATCTTGAGTATCTTAGTTTTTTCACATGTTAAATTCTTGCTGAGCTGAATGTAGCGCATTAATAGGTACTGGGTTACCCTAGCAAGCCAATTGGTCTCTTCATAAAGCGGTCAATCATCTTCCGTTCAGACTCTAATGGTGAGGATCTGGAAGGTTACGCTGGAGCAGGGCTGTATGATAGGTTAGTGTAAATCCTTCATGAGATGTGGTTTACCCAAATCCTTAAACATTCATTTAGCATTGCAGCTGAGGAGTGTGCCTGTTTCAGTGTCCCTATGGATGTGGAAGATGAAGTTGTACTCGACTACACGACCGACCCTCTCATCACTGACTCTGGATTCCGGAACTCAATCCTCTCAAGCATTGCACGGGCTGGCCATGCCATCGAGGAGCTCTATGGGTCACCACAGGATGTTGAGGGAGTAGTGAAGGATGGGAAGATCTACGTAGTCCAGACAAGACCACAGATGTAATATGTATGCATAGGCAGCTCAAGCTGTAGAGTAGTAGGATATATGGTCCTTGCTGGCATGTATAGTTGTACTCATAGATGCACAACACATCTACGTTGTTATTTATTTGCATATACGCTCAGAATAAGTTTGATCACATACTGTATTTCCTAGAGTACCAGAACATGTATGCACGATCAGGAATATGACCTTATTAAAAACATCGGGGGGAAACGTTTTGAGCAATCATATTTACACGTGCAGTTATAATGTAAATATCAGTAGTCTGCTTGCTTTTTGGTCCTCTCCTTTATGTCCAACAGGTAGAAAGTATGAAAAAATCCTGTAAATATCTGTTCTCTGAAAATGACAGCTTCTTGTACTTACTATCAGCAGCAAATATCCTAAAAGAGTTTATCTTCAGTTGCCCAGGAGTCACAGACACAATGGCAGGGTTCTTCAGCACCTGTGCTGCTTCTGATCATTATTGTTTTCAGCTCAGATCTGGATCAGCTCACCATGAACTGATTAGACCAAACAAGTACAGAAGGACCATGATCAGGTGCTGCAGTACAGCAAAGGGGAAGACAAGAAGGGACTACTACCATGTTCTTGGAGTAGCAACTCATTCCACACCTCAGGAGATCAAGGAAGCTTACAGGAAACTCCAGAAGCAACACCATCCTGATATTGCTGGCGACAAGGTGCGCATCCATCTGCCTGTTCTTCGATTTACTCTTCTTTTTGGGTTTGGTTTTTGGTTTCATAGAAATTCAGGTAAAAGGTAAAAAAAAAACTCAACAAGTAGCAACTGTTTTGTTGTGTTAGATATCAGATCGGTTCTTTCCCTTGCATCGTGGAATCTAAACTGTGAGTTGGTATTTTTCTGTTCAGGGCCATGACCACGCGCTGTTGCTGAATGAGGCGTATGAGGTGTTGATGAGGAGTTCATCCAGGAAAGCTGATGGATTTGGCAAGAGCAGAGGCGGCTTTGGGAGCGGTTACACCGGGGACGGATACAGTTCTTGGAATGGGCCTATCAGGAGCCAGGCTCTCTTTGTGGATGAGAACAAATGCATAGGTACGTAGTACTGATATTTCTGATCAAAGAACATCAGTGCTTCAGAGGTACAGGTTTCCATGTGCAGGATGTAGGGAGTGTGTTCACCATGCCGGCGAGACGTTTGCCATGGACGATGTTCTTGGAAGCGCGCACGTTGAAGTCCAGTTTGGCGACGTGGAGCAGCAGATCCAGGTAGTTCAGATGGTCTCAGTTTCTCACCGAGCATCGGCAGCAGTGCAGCTGTTTGAAACATATCCAGGGATCTTAATCTGCTGAATTTTTTTGCTGATTTATTCATTCGACTTGCAATGGCAGGTGGCTGTGGAGTGCTGCCCTGTGAACTGCATCCACTGGGTCGGGAGCGAAGAGCTCCCGGTGCTGGAGTTCATGGCGCGTCCGCAGCCCAAGGAAGGGCACGGCGTGTTCGGCGGCGGGTGGGAGAGGCCCAAGGACGCGTTCGCGGCGGCCAGGAACTTCGCCAGGGAACTCGAGAAGCAGGAACATTCCAGGGGCACCAACGGTAGTATATTCAGCTGTTTATTCCTACGAACTGAGAACCATGTGAAGTTCAGAGACTGAAAGTCCATGCATGGATTTGCACAATGTTTCCAGGGGGTGAAGATATGGAGGCTGAAACGGCAGCGCAGGCCGAAGCGAGACGCCACGCGGGGCAGGAGCTACAGTGGAAGCGTTTGTTCGATGTTTGGAATGGGTTGGGAGACTGGAGGAAATCCTAAACAGACAGGTAGATGTGCAGTTGCTAGTCGTTGGTTAGAGCAACTCACACCCCATAAAAGGCGGACCAGCATAAGTTGCTGTTCACGGAAAAGAGTATATGCGGGCCGATGCGGGCGCGGTCAGACTCAGACCCCGTAAAACGGACCCGTAAAAAAGGATATTCATTGACTATGCTCTTTTACGGGTCAGCTATGCGGGGTCTGCTTGAGCACCGCCGCGTCGACCCGCGAACCGAAGACGCCTAATTATTGAATTTGACATCGATTCCGACAAATGAGTTCAAATTCAAACAATGGAACACAGTTCACACGCAAATAAAAGCTTAGTATTGTAGGACAAATGCAAAAGGCGGGTCTTGCAAAAGTGATGACCACGTCCGGCATCATCTTGGTCAATCTTCATGCCGCGCCACCGAGTCCATCGAGGTCATTGCAACCACCGAGTCCACCTCCGACACTTGTTCCAACTCCGGCACCAAAATCATCGGCTGGTGCACTGAACGCATCGGCGACATTGGTTCCAAACCCCGTTGAGAAAACATCTCCGGCACTGTAACATGCATTGGCCAATGCAAGCATTCTCCTCTTCAAGATATCTCTTCTTGCCATATCATGCCATTCTCTAGTGAGGTCGTTCATGTCATTGCGGTTCAATGTCATGATCTTGTTCTCTTCGGCAAGCAACTTGGACATGGCTTTGTTTTCAGCGACACGTGCTCTTCTCTCCTCAATGGTTGCTTTGCGCATCCCCTCGTCCTTGAGCAATTGCCATTTTTCTTGCTTCTCCCGTGCCTTCTTCTCGGCCAACTCCTTTATCTCCAACGTCTTCGCTAACATCAACTCATTTGATTGCACCATGGCATCAATCTTGTCCCGCAAGCTCGATGCTTTGTGCTCTCTCTTCATCTTGTCCTTAGTCTTCTTGTCACCATCGGGCTTGTTCAAGTTTCTTGGGCCATCATCGTTCTCATCTTCATCCATGTTTGTAAGTGAACCTCTCTTTGGTGGGGATTCTTTGTCAATAAACTTCCACTTCTCGCACTCTTTGAGCAAGTTCCAACAATGCTCTAGTTTGAAGAACTTGCCTTCCGAAGCTTCCATGTATTTGTATCTTTGTCGGACAATTTTGTCCTACACAATTTGAACAAAGTCAAATGATGCAATATGATGTGCACAACTTGGGACGTGAAAACGAACTCACATAGTCGGATTCCACGGTTCCACTTGGAGGTGCATTGCGTACTTGTTCCAAGCAAGCTGCCCAACGGCTGCAAATAGGCTTGATCACGTCCCAACGCCCTTGGAGTGACCGAAAGGTGCGTGGAGCCCTATTGGGATACTTTGCCATCATGCGGAAGTATTGATCTTCGATCCTTTGCCAATACCTCTTGGCGGTTTGAGACGTACCCGTGCAAGCATCAAGAGACACCACACTCCAAGCCTTGATCAAGATTTGATCTTCCAAGATCGTGCAGTTCTTTGATCTCTGGCTTTTTCTTGCTTGCGCTTGCTCATACGCCCCCTCATCTATCTCCTCCAATTCTTCTTCACCACCGTGATCATCCACGCCGCCCTCTGTTTCGTTGTAATCGTACGGGGCTTGACCGATGTCAACGGCGTTGGTGTCCAACAAGTTCACGAACTCGGCAGTGGCATTACTCGAACCACCGCTATAGTGAGCGACAAACAAGTCACAAGCTACCGCAAATGGCGAAAAGCAAATAAAATTTAAGGGACCGAAGAGGCATACCTTCTAGCCATTTCGTCAAACACCTCGTTTGCGGTGGAAGCAGCGCCGTTGAGCGGCATCACCGAGGAACATCTTGCCGGGGCGGAGGGAGTGGATGAAGGAGCCGGCCTCTTTGTAGCCGGAATCTTCTTTCGCTTTACGCCCGAGACCTTGCCGACCTTCTCCGCCGCAGGCCGGGATCACGCAGCGGCGTTGGCGCCTGGAGTGTGGGCCTTCCCGGCGGTGGCAGCCGGATTCCCACCCTGCACGATCACGTTGCCCTGCCGCTTGCGGGCAGGCGCAGTGGTGCCTTAGGAGCGACACCGGGGCCAACATGGCCGGCGACGAGATTCACCGGAGGGGATTGAGCGTGCGCGACCTCGACGGTGACGGGGGACGGCAGGGAGTCATCCATGGCGGCAAAGAACTACCGGGGAAGAAGCATCGGAGCGGGCGGTGGTGGGGGCGATGGTGGCGGAGGGGTGGGGAGCGGGAACGGCCGCGCGGAAATGTCCCTCCCGCCAAATCTCGCTGCGGATAGGGGCCGAGCTCGGGTCGGTCTCCCGCCCCATGAATCTAAAGGTTGGGGGAGATCTTTTGCCGCGCCCCACAACAAATTTTACGGGTCAGACGCGTTTGCGGTGTCTGGTCTGGCAGGATTTTCCGCGCCGACCAGTATTTTGACGGTTATTACGCGAGTCGCGGCTATATGCGAGGTCGGCTAGAGATGCTCTTAGTGACGGTGTGAAGACTGCAACCACACACACACTGGATGTTGTACGACGTGTTGTAATAAGATGGAAGATGACACCTCCAAAGGTGTGTGTGTTTGCTTGGCGGGTGGCGACGAACTGCCTGGCCACATGGACTAATAAACATGCTCGTAGCCTTGAAGTATCTAACTTGTGTCCTGTGTGTGCTACCGAACCAGAGGACACTTTTCATGCTCTTTGCATATGTCCTCAAGCGGTCGCTTTGTGGCAAGCTATGGCGCGACAATGGAATATTCCGAACATCCGTCGAGTCATGCACACTGGGCCAGAGTGGCTTTTTCATGTGCTCGTGGACTTGTCACCAGAGGAGCGGATGTATACGCTTATGACATTTTGGCGTTGCTGACATGTGAGGAATGAGATCGTCCACGACAAACGACCACCGCCGGTCGAAGCCCTCATGGAGGTCACATCAAAGGAAAAATGGTGGTTGCGCCTTTGTACAGCAGGAAATTGTTATCACATGTAGAGCATGAGAAGCCATCAGCACTTGGATGGGAGGCACCGCCAGACGGCTGGGTTGCTCTCAACATCGACGGGTCCTTTTCTGCCAAGGACGAAACTGCAGGAGCTGGCATGGTCCTCCGGGATGAACATGGAGATATTATTTTTTCGTCTTGCCGTGAGCTAAGGCAGTGTGCATCACCACTATAATCTGAACTTGCTGCATGTTCAGAAGGCGTCTCCCTGGCTACCCAGTGGTCTGAGCTGCCTTTTGTGATTCAAACAGACTACACAGAAGTGGTAAAACTAATCGAAGGAGGTATTGGCGACCGATCGGAGCATATGATGTTGATCTGCGAGATTACTTCGCGTCTTCGGGAACATGGTGAAATCTTAGTTAAGCTTGTGAGGCGTGAAAAAAACGCTGCTAGTCACTTTTTAGCGAACTTTGGTCGAATAAAGAAGCGCACTACGGTGTGGCTTCGTTCTGGGCCGGATGAGGTTCCGGACCTATGTAATGCAGACATGGCCGCCACTTAATTAATGAATTTCCCCTTTTCCTCGCAAAAAGAAGATGGAAGATGACACAGAACAACTATTTTTTTGAGAATTCTCGCCCAACTTTTTTATCAACAAAATGTCCATAGGTACAATGGTTGGATCATGAGGTTTCCCCAACCAAATATGACGACCTATATCTATATTAGATGTGAACCTAGCGAGATTATGAGCTTCAAAAATAAAGTTCCTGTGCTGGTGAGGACATCTTCACGTTGCAGACTTGCAGTAGCGGCAAAGCAGTCAAGTTTGTTGAGCTCTTGCGCCCAGGTCATGCACTTCTTCCTTAAAAAGGCGACGCTTAAATTACTACTGTTGCTAAGGGGGTTTAAGTTGCACTTCTCCTCTTATCCTTAACCCTAGACGCCATCAATCTCCTCCTATCCCTAACCCTAGTTGCCACCACCTCTCCTATCCTTAACCCTAGCTGCCACCAAGCCTCCTCCATGCCACCGCCTTGGTCCCCCCTCGTTTCTCCTGTTTGGTGGCTTGTTGGCAGCTAGTGGAGTGGGGGACCCATCCCTTCCGTTTTTATTAGTTCTTATTTCTCCTAGGTTTTTAGTTTTTCTAGCGGTATTGATGAGGTGGTGGTGACATCGCATTGGAATAAGGTCTCTTTGGCCTCTCCCTACCCTGGCGACATTCGATCAAGCGTGGTGTTGTCAGTTTTGTCGGCTCTCTTAAGATCTTGGCACTTAGTGTGTTAATAAAGATAAGAAATTGGCTGGATCTTAGTGTGGGGACTTTGACCTCTCCTTTCAAGTTACTCTGTGGCAATGTCCTGATTTCTCCAACCGCTTGGGCGATGGTGAAGGATTGCAAGTCTGATTTGTGTGGGGTGAGGGAGTCCTGGATTAGGGGGTATCCGGACAGCCGGACTATATACTTTGGCCGGACTATAGGACCGTGAAGGTACAAGACTCAAGACTTCGTCCCGTGTCCAGATGGGACTCTCCTTTGCGTGGAAGACAAGCTTGGCGATCTAGATATTATATTTCCTTCTTTGTAACCAACTTCATGTAAACCTTAGCCCTCTCCAGTGTCTATATAAACCGGAGGGTTTAGTCCTTAGAAGGACAATCATAATCATCATAGGCTAGCTTCTAGGGTTTAGCCTCTATGATCTCGTGGTAGATCAACTCTTGTAATACTCATATCATCAATATCAATCGAGCAGGAAGTAGGGTTTTACCTCCATCAAGAGGGCCTGAACCTGGGTAAAACATCGTGTTCCTTGCCTCCTGTTACCATTAGCCTTAGACGCACAGATCGGGACCCCCTACCCGAGATCCGCCGGTTTTGACACCGACATTGGTGCTTTCATTGAGAGTACCTCTGTGTCGTCGCTGCAAGGCTCGATGGCCCGTCTCGTTGTCAAGGACAACATCACCTCTGGGGGAGCACTGGCTGTAGGCCAAACTCTCCGACTAGGCGGCTTCGTCATGGTCGCCCAATCGGCTGCCGTGCCGACGATGACCCCTCGGGTCATTACGAATAGCCTCCACATCAATTCAGAACTCACCGAACAGATGGATCCAATGGAGCTCTCCTCCCTTAATGAGCTCTTGGATCACATCGCCGCTTTGGGAGTCGCTACTGACTATGACCGGATTGGGCTTAAACCCGACGAAAGGGATATTAAATCCCCACCGGCCACCCACGAGATAGCGGTAGTGGAAGAGCCTCATATGGATTATCCCTCTATTTTGAGGACTAACTATGTCCGGATCACCGAGCTCTCTGAGCCGGATACCCATTCACGGGAGGACACGACCCAGACCCCAAACTTAGAATCGGGCAACGGGCCGGAAAAATCGGGCAACATCCCGGAGCCCGAGCTGTCAAGCCCGGAAGCTCCTCTGCCCCTGGGCGCCAGATCAGAACAGAATCCAGATTTAACTACGCCCACCCACCCAGACTTAAGCCGTCTCGCCCATATCAGACAAGAGCCCCAAGAGACAGTACATCGCTACTGGGCCAGATTCCTCCTCGTACTAAACAAGGTCAAGGACTATCGTGAGGAAGACTCAATCTCACTTTTCTGCAAAAACTGCACGAACAAAGGGATCCTTAATGCTATAAGTCACCGTGACATAGTACACTTTGCCGACTTAGCAGCCATAGTACACAAGTACTGTGCGATGGAAAGCGCCTGGAAAACCCAAATAGAATTTTGGGATAGTCTGGCTCTCATTAAAACCTTTGTCTGAGCTAAACGGGCGAACTCTCGTAAGTTAACCGATCCAATCACCAAGAAACAAAAGCCCACCCAAGGGCGTGGAACCGTACTGGAAGAATGGCTCAATGGCCATGTAAACTCCACAGCACGCCGGACACTACACCAACGCATAGCCTTAGAGCATGTTGGATACTCCGACAGGTAGCAAAAAGTGGCGAGGATCTTCTTGTAAGCCATAAAGCAGAACAACATCCCGCCAAAGAAAACAATGCGGTACTAACAGTCTTTGAGACTTTTGCCTCAAATAATAGGCGCAAGCGAGCTCACCAAAATTTCGCTGAAATCTGCCACGTGGCAAGAATAAATCCGTGGAACGACACTACTATAACTTTTAGTGCCAGTGATGAACCTCAATTCCAGACAGTCTGGGCACCAGCCGCTTTGGTCCTTAGCCCAATCGTGGACGGCTTTCGGCTCACTAAAGTAATCATGGACGGCGGAAGCGGACTAAACTTGATCAATGAAAAAACACTCAACAAGATGGAAATTGATAAAAGCCGCATTGAGCAAAGTGACACAACCTTCAGGGGAATCATCCCTAGTCGGGAGGCACGGTGTGCGGGAAAAATCACACTCGATGTAGTATTCGGCACTCCGGAGAATTACAGGTCCGAAGAAATCACATTCCAAGTGGCTCCTTTCAGCAGCGGATACCACGCCCTTTTAGGGCGGGACACATTCACAAGCTTTCAAGCTATACCCCATTACGGGTACATGAAGCTTAAAATGCCCGGACCCAATGGAATCATCACTCTAGCCAGTGATCCGGACGTCGCACTCTGTGCCGAAAATAAAACCGCAGCACTAGCCCTGGAAGCATTATCCAAAGCTCTAGCAGCCGAAGAACTAACAACGCTGTGCGCCACCGTGGACAGGGACGATGTGATACTCGACAAGTGACCCAAGTCCACCTCATTTAAACCCGCAGACGAGATAGTCAAATTCCAGGTCCATCCAACGGACCCCATGAAGACAGCTTCCATCGGGACACAGTTGAGCCCCACAATGGATGCCGCACTATGAGACTTCCTACACGAGAATTGGGACATTTTCGCCTGGCATCCTTCGGACATGCCGGGCATCCCACGCAGACTGGCCGAACACAACCTCAATATACTAAAAGGATACAAGCCTGTCAAACAGACTCTTAGGCGCTTCTCAGAGCCCAAATGACAAGCCATGTGAGAAGAGCTAGCCAAGCTACTTGAGGCCGGATTCATCAGAGATATCAAGCATCCGGATTGGCTGGCAAATCTGGTAATGGTACCAAAGAAGGACATATCCTGGCGCCTATGCGTCGACTTCAAAGACCTCAACAAGGCTTGCCCCAAGGATCCCTTCCCCCTCCCTCGAATCGACCAAATCATCGACGCCACTGCAGGACACGACTCACTGTGTTTCCTCGACGCATACTCCGGATACCATCAAATAAAGATGGCAGAGTCCGACCAAGCTACAACGGCCTTCATAACGCCATATGGTCCTTTCTGCTTCAACACTATGCCTTTCGGGCTTAAAAATGCCGGCGCGACCTATCAATGCATGATTCAAACATGCCAGGAAAAGCAAATCGGCAAAACAGTGGAGGCATATGTGGACGACGTGGTCATAAAAACAAGACACGTCAAAACTCTAATAGATGACTTAAGGCTTACGTTCGATAACCTCCGAACATATGACATCAAGCTAAACCCAAAATGTGTTTTCGGCGTACCCTCCGGGAAGTTGCTGGCTTCATTGTTTCCAATAGAGGAATTGAAGCAAACACGACAAAAATCCGAGCTCTGTCGCAGTTGGCTATCCCAACAGACCTCAAGCATATCCAGAAACTAGCTGGATGCATGGCTGCCTTAAGCCGCTTTATCTCCCGATTAGGAGAAAAGGCACTACCTCTTTACCGCCTTCTTCGACGCACCGAACACTTCGTGTGGACGGATGCAGCCGCAGCCGGACTGGATGATATAAAGACCTTATTGGCCAGTAATCCACTCCTGACAGCGCCAAATATCGGCGAACCTATGATATTGTACATAGCCGCAACACATCAAGTTGTAAGCGCAGTGCTTGTCGTCGAACGAGAAGCAGACGGATACAAATTCCCGCTACAAAAGCCGGTATATTACGTGTCAACGGTCCTCACCCCATGCAAATCCCAATACCCACACTACCAAAAGATAGCATACGCGGTCTTCATGGCATCCCGGAAGCTACGACACTACTTCCAGGAGTGTTCGATTATGGTGGCCTCCGAAGTACCACTCAACGACATAATAAACAACCGCAATGCTACAGGACGGATTGCTAAATGGGCCATCGAGCTCCTCCCATTCGACATAACATACAAACCACGGTGGGCCATTAAGTCGCAAGTATTGGTTGACTTCGTCGCCGAATGGACAGAAGTTGAACTCCCTAAAGAGTACGACGCGTACTCCAATTGGATCATGCACTTCGATGGCTCTAAAATGCTGGCCGGATTGGGGGCAGGTGTAGTCCTGACTTCCCCCACCGGAGACACGGTCCGCTACGTACTCCAAATATTATACACAGACTCCAACAACGCAGCCGAATACGAGGCTCTGTTGCATGGTCTTCGGATGGCAGTCTCTATGGGCATTCAACGCCTGGAGGTGCGCGAGGATTCAAACCTAGCAATATCACAAATAAACGGAGACTTTGATGCCAAGGATCCGAAAATGGCAGCCTACCGTAATGCCGTCCTCAAAATGTCAGCCCGATTCGAGGGGCTTGAATTCCACCATGTGGCTCGAGAAAACAATCAAGCGGCGGATATCCTCGCCCGCATCGGCGCTAAACGCGACCCTGTCCCACCTAACATATTCCTGGAAAGGCTATTCAAGCCATCCGTAGTATGGGAAGGGAAGTCCGGCAATACTAGCACGGATCCGAATACACCCCCAGATTCCGAACCATTAGACGTAATCGGAGGCTCCGCTACCGAAATAACACCATCGGCCCATGAAATCATGGCCTTAATCGCCTCGTGGACCGAGCCTTTCTTGGCCTACCTAAATAGGCAGGAGCTCCCCGAGGACCAAAATGAAGCATGTTGCATTGTGCGGCGTTCCAAAGCCTACAAAGTCCATGAGGGAGAACTCTATAAGAAAAGTGCGACCGGAGTGCTCCAAAGATGCATCTCCGAAGAGGAAGGGCGGCAGCTCTTGGCTGAAATCCATGCCGGACTCGGCGGGCACCACGCTGCGGCTCGGGCACTTGTCAGCAAGGCCTTTCGTACAGGATTTTATTGGCCGATAGCCCGAGCAGACGCACATGACCTTGTCCAACATTGCGTTGGTTGCCAGCTCTTTGCCAATCAGAGCCACATGCCCCCCACCGCTCTCCAAACAATCCCCATTACTTGTCCCTTCGCGGTCTGGGGGCTGGATATGGTCGGACCCCTTAAGGGGGGAAGCCATAAGAAAAAAATACTTATTGGTCATGGTGGACAAGTTCACCAAATGGATAGAAGCCAAACCAGTCAAAACGGCCGAATCCGGGCCAGTGATAGACTCCATATCTGGGGTTGTACACTGATACGGCGTCCCCCATAGCATCACCACTGACAATGGCTCAAACTTCACAGCCGATGAAGTGAAAACTTGGTGCGGCAACATGGGCATTAAGCTCGATTACGCCTCCGTCTACCATCCCCAAACAAACGGCCAGGTCGAACGTGCAAACGGTCTCATCATGAGCGGCATCAAACCCAGACTAGTGCGGTCCTTAACAGAATCGGACACGCACTGGGTCGAGGAGCTCGACTCCGTACTCTGGGGGCTGCGGACCACGCCGAATCGCACCACCGGATACACACCATTTTTTATGGTGTACGGCGCAGAAGCAGTACTAACCTGCGACATAATCCATGATTTGCCTCGAGTGCGCATGTACGAAGAGAAGGAAGCCGAGTTAGATCGGCAGGATAACTTAGATGCCCTGGAGGAGGAGCGCGACGTCGCAAAAGCCCATTCCGCATTCTATCAGCAGCAGGCTCGACAGTACCAAAGCAGGGTAGTGCGGGCCAAAACTTATAATATTGGCGAACTTGTTCTACGCCTACCAGAGAAGAAGAAGGACAAGCTCAAACCTAAGTGGGAGGGTCCCTTCATTATTGATAAAGTTCTCACCGGAGGAGCGTACCGCCTGCGTAATGCATCCGATAACAGACTCGAGCCGAACCCATGGAACGCGGCCAGACTTTGGAGATTCTACGCCTAGCGTCGAACTCAGTGTTCGTCTCCTTACCCCCTTTTTTTAATTATGTTCCTCCCTTTTTTTCCTTTCTCGCCCCTTTTTCGTTCTTCACACAAAGTACTCAATACAGTGCAGATGCTCAGATCACTCCGGCTGCACTATGTGTGTAAGCCATACCTGGGGGCTTCCTATAGGGAAGCTAAATATAATTACTTTCATGGCTTCTTGCCTATCACATATGCGTTCTTTTTCCATATGTGCCTTTTCTTCACCATTATATACATCGATATGACTTAAGATGTGGCCATGCTGGGTTGCCTAGCTCATGTGTTTATGCCCTACGTTCCCGTTAATTCGGCTAGGGCATAAGGGGAGCACCTTTGCGATTGTTACTGCCGGTTCAGCCGGATGTGTACCTCAGACTGGGTGAAGCCGAAAGCTAGCGTTCTTAAGGGAATATTCGGTCGGTGAACAAAAGATGTTTTTTTTCATTTATTACAACATGAATCCCCAGAAGTTTTGTATCCTACGCCTCTGCTCGCAGTCCGGACATGTACATCAATGCATGCATACCCAGGGAAAGGAACCCCTAACGGAACTATTCTCCTTGGAAGATGTTTCTTACTATCCATGTAATATAACATTACTAGTTGGGTACTTGTCTGTTCAAGAACTTATGACCCCTACGCCTAGTTTCCACGCATACACCGGTTCTGCATAACCGAGTGGGTATTCGGATACAGCCCGGACTGTCGGATCCGGGGGCTGAAGCGAAAAGGTCCGCCATGACAAATGATTTTTAATCCGGCTAGGGACTACATATATCCATTGAATTACATAGTCACTTGGACTGACTATATTCTTCCTCTATACCGTCCAACAGGCTATCTAGCTTGCAATCCTGTTGGGAATACTTTGCAGCTAACGCTACCTGGTCATACACCAGACTCACGGGAATTTCTTGCCCATCTGGCCCCGCCGGTCCGACTTCGGCCATATGGTTCGGGTCAAGCTTGGTGTAGCGCGTCTTCACCATGGCCCAGGCTTCTCTTGCACCTTGTCGGCGGGCTGGCATCTTCCACAATCGGAAGCACCGCCGTGCTCCTTGGAGCATATCCACGAGCTCCCCCATGCCTTTTGGCAGGGAGGTGGATGGCCACAAGGCCTGGGCAATACCTGCATCACCTGTCGAGCTTGCTCGTGCATCTGTAAGAGGTCTTGTAGTAAATCACCTGCGGACGCGGGCATCTCCTCTTCAGGGCGGCCGTCAACATACCTACAGATATAAACTCTTTCAATATGCTTCCTCGCCGAGCTGTACTACAGTTCGTCTAGGCACTTACCATAAATACCGCGACGAAGCCTTCTGTTCTCCTTCACGGAGTCCGCCAGCTGAGCGCGAACATCTCCTAATTCGACGCCCAGCCGGACATTGGCATCTTGAAGATCGTTCTTCTCCCGCCTAACATTGCACTCCTCCAGCTCTTGAGACAATTGGGCATTCTTATCTACAAGGACCTGTGTATAAATTGATCCTTAAAACAGTTGTTCCAACCGTTTCAAGTCTCAGGGGCTACTGCTATACATGCTTATCAAATTTCCTTACCGGTATATCTTTAGCATACTGGTCCATCGCCCGGGCAAGCCCACCTTGAGCAGCTCGGATGTATGCGTCTCTCGAATTGAAAGCATTAAATGCCTCTTCGGAAAAGACGTTATTGCGAAGTATGGCCCGTCGGCGCCGGTGATTCATGGCACTCTCTACTTCGGAATTCGTGGCGGAGAGCATATCCGCATCCTCTGTCGGAGGACAATTCGGCATCGGCCCCGCGTCGGCCTCCTCTCTTGAAGCCGGTTCCGGAATCCGGCTGGTGGAGGCATGATTGGCAGGATCTCTGGATATAGTCCGGCAACTCCTCTTTCTGCCAGGACACAAAGGACGCTGTTACACTTCAAACACAATAATCACAAAGCAGGTTATTACCATACCTCTGTAACGGCGTTTCGGCCCTAACCGCCTTCCTCTTAAGCCTGCCCGATCCGGACGCCCTTTGTCGACAAGCCCCTAGGGGCTCGGCGCCGCGTTCCGATGGTCGTCTCTACAAAAATACGATATCTTAGGTATAAGGCATAGTATCAGAAAGGAGTCCTCTTTGGAGGACAAGGTTTCGGCTTTGCGTACACACGATGCGGGTAGCAGTCCGAGATAGTCGGCGACAATAGCCACCGAGGCGCCATCGCAGCTGGCCTGATAAAATGTCCCATTGACAAGCTCCACAGTAATATCCAGATCTTCTTCGAGTCCGGAATCGAAGGCCCTTCCGGGGTCCTCCGGCTGCGGGGAGGGGCTGTTGAATCCTCCTACGGCCCTCCTCAGTTCCTGCTCAGAAATATTGAGGTAAATAATCATGACAAAGGACGCCAGAAGGAATGGAGCGGAGGGAAAGAGTGGCGACTTACCCAGCTTGGGGGGTTGTACATAGAAAACCCATCCCGCAGTTTAATATGGAGGAATTCTTATTCTTCTCCTTTATACAAATCGGACAATATCCTCGCCGGAGCAGTGGCGGCGTCCGGACCTTTATGACCACAGCGGGTGGCATCATCTTCCCAGTTGTAATGCCACATGGGCTTCCCCCGATATTGAAGCGGCTGCACTCCCCGCATTATGCATATTGCCATAACCTCGACTATTGTCAGCCCTGATTTGGCCAGTATCTTTATCCTGCTCATCAGGAAGTGTACTTCTCTCGTATCCTCCTCTTGGGGGCCCTGAGGGCGCCAGCTTCGGTGTGCCTTCGGTGGAGCATTACTGAACTCAGGGAGACCCTTCCGGACTGGATCCGGAAGGGGAACGTCATCAACATAAAACCACTCCGCGGGCCAGTTCTCAGATGCCTTCTTGGGAGTACCGGACAGGTACCCGGTCTCGGCGACGCGCCATACTTCAGCTCCGCCCACTTGACATATGGATTCCCCCTGGTTGCAAGGGACGAGGCAGAACAACTTATTCCATAACCTGAAGTGAGCCTCGCAGCCCAGAAATAGTTCACAAAGGGCAACGTATCCTGCTATGTACAACACGGAGGCAGGGGTGAAGTTGTGCAACTGGAGGCCGTAGAACTCTAGGAGCCCGCGAAGGAATGGGTGGATTGGAAACCCGACGCCTCTTAGAAGATGAGGGATGAGGCATATTCGCTCCCCCGGGGATGGATTAGGAGATCTCTCCGCTTGCTCCCCGCCATTATAGGTGGCTAGTCCGGCTCAGACGGGGACCATGAACGCCGGTGGAAGAAACCCTTGGGTTTGTAACTCTATCAAACGGCTCTGAGGAACTGAACACTCTTCCCAGTTACCTGGCTTGGAGCGAAGGGAACGAGAGGAAGAGCTGCGGTGACCGGCCATGTTGGAATGGTTTTTTTCGGAGCGCTCTGTTGGATGCTTGCTCAAGGGAAGAAGGTGAGGTTTGGATCTGAGGATCCCCGTCCCTTCAAATAGACGGTTTGCTTGCAGGGCCGGGGGGGGGGGGCATTATTGAAGCACAGAAGCCAAGGAGTACAACATTAATGGGAAGCCGGACACTGTTCGCTGCAACAGGTACTTTGGAGTATTCGGAGATGGAACCCGCCTTGCAATGCCGAAGACAAACTGCGCGCCGGACTCATCGTCATTGAAGCCTGGTTCAGGGGCTACTAAGGGAGTCCTGGATTAGGGGGTATCCGGACAGCCGGACTATATACTTTGGCCGGACTGTAGGACCGTGAAGGTACAAGACTCAAGACTTCGTCCCGTGTCCGGATGGGACTCTCCTTTGCATGGAAGACAAGCTTGGCGATCCAGATATTATATTCCCTTCTTTGTAACCGACTTCATGTAAACCGTAGCCCTCTCCGGTGTCTATATAAACCGGAGGGTTTAGTCCTTAGAAGGACAATCATAATCATCATAGGCTAGCTTCTAGGATTTAGCCTCTATGATCTCGTGGTAGATCAACTCTTGTAATACTCATATCATCAATATCAATCGAGCAGGAAGTAGGGTTTTACCTCCATCAAGAGGGCCTGAATCTGGGTAAAACATCGTGTTCCTTGCCTCCTGTTACCATTAGCCTTAGACGCACAGATCGGGACCCCCTACCCGAGATCCGCCGGTTTTGACACTGGCATGGGGTGATGCCCCAAATGATGTTCCTCCATTGCTTAGTAGTAGACCTTGTTTCTAATTGTGGGCGGTTATGTATTCTTTAAAGCCTTGTATGACGATGACGTTTGCAGGTCTCCTTTCCCCAACTAGACATGGGTTTGCTCTAGGGGGTCGGACATCTGGGTAGTAAGTCAGACGTCCGACTTTGTTAAAATCCTTATGATGTGATCCTGGGTGTAATCCCAGACAATTAACTAGGGGGCCTTTCATTTGGCTTGATGCCCGAACGTTCGGCTGCTCATCAGCAACACTCACATCTTCTCCTTTCTTTCGTCTCCGCTATTAGGCTTCTCTCTTGGATGGTGTAGGCATACTCCTGTGCTTGCACTCCTCGTCGCCATGTGTGAAGCTCGGCTCAACCTATACATGCACGAGGGAGGATCAAGTAGTATACCATCCTCGAAGGGTCAAGTAAACACGCGAAAAGGAGAAGATTCACCTTAGTATATGCGATGCACGTGTCCCTTGGCAATGGATTGATACGTCTCAAACGTATATGTAATTTTTATTATTTTATGCTGCTATATTATTATTTTATATACATTTATTATAATTTTACACCATTTTTCTTCTTCTGGACTAACATATCCTATATATATGGGTCGCACTATTCGTCACCCTAGGTGAGAAATAGTTATTCTTCACCCCCTCTCTATTTTGACATCAATGCACCGTATTTTTACGTTTCGTAAATTTTGTCTTATTTCATACATAAAAAGAGAACATAAGAAAATATGTACTCGACGTAAAAAATATTTTATGTTACATAAAATACGAATGTAAAAACATAGTGTAAAAAATACATAAAATGTGATTTTTTTGGTCTTATAACCTATATTTTTGTTTTTTATATCAAATTTTACATATTGAATCAATATGCATGTAATTATTTATATTCTAAACGTAATTTATTTAGGAAACGATCGTAAGATTACCGCGGGTGAAGAATAACTTATTGTGCACCTTGGGTGATGAATAGTATATATATATATATATAAGAGATTCATCTCACTACCATATTTATCTCAACATGCAGCACGTCCACGTCATCAAGCATGCCATGTAATCAAAAACTGATTTCACATGCAGCCACGTCAAGCAACTGTTGCTGCCATGCTAAGAAAACTGTTGGGATCGTTGACAGCGAGAGAGGTAGGAGGAGACGCAGAGCAAGGGGATCGGGAGGTAGGAGAAGGAGAAGATAAGACGGAATGAGATGCGGAATATTCTTCAATTCAAACTTGCCTCGCTTACAACGCACCCGATCGCTTATAAAGTGCGAGCCCGATGCAAGGCCCATGGCCCACACAGACACTCCACTTGTTGGCCCAGCTGTTGATAGCTTAAAACCTTCTTTCTCCCGCTCTGACTCTTGATCAGCCCGATCGCTTGCGCTGCACTGCTTACAGTACCCGCCGCTGAAGAACCAGCGTGTCCCCATGCCGGTGCACTCGGAAACCACGCCTTGAGAACCTCGTGATCCTCCCAGGTCACCGATGAAGCCGTAATTGTCGCCCATTTCACCAGAATCTAAAGATGAGCCGCTGAAAGTGCAACTATCCCTAGGTGGTTTTGGTAATTCATAACAACATATAGCTCATTGAGCTAACACTATTCCAAGACTATTATTTCAGGAAAGCTCAATGAATAGCATGGCATGGATGATGAAAGTGGATCCCTCAAAATACTAAGGACAAAGGATTGGCTCAAGCTCAAAAGCTCAAGACTCTTCATTTTATATTTTAGTGATCCAAGATCACATTGAGTCTATAGGAAAAGCCAATACTATCAAGGAGGGATGAGGTGTTGCTTAATGAGCCTCTTGCTTCATGTGCTTAGTGATATGCTCCAAAACCCTCAGCTACTTTCCCACATCCACAAAGGACCTAAATCCAAAGCCAAAATCGGTCACACCGATTCTTCCTATACGGCGCCACCGATTCCAAAAGTCATAGCCACTGCCACAAACCCTAAGCAAATCGGTCTTACCGATAGGGATCTCGGTCTCACCGAGATGGGATTGTAATCTCTCTGTTTCCCCTCATAACATTTCGGTCTAACCGAAGTGAGCAATCGGTCCCACCGAGATTGCAATGTAAACTCTCTGTTTCCTTTTTGTAACATTTCGGTCTCACCGAAAAGAGCAAATCGGTCCCACCGAGTTTACCTGACCAACTCTCTGGAAAGCTTATTACCAAATCGGTCTCACCGAGTTTGTGTAATCGGTCTTATCGAGATTACATTATGCCCTAACCCTAACCAAATCGGTCTCACCGAGATGCATGTCAGTCCCACCAAAAATCACTAACGGTCACTAGGTTTACTAAATCGGTCCGACCGAGTCTGTTGAATCGGTCCCACCGAGTTTGGTAAATTGTGTGTAACGGTTAGATTTTGTGTGGAGGCTATATATACCCCTCCACCTCCTCTTCATTCGTGGAGAGAGCCATCAGAACGAACCTACACTTCCAACTTACCATTTCTGAGAGAGAACCACCTAATCATGTGTTGAGACCAAGATATTCCATTCCTACCATATGAATCTTGATCTCTAGCCTTCCCCAAGTTGCTTTCCACTCAAATCTTCTTTCCACCAGATCCAAAACCTATGAGAGAGAGTTGAGTGTTGGGAGACTATCATTTGAAGCACAAGAGCAAGGAGTTCATCATCAATGCACCATTTGTTACTTCTTGGAGAGTGGTGTCTCCTAGATTGGCTAGGTGTCACTTGGGAGCCTCCGACAAGATTGTGGAGTTTAACCAAGGAGTTTGTAAGGGCAAGGAGATCGCCTACTTCGTGAAGATCTACCTCTAGTGAGGCAAGTCCTTCGTGGGCGACGGCCATGGTGGGATAGACAAGGTTGCTTCTTCGTGGATCCTTCGTGGGTGGAGCCCTCCGTGGACTCGCGCAACCGTTACCCTTCATGGGTTGAAGTCTCCATCAACGTGGATGTACGATAGCACCACCTATCGGAACCACGCCAAAAACATCCGTGTCTCCAATTGCGTTTGAATCCTCCAAACCCTTCCCTTTACTTTCTTGCAAGTTGCATGCTTTAATTTCCGCTGCCTATATACTCTTTGCATGCTTGCTTGAATAGTGTGATGATTGCTTGACTTGTCCTAAAGTAGCTAAAATCTGCCAAACTCTAAAATTGGGAAAAGGTTAAGTTTTTATTGGTCAAGTAGTCTAATCACCCCCCCTCTACACATACTTCAAGGTCCTACAGCCGCGTTGCCCTTCTTGACCAGACGGCGATCTAGAATTTCTTCAGGAACTACACCAGGCCCCGACAGATCCATGTGGTAAACACTAGTGTGTGATCAGGCACATGTCCTTTCAGCTGCGACACATGAAAGACCGGATGTACCTGACCGCCTCTTGGTCCAGCCAAGTATTCACATCTTGATTCCAAGAGCTGGAGTGCCCCAATAACTAGCCCATATTTGGAGCATGTCCATAAAGTGCTTTCTATGGTGTACCCAAAGAGGAGTGATGAGAAGAATTGTACTAGAATTCAGCTAGTGGCAGCCAAATTGCCCACTTCTTTGGAGAATCATGCACTGCACAATGAAGATACATCTTGAGGCACTGGTTAACCCGTTCCATTTGGCCATCCGTTTGTGGGTGATATGTCGTGCTCATCTGTAACTCCATGCCCCAGACCCAAAACAACTCTTTCCAAAAGGAACTAGTGAAAATCTCATATCTGTCCGAGATGATAGCCAGAGGCAGACCATGTAGTTTGACGATGTTGTTCAAGAAGACTTTGGCCACTAATGCAGCTGTAAACGGATGTTTTAGAGGCAGGAAATGACTCACTTTCGTGAAACGATCCACCACCACCAGTATGGCACTGTATCCCTCTGATTTTGGCAACCCTTCAATAAAATCCATACTGATTTCTTGCCATGGACTGTCAGGAACAGGTAGAGGTTACAGTAAACAAGGTTTTTTGCATAGTTTATGTTTTGCTTGCTGGCAAGTACACATTGCTTGAGAAAGTCCTCCAGATCCACTTTCATTCCCTGCCAACTGAACAATTGCTTCACTCTTGATATGTTGGCAGAATTCCAGAGTGTCCTCCCACAGGGCTAGAGTGAAAAGCTTGTATCAGCTTTGTTTGAAGACCTGTGTTTGCTGCTACCCATATTCTATGATCCTGCTTAATTAGTCCTTCATGCAATTAAAAACCAGTGCAAGAATCTGGGTCCATAGCTAGTTTTTGCATCATTGCAGTAGCCACTGGATCTACTGAGTATGAGTTTAGTATTTCTGGCACCCACACTGGTTTACTGGTAGACACACTCTGTACTTGAAACAGATGTGAAACTCTAGATAAAGCATCAGCTGTTGTGTTTTCCACTCCTTTTTTGTACTGGATAGTGAACTAAAAACCCACTAGCTTGGTCATTGCTTTCCTTTGCAAATCCGAAGTCAAATTTTGGTCTCCCAAGTGGCACAAGCTTTGATGGCCAGCTTTGATCACAAAAGGAGCTCTAGATAGATAAGATCTCCACCTGTCAATTGCCATCATTATTGCTAGGAATTCCTTTTCATAAATATACTTTTTCTGATTATTGACACCCAGTGCTTTACTGTAGAAAACCATAGGATGATCTTCCTGAGACAGTACAACTCCTACTCATGTGTTGCATGCATTTGTCTCTATTGTGAAGGTTTTGTTGAAGTTAGGCAGAGCTAGCACTGGTGTGTTGATCATAGCCTCCTTGAGCAACTGGAAAGCTTGTTGAGCATGATCATACCAAACAAATGATTGTTTCTTAAGCAAGGTAGTGAGAGGTTTAGCCAACAAACCATAATTCCTCACAAACTTCCTGTAGTACCCAGTCAGTCCCAAAAAACCTCTTAGCTCAGTGACATTACTTGGAACAGGCCACTGCACCATTGCTTCAGTTTTAGTAGGATCTGTTGCTACTCCTTGATCAGAGATAATGTGCCCCAGATATTCCAGGAAATTTTGAGCGAACACACATTTAGACTCTTTGACAAACAACTGGTTTTCCTTCATTATATCAAATACTGACTGTAGGTGTTCCAAATGTTCCTCCAACGTGAAACTGAAGACTATTATATCATCCATAAAGACCAACACAAACTTCCTATTTGGCCCTGCAAACAGAAAGTTCATCACACACTGAAAAGTTCCTGGAGCAATAGCTAATCCAAAAGGTATCACTCTGAACTGAAACTGTCCATGGTGTGTTTTGAAAGCTGTTTTGAATTCATCCTCCTCTTTCATCCTTATTTGGTGGTAGCCAGCTTTAAGATCTAACTTGGAAAACCACTTACTTCCTCCTAATTCATCCAGGATTTCATCAATCACTAGCATAGGAAATTTGTTTTTAATAGTCACTGCATTTAACTTTCTATAGTCCACACAAAATCTCCATGTGCCATCTTTCTTTTTGACTAGCAGCACAGGAGCAGCAAAAGGACTCATACTAGGTGTTATCAAACCAGCATCCAGCATTTCTTTGACCTGCCTCTCTATTTCATCTTTCTGGAGAGATGAGTATCTGTAAGGTCTACAGTTAATAGGTACTGCATCTGGTGCCAAATTAATGGTGTGGTCAAAAGTTCTATGGGGAGGCAGTGACTTTGGTTCTCTGAACACTTCCTTATTCATGTCCAGTACTTGTTGCACATCTATAAGAGTTTCCATGACAGGTGCCATAACAATTATGATAAGCAAGGCTGTAGCCCAAATATCATTCCCTTTCTCCCACTTAGCTAGCTGTTCTGCACACACCTCCTCAATTTGGTCTTGTTTTACTGGCAACACTCCTTGTAACTTGATCTCTTGCCCATTGTACTGAAATTGAATCCATTTGTCTGCCCAATGACACTTCATGACACCCCATTGCTCCAGCCAATCCATGCCCAATATAATGTCATGGCCTCCTAGTGGTAACACTTGCATTGAGCTACAGAAACTGTGTCCCTGAATCCACCATGTCAGTTCAGGTACTTTTTCAGTACAGTTGATGATATGCCCATTGGCTACCTTCACAAGCATTGGTCTCTCCAGTTTCTGTGTAGTGACAGAAATTTTGTCTAATAAAGATTGGTCCACAAAGGTATGAGTGCTGCCAGAGTCTACAAAGATCAGCACCAACTTGTTTCCTACCAAAGCTCTCAGTTGAATTGTTTTGGGATGAGCAGCTCCAGACAAAGCTGTAGCAGAGACAGCTGCACATCCCTCATAATCCCCTTTCACTAATGCATCCAATAATGCATCTGAAATTATCTCATGTGGATCTACCACTTCAGCTGCTTTTAGCTGAGCTTTTTCTGCCACTAGTTGATGACACACATGCCCTGGCACAACTTTTTCCCACACTTATAACACAAACCATTTGCACGTCTATACTCTTTTAGTTGTTTTGCTTTCCATAGCTCTTCAGCTGCCAACCTTGACCTATTGTCTGTCTTGTTATAAGTAGTCCTGGGAAAACTTGGTCTATTGTTCTTCTGCTGCAGTAAGAGACCTTCCTGGACAGAAGCATATTGTGCTACTATCTGCACAAAATAAGGGATCTGAAACTCCACCACTGATCTCAATTCCTCCTTCAACCCCATAATAAACCTGGTGACTAGGAATGTTTCACTGAATGTAGGCTCATATAATCTCACTGTATACACTAACCGCAGAAACTGCTTCTTGTACTCTTCCACTGTGCCCAACTGTTTTAACATCATCAGCTCTTTCATTTTCTGCCTGTACACATCCACATCAAATTCCAACAAAACAACAGCACAAAATTGTTCCCATGTGTGAAATGCCCAGTCTGTTTGAACGCTTGGTACCAATGAGTTGCATTGTCAGACAGGTACAGAGATGCAGAAGTTACTTTGAAACTATCAGGAATGTTGTACAACTTGAAGAACGCTTCACACTTGTACAACCAGATCCTGACCTCAGTACCATCAAAACGAGGAAAATCAATCTTCGGCATCCATTGCCTTTTGCTCGTGTTCTCCTCACTAACATGTGTCACGGGTTGCTGAAGAACAGGGGCGGTGTCGGTGTCAAAACCGGCGGATCTCGGGTAGGGTGTCCCGAACTGTGCGTCTAGGCGGATGGTAACAGGAGACAAGGGACACGATGTTTTTACCCAGGTTCGGGCCCTCTCGATGGAGGTAAAACCCTACTCCTGCTTGATTGATATTGATGATACGGGTAGTACAAGAGTGGATCTACCACGAGATCAAGGAGGCTAAACCCTAGAAGCTAGCCTATGGTATGATTGTTGTAATGGTTATGTTGTCCTACGGACTAAAACCCTCCGGTTTATATAGACACCGGAGAGGGCTAGGTTTACACAGAGTCGGTTACAATGGTAGGAGATCTACATATCCGTATCGCCAAGCTTGCCTTCCACGCCAAGGAAAGTCCCATCCGGACACGGGACGAAGTCTTCAATCTTGTACCTTCATAGTCTTGGAGTCCGACTGACGATGATAGTCCGGCTGTCCAGACACCCCCTAGTCCAGGACTCCCTCGGTAGCCCCTGAACCAGGCTTCAATGACGATGAGTCCGGCGCGCATATTGTTCAGCATTGCAAGGCGGGTTCCTCCTCTGAATAATTCATAGAAGATTGTGAACACCAGGATAGTGTCCGGCTCTGCAAAATAAATTCCACATACCACCGTAGAGAGAATATTACGTACACAAGTTCAATCTGCTGACGTGTTTTGTGGCATGACGTCACACCACCACCAAGCCCTTACCGGAATCTTTTTTTTATTATACCACCTCAGCGCATTTAGTGAAGCGGTTTCCTTGGCACGTCTTGTCGAAGCAGAGATTGTGTTCCCCTTATTCCGGGATTCTCATCAATACGGACGTGGGTAACCCAACCGCGCCATTGATGGTGGCGCTTGGGAGATAAGCGAGTTTTACCAGGCCGGTGGGGACGCATAGTTTTCGTCCACCCATATATAAGGGGATAAGGATCCACCCTTTTTACCTACGCCTTCTTCCTCCTTTGCTTATCCATCTCCGCGCACTCTCGAGCTCCAGCGCCCAAGTCCGTGCATCTCATCTCGACCTTCTCCGACCATGTCCGGAGCGGGAGGCAAATGGTTGGCCTCCTCCATTACGGAGGAGCACATCGCCAAACTGCACAGCGCTGGATACCTTTCCGGCGACATCGCGCACCGGCTGCCCGACAAGGGGCAGCTCATCCCCACCCCCAGGCCCCATGAGAGGGTCGTATTCCTTCCCCACTTCCTCCGCGGACTGGGCTTCCCGTTGCATCCCTTTGTCCGGGGGCTCATGTACTATTACGGCCTGGATTTCCACGATCTGGCGCCAAACTTCATCCTCAACATCACGATGTTTATCGTCGTGTGCGAGGCCTTCCTCTGCATCCAGCCCCACTTCGGCTTGTGGCTCAAGACCTTCAACGTCAAGCCGAAGGTAGTGAAGGGCGTCCAAGCGGAGTGCGGAGGCGCCATGCTGGGCAAGATGCCCAACGTCATCTGGCTCGAAGGGGCCTTCGTGGAGTCCATCAAGGGATGGCAATCGGGGTGGTTCTACATAACCGAGCCGCATGACCCAAAATGGGCAGCGGCCCCCGAGTTTAGATCTGGTACCCCGATGCAGCTCACCTCCTGGAAAGAGAAGGGCTTGCTATGGGGCAGTTCGGACGAGCTGACAGGACTCCAGTCCTATCTCCAGACCCTGGTGAACAAGAAGCTCAGGCTTGTCAATGTGATCCAGGTCATGCTCATCCGCCGGATTCTCCCCTGCTAACAACGGGCCTTCAACCTATGGGAGTTCGATCCAGCACAGCACCGGACTCTGAGCGGGCTCTTCGACACGACGTATGAAGCCGTCTGGAGGGTGCTGTTCAAGGGCGGAGAAGCCCCCGCATCCGCGACGGAAGATCGCGGATTCAGCACCAAGCGCCCGGCCGGTGAGGTAAGCTTCGTTATCCTTTATGGGACAGTTGTTTTCATAGTTTGACTCTATGTGGGATCTAAAAACTCCCAATGCCTTTGACAGGACTGGCAGAGGACGTCCGGACAGGTAAACTGTCCGGCTCCCCTTCCCGAAGACCCAACGGATGCCCGCTTAATGGGGCTGCTGGTCCCGGCACTCTATGTGGTGCCGGAGAAGAAGGCCAAGAAGAAGGCCACGGGAACTCGAAAAAGTTCCCGGCGCCAGGTGATATCAGACTCATCGTCCGATGGCTCCGAGGCGGACTCCTCCCCCGAAGACGAGGAGGAGAAAGAGGACTCTCTCCCAGAGGAAGGAGAGAGCAAGAGGAAGGCTTCCCCAACTGGGGAGGCCGAAGGGTCCAAGAGGGGAAGGACTATTCCCCCGGACGGCTCCGCCAACGCCAACGTTGGCGACGAAGAGTGGCCCTCCAGGGCCAGGCCTCCGGCCAGATCGTAAGTATCCGGATTCCTGAGTGATTTACAATTTCTCTTTTGTGTCACATAGTGTCCTTCTAATGCCGCACACTGCCTGCAGTCCGGCCGATGATGATCTCCCCGCTTCGTCGAGTGGGTCGTTGGCTCCGTCGGATGTAGATTCCATCCCGACTGCCTCCACCCCTCGCGACGCTGAGGACGCCGAGGTGGGATCCCGGGAAGGGACCCATCAGGAGGAGGCTCCGGAGGCGCCGCAAGGTAGCCTCCCGGACTTTGCGCCGGACTCCACGCCGGAACCCGCAGTGGTTCCGGAGTCCGGCAGGCGGCCCCTTCGCAAGAAGGGCAAGACCGTGACACCGGTGGCCTCCGTCCAACCGGAGGCGCCGAACAACTTGTTGGAGGCGCTCAAGGGCGCTTCCATCGAGGAAGAACACCGCACTATCATGAGTGCGGTGATTCAGAAGGTTCAGCTCACCAAGAGCGGGCTGACCGAAGCCTGCAGTAGCCCTCTAACAGGCTTTGAGGTAAGAAGTTAAAAATATGTAATGTAATACCGCATAGACAGTAGCCCCTGATGCTCGGTTCGGTGTTCGGAAAGAAAAACCGGATTGAGGATCTAAAAAAGATATACGCAGGAATGCTAAAAATTGTGTCAATATGGGTTTGCAGGCTGCGCTGCTGACCTCTGCCGCACTGACTGCGGAGGTCGGTGCGTTGAAGCAGGACCTCGAGCGGTCCGAGCAAGAGCTCGGCCTTGCCAAGAAGTAGCTCGAGGACAAAGAAGGTGAGTAATACCATCTTTGAATTTGTACCTTACAGAAAAGGATTTTGGTTGCAATGAAAATAACAAGGATAACGTGTGTACTGCAGGGGCCACAAACGAGGTGGCAACCCTGAAGGAGGCCGTATCCGCGGCCGAACGCAATGTGGCCGCGGAACGGACGGAGCGAGAGAAACAGGAGGCGCGGGTGGCGGAGGTGCGGCAAGAGCTCCAGGCTCTCATGGAAAAGCATGAGAGTTTGGAGCGTGACTCGAAGACTCGAGAGTCCGAGCTTGCCTCGTCCCTTGAAAGTGCTAAAGCCGCTAAGGCCGAGGCCCATAAGGCCCTCCAGGAGGTTGAGGCGATGAAGAAAATAGCGGCGGGTAAGGCATTTTTCATGCAAAGCAAGCATGTTAATGTAAATTACCTATTACTTACCCGAATTTGGAGCTCTCCAGGGGCGTTTGCAGATTTGCCTCGCAGTGTATCTAATGCCGCCGCATTTTACCGAGCCGAGGAGGGGAGCTCAATGGAGAAGGTCTTCTGGTCTCAGTATGCTGAGGCCGGCCATCCGGTGCCCCCTAGAGACCAGCTGAAGCAGCTGGTCGAGCTCCACAAGGTAGCTGAGCAGGCCATGAAGGGCCTCATAGTTCGGCTGTGGCCTGGAGAGGCCATGCCTGGGAGCTACTTCGGTCTCGTGCGGCGGCTGGTGGATGCGTGCCCCTGGGTGGAGGTCATCAAGCGCTCCGCCTGTATTGAAGGTGCTTGTCGGGCCCTTGCCCGCGCCAAAGTGCATTGGGGCAGGCTGGATGCGGAGAGGCTGATCACTGATGCGCCGCCAGCGGGCAAGGAGTATCGCACACCCGAGATGTACTATAAGACTGTCCTGAAGGGTGCCCGCAAGATTGCGGATGAGTGCCCCCGAGATGTAATTATTGAGTAAACTCGCTATGTATTATCCTGTGCACTGAAAACTTTGTTCATATGCGCTAAGCAACGCTTATTGATTTAAAATATTACCTTCTGTGCGGCCGTTTATTAAATCTGAGAGATGGCAAGTCGTCGGCTTCAGCCCCCATGCCACGAGTGCTGGGGTGTTCGGGATAAACTTGAGCGCTCTTGTTCCCATTTTTGGGTCCATCTAGGGAGGCGCTCAACACGACGAACAAGGCAACCGGACTTATAATGCTTGAACACTCTCACTTAGCCATAGAATTCTATAATTTTAAATTTCGGCGAAGCCCCTAGTATTCAGAAGACCGAGTTCGGGGCGCTATCCACGCCTTGGCCGGACATTATCCGGTTCTTCGCTCGAAGCGGCATAAGTCTTTAGGGACTCGAAAAGACCTCTCGAACAGCGACCAGTCTCTCGCCTTATCATGACAGTCAGTTTTAGCTTTCTCCACTGAGGCGCTCGCCCAGCTCAACCGGGGCGCAATCGCAGTGGTTCTCCCAGTGCTACCTTAGCTGACAGAACGGAACATAAGGTACCAAAACATGGGAGCCGGGCAAACCCAACTATTGACCCAAGACATGATTCGCAGCCGATTCATATAATGCTATAAGTTCGGGGTGCCGCACTTGTGAAAGTGTTCGGACTTATCACACCATAATGCGGGGAACATAAGCCCCTGGTGTATTCGGCCGTACCAAAATGTACGGGTGCGAGATGTCATTAATGAACATATATGTAAAGTAATGCAATTATAAGCAAAAAGTACTACATTATTTATTCAAGGAATTCTGCTATGAGTGCGGAATGATACAAATAGTGCGTTAAGCAAGGGATTGCACTAATTAGACGTGTCTCCCTCCAGGGGTAGGCTGCGGAATGGTGGATTTAACAAATTTAGTACTCGTAATGGAGACCACCTGATTATTCGTCGCAGCCTTTGTCCTTCCCTGGCTGTTGCATCGTGAGTTCGGCGGTTCGCCTCCGGACAGGGCCTCTGGTGAACGGAGTCCTGTGTATAAAAAGAAGGAAAATAAAAAATAAAAAGAGCGACGCACTTGAGAGCCCCTGGTGTGGTTGAGCCGCACTCTGGGTCTGTTGTGGTCGTGCCCCTCCCCCTATGCCCATGGTATCTCCAGAGCGTAATGATGTACGCGGAGAGCTGGTCTTGCAATCATGCGAGGGCTGGGGTTGGGGCCGCATTGCTACGCGTGCTCGGAACATGCTGGGTGGTCTTGGTTGATATTGCTCCGGGCGCGTTTGGCCGTGTCCGGTCGTTTAACGGCCGGACTCGAAAATTGCCTTAGAAGGCTGCTCTGTACTTCTGTCGCGAGAGCCGCTGTATGTTCCTCCGTTCGGAGGGAGCGTTCCGTATTTCCGTTGACCGTGATGACTCCGCGAGGGCCTGGCATCTTGAGCTTGAGGTATGCATAATGCGGCACCGCGTTGAACTTTGCGAACGCGGTTCGTCCGAGCAGAGCGTGATAGCCGCTGCGGAATGGGACTATGTCGAAGATTAACTCCTCGCTTCGGAAATTGTCCGGGGATCCGAAGACCACTTCCAGTGTGACTGAGCCTGTACAATTGGCCTCGACACTTGGTATGACGCCTTTGAAGGTCGTCTTTGTAGGTTTAATCCTTGAGGGGTCTATGCCCATCTTGCGCACTATATCCTGATAAAGCAGGTTCAGGCTACTGCCGCCGTCCATCAGGACTCTCGTGAGGTGAAATTCATCAACGATTGGGTCTAAAACCAATGCGGCGAATCCGCCATGGCGGATACTGGTCGGATGGTCTCTTCGATCGAAAGTGATCGGGCAAGAGGACCATGGATTGAACTTCGGGGCGACTGGCTCCATCGCATATACGTCCCTCAGTGCACGCTTCCGCTCCCTCTTGGGTATATGGGTTGCGTATATCATGTTTACCGTCCTCACTTGTGGGGGGAAGCCCTTCTGTCCTCTACTGTTCGGCGGCCTGGTCTCTTCCTCGTCGTCGCTGTGCAGCCCCTTGTCATTGTTTTCGGCAATTAACTTGCCTGCCTGCTTGAATACCCAACAATCTCTGTTGGTGTGGTTAGCTGGCTTTTCGGGGGTGCCATGTATCTGGCAAGAGCGGTCGAGTATTCGGTCCAAATTGGACGGACCCAGAGTGGTTCTTTTGAATGGCTTCTTCCGCTGACCGGGTTTAGAGCCTCGGAATCCGGCGTTGACTGCTGTATCCTCATTGTTGTCGCCATTGACGCGGCGTTTGTTTTTGTTTCGACGTGACCTGCCATTGTGGTCCTTAGTATCCGGACTTCCAGCATTTTTGCTAAGGTTGTTGCTGCGAGATAGCCAGCTGTCCTCTCCCGCACAGAAGCGGGTCATGAGTGATTTGAGTGCTACCATGGATTTCGGCTTTTCCTGTCCTAGGTGCCGGGCCAGCCACTCGTCGCGGATGTTATGTTTGAAGGCTGCGAGGGCCTCTGCATCCGGACAGTCGACGATTTGATTTTTCTTTGTTAAGAACCGTGTCCAGAATTGTCTGGCCGATTCGTCTGGCTGCTGAATTATGTGGCTTAGGTCATCGGCGTCTGGTGGCCGCCCATATGTGTCCTGGAAGTTGTCGAGGAATGCGGCTTCCAGGTCTTCCCAACACCCAATTGACTATGCGGGCAAGCTGTTAAGCCAATGCCGAGCTGGTCCTTTAAGCTTGAGTGGGAGGTATTTGATGGCGTGGAGATCATCGCCGCGGGCCATATGGATATGAAGTAGATAATCTTCGATCCAAACCGCGGGGTCTGTTGTGCCGTCGTAGGATTCAATGTTTACGGGTTTAAACCCTTCGGGGATTTGATGATCCATTACTTCGTCTGTGAAGCATAGCGGGTGTGCGGCGCCTCTATATTGAGCAATATCACGACGTAGCTCAAGAGAGCGTTGTCTGCTGTGTTCGGCCCGGCCGGAGTTGCTGTATCCGGCGCGACGATATTCGTCGTGGGTCGTGGGGCGCCCACGTGATCCATAGATGGATCTGGATTGTCTTGCCTTGTCCTCCAATATATCCTGCAAGTCCGGCGCGTTCCCTCGTGGCTTCGTACTTTTCGAGCGGTGCCGGGGTACGGTCTTGATGGAGGGCCTGGATGCCTCTCTGTCGCGACCACGGGGTGGTCGGTCGGCCGTATTGTGCGCTGGTGATGAAGGTATGTATGCTTCCTCCTCTAATCGGGGGAGAAACTTGCGTTTTGGGTAGCTCTTGGAGGGGCGTTCGAGTTCATACTCTTCGGCCGCGAGGACCTCGGTCCATCTGTCGGCCAGCAGGTCTTGATCAGCTTGAAGCTGCTGCTATTTTTTCTTTAGGCTATTTGCCGTGGCCATTAGCCTGCGTTTGAAACGCTCTTGTTCGACGGGATCCTCGGGCACGACGAATTCATCGTCGTCGAGGCTTGCCTCATCTGCGGAGGGAGGTATGTAATTATCGTCCTCGACCTCGTCGTCTGCCGCTCTCTCGTGAGGGCTGGCTTCTGCATCCTCCTGCGCTGAATCCTGCTGGAGGGGGTTGTTTTCGGCACTTTCTGGGGTATTATTATCTCCTGTGCCGGAATCTCCATTCTTGCTGTGGCGGGATTTAGAGCGGCGCCGCTGGCGTCGGCGCTTGGGCTGTTTCTTTAAGGAATCTGCCTCCGCTGCTTCTTCGTTGTCCCCATCTTTTGGGGTGTCCACCATGTATATGTCGTATGACGAGGTGGTCTTCCCGTGCCCTGTAGGCGCTGGTTCTTGATCGTCTCCGGCATCGCCGTCCATACCGTCGATGTCTTCGGAGTCGTAGTCTAGCATGTCGGTTAGGTCGTCGACAGTGACTACAAAGTGGGTGGTGGGTGGGCTTTGAATTTCTTCGTCGTCCGCGTCCCAACCGTCCTGGCCGTAGTCCGGCCAGTGCTCTCCGGATAGCGAGAGATGCTTTAGCGAATTTAGGATGTCGCCAAAGGGTGAGTGCTGAAAGATGTCCGCGGCAGTGAACTCCATGATCGGCGCCCAATCAGATTCGATTGGCCGGGGCGCAGGAGGTTCGTAGTCTGGCAAGGAGTCCGGCGCCTCGGAGTCATGAGATTTATAAGGGACAAGGTCAGTATTCGGCTCCATCGCCATAGCGGTTGCAGCTCCAGAGGTGGTGTCCAGCCATCCGTCCTCGATCTGCGCAATTGGCTCCGGACTATAGGTTGGAGCGGATCCGTGTGCGGCCTCCAAAGCACTGTCCGGTGGCAGAGTTAGGTCATGCCCGTCGTGACAGCGCGGCGCGCTCGGTTGTGGCTCGGATCCATCGAAGATCAAGTCTCTGCGGATGTCTGCCGTGAAGTTTAGGCTTCCAAACCTGACCTGATGGCCAGGGGCGTAGCTTTCGATCTGCTCCAGATGGCCAAGCGAATTGGCGCGCAGTACGAAGCCGCCAAATACGAAGATCTGTCCGGGGAGAAAATTCTCACCTTGGACTGAGTTGTTGTTGATTGAAGAAGCCATCAAGCCTATCAGCGACGACACAGAGGAACTCTCAATGAAAGCACCAATGTCGGTGTCAAAACCGGCGGATCTCGGGTAGGGGGTCCTGAACTGTGCGTCTAGGCGGATGGTAACAGGAGACAAGGGACACGATGTTTTTACCCAGGTTCGGGCCCTCTCGATGGAGGTAAAACCCTACTCCTGCTTGATTGATATTGATGATACGGGTAGTACAAGAGTGGATCTACCACGAGATCAAGGAGGCTAAACCCTAGAAGCTAGCCTATGGTATGATTGTTGTAATGGTTATGTTGTCCTACGGACTAAAACCCTCCGGTTTATATAGACACCGGAGAGGGCTAGGGTTACACAGAGTCAGTTACAATGGTAGGAGATCTACATATCCGTATCGCCAAGCTTGCCTTCCACGCCAAGGAAAGTCCCATCCGGACACGGGACGAAGTCTTCAATCTTGTACCTTCATAGTCTTGGAGTCCGGCTGACGATGATAGTCCGGCTGTCCGGACACCCCCTAGTCCAGGACTCCCTCAGGCGGTATCCGGTACCTGAATAGGACGCGGTGGCGGCCGCCCAGGCAATCTCGGGCCAGGCCCCAGAATGCCATCTGAGACCTCCAACACAGTTGGTGACGACGCCTCTGCAGGATCCTGCTGCTTGTGCACCTGGGCTGCGTGCGTCTGGTTCTGCTGTACCAGCCCCAACGTGTCGCACGAGAGGTCGACCTTGACCTGTACCTGGTCCAGTCGCGCCAATTCCTTCGACAACTTGGCGTCGAGGGTCCCGAGTTGTGCGCGGATCCCGTTCACGGCATCCAGCTTGTTCTGCACGGCCCGAAGCACCGTGAATTCCTTCAGCATCCACTCCTAAAGTGCCTCCATCTCGTCCGCAAGGAAGCGCGACTACAGGTTGGGCTTGAATGTCATTGTTTTCACCGGTTTTACCCAAATCAACCCACCTCAGGTCTGGAATTACGCAGATCGAACACTAGGGTGATCCGCTACCTTTGCCTTGGATTTGTCGGGTACGAATTGGAAAAAAAACTGTGGCGCGGCGATGATTCATGGTCAAAGCTCTGATACCAGACTATCACACCTTAATACGGAAGGGGATCGTCAACAGCGAGAGAGGTAGGAGGAGACGCAGAGCAAGGGGATCGGGAGGTAGGAGAAGGTGAAGATAAGACGGAATGAGATGCGGAATATTCTTCAATTCAAACTTGCCTCGCTTACAACGCACTCGATCGCTTATAAAGTACGAGCCTGATACAAGGCCCACAGCCCACACACACACTCCACTTGCTGGCCCAGCTGTTGACAGCTTCAAACCGTCTTTCTCCCGCTCTGACTCTTGATCAGCCCGATCGCCTACGCTGCACTGCTTACAGATGCTTCCCAACACGTGACAAGGCAATTCTCTCCGACGCGCGGGCAAGAAAATACGCCGTTGATGCCGTTACCTCTGTGTGATACCGACAACCCCGAGCGGCGGTTGGCTCCGGCATCCTCGCCACAGCGGCCTTCGGGCGCAGGTCGTCTCTCGGCAGCGACTAATGGCTGCCTCCCAGCATGGAGGCGCTCTCCAGTGCTCCGCAACGATGCTAACCCCCTCCTGCAGCGACTCCACCCGGCGCTCGAGGCCACTGCCCTCGCTCGGCATGGAGGCACTCAAGGCCACCCACGTGTCGGTGGGAAACAAGACGTATGGGATCACAAGGATCCCTTCTGCGGTTGCGGGGCACGTGATTGTGAGAACAGCAGGATTAGCAATCAGCACAAGGATCGTTTACCCAGATTCGGTCTGCGAGGATGCGTAAAACCCTAGTCCTGCTTTGGTGGATGTATTGAGTGTTCTTGAGCTCCTGAACTAGCTACGGTGGTTGCGTGGTTCAAAAGAGCTGAATCCCTCTCCAGTACGCCAAGGGCCTCCTTTTATAGTCGAAAGGGGCTGCCACAGTGGCACACAGGAGGTGGAAAGGTCTATAGTGCTATGAGCTTATCGCTCGTATTACAGGACAAGGCGCATTTAATGTGTGGCTTAGGTGTCCTCTTGCTTTATCAGGGACGGGAGCGAGGCCCGTCCCGTCCGTCGCCGCTTCTCCTCGCTTCGACACGCGCCCTGGCCAGCGATACATGCGGTTCCATGTAGGCAGGCAAGCAGCTGAGGTGGCGCGGTGGTGGAGCCTCCACGAAGATCTGCATGCCGCCATGCAGGCGTGTGCTGAGTTGGCCTGGAAGCTGCATGTTGCCACACAGGTGCCTGCCCAGCTGGTTGGGCTGGCAGCTGCATGTGAACGTTGGTGGAGACTTGGTTGGCGCGGGCCTGGCAGTGACCCCGCTGACGCCCCTGGCAAGGGTCTTGCCGTGGCGCGCTGTCGTCCCCGACAAAGATCTTGCCGGGGGTCTTGTGGGTTTCCTCGGCAAGAATCTTGTCGAGGATCATTGCCTTTTAATCCTCATCTGATCTTGAATATTCTTTGTCTTCACAAAGATCTGCATGCCACCATGGAGGTGCCTCCCGAGCCCCGGCCCAATGTGGTTGATGGTGTTGGAGACTGTGGGTTCGAGGGTGGCTCACTCTGCTGGTGTGGGCCAGCCGCCCCGGCAAGGGGCTTTGCCGGGGCTGCTGGGGCTGCCCCAGAAAGGGTCTTGCCAGGGAAACCTGCTTTGTCCATCTGCTCTCTGTGGTCTCGGTCTCTGGCGTTGCGCTGATTGTCTTGTGCCTTCGGCTTCTCTCCGGCTCCCCTCCTTTGCCCTGCTATGTGCGGCCGTGGCGCGTGGCTCTGACTGCCCGTGCACAAGTAAAGGGGTCAAAAGGAGAGCCCCTACTTTTGTACACCGACACCATGCTGCTTGGGTCCTGTGGTGGCTTCTCTGATGCTCAGGAGTCAGGAACGGAGGAACCGCTTGTGAGAGGAAGATAGGAAATCTTATCTCTTCGTGAATCTTTCGATATAGCCCTTGTTTGCTTTCCTGTTTACAAAAGAGGACAACACATGTATCTATAGTCATTTTGGGCTCATGCGGTCATGCCTAGACGTTTCGGGGTTCTAGTTCTGTTCATTAGCACTTGTCATGTTTATGCCATGCATAGATCTTGTTAGTCCTTTTTTCTGTTGAGTTTTAACATTCCAGAAATTATGCGGTTGTTATATGTGGCATGTCTAGTGAGTTTGCTTTTTAGCAATCCCTATAACATACTCCCTCCGTCCCAAAATTCTTGTCTTAGATTTGTCCAAATACGGATGTATCAAGTCACATTTTAGTATTAGGTACATCCGTACCTAGACAAATCTAAGACAAGAATTTTGGGACGGAGGGAGTATCTTATTAGTACAACAATATTGTCTTGCGATTGAGATTAAATTTTCTCGCATAACAATATTGATTTGCGATTGAGAAAAAAAATTCTCTCGCAAAACAATCTCATTGCAATTGAGATTAATTTTCTCTCGCAAAATACTAATTCACCTCGTTGAATTATCTTGCAACTTGATACAAGATCATCTCGTTTAATTTGAGGTCAATAAAATTCAAGTTTTACACTTGAGCATCAAGTTTGCAACATCATTATTATTCATTACAAAAGTAGTGTTTTCCTGTTGAGTACCATATGTATTCCAAAATCTATCTATGGTATAATATATCTCCATGTTTCTTACATGTTGAGATTAATTACATCTATTATTTGCAATTGAGATTTTCAATTTCTTGCAAATACAGTCTGTTTACTCGTTGGGTATGAGATATTCCAGAATATTTCTATGATGTATCTATTTCCATGTTAAACACATGTCGAGATTAATACGTCTATTTGCAATTGAGATGTTCAATTTCTTGCAAATACAGGTGCAAAATTTAAAGTGATTTCTTCAAATTGATGCTTGGGATCACAAGATAGTCATATGGATCTACTGCCTACGCAGATTATCGATGACTACTGATAAAGCCTACATTTTGTCGTTTCGACATTATGATTGCTTTATAAAGTGCTCTCCCACAAAATTTTTAAGTCATGACATAAGGCATTACGAGTGAGTATTTACTGACTTCATCAGATTATACTCCCTAATGCTGCGAGATCTACTTCATTTTGAAGATTATCTTCAAGGTGTCATGCTTAGCAATTTGAGATTCACATTAATGGTTTCAAGATAACTTCTTGAAATATCCATTATTTTTGCAACATTACCATGATGGTCTTTAATTTACTAATCATAAATTAATTATCTCTGGTAATCGATGGCTAGAGAATTTGAGGCATTCGCCCTCAATCGCCACCTCTACCCCACCTGGGCATGGACATCATGATCACTCTTGTATCTCGTGAAATAGTGTGTGCAATCCAAGACGACATGATTAACCTCTGGTTGGAATCACACCGCTAACAGAAAAATATTATCTTATACATCATAAGGCATTATATCGATTCAGATCTGTGCATCTGGTTATTCTGTATCAGCAATTCCTAGGACACAGCAGACCTCGAGGGCAAAGGTTTGAAGCTCACTTCAACCTTCAACCCGACATCACCAGCAGTGACGGGACCCTATTGGCACGGAGAATATGATGGTTGAATATAACTCAACTAACATGTTTGAAGACTTCGTCTATTCTCTCAATCTCCCGAGTGGTCAACATAATTTATGTCCATTTACGATGTTCTAATAAGAGCATAAGTATTGTTGTCATCATATATTTTATATCACAATATATTGTATCAGCACTTCGGTACAAATACATTCGTATGTATTCTATATATCTGAGTGATTTTCATATTGAGAATCATCATGTCTATATATAGATTTCTACGGGGGTCAATCTGACGAAAGATGATATGTGCCTTGTGGACATATGCACCACGAACTCTATACTCAGGGAAGTGAAATGTTTTCCACTCTCATTGAGAGAAAGGAGATATTTTAAAATTGCTAGACCCGCTGAGGTATTTGTTGGCTCAACTCGAGTCATATTTACTGTCCCTGTGGGTACTCGAGTAACGTTAGGATGCTTTATTGCTTCCGGGTTTAGCTCGTACCCTACTAAACTATAGAGGTATCCGTCAAAATAGTTTCCATAGCAAAACTTATGATGAGTTGATGACAACAAAGAGGAATATCTTCTGTTTACCATATGCAACGGATATGGCAAGCACATTCTCTATGTATCATAGGCATTGCACTACACATACTACAAAACCCGTAGCACATGTTGTGTACGAGATAGTTTTCCAGAGTGTCTTTTGCATGACAAACTTGGCATTCCTGCTTTCGTCAACATTGACATTGGGTTGAAACCAAAACTATCAGCAGTTTCACTGGTTTATGATTATTATGATGCTAAATTCTAACAACATTTGGATTTTATGTGCACTACATGTGACATAGGGAGGAGAATTTTAAGGCTCATACACCTTAAAGTGTATGCTGAACCACTCAGACTCCTTGAATGCATCAAGTCGAGGTAAGTGGCTCTTCCCAACCATTGAGTAGACTATTCAGGTATTCCATGGTTCTAAAAGACATATCTACATGATGGTCTTACTTTTGCGAGTGACCGTGAATGGATTGACAACCCCTTTATTGCGTTGGTTGCAAGTTCTTGATTGTTTGTGCAGGTATTCGGTGACTTGTGTGTCATCTCCTACTGGATTGATACCTTGGTTCTCAAAACTGAGAGAAATACTTATGCTACTTTGCCGCATCACCCTTTTCTCTTCAAGGAAAAACCAACGCAAGCTCAAGGGGTAGCAAGAAGGATTTCGGGCTCTTGGGGAACATAGCATGTGATTTCAAAAATTTCCTACGATCACACAAGATCTATCTAGGAGATGCATAGCAATGAGAGGGGGAGAGTGTGTCCATGTACCCTCATAGACCAAAAGCGGAAGTGTCATGTTAACGCGGTTGATGTAGTCGAACGTCTTCACGATCCAACCGATCTAGCACCAAACATACGACACCTCCGAGTTCAGCACACGTTCAGCTTGATGACGTCCCTCGAACTCTTGATCCAGTAGAGGGTCGAGGGAGAGTTTCGTCAGCACGACAGCGTGATGATGGTGTTGATGATGTGATCCACGCAGAGCTTCGCCTAAGCACTACGATGATACTATCGGAGGAGTAAATGGTGGAGGGGGGCACCGCACACGGCTAAGACAATGTTGTGCCTTTGGGGTGCCCCCTGTCCCCGTATATAAAGAAGGGAGGAGGAGTCTGGCCACCAGGGGCGCGCCAAGGGAGGGGAGAGTCTGTAAGTGCATCTAGTGCCCCTTAGTGATTTTGGTGTATTGAAGACTTATAGGTTAAGGGACTAATGTGTTTATGAGTGTACACAGGTCTATAAGTCTATGAGGAGTTTGATATTTACAGAGAAAGTCGACCCCTAAAAATGAATATCTTCGACTGAAGATTTTGGTATTCCTGAAGACTTTCATGAAGACTTTGAAAGTGAAGAAATTGGTGTGTCCGTGAAGACTTGATATTCATGCAAGGAATATGAAGCTTGAAGACTTTCATTTTCATAGTTTTGTTTTTCTCCTTCTTGAGTCATAGGAAACACTGTACTGTTAAAGGGGGTCGAGGAGATACTAAGGAAAAATTTCCATGTGATGCTCAACTCAAAATCCTACACCTACCAATCCCTTCGAGTGAAGCCATTGGAAATCTCATACAGTTTAGTCAATTTCTTCAGTGATAGAGACGAAGTTCTTCTGGTCGCTGAGGAATTTGTTTTGACTGAGGAGTTAGGAATTCGCTAGTGTGGATTGCCTACACAGCGAGGAACATGATAGCCCTGAGGAATTTGAGAGTCAAATTTCCGACCGTTGTTGTGCTATGCGCAAGCTGTCCCAAAATATCTTATCCACATAACGGTCATATCATTGAAGGGCATTTATGTCTTATCATGCCGGGCTGCTTCCTAGGCTATAAATAGCCACCCCCTACAACCACTAGCTGGTTGGCTGCTCCGAGAGAAAGCAACCCATCCTCCGAGGACTTTGAGCGAAAATCATCGAGTGAGGAAAAACCCAAACCCAACACCTACAAACCCAAAGTGATTGAGCATCACTGAAGAGATTGATCCTGCGTGGATCCGATGCTTGTTACCTTTGAAGACTGTGCTTCTTCCAGACGGTTAGGCGTCATGGTCTAGAGCATCCAAGAGGAATTGTGGATCGCCGAGTAACCGAAGTCTGTGAAGGTTTGGAAGTCGCCTGAAGACTTACCACGAGTGATTGGACGAGGTCTGTGTGACTTTAGTTCAAGGAGAATACGGTGAGGACTTGGTGTCCTGAGGTGCGTGCTCAGCGACTGGGTGTCCGGGACTGTGTGTCCTCGAGTTTAAATACTCAGCCGCTCCAACCAGACATACAACTGAGACAGCAGTTGGAACTGGTCTACCAAATCATTGTCTTCACCAACCTTACTGGTTCTATTTCCTCAACTCTTTCATTTCTTCATTACTGTGTTGAGTGATTGTTCATATCTGTGTTTGAAGACTTTGACTGAAGACTTTCTCAATTTCCTCAGTTCAATTTCTTCAGTCTGTTTGTCTTCATCTTGTGTTATCCTGTGTTTATGCTTTATGTACTCTGTGTTTGTCTTCATTTCATCATGATGACCATGTGTGTATTCTGTCATGCTTACTTCTGAGTACTTATTCCGCTACAAGTAGTTCTTCGCTAAGGAATTTCCTCGCCGGCAAATTCCTCAGTGAAGAATTCATAAAAATCACCTATTCACCCCCCCCCCTCTAGTCAATATAACGCAGATCTTTATCGGAACCTAGATGATCATATAGACACATCTCCGGTCAATAACCAATAGCGGAACCTGGATGCTCATATTGGCTCCTACATATTCTACGAAGATCTTTATCGGTCAAACTGCATAACAACATACGTTGTTCCCTTTGTCATCAGTATGTTACTAATTCGATCGTCGGTATCATCATATCTAGTTCAATCTCGTTACTGGCAAGTCTCTTTACTCATTCTTATTAGTCACATTGCTTGCAAGGCTTATAGTGATGAGCATTACCGAGAGGGCCCAGAGATACCTCTCCGAGACATGGAGTGACAAATCCTAATCTCGATCTATGCCAACCCAACAAACACCTTCGAAGACACCTGTAGAGCATCTTTATAATCACCCAGTTACATTGTGACGTTTGATAGCACATAAGGTGTTCCTCCGGTATTCGGGAGTTGCATAATCTCATAGTCAGAGGAACATGTATAAGTCATGAAGAAAGCAATAGCAGTAAAACTTATCGATCATTATGCTAAGCTAACGGATGGGTCTTGTCCATCACATCATTCTCTAATGATGTGATCCCATTCATCAAATGACAACAGATGTCTATGGTCAAGAAACATAACCATCTTTGATTAACGAGCTAGTCAAGTAGAGGCATACTAGGGACACTTTGTTTTGTCTATGTATTCACACATGTACTAAGTTTCTGGTTAATACAATTCTAGCATGAATAATGAACATTTATCATGATATAAGGAAATATAAATATCCTTTAGTCTCCCACTTGCACTAGAGTCAATAATCTAGTTCACATAGCCATGTGATTTAACACCAATAGTTCACATCTGTATGTGACCAACAACCAAAGGGTTTACTAGAGTCAATAATCTAGTTCACATTGCTATGTGATTAACACCCAAAGAGTACTAAAGTGTGATCATGTTTTTCTTGTGAGAGAAGTTTAGTCAACGGGTCTGCTAAATTCAGAGTCATATGTATTTTGCAAATTTTCTATGTCTACAATGCTCTGCATGGAGATACTCTAGCTAATTGCTCCCACTTTCAATATGTATCCAGATTGAGACTCAGAGTCATCTGGATTGGTGTAAAATCTTACATCGACGTAACTCTTTACGACGAACTCTTTGTCACCTCCATAACCAAGAAATACTTCCTTAGTCGTCTTAGGTAGCTAAGGATAACTTTGAACACTATACAGTGATCCACTCCTGGATAACTATCATACCCCCTTGCCAAACTCATAGCAAGGCATACAACTGATCTGGTACATAGCATGACATACTTTATAGAACCTATGACTGAGGCATAGGGAATGACTTTCATTCTCTTTCTATCTTCTGCCGTGGTCGGGCTTTGAGTCTTAATCAACTTTACACCTTGTAATACAGACAAGAACTCCTTCTTTGACTGATCCATTTTGAAATCTTTCAAAAACTTATCAAGGTATGTATTCATTGAAAAATCTTATCAAGCATCTTGATCTATCTCTATAGATCTTGATGCCCAATATATAAGCAGCTTCACCGAGGTCTTTCTTTGAAAATCTCCTTTCAAACTCTCCTTTATGCTTTCCAAAAAATTCTACATTATTTTTGATCAACAATATGTCAACCACATAAACTTATCAGAAAGGCTGTAGTGCTCCCACTCACTTTATTGTAAATACAGGCTTCACCACAAGTCTGTATAAAACTATGCTTTGATCAACTCATCAAAGCGTATATTCCAACTCCGAGATGCTTGCACCAGTCCATAGATGGATTGCTGGAGCTTGCACACCTTGTTAGTAACTTTAGGATCGACAAAACCTTCTGGTTGCATCATATACAACTTTTCTTTAAGAAATATCCATTTAAGGAATGAAGTTTTGACATCCATTTGCCAGGTTTCATAAAATATGGCAACTGCTAACATGATTCGGACGGATTTAAGCATCGCTACAGTTGAGAAAATCTCATTGTAGTCAACACCTTGAACTTGTCGAAAAACCTTTTGTGACAAGTCGAGCTTTGTAGATAGTAACACTACTATCAGCGTCTGTCTTCCTCATGAAGATCCATTTATTTTCTATGGCTTGCCGATCATCGGGGAAGTCCACCAAAGTCCACACTTTGTTCTCATACATGGATCCCATCTCGGATTTCATGGCCTCAAGCCATTTCATGGAATTTGGGCTCATCATCGCTTCCTCATAGTTCGTAGGTTCATCATGGTCTAGTAACATAACTTCCAGAATAGGATTACTGTACCACTCTGGTGCGGACCGTACTCTGGTTGACCTACGAGGTTCGGTAGTAACTTGATCTGAAGTTTCATGATCATCATCATTAGCTTCTTCACTAATTGGTGTAGGAATCACTAGAACTGATTTCTGTGATGAACTCCTTTCCAATTCGGGAGAAGGTACAATTACCTCATCAAGTTCTACTTTCCTCCCACTCACTTCTTTTGAGAGAAACTCCTTCTCTAAAAAGGATCCATTCTTAGCAACGAATATCTTGCCTTCGGATCTGTGATAGAAGGTGTACCCAACAATTTCTTTTGAGTATCCTATGAAGACACATTTCTATGATTTGGGCTTGAGCTTATCAGGTTGAAGCTTTTTTCACATAAGCATCGCAGCCTCAAACTTTAAGAAATGACAGCTTAGGTTTGTTGCCAACCATAGTTCATACGGTGTCGTCTCAACGGATTTTGACGGTTCCCTGTTTAACGTGAATGCAGCTGCCTCTAATGCATAATCCCAAAATGATACTGGTAAATTGATAAGAGACATCATATATCGCACCATATCTAATAAAGTATGGTATCACGTTCGGACACACCATTACGCTGTGGTGTTCTAGGTGGCATGAGCTGTGAAACTATTCCACATTGTTTTAAATGAAGGCCAAACTCATAACTCAAATATTCACCTCCACGATCAGATCGTAGAAACTTTATTTTCTTGTTACAATATTCTCCACTTCACTCTGAAATTCTTTGAACTTTTCAAATGTTTCAGACTTGTGTTTCATTAAGTAGATATACCCATATCTGCTAAAATTATATGTGAAGGTCAGAAAATAATGATGCTTGCCACGAGCCTCAACACTCATCGGACCGCATACATTGGTATGTATTATTTCCAATAAGTCATTAGCTCATTCCATTGTTCCGGAGAACGGAGTTTTAGTCATCTTGCCCATAAGGCACGGTTCGCAAGTATCAAATGATTCATAATCAAGTGATTCCAAAAGCCCATCAGCATGGAGTTTTTTCATGCGCTTTACACCAATATGACCTAAATGGCAGTGCCACAAGTATGTTGCACTATCATCATTAACTTTGCCTCTTTTGGCATCAATATTATGAATATGTGTACTACGATCGAGATTCAATAAACCATCAACATTGGGTGTATGACCATAGAAGGTTTTATTCATGTAAATAGAATAACAATTATTCTCTGTCTTAAATGAATAACCGTATTGCAATAAACATGATCTAATCATATTCATGTTTTAATGAAAACACCAAATAACATTTATTTAGGTTCAACTCTAATCCCGAAAGTATAGGGTGTGTGCGATGATGATCATATCAATCTTGGAACCACTTCCAACATACATCGTCACTTCACCCTCAACTAGTCTCTATTTATTCTGCAACTCATGTTTCGAGTTACTAATCTTAGCAACTGAACAAGTATCAAATACCTAGGGGTTACTACGAGCACTAGTAAGGTACACATCAATAACATGTATATCAAATATACCTTTGTTCACTTTGCCATCCTTCTTATCCACCAAATATTTGTGGTAACTCCGCTTCCAGTGACCATTTCCTTTGCAGTAGAAGCACTTAGTTTTAGGCTTAAGTTCAGCTTTGGGCTTCTTCACGGGAGTGACAACTTGCTTGCCATTCTTATTGAAGTTCCCTTTCTTTCCCTTTGCCCTTTTCTTGAAACTAGTAATCTTGTTTAATCATCAACACTTGATGTTTTTTCTTGATTTCTACCTTCATTGATTTCAGCATCACGAAGAGCTCGGGAATCGTTTTTGTTATCCCTTGCATACTATAGTTCATCACGAAGTTCTAGTAACATGGTGATGGTGACTAGAGAACTCTGTCAATCACTATCTTATCTGGAAGATTAACTCCCACTTGATTCAAGCGATTGTAGTACCCAGACATTCTGAACAAATGCTCACTAGCTGAGCAATTCTCCTCCATCTTTTAGGCGAAGTATTTGTTAGAGGTCTCATACCTCTTGACACGGGCATGATTCTGAAATACCAATTTCAGCTCTTTGGAACATCTCATATGCTCCGTGGTGTTCAAAGCGTTTTTGAAGTCCCGGTTATAAGCCGTAAAGCATGGTGCACTAAACTATCAAGTAGTCATCATATTGAGCTAGCCAAACATTCATAACATCTACATCTGCTCCTGCAATAGGTCTGTCACCTAATGGTACATCAAGGACATAATTCTTCTGCGCAGCAATGAGGATAAACCTCATATCACGGACCCAGTCCGCGTCATTGCTACTATCATCTTTCAACTTAGTTTTCTCTAGGAACATATAAAAACATAGGGAAGCTACAACGCGAGGTATTGATCTACAACATAATTTGCAAAATACTATCAGGACTAAGTTCATGATAAATTAAAGTTTAATTCATCATATTACTAAAGAACTCCCACTTAGATAGACATCCCTCTAGTCATCTAAATGATCTTGTGATCCAAATCAACTAAGACATGTCCGATCATCATGTGAGATGGAGTAGTTTTCAATGGTGAACATCTCTATGTTGATCATATCTACTATATGATTCACGCTCGACCTTTCGGTCTCCAGTGTTCCGAGGCCATATTTTCATATGCTAGGCTCATCAAGTTTAACCCAAGTATTCTGCATGTGCAAAACTGGCTTGCACCCGTTGTATGTGAACGTAGAGCCTATCACACCCGATCATCACATGGTGTCTCAGCACGAAGAACTGTCGCAATGGTGCATACTCAGGGAGTACACTTATACCTTGAAATTTAGTGAGAGATCATCTTATAATGCTACCGCCGTACTAAGCAAAATAAGATGCATAAAAGATAAACATCATATGCAATCAAAACATGTGACATGATATGGTCATCAACATCTTGTGCCTTTGATCTCCATCTCCAAAGTACCATCACGATCTCCATCGTCACCGGCATGACACCATGATCTCCATCATCTTGATCTCTATCAACGTGTTGTCACATGGTCGTCTCGCCAACTATTGCTTTTGCAACTATTGCTATCACATAGCGGTAAAGTAAATCAATTATATGGCGCTTGCATCTTATGCAATAAAGAGACAACCATAAGGCTCCTGCCAGTTGCCGATAACTATAACAAAACATGATCATCTCATACAACAAATTATATCACATCATGTCTTGACCATATCACATCACAACATGCTCTGCAAAAACAAGTTAGACATCCTCTACTTTGTTGTTGCAAGTTTTACGTGGCTGCTACGGGCTTCTAGCAAGAACCATTCTTACCTACGCATCAAAACCACAACGATTTTTTGTCAAGTGTGTTGTTTTAACCTTTAACAAGGACCGGACGTAGTCAAACTCTATTCAACTAAAGTTGGAGAAACAGACACCCGCCAGCCACCTATGCGCAAAGGCACGTCGGTAGAACTAGTCTCATGAACGTGGTCATGTAATGTCGGTCCGGGCCGCTTCATCCAACAATACCGCCGAATCAAAGTAAGACGTTGGTGGTAAGCAGTATGACTATTATCGCCCACAACTCTTTGTGTTCTACTCGTGCATATAACATCTATGCATAGACCTGGCTCGGATGCCACTGTTGGGGAACGTAGCATGCAATTTCAAAAAATTCCTACGATCATGCAAGATCTATCTAGGAGATGCATAGCAACGAGAGGGGGAGAGTGTGTCCACGTACCCTAGTAGACCGAAAGCAGAAGCGTTATGTTAACCCGGTTGATGTAGTCGATCGTCTTCACGATACAACCGATCTAGCACCGAACGTACAACACCTCCGAGTTTAGCACACATTCAGCACGATGACGTCCCTCGAACTCTTGATCCAGTAGAGGGTAGAGGGAGAGTTTCATCAGCACAATAGCGTGATGATGGTGTTCATGATGTGATCTACGCAGGGCTCCGCCTAAGCACTACGATGATACTATCAAAGGAGTAAACGATGGAGGGGGGCACCACACAGGAAAATGTTGTGCCTTTGGGGTGCCCCCCTGCCCCGTATATAAAGGAGGGAGGAGGAGGCCAGCCACTAGGGGCGCGCCAAGGGAGGGGGAGTCCTACTAGGACTCCACTCCTAGTAAGATTCGCCCCCCCCTCTTTTTTTCCTTCTTACGGAGGTGGAAAGGGGGAAGGAGAGGGAGTAGGAGAAGGAAATGGGTGGCGCCCTGATACGTCGCCGTCGTATCTATAATTTTTGATTGTTCCATGCCAATATTATTCAACTTTTATATACTTTTGGCAACTTTTTATACTATGTTTTGGGACTAACATATTGATCCAGTGCCCAGTGCCAGTTCCTGTCTGTTGCATGTTTTTTGTTTCACAGAAACCCAATATCAAACGGAGTCCAAACGGGATAAAAACGGACGGAGATTTTTTTTGGAATATTTATGATTTTTGGGAAGTAAAATCAACGCGAAACAGTGTCCGGGGTGGTCACGAGACAGGGGGCGCGCCCTCCCCCCCTGGGCGCGGCCTGGGCTCTCGTGGGCCACCCGTAAGGCGGTTGCCGCTCTTCTTTTGGCGCAAGAAAACTAATTTTATGAGAAAGATCTGGGCGAAAGATTCACCCCAATCGGAGTTACGGATCTCCGGATATTTAAGAAACGGTGAAGGGGTAGAATCTGAGAACGCAGAAACAAAGAGATAGATCCAATCTCGGAGGGGCTCTCGCCCCTCCCAAGCCATGGGAGCCAAGGACCAGAGGGTAAACCCTTCTCCCATCTAGGGAGGAGGTCAAGGAAGAAGAAGAAGAAGAAGGGGGGCTCTCTCCCCCTTGCTTCCGGTAGCGCCGGAGCGCTGCCGGGGGCCATCATCATCACCGCGATCTTCACCAACAACTTCACCACCTTCATCACCAACTCTTCCTCCCTCTATGCAGTGGTGTAACCTCTCTCTTACCCGCTGTAATCTCTACTTAAACATGGTGCTCAACACTATATATTATTTCCCAATGATGTATGGCTATCTTATGATGTTTGAGTAGATCCTTTTTGTCCTATGGGTTAATTGATGATCGTGATTGGTTTGAGTTGCATGTTTTATAATTGTTGCTGTCCTATGGTGCCTGTCGGTGTCAAAACCGGCGGATCTCGGGTAGGGGGTCCCGAACTGTGCGTCTAGGCGGATGGTAACAGGAGACAAGGGACACGATGTTTTTACCCAGGTTCGGGCCCTCTCGATGGAGGTAAAACCCTACTCCTGCTTGATTGATATTGATGATATGGGTAGTACAAGAGTGGATCTACCACGAGATCAAGGAGGCTAAACCCAAGAAGCTAGCCTATGGTATGATTGTTGTAATGGTTATGTTGTCCTACGGACTAAAACCCTCCGGTTTATATAGACACCGGAGAGGGCTAGGGTTACACAGAGTCGGTTACAATGGTAGGAGATCTACATATCCGTATCGCCAAGCTTGCCTTCCATGCCAAGGAAAGTCCCATCCGGACACGGGACGAAGTCTTCAATCTTGTATCTTCATAGTCTTGGAGTCCGGCTGACGATGATAGTCTGGCTGTTCGGACACCCCCTAGTCCAGGACTCCCTCAGTAGCCCCCAAACCAGGCTTCAATGACGATAAGTCCAGCGCGTATGTAATCTTTGGCGTTGCAAGGCGGGTTCTCCTTTAAGTTCCATGTACCTGCCGAACAGTGTCCGGCTTCCTTATCAATGTTGCGCTTCTTGGCTTCCACGCCCAATAATGGCCTTCTTCCACGCGTCGCACGAATGCGAAAAGCCAGGGTATCTTTTGTGTTTTACCCCCTAGCTGCGCAAATAACCTGCCTATAAGAGAGGCAAGAATCCAGATCCAAATCACACCGTCTTCCTTCCGTGAGTACTCATCGGAGCGCCTCTGACCAAAAATCCATTCCATCATGGACCGTTGACGCGGAACCTCCTCTCGCGCTCCCAGCCCTCTGCCGGGAGATTGGCGGAGATGTTCTATCCCGCACAACGAGCTGGTGACGCTCCAAGCGGAGGGATATCTCCCTCCGGCCTTCATGGTCCCGGTTCGAGCCGGGCTGGCCACCTATCAAGGTGGGAAGCAAGCGGAGGCTACCCCGAGTCCCAACAAAGGGGAGCGGGTATGCTTCGTCCCCTATCTGGCTCGGATTTCCTATACATCCGTTCCTCCGCGGGCTCCTGGAGTTCTACAGACTCCAGCTCCATCACCTCACGCCCGCCTCTATCCTGCATATCACGGGTTACGTAGCTCTTTATGAGCTATTTCTGGGCGTCGAGCCCCATTTTGCGCTGTGGAAGAGGTTGTTCTGCCTCGTACCCCGCTCTCACGAGGGGTCCATATATCAAGTGGGCGGTGCCGAAATATGGCGCATCGCTGGGACCGGATATCCATCTGAAACCCCTAAGAAGGCGTCCGAAGACTGGCCTTCAAAATGGTTTACATAGAAGACGCTCCGCTGCCGGACCCTGTTCGGATCGGCCTCCCGGATTTCAGTAATGCTCCTTTGAAGAAACACCTTAGCTGGCGCCCACGGAGCCCCCAACTGGAGGAAGACAAGAGCGTCCATTATTTGATGGGCCGGATAAGGTTACTGGCCCATTCCGGGTTGACCATGATTGGAGTCTTGGCAACATGCATTATGCGGGGGGTGCAGCCGCTGCAATACAGGGGCCACCCTATGTGGGATTTCAACGGGGAGGACGATGCCACCCGTCATGGCCGCAAAGGGCCGGGATCGGCCGAAGACCTGGCGAAGATCCTGTCCGGCCTGTACAAGGGGGAGAAGGAGGATTTCCTCTAGACGAGCCCGTTAAACGGGTTCTCCATGAATAACCCTCGGCGTTGGGTAAGCGAACACTCTGTGTGCCCGACCCGTGCTTTCAGAGTTTAAGTTTCTTATATTATGCTTTCGACGCAGGAGCTGCGTCGGGTTGTGGAGGGCATGCTTAGTCCAGCTCCGTAACCCGAGGATCCAGAGAGATCCCAGGATCTGGCCTTTGAAGAGGACCCGGACATAAAGGTGGAGATGATCGACGGGGTGTTCCACCAGCTCAGCATGGATAATGCTTTAGTCGCCATTATGGCTGACTACCCCGGACTATATCCGGCTTCCCAGGTGATTGTGACCGAAGTCCTGACACCATTATTTCTTCCTTGCTCATTTCTGACCACCGTATACGATGGTGTTTTGCAGGAGGCGCCTTCAAGGCGGGAAGCCGTGCCCACGGCGGCTGACCAACAAGGGTCAGTCCGGCCCAGTAAGCGGAAGAGGAGCGCGGCGTGGATTGAAACGTCGCTGCAAAGGTATAGCTCATGGTTCATTATTTAGAGCAACGTTCCTAGGAAGCGTTTGAGCGCTCATGACTTTTGTAGGAGAAAAAGCATCCGCCGGACTGCGGGCGTAGAAGTTGCCAACCCAGCCTCTAGCAGCAAAGCTCCAGCACCTGGTCTGGAGGGGGAGGCGAGCGCAAGGCGCGAGCCGGATACTCCTTCAACGGAGGATGCCGACAGACTGTCCGCCACCAAGTCTGAGGTGGAGAGCGCCATGAACCACAGGCGCCGCCGGACAGTCTTCTGTGACGCGTGCTTCTCCCCTGAGGTGTTGGATGCCTTTAACGCGGGGGACGCGCACCTCTGTGCTGCTCAAGATGGTTTAACCAGAGCCACGGAGCAGTATGTAGAAGACATACGGGTAATAGATTTTAATAGTTGTATATGCCAGTAGCCCCCGAGACTTAAAGTAGTTGTATTAACTGATTTAAGGATCAATTGAAATGTAGGATCTTACAAAGAAGAATACCCAACTGTCCCAGGAGCTGCAAGAGTGTAAGGCCCAACTTGAGGCCGCACTGGCTGCCGCAGGAGGAGACACAGGGAACCCTCCTGGTAACACATTAATATATTTTTTTGTTAAAAAGATAAGTGGTGTGCGGCGTGCGCGCAAGTCTAAAAAATGACTTTGCAGGTGCTGCCGGACAGGATCCGGACAGGCAAGAACTACTGCGCCAGCTGAAGGCCGACGAGAGAGTGCTGACGAGGGTGCAGCAGGAAAGGAACAAGCTCCAGGATGCCCACGCCCAGCTTGGAGAAGAGCTGAAAGGCGTTCGGGCCGAGCTGTCTGGCTCCGTTAAGGAGAATCAGCGGCTTCGTCGCGGCATCTATGGTATGTGCTTGAGCGAACTCCTTTGAAAAGAAGAGTTCGGCGAGGAAGTCAATTGACAAATTATGTCTGTAGCTATACTCACAGGTCGCCCTGCGGAGGAGATGCCCGTATCAACGGGTGATCAGCTTCCCGAGCTGGTGCAACTGCTCGAATGAGTTCGGCAGGCAATGAGCGGCGTCGTCCAGGCTTTATGGACGTCCCTCTCCCTACCCGAGGGCCTTGGAGAGCTTGCGGAGAAGCTTCAGGGAGTGCGGCAGCGCTTCCGTTTATGGAAGATTTCGGCCTGCCGCCAAGGTGCTAGGGAGGCCTGGGCCATGGTGAAGACGCGGTACAAGAAGGCGGATCCCAACCACGTGGCCGAGGTTGGACCTGTGGGGCCCGATGGGAAGGAGATCCCTGTGAGTTTAGTATACGGCCAAGTAGAGTTGGCCGCTAAATTTTCCCAACGGGACTGTAAATTAGACAGCCTGTTAGACGGGATTGAGGAAGAATACAGTCAGTCGATTTGACAATGTATTGTAAAATGACATGTAAAATGCCTTCTAGCCAGATTGTAGATCGTTTGTCTTTGCCGACCTTTTCGCTTCAACCTCGGGACCCTAGAGTCCGGAGTGTGTCCGAATACCCTCTCGGTTAAGAAACAACTGGGGCATGCATGGAGACCAGGCGTAGGGGTCATTGGTGCTTTATCAGACAAGTGCCCAACTAGTTATGTTATATTACATGGTTAGTAAGAAACATCTTCCAGGGAGAATAGTTCCGTTAAGGGTTCCTTTCCCTAGGAGGCATGCCCTAAAGTGCATGTCCGGACTGCGACAAGAGCAGGAAAACATCTGGGGGCAGATAAATAAATAGGTAAAAAATCATCTTTCAAGTCACCGACCGAGTATTCCCTTAAGAACGATAGCTTTCGGCTTCACCCAGTTTGAGGTACACATCCGGCTGACCCGGCAGTAACAATCGCAGAGGTGCTCCCTTTACCTCCTAGCTGAACAATCGGGAACGTAGCGGTAAGCACAGGAGCCAGGCAACCCAGCTTGGCCAAAACTTAAGTCATATCGATGCATATAATGGTGAATAAAAGGTACACGTGGAAGTGTGACACGTGTGCTGGGCATGAAGCCCTTATAATTAAGCTTCTTGTAAAGAAGCCCCCAGGTATAATGAGTGCGGATAGCACATCAATTGTGTGCGAACAATGCGCAAGTGGGCCTTTTAGGGCTTTTATGGAAAGGGTCGAGAGAAAAAAGAGAAACAAAAGGCAGCTAAAGTGTAAAAAATTTGGGCGGGGGAAGGGGACGAACTCTTAGTCCGGCGCTAGGCATAGAATCTTCAGAGGCGGGCTGCGTTCCATGGGTTCGGCTCGAGTCGGTTGTCCGACGCATTTTGCAGACGGTACGCCCCTGCCGGTCAAGACTTGATCGATAATGAAGGGGCCTTCCCATTTGGGCTTGAGCTTGTCCTTTTTCTTGTCCGGCAGGCGTAGAACTAGTTCGCCAACATTGTAGGTTTTGGCCCGTACTTCTCTGCTTTGGTATCTTCGAGCCTGCTGCTGATAGAATGCGGAACGAGCTTTGGCAACGTCACGTTCTTCCTCCAATGCATCCAAGCTGTCTTGCCGATCCAACTCGGCTTCTCTTTCTTCGTACATGCGCACTCGAGGCGAGTCATGAATAATGTCGCAGGGAAGAACTGCCTCTGCGCCATATACCATAAAGAATGGTGTGAATCCGGTAGTACGGTTTGGCGTTGTCCGCAGCCCCCAGAGTACGGAGTCGAGCTCCTCCACCCAGTGCGTGTCTGATTTCGTCAGGGACCGCACTAGCCTGGGTTTGATGCCGCTCATTATTAGACCATTTGCTCGTTCCACTTGACCGTTGGTTTGAGGATGATAGACTGAAGCGTAATCAAGCTTAATGCCCATATTTTTGCACCATGATTTAACCTCATCGGCCGTGAAGTTCGTGCCGTTATCGGTAATGATGCTATGGGGGACACCATAACGGTGTACTACCCCGGATATGAAGTCTATCACTGGTTCGGACTCTGCCATTTTAACTGGCTTGGCCTCTATCCATTTGGTGAATTTATCCACCATGACCAATAGGTACCTTTGCTTGTGGGTTCCCCCTTTAAGGGGTCCAACCATGTCAAGCCCCCAGACCGCGAACGGCCAGGTAATGGGTATAGTTTTGAGGGCGGTGGGTGGCATATGGCTCTGATTAGCAAAGAGTTTACAACCGAGACATCTTTAAACTAAGTCCTGAGCGTCTGCCCGGGCCGTCGGCCAATAAAATCCTGTACGGAATGCCTTTCCTACAAGGGCCCGAGCTGCGGCGTGGTGTCCGCCTAGTCCGGCATGAATTTCAGCCAGAAGGTCTCGCCCTTCCTCTTCGGAGATACACCTTTGAAGGACTCCGGTTGTGCTTTTCTTATAAAGTTCTCCCTCATGGACCTTGTAGGCTTTAGATCGCCGAACTATGCAGCGGGCCTCATTTTGGTCTTTGGGGAGTTCCTGCCTAAGCAAGTAGGCTAGGAATGGTTCTGTCCACGGGGCGATTACCGCCATTATTTCGTGGGCTGAAGGTGTTATTTCATCGGCTGAGTCACCGATTATGTCAGATTGTTTTTTCTCGGTTGATGCGGCTGCTTCTGGTGTGTTATTTCCGGACTCCTCTTCCCATAGTACGGATGGCTTAAAGAGCCGTTCCAGGAAGATGTTTGGAGGGACAGCGTCAGGTTTTCCGCCAATGCGTGCCAATATGTCGGCTGCTTGGTTATTATCCCGGGCTACGTGGTGGAATTCAAGTCCTTCAAACCGAGCTGACATTTTCAGGACAGCGTTACGATAGGCTGCCATTTTCGGATCCTTGGCATCAAAGTCTCCATTTACTTGGGATATTGCGAGGTTTGAATCCCCGCGCACCTCTAGGCGTTGAATGCCCATGGAGATTGCCATCCGGAGGCCATGTAAAAGGGCCTCGTATTCGGCTGCATTGTTGGAGTCCATGTACATTATCTGAAGTACGTATTGGACTGTGTCCCCGGTTGGGGACGTCAATATGATGCCAGCCCCCAGTCCGGCCAACATTTTAGAGCCGTCGAAGTGCATAATCCAATTGGAGTATGCGCCGTACTCTTTAGGGAGTTCGGCTTTGGTCCATTCAGCGACAAAGTCAGCCAAAACTTGCGACTTTATAGCTCGCCGAGGTTTGTAAGTTATATCGAATGGTAAGAGCTCAATGGCCCATTTTGCAATCCTGCCCGTCACGTCGCAGTTGTTTATAATGTCGTTGAGGGGTACTTCGGAGGCCACTGTTATCGAACACTCTTGAAAGTAGTGTCGGAGCTTCCGGGATGCCATGAACACCGCATACGCTATCTTTTGATAGTGCGGGTAGCGGGACTTGCAGGGGGTTAACATAGTGGATACGTAGTACACTGGTTTTTGAAGAGGGAATTTATGCCCTTCTGTTTGTCGTTCGACGATGAGTACCGCGCTTACAACTTGATGTGTTGCCGCGATGTATAACAACATTGGTTCGCCCAGGTTGGGCGCAGCCAGGACCGGATTTGTTGCCAATATGGCTTTTATTTCTTAAAGTCCGGCAGTGGCAGCATCCGTCCACTCGAAGTGTTCGGTGCGCCTGAGGAGGCGATAGAGGGGCAATGCCTTTTCTCCTAGACGGGAGATAAAGCGGCTTAAAGCCGCCACGCATCCAGTCAATTTTTGTATTTGTTTGAGGTCCTTTGGGATATCCAGCTGTGATAGAGCTCGGATCTTGGCTGGGTTCGCTTCGATTCCTCTGCCGGATACAATGAAGCCCAGGAGCTTTCCGGCTGGTACGCCGAAAACGTATTTTTCCGGATTCAGCTTGATGTCATATGCTCGGAGGTTGTCGAATGTGAGCCTCAAGTCGTCTACTAGAGTTTCGATGTGTTTGGTTTTGACGACTACGTCGTCTACGTATGCCTCTACTGTTTTGCCGATCTGGGTGGCCAGACATGTTTGAATCATGGGCTGATATGTTGCGCCAGCGTTTTTAAGTCCGAAGGGCATCGTGTTGAAGCAGAATGGTCCATACGGAGTGATGAATGCTGTTGCGGCTTGGTCTGCTTCCGCCATCTTGATTTGATGGTAGCCGGAGTATGCGTCAAGGAAGCACAATGAATCGTGTCCTGCGGTAGCGTCAATTATCTGGTCGATGCGGGGAGGGGGAAGGGATCCTTTGGGCAGGCCTTGTTGAGGTCTTTAAAATCGACACATAGGCGCCAGGATTTGTCCTTCTTTGGTACCATTACCAGGTTTGCTAGCCAATCTGGATGTTTGATGTCCCTGATGAATCCGGCTTCCAATAGTTTGGCTAGCTCTTCTCCCATTGCCTGTCTTTTGGGTTCAGAAAATCATCGAAGGGCATGTTTGACTGGCTTGAATCCTTTTAGGATGTTTAGGCTGTGTTCTGCCAATCTGCGTGGGATTCCGGGCATGTCTGAAGGGTGCCAGGCGAAAATGTCCCAATTTTCCCAAAGGAATTCTCGCAGTGCGGCGTCTACATCAGGCTTCAGTTGTGCCCCGATGGAGGCCGTCTTTGTCGGGTCCGTTGGATGGACCTAGAATTTTACTATTTCATCCGCTGGTTTAAAGGAGGTGGACTTGGATCTCTTATCGAGTATCACATCGTCCCTATTCACAGTAGAGCGTAGCGCGGTGAGTTCTTCTGCCGCTAGGGCTTCGGATAGTGCCTCCAGGGCTAATGCGGTTGTCTTGTTTTCGGTGTGGAGTGCTATGTACGGATCACTAACGAGAGTGATTATTCCGCCGGGCCCAGGCATTTTGAGCTTCATGTACCCGTAATGGGGTACGGCTTGAAAAATTGTGAATGCCTCTCATCCTAATATAGCGTGATATCTGCTGTTGAACGGGGCCACTTGGAACGTGACTTCTTCGGATCTGTAATTGTCCGGCGAGCCGAACACCACATCGAGTGTGATTTTTCCGGTGCAGCATGCTTCCCGGCTAGGGATTATTCCTCTGAAGGTTGTGCTGCTTCGCTCAATGCGGCTCCAGTCTATTTCCATTTTTTGAAGAGTTTCCTCGTAGATGAGATTTAATCCGCTGCCGCCATCCATGAGTACCTTGGTAAGTCGAAAGCCGTCCACTATTGGACTAAGGACCAATGCGGCTGGTGCTCGGGCTGTTCGGAATTTAGGTTCGTTGCTAGCGTTGAAGGTGATGGCTGTGTCGCTCCATGGATTTGTTGTTGCTACTTGGTAGACTTCGGCGAGGCTGCGGATTGTTCGTTTCCGCATGTTATTTGATGCGAAAGTCTCGAAGACTGTTGATACCGTACCGGTATTGTTGGAGTGGTTTTCCGGGGCTAGAAGCTCCTCGCCACTTTTGGCCACCTGCCGCAATATCCAACATGCTCGAAGGCTATGTGTTGGGATGGCGCCCTCTGTACTGTGAATTTTACAGGGTCCGCTAAGCCATCCCTCCAGTACGGTTCCATGCCCTTTATGGGGTTTTTGCTTTTTGGTTTTTGTACCTGGTGCCTGAGTGTAATGCACCCTTTTGTTGCGAACTAGGGTTGTATTCGGGGCCAGGTTGTCCCAAAACTTATTTTCGGTTTTCCGGAAACTCTCCATCGCACAGTACTTTCGTACTATGGACGCCAGGTTGGCGAAGCGTGTAATTTCATGACGGCTGACGGCGTTCAAGATTCCCTCGTCCGTGCAATTATTGCAAAAGATTGAGATTGCGTTTTCCTCTCGGTAGTCCTTTATCCTGTCCATAACCAGGAGGAATCTGGCCCAGTAGTGATGTACTGTTTCAGCGGGCTCTTGCCGGATTAGAGATAGATCGCATATGTCTGGGTGGGTGGGTGGAATTAAGTCCGGAACCCTACCCATCTCGAGGCTCAAGGGCCGAGAAGTTTCCAAATTTGGAAGTTTGGATTGCTGGATATTGTCCAACGAGTCCGGTCCGCTGCCTGACTTTAGGTTCAGTGCTTGATCGAAGTCTGTCCCTCCGCGGGAATCCGACATGGAGGGTTCGGGAGCCCGGACATGACTAGTTTTCAATACAGGAGAAGAGTCGCCGCGTTGTTCCTCTACCACTGCAACGTGGTGGGTGACCTGGGAAGAGTTAATCTCTCTCAGATCGGTTTTAAGCCCAATCTGATTGTAGTCTGTAGCGACTCCCAGGGCGGCGATGCGATCCAAGAGCTCGTTTATGGACGAGAGCTCTATTGGATCCAGCCGCTCGGCGAATTCCGAGCTGACGTTAAGATTGCTTTTAACGACCCGAGAGGTCATCGTCGAAGCGGTGGCCGAACTGGCGGTCATGAGAAAACCACCTAGCCGGATAGTTTGGCCGGCGGCCAAGGCTCCTTTGACGAAGATACCGTCCTTGAAGACGGGTAGAGGCATCCTTCCAATCGGTGACGGCACAGAGGAACTCTCAATGAAAGCACCAATGTCGGTGTCAAAACCGGCGGATCTCGGGTAGGGGGTCCCGAACTGTGCGTCTAGGCGGATGGTAACAGGAGACAAGGGACACGATGTTTTTACCCAGGTTCGGGCCCTCTCGATGGAGGTAAAACCCTACTCCTGCTTGATTGATATTGATGATATGGGTAGTACAGGAGTGGATCTACCATGAGATCAAGGAGGCTAAACCCTAGAAGCTAGCCTATGGTATGATTGTTGTAATGGTTATGTTGTCCGACGGACTAAAACCCTCCGGTTTATATAGACACCGGAGAGGGCTAGGGTTACACAGAGTCGGTTACAATGGTAGGAGATCTACATATCCGTATCGCCAAGCTTGCCTTCCATGCCAAGGAAAGTCCCATCCGGACACGGGACGAAGTCTTCAATCTTGTATCTTCATAGTCTTGGAGTCCGGCTGACGATGATAGTCCGGTTGTCCGGACACCCCCTAGTCCAGGACTCCCTCAGTGCCCTCTGTGTCGCGCAAGCGTGAGGGATTCCCGCTGTAGGGTGTTGCACTGTGTTCATGATTCGCTTATAGTGGGTTGCGTGAGTGACTGAAACACAAACCCGAGTAAGGGGATTGTTGCGTATGGGATAAAAGGGACTTGATACGAATCTTTAGTAGTTGCGGACGCTTGCTAGAGTTCCAATCATAAGTGCATATGATCCAAGTAGAGAAAGTATGTTAGCTTATGCCTCTCCCTCAAATAAAATTGCAATAGTGATTACCGGTCTAGTTATCGATTGCCTTGGACAAATAACTTTCTCATAACAAAAAGCTCTCTACTAATACTTAATTTATTGCGTCTTTATCTAAACAGCCCCTAGTTTATATTTACGTGCTTTTTATTATCTTTAACCTATCCTATCACACCTACAAAGTACTTCTAGTTTCATACTTGTTCTAGGTAAAGCGAACGTCAAGCGTGCGTAGAGTCGTATGAGTGGCCGATAGGACTTTAGAGAGTATTTGTTCTACCTTTAGCTCCTCATTGGGTTCGACACTCTTACTTATCGAAAGAGGCTACAACTATCCTGTATACTTGCATGTCATCACGCCCCCTTTCCCTAGTCCAATTCTGCCTCCTCCCTTGTGGGGGGGGGGGGGGCACCAGCCCCTTGTGGGCTGGTTAGCCTCCCTCCCAAGGCCCATATGGCCTATATCTTCCACCGGGGGGTTCCGGTAACCCTTCGGGTACTTCAGTTTGTACCCGATACACTCGGAACCCTTCCGGTGTCCGAATACCACCTTCCGATATATCAATATTTACCTCTCGACCATTTCGAGACTCCTCATCATGTCCGTGATCTCATCCGAGACTCCGAACAAACTTCAGTCATCAAAAACACATAACTCATAATACAAATCGTCATCGAACATTAAGCGTGCGGACCCTACGGGTTCGAGAACTATGTTGACATGACCGAGACACATCTCCGGTCAATAACCAATAGTGGAACTTGGATGCTCATATTGTCTCCTACATATTATACGAAGATCTTTATCGGTCAAACCGCATAACAACATACATGTGAGAGTTTCATTAGCACGACGGCGTGGCGACAATGATGATGATGAAGTTACCGGCGCAGGGCTTCACCTAAGCACTACGGCGATATGACCGAGGTGTGTAACTGTGGAGAGGGGCACCGCACATGGCTAAAAGATCACTTTTATGTTCTAGGGTGCCCCCTACCCCTGTATATAAAGGAGGGAGAGGGAGAGGCAGCCGGCCCTAGGGGGCGCGCCAAGGTGTGGAGTCCTACTAGGACTCCCAAGTTCTAGTAGGATTCCACCTCCCATATGGAGTAGGAAAGGGGGAAGGGAGAAGGAGAAGGAAAGGGGGGCCGACCCCCTTCTCCTAGTCCTAATTGGCCTCCTGCCCAAGGGGGGCGCACCAGCCCCTTGTGGGCTGGTGTGCTTCCCTCTTATTGGCCCATAAGGCCCATAACTTCTCCCCGGGGGTTCCGGTAACCTCCCGGTACTCCGGAAAAACGTCCGAACCACTCGGAACCATTCTGATGTCCAAATGCAACCTTCCAATATATGAATCTTTATGTCTCGACCATTTTGAGACTCCTCGTCACGTCCGTGAACTCATCTAGGACTCCGAACAAACTTTGGTCATCAAATCACATAATTCACAATACAAATCGTCATTGAATGTTAAGCGTGCGGACCCTACGGGTTCGAGAACTATGTAGACATGACCGAGACATATCTCTTGTCAATAACCAATAGCGGAACCTGGATGCTCATATTGGCTCCTACATATTCTATGAAGATCTTTATGGGTCAAACTGCATAACAACATACGTTGTTCCCTTTGTCATCGGTATGTTACTTGCCTGAGATTCGATCGTCGGTATTATCACACCTAGTTCAATCTCGTTACTGGCAAGTCACTTTACTCGTTCCGTAATATTTCATCCCGCAACTAACTCATTAGTCACAATGCTTGCAAGGCTTATAGTGATGAGTATTACCGAGAGGGCCTAGTGATACCTCTCACAAACACGGAGTGACAAATCCTAATCTCGATCTATGCCAACCCAACAAACACCTTCGGAGACACCTATAGAGCACCTTTATAATCACCCATTTACGTTGTGACGTTTGGTAGCACGCAAAGTGTTCCTTCGGTATTCGGGAGTTGCATAATCTCATAGTCTGAGGAACGTGTATAAGTCATGAAGAAAGCAGTAGCAATGTAACTGCAATGATCATAATGATAAGCTAATGGATGGGTCTTGTCCATCACATTATTCTCCTAATGATGTGATCTCATTCATCAAATGACAACACATGTCTATGGTTAGGAAACATAACCATCTTTGATTAACGAGCTAGTCAAGTAGAGGCATACTAGGGACACTATGTTTTGTCTATGTATTCACACATTTACTAAGTTTCCGGTTAATACAATTCTAGCATGAATAATAAACATTTATCATGATATAAGGAAATAAATAATAACTTTATTATTGCCTCTAGGGCATATTTCCTTCAGTCTCCCACTTTCACTAGAGCCAATAATCTAGATCACATCACCATGTGATTTAACACCAACACATGTGTATGTGATTAACACCCATAGTTCACATCGCCATGTGACCAACACCCAAAGGGTTTACTAGAATCAATAATCTAGTTCACATTGCTATGTGATTAACACCCAAAGAGTACTAATGTGTGATCATGTTTTGCTCGTTAGAGAAATTTAGTTAACAGGTCTGTCACATTTCTCTGCATGGAGCTACTCTAGCTAATTGCTCCCACTTCTAATATGTATCCAGATTGAGACTTAGAGTCATCTGGATCAGTGTAAAAGCTTGCATCGATGTAACTCTTTGCAACGAACTCTTTATCACCTCCATAACCAAGAAATATTTCCTTAGTCCTTACTAAGAATAATTTTGATTGTTGTCCAGTGATCTACTCTTAGATCAATATTGTACCCCCTTGCCGAACTCATGGCAAGGTCCACAATATGTTTGGTACACAACACAACATATTTCATAGAACCCATGGTTGTGGCATAGGGAATGACTTTCATTCTCTTTATATTTTCTGTCATGGTCGGGCTTTGAGTCTTACTCAACTTTACACCTTGTAATACAGGCAAGAACTTCTTCTTTGACTGATCCATTTTGAACTCTTTCAAAAAACTTGTCAAGGTATGTATTCATTGAAAAATCGTATCAAGCGTCTTGATCTATCTCTATAGATCTTGATGCCCAATATATAAGCAACTTCATCGAGGTCTTTCGTTGAAAATCTCCTTTCAAACTCTCCTTTATGCTTTCCAAAAAATTCCCATCATTTCCGATCAACAATATGTCATTCACATATACTTATCAGAAAGGCTGTAGTGCTCCCACTCACTTTCTTATAAATACAGGCTTCATCGTAAGTCTGCATAAAACTATATGCTTTGATCAACTCATCAAAGCGTCTATTCCAACTCTGAGATGCTTGCACCAGTCCATAGTTGGATAGTTGGAGCTTGCACACTTTGTTAGTACCTTTAGAATTGACAAAACCTTCTGGTTGCATCATATACAACTCTTTTTTAAGAAATATCCATTTAAGGAATGCAATTTTGACTTCCATTTGCCAGATTTCGTAAAATATGGCAACTGCTAACATGATTCGGACGGATTTAAGCATTGCTACAGTTGAGAAAATCTCATTGTAGTCAACACCTTGAACTTGTCGAAAACCCTTTTGCGACAAGTCGAGCTTTGTAGATAGTAACACTACTATCGGTGTCCATCTTCCTCTTGAAGATCCATTTATTTAATATGGCTTGCCGATCATCGGGCAAGTCCACCAAAGTCCACACTTTGTTCTCATATATGGATCCCATCTTAGATTTCATGGCCTCAAGCCATTTCGCGGAATTTGGGCTCATTATGACTTCCTCATAGTTTGTAGGTTCATCATGGTCTAGTAACATGACTTCTAGAATAGGATTACCGTACCACTCTGGTGCGGACCGTATTCTGGAAGACCTACGAGGTTTTGTAGTAACTTGATCTGAAGTTTCATGATCATCATCATTAGCTTCCTCACTAATTGGTGTAGGAACCACTGGAACTTATTTATGTGATGAACTACTTTCCAATTCGGGAGAAGGTACAATTACCTCATCAAGCCCTACTTTCCTCCCACTCACTTCTTTTGAGAGAAACTCCTTCTCTAGAAAGGATCCATCCTTAGCAACGAATATCTTGTCTTCGGATCTGTGATAGAAGGTGTACCCAATAGTTTCCTTTGGGTATCCTATGAAGATGCACTTCTCCGATTTGGGTTTGAGCTTATCAGGTTGAAGCTTTTTCACATAAGCAACGCAGCCCCAAACTTTGAGAAACGACAACTTTGGTTTCTTGCTAAACCACAGTTCATAAGACGTCGTTTCAACTGATTTTGATGGTGCCATGTTTAACGTGAATGCAGCTGTCTCTAATGCATAACCCCAAGATGATAGTGGTAAATCAGTAAGAGACATCATAGATAGCACCATATCCAATAAAGTGCGGTTACGACGTTCGGACACACCATTACGCTGTGGTGTTCCAGGCACTACATAAAAAAGACACATCCGTGACATTTTTTGCCGAACGAATTTTTTTCCGTCATATTTATGACACTTCTATGACGATAATTGTGACAAAACCCGGTATCATCATAGATGTGGTAGGCTCCTACTTCTATGACAAAAAATCATGATAGAAAATGGGCTTTTCGTCCTGGGCGGGCCGGAGACGCAGCTGCATGACATTCTTTGGGCCGTCCATGACGGAAAAAACCATGGTAGAAGCGAGGGCGAGGAAAATATCGGGGAGTTCCTGGTTATGGTGGGTGGTTGGGGGCCGAGCGATGCGCGTTTCTCTCGTACACGTACGCGTGTGTGTGCAATGCATTGGGCTCTAACTGAACCCAAGCGAGGGATCGCCTAAATGAACCCGAGCGATTGCACTACAGGCTACGCGTTACTGAACCCAAGCGATCGAGCGATTCCTTGCTGCTAACTGAAGCCGATCGATGCTGCGTCTGGATGAACAGTGGGCGTTGCTGGGGGAGGGGGTTGGATGAACAGTTCCCGGTGGGGGTGGATGAACAGGACCCCGTGGTTGCTTCTGGATGAACAGGACCCCGATAGATCGAGCCGGTTGGACCCCGTGGAGGGCTGGTTGAACAGTAGCCAGTGGAGGGCTAGATGAAGAGTAGCCCGTGGAGGGGTGGTTGAACAGGAGCCCGTGGAAAGGGCTGGTTGAACAGTTGCCGGTGGAGTAGCACGCGGTGGAGGCTGGATGAACAGGAGCCCGTGGATGAACAGTCGCAGGTGGAGGCTGGAGGAAGTCGACGGTGGATGAACAATAGCCCGTGAAGGCTGGAGGAGGTCGACGGTGGAGATGAACATTATCCCGTGGAGTCCTGTTTTGCGGTACGCCACACCCCTCCAGATGAACAGGATCCCCCGTTTCAACCGTAGCGCTCCAACACAAGTCCGTTTCCTCCATTTTGCGGTATGCCACACCCCTCCCGATCAACAGGACCTCGTTTCCACCGTAGGAGGTCCAATAGAAGTCCGTTTCCTCTGTTTTGCGGTACGCCAGACCCCTCCCGATGAACAGGATCTCGTTTCAAACGTGGCCGGTCGAACACAAGGCCGTTTCCTCCGTTGTGCGGTACGCTGGGCCTTGTTTCCATCGGCTGTTCCGTCCAAGCCAGTTGGCTCCCACGAGTTCTGTTGCCTCCTGATGAACACGACGCATTCCATTGCCTCCCCATGAACACGACGATGACGTAGTTTCTCCGTTCTGACCCAGCCATGTACATGAGCCCTGGTCGTACGTATGCGCGAGTAGGTGTTCAAGACCCCGCCCGTATGTAGGTATGTGGCCGTATTTAATTTCTTGCATCCTGGACGATGTACGTATGTGTACATGCTACGTGCGCGCCTCTACATCGACTAGTATGTACGTACACGTTCACGACCAGAATGACAATGCTACGTACGCTTCGAACAGGTGGGTCCCGACTGTGAGGCACTTCCCTGCGTGCGAAGATGTAGCTGGTGGGTCCCAGCAGTCAGGGGGGCGAATCATTTTTTTTGCCCGTAATATGGACGCACTTCCTTGCGTGCAAAGATGTAGCTGGTGGGTCCCAGCAGTTAGGGGGGCGAATCGTTTTTTTCGGACGCACTTCCTTGCGTGGGAAGATTTAGCTGGTGGGTCCCAGCAGTCAGGGGGAAATGTTTTTTTCATGAAATACGGTGGCCTGTCCGGTGGGTCCCTGCTGTCAGGTGGAGGAATAATTATTTTGCGCGTAATAAGGAGGCACTTCCTTGCGGCCGCCGTGGACCCAGCTGTCAGCCTCTCCATGTACAGTACTCTTCCGATGGAAGTCGTTCCTTGACCACGCTGACCACGCCGTGCTGAGAGCACCAGGGCGGTGGACGACGACGAGGCCTAGGAAGGGGACAACACTGAGACGGGGAAGACGCGGGAGTGGAAGCCTGCGCGGAGAGGAGTACGAGGGTTCACTGGTTCGGCTGCGGTGTGAGGCTTTCGATGACTCGTTTGTTGACCATGTTGACCATACCGTGCCGAGCGCACCAAGGCCAGTGGACGACGGAGAGGCCCCAGATTGGAATGACCTAGAGATGGGGATGACGCGGTAGTGGAATCACAGATGGATAGGAGTGGGAAACTTGACTGGTTCGGGTGCGCGGCAGCACTGCCACCCACGGGAGACAGGAGCAAGAACAGAGGTTGAAGAAGGAGCATGATTGTTGGATTAACATCCAATGGTCCAGCTGCTAGAATCATTTGTTGATTGAGTTGACAAAGCCCTGCATACACGTCTGCTTATTAGGCCCACAAGTCAGCCACCAAATCTGCCGGGTCCCAGCTATCATCGGGAGGAATAGTTTTTTTTGCATGACAAGGAGGCACTTCCTTCCGTGCGAAGATACAGCTGATGGGTTCCAGCTGTTAGGGGGAGGAAACAACTTAATAAGGAGGAACTTTCCTTGCATGGGACCATGGACCTCGCGGGTCCCAGCTGTCAGGCTCTCACGTACAGTCCTCTTCCGATGACTCTCGTTTGTTGACCATGCCACGCCGAGCGCAGCGAGGCGATGGACGATGGCGAGGCTTCAGACTGGAACGACCCGGAGATGGGGAAGACGCGGCAGTGGAGTCGCAGACGGAGAGGAGTGGGAAACTTGACTAGTTCAGGTGCGGGGTGGGCCTACACTCGGCAGAGAATAACAGGAGGTGCGGAGTGGAGGGATGACCTGGCTGTCGGTGGGGAAGCGTTTTGCTGCGAGGCGCGCAAAACAACGCTGCTGGACGCCGGAGGCTGGAGCAGGTGGTTCCAACAGCGCTGGGGGAAGAAGACGAGAGATTGAAGAAGAATGCCGGCCGTTGGATGTAAACCCAACGCCTTGCTTAGGCTTCGACCTACTGGCCCATATGTCAGCCAATCCATTTGTTTTTTAGTCTATTTGGTGGGCTGGGTGAAACAATGACGTAGCATCTATGCAACCCGTTTATATATATGGTAGAATTTAAAGCCCATTTGCATTTTTCTTGAAATCCGCGACTTGCCGGGCTGGGTGAAAATATCATGTTGGGCTGGACGAAGAAATGTTATAAAAACATAAACACATGATTGCACGTCTATTACTGCATTGGCCAGTAAAAATCTTTGCAAGCTTATGTACGCAATCACTAGGAGTTAACTTGCAAAGTTACATATAAACAAATATTATTATTTATTTTGTAAGAACTTTCAATTTACAAAATAAAATATCGTTTTAATTTGATGAGTTAATAGGACGTGGGGTATTATTATTTTTTAGGCTAGACGTGGGACAGTTGAGTTGGTTCTAGGAAAAAGTACTGAGAGAAAACTCAGTTTACATCGAAAAAGAAAGAGGAAGAAAATTCAGATATATGTAATAATATATATATATATATACATACTATTATTGAAGGGAAAACATAGGTTCAGTTTTGCATTCTTATAGAAAAAAGAACTGAGCTGTGCGTCGTCATGAAAAAACAAACATAACTTGGGTTACTGATGTTATAGACAAGCTAGGTTGGGAGGCCTAGAGGCCGCTTGACCCAAAAACATTGAAACATGTCGTGGGCTGCCCATGTTAAACAACAAAACCTGGGCCCAGGATTGTCAGCCTCTCGACGAATAGTTGTCTCCCGATTCCTCTTGTTTTAGTGACCATGTTGGGAACGACAAACGGCGGCGCCGCAGTGAGAGCACCAAGGTGGAGGACGACGTCGAGACCGTGGACCGAACGAACCGGAGCGGGGGAAGACGCAGGCGGAGGGGAGTACGAGGGTTGACTTGTTCAGATGCAGGGTGGCCGGTGGAGCTCCTTGGTATCATTGCATTCTTTCATGTTGGCGCGCAGGGGTTGATGATGGTCTCGGCGAGGTCAACCACAGAGTCCTTCTCCTGCCCATTGCCGATGATCTTGTATTGCTTCTAGATGTCGACAAGCTTGCTGCACCAGATGGCTGAATTGTCACGTTCTTCCTTCTCTCCACCGTAGCAAAGGTGAAGTGGGCGCTGCCGATGAAATGGGCGAATGCTCCAGAACCTCTGATGGCCCAACAACAGTGGTAGATGAGAAGCTCATCTCGCATGCATACCTGGGCGACCGCGATCCGCTGGTCCCTGTCAGGAGATGAATGGATGGGCATAAGGTCTAGTCCTGCGACCTTGTGCTTTCTCGTCCTATAGGTACTGCTTGAACTCGGCGAGGCAGAGCTTCACCGAGTCCGGATCGTTGGTGTACATCACATTCAACTTGGTGCCGCCATGGGACTGAACGGAGAACTCAAAGGTGAACTCCTTGCTGAAGTCCATATCCAGCAGGCTCACCCCTCGGATCACCATTGGAGTCTCTTCAAGTGAACGAGTGAGTAGGCGGCAGCAGCAGTTCATTTTCAGCTCTTGGGGAACTGGATTCAACAGCAAACTGAGTGTGTATAGGCGACAACAGTTACTACCCCTCCTTCGCCCGCTGCACGCCCGGCAGAATATGCACCCTCGGTGCAATCAAACGCCTCCATTAAGAAACCTATTCCGACCACACACACGTCGGTTCACGAGTGGGTCTCTATTGGTACTGTAATAACAAGTGTTAGTGGTCACTTTACTTAAATTTAATTATCTTTAATTAAAATGTATTCTTAAAACAAGCAATGCATTGGCTCGTTCTATCAGTGCCACGGGATCAACATGCACAACAATTAGAATTATTATTCTAAGGACGCACATGATCAGCACATTTGCCGCACTTTCACACAAAAAATACTACCAAGTTTGAACAGTTTGTTATGGTTGTTGTCCTGTGCATCATCATGTCATGTTTCCCAGCTTACAATATTCAGAACCAACAAATAAGATTCAAGTAATAAGTACAACAAAGATGCCTACACATCTCGTTGATTCCCAGCTTCCAAGATTCAGAAGCAACAAATAAGATTCAAATAATAAGTACAACAAACATGCCTACACATCTCATTGATTCCCAACTTGCAAGATTCAGAACCAACAAATAAGATTCAAATAATAAGTACAACAAAGATGCATACACATCTCATTGATTCCCAGCTTGCAAGATTCAGAACCAACCCATTAGAGCCTTTTGATAAAGTGAATAACGGGATTAAATCCATCTTGGCTAGCCGTGTCATACAACCGAAGAACTTGGCGAATGCTCTTGACCATCACAACATCTGCAGTAGAGTATTCCTGTTTGCATAGATAAGAAAGAGCATGATTACTATAATAGTGGCACTAGTTGAAGCAACCGGTGTGAGGGTCCCTATACTGCCACGACTCGATGTGGTGAACCTGCAGCTCCACTTGGATGAGGTCAACCTGCAGATCCATGATTCAATTCATGCGCCTTTTCTGCAGTTCACCTGAAATGAAGCAAAGATCGCATCATTCAGCTAGCAAGAAGTACTTGCTCTCATGAGCTAGCAGGTTCTTCTTTAGTAGTTGCACTAAAATTCAGCAACATTGAGGTTGGCTGTCCTGCTCATGCAAGGTGCAACTATAATTTGCTTATCCTTTTGTGAAGTTCCACTAAAATAAAGTGCCATTATGGTGACAGTGACGGCTCATCTTGCAAAAGCTAATAAAATGTTGCACGAGATTACCAGCAGAATTTGATGGAGATTTTGGAAACTTCAATCACCATTTTGTGCAGTTCCACCAAAATTGAGAGATGTTGCCCACGTGACATTTTAGTTAACTGCACAAGACACTCATTCCAAAAGAAAGTGTTTTGTGCAGTTCAACAAAAGGTCACAATAGCAACAGGTGAAATGGATATCCCTATCTGCACAAAAAGATAGAAAGTAAACAGTTGCTGGTCAATAAGAATATACGAAACATACACGAAATGAAAAGAAGCATATTAATTATGTTCATGGCAATCACGCAAGGACAGTGGAAATTTTAAAACGCCAACAATGCTTCATGTTACCGGAAGCATTACGATCAGCTATGACATTCGTCAAATATGGGATTACTTTAACGGTGGCATTGCTTGTTTACCAGATACAGTAAATCAACAGCAGCTAAAGAGTTGGTTTAAGGGCATGGGACCATGGGGACACCAGGTCACTCAGCAGCGTAAAGAAGCAAGTTACTTATCATACTTGGGAAAACAGTAGGAGTACCATTTGTTAACACGGTTTAATTGCATCATATCACTGGAGGCATTAGATTAACAATAACACTGGTTAGACATGTTCTTAATGTAACAGTGTGATCGCTTCATTTTACATGCGCCCTTACATTAACAATAGCAAAAGGTTGGTATAAGGACATGCAACAGTGGATGCATCAACACAATGTACCTACAAGGAGGCATAAAGTGGTGATGCCGAGTTTGTTCATGCTCTATGAGGGTAGCAAATCTAATCCTTGTGAACTTTTCCTATGTGAGGGCAGCAAATCTAATCCTGGAGACCTTTTACTATGTGAGGGAAGCAAATCTAAACCTGGAGACCTTTTACTATGTGAGGGCAGCAAATCTAATCCTGGACATACTCTGTTGGCTTGTCCACCAGCCGCCACTTTCTATCATTTTTTCAACAAATAATAGATCTCTTCCTTATCCAGTTTGTACCGAGTTTTCCCATTATTTCCCTTTTCAACCAAGAGACCGGTTGGGTACCCGGTCTTTACTACTTTCCCCCTATTATTTCCTCTTTGAATCAAGTCCTAGATTCATGCTAAAAATTTTCCCCCTTTCTTCATTGTTTGAACCAAGTCCTAGATTCAAATGCATGAAGTAGCTTTACCTCTAATAATACTAAAAACTTAGGTGGATTAAGAAGAGCTGATGGAAGTAGAAAAAGATGCACATGCAGACACATTGGGATCTGGGGCAGTAGAGCAAGGCCGATTTTGAAGAACTTGTACCTGAGGTTCGTCAGGATGTCGGCGGCGGCAGGTCCAATCTGCGCACAATACGGCAGGGAGGAAGAAGGGTCGGAGGGCCTCCCGAGCCGGCGCTGTGTCGAAGAGAATGGCACGGGCAGAGGATCGGGCCCCGCCGGCAGCTGTGGGTTTCCTCCCTCGGCGGTGATGACCGCGTGAACGATGCACCTTTTAGTCCTCTACACACACAGGCCGAAGGGATCCGGCCGGATCTGTGACCAGCGGTGAGCAGAGAGAAAATGTCGCTACCACTGTCTTGTTTAGATCTGGAGAGGATGAGAGAATGAAGAGAGCAACCCTAGTAAAGCAAGCGCTCAGACTCCTGCGTACATATATAGTGGAGTGATTATCTTTTTCTCTCCACAACAAGCGTTTCAATTTGTGTACGTGGCATTAAAGAAAAGAAACTCTCTATTTAAAATGACTAACTGTACGACTCCTACTTACTACTAGTAGTACTAGTATTGTTCACTTGTGCTCCCTGACCCTCCATTCATTGAAAAACCACACGGGTGAATAAACATACAGTAAGTATTTATATAGAATGAACAAGCTTGAACTATTTTCGTGTAGTTAAAAGTTGAGGGCGGTGCTTTTCCCGGGCAGTACGCACGGCAGTTTTTGGGTAGGCGGTTTGACAGAGAGGCGAGGAGGGTGAGGGAGTGGCGGATTCTCAAACTTACTACTGGAAAGGTCGGGCTGTGCGATTTGACGGCATGTTACTGCTGGAAAGACTTGTGATATGACTACTCACTATAGTCATGAATTACTGGCGCTACGACCTGGGTGATGCCCCCCTTCCATTCCGCACTCTAATCTGGTTCATGACACGTAGACCCGGATGCTAGCTCTCCCACATGTCAGCGAAGTAGTACGTAGTAAGAAGGAGCAAAGAATGATGCGGTATATACTACTACCACTACTCAGGTCGGAGGAGTGCGAACCACGGCAGCCCAGTGAACCAGCAGTGCGAACCACGGTAGCCCAGTGAACCAGCAGTAGAAAACAATGTGGTGATATGGCCATAAAAAACAATGTGCTACGGTCCAGACTTTAGCATGTACATTACTACTCCTCTTTGTTTGGATTCCTAAGTTAGAGCTAGTTTGGGTTGAAATAGCCTCAAATTATCGAAACAGGAGGGGTTAGTTTGAGCTAGTTTTCTCTAACCCAACTAAAAAAACTAGCCCGGTGGAGAGGTTTTATTTGGGTTAGTTATCCTCAGGCCCACTAAAAGAGAACTAAAAAAATCTCCCCTGCCCCGCACTAGATTGCTCCCCCCCCCCCCGGCACGACTCCTCTCTGTTCCCCATAGGGCCGCCCGCCCAAGCGCCACTCTACCGCTCGCCCTCTCTCTCCTCCGGCCGCCCTCTCCTTCCGGCCTCCACTGCCCTACTCCGGCCGCCCTCTCCCTCCGACCTTCGAAGATCGCCCCGCTCCCCCTTCACCGGTCGTTTTTCTCCCTCTGTCATGCGCGGCGGCGGCGCATCTACCAGGGAGGTCGCGAGAGGGGTGAGTTTGTTCGTTCCTTCTCTGTCTCACAGCCATATCATTGATCTTGCTCGCTCTAGCGCTAATTTTGATTTGGAAAAGTAGATCTTGATCAAACTTGGTATATATTTGTGGTGCACGCATGGAATTGTTTGATGCTGCTTGAGGAGGTAATAAATTATTCTAGAGGCCCAAAGATTCCGTTCACCTTTCTAGGTATTTTAGTTTTAGGCTTGCATTATTTCTAGAGGCCCAAAGATTCAGTTCACCTTTCTAGGTATTTCAGTTTTAGGGTTGCATTATTTCTAGAGGCCCAAAGATTCAGTTCACCTTTCTAGGTATTTTAGTTTCAGGCTTGCATTATTTCTAGAGGCCCAAAGATTAAGTTCCCAGTCGGCGGCAAGCGGCCCTGCTACCCATGCCGGTGTTGACCTCAACTCGCAAGCACCGGCATTGGAGGGGTTCCCAGGGCTTGGGCTGTACAGAGCCTTCCTCCAGAGCGACGATGACGAGCTCCTCCCTCGGTGCGTGAGGGGCTCCGGGATCGCTCCCTACCGTGAATGACTTCGGTGATGAGTTAGCTCATGCTTTGTTTCATGAAGTGTTTTTTTGTGAAGCTTGATTGACGACTTGTATGTTGAAGTCGGATATCTCATTTGTATGGACAAAGTAAAATTCATCATGTTTTGCATGCTTGATTTGTAAAGATGGTTCATTTATGTCAATTGTGAGCGGGAGGAGGCCACACAAGAGCCGGCCACACCAAATCCGGTAGGAAATAGGGTCCAAAGTAGTCAAATGATTGAGAAAGAGCATTCATTGTCAATCTAACCCTGCCATCCATACACCTCTTTGGTTTAGAGTTAGTTTAGGGTTAGTTCAGGGTTAGAATCTAACTCTAACCTCTAACTGAGTTAGAGTCTCCTCGTCTCGGTTCATCGCCATCATACTTTCCCCATTCCTGTGTTTTCAGTATCCTACAAATCAAAGAGGCCCTTTTTTGCGGGAAAAATCAAAGAGGCCCTTAGACTGGTTTAGGTCCGGTCATTTTATAAACGTGTTATGTCCAAAATTTAATGAACGTGCTCCGGTTTCTATGAAAATAATCCGGTTTCATGTAGTAATTCATTTATTTATTTATTCTTCTGCGGTGTTTTGCATGTAATTCGTGAGGTCTGAAATGTAAAGTACCCCGGCATATGCTCCGAGTCGTTCATGCACTACGACCCAGATGCTCTATGTCCACATGTCGGCGAAAGGGAGCACGTGGAAATAGCCTAGGAGTACATATAGGACGATAAATGCGTGAAAAAATATGTACTATGAAGCGTAGCTGCCGTTAGAAAAGGAGACCTAAAGTGATGACAGCTATAGGTCGCACGCACCCAACTAGTGGTACTAGACATACAACTAATTTTTTCCTCAAAAAAATAGGTACGAGTGCTCAGTACTCCTATTCTATCAACACGAGTCCCATCTGACAATAGCGTCCATGCTACAGCTAGCTTTTCTCTCTTCTAGTAATTCTAAACTCGGTCGACGCCTGGTGGGCGGGGTGGGTTTGCTCAACTGTGGCCCCACCTCATAGTGAAAACATTACGACTGGAATAAAAATGCCATATACTCCCTCCGTTCCTAAATATAAGCCTTTTTAGATACTATTTCAAATGGAATACATCATACGGATGTATGTAGACATAGTTTAGAGTGTAGATTCACTCATTTTGCTCCGTATGTACTAGTCACTTGCTGGAATCTTTAGAAAGACTTATATTTGGGAACGGAGGGAGTACTATACTAATAAAACATTAAGGCCACGAGGCGATGCAGTGCTGGTTACAGGAGGCAAGAAGAAGAGATGCATCCATCAATGATGTCCACCTCCTCGACTCAGGGCGCCGGCCCATCGAACAACGCCTAAGTAGCAGCGGCTTTCGTGGCCAGGTCGACATGCTTCTGAACAATGGCGTCCAAAGATTCCAGCCGCTGGAAGAAGGCCAACGTCTTTCTGTCCTCGATTGCCTTGTAGTGGCCTATGTAGATGATTTCCTCGTAGACGTGGATGTGCAGGTCGACGGTTTCTTGCATGAAGAGGCACTGCGCAGTGAGCGTGGCCTTGAGGTGCACATTCTTCGTCGCGACCTCCGGCGCCTGCAGGGCCACCAGGGCTTGAAAGAGTTTGTCACCATGGAGACCGATGAGGGTGGCAGGCAATGAGGAGCCTGGGCGTGCGGGCTGGAGCAGTACGGCAAGGTCGTCTGCGCGCTTCTTGACGATGGTGAACTTGCGGATGGAGTTGACCATCATGTCGTCCATGCAAGAGGCGAAGCCGGCGTAGGTGAGGGCTACGATGCCGGCGGTCGCCAGCACCGTCTGGAAATGCTGCACGGTGCGGGGCCGCAGGCCGACGCGTTGGATGATTTGGCACAGCCGACTGCCGCTCGTGTCCATCGCCTACATAGGTGCTTGTGGCTTATGGTCACTTGGTCTTGGATTGGAGTGAGCAGTGTTGCGCAGAGACTTAGGAGTAGATGGATTGGAGTGGTGGGGCGCCTTTATATGAGAGTCCAAACTCTGTTGCATTCACATTGTGCTGGCTCTATTCTACTTCTCCAATTAATTCCCTCTGCATGTAATTGAGGATGCATCATTGACCATTCAACGTCTCGGGAACCGCTACCCTCTCCCTCCTTGGCATTCAAGCACCTATGGAGGCGACTGCCACTCGCGTCTATCGTGTGTCAGGAGACGTTCCCGTCGACGACGAGGTGCCTATGGTGACTTCGTAAATTTCAAGATGATAGTGTCGGATTTAGGGTTCCGGCAGACCCTTGATGTTCGAACACTGGGGTGCGTGCGGAGATTTCGCCCTCTACCTACCTGTTCCTCGCCGCCTCGCTGAGATCTAAACTACTGAAGGAACAACACAAGAGACACAGAGTTTATACTGGTTCAGGCCACCATTGTGGTGTAATACCCTACTCCAGTGTGTGGTGTGGTGGATTGCCTCTTGGGCTGATGATGAACAATACAAGGAAGAACAGCCTCGCGAGGGTCTGTTCTTGGCTGGGGCGATGAACTGCTAGGAGGAGTTCAGCCGCACTTCTCTCTCTCTCTCTTTCTTGCTTGATTCCGGTCCAGATGCTTGATGCCTCTACCCTGGGGGTGGCTAGTCCTATTTATAGGCAAAGGCCTTGGGCCTCTTCCCAAGTATTGAGCGGGAAGGGCGCCAACAATTGGCCATTTTGAAGGGGAACATCTAGTACACTTATCCTGACTAAAGTTGGTCCTCGCCTGTCAAAGGCTCTGGTGGTAACGCCTGCTTGGGCTCCACAATGACTTCCTTCCTGCCGTTGGGCTGGTCTTGGTCTTGTTGCACCGAAACAGATGCCTTTGCTTGATGCTCTCGCCTACGCTTGCTCCCTTTGCACCAAAGAGGAAAGGAGGACACTGCACGGGCTGGCGCCCGACTGGCGCCCTTGGTCGTCATGGCTTGCGCCATGGGTACCTCGCGAGGTACCCTACCTTGAACTCTCCGCCTCCTCGTGAGCCAGCCTGATGAGGCCGTGCCTGAGGAAGCTCCTTGTCGTCCGCCCCGCAAGGCTTGGCCCCTCGCGAGGGTCTTGAGCTTGTGTTGATGAAGATGGGCCGTGCTGGGCCCCCTTTTGAGCCACGCTGCAGGCCGCAGGCAGGCAAGTCTGGGGACCCCCGTTCCTAGAACACCGACAGTAGCCCCCGGGCCCAAGGCGCGCCCGGACTTGGCTGAGCAGAGAGGCGAAAGGGCAAGTGCGAAGCGCCGCGGGCCCTAACAGCCTGAGGCCTTGGGCGCCGCGTGGCGGTTGATTGGACGTGGGCGGCACTGTTCCCCCACGCCTCCTTATTTTGTGCCTTGCTAGGCGGACTTGTAGCCGCACACAGCCGCTCCCCTTTTCATTGCCCAAGTGTCCCCCGCCCTTCTTCCTCTCGAACTCCCGCTTCCTCTCCCAATCCAATCTCGAACCTCCCCCCCCCCTTTCTGCTGCCATGGCTCCGCCGAAGAAGGGAAGAGAGAAGAAGCCTATGTCGCCGCCTCGCTCACCGTCGCTGGCGGCCCCCGCTGTTGATCGGTCGATCATAATCAATCGAGAGGGCTTGAGCAAGGTCAGCTCGACTTTGGCTATCAACTTCAACGAATGCGGGAGGACGACGGCCTGGCCCGCGTCCCGCTTCTCCATCGACAGGATAGTCACTGAGGTCCGGTATTTTGTCGATGCCCTGTGGGCGGGACTGGTTCCCCCCTTTTCTAATTTCTTCAACGTCGTGCTCTCCCACTATCAGATCCACATGATGCATCTGGGTCCTGAATCCATTACCCTTCTCGCGGTCTTCGCCTTCGTTTGCGAAGCAATGATGGGCATCCTTCCTTCGGTTGCCTTGCTGTGCCACTTCTTCTCTCTGCGCCTTGTCGATCCCACCCAATGCTCGGGGTGCGTGAGCTTCATTGCTGCGCCTGAGACGGCAGCTTCAGGGATCGACTTCAGTCTTCCTCCGCCCGCACCTAGGTTTCGTGAGCGGTGGCTGTATGTGGACGTAGGGGTGCCCAGCCCCTTGCTGGCGAAGCCATCTTCGCCTGCTGTCCCCAACTCAGGCTGGGGCCAGGAGACGCTCACGAGTTCCCGGCTCATCTTCGTCTGGCGTCGCTTCGAGTTCTTGAGGGGGCTCGGCGCGACGGCGCCCAAGGTGGTGAAGGAGTTCCTGCTACGCCGCGTTGCCCCTCTCCAACGCAATTCTCACCGGATGCGGGCCTTCAGCGGGCGTGAGGATCGTATGAGGCTCCAGGAAGAGGACCTGATGCCTGAAGAGCTGAGGAAGGTGCTCTTGGTCTTGACTGGGGACCCCAACCCCAGCAGCATCCGGCATGGGGGGCCTTGCTGTACCTCTGCTCGAATAGAGACGACTTTGTGAAGTAGATGCCCATCTTCGACGAATGGGGGCTGCGCCCCGCTGGCCTCCATGGGCCTCGCGAGAACCAAGTGGTGGTGGTCGCCCTTGCAGTCGGCTAGGGCGACTCTTCCTCAAGTGGCGGAGCAGGGAGGCATGAGCCGCCGGAGGCCGAGGGGGCCTCCGCCGAGGTGACGGCGCCGGACGGCGCTCATGAGGGAGCAGCTCCTGAGGCCCGCACTGCTGTGGCTGAGGGCGGCGAGCAGCCGCCCGCAGCGCCTGCGGCTGGGGCCCCTGAGGCCCCAGCTACTCTTCTTGGTGATGCGACCGGCAGGGCGCATCAGGCAGACGCCCCAGACGTGGGTCGCCTTGACGCTTCTTCCTCGCCGCAGGTTGACCCCTGCGCTCGACTCCTGGGTCGCTTCCGCGTGGACTTTGAGGCCCTCCGGAACAGAAGGGAGGCCCTGGGTGATGATTACCCTTGTCTCCTGCTGAAGCGCAGGAAGTACTTCGCCACCGATGAGTAAGCCTTCTCCTTTCCCATCTCTTGATCCTTCCGTTGCTTTTCCTGATCCTTGCTTCGCAGGGCCCTTCCCACCGAGTTCACGGAGATGACTGTGGAGCCATCCCCCTTGTCTCCGTACTCTCCATCGTCTTCGAGCACTCCGAGCAGCAGAGCCCTTGTGGTGAGGCCAGTTGGAGAGGTGCACCGTCCTGAGGCGCATCACGACCCCGCGCGCCTCGTGACCTTCTTTCGCGAGCCTTCTCGTGGCATAGCCAGCCTGCCGTGGACCTCTCGTCTGGTCGTGGACCGTGATTGGCTGGGGTACTCCCTACGCTATTCATTTGGGGATGGACTGGCTCCAGGCCAGGCTTCCGGCGTGGCGTGCCCGGCTGCCTCGATGGCGCCAGCCCCTAGCCCCCTGCCCGGAGGGGGAGTGCTGATCTGTGCCCCTCGGCGCTCGCTTGCGGAGGATGATGGTGTGGAAGATGTGCTCGAGCACGCCCGGGAGCACCGCGCTCTTCGCCAAGGGTTTCTCCGGAGGGCGGCTGATGCGGTGAGCCTGCTTGGTGAAGAGCTCACTGACGAGGATGCACGCCTTGAGGCCGAGGGCCTGCGCCTGGTTGCAGAGAGGCGCGAGCTGGAGGCGGACGTCGCCCTCGCGCGCTATAAGCGCGATCTTGGCGATGAGGAGGCCAAGGCGTCACTGGCAGCCTACCGGGAGGCCCGTTGCCAGGCCGTCGAGGAGGCCCGGGAAGCTGACCGGCGGCGAGAGGCGACGGAGGAGCGGGCACGAGAACTCCTGGCCCGGTGCCACTCACTGGAGGAGCAGGTGGAGCTACGCGAGGCGGCCCTCGCATCGATGAAGGTGGCTTCAGGCAACCCAGCGGAGCTCCAGAAGCGCGAGGAAGCGCTGACGCTGGAAGCCGCTGAACACGCACGCGAGTATGAACGCCTGGAGACGAGGGAGCGCTTGGTGACGCAGGCTGAGGATGATGTCGCTGCACGGGAAGCCCGCATCCTGGAGGAGGTCGGCCGTCGGGTGGCGACGGCGCGCTTGAACCTTGAGCGCGAGCTCGAGGAGAGGCTGGGGCTGATCCGGACCGAGGCCGAAGGTTGGACCGCTGTCCTGAGGGTCAAGCTGGAGGAAGCGACGCGGTGGGTCGATTCTTTGCGGGCCGCACTGGAGGCGGCACAGGGGGAGTCAACTACCTCCCATGCCGAGGTGCTTCTCCTTCGCCAACGGGTGGACGAGGCTGAGGCCGTCGCGCGCCAGAATGCGGACGAGATACGCCAGCGGCGGCTCCTGGAACATGAGCATGCCCCCATGCTCACCACGCTTCGGGAGAGAGCCAACACGGCCTTGGGCAAAATCTGCGAGGCGGCTGTCGGCGAGCCACACGCAGTTAACTATGCCGGCAACCTTCAATTCTTCACCGATGTGGTGACGTAGCTGGAGGCGCAGTCGGTCAGAGCCAACAGGTTGGTGGAGGAGAGGAGCCGCGCCCTGCTCGGGCGCGCCTTTTCCCGCGTCTTCAGCCATCTCCGGAACATGGATCCCCACTTCGACTTCGACGCCGCCATTGCCCCAGTCCCCCAGGCCGTCCGGGACGACCTGGCGTACTGGGTGGAAGACAACGTGGACGCTCTCGTCAGGGCCTTCGCTTCAGATAACGACGACGCGATCGTGGCCGCCGACGAGGACGGCGTGGTGAACGGTCCTGACGCCGCTGGCGACAACGCAGAGGGTGATGGCGAGGCCAGCGACGCCAGCGACAGTTCGGGCGGTGCTCCTGAGGATGCATTGGGGGATTTATCTGACTGACCGCGTATCGTCCCTCTCTCCTTATCCTGCATGAACAGAACTCAGGTTTGGACCTGATGGTTGTGAGAGCATTTTGGGAGGGGGTGCCCCTCATGTAAAACTTATGTTCAGCATACTAGTGGATGCTACATCACCCGTACGCCTGCACCAAGTGGCTGGCTAGGCGACGGGCCGGCTAGCTAGTTTACCTTTATCCCGTGCGGGCCCTGAGATAACCTATAGGAGGCTGTGGTGTCTCGAGTGTCTCCTGGTCGAGTTCGTAGGATCTGCAATGAAAAACCTCCTGATAGGATGCAACGGCGGCAGTCTGGGCTGCACGCAAGCTAGGCCGGACCCGGCTCACGAGGGGCTCACGAGGGGAGGCAGCTGAGGCGAAGTGGTAACCGAAACGCGAGAGATTGCTCGAACGAGACTAAGCACCCCTTCCCCAAACACACGCAAATCTCAAATTCGAGTCCAACTTAAATCCAGCGGGGGAAAGCAACAACCAAGGGAAAAGCAAAGAAAACAGAAAAAGGCCGCGTCCGGCACCTAGTCTAGTCTTGGACGTCTTCTCACCAGCGCGGAGCTAAGTGCTGCCACTGGGCGTGGGAGGGAGCCCCAGGGCCTGAGGCCGTCACCCCTGAGACTCCGGGGCGTGTACAGCCCCACTCATTATTACGTGAGAGTGTCACGGGGCGGCGAGCTTCACAGGCACTGGGCCTTCTTCACAGGTACTGGCCTTGCTTCATATCGCCAGCCGAGGGCCCCGCCTTGCGCCACACTCTAGTGCCATCAACGACGACCGGAAACCAGGACGCCGCCGATGGGGTAGAGCGGTCACCAGCGGTTCCCCCGACGACCACGGGTCCTCCGCCAGGGGCAGGCCCTGAGGCACCTCCCCAGCGGAGGGCCTACCTCCTGAGAACGCCTTGCTCCGAACGCCGCGGTGGTGATGCCGGATCCCGGCCCCTCTCCTGCAGTCCCCGACGCCCTCCTCCTGAGGGGTAGGAGACCGCAGGAGCGGGGCAGTTGCTCGCTCTGGCGACCTGCACCTCCCGCGATCCATGATTAGTGTATGCCTGCTCCTGAGGAATTAGTGGTACCCGATAATCGTCACTTCCAGCGTGGTCGATGGGGCCGTCTGGAAGAGCTCAGCTTCTGGCGCCTCGTCCCCCCAGCTCGGGCTGAGGAGCGAGCCTTGTTCGCCCTCATGCGGGTGCCCTTGGTCCATCATGTGGGGCACGTATTCTTCTGGGGCCGTCATCCCGAAGGCCGCGCCATAGTGCTCCGCGTGCCATGCAGCTCTGCTTGATGTGCCAACCTGGGGGTGGTAGCGCGGCGGCCCACTGGGGCCGTGGGTCGCGACGAGTCCTTCTTCGCTGGCCGGAGGCGGAGTCAGCGCTGCCGCTGGCCCGGTGCTGACGGCTTCGCTGGTGTTGGAGTAGCCTTGGAGCCCGCGGGCGCACATGAAGCCCCCGCACTGGCCGCCCTGGACCTAAGATGGGAGCTGGGTGCAGAAGGGGTGAGCCCCCGAGGCGGCAAAGCCCAGGAGCTCTGCCACCCGCTCCAGCAGCACGTCGCGGCCGCCTTCCATTAGCCTGCACTGCAGCAGCTCTCGGGCCACCGTGAGCGCGGCCCTTGAGTTTGCCTGCTCCCGGCGGGTGTCCGGCGTCACGGCCGCGGCGTGGTTGGAGGCCCTTGTTGCTGACCGCGCCCGCCGCGGCGTGAGAGCTGTCGGAGCCTGTTCGCGTCGCCCACGGCCCGCAGCGCCCTGCGGACCGCGAGCTGCCTGGGGCACGGGGTTGCCCGGGGCGAGCGGCTCTGCGTGGGCGGGCCAAGCCGCCCAGGGATCAGGGTTGCCCGCCTGGTCGCCGGACATGGTGGTGACGATGCGATGGGGCGCGAAGTGGCAGAAGGTGGATCCCAGCGCACCCCTACCCGGCGCGCCAAATGTCGGATTTAGGGTTCCGGCAGACCCTTGAGGTTCGAACACTGGGGTGCGCGCGGAGATTTCGCCCTCTACCTACTTGTTCCTCGCTGCCTCGCTGAGATCTAAACTACTGAAGGAACAACACAAGAGACACAGAGTTTATACTGGTTCAGGCCACCATTGTGGTGTAATACCCTACTCCAGTTTGTGGTGTGGTGGATTGCCTCTTGGGCTGATGATGAACAATACAAGGAAGAACAGCCTCGCGAGGGTCTGTTCTTGGCTGGGGCGATGAACTGCTAGGAGGAGTTCAGCCGCACTTCTCTCTCTCTCTCTTTCTTGCTTGATTTCGGTCCAGATGCTAAATGCCTCTACCCTGGGGGTGGCTAGTCCTATTTATAGGCAAAGGCCCTGGGCTCTTCCCAAATATTGAGCGGGAAGGGCGCCAACAATTGGCCATTTTGAAGGGGAACATCTAGTACACTTATCCTGACTAAAGTTGGTCCTCGCCTGTCAAAGGCTCTGGTGGTGACGCCTGCTTGGGCTCCACAATTACTTCCTTCCTGCCGTTGGGCTGGTCTTGGTCTTGTTGCACCAAAACGGATTCCTTTGCTTGATGCTCTCGCCTGCGCTTGCTCCCTTTGCACCAAATAGGAAAGGAGGACACTACGCGGGCTGGCGCCCGACTGGCGCCCTTGGTCGTCATGGCTTGCATCATGGGCACCTAGCGAGGTACCCTGCCTTGAACTCTCTGCCTCCTCGTGAGCCAGCCTGATGAGGCCGTGCTTGAGGAAGCTCCTTGTCGTCCGCCCCGCGAGGCTTGGCCCCTCGCGAGGGTCTTGAGCTTGTGTTGATGAAGATGGGCCGTGCTGGGCCCCCTTTTGAGCCACGCCGTAGGCCGCAGGCAGGCAAGTCTGGGGACCCCCGTTCCCAGAACGCCGACAGATAGTGTCGGCTCAGTTTTTCGGAGGTGCTCATAGGGGTAGGATGTGCGTGTGTGCGTCCGTAGGGGTGAGTGTATGTGCGTGTATATGAGCGCTTGCGTCTGTACTGTGTCAAAAAAACATAAATGCGTGTCAAAAAGAGACTAGTCAGTATACTCAATATTGTGCACCTCGGAGAGGAAAACGAGAGAACTACTTATTTATTTACAGTGCAGATTCACTCATTTTGCCCCATATGTACTCCGTCTTGGTGTAGTCTAGTCACTTGTTGAAATCTCTAGAAAGGCAAATACTCCTTTCTGGTTTACAGGGCTATACTAGCAAGTACGTACTACAATAGTGGGCTCACATAGCAATTTTGTCTCATGCAAGAGCCTGGCTATATGCTTGCTCCAATGTTCGCAACTGCCACGTTCGGGTTGCGCTTAGCTCTTTGCCTCTTCGAGAAGACGAACAATGATGTTACTACTACTACTTCTATAGTGTCGAATCCACTGCTACATGTCCGTCCACCGCGAGTAGGAGGGATAGCTTGTTGTAGTACTTTAAGCAAAAGCCTGTCCTCGATTGCGAGCAACCGCGTGCATGGGCGAGGGAGAAGGCGTGTAGTAGTAAAATCAAGCTTCTCCTCATTGTAGGAGTTGACGCGACACATCATAGCACTGGCCCCACATGCTTGCCTCTAATCTTGGCTCAAAGACCCGCAGTGTACAATATATTTGCTGCAACATCTAACATTTACCCACCACAAATTAAAATATATATTCCTGTCTTGACCAGATGAGCGTGCAAACTACAATCACCACGATGACAGGTAGGGCCAGAAGACTATTTTAATTAAAAAACTTTGAGACGGCCACATAGCATGGAGCCGACCCCAACGTTTTTAAGCTTACAGGCACGGTACACGCTATCCTAGACTACTCTACACATGAAACTGCCACACGAGCGTCCGGGCTGCGCTTGGCTCTTCGCCTCTTTGGGAAGTCGAACAATGATGGAGTACTACCGCACTAGAGGAGTACCACAGTATGCTTCTGGCCCCGATTGAACTGCTGCATGTCCACCGCGTGCGGGAGGGAGAGCGTGTAGTGAAAGCTTCTCCTAGTCCTGCCAGCCACCACGCTCATGGGCGAGGGAGGGACGCTCCTGCCTTTGCGTGTATGACAGGTGGGCTGAACAGGTGGGTGTCCAACCTGTCATATAGCCAAATGCAGGTGCAGTTAAGTCTGCGAGGGAGAAGATAATCAAACTTCTCATTGTTGTACGAGTTGATGCGACACATCAAAGCATTGCACTCGATATATTTCAATAATTTGCGTTTACCGATGCATTAACTACAACGCGTGCATGCATGCCGTGACTCTCCTTTTGATACTTCCATGTTTTGATTTAATGCACCTTGAAGTAGTATAAATATGTGATGGTAAAGCTTTGCAGTGCCCCGGCCCTAAAAGCGAGAGATGGTTGTGCACGAGGAGGGCGAGATCATGCAGACGGAACAGGACCCAATGATGGAGCTCTCTATGGTCTTGATGGACCTCACCTTGCTCCACTGCCCCTTGTGCCTCCACCCCTTGACGCCTCCAGTGTATGAGGTTCGAATACACCTCGTCCGTTCGGCCGATCGAGCAAGGTGCAGGTTTCTTGATTGATGTGTTGTTCGATTGATTTCTGCAGTGCAAGGGAGGGCACCTAGCCTGCGCGGACTGCCGCATCGAGCGCCCCGAGAACCAGTGGCAGTGCCAGAAGTGCGAGCGCCGTGGTGGCTTCGATGTGTGGAACATGGCGGTGGACGCCGTCCTTTCGTCGGTGAGGGTGGAGTGCCAGCACGAAGGCTGTGGGCTCTACGTCACTTACCACAAGCTCGCCGATCAGCAGAGCGTGTGTCCGCTCGTGCCCTGCAAATGCCCCATGTCCGTCTGCGTCTACGAAAGCCCGCCGTCGGCGCTCTACCACCACATCAGCACCGCGCATCCCATGCCCCTGCATAGGATCCAGTACGGCAAGGTGCTCCAACTGCAAGTGCCACTGTCGGAGCCACGGCTCTTGCTGTTCACGGAGGAGGATGGCTGCGCATTTTTCTTGGTCGGCGGCGTTCTCGACATCAGCGCGCCTATCACCGTGTCGGTCGTCTACATCAGAGCGGGGGCGTCCCCACTGCCGCACTACGTGGCCAAGCTGTGGGCGAACGGACCGCCGGGGGATCCCAAAGGCACGACCGACACCGTCAAGGTGGAAATGGAGGTGACAAGTAGCAAGGATCCCGGCGACGTCTCCATGCAGGAGCTGACCTTCTTCACAGTTCCGCCCAAGCTGCTGGCCGGGGCTAAGCTGATGTCCCTCCACATTCAGGTTGGCAAGCTCACGTCCTAAATGTTTCTACAGTGACTTCTGTTTATCTTAGTAATATGCTAATATAGGGATTAGATCGGTCTACTTTAGCTTAAGAAATGGTGGGTTTTGGTGGTGATGCAGCAATTACTTCGACATCAGATCAGTAATTTCCAACAGTCGAAAGGGTATTTTGTGTCTGTTGGATATAAAGTTCCTTTGGGTAAGAAGTACTACTTGTCATCAAAATGGATAAAAGGAGATATACGTAGACGTATTTTAGTTCTAGATACGACCCTTTTTATCCATTTCGATGACAAGTACTCCCTCCATTCCACAATACATGCCTTCCATTTGTCAAAATATAGATGTATCTAGACATGTTTTAGTATATAGGTACATCCATTTTTGGACAAATGGAAGTCAAGTAGTATTTTGGAACGGAGGGAGTATATGCTTGTTTGTTTACGAAGTGTTTCATACTTGTGCGAGTTGATGCGACACATCAAAGTAGTACTACTACTAGTAGTACTCCCTCCGACCCTAATTTCTCTGTGCATAAGTCGAGGCGCAGATACCAAGCAGGGCCTGGTTGTGTTGGGCAACTCACCGGACTGCGTACCAGGCAGACGAAGCTCGTGTCGTGTTGGTGCCATGTGCGTCCTGCACATTAACCAAAACCTCGCGCCTCCAGCTTAGCCTCAGTGTTTTAAACTTCTCAATCTCAAGGCCAAGGAGCAACGTGAATCCTATGATAGAGCCAATCGGATGTTTGAGAACACTAAAATTCGTAGCTACAGATGCGTGTGCGACTCCTAGATGCAGAGGCCGGGGGTCATCATCCCCCTTTTCGAGAAAAAACAGATGCGTGTGTGAGAGAGGACGAGTGCGTGCGTGCACCTCTTCTCTTCCTGTATAACGTACTAAACTCAGAGTACAAGTGTATGTGGGTGGCATCGACCTAGGGAGCTAGAGATGGTGCGTGCGAGAAGTCCTGAGAGATAGGTTTAATGCGTCTGAAAAAAAGACTAGTCTATAGCTCGCCATGCGGCTATTTCTGTCGAAAGCCCCAATAACCGTAAGATATGTATCCGACGGTGCCAATTATTGCACGTACACAGCAGTAGAAAAAGAACTACCATGGCATAGGCTACACCATGGCCGAGAACACGTGCCCACGTTACGCCATTCGAGAATAGTGCTGCACTTCGAAACTAGAACCGTCAATAAATTTTGAGCTTGCGTCTTGTCACATTCCAAACTACTACTACTACCATGCTATATTTAATTGCAAACTTGTTCACACAGATCACAACCTAAACGGTTTCCCACTTAGGAGCGTATTATTACTTGGTTATAAATACCACTATGCCAAGATGACTGCACATTCTTCCTCAACTCCTCATCCACAAAAACAAACAAGTCATTCAGCATCCTTCCCTTGCGTCTGCCATGGCCAGCGTGAGTTCTGGGTCGAGAGATTACCACTAGGGAGAGCCGAGCATGGAAGCGGAAGCACGAGAGATGTCCCGCCTCACCGCGAAAGCAGCCGACATGTCCCGCCACGCGGAAGTAGCAACACAGAGGTCCTGTAGTGCCGCCAAAGTAGCACGGAGGTCCCGCCGCGCCGTCGATGCAGCAGACTGGTCTGGCCGTGCCGCAGAAGCAGCAGAGATGTCCCGCCGCACCGCGAATGCAGCAGAGATGTCCCGCCGCGCAGCGGCGGCCTAGAAAAATGTCTCGCGGGCAGGCGATGACTCTTACAGGCGCATGCATGCAATCGTCCATAGACAGATGGATCAGATCTCCGGCTGGGCGAGGTTGCAGGACGACATGAAAACCTCATTTGAACAGGCTGCCGGCGTCATCCGGCAACTAAGGGAGGGCAATGAGAGGCTCCGAGCCGAGCGCGACCTGCTAAGGGCGAAGATCGTCCGAAGTGCAGACCAGCAGGAGGAGACCAGTGCCTTGTTTAAGAGGACCGACGTCATCGTCAACAAACTTATGGACGAGAATGACATGCTCCGCATCGAGCGCCAAAGGCTGGTGGAGGAATCCGTGGATGCTCTCAAGCAGCATCTTGAGGACATGAAAGAGCTCATCACCGCTCGCCGCGGAGACTAGTTCCCGCGGCCTGCAGCAACACATCAAGAAAGTAGAGATCAACGAGCCAGATCGTTGTCTTCCTTCTTCTTTTACCCTTGTGTATTTAGGGCGTAGCCGCATGTGGCTTTTTTAATTATCTTCCTAATTATGTAAGACAATTATTATCCACTGTCGTCGTCCGTATATATTCATCAGTCTTGCTATAAGTCGCAGTAGATGCTATATAGGTCCGTCAGATCTTACATCAAGATCCGTGCTTATAGATTTTCTTTTTTCTCTCTTAAATCTCTGTCGAGTGAGACATAGCCACACAATTAAACAGAGGCTCGGGTGCCATTAATGGAGACCTTGGAAGAGAGGTGGACATCAGATGGAGGTCAAAGGGCTCTCCTCCCAATAAGCATGTGCAGGGGATTGATCGCACGCCTCTCGTACTCAAATAGCTACCCTGCATGGTGCCTCCTAGCTAATAAAAAAGGGGATGCATGGCGGCACGTAAATGATAAATAGAATGCCCATGGTTTCAATAATACTTCTGTTTCCGATTGTAACTTGACAACACTTGTTCCAAAATGACTTTGTTGGTTGTTAATGTGTGCACCTTCGCAAATCGGAATGCAAAATTACCACAGCATGCTGGTGCCATGTCATGGCACTAAGCCAAGTTTCATTATTTTCATGCGTGTTTTGGATTTACAGGAATTAAGAAACTAAGTTTCTCAATGTTTCCAACCCAGCCACGATGCCCAGAATTTTGAATTTCATTCCCATTTCTTGCATGGAACCTAGAAATTTACCCGTGGACACACATGTGATTTTTCAACCAACTTTGGTGCACTGGAGCATGTGCTTGTATTTCAAATTTGAATTATGCACACAAAGGTGACACGTTCCCTCTTAGAACCACGAGCCTTCTTGAGAGAAGCTCCGGTTTGCAAGAAGTTTATACCAAAATTTGTTCTTATTCGGCCAATTTTTTTACCACAGCATGGTACAACCATGACATGACACCATGCCAAGTTTCATGATTTTCAGGCGTGTTTTGGATTTACAAGAATTTTAAAACCAAGTTTCTCAATGTTCTCGGCCGAGCCATGATGCCCAGATATTTGAATTTTATTCCCATTTCTTGCATGGGACCTAGAAATTCACCCGAGGACACAGATGTGATTTTTCAACCAACTTTGGTGCACGGGAGCATGTGCTTGTAGTTCAAATTTAAATTATGCACATTAAATGACCAGAAACTCAATTAATGTATAAAAAGGACGAAACGAACCTGGAATAATTCCAAAATTTACGTCTTGAGCTTGCATTGGTTTTCCTTGAAGAGGAAAGGGTGATGCAGCAATAGTAGCATAAGTATTTCCCTCGGTTTTTGAGAACCAAGGTATCAATCCAGTAGGAGGCTCCTCAAAAGTCCCACGCACCTACACAAACAAACAAGAATTCGCAACCAACGCAATAAAGGGGTTGTCAATCCCTTCACGGCCACTTGCGAAAGTGAGATCTGATAGAGATAATATGATAAGATAAATATATTTTTGGTATTTTGCAATATAGATTGGAAAAGTAAAGATGCAAATAAAAGTAGATTGAAAGCTTATATGATAAAAGATAGACCCGGGGGCCATAGGTTTCACTAGTGGCTTCTCTCAAGATAGCATAAGTATTACGGTGGGTGAACAAATTACTGTCGAGCAATTGATAGAAAAGTGCATAGTTATGAGATTATCTAGGCATGATCATGTATATAGGCATCACGTCCGTGACAAGTAGACCGACTCCTGCCTGCATCTACTACTATTACTCCACACATCGACCGCTATCCAGCATGCATCTAGAGTATTAAGTTCATAAAGAACGGAGTAACGCATTAAGAAAGATGACATGATGTAGAGGGATAAACTCGTGCAATATGATATAAACCCCATCTTTTTATCCTCGATGGCAACAATACAGTACGTACCTTGCTGCCCCTGCTGTCACTGGGAAAGGACACCACAAGATAGAACCCGAAGCTAAGCACTTCTCCCATTGCACGAAAGATCAATCTAGTAGTCCAAACCAAACAGATAATTTGAAGCAACTTGCAAAGATAACTTAATCACACATAAAAGAATTCAGAGGAGATTCAAATATTTCTCATAGATAAACTTGATCATAAACCCACAATTCATCGAATCTCGACAAACACACCGCAAAAAGAGTTACATCGAATAGATCTCCAAGAAGATCGAGGAGAACATGGTATTGAGATTCAAAGAGAGAGAAGAAGCCATCTAGCTAATAACTATTGACCTGAAGGTCTTTGGTAAACTACTCACAACTCATCGGAGAGGCTATGGTGTTGATGTAGAAGCCCTCCGTGGTTGATTCCCCCTCCGACGAAGCGCCGACGAAGGCTCCAAGATGGGATCTCGCGGATACACAAGGTTACGGCGGTGGAAATAGTTTTTCGTGGTCGCTTCTGATGTTTTTGGGGTACATGGGTATATATAGGAGGAAGAACTAGGTCGGCGGACGCCCGAGGGGCCCACGAGACAGGGGGCGCGCCCAGTAGGGGGGCACGCCCTCCACCCTCGTGGCCGCCTTGTTTATTTCTTGACTTCCACTCCAAGTCCTCTGGATCACGTTTGTTCCAAAAAGATCGCTCCCGAAGGTTTCATTCTGTTTGGACTCCGTTTGATATTCCTTCTCTTCGAAACACTGAAATAGGCAAAAAAAACAACAATACGGGCCGGGCCTCCGGTTAGTAGGTTAGTCCCAAAAATGATATAAAAGTGTAAAGTAAAGCCCATAAACATCCAAAACAGGTAATATAATAGCATGGAACAATCAAAAATTATAGATATGTTGGAGACGTATCAAGCATCCCCAAGCTTAATTCCTACTCATCCTCGAGTAGGTAAATGATAAAAGTAGAATTTTTGATGTGGAATGCTACCTAGCATAACTCTCAATGTAATTTTCTTTATTGTGGCATGATTGTTCAGATCCAAATGATTCAAGATAAAAGCTTATAAAACATAAAAGTAATAATACTTGAAGCATTAACAAATAATCATGTCTTATCAAAATAGCATAGCCAAAGAAAGCTTATCCCTACAAAATCATATAGTTAGGACATGCTTCATTTTCATTACACAAAATACTCCCATCATGCACAACCCCGGTTTCAGCCAAGCAATTGGTTCATACTTTTTAACGCGCTTCATCTTTTTCAACTCTTACGTAATACATGAGTGCAAGCCATGAACATAGCACTATATGTGGTATATGGTGGTGGTTGTGAGGAAAAAAAGGGAAAAGATAGTCTCACATCAACGCGTATCAACGGGCTATGGAGATGCCCATCAACAGATATCAATGTGAGTGAGTAGGGATTGCCATGCAACGGATGCACTAGAGCTATAAATATATGAAAGCTCAACAAAAGAAACTAAATGGGTGTGCATCCAACTCGCTTGCTCACGAAGACCTAGGGCATTTTGAGGAAGCCCATCATTGGAATATACAAGCCAAGTTCTATAATGAAAAATTCCCATTAGTATATGAAAGTGACAACACAAGAGACTCTCTATCATGAAGATCATAGTGCTATTTTGAAGCACAAGTGTGGAAAAGAGATAGTAGTATTGTCCCTTCTCTCTTTTTCTCTTATTTTTTTATATTTTTATTTGGCCTTTCTCTTCTTTTTTTATTGGCCTTTCTCTTTTATTTTCTTTTTGGTGGGCTCTTTGGCCTTTTTTTATTTTAAAGTCCGAAGTCTCGTCCCGACTTGTGGGGGAATCATAGTCTTCATCATCCTTTCCTCACTTGGGACAATACTCTAATAATGAAGATCATCACACTTTTATTAATTTACATCTCTAGAATTACAACTCAACACTTAGAACAAAATATGACTCTATATGAATGCCTTCGGCGGTGCACCGGGATATGCAATGAATCGAGAGTGACATGTATGAAAAATTATGAAGGTGGCCTTGCCACTAATACAATGTCAACTACATGATCATGCAAAGAGCAATATGACAATGATGGAACGTGTCATAATAAACGGAACGGTGGAAAGTTGCATGGCAATATATCTCAGAATGGCTATGGAAATGCCATAATAGGTAGGTATGGTGGATGTTTTGAAGAAGGTAAATAATCGGTGCATTATATCGGCGAAAGTTGCACGGCACAATAGAGGCTAGCAAAGTGGAAGGGTGAGTGTGCGTATATCCATGGACTCACATTAGTCATAAAGAATTCATATACTTATTGCAAAAGTCTACTTAACCTCGAAGCAAAGTACTACAACGCATGCTCCTAGGGGAAGGGTTGGTAGGAGTTAACCATCGCGCGATCCTGACCTCCACTCATAAGGAAGACAATTAAATGAGCACCTCATGCAACAAATTTGTCACACAACTTTTACCATACGTTCATGCTACGGGACTTGCAAACTTCAACACAAGTATTTCTCAATTTCATAATTACCCACTAGCATGACTCTAACATTACCACCTCTATATCTCAAAACAATTATCAAGCATCAAATTGATCCTAGTGTTTAATGCACTTTCTATGATAGTTTTTATTATACCCAACTTGGATGCTCATCATTCTAGGACCAAATTTATAACCATAGCAAATACCATGCTGTTCTAAAATACTCTCAAAATAATATAAGTGAAGCATGAGAGATCAACAATTTCTTCAAAATTAAGCCACCGCCGTGCTCTAAAAGATATAAGTGAAGCACTAGAGCAAAAACTATCTAGCTCAAAAGATATAAGTGAAGCACATAGAGTATTCTAATAAATTCCAATCAAGTGGGTTTCTCCCAAAAGGTGTGTACAGAAAGGATGATTTTGGAAAACTAAAAATCAAATACTAATATCATACAAGACGCTCCAAGCAAAACACATATCATGTGGCGAATAAAAATATAGCTCCAAGTAAAGTTACCGATAAACGAAGAGGAAAGAGGGGATGCCTTCCGGGGAATCCCCAAGCTTAGGATTTTGGCTATTCTTAAATATCTTGGGGTGTCGTGGGCATCCCCAAGATTAGTCTCTTGCCACTCCTTATTCCATAGTCCATCAAATCTTTACCCAAAACTTGAAAACTTCACAACACAAAACTCAACAGGAAATCTCATAAGCTCCGTTAGTGAAAGAAAGAAAAACCACCACATAAGGTACTATAATGAACTCATTCTTTATTTATATTGGTGTTAAACCTACTATATTTCAACTTTTCTATGGTTCATACCCTTACATACTAGCCATAGATGCATCAAAATAAGCAAACAACACATGAAAAACAGAATCCATCAAAAACAGAATAATCTGTAGCAATCTGTAACTCTCGAATACTTCTGGAACTTTAAAAATCCTACCAAAATAGGAAGTCCTGGGAAATTTGTATATTGATCTAAAGCAAAAATAATCGACACAAAATCATGTTTCTGTGAATTACTAAAATTATTTTCGTGCGCGCAAAGTTTCTATTTTTCAGCAGAATCAAATTAACTATCACCATAGGTTATCCTATAGGTTCTACTTGGCACAAACACTAATTAAGACATAAAAACACATCTAAACAGAAGGTATATGCAAAATTTATTACTAAACAGAAGCAAAAACAAAAAACACAAATAAAATTGGGTTGCCTCCCAACTAGCGCTATCGTTTAACGCCCCTAGCTAGGCATAAAAGCGAAGATAGATCTAACGAGTGCCATCTTTGGCACTCGATTCATAAGTAGCTCGCATGATAGATTCATAAGGTAATTTGACTTTATTTCTTGGAAAGTGCTCCATGCCTTTCTTTAATGTAAATTGGAATCTAATATTCCCTTCCTTCATATCAATAATATCGCCAATCATTCTAAGGAAAGGTCTACCAAGAATAATAGGATAAGAAAGATTGCAATCTGTATCAAGAACGATAAAATCTACGGGCACCAAATTCCTATTTGCAACAATGAGAACATCATTGATCCTTCCCATTGGCTTTTTAATGGTGGAATCCAGAAGGTGCAAATTTAAAGAGCAATCATCAAGATCATGGAAACCTAGAATATCACATAAAGTTTTCGGAATCGTGGAAACACTAGCACCCAAATCACATAAATCATAACACTCATGATCTTTAATTTTAATCTTTATAGTAGGTTCCCACTCATCGTAAAGTTTTCTAGGTATAGAAACTTCCAAATTAAGTTTTTCATCAAAAGATTGCATCAAGGCATCAACAATATATTTGGTAAAAGCTTTATTTTGACTATAAGCATGAGGAGAATTCACAACAGATTGCAACGAGGAAATACAATCTTCTAGAGAACAATTATCATAATTAAATTCATTGAAATACAAGAGAGTGGGTTCAATGCTATTTAAAGTCTTGACCTCTCCAATCCCAATTTTACCAAATTTAGCATCAAGATCTAAAAACTCCAAATCATTGGGACGCCTTATAACTAAAGTTGACTCATCTCCAGTCCCGTCATTATTAAGATTCATATTGCAAAACAAAGATTTAATAGGGTACACATCAATAACTTTTAGATCTTCATTATTATTTTCATGGAAACTAGAAGAACACGCCTTTACAAAGCTATCTTTCTTAGCACACAATCTAGCGGTTCATTCTTTGCACTCATCAATGGAAATTCTCATAGCTTTGAGAGACTCATTGATATCATGCTTATGAGGAGTAGATCTAAGTTTCAAAGAATCAACATCAAGTGAGAGTCTATCAACGTTCCTAGCCAAATCATCAACTTTGAGCAATTTTTCTTCAAGCAAGGCATTGAAATTCTTTTGAGAGATCATAAATTCTTTCACACTATTCTCAAAATAAGAGGGAATCTTATTAAAATTACCATAAGAATTATTGTAGGAATTTCCATAATTATTAGAGGAATTACTAGGGAACGGTCTAGGATTAAAGTTTCCTCTATAAGCATTGTTACCAAAATTATTCCTACCAACAAAATTGACATCCATAGATTCATTATTATTCTCAATCAAAGTAGACAAAGGCATATCATTGGGATCAATAGAAGCACTCTTAGTAGCAAACAATTTCATAAGTCCATCCATCTTTCCACTCAAAACATTAATTTCTTCTATAGCATGGACTTTTTTTACTAGTAGATCTTTCGGCGTGCCATTGAAAATAATTAGCCATAATATTATCAAGGAGTTTTGTAGCTTCTCCTAAGGTGATTTCCATAAACGTGCCTCCCGCGGCCGAATCTAAAAGATTTCTAGAAGCAAAATTTAATCCGGCATAAATTTTTTGTATGATCATCCATAAATTCAAACCATGAGTAGGGCAATTGCGAATCATCAATTTCATTCTTTCCCAAGATTGGGCAACATGCTCATGATCAAGTTGTTTAAAATTCATAATATCGTTCCTAAGAGAGATGATCTTAGCGGGAGGAAAATACTTAGAGATAAAAGCATCTTTGCACTTATTCCATGAATCAATACTATTCTTAGGCAAAGACGAAAACCAAACTTTAGCACGATCTCTAAGTGAAAACGAAAATAACTTCAATTTAACAATATCATTATCCGTATCTTTCTTCTTTGGGAATCGTTTCCCTGCGGCGCGCCGGCCGAACGCTCGGCCGGACGCGTATGCTTCGTTCAATTGAAGGCGATCGTGCGGCTTCCCCCGTGTGTGGCCTCATCCACTCAGCCCCACACGTTTCCTCTTCTTTATCCCCTCACACACCACTCATTTTCTTCCTTATCCCTTCATGCCCACCATTCACCCCGTACGTGCACCTCTCTCTCCCCAGTGGCCTAGCTCCAATCAATAGCTTGTCGGCGATGGAAGAGGTATGTGGCGAGCTGGCTGTCCCTAGGCTGCACACATGAAGCTGCGGAGGTGCGAGAGCACGACTCTCCGCGAACGTGGAGGCGTGGCGCTCACAGCTACATCAACTACTTGGTGTTTCCACTTTGCAACATGATATAACCGCGGTGGGATGGTTTGGATTCGAAAGATTCAACATGCGGCATATAAAGTTTCAACCTGACACTGTGCACTGAAAAAGCTACATTCATTTGTATGAAAGCTTCAACAGTGGTTTGAAAAAGCTTCAACCGGCAAAATAGAGTAGTTTCATCCGACCACTACATAAAAAAAGGCTACAGCCATTGTTTTGGAAAGTTTCATCCATTGAATTGAAAAGTTTCAACCCACTTTTCCAAGTCTACGGCAACGCCGGAGAAGCAAATAAATGAGGCAACCGACGACCGGAACTTTGCTAGAAGGGGCCGAGTTTTTTGCTGCAACCGTCGCCATTTTTTGCTACAACCAGCGACGGATTTGCTACATTCATCATGGTGGAGCTGCGACCTACTAAGGCGGTGGCTTTTTTGTTGTAACCGTCTCAGATTGTGCTACTACCGGCGAGGGATTTTGCTACATCAATCGTGGCAGAGTCGCGACCCACAACGGGGCAACGCCGAATTGCTGCAACGGTCGTACTTTTTTGCGACCACCGTCTTTTTTTTCTGCTACATCCATTAACGGCATAATTTTAGCTACGGCATGGTACAGCACGAGCTTGACGACAGGGATGATGTGGCCATCTCCACTGGAGTTGTCATGGCCAGTAAGCGCGGGCGGCCAAAGATGCGATGGCGAGCACGAGGCCAAGGACGAGCGCGGCCGGCCAAAGATGCGATGGCGAGCACGAGGCCGAGGACGAGCGGGGGCAGCCAAAGATGCGATGGCGAGCACGAGGCCGAGGACGAGCACGGGCAGCCAAGGATGCGGGGCGAGTGCAGGTTGCCCGCGAGCACGAGGCCGAGGACGAGCGCGGGCGGCAAGGTTGCGACGGTGGCGAGCTTCAACACCGATGGCGACAACGGTGAGCTTTAATGGCGACGGGCGACGGCGGCGAGTTTCAACCGTGACGTCGACACCTACTGCTACGAGCTTCGATGGCAACGACGACGGCAGCGAGCCCGTGATGCAGTAAGCTTGGTGGTCGGGGATTGGGTGCGTTGACCTTGGCACTCCTTTTTGCGTTGAGGTGATCGCTTTTTTTTGGTTGCAGATGATGGGACAAAGGATTACGCGCATCAGACCATTACAAGGAGTTTGATCGTATGATGGAATTAGGACCGACCGAAACTTTCGGCCGGCTGACCGGCGCCCATCAGTGGCCTTCTTCTTTTGCATCTCACACAAATCAACAAAGTTGTTTAGATGGGTAGCGGCATCTTCACTGGGAAGGCCGGAGAATTGATCTTTCATAACAAGATTCAGCAAAGCAGCATTGATTTCACAAGACTCAACATCATTAAGAGGAGCAATCGGAGTACTAAGGAAATCATTATTATTGGTATTGGAAAAGTCACACAATTCGGTATTTTCTTGCGCCATTGCGACAAGTAATCCAACACACAAGCAAACAAAAAGGCAAGTGAAAGAGAGAGGAGATTGGGAAAGAGAGGGCAAATAAAACGGCAAGGGTGAAGTGGGGAAGAGGAAAATGAGAGGCAAATGGCAAATAATGTAAATGCGAGGGAGATGAGTTTGTGATGGGTACTTGGTATGTCTTGACTTGAGCGAAGACCTCCCCGACAACGGCGCCAGAAATCCTTCTTGCTACGTCTTGAGCTTGCGTTGGTTTCCCTTGAAGAGGAAAGGGTGATGCAGCAATAGTAGCGTAAGTATTTCCCTCAGTTTTTGAGAACCAAGGTATAATCCAGTAGGAGGCTCCTCAAAAGTCCCACGCACCTACACAAACAAACAAGAACTCGAACCTACGCAATAAAGGGGTTGTCAATCCCTTCATAGCCACTTGCGGAAGTGAGATCTGATAGAGATAATATGATAAGATAAATATTTTTTTGGTATTTTATAATATAGATTGGAAAAGTAAAGATGCAAATAAAAGTAGACTGAAAGCTTATATGGTAAAAGATAGACCCGGGGGCCATAGGTTTCACTAGTGGCTTCTCTCAAGATAGCATAAGTATTACGATGGGTGAACAAATTACTGTCGAGTAATTGATAGAAAAGCGCACAGTTATGAGATTATCTAGGCATGATCATGTATATAGGCATCACGTCCGTGACAAGTAGACCAACTCCTGCCTGCATCTACTACTATTACTCCACACATCGACCTCTATACAACATGCATCTAGAGTATTAAGTTCATAAAGAACAGAGTAACGCATTAAGAAAGATGACATGATGTAGAGGGATAAACTCATGCAATATGATATAAACCCCATCTTTTTATCCTCGATGGCAACAATATAATACGTGCCTTGCTTCCCCTACTGTCACTGGGAAAGGACACCTCAATATTGAACCCAAAGCTAAGCACTTCTCCCATTGCAAGAAAGATCAATCTAGTAGGCCCAACCAAACTGATAATTTGAAGAGACTTGCAAAGATAACTTAATCACACATAAAAGAATTCAAAGGAGATTCAAATATTTCTCATAGATAAACTTGATCATAAACCCACAATTCATCGGATCTCGACAAACACCCCGCAAAAAAAGTTACATCGAATAGACCTCCAAGAAGATCGAGGAGAACATGGTATTGAGATTCAAAGAGAGAGAAGAAACCATCTAGCTAATAACTATGGACCCGAAGGTCTGTGGTAAACTACTCACAACTCATCGAAGAGGCTATGGTGTTGATGTAGAAGCCCTCCATGGTTGATTCCCCCTCCAACGGAGCACCAACGAAGGCTCCAAGATTGGATCTCGTGGATACAGAAGGTTACAGCGGTGGAAATAGTTTTTCGTGGTTGCTTCTGATGTTTTCGGGGTACATGGGTATATATAGGAGGAAGAAGTAGGTCGGTGAACGCCCGAGGGGCCCACAAGACAGGGGCGCGCCCAGTAGGGGGGGGGGGCGCCCTCCACCCTCGTGGCCGCTTTGTTTATTTCTTGACTTCCACTCCAAGTCCTCTGGTTCACGTTTGTTCCAAAAAGATATTTCCCAAAGGTTTCATTCCGTTTGGACTCCGTTTGATATTCGTTTTCTTCGAAACACTGAAATAGGCAAAAAAAACAGCAATACGGGCTGGGCCTTCGGTTAGTAGGTTAGTCCCAAAAATGATATAATAGTGTAAAGTAAAGCCCATAAACATCCAAAACAGGTAATATAATAGCATAGAACAATAAAAAATTATAGATATGTTGGAGACGTATCAGGCAGCGTATATCGTTTCGCACTCAAAGGTGGCACGTTCCCTCTCAGAACCACGAGCCTTCTTGAGAGAAGCTTCGGTTTGCAAGAAGCTTATGCCAAAATCTGTTCCTATTCGGCCAATTTTTTTACCACAACATGGTAGTACCATGACATGACACCATGCTAAGTTTCATGATTTTCATACATGTTTTGGATTTACAAGAATTTTAAAAGCAAGTTTCTCAATGTTCTCGGCCAAGCCATGATGCCCAGATGTTTGAATTTTATTCCCATTTCTTGCATGGGACCTAGAAATTCACCCGAGGACACATATGTGATTTTTCAACCAACTTTGGTGCACGAGAGCATGTGCTTGTAGTTCAAATTTGAATTATGCACACTAAATGACCAGGAACTCAATTAATGTATAAAAACCACAAACGAACCAAGAATAATTCCAAAATTTAATAGGGCACTCATGTAGTTCTATGTTGCCCTTGTAAAGAAACTCAGGGGGGGCAGCTTATATCGTTTCGCACTCAAAGGTGGCACCTTCCCTCTTAGAACCACGAGCTTTCTTGAGAGAAGCTTCGATTTGCAAGAAGCTTATGGGGACGTTTGGATGGCAGCCCCAAGCTGCCCTTCCAAAATTTTGGTCGTTAACCACAGGTTGGGCTAGTGTTTGGATCGCAGCCAAGTTTTTGGCTCACAGCCAACTTTTTGGCCAGCCATTGTGATTCCGCACTAGCGTGTGGGCGAGTTCCCGGCGGCTATTTCCTTTGCCAAAATTTTGGCATGTCATCGTTTTGGTCGGGCTGGTGTGGGCATAATCCGGACGGCCCCTATATCAAAACTTGTTCATAATCAGCCCAATTTTTTACCACAACATGTTAGTGCCATGACATGACACCATGCCAAGTTTCATGATTTCCAGGCGAGTTTTGGATTTACATGAATTTAAAATCCAAGTTTCTCGATGTTCTCGGCTGAGTCACGACGCCCAGATGTTTGAATTTCATTCTCATTTCTTCCATGGGACCTAGAAATTCAACCAAGGACACACATGTGATTTTTCAACCAACTTTGGTGCACTGGAGCATGTGCCTGTAGTTCAAATTTGGATTATGCACATTAAAAGTCCAGAAACTCAATTAATGTATAAAAAGGCCAAACGAACCCGAAATAATTCCAAAATTTAACAGGGCACTCATATAGTTCTATGTTGCCTCTGTAAAGAAAATCAGGGGGAGGCAGCGTATATCATTTCACACACAAAGGTGAAACATTCCCTCTCGGAACCACGAGGCTTGTTGAGAGAATCTTCGATTTTGCAAGAAGCTTATACCAAAACTTGTCCCAATTCAGCCAAAAATTATACATATGAAAATAGGGTTTAGATTATCCCGAACATCTTACTACCTAGACCAATGTACTATGATTTGAATTAAACATAAAATGGATATAAATATTTGAATTGGAGATCGTATGGTACATGTAGTTCATAGTGAAATATGATTACTGCTATATGCATGTTTTTTGTTATCAAGATAATATTTAAATGATTGTATAACTTGACAACAATCGTATTCAAATAAGGAAAATTGATTCAAATTTAGTCCATATGGTAGACGACAATATATATGTTCACAGGTGGAGTAAACTGTTCATATATGATGGAAGATCAAAATGTATGACTACATCAATTATAATCCGCATGGTCACCTAACAATATATTCGAATTCAACATAACGTGGATTCAAAATTGAAATTCGAGATCCTGTCATTTGTAATCATATAAAAAGGGACATTGCTCTTTCTTTTGGTGGGAATTGATTTGTTTTTTGTTGTTGTTGAGGGAAGTGCGAATCGATTTGGTACTGTACAGGGTAATCTTGTTCTCCCGATTTTTTTTACATTTTTCTTGTAGTTTTTCCAATGGCATCTATAGCAATATAGTAAAAGGGGACATGACTCTCTTGTGTCTTGTATGAATTATTTTTTTACACATTAACTTTGTTCTGCCAAACAAGGAATCCACGCCTTATTATCCCGAAATTTTCAAGCTTGAGTATCTTTTGTCTCACCTGCTTTGAAACTCCCGCCTCTTCAACCCGCGCCTCGCCTTGTTATCCCGAAATTTCGACGCGCGCAAAAACTCCCTCCTCATCCGAAATCGGTCCCGCAGCCTAGACACGCGAAATCCCCCTTCTACCCCTCAACCGCAAATGAAGCTCGACGTCGCGGTGTCAAAACCGGTGGGGGCATGCTTGTAACTTACCCTACATTTCGGACAAGCGCGTCCCTAAGCCATGGCTCCCCCCTCTCCCTTCCCCTTCGTCCCCCCATTCGTACACCGAGGCCGCCAAAACCCGCGAAACCCCATGCTCCTCCGTCAGCCTCCCGACCGCCGCCCAGCCGGAGACTCTTCCCCGACTACATCGTCCACCGCAACAGCTCGCCGTCCCTCATCCACCGCATCGGATGAGGATCCGTCATCGATCTCGTCGTCCCGCCGGATCAGCCGCCCCGTCCTCCACCTCCAAGGAGCTGCCCCGATGTTTGCCTCGTCTATCGCGCCACCTCCATCCCCACAGCGCCATCTTTACCTGCTCCACCGGAACCGCAGCACCCTCACCAATTCCTCCGATGAAGCCGAGGCCAAATCGGCGCCACCAAGAAGGTTCTGCACTCAGCGCTGCATTTTATCTTTTATTCGATTTCATGGGGCTACCGGTGCTTGATGCCGAGCAGCCATGGTGGGTCTCCATCGACGGCACCGTCGCCGGCCACATCATCCACGGTGTCTCTTGATGTCTACTACACAACCTTCTTCTTGTAGACGCTGTTGGGCCTGCAAGTGCACAGGTTTGTAGGACAGTAGCAAATTTCCCTCAAGTGGATGACCTAAGGTTTATCAATCCATGGGAGGCGTAGGATGAAGATGGTCTCTCTCAAACAACCCTGCAACCAAATAACAAAGAAACTCTTGTGTCCTCAACACACCCAATACAATGGTAAAATGTATAGGTGCACTAGTTCGGCGAAGAGATGGTGATACAAGTGCAATATGGATGGTAGATATAGGTTTTTGTAATCTGAAAATATAAAACAGCAAGGTAACTAATGATAAAAGTGAGCGTAAACAGTATTGCAATGATAGGAAACAAGGCCTAGGGTTCATACTTTCACTAGTGCAAGTTCTCTCAACAATAATAACATACTTGGATCATATAACTATCCCTCAACATGCAACAAAGAGTCACTCCAAAGCCACTAATAGCGGAGAACAAACGAAGAGATTATGGTAGGGTACGAAACCACCTCAAAGTTATTCTTTCGGATCAATCTATTCAAGAGTTCTTACTAGAATAACACCTTAAGACACAAATCAACCAAAACCCTAATGTCACCTAGATACTCCATTGTCACCTCAAGTATCCGTGGGCATGATTATATGATATGCATCACACAATCTCAGATTCATCTATCCAACCAACACAAAGTACTTCAAAGAGTGCCCCAAAGTTTCTACCGGAGAGTCAAGATGAAAACGTGTGCCAACCCTTATGCATAGGTTCATGGGCGGAACCCGCAAGTTGATCACCAAAACATACATCAAGTGGATCATGTGATATCCCATTGTCACCACAGATAAGCACGTCAATACATACATCAAGTGTTGTCAAATCCTTAAAGACTCAATTCGATAAGATAACTTCAAGAGGAAAACTCAATTCATCACAAGAGAGTAGAGGGGGAGAAACATCATAAGATCCAACTATAATAGCAAAGCTCGCGATACATCAAGATCGTGCCATAGAGAGAACACGAGAGAGAGAGAGAGAGAGAGAGAGAGAGAGAGAGAGAGAGAGAGAGAGAGAGAGAGAGAGAGAGATCAAACACATAGCTACTGGTACATACCCTCAGCCCCGGGGGTGAACTACTCCCTCCTCGTCATGGAGAGCGCCGGGATGATGAAGATGGCCACCGGTGAGGGATCCCCCCTCCTGCAGGGTGTCGGAACAGGATCCCGAGAGGTTTTTGGTGGCTACAGAGGCTTGCGGCGGCGGAACTCCCGATCTATCTTCGTATTTGATGGTTTTAGGGTATATGGGAATATATAGGAGAAAGAAGTCGGTCGGGGGAGCCTCGAGGGGTCCACGAGACAAGGGGCGCACCCAGGGGGTGGGCGCGCCCTCCTATCTCCTGGCCTCCTCGAAGGTTCCCTGGCTTGTACTCCAAGTCTCCCGGATCATGTTCGTTCCAAAAATAACGCTCCCGAAGGTTTCATTCCGTTTGGACTCCGTTTGATATTCCTTTTCTTCGAAATACTGAAACAGACAATAAAACAGCAATATGGGCTGGGCCTCCGGTTAATAGGTTAGTCCCAATAGTAATATAAAAGTGTATAATAAAGCCCGTAAACATTCAAAACAGATAATAAAATAGCATGAATGCTTCATAAATTATAGATGCGTTGGAGACGTATCATCTCTCCCCCATGTCGTTGCTTCCTCGGCGGCGACTTCCACACCGGCACTAGCTGCAGCTGCTCCGGCTCTCGCTTGCGCTGCGGCTCTGTTCTTGCTGTCGGTCGCGCTGCTGCACTACTCTTGCTTTCGTTCATGCTGCTGCTCTGCTCTGCTATCGTTGTCCGTCGCGCTGCTGCTCCGCTCTTGCTCTAGTTCGTGCTGCTTCTCTGCTCTTGCTCTCGCTCGCGCTGCTGCTGCTGCTACACGACCTCCTGCAGCTACAGGAGTTGCTGCTTTAGCACTCGCTCGCAGTGCTACTTCACGACTTGCTCTCTGCTAGTGCGTTCCCTGCTCGAGCATCTGCTGATTTAGATCGCTACTTCTCTGCTACTAGTGCTCGAACGCCCTAAACATCTATTGCAATGCTCTGCTACTAGTTCAATCAGTTTCGACAGTAAAATTCAGTTTCGACTGTAAAGTTTAGTTTCTCCAGTTAAGTTCAGAGTGAACAGTACTTACAACATCTGTCGGAGCGGCCGTGGCGCGGCTGATGCGTTTTACATCTAGAAATTTTTGATGATGTATTTTACATCATCTATTGCAGATGATATTAGAGTCCCACTTCAGATTAACATTGTCTGTCTTGTCCTGCTTGAACCTCGCCGCCGTACACCTCACCGGAGCTGCTCCAACGACGGAACCGTCCATCACAGCGGAGCAGTACCCTCGGCGCCGTTTCCAGAGGCCTCAGATCTTCTTCCTCGCCTCTGACCGTCACACCAGCATCACCATCCTCCACGTCCAACCCAATGATGCTGAGGTCCACAAGGCTATGCCAAAGAGGTTGTACACTCGTCGCATCACTTTGTTACTCTGCATTCATGTCGATCCCTCAGGGATCCTTTGCTATGGAACTACTATGGTACTACTATTCATGCATTTGGTTAGAAGGAGTGGAGCAAAGCAAAACTGGAGGATTTTTTCCTTTGGTGTCTCTTTCGAAGAAAAAAACGTAGGAATTTTAATATTCATCTGGACGTCCTTTTCAAATTAATATGCATGAAGAACAAAACTAATTGCATTACTGGCATAATAAGATTCTTTGTTTTTATTTTCACGTGGTTTGACTTTAATTTGACCACGTTTCTTCATTCCTGTGTTCTTCTAATTCATGTGAACCAAACACCCAGGTTGACTGAAATCCTATGTTTCCAAATGCTCTGTTTTGCCAGAAACTTTTTTATCAGGTTCATCTATAACCATGTTTCTTATTGTATTTTCGGCACTTTATATGCAAATCGGGGCGACAGTAAATAAAAAAAGTGCTCCTGGTATGAACAGTAAAAAATGAAAACAGTTCAAAAATTCTGTTTTTGTTACGGCAAACATTAAGGAATGTTTGAAGTGCTTGTAAAGTTTCATGACAAAATCACATTCGTGGAAGTCATGACAAAAAAAAATCGGAGCTCCAAAATGCATATGAAAATACCATTATCAGAGCATCTATTTTGTTTTTTTGCTACGGCTTTCACAAATGTAATTTCATGATGAAACTTTGCAGGCACCCTAAAGCCTTGTTCGGTTCCACAGGGTTTCAAGGGGTTTGGAGCAGATTGGCAGGGATTAAATCCCCAGCAAGTCAAAATCCACATCAAACCCCTTCAATCCTCTCCAATCCCCTTGTGGTGGGGATTAACCGAACAAAGCGTAAAGATTCATAATGTTTTCCAACTATTTTTTCAGAATTGTTTGATCTTTTTACCTTTTTTTTAAAGTTTACTGCTTATAGAGGAACATATGAGCTCGCGAGAAGATACTTCGCGTGTCGCGTCCCGAAAGTCTCGACTGAGTCTTACGGCACCAATTGGTTCGGCAAAACTCTGTCTTCGATACAGCCTCGCCATTTCGTCGAACACGTGGCAGTACGTCGCACCGGCCCTTCCGCAATGGCCTCCTTCCTCGCCGCCCGCCGCCTCCTCTCCACTGCCGCCGCCCGCCGCCTCCTCCCATGCACTTCCCCGACGCCTCCTGCCACCGCCGCTCTCTGCTGGCTGTCCACCGACGCCTCGCCCCCACCGCCTCTTCCCGCCCCCCCTCTGGAGCCCACGGTCGACCCCCCCAAGAAGGATGGAGCCTCCTTCTCCGCCGGTTCCGGCGCTGGAGGGGCCTACCGGACTGGACAGGGAGCTGCATCGGGGGGTCGCCGATCTGGTGGCGCGGGGTACGAGGAGGAGCAGCAGAAGGTCCTCCGCGCGTCGCTTCTCCACGTGGTTGCGGCTCGAATTCCCTCCAAATCTGCTTCCACTTTTGGCGTTTTTACTGTTTTTGCATTTTTTTGATTTTTTATTTCGGTTTTGCTTTAGCCGAGGATGGGATGGAGCGAGTCGGCCATGATCGCGGGTGCGAGGGACGTGTCCGTGTCGCCGGCCATCGTTGGTGCCTTCCCAAGGAAGGAGGCTGCGCTAGTTGAGGTACCGTCTCCTTCAATTTGTGTCTGTTGTGGTCTGTTGCCTAATCTCGATTTGGTGATCAATTTTCATCGCAAGAAAGTAATATTTTTTGAATGCTACATCGGATTGGAATTTTGAAGAATATGGAAGCTTCATAGATTACCGTAGGAATTAATCCTTGAATGCACATTGGTTGGAAACTAACGCAACCAGTTGTTATGAAGAGATGGTAGTTGATGATAGCTATTGCATATTTGGATGCTATATCTGATTGGTATATTTCCAACAGCGTAGTTGTTGATAGCTATTGCATATTTGGATGATGAATGTTTTCTTTTACGGCAATAAGATTTTATTCATCAAATGACAGCTATATCGTTTGCAATCAAAGATGAGATAAAATCAGGGGCAGAGTTGTCCCAAAAGGGCGGAGATTTAGATGTATAACACTCCTTCGCCAAACAATCCGCACTTGACGAGCAAATTGGGCATTGAGCACTAGTTGAAACATGTCTAATTGCAGGGTCTCCCAAACAGGGAAGCATACCATGTAGGACCTTCCAAATGAAAATTTTAATCTTCCCTGTCACACTGAGATTCCAGACTGTTTGCCAGACCAGGTTTATTCGAACCCATCCTTCCCCATCAGTGCGAGAAAGCTGCTGACCATAGCGATGCTCCCATTCACGGTGATAAGCAGACCTGACCGAAAAAGTGCCAGATTTAGTGTACTGTCACGCGACAAAATCTTCGAATCCATGCACATTCAGAGATATTTGCAAGATACGTTGTGCATTGACCAGGTTGAAAACATCCAGAATTAGAGTTTCGTCCCACTGCCCACTATGCAGATCAATAAGTTCCTTGACTTTTGTTAACATAATTTGTCCCCTTGGTGTGATCACCTTACGGTTAGCACTAGATGGAATCCAAGGGTCCTGCCAAATGTTGATTTTTCCTCCAGTTCCTACTCTCCATATACATCCCCTTTTAAGTGCTGTTATTGTTTGGTGTGAATAGAGGGCAGGCCTGGCGCAGTGGTGAGGGCCTCCCCACTTGTGCCAAGAGGTCCTGGGTTCGAACCAGCCTCTCTGCATTGCACTTTGCAGGGGTAAGACTAGGTTCCTATAATCCCTCCCCAGACCCCACCTTGTGTGGGAGCTTCTATGCACTGGGCCTGTCCTTTTATTGTTTGGCGTGAATCTATGGTAGTTACCTTGGACTTTGTGATGTACTAGAAGGGTTGTGCGCGCTCCACTGCGCCGTTTGTGTTGTTGGGATCTAATATATTTTTTTTGTTATTTGATTTGGCACGTGAAGGGGAGCCTTGGCGCAGTGGTAAAGCTGCTGCCTTGTGACCATGAGGTCATGGGTTCAAGTCCTGGAAACAGCCTCTTACAGAAATGTAGGGAAAGGCTGCGTACTATAGACCCAAAGTGGTCGGACCCTTCCCTGGACCCTGCGCAAGCGGGAGCTACATGCACCAGGTTGCCCTTTTATTTGATTTGGCACGTGGGGGATGATGGAGTATGTTTTCTTTTTTATATAGTGCGGTGTTTTGATGGGCCCTTCCTGGAGGTGCGATTCTGTCTTATCTGCTAATCAACTCACACATATGCGGGAAAGTTTCTTGCATTGGTGGCCACATGTACTATATTGATGCTACAGTGTCACATGTTGATGCTCCTTTTTTGCAAGGTGATGAGAGGGTGAGCGGGATTGTTGTATTTTTATAGGCTGGTCACTGCCGATTGATTTGAGAAATCGTTGACCTAATCAAAATCATGAACAAAATCCAAAATTGGACACCTCAATCGAATGAGAGAACTCCTTAAGAAATTGTTGACCCGGTCAAAATCGTTAACCAAATCCAAAATTGAACACCACAATTAAATGAGAGGTCTCCAAAATTAGGGAGTGCTGTTGAAGAATAAATTATTTAGGATGACTGTTGAAGAATGATATTACACATGGATGATGTATATCCGTGCTCAGAAGAAGAGTGCTGTTATATAGATTGATTTATATCAGCTTTATGAATATTGTGGCATTTGTTTGTATATTTTGCATGCACCACATGCTTTGAAAAATAGATCATTTGTGTGAATAGCTTCATTTGCATAAACCATGTATTTATTTGACAGCAATGCTATTATATTTGTGTATTTGTGTTATCACTTACATAATTTTTCTTGTTTCACTAAAAACGTCCGCATGGCTGATGTTTCAAGTACAAATCAATGTATCGTGTTTCCCCTGGCACTAGCATTGGGATGCCTTGCCTCATGGAGACATGGACAGCAGCATAGGGCAATACCTGTTATAAGTAAAATAGGCTGTACTATGTGGGTGGATGTGCCCTACGGTGTCTACGGTGTCTTATGTGGGGGACTACACTAAAAATATTTTATCTGCCAAACCGTTAACCCAATTGATGATCTGCTTTCACCATGGCTTCATTGCCATGAGACTTTTGAAATTGGAATCCATGTCGATATGTTTCGACTACTTTTTTTTTTCATCTGTAGCTACCAGATTTGTTTCACTTATGAGATTTATAATAATTACGTTATCTGATTATGGAATGCCATTCTTCATGTGCTATAATCTAGTAACTAGCAGAAAAGACCTGGTAACTCAGCATTAAATAATCTGGTAACTCAGCATAAACAATCTGGGAAACATGTACTATTAATCTGGCAACTGGTGATGCAATTTTTTGTTGGAACATGGGGATTCTTTCCTACTTAGTAAGGTTGGAGTTGGGGGTGAGTTCACATGTGGGACTAACAACCTTCACCAATAAACAAATACACCCCTACCACATGTGGACTAGTAACCTTCCAAGAGACGTAAGAAACAATGCACTTTTACTCACATGTGGGACCTAACACAAATGAACAAGTGTACTATTACTTTTATGTGATACCAACACTTATAGAAGGCACAAATAACAAATGCAGAAATGCAACTTCAACTCAAAATTATGCTCTTGTTTGCAGTTTCTCTTGCCAACCAAGTTCTTTTATTCTATATCACAGAACAAGAGAGTGAACAAATAGTAATTCCAAAGAAACGGTAGACCTTGTCCTTCTACCTGATCTACAACCTTGTGCAGTCAACTTACTAATGCCCATTCTCATATGTTTCAGCATTTGAAATGTTGTGTCTTGCAAAGGGTCTACTATGATCTCTAAAGATTCTCCAATGCCTGCCGCGTGATCTTTCGTTGTATTTTTGCACTTTTTAATCGTGAACCGCGTGCAAATGCCGTGGACAACAACATATTTGACGACCTCCTAAGCCAGTGATGCAACTCCTTGTATTTTATAGTTTCGTAGCAACACACGTGCATTGTGCTAATAATGTTAATGATCTCAGCATGTGGTGAAGATTCTTTGCTTGCATGCATGATGTGCTTTCTCCATAAGGGAGGAGCACCATGTACAGTTCACTCCTTCCTTGCAGTTAGCTCTTATAGTATTATTAGCAGTTAGCGTGTTCTGTAGTAGTTCGGGCCAAAAAATCCAGGCAGTTTGCAGCTTCAGTACTGGCAGTTAGCCTGTTCCATATTAGTTCGGGCTAAAAAACAAATGACGTCCTCGCAGTTAGCGTGCTCATCACTTGATAGTTGGCTATTTCAGTCGGAGAGTTAGCATGCTACTTTTTGCAGTTCGGGCAAAAAATGGACGAATGTTGTTAGTATTTTCAAAACTGCTCTTAAACCATAGGGAATTTGGAAAAGTGTTCTACATGAAAAGTTAAGGCCAATCAATATCTTTCAGTGATATATCATTTGCCACATTCCGTCAAATGGTTTGAAATTTCCATTCAAAATACGTTGAATGTTGATTTATGTAAGTTTTGTCATTTGAAAATTGCTCTTAAAACTGCGTGGATTTTGGGAAAATGTTCAAGATGAAAAAGTTTTTCCTTATCAGCAACTTTCCAACGTTATATCACTTGCATCATTTCGATAAACGATTTGGAAGTTGCAGCCAAAAAATAGTGCCAGAGAAAGTTTGAGGGCAGTTAGCAAGAAAAGAATGTGCAGTTAGCTTTTTGTTGTTTCCAGCAGTTATGAAAAGGTTGCAGAATAGTTATTCTACAGAATAGCTATACTCCTGTGGGAGTATGTACTCCCACATTCAGTATATACCTCTTAAAAAACCTATTATACCTCTTTATCATTCTCAATATACCTTATTCATTACTCTTAGGATACCTCAATACAAGTTCTACGAAAAAATGCCTTCGGAGCCCTTAGTTTATACAGCATACCATTTTACGTACAAAAAACAGTTTATGTGTAAATGATGTAAAATATGCAGTCCCAAATGGGAATTTTTCATGGAACTCATTTAGGGTATCAATTAATTATTGATGAAGTTGTGACCATGAGGTCAGGGTTCGAGTCCTGGAAACAACCTATTGCAGAAATGTAGGGAAAGGCTGCCTACTATAGGCCCAAAGTGGTCGGACCCTTCCCCGGACCCTGCGCAAACGGGAGCTACGTTCACCGGGCTACCCTTTTTTGAAGTATATTAAAACTGATAAAAAGGTATAATCGATGTATGTATGTGGTATATGTGGAGCGGGAGTACATACTCCCAGGAGTATCGTCATATATATAGGGTGGTTCTATTCTACAACCAACCCTTAAGAGTTGTAGAATACCTATTCAGCAACCACCCCTCCTGTACCAGACCCGCACCTACACAAAACCTGGACATAGCAACTAAGAACACACACCTCAATCCAGCTTCCTCCCTATGCCCACCACCCCAACCCGTCCCACCCCCGCCCACCTTCTTCCTCCCCGTGCCCAGCACCCCACCCGACCAACCCCCTCCCACCGCTCTTCCTCCCCGTGTCTCCTCTACCTTTGTCCGACAGCTGTATTTAGGGAGTGTGCTGGAGCATGCAGAAAAATGTGGAGGGAATTTTTTAGTGAGGCTCAGGGCATCGACATTACGCTTAGCAGACACTGAAACTTCCTTTCTTCTACTTCATCGGTGTATGAAGGAACTCGGCATTTCACTTCATTGATGCAAGATGTTTATTGTTTGTTAAACATATTAAGGTTTTGTGTTTCTATGCTTTGTGTGCCTACACTTATGAATTCTTTTTTGTGTGTGAATGCAGTTTTTCATGGATGACTGCCTTCAACAACTCATGGATCGCGTTGATGCTGGTGAGGGAGAGCTTTTGAAAAACTTGATGCTCACTGAGAGACTATCTAGACTTGTTCGGATGAGGCTTGAGATGCAGACACCTTACATATCGAAGTGGCCTCAAGCGCTGAGCATTCAGGTGGCCCGTTGTCTTTCTTTCATTTCCTCCCCTCTCATATGTGTTTTAACTAAATTATTATGTGATGGCTACATGCCCAATCATATAATTTGTTTGGCAGTCCCAACCAGCAAATGTCTCAACAAGCTTAAAGCAGAGAGCAGTCCTTGTTGATGAGATTTGGCATGCTGCTGGAGATTCTGGATCAGATATTGATTGGTATGTGAAACGTACTGTGCTTGGTGGCATCTACTCAGCCTCAGAGGTGTACATGTTAACAGATAATTCTCCAGGTTTGCACCTTTTCTAAGTTTAAAACCCATTTTTTTTCTACTTGACAATTGACTCTAAACCAACATTAGCAAATTTAGCAAAGCTTTGTGACCATGCATGTATTGTTCTGTGTAATGAAACTGGAGTAAGCTAAGTTTGAGTTGAAACTGGCAGTTTGGAATTATTAAGCTTTTACACTTAACTGGTTTGATTATGAGTTGTTTTCGGAGCTATGCGACTCGACGCAATAGTGTATACATGACAAAACAAAATATCTGCAATTTCTCATGTTCTTAATAACTTATACATCCTCGTGTCTCGTGTTTTTGTCTGGGTTGGCCTGTAAGACACTTCATTTCTTTTAGTAGAAAATGCTGGTCTTCTGGTTCTTCAATCTTGAAAAACATAGTGATGAAGAAACAGGGTAAGTGGCGAGGGTTTCTCCTCCCTCCCTCCGCCCCTCTTCGTCCCTCCTTTTTTTCTTGCCTAGTTTGATGTGTTCTGTGACATGCAAATCCATCTCAGATGATCTTCACCACCATCCTACTTTGGCAACGAGCTGAACCTAGCAGACGTTTGGTTCCAGAGAAACACCCCATACGTAAAGGCAGTATTGCGTTGGCACCGTAAATGTAAACGAACAAAATTCAAACTTGTTTGGTTGCCGGCAAGAAATCAATTCGTCTCTAGACAAGAAAAAGGCTAACAGATCTCAAAGGAGCAGCCATGGTGGCGCTCCTTGCCTCTGCGGGTCTGGACTCTGGCGTGGTCGTGATCGGAGAGACGGACTCCCGGTACTGGGGCACCAGAAGAAGGGCCTGGCGGCTGCCGCGCGGCGAGTATCTTTCTGATCTAGATGGGCGGCAAGACAACTGTCCAGAACTGCGCCACACCTGGGGCGCCGCTGATGCAGTGGGAAGTCTGGCGACGCATGGTGAAGCCTCTGCATTTGAGTCGTGTCACCTGGGCGTGCACCAGGGGCTGGTTGGCAACCATGGCTAGCAGCAAACCCGGCGACGATGCCCCTTAGACGTGGTCGTAGCTGATGAACTCCTGGAAGTACGGGAATGGCGGGCACCACGCGTCGCTGAGCTCGTTGACGGCGATGTCCGCGTCGGCCTCCACGAAAACCACGCCCTCCCCGGTGCAGTCCACCACCAGCTTCCGGCCAGCCTCCTCGTGCATCCAGCTGACCAGCATGTACTAGTGCGACAAGCATGTACTAGCGTGACAGTGCCTCCGCCATGGGCGCCGACTTAGCCGTCGACGGCAGCACATCCATCAATAGCGGACATGGCTTCGCGGCGGCGTGTGGGTCGGTAGCAAGTGGCACGAGAGGTGAGATCAAATTATTACAGAGTTCGCGGCGCTTCATGCGAAGGCCACAGAGAAGACGGCGTTAGGGAGGAGCATCGTGCAACGGTTTCTGATTGCATAGGATATTGGGCGTAATGAGATTACAACTAGGCTGGGACCTGGTACCGCGTTTTCTGATTAGAGCATCTACAGCCGGGCTCCCAAACCTGCCCTATACGGCGGACGGTCCGGTTCACAATAATGTGGCCCAGTCGGGCGCCTCAAACCGGCCCTATACATTTGGGCTGACCGGCAGCCCTCATGTCCAGCCCAAATCTGGGGCGGATATGGGGAGGCCCGGGTGATGGAGTCATATACCTAGGGTAGGGGCATAGACCTGATCTAAATACCCTACCCAAGGACACCCTTAGAAGAGATCACCTTCCAGTCGACCTACGAGGAACCCACTAGACTGACTTGAAGGACTCGACCATGAAGACTCACTCGACCACCAGAAGGTCAAGAAGCACTCTGTACTGCAACGGTCTATAATTAAGTAGACTTTATGGTAGTTAAGACACTTTATGTGGGGCGTTACCAGTAACGCCCCAGACTTAATGTACTTTAAACCCTTCATTACGTGGGTGGCAGGGGTCCTGGCGCACTCTATATAAGCCACCCCCTTCCACAGGCAGAAGGGTTCGCACCCCTGTACTTCGTATACACATAATCCACTCGACCGCCTCCGGGCTCCGAGACGTAGGGCTTTTACTTCCTCCGAGAAGGGCCTGAACTCGTACATCTCTTGTGTTTACAACCTCTTCATAGCTAGGACCTTGCCTCTCCATACCTACCCCCCACTCTACTGTCAGACTTAGAACCACAACACCGGGCGCTTCCGCCATGTCGGATCCGGCCAACGCTGGCCCACCTCCCCACATATATTCGTCCCCATCCACATCCTAGACCAAACCCTAGCCACTCCACTGCACTCCTCTTCACTCCGCCCCAAGCTCCGTTCTGGCGATCTCCGGCCATCTTCGGCATGACGGGCATCGGTTCCGACTTCGAGATCTTCCAGTCCGTTGACTGGGATCTCATCCCATGCGGGCCTGAGGAGGATGGTCGTCCGCATGGCTCTCCGCCATGTCGGGAGGAGTTCGCTCGACCACGGTCGGACTCGATCCGACTGGAATCTGTTCCGTCCGTGCAAAGGGCGCTTGGATCCCCCTCGAGGTGTGTGATCGCGGCCTCACCGGATGTGGTGCGGTCCGTTTGGCACCCCAACCCGGGTTGGTGATGCAACCCCTTTGGTGGCGCGTCCCGGCGTTGCGTCCAACTCTCAGTCGGAGGTAAACGCTTACGGCCCATCCTCTGCGGAGGCAAGGCGTGCTCACCGACTGAGGTAGAGGACGCTAGAGGCCGTGGCAGCCCTTGCGGCGTCGGCCGCGGAGGCGAGTCGTAAGCCGCCAGCCAGGCGGAGCCGCAACGGGTGACCGGCACCCCCAAGCACCGCAACGACGAGGCCCGCTCGTCCTCGTCCATCATCGATCTCACCTCAACCAGCGACGTCCAGACCACGAGCTCCGACGTGGAAGAGTAGGGCATGGGGGACGACGGCGCCTCGTGTCCCATGTGGGCTAGTCTGTGTCCCCTGTCCTACTCTTCCTCGCTGGCCTACTCTTCCTCGTTGGCGATCGGATCTTCACTTTGTGGGTCACACGGCCGCTGGAAATGGGCACCGAAGGGAACAACAAGGACGTGGTGGACGGGTGCCGGCAAAGATACAGACTAGGTTTTACTCGTTGCATGTAATTGTATGGATCTGATGATTTTCTAATGAGGTATCCGGTTGTGGAAGCGGTTTTTTGAGGGGTCCGCGGATGTTTATGGGTAGGATTAGCTAGGTTTGGCTGTAGATGCTCTTACGGCCGAGCCAATCCAAACAAGAATAGACATTATCCTTTACCACCGTAAACATGTGATGTTACAAATCAGTGAACCAAGCACTTTTCCCTAGATTTATCTTAGGCGTACTATTGTACTAATATCCTAGACAACATTTTACGTAATCCACATTTTCTTTTTTCTCAAAAAGAAAATTAATCCACATTTTCTTTGTACAACTGATTGGAATATAGACTTGTTGATGATTTCTCTTTTTTGTTGGCACTTGTCAGAGTTTCACGACACATGGACATTTGTGAATCGCCGCATCAAAGATGCTCTTGATTTGCAGAAATCTTATAAGGAGGTATGAATCACTCAAAATCAAACTGTATAAGTTGTTATAGATTTTTGCCAACCCCTTCTGGCACTATTAACCTTGTGATCTGACATAATCCTCTGTACAGGTCGCTTATCTGACCGAAACCCTGGGAGCAGGGATCGGTGGCTCCATACAGGGCGTCCTGAACAAGGTTTTCCAGAAATGAAGAAACTTGCCTTTGCAGGCTGCCTTCTCGGCATTTCCACCACCACTTTCTTATGTCACGTTAAGATTCCATGACATTGTATATAGTACTCTCTTTTACAAACAAACGCTGTTAGGGTAGCCAAGAAGCTATTTAGTCGGTGGTCAGAGGTCAGAGGTCACTTGAGTTGTTGATTAGTCGTCATTGCGCAATTCTGCTACAGGTTGGCGAAAAATGTGTGAACTCTACAGACTCTAGGTGTGGACCGAGTTGCTACAAACAGAACAAGACACTCGTGGCTTTGCATGCACACGACTTGGCATTTAAAACTTTGCTAGAAGGGTTGAGCACTCTTTGCTGTTTGTGTTATTGTGTTTCTTCATAAGTTTTACTTCTATTTTAAAATATAAGGTGTATTAGTTTTTTTAGAAGGTTTTATTTTTATTTACAATGCGGTGTTTGAGTGGGCTTTTGTGGTAAGATTTTGTGTTATCTGATGATGAAATCAACTAATACTTATGTGGGGATTTTTTTCATCCATGGCTGCATATACTATATTGATGCAACAATATCATATGTTGATATTTCTTTTTTCTAGGTGATGAGATGGTGCGTAATATTGATATGCTTTTATAGACTGGTTGTTGTTGGTTGATTATAAAAATTATTGACCCGGTCAACATTATGGACCAAATCCAAAATTAAATACCCCAATCAAATGGAATAACACAAAAAAGGGAGCATAGTGAATTAAAAGAATTAAATAAAAGTGCTCCTTGAGAAATTATTGACCCGGTCAAAATTATGTGACCCAAATTTTTAAATAGAAAATTACAATTGATTGTGATGTCTTTAAATTAGGAAGCACTAGAAGGGTTGGGCTGCGAGTTGGTGTTGGTAGGTTTTCAGATTTTTTTTTACTTCCCTTGTATCAAAATTCATGGTGATTAGTTTTTTAAAGGATCAAACCTCTTGAAGTTTGACCAAATTTACAGAGCAACATATCGCCATAATATCAAATCATATCATTAGATTCATCATGAATTTTTTATATTTTGTTTAATTAGTATTGTGCATGTCAATATTTTTGGCTCTAGACTTGTTCAAAGTTAAAGAAAAATCACTTTTGAAAAAATGAATTAACTTATTTTAGAACTGAGGAAATATTTGGTTTGGTGAGTGGGCGAAATGATGGTGTGTTTTCTTTTTACTTATACTGTGGTGTTTTGGTGGACATTTTGCAGTGTGATTCTAGTTATCTGCTAATCAACCAAAATTATATGAGGACATATTCTGCATTGTGGTTGCATGTAATATATAGGTGCTATATTATCACATGTTGGTGTTTTTTTTTCTAGGTGATAATAGATTGCACAGAGTTGATACGTTTCTATAAACCGGTTGCTGCTGATTGATGACCCAAATAAAATGTGAACCAATTCTAAAATTGAATATATTAGTCGAATATGAGAGCTTCAAAATTAAGGAGCACAGTAAATAAATAAAAAATTAAACTAGAGAACTCTTTGAGAAATTATTAACACAATCAAAATCAAGCGTCCCATTTCTAAATTGAAGAGCTCAATTGAATGTGAGACTTTATAAATTAGGGATCATAGCGTTAGAGCAACTCTAGCAGACCCTGCAAAAACTTGATCCGCAAAACGCGTTTGCAGTTTCACGAAGATCGCGTTTGCGGGTCGAAAACTAGCGGCCGAACATATACTGTAAAACAAACTGTAAAACTAGAATAAAAAGCTCCTTCCTCCAGTCCGGCCGTTGCCGCCCGTTCCTCCAGCTGGCCGCGCCGGCCACGCCGGCCGCGCCCCGTCGCACGTCGGCCGCGCCCCATCACCCATCGGTCGCGCCCCGTCCCTGCCGGTCACGCCCAGCCTCGGCGGCCACGCCCCGTCACCTCTGTCGTCCGCGCCCCGCCTTGCCGGCCACACCCCGTCGCCTCCGTCGTCCGCGCCTTGCTCTATTGCCAGGCGAGCCGTGCCCCTTTGCCTACCGCGTCGGGAGGATTCCGGCGTCCAGGCTGAGGTCATGGGAGGCCACGACGATGTCGAGATCATCCAATTCGAACTGGCGGCGATCGATTGCGGCGTCTAGCGGCCTTTTCCGATGTGCGGTGATGAATTCCGGCGAGTTTAGGGCGGATTCTGGCAAACTCCGCAGCGGCATGTTTGCTCCGACGAGGTTTGACCGGTATAAGGGGTCCCCTATATTCCAACCTCCAAAGATAAGGGTTTCGGGTGTGCATTTGCGGTGGTCCTTAAAAATTTTACGGGTTGGACTACTTTTACGGTTTCTGTTCTGGACATTTTTTTGCCGAAAACTGTAAAACACGGGTTTGACCACTTATGCAGGGTCTACTAGAGATGCTCTTATAGAAGATTAAAAGTGTTATGCACCGTTTGCGATGTCCGAATCTTTTTTGTTTGACATATAAGGGAGATGATAGCGTATGTTTTCTTTATAATGCGATGTTTTGGTAGGCTCTTCCTGGAGATGTGATTTCGTGCCATATGAAGGTACCTCTGGCCACTGATACGTCAGAAACATATTTATATTTTTTTATTATTATTTCATACTATGTCTTTTTTCGGGAAAAATGTTTAATCTATTAATTTTCAATCATGGCAGTACAACGAATACCAGAAATAAAAATTACATCCAAATTTGTAGACCACCTAGCGACGAATACAAGCACCGAAGCGAGCTGAAGGCGCGCCGTCGGCATCGCCCCTCCATCGCCGGAGCCGGGCACAACTTGTTGCAGTAGACAGTCGGGAAGTCGTCGTGCTAAGGCCCCATAGGACCAGCACCCCAGAACAGCAACCGCCGCCGATGAAAAATAACGTAGATCGGAAGGATCCAAACCAAAGACACACGAACGTAGACGAACAACGACGAGATCCGAGCAAATCCACCAAAGATAGATCTGCCGGAGACACACCTCCACACGCCCACCAACGATGCTAGACGCACCGCCGAAACGGGGGCTAGGCGGCGAGACCTTTATTCCATCTTCAAGGAGCCGCCGCTGTCTCGCCTTCCTGAGTAGGACACAAACCCTAACAAGATTGAAAAAAACGACTAAAAACGGAGCCCTTCCGCCGGCCCTTGCCAGGATCCACCACGCCACCATGGCCGTAGGGCCACCAGAGACGAGGCAGACTTGCGCCGGCGTCGGCATGAGGCACGAACCCTAACTTTCTTTCTTGGAGGAGGAGGAGGCGACGGAGCCCTGGCTCTAGGTACGTTATTTCATACTATGTTTATATCATTTTCGCATGGTTTTAGCACCAACTTTCTTTTAACTAACCATTAACTGAGTCCTCAATGCCAGTTGTTTTATGTATGTTTTTGAACTTCTCAAAAATTATTTTACGAGAGATTCAAAAACTTTGAAAAAACTTGAGGAACACCTTTTCATCTGGAAGCTCCCGGAGACACAAGAGGCAGCCAGGGGACCCACAACCCTCACGCGCCCCACTTCGCGGAAAGAGGGTGGCCAAGTGCCCCCACACGTCAGTGACCCCAAGTCCCCCGACTTAGAGTCAGTGAACCTGAACTCCTTATAGGGGAATGTTTATTGAGTAGCCCTTGAAGATGCTCCTGTATATAGGAAGCGGCTGTTCTGATCCGAACTCAGATGAACAGTAAAAAACTGTTTCTTTTATTTTTTTTATTTTTTTAAACATTGATAAATGTTTTGTTAGCTCGTCAAATTTCATCATCAGATAACATTCATGGAAAATGTGGCAAAAAATATTGATGCTCCAAAATGTTATTTTCAAATGCATGTTGGAGCATCAATTTTGTTTTTTTTTGCCATATTTTTCACGAATGTTACTACATGAAGAAATTTTGCATGCTATCAAAATATTTTTTAATATTTCACATAAAAAATCCAGATTTTTAAAATTATTTGTTCGCTTTCTTTTAGTTTTACTGTTCATCTGGCTCACGTGAGCTCGGGATTAGAACAACACTTCCGTGCTACGAACATTTATACTGCTACAATGCTACACAAGAACATCGTCAGTACTGATGAGTTACTGAATATCAGCATAAACACCTCTTGCCTCCCTGATTAGGTCTTACACCAGCGTTAACCAGTATTAATTACCACTCCATCTGTCCCAAAATAAGTGTCTCAACTTTGTATTAGTACAAAGTTATACACTAGAGTTAAAACACTTATTTTAAAACGGAGGAAGTACTGTACTATTTCTGTCCGGGTTTATTAGTCCCTTATATTTTGAGTCAAATTTTGACCTTTGATTTAACTAGCAAAAAATAAGTTATATATCACAAAAGTAGTAATATTGAAAACCTCTTTCGAATATGAATTTAATAATATAAGTTTTGTGACATACAACTTATATTTTGATAGTCAAATCTATGGTTAAATTTAGACATAAAATACAAAAAAAAACCAATACACAAAGGTAGTACTCCCTTCGTCCTAAAAAAAACTTGCCCCTCAAATGAATGCATTTGACATCAAACTAGTGCTAGCTACATTCATTAAATGGACAAGTTTGGGACGAGTTTTTTTTTTTGGAGGAGGGAGTACAATGTTTGACGCCATTTGTGGACATGAATGGTTGTAGTACTACGGTTCGAGGCCGACAGCAAAGCTGACTGCTCACCCACCGAGCGATCACCGGTACCACCCACTTAATATGCAGCGACACTGCAATAACACGAGCTCACGGAATCTAACAAACCAGTTGATCCTGTGCAGCCCAACTCCAAGCCAGCCGAATCGATGGAGGACCGCGGTGGCGCGCCGTCGCTGCACCTGCTGTTCGTCACCAGCCCAATGCAGGGCCACATCAACCCGGTGCGCCGCCTCGCCGCCCGCGTCGCGGCAGCTGGCGCCGCGGTCACCGTCTCCACCGCCGTCTCCGGCCACCGCCGCATGTTCCCCTCGCTCGCGTCGCCCGGCGAGGAGGCCGTCGACGCCGCGGGCGTGCTGCACGCCCCCTTCTCCGACGGCTACGACGAGGGGTTCGATCCACGGGTGCACGACATTCGCTCCTTCGCCGCGCGCGCCCGCGCCGTCGGGCGCGAGACGCTCGCCGGCGTCGTCGCCCGCCTCGCCGAGCGCGGCCGCCCCGTCACGTGCGTCGTGTACACCTTCTTCGTGGGTTGGGTGCCCGAGGTCGCGCGCGCCAGCGGCGTCCCCTCGGCCCTCTTCTGGATCCAGCCGGCCGCCGTGTTCGCGGTGTACTACCACTACTTCCACGGCCACGACGCCGTGCTCGCTTCCTGCGCCAACGACCCGGACCGCGACGCCGTCGTCCAACTGCCGGGGCTGCCGCCGCTCAAGTCCCGCGCGCTCCCGTCCGTCGTGGCGTTAACCTCGCCGGAGCAGCGGGGCTACGAGGTGGTCGGCACGCTGCGCGACCTCTTCCTGGCGCTCGATGAGCACAGGCCCAAGGTGCTGGTCAACACGTTCGATGCGCTGGAGCCCGACGCGCTCCGTGCGGTGCCGGGGTTTGAGCTCGTCGCCGTTGGGCCTGTGGTGCCAGACGGCGCGTCCCCGTCCACCACGGACCTGTCCCTGCGCGACGACGACGACGTGAATGGGTGCATGGAGTGGCTGGACACCAAGGCGGCGCGCTCTGTGGTGTACGTCTCGTTCGGGACCATATTAGCGGTGAGCAAGCGGCAGGAGTTGGAGACGTTGCAAGGACTGAAGGCCGCCGGCCGGCCGTATCTGTGGGTGTCACGCAAGGTCGCAGAGGCCGATGGTGCAGAGTTGGACGGCACGGGAGCGGGGATCATGGTGGAGTGGTGCGACCAGGTGCGGGTGCTGTCCCACCCGGCAGTGGGATGCTTCGTGACGCACTGCGGGTGGAACTCGGCGCTGGAGAGCATTGCCTGCGGCGTGCCTGTCGTGGCCGTGCCGCAGAAGTTCGACCAGCCGACAGTGGCGTGGCTGGTGGAGGATTGCGCGGGCGTCGGGGTGCGCGCGCAGGCGGACGGCGAGGGAGTGGCGGAGCGAGGCGAGCTCCAAAGGTGCGTGGAGACGGTCATGGGCGACGGCGAGGCAGCAGTGGAGATCCGAACGTGCGCGGCAAAATGGATGGAGCGGGCCAGGGAGGCGCTCAACGGCGGCGGGACGCTGGAGAGGAATCTCCGAGCGTTCCTGTCTGGTTTCTGAAGAACCAACACATGCGTGATTCTTTGTTTCACACGAAGATTTGCCGCTGGATCTCTTAATAAAATTCGAAATGGAGTTGGCTATTTCTTAGCTGCGGAAGTTAAACATTGAATTTTGCAGCACCACCCTAGTTTTCGGATGTGCTTTTCTATCCTTCTATCAAGGAATGATATACAAAATAAAAAAAATTCAATAATGATACGCAAGCTTTGCGCATTCGCGAAAAAAAAAATCATCATGTCGAAGATAAGGTTGACCAAGCAGTCATTGTCTGAACGGTCTTTTTTAACAACACTTTACTATTTGTTGGGATATTCAAATCCGGAAGGCTTTAGGGCGGTGCCGCGGCGAAGAACCCGAAAAGAAAAACCCGAAGTTTTAGCCTCTTCTTAGAAAAAATAGTATTAAATGCAAACACTCGTAAACATGTAACAACACTCATCTGAGTAGACGTACATACACTCTATCAGAGGCGGAGCCAGGATTTCCGACATGGGTATGCATGATGAATTTTTTTTTTTGCTTCACAACAACATAAGACATAAAAAAGTTCATGATACCCATGTTGATCTTGAACTTGGTTTTCAACGTCGATAGATAGCAATGTTGGTGTTGATGTCGAACTTATCTTCGGCGCCAATGAAGCAGCTCTGTCCCACAAACGCTTGAAATCACCGTCGTTGTTCATTTTTCATACCTATAAAAGATGCATGTTACATAGTGATGGTGGCAATGGTGGGCAGTCTTACAGATTTGAATGTTCATAATTCAGAAACTAAGAAGCTTGAAATTCATCTTCTTTTTCTTGGACTTCTTCACAAATTTTATAGCCAGACAATACAAACCGAACAAAAAATTTACTCAAAATCAGGGAATGAAGATAATCCTTTATTCTTAGCTACTAATTCAGACAAATCAAGAATAAACACTCACTGTCTCGCAAAAATCAACCTGACAATAGGAGGACTGCCCACGCCGCTGTCGTTGCCGACTTTCCTGCTAGATGGCAGATGTGTGTGCGCCGCTGCGACCCTGCAGCCTGCAGGGGAAGCCGCGAACATGCGGGAACAAGATCGATTGGTGGCGGCTTCCGATGGCCGATGTGGGCATGCGGGCGCGGCGCAGCGATGTGCCCCAGTTCCTCGATGCGGCGAGCGGGCGGTTGAATCAGCGAAATCATCGAGTCGAAGGCTCCTAGGCACGTTGTCTCCTCGGCTTCGTCAAATCGGGCAGCATTCTGCCTCGAAAGACACGGCCCAGTAGCACTACCTAGGAACGAGTAGAACCCAATATAGGCCCATGTGGGTCTGAATTGTTATTCTCTTTATTTCTTTTCTCCTGTACGTACAACTACACTGCCATATGTTATATAAACGCATATAGGAGCTTATATACTGAATTGCTTTTGCAAAAAATGTTGGGTATGCATTGCATACCCTTGCATTAGCCTAGCTCCTCCCCTGCACTCTATCCCAATGAGCACTTTTGGAGATTGTACCGGTAAATCTTAAGAATGACAAAGTAGTTGATGGAACATCGTTTCCTGTCGCGATCAACGAAGGCACTCACAAACACGGAGAGAAATCCAAAGTTTGAGAACAATTTGAGAGCTGACTATGTAGCTTTTAGCCAAGAAGACTTGGAAGCTATCAAACATTTTTGCACCTAACTTTCAACTTTTACTCAAGTTATAGGAAGTTCTCAACATCTCCATAAATATCTGGAAACTCACATGACAAATATCACACATAAATTTTTTGCGCGTGATTGCACTAAGATGAAGGAGGGGGGGGGGGGGGGGGGATGTGACAAGATAGTACTGGTTAATCTTTGAGGTAAATACACCACTGGTGCTTGAACTTGCCATGAATGTGCACTTTAATGCTTAAACTTGCAAAATACATCGAGCCGGTTCCATAACTTGGTGTGGATGTGCAAAAATGGTTAAAATCTCATTTGTATACATATGTGATGCTGACGAGGCGTGCCAACATGGCATTAGACCCGCTGTCAGTGACTGGATCGCAGGAACAAGGCGTGTGGCCTAGTTTTACATGGAGAAGCCCCCAGATTGTTTTTCTTAAAAAAGTCCCTAAGAGGAGAACTGGTAATTTTTTTAGGGTTTGAACTAGCAAACAGGCGCACATGGGCGTGTGGGTAACCAGTTGACCAGTTGAAATTTAGTGTCATTTAAGGATTCATATTCTTTATAAAAATAAAGCTGAACAACATAAATTTAAAAAATGAAGAAAAATAGTGGTGTTGATTCCAACCTACAACCAAGGCCAAAACAGCGGCCAAGTTTTCAACATGTTTGTTTTTTATTTCAAAATTTAGTGAAAAATATGTAAATTATAATCGTGTGTCACAAACAATATACGTATATTGAAAATAAATTACATTAAAATAGTTCATATACTTTCATAAAATCTATGTGACAATTTAGTAAAAATACACATATTTATATTATGAATTAAGAATATATTTATAACAAATAATGTTCATCTTTTAATAAAATATTAAAGTAATTTTAGAAAGGTTCATATATTAAATAAATTCTCATATGATTTAATATTTCACATTTTTAATAAATATTCATGTAGTATATAAATGTGTTTGTGCTTTATGAAAAACTGTGTTGTTTTACAAAGTTTGTATCTCTACTCCTAATGGAGCAGTTGGTAGTCTCCGCCAGTAAATTTTCGTCCCACCAGAGACGGGTTTTTTTCGTCCTTCCGACCACCTCCCACGTCCCATCGCTTCCCCCCTACTCCACGATTTTTTTCGTCAGTTTTTTTTCGTCGGTTTTTTTCGTCTCTGCTGCCCCCGCCCACTCACGCAGCCAAAAAAACACCCGCACGCACGAACCACTCCCCTCCCTCTCCTCGCGCAAGCATCCTCTCCTCAGTACCCTCACACGCGCTAGGGCTCCTGCGCCGCCGCCACACAGGAGCTTGTCGACCAGCCTAGCGTCCTCCGGATCACTGCCGCCCCTTTCCAGATCGCTGTCGTCACCGCCCCGGATCGCCGCCTTCGCCGTCATCTGGATCGCCTCCGTCGCCGTCGGAATAGCCGCCAACGTCTCGTCGCCCCGGATCGCCGCCGTCCGGATCGCCGCCGTCGTCGGGCCATGGCGGTGGAGGTCGACGGCACCCGGAAGCGCGGGGCGGCGACCTTCCTGGACGACCCCTTCGAGGTGCTGCAGGCAAAGCGGGGCCGGTGCTCACCGTCCGCCACCGCGGCCTCCGTCGCCGACCTTGGCATCAGCATGGAGTTCGACTTCGTCGAGGCGCTCCAGTCCGTTTTCCCCGGCGCCGATCCGCAGGTACCCCCACCGCCGCTCCGTGCCTCTTTATTTCGCTTCTTGTTCTTTCGGTTGATTGGTAGGTCGTGCGCAGATGTGTAGTAGAGCCCGCCGATTCAGTCATCACAAGAACCAATCAAACTTGGTTACACCGCAAGAAAGAAAGTTCCTTGAATCTTGATACGAATTTTCTGTTGTCGATTCATATCCCCTTTCTTGAATTAGAATAGACTAAGAGTTCAGAGATTGACGGAATTGGAAATCAAAAGTTCAGAAGAATCATTGATAACCCACAAGTGTAGGGGATCGCAACAACTTTCGAGGGTAAAATATTCAACCCAAATTTATTGATTCGACACAAGGGGAGCCAAATAATATTCTTGAGTATTAGCAGTTGAGTTGTCAATTCAACCACACCTGGATAACTTAGTATCTGCAGCAAAGTGTTTAGTAGTTAAAGTGGTATGATAATAAAGGTAACGGTAGCAAAAGTAAAGATAAATGTTTTTGGGTTTTTGTAGTAGTTGTAACAGTAGCAACGGAAAAGTAAATAAGCGAAGAACAATATATGAAAAGCTCGTAGGCAATAGATCAATTATGGATAATTATGCCGGATGCGATTCCTCATGCAATAGTTATAACATAGGGTGATATAGAACTAGCTCCAATTCATCAATGTAATGTAGGCATGTATTCCGTAAATAGTCACACGTGCTTATGGGAAAGAACTTGCATGGCATCTTTTGTCCTACCCTCCCGTGGAAGCGGGGTCCTAGTGGAAACTAAGGGATATTAAGGCCTCCTTTTAACAGAGAACCGGAACAAAGCATTAACACATAGTGAATACATGAACTCCTCAAACTACGGTCATCACCGAGAAGTATCCCGATTATTGTCACTTCGGGGTTGTCGGATCATAACACATAATAGGTGACTATAGACTTGCAAGATAGGATCAAGAACACACATATATTCATGAAAGCATAATAGGTTCAGATCTGAAATCATGGCACTCGGGCCCTAGTGACAAGCATTAAGCATAGCAAAGTCATAGCAACATCAATCTCAGAACATAGTGGATACTAGGGATCAAACCCTAACAAAACTAACTTGATTACATGGTAAATCTCATCCAACCCATCACCGTCCAGCAAGCCTACGATGGAATTACTCACGCACAGCGGTGAGCATCATGAAATTGGTGATGGAGGATGGTTGATGATGACGACGGCGACGAACCCCCCTCTCCGGAGCCCCGAACGGACACCAGATCAGCCCTCCCGAGAGAGATTAGGGCTTGGCGGCGGCTCCATGTCGTAAAACGCGATGAAACTTTCTCTCTGATTTTTTTTCTCCCCGAACGTGAATATATGGAGTTGGAGTTGACGTCGGTGGAGGTCCAGGGGCCCCACGAGATAGGAGGCCGTGCCCTAGGGGGGGCGCCCCCCTGTCTCGTGGACAGCCTGTAGGCCCCCTGGCATTAATTCTTTCGCCAAAAATTCTTATTACCAAAAAGTGCCTCCGTGGATTTCCAGGACATTCCGAGAACTTTTCTTTTCTACACATAAAACGACATCATGGTAGTTCTGCTGAAAACAGCGTCAGTCCGGGTTAGTTTCATTCAAATCATGCAAGTTAGAGTCCAAAACAAGGGCAAAAGTATTTGGAAAAGTAGATACGTTGGAGACGTATCAACTCCCCCCCAAGCTTAAACCTTTGCTTGTCCTCAAGCAATTCAGTTGATAAACTAAAAGTGATAAAGAAAAACTTTTACAAACTCTGTTTGCTCTTGTTGTTGTAACATGAAAAGCCATCATTCAAGTTTCAGCAAATATGATGAACTAACCATACTAACAATAACACTTAGCTCTCACAAGTACACATATCAATAACATAATCAGCTAGCGAGCCATAATAATAAAACTCGGATGACAACACTTTCTCAAAATAATCATAACATGATATAACAAAATGGCATCTCGCCAGCCCTTTCTGGGACCGCAAAACATAAATGCAGAGCACCTTAAAGATCAAGGACTGACTAAACATTGTAATTCATGGTAAAAGAGATCCAGTCAAGTCATACCCAATATAAACCAATAATAATGAATGCAAATGACAGTGTGCTCTCCAGCGGGTGCCTTTAATAAGAAGGGTGATGACTCAACATAAAAAGTAAATAGATAGGCCCTTCGCAGAGGGAAGCAGGGATTTGTAGAGGTGCCAGAGCTCGATTTAAAATAGAGATTGAATAACATTTTGAGTGGCATACTTTTGCTGTCAACGCAACAACTATGAGATGGCTGTACCTTCCATACTACATGCATTATAGGCAGTTCCCAAACAGAATAGTAAATGTTTATACTCCCCAACCACCAACAAGCATCAATCCATGGCTTGCTCGAAACAACGAGTGCCTCCAACATACAACAACCCTGGGGGAGTTTTGTTTAATTATTTTGATTTGCTTTGATCGTTTTGGATCATGGGACTGGGCATCCCGGTTACCGGCCCTTTCTCGTGAATGAGGAGCGGAGTCCACTCCTCTTGAGAATAACCCACCTAGCATGGAAGATATAGGCAGCCCTAGTTGTAACATGAGCTGCTCGAGCATACAAAACAGAATTTCATTTGAAGGTTTAGAGTTTGGCACATACAAATTTACTTGGAACGGTAGGTAAATATCGCATATAGGTAGGTATGGTGGACTCATATGGAACAACTTTGGGGTTTAAGGAGTTTGGATGCACAAGCAGTATTCCCGCTTAGTACAGGTGAAGGCTAGCAAAAGACTGGCAAGCGACCAACTGAGAGAGCGACAACAGTCATAAACATGCATTAAAATTAATTCACACCGAGTACAAGCATGAGTAGGATATAATCCACCATGAACATAAATATCATGAAGGCTATGTTGATTTGATTCAACTACATGCGTAAACATGTGCCAAGTCGAGTCACTCAATTCATTCAAAGGAGTATACCATCCCACCATACCACATCATAATCATTCTAATAGCATGTTGGTACGCAAGGAAAACCTTTATAACTCATAGCTAATCAAGCATGGCACAAGCAACTATAATCTCTAAATTTTATTGCAAATATGTTTACTTCCTAATAGCTGATTCAGGAACGATGAACTCATCATATTTACAAAAACAAGAGAGGTCGAGTTCATACCAGCTTTTCTCATCCCAATAAGTCCATCATATAGCGTCATTATTGCCTTTCACTTGCATGACCGAACGATGTGTATAATAATAAGAGTGCACGTGCATTGGACTAAGCTGGAATCTGCAATCATTCAACTCAAGAGAGAAGACAAGGTAATATGGGATCTAAGTTAAATAAACAATCATGCATGTAAGAGCCACTAAGCAATTTTAATAAGGTCTTCTCGACCCCCAAAGGAAAGAAAAGAAAATAAAACTATTTACACGGGAAAGCTCCCAACAAGTAAGAAGAAGAACTAGAAATCTTTTTGGGTTTTCATTTTAATTTCTACTACAAGCATGGAAATTAAACTAACTAATTTTTTTGATTTTTTTAAGGTTTAACAAACACACAAGAAGAAAACTAGAAAAAGAAATTTAAACTAGCATGGATAATACAATGAAAGAGTATGAGCACCGACGACTAGTGTGTGAACATGAATGTAAAGTCGGTGAGAAATACGTACTCCCCCAAGCTTAGGCTTTTGGCCTAAGTTGGTCTATACCAAGGACCGCCGCTACTCTCCCCGGCGTAGTGGGAGGTGTAATCAGGATACCACTGGCTGGTCATCTCCGGATCCCACTTGACAGATGATGCACGATAAGGGTCCAGCTCAGGTTCCGGCTTAGGTTCAGGTTCTGGAGTAAAAGCTTGAGCTCGATGATTGTTCACCGCTTCCGGCGTGACAAGACGATTTTCTGCAAGCAAATCAAACAACAGAGACGCAGGCAAAATAATAATCTCAATGTGTTTCTTATTAAATCTAAGTTTATACAAGAGCATCTTCTCTTCGTTGTCAACAATAAACTTGTGTGCTACCATGCTCTTGTAATCTAAGATGTGAGGAGGCAATTTTGTCTCATCCTCCTCATGGTGCCTAATGGTATCTGAAAATGTTTAGCAAGACGTGCAGCATAGATACCTCCAAATATGGGGCCTTTTGTATGACTTAGGGCTAGCCGTTTAGCAACGACGGCACCCATAGTAAAAGTATTGTCCCCAAGCAATGCATGTTGAAGAATAATAATATCTGGAACACTCAAATTTCCACTATTTCCACGACCAATCAAGCATCTACTAGCAAATATGCAAAGTAGCGTAAAACCGGAAAGTGTATGCTAGAGACTTTTGCCTCAGAGCCCTTCTTTGGCTCTTCCACAGCAATAGTTTTAACGAAACCACCCACATATTCACGATGGGGTTCCTCTAATTCTCCCTCGTAAGGTATCCTACATACCGCACAAAAATGACGTAAAGACATTTCTTTGAATTCATCATATAAATGAAATGATACTGCAGGCGGTGACTTCTTAGGATAATAATAAAAGTTTTGCACGAAAGTATTGGTAAGTAAGAGATACTGATCGATTCGGCCGTTCATGAAACCAGTGAGGCCTGCAGTCTCGATTAAAGCATAAAAATCTTCATAAATTCCAGCCTCTTTCAAGAAATCCTCACATGGCCATTCACACGACCGTACTTCCGCTAAGCGAGGAAGATTATACTTGGCTTTTTCCTTCTCTTTGGCTTGTTTTTCCTGAGAGCTTTGGCTTGAAAAGCCCCTCAAAAGGTTCCTCAACATTTTCTGAAAATTTCTGAAATTTTAGTAACTTCAAAATAAAAGTGAATAAACTAAACAAGATTGATAGCAACTACTCCTACAAGTGCCTAGAGCCTATATCATGCATTGGAATTGCTTGGGACCTAAAAAATTTAACATGCAAGCTCAAGAACATGGTCATCTATGCAGCAAAAATTTGCAATGAATAAAGCACTAGAACAAAAACTAATTGGACCAATGGAGGAGTCACATACGAAGCAACAATCTCCCAAAGCAGTTTTGTGAATGGAGCTTTGAGCAAAGGGATCGAAAGTCACAGCAAAACGAGCTAGAACTCGTGTTTGAGCTGGATGGGGATTTTTTTTTGGGTAGAAGATGAAGTGTGTGGGTGTTGGCATAAGTGGAGGGGAGCCACCAGGGGCCCATGAGACAGGGGGGCGCGCCCTATAGGGGGGGCGCCCTCCTCTCTCGTGGCCGGGTGCTTGCCCCTCCTGCAGTGTTTTCAGTGCCTAAAATCCTCAAATATTCCAGAAAAAATCATACTAAATTTGCAGGGCATTTGGAGCACTTTTATTTTCGGACTATTTTTTAATGCACGGATAATTCAGAAAACAGACAGATAATACTATTTTTGCTTTATTTAATCTAAATAATAGAAAGTAAAAGGAGGGTACAGAAGGTTGTGCCTTCTAGTTTCATCCATCTTGTGATCATCAAAATGAATCCACTAACAAGGTTGATCAAGTCTTGTTAACAAACTCATTCCGAATAACACGGAACTGGAGAAATTTTGAATAACACTAATTACCTCAACAGGGATATGAAAATCCCCAACAATAAGAATATCATACTTTTTCTTGACAGTAGGAAGAGGAAATTCAAAACCTCCAAAAATGATAGTTGGAACTTTTTCAATAGAATTGATGCTATGAACTTGAGATTGTTTCCTCGGAAAGTGTACCGTATGCTCATTACCATTAACATGAAAAGTGACATTGCCTTTGTTGCAATCAATAACAACCCCTGCAGTATTAAGAAAAGGTCTACCAAGGATAATAGACATACTATCGTCCTCGGGAATATCAAGAATAACAAAGTCCGTTAAGATAGTGACATTTGCAACCACAACAGGCACATCCTCACAAATACCGACAGGTATAGCAGTTGATTTATCATCCATTTGCAAAGATATTTCAGTAGGTGTCAACTTATTCAATTCAAGTCTACGATATAAAGAGAGAGGCATAACACTAACTCCGGCTCCAAGATCACATAAAGCAGTTCTAACATAATTTCTTTTAATGGAGCAAGGTATAGTTGGAACACCCGGATCTCCAAGTTTCTTTGGTATTCCACCCTTAAAAGTGTAATTAGCAAGCATGGTGGAAATTTCAGCTTCCGGTATCTTTCTTTTGTTTGTAATGATAGCCTTCATATACTTAGCATAAGGATTTACTTTCAACATATCAGTTAAGCGCATACGTAAGAAAATAGATCTAATCATTTCAGCAAAGCGCTGAAAATCCTCATCATCCTTTGGCTTGGATGGTTTAGGAGGAAAGGGCATGGGTTTTTGAACCCATGGTTCTCTTTCTTTACCGTGCTTTCTAGCAACAAAATCTCTCTTATCATAACGTTGATTCTTTGATTGTGGGTTATCAAGATCAACAACAGGTTCAATCTCTACATCATTGCTTTTGCTAGGTTGAGCATCAACATGAACATTATCATTAACATTATCACTAGGTTCATGTTCATCACCTGATTGAGTTTCAACATCAGAAATAGAAATACCATTGGGATTCTCAGGTGTGTCTACAGTAGGTTCACTAGAAGCATGCAAAGTCTTATCATCTTTCTTTTTCTTCTTTTTAGAAGAACTAGGTGCCTCTAAATTATTTCTCTGAGAATCTTGCTCGATTCTCTTAGGGTGGCCTTCAGGATACAAAGGTTCCTGAGTCATTCTACCAGTTCTAGTAGCCACTCTAATAGCAAAGTCATTTTTTTATTTAACTCATCAAGCAAATCATTTCGAGCTTTAAGTACTTGCTCAGCATGAGTAGCAACCATAGAAGCATATTTGCTAACGAGGTGAAGTTCATCTTTAACTCTAGCCAGATTATCGCTTACACGTCCTATCTCGAAAGCATTATTCTTTAACTCTCTACCAACATAAGCATTAAAAATTTCTTGTCTAGCCATAAAGTCATCAAATTCATCTAAGCATGGGCTATGAAATTTAGTAGAGGGTATTTCAACTTTATCATATCTATAGAGAGAACTTACCTTTACTACCTGTGTCGGGTTATCAAGGCAATATGGTTCTTCAGGCGGTATATTCAGACCATGTATTTCTTCAATAGGTGGTAAATTCTTAACATCTTCAGCTTTAATACCTTTTTCTTTCATTGATTTCTTTGCCTCTTGCATATCTTCAGGACTGAGAAATAAAACACCTCTCTTCTTCGGAGTGGGTTTAGGAATAGGCTCAGGAGTTGGCTCAACTGGTTCAGGAATTACTTCAGGAACTGGCTCAGGAAGAGTCCAATTATTTTCATTAGTCAACATATTATTTAATAATATTTCAGCTTCGTCGACTGTTCTTTCCCTGAAAACACAACCAGCACAACTATCCAAGTAGTCCTTGGAAGCATCGGTTAGTCCATTATAAAAGATATCAAGTATTTCATTTTTCTTAAGAGGATGATCAGGCAAAGCATTAAGTAACCGGAGAAGCCTCCCCCAAGCTTGTGGGAGACTCTCTTCTTTGATTTGCACAAAATTATATATTTCCCGCAAAGCAGCTTGTTTCTTACGAGCAGGGAAATATTTAGCAGAGAAGTAATAAATCATATCCTGGGGACTACGCACACAACCAGGAGCAAGAGAATCATACCAAGTCTTAGCATCACCCTTTAATGAGAACGGAAATATCTTAAGGATATATAAATAGCGAGACTTCTCATCATTAGTAAACAGGGTGGCTATATCATTCAACTTGGTAAGATGTGCCACAACAGTTTCAGATTCAAGGCCATAAAAAGGATCAAATTCAACTAAAGTAATAATATCAGGATCAACAAAGAATTCATAATCCTTATCAGTAACATAGATAGGTGAAGTAGCAAAAGCAGGATCGGGTTTCATTCTAGCATTAAGAGACTGCTGCTTCCATTTAGCTAATAATTTCTTAAGATCATTTCTATCATTGCAAGCAAAAATTTCCCTAGCAGCTTCTTCATTCATAACATAACCCTTAGGAACAACAGGTAATACATAATCATTGGGGGAGCCTTCATCATCACTATCATCAATAATAGGTTCTTCAATATTTTCATTCCCCCTAACTCTAGCAAGTTGTTCATCAAGAAATTCACCTAATGGCAAAGTAGTATCACGCACAAAAGTAGTTTCATCATGCATAGCAGAAGTGGCATCATCAATAACATGCGACATATCAGAATTCATAGCAGTAGTAGGTTTAGGTGTCACAAGCCTACTAATAACGGAAGGAGAATTTAGTGCAGAGCTAGATGGCAGTTCCTTACCTCCCCTCGTAGTTGAGGGAACAATCTTGGTTTTAGCGTCTTTCAAGTTCTTCATAGTGATCAACAGATATAAATCCCAAGTGACTCAGAGAATAGAGCTATGCTCCCTAGCAACGGCGCCAGAAATTAGTCTTGATAACCCACAAGTGTAGGGGATCGCAACAGCTTTCGAGGGTAAAGTATTCAACCCAAATTTATTGATTCGACACAAGGGGAGCCAAAGAATATTCTTGAGTATTAGCAGTTGAGTTGTCAATTCAACCACACCTGGATAACTTAGTATCTGCAGCAAAGTGTTTAGTAGCAAAAGTGGTATGATAATAAATGTAACGGTAGCAAAAGTAAAGATAAATGTTTTTGGGTTTTTGTAGTAGTTGTAACAGTAGCAACAGAAAAGTAAATAAGCGAAGAACAATATATGAAAAGCTCGTAGGCAATAGATCAATGATGGATAATTATGCCGGATGCGATTCCTCATGCAATAGTTATAACATAGAGTGATATAGAACTAGCTCCAATTCATCAATGTAATGTAGGCATGTATTCCGTAAATAGTCACACGTGCTTATGGAAAAGAACTTGCATGACATCTTTTGTCCTACCCTCCCGTGGAAGCGGGGTCCTAGTGGAAACTAAGGGATATTAAGGCCTCCTTTTAATAGAGAACCGGAACAAAGCATTAGCACATAGTGAATACATGAACTCCTCAAACTATGGTTATCACCGAGAAGTATCCCGTTTATTATCACTTCGGGGTTGTCGGATCATAACACATAATAGGTGACTATAGACTTGCAAGATAGGATCAAGAACACACACATGTTCATGAAAACATAATAGGTTCAGATCTGAAATCATGGCACTCGGGCCCTAGTGACAAGCATTAAGCATAGCAAAGTCATAGCAACGTCAATCTAAGAACATAGTGGATACTAGGGATCAAACCCTAACAAAACTAACTTGATTATATGGTAAATCTCATCGAACCCATCACCGTCCAGCAAGCCTACGACGGAATTACTCACGCACAGTGGTGAGCATCATGAAATTGGTGATGGAGGATGGTTGATGATGACGACGGCGACGAATCACCCTCTCCGGAGCCCCGAACGGACTCCAGATCAGCCCTCCCGAGAGAGATTAGGGCTTGGCGGCGGCTCCGTGTCATAAAACGCGATGAAACTTTCTCTCTGATTTTTTTTCTCCCCGAACGTGAATATATGGAGTTGGAGTTAACGTCGGTGGAGGTCCAGGGGCCCCACAAGATAGGAGGCCGCACCCTAGGGGGGGCGCCCCTCTGTCTCGTGGACAGCCTGTGGGCCCCCTGGCATTAATTCTTTCGCCAAAAATTCTTATTAATTTCAAAAAGTGCCTCCGTGGATTTCCAGGACATTCCGAGAACTTTTCTTTTCTACACATAAAACAACATCATGGTAGTTCTGCTGAAAACAGCGTCAGTCCGGGTTAGTTTCATTCAAATCATGCAAGTTAGAGTCCAAAACAAGGGCAAAAGTGTTTGGAAAAGTAGATACGTTGGAGACGTATCAATCGTCCACCATGATTTCTCTCTTGCGTGTGCCAAGCGGTTCGTATATATGTACCATTACAGGGAAGCAGGGTAGGAATCACCATGAGGATTATTCCTCTGCTGATTGCTACGTTTTGAGCTTGCGTTGGTTTTCCTTGAAGAGGAAAGGGTGATGCAACAATAGTAGCGTAAGTATTTCCCTCAGTTTTTGAGAACCAAGGTATCAATCCAGTAGGAGGCTCCTCAAAAGTCCCACGCACCTACACAAACAAACAAAGAACTCGCAACCAACGCAATAAAGGGGTTGTCAATCCCTTCACGGCCACTTGCGATAGTGATATCTGATAGAGATAGTATGATAAGATAAATATATTTTTGGTATTTTATAATATGGATTGGAAAAGTAAAGATGCAAATAAAAGTAGATTGAAAGCTTATATGATAAAAGATAGACCCAGGGGCCATAGGTTTCACTAGTGGCTTTTCTCAAGATAGCATGAGTATTACGGTGGGTGAACAAATTACTGTCGAGCAATTGATAGAAAAGCGAATAATTATGAGATTATCTAGGCATGATCATGTATATAGGCATCACGTCCTCGACAAGTAGACCGACTCCTGCCTGCATCTACTACTATTACTCCACACATCGACCGCTATCCAGCATGCATCTAGAGTACTAAGTTCATAAGAACAGAGTAACGCATTAAAAAAGATGACATGATGTAGAGGGATAAACTCATGCAATATGATATAAACCCCATCTTTTTATCCTCGATGGCAACAATACAATACGTGCCTTTCAACCCCTGCTGTCACTGGGTAAGGACACCGCAAGATTGAACCCAAATCTAAACACTTCTCCCATGGCAAGAAAGATCAATCTAGTAGGCCAAACCAAACTGATAATTTGAAGAGACTTGCAAAGATAACCCAATCATACATAAAAGAATTCAGAGGAGATTCAAATATTTCTCATAGATAAACTTGATCATAAACCCACAATTCATCGGATCTCGACAAACACACCGCAAAAAGAGTTACATCGAATAGATCTCCACAAGAGAGGGGGAGAACATGGTATTGAGATCCAAAAATACAGAAGAAGCCATCTAGCTAATAACTATGGACCCGAAGGTCTGTGGTAAACTACTCACAACTCATCAGAAGGGCTATGGTGTTGATGTAGAAGCCCTCCATGGTCGATTCCCCCTCCGGCGGAGCACCGGCGAAGGCTCCAAGATGGGATCTCGTGGATACAGAAGGTTACAGCGGTGGAAATTGTTTTTCGTTGGCTCCCTGGATGTTTTCGGGGTACATGGGTATATATAGGAGGAAGAAGTAGGTCTTGTTGGGGATCGTAGCAGAAATTTAAAATTTTCTACGCATCACCAAGATCAATCTATGGAGTCATCTAGCAACGAGAGAGAGAGAGGAGCACATCTACATACCCTTGTAGATCGCGAGCGGAAGCATTCAAGAGAATGAGGTTGATGGAGTCGAACTCGTCGTGATCCAAATCACCGGTGATCCTAGCGCCGAACGGACGGCATCTCCGCGTTTAACACACATACGGAGCAAGGAGGAGGGAGATGTTGAGGAAGAGAGCTCCAACAGCAGCACGATGGCGTGGTGGTGATGGAGTGGCAGTACTCTGGCAGGGCTTCGCCAAGCTCTTAACGGAGGAGGAGAGGTGTTGGGGAGGGGAGGGGTTGCGCCTTGGATGTGGTGCTACAGCCCTCTCCTCGCCCCTCTATTCATAGGAGAAGGGGGAAGGGGGCCGGCCCCTCTAGATGGGATCTAGAGGGGGGCGGCGGTCAAGGGGGAGGGGGCTTGCCCCCCAAGCAAGGGAGGCGCCCCCCTTAGGGTTCCCCCCAACCCTAGGCGCATGGGCCCTAGGGGGGGGGGGGTTTGCGCCCAACCCTCCTAGGGGCTGGTTCCCTTCCCTCTACGTCCCATAAGGCCCTCCGAGAGAGGTGGCCCCTCCCGGTGGACCCCCGGAACCCCTCCGGTGGCCACGGTACAATACCGGTATGCCCCCGAACTTTTCCGGTGACCGTATGACAACTTCCCATATATAAATCTTCACCTCCGGACCATTCCGGAATTCCTCATGACGTCCGGGATCTCATCCGGGACTCCGAACAACATTCGGTAATCACATACAAGTCTTCCTAATAACCCTAGCGTCATCGAACCTTAAGTGTGTAGACCCTATGGGTTCGGGAATCATGCAGACATGACCGAGACAGCTCTCCGTCCAATAACCAACAGCGGGATCTGGATACCCATGTTGGCTCCTACATGTTCCATGATGATCTCATTGGATGAACCACGATGTCGAGGATTCAAGTAATCCCATATACAATTCCCTTTGTCAACCGATACGTTACTTGCCCGAGATTCGATCGTCGGTATCCTAATACCTCGTTCAATCTCGTTATCGGCAAGTCACTTTACTAGTTCCATAATGCATGATCCCGTGACCAACCACTTGGTCACATTGAGCTCATTATGATGATGCATTACCGAGTGGGCCCAGAGATACCTCTCCGTCATACGGAGTGACAAATCCCAGTCTCGATCCATGCCAACCCAACAGACACTTTCGGAGATACGTGTAGTGTACCTTTATAGCCACCTAGTTGCACGATCTCATGGTCTAAGGAAATGATACTTGACATTAGAAAAGCTCTAGCAGACGAACTACACGATCTTGTGCTATGCTTAGGATTGGCTCTTGTCCATCACATCATTATCCCAATGATGTGATCCCGTTATCAATGACATCAAATGTCCATGGTAGGTGTCGGGGGTTGGGTGCGACATATGCCAAAGGATGGATTATCATGGTGGGGGCGAGTAGAACATCGCTAGTGCCTGGAAACGGGATGAGGCGAAGACATGCACGCCGGCAGATCTTACCCAGCTTCAGGGCTCTCCGAGGAGATAACACCCCTACTGCTGCTCTGTGGGGTCTCCGCATGATCACTAAGGCAAAGTGAATACAAGGGTGCTCCTAGAGCTGTTTCTGGAAGAAGGAGAAGGCAAGGCTAGCTCTCTCCCTCCTTCGTATTCTGTCTAATGCTACTGGATGCGAACCCTTTGCATGGGTGCCCTGGGGGGTTTATATAGGCCTACCCCCCAAGGTTACAATGGTAAATCCGGCTGGGCGCGGGTCCCCGCCGTCAGTCTCTCAGGTGCCGTCTTCTCCGCCGACTCCTAGGGCCCGCCGACTGTCCTGGTACGAGGGCATCAGCCCGCGCCCGCCGCGAGCGGGTCTTGCCGGCTGCAGATTACTATAGCCGTGCTTCTAAATGATGCAGGCCTGGTCATGGGGTTATGGCAACAGTGCTGCCTCCTGCGGGCGATCACTATGACCATCCCCCGGTCGCATCTGGTTAATGGCGTGTGGGGCCCGTGGGAGGAGCCGGCCGGCTTCGGGGGGCCGACTCCAACGGGTCCGACTCTCGGCGCGCCCGCCGTCTTCAATACTCTCACTGACTGGTAGGCCCTGCCATCTCCGGGCCGTACAGGCAAGGCATCGTGGGTATAGGGCCCGCCCCAGGGGCTGATGTCAGGGCTGGCATGGCAACAGTGCCGCGCCGGGCGGAGATCTCCGTGAGTACGGCGTACTGTGGCCATGCTCGTCTTTAATGATCGGGTGGTTGGGAGTCGCGGGCCAACTCCCCATAGTCGGCTTCCTCGGAGTCGCCTCTGGACTCGGCCGAGACGAGAGTCGCCTCAGGGACTCGAATCATCTTGGAGTCGTCTTCTGGAACTCGGCTCATCTTGGAGTCGCCTTCTGGGACTCGGCTTATCTTGGAGTTGCCTTCTGGGACTCGGCTTATCTTGGAGTCGCCTTCTGGGACTCGGCTTATCTTGGAGTCGCCTTCTGGGACTCGGCTTATCTTGGAGTCGCCTTAGGTACTTGAGGGGCGCAGTCTGCCCCGATGTCTTTAAAGGTTCTGGGACTCGGGTTAGCCTACCCGTGGCCCATTACTCCGACAGTAGTCCCCGAAGCTGGTGAGGCTCCGAGGTTGATACGTCGTGCGCCTCAGCAGTTTCATTCCTTAGGTGGGGGAAAGCAAGCTTTGGTGGCCGCCTTCCCCCAAGCCGATTGGTTGGAGTCGGATTCTACGAGAGCCGGTATGCTCAAACCGACTGGCTGGAGTCGGATTCGTCGAGGGCCGTCTTGCCCCTTGGGGAGTTTCATACGTCGCGACGGGAACCAGGTGGCGTGCCTGATACGCTTCCCGCGGTCGCCCGCCTCGGCCCCGTCGTGCAGCGCCACGTGGCAAAGGCAGTCTGCCTGCCCATGCGCGCGACGGGACTGGCCGTCAGGCGGGGCCCGCCACTACCACGCCTCGGCGCGCTAACGGATCCGTTGCGGCCTTGCGGGCGGTTGGGTTTCCCACGACGTTACTGCGCGCAGTAACTTCGTGGGTAAATCGTGGGGGGCGTGGGGTCCTGCGCGCAGTTAATCCCACGCCGCCCCATCGGCTTCTCAGCCCGCAGGCCTATAAGTAGGCGGGGGGGGGGGGGGGGGGGGGGGGGCTGGGCGGGAAACACACGCGCCCATTCCTCCCTGCTCCCCCGCCTCCTCCTGCTTCTTCTTCCTCCAGCCGTCGCTGCACCACGCTGCACTGCTCCGTAGCGATGAGCTCTTCCTCCGCCGCCGCGGCTCCTGCCGTGCGTTCCGGCGTTTGGGACGGCTCCGACGTGGATTACGACACCATCGAGCACCTTCGCAAGACACACCGGCTCCCCGACGCGAACTTGGTGCGAGCCCGCGCTCCGCCGGCGGGGGAAATAAGGCCGGCGCCGCAGGAGGGCGAGCGGGTTATATTCCGCTCGCACCTTATGCGTGGCATGGGCCTGCCGGCGAGCGGCTTCCTCCACTCCTTCTTGGAGTTCAATGGACTCCAGCCGCACCACCTCACCCCCAACACAGTGGTGCTGCTGGCCGCCTTCGCCACCCTGTGCGAGGGTTTCCTCGGCGTTCTCCCCACCATCAAGCTGTGGGGAGAGCTCTTTCAATCCAAGCTCGGTACGCATGTCGCCAGCGTGCCGGCTCAATGCGGCGCCTTCATCGCAATGCGCCGGTCGACCGCCGACAATCCATTCCCCTCCATCTCGCTGATCAAGTCGGTGAAGATGTGGCAGTGCTCGTACTTCTACGTGAAGAACGTCACCGAGGAGGGCGACTGGGTCAACCTGCCGCCCTGTGAGGCCGGCGCGCCGGCTGGGAGGCTTCCCAGCTGGTCCCACCGGGCCCAGACGCTGACTCCTGCCGGTGCCGCCGCCATCGCGCGACTCCGGGTGCTGACGCAGTCGGAAGGCCTGGTCGGGGCCGACTTGCTGGCCGCCTTCGTGGCGCGCCGAGTCCTCCCTCTCCAGGGCTGACCTCATCTGATTAGTCAGATGAGCGGCCGCCGAGACCCGAGTCGGATGTGCACCTGGGATATGCCCCACGTGGAGGTGGCGAAGATGGTGAATCACATCGCGAACTGCAAGCTCACGGAAGATTGGCAGTTCGGCAAAGAGCCGTACTCGCGTGCCAACCCCCCTCCTGCGGTAAGTCGTATATTTTTGCTTTCTGTTTTTCCTTGCAGCCGAATCCGACTTCTGATCTTCTTGGCTTTCTTCGAGTCAGAACCCTCTCATCCTGCCTGCAGCCGGCGCCACTTGACAGCCCCGCGACTATGCTCCAGATCGAGCGGAGAGCGATGTCGGGGACCCCTACTTGGGGGCCGTGGCGATGGAGGCCGACGCTGAAGGCGGAGGAGGGGGAGCAGAAGGTGGCCTCCGGCCCTCGGTGACCTTCGCCGACTGGCCATAAGATGACGCCGAAGGGGAAGTCGTCCCGCGCCGCTAACTCAAAGCCGGCCATCTGGGCGCGAGCTCTTCCGCCGGCTTGACCGGTCAAGTCGGCGCGAAGAAGCGCCGGGCCGCACCGAGTTCGCTCGGCGGTCGGCCGAAGAAGTTCAAGGGGGCGGCCGCCGCGACCAAGCGGGAGGAGGCGGCCGTGAAGGCCAACCACTTCCGCAAGGAAGTGAAGAAGCCGCTGCTAGTCTCCGCGTAAGTCCTTGCTGCCTTTGTCTTGTTTTCTTTGACGAATTCTTTCTGAGTCTTTTTCATTCTGTTTTCTGCTTCAGGGCCCCTCTTTCTCTTGAGAGGGTCGCCGTCCCCTCTGTCATGGGGTCGGCCGAGACATCCGCCAACACCCGGCGGATTGACCCCGCCGCCGACCTCCGGGAGGCGACGGAGCGCAACGCGCGGGAGAAGCGCGACGAGGAAGAGGCCGACCGCTTGGAGAAGGTGGAGGCCGAGAAGGCGGCGGCCTCCGCCCAGAAGAAGCTGGCGGAGGCCGAAGCCGCCGCTGCGACCAAACAGTGGGCCGAGGAGGCCGCGCGCCGCCAATCGGCGTTGCTAGTCATCCCACTGAGCTCCGCGCCGCCACCCCCGGAGTTCACGGGGCAGACTGGAGAAGTCGGCGGGGAGCACTCCATCGTGGAGAGGGACGAAGGCGAGGCCTCTGCGTCAGGCACAGCCTCGCCGCCACCGCCGCCTCCGCCGCATGGCAAGCAGCCGGCGGGCCCTTCCGTGCTGCTGGCTGAGGACGAGGCGGTAGCGAGGCTGCTTCTTCAAGTCGCCTCACCGGCGCGCCGCCGTCTTGTGAAGGCGGTCTCGGCGCCGCGCCCCTTGGAAGCCGGCGCCGCCAGCTCGGCCATTCCAGATGCCGAGGCCATAAGTGCTGCGCCCACTGGATGGGTGCAAGGAGGCGGCGACGGTCCGCTGAACCGAGCGCTCCTGGATGTGCAGGCGAAGCTGCGAGCCGAAGGAGAAGCCATCCAGGGCTGTACCAGGGCGCATCTGGCGTCGCGGGCGTCCATCCGAGTACGTTTTTCCTTTTTGACTTGCCTTTTCTCATTTTTCTCCGTGGGGGCGCGCCAGCGCACCCACTGGGTGTAGTCCCCGAGTTTCGGGCCGGCTGCTGCGCAGGCGGCCCGGAACTCAATCTGGCGAGTTCCTCATTTATGTTTTCGTCTAATTTTTATTGCAGGAGTACCACAACCTCCGCGTCACCGCCTACAACCGCAACGTTGAGCGGCTGGAGAAGCGGACTGCCGACTTGTCGGAGAGCCGGAGTAAGTTCCTCTTCTTTTCCGTGGGGGCGCGCTGGCGCACCCGCGGGCTATAGTCCCCGAGATTCGGGCCGACTGCTGAGCAGTCGGGCCGGATCTTCCCGGCGACCTTTGCCGTTGGCGACTTAACGTCTTTTCTCTTTGTTTTTCAGAGGCCAACGCCACTCTTCAGGAACAGCTGGGCGAAGTCAGCACGGCCCTTCGCGCCAAGGAGGAGGAGTGCGGCAAGCTCGCCAAAGAGCACGACCTGCTGGCCGAGCAGTTGGCGGAGCAGAAGGAGCTGCTGAAGGCGGCTTAGGACGAGGCGGGGAGGAAAGAGACCGCCCTCCTGACTGAGTTCGAGATGGAGCGCTCCTCTTGGACCGACAGGGAGGCGATGCTGACTTCCAGCTTCCACGAGATCGAGGACATTGTTGATGGTGAGTTTCTTTTCTTTCTTTCCTTAAGCTGCCGGCTGCAAGTTAGGCCGACTGCTGACTTTCTCTCTGCTTCTTTCTGTTTTGGGCAGACTTCTTCCCTGGCCACTTGCAAGCGGTCAATCAAGCCATCGAGGCTGATCGTGAGGCGCGGAGGGCGAATGGTGAGGAGATCCCCGCCAACGCCCCGCTGACCGTCGATGAACAGCTGCTGAGTATCGAGACCCGTCTGCGGCTGGCTCATCGGTTGCTGCGCCGTCTTCAATGTGCCGGGGCCCAGGCGGTTTCTGCCCTGTGGCCAGGGGTGCCGGCTCTGCGCACCGCCAGTCGAACTGCCGACTGGCTGGAGGTCGCGGCCGGCCGTCTTGAGGCTTGGAAGGGTTCCTCGGCCCAGGCTGGAGCGTGCTGGGCCTTGGAATTTGTCAAGGCTTGGTATCCAGGGCTGGACCTGGACCGGCTGGCCGCATTTCGGTCAGAGGCCCAGGCAGAACTGGCGGCTGTGGAAGGCGCCCTCATCGAGCGCGCAGCGGCGATCGCCGACTACACCGACACCAACGTCTTCGTTCCCGAGTGGGCCGCGAACGGTGAGGAGGTGCCTCCGGAGTGGTTCGGGATGAACCCCGACTACGGCGAAGACTCGGCGGAGGTGATTGGCTCCAGCACCGAGGAGGAAGACGAGGCGGGGGATGAGGATGATACGGAGGCGCCAGAAGACGGAGCGGACGACCAGCCTCAGCTCGATCGCGCCTCCAGCAACGAGCCACGTCCGACTGGGCCGACTGCCGCCGGAGGCGACCAAGCCGAGACTGCCCAGCCAGCCGCCCCAGCGCCTGACACCGCCATCTACGCCGACCCACCGAACCCGTCTGCTGCTCCTTAGGCTGCCGTCTTGTCCTTACTTTATCTGTTTTTCATAGTCTTTGAAGAACTTGTTAATTTGCACAATTCCACCCGCGGGGTGTATTTTGAACTCGGCCAGAGGCCTTTGCTTATGTAAATATCTATTTGCCTTCTATCTTTCCTTGCTTATTTCTCTTTTTTGGCTTTTTCCTTTGCCGCCTTCCCATAGTCGCTGCTTTGCCAGACGGACAGCCGCTCCGCGGACTACCGCAAGTTAAATGCTTGGCTACCTTAGGGAAGGCAAGTACTTCGCCCTTTTAGAGTTTTTTAACAAGTGGGATAGAAGGCGGAGAGCCGACTACTCGAGAGTCGGCTCTGCAGAGAGAGGCTGGGAGCCGACTTGGGCTATGCATACGCTTTAGGTCCTTAGCCATTTTTTCATGTGCGCACTCGTTCTTGCTTATACTCTGCCTACCAACAGTCGCTTTACGAGCTGCGGCTTTCGACAGGAGACGGCTTGAGCGCAGCACACTACTTGTCCGACTGCAGGAAGCATTTCATAGCGCAAGACGGCAAGTCCCCGGGCCGACTAGTCGAACCCGGTGCCAAGCGATATGACAAAAAAGTAGCATACTCGGAGGCATAATTCTTATCATACAGATAACAAAAAGGGCAGTGCCCGAGCTCGTCTCGGGGGCCCAAAGTCTCGGTACTTTAACACAAAGGATAGCGTGGTACATACTACATTAACTATAAAATCTTCGGAGAAGATTTGCATTCCATGTCCATTCTGACTCCTTGCCGGAGTCGTCCCTCTTGCGCGCTCGAGGCTTCTGAGCGTCGATTAGGTAGTAGGAGCCGTTGCCCAGCACTTTGCTGATGATGAAGGGGCCTTCCCAAGGTGCCGACAACTTGTGCTGGCCGGCTGTTCGCTGAATCAGCCGGAGCACAAGGTCGCCCTCTTGAAACAATCTCGGCTTGACCTTTCGGCTGTAGTATCGGCGCAGACTCTGCTGGTAAATGCCGGACCGGCTGAGTGCCAACAGCCGGCCCTCTTCCAGCAGGTCAACGCCGTCTTGGCGTGCTTCTTCGGCTTCCTCTTCGGTGTACATGGTGACTCGTGGAGAGTCGAACTCTATGTCCGTCGGGATGACGGCTTCGGCACCGTAGACGAGGAAGAAAGGCGTGAAGCCGGTTGACTTGTTTGGAGTTGTGCGCAGACTCCAGAGGACGGCTGGTAGCTCCTCAACCCAACAGCCGGCCGAATGCTCGAGTGGTTCGACCAGTCGAGGCTTGATGCCGGACAGGATGAGGTCGTTTGCTCGCTCCACTTGGCCGTTTGACTGCGGATGGGCAACGGACGCTAAGTCCAGTCGGATGCCCTGCGTCGCGCAGAAACGAGCCAAGGCGCCTTTGGCGAAATTTGTGCCGTTGTCGGTGATGATGTTGTGCGGTATGCCATACCGCACCGTGATGTCGGCGATGAAAGTCACTGCAGTCGGACCGTTCAACTTCTTGATGGGCTTTGCTTCTATCCACTTGGTGAACTTGTCCACCGCGACAAGCAGATGAGTTAGGCCGCCTCGGGCCGTCTTGAATGGTCCCACCATGTCCAGGCCCCAAACTGCGAAGGGCCAGGCGATGGGGATTGTTTTCAGCGCGGAAGCCGGCTGAAGTGGCTTGGAGCGGAACTTCTGGCACCCTTTGCATTTTTGGACTAACTCTTTAGCCTCCTCCAGGGCAGTCGGCCAGAAGAAACCGTGCCGAAAGGCTTTGGCGACGAGTGCTCTTGAAGCTGCATGGTGGCCGCACTCGCCCTGATGAATGTCTCTGAGAATTGCTTGGCAATGTTCTGGCTCTACGCAGCGCTGGTAGACACCAGTGATACTGCGCCTGACCAGCTCTCTGTTGACTATGGTGTATGCTGCCGCTCGGCGTTGCACTTGCCGAGCCAAGATCTCATCAGTCGGCAGCTCTCTGTTTACGAGAAATTTGAGGATGGGCTGCGCCCACGAGGGTGCTGCTATTTCTTCAACCATCACCACAGCGACTTGGACAAGGGTGGATGGGCTGGGAGGCGGCGGGCTGGAGTCTGCGGCCGCTTGCTGGATTGACGGAGTCCCCGGGCCGACTGGCGCAGTCCCTGGGCTGACTGGCGCAGTCCCCGGGCCGGGTTCTGAAGTCCCCGGGCTGGCTTCGACTGTGATTTTCTTGGGGCCGTCTGCTGGGGCTCTTGAGTCAGATCCGACTTCTTCAGGAGGAGCCGGCACAAAGATGGAGTCTGATTTTGGTGAAGGCTTGATAGACGGCTTGAGGAGGCGCTGAAGAGCGACGCCGGAAGGTATTGCTTGGCGGGTGGAGCCGACTCGTGCCAAGGCGTCTTCTTGATCATTGTCGTTTCTCGGCACGTGAAGGAACTCACACCCTTCAAAGTATCCGCTGAGTTGCTGCACCAGGAAGCGGTAGCTCGCCATGTTTGCGTCTTTGGTGTCCCAGTCACCAGATGACTGCTGGACCACCAAATCGGAGTCGCCATAGCACAGGATCCAGCGAATGCCGAGTTCTTTGGCAAGACGGAGCCCGTGAATGAGCGCCTCGTATTCGGCGACGTTGTTGGAGGCGGCGAAGTGGATCTGCAGCACATACTTGAGCTTGTCGCCTTTAGGGGAGGTGAGGACGGTGCCGGCTCCCAGGCCGGTGCGCATCTTGGAGCCGTCGAAATGCATCCGCCAATGGGTGGAGTCGGGCGCTGGCAGCAGGTACTGGATCTCGGCCCAGTCGACGAGGAAGTCAGCCAGCGCTTGCGACTTGATGGTGGTGCGGGGCTGGTAGTAGATGGTGTAAGGAGCTAGATCTATGGCCCATTTGGCTACTCGGCCGGAGGCGTCTCGGCTTCCAATGATCTCGGCCAACAGAGCCGTGCAAACCACGGTGATTGGATGCTCTTGAAAGTAAGGCTTCAGCTTCTTGGCGGCAAAATGCACACCGTAGCACATCTTCTGGTAATGGGGGTAGTTCTGCTTGGAGTTCGACAGTACCTCGCTCAAGTAATATACCGGTCTCTGGACAGGGAGCGCCTTGCCTTCCTCTTTGCGTTCGACTACGATGACTATGCTGACTACTCGGCTGGTGGCAGCGATGTACAGGAGCATGGGCTCTTTAGGAGTCGGAGCCGCCAACACAGGGGGAGTAGTCAACATCTTCTTCAGCTGGAGAAATGCTTCATCCGCCTTGTGGTTCCACTCGAAAAAGGTGGTCTTCTTCATCAATTGATACAGAGGCAGAGCTTTCTTGCCCAACCGACTGATGAATCGGCTGATGGACGCCAAGCAGCCGGTGAACTTCTGCACATCTAACAGTCGGCTGGGTACCTCCATCCTCTCGATGGCCTTGATCTTCACAGGGTTGCACTCTATGCCGCGTTCGGAGACCAGGAAGCCAAGGAGTTGGCCGGTTGGTACTCCGAAAACGCACTTCTCAGGGTTGAGCTTGATCTGGAATCGGCGCAGGTTCTCAAAGGTCTCCTTGAGGTCTTCCAGCAGCGTCCCACGCTTCTCCATCTTCACAACCACATAATCCACGTAGACATGGGCATTCCTGCCGAGTTGCTTGAGGAGGCACTTCTGCATGCAACGCTGAAAGGTGGTGCCGGCATTCCTCAAGCCGAACGTCATCGTCAGGTAACAAAAGGCTCCGAATGGTGTGATGAAGGCGATCTTCAGTCTGTCTGCCGGGTTCAGCTTGATTTGGTGATAACCTGAATATGCATCTAAGAAACTCAGCAGCTCGCATCCGGCTGTGGAGTCTATCACTTGGTCGATTCTTGGCAGGGCAAACGGATCCTTTGGGCAGGCTTTGTTGAGGCTTGTGTAATCAATGCACATCCTCCATTGCTTGTTTTTCTTCAGTACCAAAACCTGGTTTGCCAGCCACTCTGGAAAAAACACCTCCATGATGAAGCCGGCCGCAAGAAGCCGGGCTATCTCCTCTCCAACAACTCTTCTCTTCTCTTCTGACAGGCGGCACAAGGGCTGCCTGACGGGTTTCACATCTGGCCTGACATGTAGCTTGTGCTCGGCGAATTCCGTCGGTACACCTGGCATGTCTTTGGGGGACCATGCAAAGATGTCTCGATTCTCACGGAGGAAGTCGACAAGCTCGCCTTCCTATTTGCTGTCAAGGTTTGCACCCACGACAGTGCACCTCTCTGGGTGCTCCGGGTCCAAGGGTATCTTCTTGGTCTCTTTGGCCGGCTTGAACGAACCTTCAGCTTCCGACTCCTTGGGGTCAGGCGACATTTCTGGCTGCTTTCCGGCCATTGCCACGACCCGGTCAAGGAGCCGCTTCTCAGCTGCGATCACCAGGGACTCGGCCAGCCGGCTGCTCTCGGCCGCGCAGGCGGACGACTTTCTGTAGTCGTCGGCTACGGTCAGAATTCCCTTGGAACTCGACATCTTCATCTTGAGGTAGGCGTAGTGAGGAACTGCCATGAACTTGGCCAAGGCAGGTCGGCCAAGCAGTGCGTGGTATGGGCTTTCAAGGTCCACTACTTCGAACCAGACCGGCTCTCGGCGGAAATGATCTTTGTCTCCGAAGAGGACGTCTATCAGGATCTTGCCGATAGATGAGCAGGAAAGGCCGGGTACAATACCATGGAACACAGTCCGGCTGCTCTGCAGCTGTCTTTGCTTGATTCCTAGCTTCTCCATGGTATCTTTGTATAGGATGTTGATGCTGCTGCCTCCGTCTATCAGTACTCTCGAGAAGCGGGCGGCCCGCCTATCAGTGGCCAAGGTGGCACCTAGGACCAGGGCATAGGAGCCCGGATTCGGCATCACCTCTGGGTGATCCCCTCTGCTCCAACTGATAGGCTTCTCGGACCAATGCATGAACTCTGGAGTATTTGTTGCTACCGCATTTACTTCTTGCTGCTGCCGTCGTCTGCTGCGCCGATCATCAGCCACACCGGTGAACACCACGTAAGCTCCATGCTCTTCTGGGTACTCGTCTTGCACTGCGCCGACTGGCCGCACAGCCGGCTGCTGGGGTGGCGGCGGAGGCGGCGGCCCAGCAGGCGGAGGGGGTAGGAGGCCGTCTCCCTTGGCAATTTTGGTGAGCCAGTGGCACTTTCGGGTGGTATGGTTTGACGGCTTCGCGCCACTGTGGAACTTGCAGGGACCATCCAGAGTCTGCTCATAGGAAAAGGCCGGCAACCAATTGGATTTGCCGCCTTTCTGACGTTTGGCCGGAGGCTGCCCCTCCGGCTATTGATCTTCGACTGTCGCAACCTGCCGACTATTGGAAGTCGGCGGTTGGGCCTTGCGTTTGTTGTCGCTCTGTTGTTGGCGCCGACTGGTGTCTCCAGCTGGAGTTCTCGGAGCCTGAGGGGCCACCTTGCCAGCTGCATTGACTTGAATCTCCGTCTTCATGGATGAGTCGGCCATGGCGTACTTGTCTGCTATAACCAGCAGTTCGTCGAGGGTTTCTGGCTCGTCGCAGAGGAGCCTATGCTTGAGGAGGGTGCCTTCTCGGCACCCGACAGTGAAGTACTCGATAGCCTGCACCTCGTGCACGCCCTCACAAGAGTTCCGAAGCTCGCCCCAGCGCGTGAGGTAGTCGCGTGTTGACTCATCAGGGCCTTGCACGCACAAGGAAAGCTGGCGCGGCTTGGGAGGTCGCTTGTACGTGCTCGTGAAGTTGCGGATGAAGGCTTTGGTGAAGTCAACCCAGCTGTTGATGCTGCGAGGCTTCAGACTGTTCAACCATGTCTGGGCCGTGCCCTGGAGCATGAGTGGAACGTACTTCACGGCAACCCGCTTGTTGCCGTTCGCTATGCTGACGGCCGTGGAGTAATCTATCAGCCAGTCTTCCGGCTTCACAGAGCCGGTGTACTTGGGTGTGTCTCGGGGGAGCGTTAACCCTTTGGGGAAGGGCTCGTCTCGGATGCGGGGTCCAAAACAAGGCGGACCCAGCTCGTCTTCTTCTTCCAGCGCCAGGGATCGGTGGAGTCGGTCGATCCGAAGGCGGGCGTCGCTCTCTCCGACTCCTCGACGGCCGAGGCGGCCGCTGAGAGTCGGATGCTCAACAGGCGGCGGGGAAACTCACCGTTCTCTTCTTGGCGGGGGAGGCAGGTAGTCGTCCCGCCGCTCTACTGCTCTCGGGCGGCCGTCTTGGTCGCGCTCAATGGTGATGTGAGTCCGACTGCGACTGACAGCCGACTCCTTTTCTTTCCTTCCGCGGCCTCCGCCAGTCGGCGTCCGAGATGTCGCGCCTTGATCTTGGCGGGGAGGCAAGTCGTCGTTCGGTTGCTGCAGCGCATCCGTGCGGCCGCCGGCCGCGTTCTGCGCAGCAACCGCGTTGAGGAGCTGCTGGACTCGCTCCGTCATCATGCGGCGCTCTTCGCCCTCGAAGTTCTTCAGCTCGTCTGTCACCGCTTGGGCAGTGCAGATGTTCTCCGCAGGGGTGGCGTATATGGGGCGTTTAGCCCCGAACAAGTTGGCGATGGTTGCGCCGCGCTGCCGGACCGCTCCTAGGCGGCTCGGCCCAGTTGGAGCTGGCGAGCCGCCTACGGCGCGATCCATCTCGCGCTGGTAGGCTTCTGACAAGGGCCTCATGCTCGCCAGCCTCTTGGCGCCTTCGATGATCTGAAGGCGGCGTGTCTCTAGCGTCTCGGCGTCTGCGTCCTCTGGAATGGGTGCAGTTAGGTCTTGTAGGGCCGCAGCAAGCGGGTCCTGAGCTTCTTCACCGGAGCGCTCACCGTGACTGATGACGAGCACCTCCGTGACGGTGCTTCCGCCACTCTCCTCATGAGGAAGCGGCTCGTCGTAGACCACCACGTTGGTGGGGAAAGTGTCAAGCGACACGGCGTCGGAGTCGACCAGCATCGGGTCGGTGGAGCCTACGGACTCCAAGTCCACGGCAGGCTCGCCGGCGATGTGAAGTTGGTCGAGGAGGCCCGCGAGGAGACTCTCGGGGCCACCCGTGCCTGCGTCGGATGCAGGCTCGTCGGAGAGTCGAACCTCGCCGACAAGTTCGACGAGGATGCTCGCTGCATAGGCGGCCTCAGTGCCGTGCAGCGCGTCGATACAGACTCCATCTGGCGAGCCTAGTTAGCTGCGCTCGCCAGGGAGGAAGAGAGTTCCCGTCCAGAACAGATCTCCGGACGATGGTGCACCAGGCCCCACGGTGGGCGCCAAATGTTGGGGGTTGGGTGCGACATATGCCAAAGGATGGCTTATCATGGTGGGGGCGAGTAGAACATCGCCGGTGCCTGGAAACGGGATGAGGCGAAGACATGCACGCCAGCGGATCTTTCCCAGCTTCAGGGCTCTCCGAGGAGATAACACCCCTACGGCTGCTCTGCGGGGTCTCCGCATGATCACTAAGGCAAAGTGAATACAAGGGTGCTCCTAGAGCTGTTTCTGGAAGAAGGAGAAGGCAAGGCTAGCTCTCTCCCTCCTTCATATTCTGTCTAATGCTACTGGATGCGAACCCTTTGCATGGGTGCCCTGGGGGGTTTATATAGGCCTACCCCCAAGGTTACAATGGTAAATCCGGCTGGGCACGGGTCCCCGCCGTCAGTCTCTCAGGTGCCATCTTCTCCGCCGACTCCTGGGGCCCGCCGACTGGTGAGCCCCGCTCAGGGAGTCCTGGACTAGGGGGTGTCCGGACAGCCGGACTATCAATGTTCGCCGGACTATCAAGACTATGAAGATACAAGATTGAAGACTCTGCCCCGTGTCCGGATGGGACTTTCCTTGGCGTGGAAGGCAAGCTTGGCAATACGGATATGTAGATCTCCTACCATTGTAACCGACTCTGTGTAACCCTAGCCCTCTCCGGTATCTATATAAACCGGAGGGCTTTAGTCCGTAGGACAACATACAATCATACCATAGGCTAGCTTCTAGGGTTTAGCCTCCTTGATCTCGTGGTAGATCTACTCTTGTACTAACCATATCATCAATATCAATCAAGAAGGAGTAGGGTTTTACCTCCATCGAGAGGGCCCGAACCTGGGTAAAAAACATCGTGTCCCTTGTCTCCTGTTACCATCCGCCTAGACGCACAGTTCGGGACCCCCTACCCGAGATCCGCCGGTTTTGACACCGACACCCGCCGACTGTCCTGGTACGAGGGCATCAGCCCGTGCCCGCCGCGGTTCGGTCTTGCCGGCTGCAGATTACTGTAGCCGTGCTTCTAAATGACGCAGGCCTGGTCATGGGGTTATGGCAACAGTGCCGCGATATGCAGCACAGAGGCGGGCGTAAGGTGGTGGAGCTGGAGTCCGTAGAACTTCAGGAGCCCGCGGAGGAACGGATGTATTGGAAATCCGAGTCCCCTCGTCAGATAAGGGACAAAACATACTCGCTCCCCCTTATTGGGGCTTGGAGTGTCCTCCGCTTGTCTCCCACCTTGATAAGTAACCAGTCCGGCCCGGACTGGGATCATAATGGCCGGAGGGAGGAATCCCCCCGTTTGGAGCTTCTCGAGCTCGTTGTGCGAAATAAAGCACCTCCTCCAACTCCCCGGCGGTGGGCTGGGAGCGCGCGAAGAAGAGCCGTGGTGACGATCCATGGTGGAATGGATTTCTAGGTCAAAGGCGCTTCGATGGAGTATTCACGGGAGGAAGATGGTGTGGTTTGGATCTGAATTCTTGCCTCTTTTATAGGCGGTCGACTCGCACAATTGGGGGGTGAAATGCAAAAAACACCCTGGCTTTTCGCATTCGTGCGACGCGTGGAAGAGGGCCTTTATTTGGCATAGAAGCCGAGGAGCACAGTATTCAAGATAAAGCCGGACACTGTTCGGCAGGTACATGGAATTTGAAGGGAGAACCCGCCTTGCAAGGCCGAAGACTATAAACGCGCTGGACTTATCGTCATTGAAGCCTGGTTCGGGGGCTACTGAGGGAGTCCTGGACTAGGGGGTGTCCGGACAGCCGGACTATCAATGTCCGCCGGACTATCAAGACTATGAAGATACAAGATTGAAGACTCTGCCCCATGTCCGGATGGGACTTTCCTTGGCGTGGAAGGCAAGCTTGGCAATACGGATATGTAGATCTCCTACCATTGTAACCGACTCTTTGTAACCCTAGCCCTCTCCGGTATCTATATAAACCGGAGGGCTTTAGTCCGTAGGACAACATACAATCATACCATAGGCTAGCTTCTAGGGTTTAGCCTCCTTGATCTCGTGGTAGATCTACTCTTGTACTACCCATATCATCAATATCAATCAACCTGGGTAAAAAACATCGTGTCCCTTGTCTCCTATTACCATCCGCCTAGACGCACAGTTCGGGACCCCCTACCCGAGATCCACCGGTTTTGACACCGACATTGGTGCTTTCATTGAGAGTTCCTCTGTGTCGTCACCGATAGAGCGGATGCCTCCCCCCGTCTTCAAAGACGATATTTTCGCCGGAGGGGCCTTGGCCGCCGGCCAAACTATCTGGCTTGGTGGTTTTCTCATGACCGCCTGTTCGGCCGCCGCTTCGACAATGACTTCTCAAGTCGTCGAAAGCAATCTTCGCGTCAGCCCTAAAGCTGCCGAACAGTTAGATCCAATGGAGCTCTCATCTGTCAACGAGCTCTTGGATCGCATCGCCGCCCTGGGAGTCGCTACGGACTACAACCAGATTGGGCTTAAAACCGATCTGAGAGAGATTAACTCTCCCCAGGCCATCCACCACGTCGCAGTGGTGGAAGAGCAATACGACAACTCTTCGCCGGTGTTGAGAACAATTCATGTCCGGATTCCCGAACCCTCCATGCCGGATTCCCGCGGAGGGACGGACTTCGATCGAGCATCGAACTTAAAATCATGCATCGCCCCGGACTCGCTGGATTGTCCCCAGCAAAACACACTTCCGAATTCGGAAACCCCTTGGCCTTTGAGCCTCAAGATGGGCAGGGATCCGGATTTTATTCCACCCACCCGCCCAGACATATGCGATCTATCTCTAATACGGCAAGAGCCTACAGAAACAGTACATCACTACTGGGCCATATTCCTCCTGGTTATGGACAGGATAAAGGACTGCCAAGAGGAAAACGCAATATCAATCTTCCGCAATAACTGCACGGACAAGGGAATACTAAACGCCATTGATCATCGCAAAATTATGCGCTTTACCGATCTGGCGTCCATAGTACGAAAGTACTGTGCGATGGAGAGTTTCCGGAAAACCGAAAATCAATTTTGGGATAATCCGGCCCCAAACCCAGTCCGCAGTAAAAGGGCGCCTTACACTCAGGCCCCAGATGCAAAAACGAAAAAACAAAAACCCAGTCAGGGAAATGGAACCATACTGGAGGGATGGCTCAATGGACCCTGTAAGCTTCATAATACAGAGGGAGCCGTCCCAACACATAGCCTTCGACCATGTTGGATATTACGGCAGGTGGCCAAAAGTGGCGAAGAGCTTCTAGCTCCGGGAAACCACTCCAACAATACCAGCACGGTATCAATAGTCTTCGAGACTTTCGCATCAAATAATATGAGAAAACGATCAATCCGCGAACTCGCCGAAGTCTACCAAGTAGCAACAGCAAATCCATGGAGCGACACAGCCATTACCTTCAATGGCAGCGACGAGCCCATATTCCGAACAACCAGAGCCCCAGCCGCACTGGTACTTAGTCCCATAGTGGACGTCTTTCGACTGACAAAAGTCCTCATGGACGGCGGCAGCGGACTAAACCTCATTTACGAGGAAACTCTGCGAAAAATGGAAATCGATTGGAGCCGTATTGAGCGAAGCAGCACAACCTTTAGAGGAATAATCCCTAGCCGGGAAGCGCGCTGCACAGGAAAAATCACACTCGATGTGGTGTTCGGCTCTCCGGACAATTACAGATCCGAAGAAGTCACATTCCAGGTGGCCTCGTTCAGCAGTGGATACCACGCCATATTAGGACGAGAGGCATTCACAATTTTTCAAGCAATACCTCATTACGGGTACATGAAGCTTAAAATGCCTGGGCCCAACGGAATAATCACTCTCGCTAGTGATCCGGACATAGCACTCCGCGCCGAAAACAAGACAACCGCACTAGCCCTCGAGGCACTATCCGAAGCCTTAGCGGCAGAGGAACTCACCGCGCTGCGCTCTACGGTAAACAGGGACGATGTGATACTCGATAAAAGATCCAAGTCCACCTCCTTCAAACCAGCAGACGAGATAATAAAATTCCAGGTCCATCCAATGGACCCAACAAAGACGGCCTCCATTGGGGCACAGTTGAACCCCGAAATAGACGCCGCACTGCACGAATTCCTGCGGGAAAATTGGGATATCTTCGCCTGGCATCCTTCAGACATGCCCGGAATCCCCCGCAGGTTGGCTGAACACAGCCTCAACATCCTAAAAGGATTCAAGCCAGTCAAACAGGCTCTTCGACGATTTTCTGAGCCCAAAAGACAGGCAATGGGAGAAGAGCTAGCCAAACTATTGGAAGCCGGATTCATTAGAGATATCAAACATCTGGACTGGCTAGCAAATTTGGTGATGGTACCAAAGAAGGATAAATCCTGGCGCCTCTGTGTCGATTTTAAAGACCTAAATAAAGCTTGCCCAAAGGATCCCTTCCCTCTCACCCGCATCGATCAAATCATCGATGCCACAGCAGGGCACGATTCTTTGTGCTTCCTGGACACATACTCTGGCTATCATCAAATCAAGATGGCGGAAGCAGACCAAGCCGCAGCGGCATTTATCACTCCATATGGACCATTCTGCTTCAACACGATGCCCTTCGGACTCAAAAACGCCGGCGCAACATATCAGCGCATGATTCAAACATGTCTGGCCACCCAGATCGGCAAAACAGTCGAGGCATACGTAGACGACGTAGTCGTCAAAACAAAACACGTCGAAACTTTAGTAGACGATTTGAGGCTCACATTCGACAACCTCAGAGCATATGACATCAAGCTGAATCCGGAAAAATGCGTGTTCGGCGTACCAGCCGGAAAGCTGCTGGGCTTCATTGTATCCGGTAGAGGAATTGAAGCAAATCCGGCCAAAATCCAAGCTCTGTCACAGTTGGATATTCCAAAAGACCTCAAACAAATACAAAAATTAACAGGATGCGTGGCAGCATTAAGCCGCTTTATCTCCCGTTTAGGAGAAAAGGCGTTTCCCCTCTATCGCCTCCTCAGGCGCACCAAACACTTCGAGTGGACGGATGCTGCCACTGCCGGACTCGAAGAAATAAAGGCCATACTGGCAACAAATCCGGTCCTGGCAGCGCCCACTCTGGGCGAACCAATGTTGTTATACATCGCAGCAACACATCAAGTTGTAAGCGCAGTGCTCGTCGTCGAACGAGCGACAGAAGGGCATAAATTCCCTCTTCAAAAACCAGTGTATTATGTATCCACTGTGTTAACCCCCTGCAAATCCCGTTACCCGCACTATCAGAAGATAGCATATGCGGTGTTCATGGCGTCTCGAAAGCTCCGGCACTACTTTCAAGAGTGCTCGATAACAGTGGCCTCTGAAGTACCACTCAATGACATTATAAATAACCGCGACGCAACAGGCAGGATAGCAAAATGGGCCATTGAGCTCTTACCATTCGACATCACTTATAAACCTCGACGAGCTATAAAGTCACAAGTTTTGGCTGACTTCGTCGCCGAATGGACTGAAGCCGAACTCCCTAAAGAGTACGACACGTACTCCAATTGGACTATGCATTTCGACGGCTCCAAAATGTTGGCCGGACTGGGGGCTGGCGTCGTCCTGACGTCCCCCACTGGAGATACAGTCCAGTATGTACTTCAAATAATGTACACGGACTCCAACAATGCAGCCGAATACGAGGCCATGTTACATGGTCTCCGGATGGCAGTCTCCATGGGCATTCAATGCCTAGAGGTGCGGGGACTCAAACCTTGCAATATCCCAGATAAATGGAGACTTCGACGCCAAGGATCCGAAAATGGCAGCATATCGTAACGCTGTCCTAAAAATGTCAGCCCGGTTTGAAGGACTCGAATTCCATCACATAGCCCGAGATAATAACCAAGCGGCCGACGTCCTGGCACGCATCGGTGCTAAACATGATGCTGTCCCTCCAAATATCTTCCTGGAACGGCTCTTCAAGCCATCCGTACTATGCGAAGAGGAGCCCGGTAGCTGCAAACCGGAGAAAACCGCACCAACTGGTGATTCGGCAGACAACATAACACCCTCCGCCCACGTCATAATGGCGGTAATCGCCGCGTGGACAGAACCTTTCCTAGCCTACTTACTTAGGTAGGAACTTCCCGAAGACCAAAATGAGGCCCGCTGCATAGTCCGGCGATCGAAGGCCTACAAGGTCCATGAGGGAGAACTTTATAAGAAAAGTACCACCGGAGTCCTTCAAAGGTGTATCTCCGAAGAAGAAGGGCGAAACCTCCTGGCTGAAATTCATGCCGGACTAGGCGGACACCATGCAGCAGCCCGGGCCCTTGTAGGAAAGGCATTCCGTACAGGATTTTATTGGCCGACAGCTCGGGCAGACGCATAGGACTTGGTCCAGCGATGCGTTGGTTGTCAGCTCTTTGCTAATCAGAGCCATATGCCACCCACCGCCCTCAAAACCATACCCATTACCTGGCCGTTCGCGGTCTGGGGGCTTGACATGGTTGGACCCCTTAAAGGGGGAACCCACAAGAAAAAGTACCTATTGGTCATGGTGGATAAATTCACCAAATGGATAGAGGCCAAACCGGTCAAAACGGCAGAGTCCGGACCAGTGATAGACTTTATATTAGGGGTGGTACACCGTTACGGAGTCCCCCATAGTATCATCACCGACAATGGCACGAACTTCACAGCCGACGAGGTTAAGTCATGGTGCAAAAATATGGGCATCAAGCTCGACTATGCGTCAGTCTATCACCCTCAAACCAACGGTCAAGTGGAAAGAGCAAATGGTCTAATAATGAGCGGCATTAAACCCAGACTAGTGAGGTCACTCACCAAATCCGACACACAATGGGTCGAGGAGCTCGACTCCGTACTCTGGGGGCTGCGGACAACGCCTAACCGTACTACCGGATTCACACCATTTTTTATGGTATACGGCGCAGAGGCAGTCTTGCCCTGTGACATTATTCATGACTCACCTCGAGTGCGCATGTATGAAGAAAGAGAAGCCGAGCTTGATCGGCAGGACAGCTTGGACACATTGGAGGAAGAACGCGATGTCGCGAAGGCTCGTTCCGCATTCTATCAGCAGCAGGCCCGAAGATATCAAAGCAGAGAAGTACGGGCCAAGACTTACAACATTGGTGAACTAGTTCTATGCCTGCCGGACAAGAAAAAGGACAAGCTCAAGCCCAAATGGGAGGGTCCCTTCATCATCGATCAAGTACTGACCGGCGGAGCGTACCGTCTACGAAATGCGTCGGATAACCGACTCGAGCCGAACCCATGGAACGCAGCCCGCCTCCGACGATTCTATGCCTAGCACCAGACTAAGAGTTCGTCCCCTTCCCCCGTCCAAACTTTTACACTTCGGCTGTCTTTTGTTTCTCTTTTTATCCTTTTTTATTAAAAAACCTTTCCGGGCCTATTCTTTGCATTCTTTGCATACGCATGATGTGCTATCCGCACTCATTATTCCCGGGGGCTTCTTTTACAGAAGCTCAATTATACGCATGATGTGCTATCCGCACTCATTATTCCTGGGGGCTTCTTTTATAGAAGCCTAATTATACGGGTTTTATACCCATCACATGTGTCAAGCTTCCACATGTACCTTTTATTCGCCATTATATGCATCGATTTGACTTAAGTTTTGGCCAAGCTGGGTTGCCTGGCTCCTGTGCTTACCCCTACGTTCCCGATTGTTCGGCTAGGAGGTAAAGGGAGCACCTCTGCGATTGTTACTGCCGGGTCAGCCGGATGTGTACCTCAGACTGGGTGAAGCCGAAAGCTAGTGTTCTTAAGGGAATATTCGGTCGGTGACTTAAAAGATGACTTTTTACCTATTTATCTATCTGCCCCCAGATGTTTTACTGCTTTCTTTGCAGTCCGGACATGCACTTTAGGGCATGCCTCCCAGCGAAAGGAACCCTTAACGGAACTATTCTCCCTGGAAGATGTTTCTTACTAACCATGTAATATAACATAACTAGTTGGGCACTTGTCTGATAAAGCACTAATGACCCCTACGCCTGGTCTCCATGCATACCACGGTTTTTTCTTAACCAAAAAGGTATTCGGACACACTCCGGACTCTAGGGTCCCGAGGTCGAAGCGAAAAGGTCGGCAAAGACAAACGATCTACAATCCGGCTAGAAGGCATTTCACATATCGCTTCAAAGGATAACATACGTTGTCAAATTTATTGATTGTATTCCTCCTCAATCCCGTCTAACAGGCTGTCTAATTTACAGTCCTGTTGGGAAAATTTAGCAGCCAACTCTACTTGGCTATACACTAAACTCACAGGGATCTCCTTCCCGTCGGGCCCCACCAGTCCAACTTCGGCCATGTGGTTGGGATCTGCCTTCTTGTACCGCGTCTTCACCATGGCCCAAGCCTCCCTCGCACCTTGACGGCAAGCCGAAATCTTCCACAAACGGAAGCGCTGCCGTACCCCCTGCAGCTTCTCCGCAAGCTCCCCGAGGCCCTCGGGTAGGGTGAGGGTTGGCCATAAAGCCTGAATGACGCCGCTCATTGCCTGCCGAACTCGTTCGAGTAGTTGCAACAGTTCGGGAAGTTGATCACCCATTGATATGGGCATCTCCTCTGCAGGACAACCCGTGAGTATACCTACAAGACATATCATGTCAAAACGCTTCCCCGCCAGACTCTTATTTTCAAAACAGTTCGCTCAAGCACTTACTATAAATGCTGCGACGAAGCCGCTGATTCTCCTTAACGGAGCCAGACAGCTCGGTCTGTACGCCTTTCAGCTCTTCTCCGAGCTTGGCGTTGGCATCTTGGAGCTTGTTCCTTTCCTGCTGAACTCTATTCAGCACACTCTCGCCAGCCTTTAGCTGGCGTAGCAATGCTTGCCTGTCCGGATCTTGTCCGGCGGTACCTGCAAATGTCATTATTAGACTCGCGCGCACGCCGCACAGCGCTTATATTTATTAATAAAAATGTGTTACCAGGAGGGGTCTTTCCGTCTCCTCCTGCGGCAGCAAGTGCGGCCTCAAGTTGGGCCTTGCAATCTTGCAGCTCCCGAGACAGCTGGGTGTTCTTCTCGTTAAGTGCCTGAAATTTACAATGATCCTTAAATCAGTTAGCATAACTAATTTAAGTCTCGAGGGCTACTGGTATATACAACCATTAAAATTTCCTTACCCGTATGTCTTTCACATACTGCTCCGTGGCTCTGGTAAAACCATTTTGAGCAGCACGGAGATGCACGTCCCCTACGTTAAAGGCGTCCAATGCCTCAGGGGAAAAGCACGCTTCTTGAAATACTGTCCGGCGGCGCCTATGGTTCATGGCGCTCTCCACCTCAGACTTGGTGGCGGACAGTCTGTCGGTATCCTCCGTTGGAGAAGGATCCGGCTGGCGTCTTGCGCTTGCCTTCCCCTCCAGGCCGGGCGCTAGGGCCTGGCCGGTGTTGGTCGGATTGGCAATTCCTGCGCTCGCAGTCCGGCGAGCGCTTTTTCTCCTACAGAAATCATGGGCACTTAGACGTTTTCTCGGAACGTTGCTCTAAAAATTCAAATACGAGCTATACCTTTGCGGCGACGTTTCCGTCCGCACTGCGCTCCTTTTCCGCCTGCTGGTTCGGACTGACCTCTGTTGGTCGGCCGCCGCGGGCTCGGCTTCCTACTGTAAAGGCGCTTCCTGCAAAATGCCATCGTTCGCGAAGGTCAGAAATGGGCAGTGATGAGATAATGGTGTCCGGACTTCGGTCGCAGTCACCTGGGAAGCCGGACTCAGTCCGGGGTAGTCCGCCGTAATGGCGACCAAAGCATTGTCTATGCTGAGCTGGTGATACACCCCGTCGATCAGCTCCACCTCGATATCCGGGTCCTCTTCGGAGGCCGGACCCAGGGATCCTTCTGGATCCTCGGGTTGCGGAGCAGGACTTACCATGTCCTCCACAATCCGGCATAGACCCTGCGCCGAAGACATAATGTAAGAAGCTTAAACTTCGAAAGCATGGGCTGGGACCTTCAAGGTGTTCACTTACCCATCCTCTGGGGTTGATCATGGAAAACCCATTCAAAGGGTTCGTTCGAAGGAAATCCTCCTTCTCCCCCTTGTACAGACTGGACAGGATCTTCACCAGATCCTCGGTCGAATCCGGCCCTTTGCGGCCATGCCGGGTAGCGTCGTCTTCCCCGTTAAAATCCCACATGGGGTGGCCTCTGTATTGCAGTGGTTGTACCCCTCGCTTGATGCATGTCGCCATGACTCCGATCATGGTCAAGCCGGAATGAGCCATTAATCTTATCCGGCCCATCAAGTAATGGACGCTCTTGTCTTCCTCCAATCGGGGGCTCCGCGGGCGCCAGCTGAGGCGTTTCTTCAAGGGAGCAGCACTAAACTCCGGGAGGCCGATCCGGACTGGGTCTGGCAGCGGAGCGTCTTCTATATAAAACCATTCCGAGGGCCAGTCTTCGGACGCCCTCTTGGGAGTGCCGGATAGGTATCCGGTCCCGTCGATGCGCCATATTTCGGCGCCGCCCACTTGATATATGGACCCCTGGTAAGAACGGGGTACGAGGCAAAACAACCTCTTCCACAATGCGAAATGGGGCTCAATGCCCAGGAATAGCTCGCAAAGAGCTACGTAGCCCGCGATATGCAGCACAGAGGCGGGCGTAAGGTGGTGGAGCTGGAGTCCGTAGAACTTCAGGAGCCCGCGGAGGAACGGATGTATTGGAAATCCGAGTCCCCTCGTCAGATAAGGGACAAAACATACTCGCTCCCCCTTATTGGGGCTTGGAGTGTCCTCCGCCTGTCTCCCACCTTGATAAGTAACCAGTCCGGCCCGGACTGGGATCATAATGGCCGGAGGGAGGAATCCCCCCGTTTGGAGCTTCTCGAGCTCGTTGTGCGAAATAGAGCACCTCCTCCAACTCCCCGGCGGTGGGCTGGGAGCGCGCGAAGAAGAGCCGTGGTGACGATCCATGGTGGAATGGATTTCTAGGTCAAAGGCGCTTCGATGGAGTATTCACGGGAGGAAGATGGTGTGGTTTGGATCTGAATTCTTGCCTCTTTTATAGGCGGTCGACTCGCACAATTGGGGGGTGAAATGCAAAAAACACCCTGGCTTTTCGCATTCGTGCGACGCGTGGAAGAGGGCCTTTATTTGGCATAGAAGCCGAGGAGCACAGTATTCAAGATAAAGCCGGACACTGTTCGGCAGGTACATGGAATTTGAAGGGAGAACCCGCCTTGCAAGGCCGAAGACTATAAACGCGCTGGACTTATCGTCATTGAAGCCTGGTTCGGGGGATACTGAGGGAGTCCTGGACTAGGGGGTGTCCGGACAGCCGGACTATCAATGTCCGCCGGACTATCAAGACTATGAAGATACAAGATTGAAGACTCTGCCCCATGTCCGGATGGGACTTTCCTTGGCGTGGAAGGCAAGCTTGGCAATACGGATATGTAGATCTCCTACCATTGTAACCGACTCTGTGTAACCCTAGCCCTCTCTGGTATCTATATAAACCGGAGGGCTTTAGTCCGTAGGACAACATACAATCATACCATAGGCTAGCTTCTAGGGTTTAGCCTCCTTGATCTCGTGGTAGATCTACTCTTGTACTACCCATATCATCAATATCAATCAAGCAGGAGTAGGGTTTTACCTCCATCGAGAGGGCCTGAACCTGGGTAAAAAACATCGTGTCCCTTGTCTCCTGTTACCATCCGCCTAGACGCACAGTTCGGGACCCCCTACCCGAGATCCGCCGGTTTTGACACCGACACCCGCCGACTGTCCTGGTACGAGGGCATCAGCCCGTGCCCGCCGCGGGTCGGTCTTGCCGGCTGCAGATTACTGTAGCCGTGCTTCTAAATGACGCAGGCCTGGTCATGGGGTTATGGCAATAGTGCCGCTGCCTGCGGGCGATCACTGTGACCATCCCCCGGTCGCATCTGGTTAATGGCGCGTGGGGCCCGTGGGAGGAGCCGGCCGGCTTCGGGGGGCCGACTCCAATGGGTCCGACTCTTGGCGCGCCCGCCGTCTTCAATACTCTCGCTGACTGGTAGGCCCTGCCGTCTCCGGGCCGTACAGGCAAGGCGTCGTGGGTACAGGGCCCCGCCCCAGGGGCTGATGTCAGGGCTGGCATGGCAACAGTGCCATGCCGGGCGGAGATCTTCGTGAGTACGGCGTACTGTGGCCATGCTCGTCTTTAATGACCGGGTGGTTGGGAGTCGCGGGCCGACTCCCCATAGTCGGCTTCCTCGGAGTCGCCTCTGGGACTCGGCCGAGACGAGAGTCGCCTCAGGGACTCAGATCATCTTGGAGTCGTCTTCTGGAACTCGGCTCATCTTGGAGTCGCCTTCTGGGAGTCGACTTATCTTGGAGTCGCCTTCTGGGACTCGGCTTATCTTGGAGTCGCCTTCTGGGACTCGGCTTATCTTGGAGTCACCTTAGGTACTTGAGGGGCGCAGTCTGCCCTGATGTCTTGAAAGGTTCTGGGACTCGGGTTAGCCTACCCGTGGCCCATTACTCCGACAGTTAGGAAACCATAACCATCCATTGATCAACGAGCTAGTCAACTAGAGGCTTACTAGGGACATGTTGTAGTCTATGTATTCACACATGTATTACGATTTCCGGATAACACAATTACAGCATGAACAATAGACAATTATCATGAACGAGGAAATATAATAATAACCATTTTATTATTGCCTCTAGGGCATATTTCCAACAGTCTCCCACTTGCACTAGAGTCAATAATCTAGTTACATTGTGATGAATCGAACACCCATAGAGTTCTGGTGTTGATCATGTTTTGCTCGCGGAAGAGGTTTAGTCAACGGATCTGCGACATTCAGATCCGTATGCACTTTGCAAATATCTATGTCTCCATCTTGAACATTTTCACGAATGGAGTTGAAGCGACGCTTGATGTGCCCGGTCTTCTTGTGAAACCTGGGCTCCTTGGCAAGGGCAATGGCTCAAGTGTTGTCAAAGAAGAGAGTCATCAGCCCCGACGCATTGGGAATAACTCCTAGGTCGGTAATGAACTCCGTCATCCAGATTGCTTCATGTGCTGCCTCCGAGGCTGCCATGTATTCCGCTTCACATGTAGACCCACCACGACGCTTTTCTTGCAACTGCACCAGCTTACTGCCCCACCATTCAAAATATACACGTATCCGGTTTGTGACTTAGAGTCATCCAGATCTGTGTCGAAGCTAGCGTCGACGTAACACTTTACGATGAGCTCTTCGTCACCTCCATAAACGAGAAACATATCCTTAGTCCTTTTCAGGTACTTCAGGATATTCTTGACCACTGTCCAGTGTTCCATGCCGGGATTACTTTGGTACCTTCCTACCAAACTTACGGCAAGGTTTACATCAGGTCTGGTACACAACATGCCATACATAATAGACCCTATGGTTGAGGCATAGGGGATGACACTCATCTTTTCTCTATCTTCTGCCGTGGTCGGGCATTGAGCCGAGCTCAATTTCACACCTTGCAACACAGGCAAGAACCCCTTCTTGGACTGATCCATATTGAACTTTTTCAATATCTTATCAAGGTATGTGCTTTGTGAAAGACCTATGAGGCGTCTCGATTTATCTCTATAGATCTTGATGCCTAATATATAAGCAGCTTCTCCAAGGTCCTTCATTGAAAAACACTTATTCAAGTAGGCCTTTATGTTGTCCAAAAGTTCTATATCATTTCCCATCAAAAGTATGTCATCCACATATAATATGAGAAATGCTACAGAGCTCCCACTCACTTTCTTGTAAACGCAGGCTTCTCCATAAGTATGCATAAACCCAAACTCTTTGATCATCTCATCAAAGTGAATGTTCCAACTCCGAGATGCTTGCACCAATCCATAGATGGATCGCTGAAGCTTGCATACCTTGTTAGCATTCTTAGGATCAACAAAACCTTCCGGCTGCATCATATACAATTTTTCCTTAAGATAGTCGTTAAGGAATGCCGTTTTGACGTCCATTTGCCATATCTCATAATCATAGTATGCGACAATTGCTAACATGATTCATACATACTTAAGCTTCGCTACTGGAGAGAAAGTCTCATCATAGTCAACCCCTTGAACTTGTCGATAACCCTTAGCGACAAGTCGAGCCTTATAGATGGTAACATTACCATCCGCGTCCGTCTTCTTCTTAAAGATCCATTTATTTTCTATCGCTCGCCGATCATCGGGCAAGTCTGTCAAAGTCCATACTTTCTTTTCATACATGGATCCTATCTCGGATTGCATGGCTTCAAGCCATTTGTTGGAATCTGGGCCCGCCATTGCTTCTTCATAGTTCGAAGGTTCACCGTTGTCTAACAACATGATTTCCAGGACAGGGTTGCCATACCATTCTGGTGTGGAACGTGTCCTTGTAGGCCTACGAAGTTTAGTAGTAACTTGATCCGAAGTACCTTGATCATCATCATTAACTTCCTCTCCAGTCGGTGCAGGCACCACAGGAACATCTTCCTGAGCTGCGATACTTACCGGTTCAAGAGGTAGTACTTCATCAAGTTCCACTTTCCTCCCACTTACTTCTTTCGAGAGAAACTCTTTCTCCAGAAAGGACCCGTTCTTGGCAACAAAAATCTTGCCTTCGGATCTGAGGTAGAAGGTATACCCAATGGTTTCCTTAGGGTATCCTACGAAGACGCATTTTTCCGACTTGAGTTCGAGCTTTTTAGGTTGAAGTTTCTTGACATAAGCATCGCATCCCAAACTTTTAGAAACGACAAATTAGGTTTATTTCCAAACCATAATTCATACGGTGTCGTCTCAACGGATTTAGACAGTGCCATATTTAAAGTGAATGTAGTTGTCCCTAAAGCGTATCCCCAAAATGATAGCGGTAAATCGGTAAGAGACATCATAGACCGCACCACATCCAATAGAGTGCGATTACGACGTTCGGACACACCGTTACGCTGAGGTGTTCTAGGCGGCGTAAGTTGTGAAACAATTGCACATTTCCTTAAGTGCGTACCAAACTCGTGACTTAAATATTCTCCCCCATGATCTGATCGTAAGAACTTTATTTTTCTGTCACGTTGATTTTCTACCTCATTCTGAAATTCCTTGAACTTTTCAAAGGTCTCAGACTTGTGTTTCATTAAGTAGACATACCCATATCTACTTAAGTCATCAGTGAGGGTGAGAACATAATGATATCCACCACGAGCCTCAACGCTCATTGGACCGCACACATCATATGTATAATTTCCAATAAGTTGGTTGCTAGCTCCATTGTTCCGGAGAATGGAGTCTTGGTCATTTTGCCCATGAGGCATGGTTTGCACATGTCAAATGATTCGAAATCAAGAGACTCCAAAAGTCCATGGGCATGGAGCTTCTTCATGCGTTTCACACCAATGTGACCAAGGCGGCAGTGTCACAGATATGTGGGACTATCATTATCAATCTTACATCTTTTGGTATTCACACTATGAATATGTGTAACATCACGTTCGAGATTCATTAAGAATAAACCATTGACCAGCGGGGCATGACCATAAAACATATCTCTCATATAAATAGAACGACCATTATTCTCGGATTTAAATGAGTAGCCATCTGGTATTAAACGAGATCCAGATACAATGTTCATGCTCAAAGCTGGCACTAAATAACAATTATTGAGGTTTAAAACTAATCCCATAGGTAAATGTAGAGGTAGCATGCCGACGGCGATCACATTGACCTTGGAACCATTCCCGACGCGCATCGTCACCTCGTCCTTCGCCAGTCTCCACTTATTCCGTAGCTCCTGTTTTGAGTTACAAATATGAGCAACCGCACCAGTATCAAATACCCAGGAGCTACTACGAGTACTGGTAAGGTACACATCAATAACATGTATATCACATATACCTTTGGTGTTGCTGGCCTTCTTGTCCGCTAAGTACTTGGGGCAGTTCCACTTCCAGTGACCGTTCCCCTTGCAATAAAAGCACTTAGTCTCAGGTTTGGGTCCGTGCTTTGGCTTCTTCCCGGCAACTGGCTTACCGGGCGCGGCAACTCCCTTGCCGTCCTTCTTGAAGTTCTTCTTACCCTTGCCTTTCTTGAAACTAGTGGTTTTGTTGACCATCAACACTTGATGTTCCTTTTTGATTTCTACCTCCGCTGATTTCAGCATTGAAAATACTTCAGGAATAGTTTTCACCATCCCCTGCATATTGTAGTTCATCACAAAGCTCTTGTAGCTAGGTGGGAGCGACTGAAGGATTCTGTCAATGACCGCCTCATCCGGGAGGTTAATGTCCAGATGGGACAAACGGTTGTGCAACCCAGACATTTTGAGTACGTGCTCGCTGACAGAACTATTTTCCTCCATCTTACAACTGTAGAACTTGTCGGAGACTTCATATCTCTCGACCCGGGCATGATCTTAGAAAACCATTTTCAGCTCCTGGAACATCTCATATGCTCTATGTTGCTTAAAACACTTTTGGAGCCCCGGTTCTAAGCTGTAAAGCATGCCGCACTGAACGAGGGAGTAATCATTAACATGCGACTGCCAAGCGTTCATAACGTCTTGGTTCGCTGGGGCGGGTGCTTCACCTAGCGGTGCTTCTAGGACATATGCTTTCTTGGCAGCTATGAGGATGATCCTCAAGTTCCGGACCCAGTCCGTATAGTTGCTACCATCGTCTTTCACCTTGGTTTTCTCTAGGAACGCATTGAAGTTGAGGTTTACATGAGCTTTGGCCATTTGATCTACAAGACATTTTGCAAAAAATTTAGACTAAGTTCATGATAATTAAGTTCATCTAATCAAATTATTTAATGAACTCCCACTCAGATAGACATCCCTCTAGTCATCTAAGTGATACATGATCCGATTCAACTAGGTCATGTCCGATCATCACGTGAGACGGACTAGTCATCATCCGTGAACATCTTCATGTTGATCGTATCTTCTATATGACTCATGTTTGACCTTTCGGTCTCTTGTGTTCCGAGGGCACGTCTGTACATGCTAGGCTCGTCAAGTCAACCTAAGTGTTTTGCATGTGTAAATCTGGCTTACACCCGTTATATGTGAACGTTAGAATCTATCACACCCGATCATCACATGGTGCTTCGAAACAACAAACTTACGCAATGGCGCACAGTTAGGGAAAACACTTTCTTGAAATTGTTATGAGGGATCATCTTATTTACTACCGTCGTTCTAAGCAAATAAGATGCAAAAACATGATAAACATCACATGCAATCAAATAGTGACATGATATGGCCAATATCATTTTGCTCCTTTTGATCTCCATCTTCGGGGCGCCATGATCATCATCGTCACCGGCATGACACCATGATCTCCATCATCATGATCTCCATCATCATGTCTCCATGAAGTTGTCTCGCCAACTATTACTTCTACTACTATGGCTAACGGTTTAGCAATGAAGTAAAGTAATTACATGGCGTTATTCAGTGACACGCAGGTCATACAATAAATAAAGACAACTCCTATGGCTCCTGCCGGTTGTCATACTCATCGACATGCAAGTCGTGATTCCTATTACAAGAACATGATCAATCTCATACATCACATATATTTCATTCATCACATCCTTTTTGGCCATATCACATCACAAGGCATATGCTGCAAAAACAAGTTAGACATCCTCTAATTGTTGTTGCATGTTTTTACGTGGCTGCAATAGGGTTCTAGCAAGAACGTTTCTTACCTACACCAAAACCACAACGTGATATGCCAATTTCTATTTACCCTTCATAAGGACCCTTTTCGTTGAATCCGATCCGACTAAGGTGGGAGAGACAGACACCCGCTAGCCACCTTATGCAACTAGTGCATGTCAGTCGGTGGAACCTATCTCACGTAAGCGTACGTGTAAGGTCAGTCCGGGCCGCTTCATCCCATGATGCCGCCGAAACAAGATAAGACTACTAGTGGCAAGTAAATTGACAAAATCTACGCTCACAACAAAATTGTGTTCTACTCATGCATAGAAACTACGCATAGACCTAGCTCATGATGCCACTGTTGGGGATCGTAGCAGAAATTTAAAATTTCCTACGCATCACCAAGATCAATCTATGGAGTCATCTAGCAACGAGAGAGAGAGGAGCACATCTACATACCCTTGTAGATTGCGAGCGGAAGCATTCAAGAGAATGAGGTTGATGGAGTCGAACTCGTCGTGATCCAAATCACCGGTGATCCTAGCGCCGAACGGACGGCACCTCCGCGTTCAACACACGTACAGAGCGGAGACGTCTCCCGCGCCTTGATCCAGCAAGGAGGAGGGAGAGGTTGAGGAAGAGAGCTCCAACAGCAGCACGATGGCGTGGTGGTGATGGAGTGGCAGTACTCTGGCAGGGCTTCGCCAAGCTCTTAATGGAGGAGGAGAGGTGTTGGGGAGGGGAGGGGTTGCGCCTTGGATGTGGTGCTGCAGCCCTCCCCTCGCCCCTCTATTTATAGGAGAAGGGGGAAGGGGGGCCGGCCCCTCTAGATGGGATCTAGAGGGGGGCGGCGGTCAAGGGGGAGGGGGCTTGCCCCCCAAGCAAGGGAGGCGCCCCCCTTAGGGTTCCCCCCAACCCTAGGCGCATGGGCCCTAGGGGGGGGGGTTGCGCCCAACCCTCCTAGGGGCTGGTTCCCTTCCCTCTACATCCCATAAGGCCCTCCGAGAGAGGTGGCCCCTCCCGGTGGACCCCCGGAACCCCTCCGGTGGCCACGGTACAATACCGGTATGCCCCCGAACTTTTCCGGTGACCGTATGACAACTTCCCATATATAAATCTTCACCTCCGGACCATTCCGGAATTCCTCATGACGTCCGGGATCTCATCCGGGACTCCGAACAACATTCGGTAATCACATACAAGTCTTCCTAATAACCCTAGCATCATCGAACCTTAAGTGTGTAGACCCTATGGGTTCGGGAATCATGCAGACATGACCGAGACAGCTCTCCGGCCAATAACCAATAGCGGGATCTGGATACCCATGTTGGCTCCTACATGTTCCATGATGATCTCATTGGATGAACCACGATGTCGAGGATTCAAGTAATCCCATATACAATTCCCTTTGTCAACCGATACGTTACTTTCCCGAGATTCGATCGTCGGTATCCCAATACGTCGTTCAATCTCGTTATCGGCAAGTCACTTTACTAGTTCCATAATGCATGATCCCGTGACCAACCACTTGGTCACATTGAGCTCATTATGATGATGCATTACCGAGTGGGCCCAGAGATACCTCTCTGTCATACGGAGTGACAAATCCCAGTCTTGATCCATGCCAACCCAACAGACACTTTCGGAGATACGTGTAGTGTACCTTTATAGCCACCCAGTTACGTTATGACGTTTGGTACACCCAAAGCACTCCTACGGTATCTGGGAGTTGCACGATCTCATGGTCTAAGGAAATGATACTTGACATTAGAAAAGCTCTAGCAGACGAACTACATGATCTTGTGCTATGCTTAGGATTGGGTCTTGTCCATCACATCATTATCCCAATAATGTGATCCCGTTATCAATGACATCAAATGTCCATGGTCAGGAAACCATAACCATCCATTGATCAACGAGCTAGTCAACTAGAGGCTTACTAGGGACATGTTGTGGTCTATGTATTCACACATGTATTACGATTTCCGGATAACACAATTACAACATGAACAATAGACAATTATCATGAACAAGGAAATATAATAATAACCATTTTATTATTGCCTCTAGGGCATATTTCCAACAGGCTGGTGGCCGCCCGAGGGGCCCACGAGATAGGGGGCGCGCCCTATAGGGGTGGGCATGCCCTCCTATCTCGTGGTCGCCTCGGCTGCTTCTTGGCTTGCACTGCAAGTCCTCTGGATCACGTTCGTTCCAAAAATCACGCTCCTGAAGGTTTCATTCCGTTTGGACTCCGTTTGATATTCCTTTTCTTCGAAATACTGAAATAGGCAAAAAAAACAGCAATACGGGCTGGGCCTCCGGTTAGTAGGTTAGTCCCAAAAATGATATAGATGTGTAAAATAAAGCCCATAAACATCCAAAAGGGGTAATATAATAGCATGGAACAATAAAAAATTATAGATACGTTGGAGACGTATCAAACATCCCCAAGCTTAATTCCTGCTCGTCCTCGAGTAGGTAAATGATAAAAACAGATTTTTTGATGTGGAATGCTACCTAGCATAATTCTCAATGTAATTTTCTTTATTGTGGCATGAATGTTCAGATCCAAATGATTCAAAATAAAAGTTCATATTGACACAAGAAATAGTAATACTTCAAGCATACTAATCAAAGTTGTCTTCTCAAAATAACATGGCTAAAGAAAGTTCATCCCTACAAAATCATATAGTTAGGCAAAAATGTTCCCAAATTCTACACCCCCAATGACAAGCCAAGCAATTGTTTCGTACTTAAATAATCTCAAACTTTTTTAACCTTCACGCAATACATGAGCGTGAGCCATGGATATGGAATAGAATATGATGATGGGGATTGTGTGGAGAAGACAAAAAAGGAGAAAGTCTCACATTGACGAGGATAATCAACGGGCTATGGAGATGCCCATCAATTGATGTCAACATGAGGAGTAGGGATTGCCATGCAACAGATGCACTAGAGCTATAAATGAATGAAAGCTCAACAAAAGAAAACTAGTGGGTGTGCATCCAACTTGCTTGCTCATGAAGACCTAGGGCATTTGAGGAAGCCCATCGTAGGAATATACAAGCCAAGTTCTATAATGAAAAGTTCCCAGTAGTATATGAAAGTGACAACATATGAGACTCACTATATGAAGAACATGGTGCTGCTTCGAAGCACAATATATGAGACTCGCTATATGAAGAACATGGTGCTACTTTGAAGCACAAGTGTGGAAAAAGAGATAGTAACATTGTCCCTTTTATTTATCTATTTTCTTTTTTTCTTTCTTTTCTTTCTTTTCTTTTTTTTCTTTTTTTTCTTTGGCTTTTTTTCCTTTTGGCCTTTTTTTCTTTGGGACAATGCTCTAATAATGATGATCATCACACTTTTATTGACTTACAACATATGAATTACAACTCAAAACTAAAACAAGATATGACTCTATATGAATGCCTCCGGCGGTGTACCGGGATGGTGCAATGAATCAAGAGTGACATGTATGAAAAATTATGCATGGTGGCTTTGCCACAAATACGATGTCAACTACATGATCATGCAATGGCAATATGACAAAAGTAATGCGTGTCACGATGATAAACGGAACTGTGGAAAGTTGCATGGCAATATATCTCGGAATGGCTATGGAAATGCCATAATTGGTAGGTATGGTGGATGTTTTGAGGAAGATATAAGGAGGTTTATGTGTGATAGAGCGTATCATATCACAGGGTTTGGATGCACCGGCAAAGTTTGCACCAACTCTCAAGGTGAGAAAGGGCAATGCACGGTACGAAGAGGCTAGCAATGGTGGAAAGGTAAAAGTGCGTATAATCCATGGACTCAACATTAGTCAAAAGAACTCATATACTTATTGCAAAAATTCAGAAGTCATCAAAAACCAAGCACTATGCGCATGCTCCTAGAGGGATAGATTGGTAGGGAAAGACCATCGCTCGTCCCCGACCACCACTCATAAGGATGCACAATCCAAGTACACTTCATGTTTCAAATTTGTTACACAACTTTAACCATACGTGCATGCTACGGGACTTGCTAACTTCAACACAAGCATTCTTTAAATTCATAATCACCCGACTAGCATGATTTTAATGTCACTACCTCCATATCTCAAAACAATTATCAAGTATCAAATTGATCATAGCATCCAATTCACTTCCTATGATAGTTTTTATTATACCCAACTTGGATGCCTACCATTCTAGTACCAATTTTATAACCATAGAAAATACCATGCTGTTCTAAAAGACTCTCAAAATAATATAAGTGAAGCATGACAGACTAGCAATTTCTACAAAATTAAGCCACCGCCGTGCTCTAAAATATATAAGTGAAGCACTAGAGCAAAAACTATCTAGCTCAAAAGATATAAGTGAAGCACATAGAGTATTCTAATAAATTTCAATCAAGTGGGCTTCTCCCAAAAGGTGTGTACAGCAAGGATTATTGTGGAAAACTAAAAAGCAAAAACTAATAATACAAGACGCTCCAAGCAAAACACATATCATGTGGCGAATAAAAATATAGCTCCAAGTAAAGTTACCAATGAACGAAGACGAAAGAGGGGATGCCTTCCGGGGGCATCAACAAAGCTTAGGCTTTTGGCTATTCTTTAATATCTTGGGGTTCCATGGGCATACCCAAGCTTAGGCTTTTGCCACTCCTTATTCCATAGTCCATCAAATCTTTACCCAAAACTTGAAAACTTCACAACACAAAACTCAACAAGAAATCTCATAAGCTCCGTTAGTGAAAGAAAACAAAACCACCACATAAGGTACTGTAATGAACTCATTCTTTATTTATATTGGTGTTAAACCTACTGTATTTCAAGTTCTCTATGGTTCATACCACTTAATACTAGGCGTAGATGCATCAAAATAAGCAAACAACACACAAAAAACAAAATCTGTCAAAAACAGAACAATCTGTAGCAATCTGTAACTAACGCAAACTTCTGAACTCTAAAAATTCTACCAAAATAGGAAGTCCTGGACAATTTGTCTATTGATCATAAGCAAAACGAATCAACGCAAAAGCACGTTTCTGTGATTTAACAAAACTAATTTCGTTCGCGCAAAGTTTCTGTTTTTCAGCAGAATCAAATCAACTATCATCGTAGGTTATCCTATAGGTTCTACTTGGCACAAACACTAATTAAAACTTAAAAACACATCTAAACAGAAGGTAGATGCAAAATTTATTACTAAACAGAAAAAAAACAAAAACAAAAAAAATCAAAAAAAATTGGGTTGCCTCCCAACTAGCGCTATCGTTTAACGCCCCTAACTAGGCATAAAAGCAAAGATAGATCTAAGTAGTGCCATCTTTGGCACTTAGTTCATAAGTAGCTCACATGATAGATTTATAAGGTAATTTAAATTTCTTTCTTGGAAAGTGCTCCATGCCTTTCCTTAATGGAAATTGGAATCTAATATTCCCTTCCTTCATATCAATAATCGCACCAATCGTTCTAAGGAAAGGTCTACCAAGAATAATAGGGCAAGAAAGATTGCAATCTATATCAAGAACGATAAAATCTATGGGCACCAAATTTCTATTTGCAACAATGAGAACATCATTGATCCTTCCCATTGGCTTTTTAATGGTGGAATCCGCAAGGTGCAAATTTAAAGTGCAATCATCAAGATCATGGAAACCTAGAATATCACATAAAGTTTTCGGAATCGTGGAAACACTAGCACCCAAATCACACAAAGCAAAACACTCATGATCTTTAATTTTAATCTTTATAGTAGGTTCCCACTCATCATTAAGTTTTCTAGGTGTAGAAACTTCCAAATTAAGTTTTTCATAATAATATTTGCATCAAGGCATCAACAATATGTTTGGTAAAAGCTTCATTTTGACTATAAGCATGAGGAGAATTAACAACGGATTGCAACAAGGAATACAACCTTCTAAAGAACAATTATCATAATCAAATTCCTTGAAATCCGAGATAGTGGGTTCAATGCTATTTAAAGTCATGGCCTCTCCAATCCCACTTTTACCAAATTTAGCATCAAGATCTAAAAACTCCGAATTATTGGGACGCCTTCTAACTAAAGTTGACTCATCTCCAGTCCCATTATTATTAAGATTCATATTTCAAAACAAAGATCTAATAGGGGACACATCAATAACTTTAAGATCTTCATCATTATTTTCATTGAAACTAGAAGAACACGCCTTTACAAAGCAATCTTTCTTAGCACGCAATCTAGCGGCTCTTTCCTTGCACCCATCAATGGAAATTCTCATGGCTTTGAGAGACTCATTGATATCATGCTTAGGAGGAGTAGATCTAAGTTTAAGAGAATCAACATCAAGTGAAAGTCTATCAACGTTCCTAGCCAAATCATCAACTTTGAGCAATTTTTCTTCAAGCAAAGCATTAAAATTCTTTTGAGAGATCATAAATTCTTTCACACTATTCTAAAAATCAGAGGGCATATTATTAAAATTACCATAAGAATTATTGTAGGAATTTCCATAATTATTAGAGGAATTACTAGGGAACAGTCTAGGTTTAAAGTTTCCACTATAAGCATTGTTTCCAAAACTATTCCTACCAACAAAATTCACATCCATAGATTCATTATTATTCTCAATCAAAGTAGACAAAGGCATATCATTGGGATCAAGAGGAGCACTCTTAGTAGCAAATAATTTCATAAGTTCATCCATCTTTCCACTCAAAACATTAATTTCTTCTATAGCATGCACTTTTTTTTACTAGAAGATCTTTCGGTGTGCCATTGAGAATAATTAGCCATAATATTATCAAGAAGTTTTGTAGCATCTCCAAAAGTGATTTCCATAAACGTGCCTCCCGCCGCCGAATCTAAAAGATTTCTAGAAGCAAAGTTCAAACCGACATAGAAATTTTGTATGATCATCCATAAATTCAAACCATGAGTAGGGCAATTGTGAATCATCAATTTCATTCTTCCCCAAGATTGGGCAACATGCTCATGATCAAGTTGTTTAAAATTCATAATATCGTTCCTAAGAGTGATGATCTTAGCGGGAGGAAAATACTTAGAGATAAAAGCATCTTTGCACTTGTTCCAAGAATCAATACTATTTTTAGGCAAAGACGAAAACCAAGCTTTAGCACGATCTCTGAGTGAAAACGGAAATAACTTCAATTTAACAATATCATTATCCGTATCTTTCTTCTTTTGCATATCACACAAATCAACAAAGTTGTTTAGATGAGTAGCGGCATCTTCACTAGGAAGGCCGGCGAATTGTTCTTTCATAACAAGATTCAGCAAAGCAGTATTGATTTCACAAGACTCAACATCATTAAGAGGAGCAATTGAAGTACTAAGGAAATCATTATTATTGGTATTGGAGAAATCACACAATTTGGTATTATCTTGCGCCATGGCAACAAGTAATCCAACACACAAGCAAATAGAAAAAGGCAAGCGAAAAAGAGAGGAGATTGGGAAAGAGAGGGCGAATAAAACGGCAAGGGTGAAGTGGGGGAGAGGAAAACGAGAGGCAAATGACAAATAAAGTAAATGCGAGGGAGATGAGTTTGTGATGGTACTTGGTATGTCTTTACTTGAGTGAAGACCTCCCCGGCAATGGTGCCAGAAATCCTTCTTGCTGTCTTGAGCTTGCGTTGGTTTTCCTTGAAGAGGAAAGGGTGATGCAACAATAGTAGCATAAGTATTTCCCTCAGTTTTTGAGAACCAAGATATCAACCCAGTAGGAAGCTCCTCAAAAGTCCCACGCACCTACAAAAACAAACAAAGAACTCCCAACCAACGCAATAAAGGGGTTGCCAATCCCTTCACCGCCACTTGCAAAAGTGAGATCTGATAGAGATAGTATGATAAGATAAATATATTTTTGGTATTTTATAATATAGATTGGAAAAGTAAAGATGCAAATAAAAGTAGATTGAAAGCTTAGATGATAAAAGATAGACCCGGGGACCATAGGTTTCATTAGTGCCTTCTCTCAAGATAGCATAAGTATTACGGTGGGTGAACAAATTATTGTCGAACAATTGATAGAAAAGCGAATAATTATGAGATATCTAGGCATGATCATGTATATAGGCATCATGTCCGTGACAAGTAGACCGACTCCTGCCTGCATCTACTACTATTACTCCACACATCGACCGCTATCCAGCATGCATCTAGAGTATTAAGTTCATAAGAACAGAGTAACGCATTAAGAAAGATGACATGATGTAGAGGGATAAACTCACGCAATATGATATAAACCCCATCTTTTTATCCTCGATGGCAACAATACAATACGTGCCTTGCAACCCCTGCTGTCACTGGGTAAGGACACCGCAAGATTGAACCCAAAGCTAAGCACTTCTCCCATGGCAAGAAAGATCAATCTAGTAGGCCAAACCAAACTGATAATTCGAAGAGACTTGCAAAGATAACTCAATCATACATAAAAAAATTCAGAGGAGATTCAAATATTTCTCATAGATAAACTTGATCATAACCCCACAATTCATCGGATCTCGACAAACACACCACAAAAAGAGTTACATCAAATAGATCTCCACAAGAGAGGGGGAGAACATGGTATTGAGATCCAAAAAGAGAGAAGAAGCCACCTAGCTAATAACTATGGACCCGAAGGTCTGTGGTAAACTACTCACAACTCATCAGAAGGGCTATGGTGTTGATGTAGAAGCCCTCCATGGTTGATTCCCCCTCCGGCGGAGCACCGGCGAAGGCTTCAAGATAGGATCTCGCGGATACAGAAGGTTACATCAGTGGAAATTGTTTTTCGTTGGCTCCCTGGATGTTTTTTAGGGTACGTGGGTATATATAGGAGGAAGAAGTAGGTTGGTGGCCGCCCGAGGGGCCCACGAGACAGGGGGCGCGCCCTGTAGGGGTGGGCGCGCCCTCCTATCTCGTGGCCGCCTCGGCTGCTTCTTGGCTTGCACTCCAAGTCCTCTGGATCACGTTCGTTTCAAAAATCACGCTCCCGAAGGTTTCATTCCGTTTGGACTCCGTTTGATATTCCTTTTCTTCGAAATACTGAAATAGGCAAAAAAACAGCAATATGGGCTGGGCCTCCGGTTAGTAGGTTAGTCCCAAAAATGATATAAATGTGTAAAATAAAGCCCATAAACATCTAGAAGGGGTAATATAATAGCATGGAACAATCAAAAATTGTATATACGTTGGAGACATATCGCTGATCAATTATCGTACACGCTTTCGACCCGACATGATCGCCTGCCCTCCCGCCACTTTGAATTCTTCTCACATATGATGGCTAAATTTAGGATTCAGAAGTAAACTGTCGGAACTAAATAACTGAAAACAAATAGCTTGCACAATTGTTCTATCCTTGTGCACAGAAGTTCTGCCATGGTTTTCTGAAATCCTGGTATAGCTTTGGTTTATGCCACAACAGTGGACTTGAGAACCCCGATTTGTACTGTCTTGCTCTGTACATGTCTAATGGGTAATTGTGGGGAATTTCTAGCTTCTGCGCGGCTATGTCGAATCGTCGGGAAATGTCTTGGATGCTGCCATCAGAAGCTTCAGGGATTATTTGGCATCGGATTCAGCAACGACCAATGCTGGTGCCTCCTCATCTGAAGGTATGGCTGACATGACTGAAAAATAACCCTGACTACTTCTTTCTCTTGTTGCCTGATAGTTATAGTAATGTCTAGAGATGTATATTTTTTATAAACAGCACCATTCGTACAATTTGCATCTTGTCTAACTCTTGAACGATTGTTAATCGCAGTGGCATCTGATGTGCCGGTGTTCCAGCCAACAACACTGAATGGGTGGAGCTAATTGTCAAGGAGATGTCACCCGCTTCAGATCTGAATGACGCCAGGAATTGAGTCTTCAGGATACTTGAAATGTTCGACAAATGTGCCGCAAACTGCAGTACTCCTAATGAGGCGCATAAAATTCGTGAGGTAACTAATGCATCCGCAGTTGCTTCATCCCTCCGTTCAAAAACATTACATATCATAATCGTCTGAGTTCAGACATTGACAGTGCCATAGTCAGAAAATCACAACATGAGGCACAAAGCTAATGATATCAAATTTGTGCCGCCATAAAGTATGTGTTATTAGAATAATCATTGATTAGTGCTTGAGCCTAGAAAATCAAAATATACTTTATATTTCTGGAAAGGGGGTAGTTGATACTGCCAAATGGCCGATTACTTCTGAGATGTGTTTCTGGAAATTTTGATGTGCTCACCTGTCCGGGCGCCGCAACCCCATAGAATGAGGCTTGATGCATGTGCAAAATCGTTAATTATCTTATATTTGTGCAGATGATTATAGCAACTATTTTGGGCCGACCTCTTGCTGTTCTAGCAAAAAAATAGTATTTTGTTTTTCTCTACGAAAGATCAGGTAATCTGATATTGAGCTCCTTATTTTAAAGTAATTGAATTTTGGGTTTGTAATTTTTTTTGGAAAAGGGGCGCAACCCCGGCCTCTGCATCAGAAAGATGCATACGGCCACATTTATTAAAAGCAAATAGGTCCAACAAAGGTCATGAACTCCGTTACAAACTAGTCACCAAACGGCTCACAAAGAGAGGAAAAAAGCCACAGCCGGCATGCAAAATAAAGATAGGAAAACTAATTGCCTATCCTATTACATGACCGCCATCCAAACCGGCTGAATAAATCCCGAGCTACCATCTCCCATCGGTAGATCCAGTAACCAAATGCTCCCTGGCCTCCGTCTGAGTGAGTAGCGACCACACACGGATCAACATAGTAGCTCAGAAGATAACCTGTAAAAATTGAGTATTTGTTGTTCTGTTAAAAATAAAATCATTCATGCAGTTCCAGACTGCCCAAAGTAAAGCATATACTCCTACACGAATGTGTTTTGCTGTTTGGGTCTCTATCCCATCCAGCCATGTCCCAAATAACGTGTTGATATTATTCGGAGGAGTAGTATTAAAAGCAATGTGAACAGTCCGCCAAAGAACCTTCGCCATGGGACAATCCAGAAAGAGGTATTTTATGGTCTCGTCGTGATCACAAAAACTATATCTCTTAGAGCCGGTCCAATTGTGCTTTGTCGAATTGTCCTTGGTTAAAATGACTTGTTTATGTACAAACCACATAAACACTTTAACCCTCAGAGGGACTTTCACATTTCAAACATGTTTGGAATAAAGAATAGAGCTAAAATTGATGACATCTAAGTACATAGATTTAACCGTGAACTCTCCATTCCTGGTTAATTACCAGCTCAACGAATCCGGCCGTGGAGCAAGCTGCACATCCATCAGTCTTCTCACCAGATGGAGCCAGGCATCCCAACACACTCCGGCAAGTGTTCTCCTAAATTAGATATTGAGGGGAGTGGACCGAAGCACGGTTGCAACCAGAGTGTTCGTTGCACGATGCTATAAAGAGAAGGATACTGTAGCGTGAGAGGTGTTTCCCCTAGCCATGTATCCTCCCAGAATCTCGTGGAGGTACCGTTTCCGATAATAAACTTTGTTCTATTGAAAAAGACTGATTTAACTCTCACCATCCCTTTCCAAAAAGGTGAGTCCGTCGTCCTCACTGTCACATGTGACAAAGTTTTGGATTGAAGGTACTTGTTGCACAGAATCTGTGCCCACGTGGCCTCCGACTCTATAGATAACTTGTACAACCACTTGCTGAGAAGACATCTGTTTTTCACCTCAAGATTTTTGATCCCTAGACCCCCTTGGTCTTTTGGTCGGCAAATAATATCCCATTTAGTGAGTCGATACTTCCTTTTTAAATCATCACTCTGCCAGAAGAAATGGAATCGATAGAAATCCAGTCTTTTCCTAACTCCAACTGGTATCTCAAAAAATGACAAAAGAAACATAGGCATGCTCGTGAGAACCGAATTAATAAGAATTAACCGCCCCCCATAGGACATCAGCTTGCCCTTCCAACAACTTAGTTTCTTCTCGAATCGATCCTCGATACACTTCCATTCTCTAGTTGTTAGCTTACGATGGTGAATTGGTATACCCAAATACGTAAAAGGTAAACTCCCAATTTCACATCCGAACAATTGCTTATAGGCCTCTTGTTCTTCTTTGGCTCTGCCAAAGCAAAACAATTCACTCTTGTGAAAGTTAATCTTTAACCCCGTCAATTGTTCGAATAAGCATAACAACAGCTTCATGTTTCGCGCTTTTGCCAAGTCATGCTCCATGAAAATGATAGTATCATCAGCGTACTGTAGGATAGACACCCCTCCATCAACTAGATGAGGCACGAGGCTACCTACTTGACCAGCATCCTTTGCCCTACCTACTAGAATGGTCAACATGTCAGCTACAATGTTGAACAAAATAGGTGACATCGGATGTCCTTGTCTCAGGCCTTTATGTGTCTGGAAATAGTGACCTATCTCATCATTCACTTTGATTCCAACACTCCCTTTTTGCGTAAAGGATTCAACCTGGTTTCTCCAAGCCGGGTCGAAACCTTTCATGCGCAAAGCCTATTGCAGAAACAGCCATTTAACTTTATCATACGCCTTTTTGAAATCCACTTTGAAAACAACCCCGTCTAGTTTTTTGTATGGAGTTCATGGAGCGTCTCATGCAGGACCACGACCCCTTCTAGGATGTTTCTGTCCGACATGAAAGCAGTTGGGTCGGCTGCACCATAGAGTGGGCAATCTGTGTCAGTCTATTAGTCCCAACCTTGGTAAAAATTTTGAAACTAACATTAAGAAGACAGATAGGCCTGAACTGCTCAATTCTCACAGCCTCTGTTTTCTTCGGGAGTAAGATTATTGTACCAAAATTCAAATGAAACAACTGAAGCTGTCCGGAGAATAGGTCGTGGAACATCGGTAACAGATCCTCTTTAATAATGTGCCAACACCTCTTATAAAACTCCGCCGGAAATCCATCCGGCCCCGGAGCTTTATTGTTCTTCATCTGTGCAATTGCATCAAACACCTCTTTCTCCGAGAATGGTGCAATCAATACCTCATTCTCATCAGCAGCCAACTGAGGCACATCCTCAATTCTCGACTCATCCAAGGATACATAGTTATCCTCTGGAGGCCCAAAAAGCTGCTTATAATAATTTGTTATGTAAAATTTTAGGTTCTCTTGTCCTATGATCGTTCCCTCATCTTGCTCAAGCTGAAAGATTCTTTTCTTTCTGTGCTTGCCATTGGCAATCATATGGAAGAATTGAGTATTGGTGTCCTCTTGGACAACTTTACGAACCTTGGCTCGCAATGCCCATTTCAACTCCTCCTCCCTCAACAGCTCTTTCAATCTCATCTTCGCATCAACTTTAGCATGAAGCTCTGAGGATTGCAAAATAGTGGACTCGGCTTTGACATCTAAGGACTAAAAAAGTGTAAGGAGTCTTCCCTTTTCAATCTTATAAATCCCACTAAGATGTTTAGCCCATCCTCGCAAGAAACTTCTCAAATTCCTAATCTTATTCTGCCATCTCTCAATAGGAGATCTTCCTCCTGCATCTTTTGCACATTCTCTGGCTATTAGATCCAGGAACCCTTCTCTTTCAAACCATGCAAGTTCAAAAGAGAAAGTACTTTTGTTGCCCACATGCGTTGCCTCCCCAGAATCAACTAGCAGAGGTGTGTGGTCTGAGATACCGCGAGATAATGCTTGGACTGTAACCAAGGGGAATTTCTGTTCCCACTAAACGCTTGCTAGGACTCTATCTAGCTTCTCATACGTCGGGTTTTGCAACGTATTAGCCCACGTGAATTTTCGACCTGAAAGCTCTATCTCTCTAAGATCCAAGCTTTCGATGATGGTATTAAACATAAACGACCACCTAGCATCGAAATTATCATTGTTCTTTTCTTCTCTCCTTCTAATAATGTTGAAATCTCCTCCAACTAAAATTGGGAGCTGTTCAGACCCGTAAATCCGGACGAGATCCTCCGAAAAGTCTGGTTTTAGTTCCAGCTGCGCTGCCCCATACACTGCAAGCAGTGCCCAATTAAAGCCATCAACTTTGGATCTTACCCGAAATTTGACTGCAAAGTCACCCATAACCACAGTTCGGACTTCTAGCGTCTCACACTTCACCCCAAGAAGGATCCCCCTGATCTTCCTCTTGGAGGAAGGCAGTGCCAATCAAAATCGACACCGCCGGACAAAGTGTTCAGAAACTGAGGCGAGAAATTGTCCCTTCCTGTCTCGGAAAGGGCAATAAAGTCCAGTGTATGTTCAATGGAACCATCCGCTAGAAACCTTCTTTTAGCCAAGTCCAACAGACGTCTGCTATTCCAGAAGATACCTCTCATAGTTCATCATGGAATTTTTTGGCTGTACGGACCCTAGCACTCCTACGCACCGCGGATGTCGGATAGATCTTATGCCTCCACTTTCGCTTAAGCTTGTTATAATCACCCACCCGGTCCTCACAACCGAGCTCCGCGGCCCTAACCTCCTGACCATCTATCGGAGCACTCTCCTCCAGGGGTAACAAGCCATCATCCTCCTCAGTCTCATTGAGGGAAGGGTCAAGATCCGCACACAACGAATCGAGCACCCTGACTCCCAAAGCATCAATATCAGAATCATTCATAGGTTTAACCGCAGCTAAATTATGGATCAACTTTAAGGCACAGTCCGCTTCTAGGTCGAGACTGTCATTAACAGATTTTGAAATTTCACTATCATTACTATCTAGTGAAACTCCTAACTCATTTGCATTGTGGATGATCTCATCATTAGAAAAAAGCAAAATAGAATTGGAAATATTGACTGACATACCAGTAGTGACCTCCATGTCATGAAGCTTGGCCACCAGCATGGCGGGCCTCAGCTGTATATCATCAACATCCGCCTTGTCCTGAAGGCAACAGCTCATCAATCTGCCCTCAGAGACAGGATCCGGTATGCTACCAAAAGCGATGGCCGCCTCCTTGTTTGCCCCGTTGGTGGTAAGGCCACCTACCCCACCCCCAACGGATGGCCCAGTAAAAGCAGTCGGAGAGCCGCCGCCCACCGCCGATGAGTGCGTGGCCAGTGAGGGCTGGGCCGCCTGCCCAAACTCCCCACAAGGCGTCCCGCGCAGAGGAGAGAGGGCGGGGGCAGCCTGCCCCCGTGCCCTACCCGACCCGACAGTCAGACTCGACTTGGGGCGAGTCCTCAACCCAGCCTGTGTCAGCAGATCAGACGGCGCCGTAGGTCCGGCCACCCTGACCATCTCAGAGGAGGAGATAGCCGAGGCCTCCTGCCCGAGCCCCCCTCCCAGAGCAGGCCCATCACCGCATGGCGACGCTGCCACCACAACGGCCCGTCCTGACGGAGTCCTCCCAAGCAGCAAGCCAGCAGCAGTAGGGGAGGAACGGGAGGTCACCTGCTGAAGACCGTCCCTCCCAACCGGAGATCCCAAAGCCTCAGCAAAGTCTAGTGAAGGCAACGTGTGCTCAAACACATCCTCAGAATCAACCTTATCGCTCCACAACCTGGGAGGCGCGGATGTAGCCTGAAAAGAACCGAATCTCAAGGTACTCATAGGTACAGTCGTAGAAGGAGCCACCCCATTCCCGGGCGTCTGAGGGTCAACATCCGGACCATTGGGCAACTCGTGCCCAGCATCCCCCTCTCGAGCCTCCAAGTTACCTGAGCCATCGTTCTTATCATGCCTGTCCACATCCATCCCAGCCAGAGCCTTAGCGAAGAACTCAGAATCATCAAACTCAATATCAATGTTATACATGAGGCCCTTATGCGTCCACTTGACGACATCAGGTACGAACTCGATATCCAGCACACTCACCAACACCCGAGCCACCCCGTTGGCCCATGTAAAGGGCATATCTACTCCCTTAGGTCTGCCAACCAGAATCCCCAAACTTGCAGCAACCCGAGCATCCCGAATCAACTTAGATGGGACTCCCAAAAACCGCAACCAAACCTAAGTTAGTGTCTTTCCCTGCGGCTCCACCCTCTTCCACTCAAGAAACTCAAGAATGCACTCTGTGCCAGGAACTCTGCAGAGCGCAAAACTGAGAAGACTCTCCAAGTCCTCTGCAGTCGGAAAATCAACCTTATAACTGTTGTCCTCAAGGCGAATAAGCTCCCACTGAAAAATCACCCGAGGCTAACTCCCTAAGACGCGTGATAATCTGAGCCTCAGATACGTCACCTTTTGTGACTTTGACCACTCCCATAGTCGTGCTCTGGGCCTCCTCCGCACAGGGAGACTCAAAGAGCATGAGCTCAGCACAACAGACACCATAAATTGTAATACTCGACATCTGATCTCTCAGTATCGGGCACTCTCCCATGTCATGCACTGGTTTGAGGCAGCTGTCACAAAGCTCAGTATCACACTCAATAATAAAATGGCCTCGCTCACCACATCGATAACACGGCATCTTCTCTTTTTTCCGAACCCACTTAGAAGCTCTCTCACCATCTGACTGGTCAATAGCACGAGACGCAGCCGCCACTGCTGGCTTAGACACCAGAATCTCAGCAGAGGCCAGCGCCGTCAACACCTCCATAGCCTGACCGGTCAAAACAAACGTCTGTCCAGCAGCATGCATCTCAGAAGATGCCATAGGCTCCGGAATGACTGTGGATGGAGGAGGTTGTGGAAACAGTTTCTCCCACCGCGACCACCACGATAGCCACGGAAACCACCTCTCTGCTGGCGATCCGGGCCAGAAGCGCCCTCGACGAAGCCACCTGGAGGTCCAAGAAACAGTCTTTCAGCCGTTCTATCACTTTGCCAGGCATAGCCTCGCCCACCGCCGGCCGAGGATGAGTCGCGATGCTGACCCTCGCCGTACGCATCCATGCTATCATCGCCCCACTGACCCCGGGGTGTCGCATTAGTAGCATGGTTGTGTCCCGCGCCACCACCTCCCCCTTGCTGTGGCGTAGCATTCGACACCGGCCCGGCATGCATCGGCGGTGGCCTAGCAGCCAGATGAGGAGGCGGCGCCCTCGGCTGCTGCCCTTATGACTGTGGCTGCTTGCATTGCACAGGGACTGCAGAGTCATGCACTGGCGGCCTCGGACCAACCGGTCTAGCTCCCCGATCCGCCGGAGCCGTCCTGAGGGGCGCCGCCGGTCGCGGCCCCAACGTAGCAGACCCGCCCCGCCCAGCTTGCACCAGCGTTGTGACACCACCACGGCCACCCGGAGCTGACCCTCCGGCCCCCGCCGGCCACTGCCCAGGCGGTGCTACAGCAGCCCGGCCCGAACCCGTGCCGCCAGCAGCAGCAGGTGGCCTCTGGACCGAAGGAGGCGCCGCCCCCCGGCCGGCCGACAGAGGTCCGACTGCTCCTGAAGTCTTCGGTCCCGACGGAGTGCTCCCCCGCCCAGCCATGGTGAGAGGAGGGATACACGTAGCACGGCAAGTTCCACACCAAGGGAAGCCAGGCACAACAGCTCGCCATGGAACCCTAGGTGGCGACAGTCGAGAACGATCATGTCGATCGTGACTCGTGCATGAGACGATACTCCCAGGATGAGCGACCAGATTCTCATGGGCCACATACCCATTCAATTCCGGTCCACCAGGCCCCTCCTGTGCTCCCCCATGTTGGGCCTCATACCCACGCATGGGCTCACAGCCGGCCCGGTCATCCACTTCGCCCGCACGACCCAAGATAGAATTCAAACGGGCAACCCTAGCCGCCCAGATCACAGCCACCGTGCTGATCTCCAGCACCGGCGGTGCTGCCTTCGGCCTCCCTTTCCTCTTGTTTTTTTTGCTGACAACACGAGTCCACGCATCTTTCTTGTACCCATGCTTGGGTTTGTAATGATTGTTCATGACTAAGAGAAAATATATATTGTAATATTCTAGGACCGAATGGATTTTCGGTCTATATTGCAAATATGTATAATGGATTATTGGTGAGCTCGGTATTGGTGGTCGTTTCAGATCCATAACTTCTTCAGAGCTAAATCAGCCCATACTGCATGTGCTTCTTCCGAGGTACACTAAATTGGCATGTTGAGGATTCATGCTTGATGTATTATACAAGTTATCCATTCATAACTTCATTCGTCCGCCATCGCCGCCGTCGAGGACCAAGAGGCTCATGTGCGCGTCACCAAGTCCAGCAAGCCTATTCCATCACTGATCGCTGCCAGACAAACAACAAAGCAAATCTCAACCTCACTTGCAAATCTGCTGGTAATGTTTGCTCCCTGTTATATCGCTGTAGGTCTATTTTTTGATGATTTGTTTGTTGGGGCTTGTTCAAGAATTCCAAAGATTTTGTAATCTATTTGGAGAATCATAGGGATAATTATACTATGTCTCGTTAGGGGTACATAAGAGCTGCAACATTCATAGAAAAAATGTTTATTCTTGAAGCACACAACAGGTGCCACAACAGGTGCTATCTTTTTTAATTCAAGTTCTTTCGTATGCTGGTCTACCTTATGCTACTCCCTTTCATCCATGTATTTCTAAGAAAACCAAACTAATATGCATCCTTGACTCACATATGAGTTATATGGGTTACGTAAAAAGCAAATGTTGCTTCTTTTTATTCAGATGCTTTGAGAACCAAGTCTACCTAGTTCTCTTCCTTTCATCCATGTATTTTAATGTGCAGTGTACAGTGTGTAGAATGAGCAAACTTGTGAACCTAGAGCACAAACTCATGATTGATCAAGGGAGTGGCACTGCCGGCTGGGTTAGAGTATAATCAACTGTACTTGGAGTTTTTTTTGTGATACGTGTAGCTTTCAGCTTGCGAGCCTTTCAAATATGCAAGTGTCTGATGCCATAGGCTACTATGGAAGTTGTGAATTCTATGTAGTTTCTGGTACTGCTTTGAAAGCACAAGTGCTCCCTAGGTGGTTTTGGTAATTAATGTCAACATATCTCTTGTTGGACTAACACTTGTATCTAGTATGTTTCAGATAAGTTCAACAATGGAGTGGCATGGACTAAAGGATGTGGGAACTCCTTCAAGATGCTAAGGAGAAAGGATTCGCTCAAGCTTAAAGCTCAAGACTCTTCATTTTATATTTTAGTGATCCAAGATCACATTGAGTCTATAGGAAAAGCCAATACTATCAAGAAGGGATGAGGTGTTGCTTAATGAGTCTCTTGCTCCACAGTGCTTGGTGATATGCTCCAAAAAACCTCAACTACTTTCCCACTTCCACACATATGACCTAAACCTAAAGTCAAAATCGGCCATACCGATTCTTTCTATCCGGCGCCACCGAGTTCAGATGTCATAGCCACTGCCACAAACCCTAGGCAAATCAGTCTCATTGATAGGGATCTCGGTCTCACCAAGATGGGATTGTAATCTCTCTGTGTATGTCCATTACCAAAATCGGTCTAACCGAGTTTGAGCAATCGGTACTACCGAGATTACAATGCAAACTTCCTGGTCAACTTATTACCAAAATCGGTCCTACCGAGTTTGTGTAACCGGTCCAACTGAGTTTGCCTGACCAACTCTCTGGAAAACTTATTACCAAAATCGGTCCCACTGAGTTTGTGTAATCGGTCTCACTGAGATTACGTTATGCCCTAACCCTAACCACGGTCCTACCGAGTTGCATATCGGTCCCACCGAAAATCCTAACGGTCACTAGGTTTACTAAATCGGTCCGACCGAGTTCGTTGATTCGGTCCCACCGAGTTTGGTAATTGTGTGTAACGGTTAGATTTTGTGTGGAGGCTATATATACCCCTCCACCTCCTCTTCATTCGTGGAGAGAGCCATCAAAACAAACCTGCACTTCCAACTTACCATTTCTGAGAGAGAACTACCTACTCATGTGTTGAGGCCAAGATATTCCATTCCTACCATATGAATCTTGATCTCTAGCCTTCCCCAAGTTGCTTTCCACTCAAATCTTCTTTCCACCAGATCCAAATCCCATGAGAGAGAGAGAGTTGAGTGTTGGGGAGACTCTCATTTGAAGCACAAGAGCAAGGAGTTCATCATCAACGCACCATTTGTTACTTCTTGGAGAGTGGTATCTCCTAGATTGGCTAGGTGTCACTTGGGAGCTTCCGACAAGATTGTGGAGTTGAACCACGGAGTTTGTAAGGGCAAGGAGATCGCCTACTTCGTGAAGATCTACCTCTAGTGAGGCAAGTCCTTCGTGGGCGACGGCCATGGTGGGATAGACAAGGTTGCTTCTTCGTGGACCCTTCGTGGGTGGAGCCCTCCGTGGACTCGCGCAACCGTTTCCCTTCGTGGGTTGAAGTCTCCATCAACGTGGATGTACGATACCACCTATCGGAACCACGCCAAAAACATCCATGTCTCCAATTGCGTTTGAATCCTCCAAACCCTTCCCTTTACATTCTTGCAAGTTGCATGCTTTACTTTCCGCTGCTCATATACTCTTTGCATGCTTGCTTGTTATGTATTGTGAATATTAAACTTGTGCCTAAACTCCACTTAAACTTAAGGAATCTTAAAAACTGCAACTTTGGTACTTAGTGTCTAATCACCCCCCTCTAGGCACCTCTTCTCAAGGTCCTACAAGTGGTATCAGAGCATTGGTCTCCATTGCCTTGGTTTAATCACCATTGGAGGAAGATGGATGAGTCTACTTTGGGGAGTCTTAGACATAGAGTGCCTTTTCTTGATGGAGAGTATTTTCATGAGTGAAAAAATGAGATGCTTGTAATTTTCAATCAATATCATTTGAACAAGTACATTGCTAGCCCTTGTGCACCTCATGTTGATCCTATGCATCCTACCCTTGATGAGTCTATTGACATGATCCGCAATCTTAGAACTGCCAAACTTATCATTAGAGGATTGCCTAGAAACTTGATTGGATGTTTGCCTACTCTTAAGTGTGCCTACACTATATGGAAATTTCTTGAGGAACGCATTCCAAATTATTCCTTGAAAAATCTTGATGAAATTCATCATAAGTCTATTGCTTTGAGTAAGATGAATTCTAGTGATCCTATGTTTGGTGATCGTCTATTTGAACTTACAAACCTTATGCGTGCCAAAGAAGATGTTGGAATTATTAGTGATATTATTTCTGAAGCTATAAAAATTCATAAGCAAGATCATTGTCAAACTCACTCTAACGAATTACCCTCTCTAGGATTTGATCCACCACATGACGATGTTGAACATGGATACTATGATGAGGATGATGATAGTGACTTCGATCTTGATGATGCAATGAGACACCTTGGTCTTATGGCAAATCTTCGGAGATATATGTCAGGAGGAAAGGAATGGGTTCTTGATAGTGGATGTACCGATCACATGACCAGAGATAAAGACATGTTTTGTGAGCTTGCTGAAAATGATGGTCCTCGAAAGTATGTCACTTTCGGTGACAACTCAAAGGGTAAGGTGGTTGGCCTCGGTAAGGTGGCCATATCACATGATAGCTCCATACAAAATGTCATGCTCGTTGAATCTCTTGGCTACAACTTACTTTTAGTATCTAGACTTGCTGATTTGGTTTCAATGTCTTATTACTGAAGTAGATTGCCAAGTGTTTCGTCGAGATAATCATAAAATGGTCTTTACCGGTGTGCGTAGAGGTGATCTATACATTGTTGATTTCGCTAAAAAGGCTCAACCTAAAACTTGCTTCATTGCTAAATCCTCAAAAGGTTGGTTATGGCATAGACGATTAGGCCATGTTGGCATGCGAAACCTTGACAAGCTTATTAAAAGGAATCATATCCTTGGTGTTAACGATGTCATATTTGATAAGGATAGACTTTGCAGTGCTTGTCAAGCAGGTAAACAGGTTGGAGGACGGCATCCCGTGAAGAACATCATGACCACAAGGAGGCCACTCGAGCTACTTCACATGGATCTTTTTGGTCCCAACTCTTACAAGAGTCTTGGTGGAAATTCTTTTGGTTTAGTTATAGTTGATGATTTTTCAAGATTTACGTGGGTGTTCTTTCTCGATGATAAATCGCAAGGTCCAAAAGATCTTCAAAAACTTCGCTAGGAAGGCCCAAAATCAGTTTGAAGTGAAGATCAAGAAGGTTCGCAGCGACAACGGAACGGAGTTCAAGAATGCAAATATCGACACCTTTATTGACGAAGAAGGGATTTCACATGAGTTCTCGGCTACGTACACACCTCAACAAAATGGAGTTGTTGATAGGAAGAACCGGACGCTCATCGAAATGGCGAGAATGATGCTTGATGAGTACAAGACACCGAAGCACTTTTGGGCTGAAGCGGTTGAGACAGCTTGTCATGCAACAAATCGCTTGTATCTTCACAAGCTACTCGGCAAGACGGCATACGAAATCCTCACCGGTAACAAACCCCAAGTTGGATACTTTCGAGTATTCGGCTCAAAGTGCTACATTCTTGATAAGCATCATCGTTCTAAATTTGCTCCTAAGTCTCATGAAGGTTTCCTACTAGGTTATGGCTCAAACTCTCACACTTACCGTGTCTACAACAATTTCACCCGAAAGGTTGAAGAGACGGTAGATGTGAAGTTTGATGAATCTAACGGCTCGCAAGTAGAGCAATTGCCAATTGATGTAGGAGACAAAGATCCTTCGGAAGCAATCCAAGACTTGTCTATTGGTAAGGTCCGTCCAACGGAGGTGAAGGAGAGTACCTCGTCCGTCCAAGTGGAAGCTTCTACTTCATGACAAAGTGAACCAAGAGTTGATACAGAAGCATCCACAAGTGGGACACACCAAGATGAGGAAAACGAGGAAGTGCATCAAGATGAACGTCAACAACCTCCTTCTCCACCACGACAAGAGAACGACAACGCCAACAATGAAGAAGGCCAAGAAGAAGAACAAGATGAAGAAGAAGTTCAACCAAGAAACAAGCAAAAGCTTTCACGAGTTCGAGCAAGAATTGCTAAAGACCATCCCGTCGAGCAAATCTACAATGATATTCAAACCGGGAGAATCACTCGCTCTAAAACTCATTTAGCTAACTTTTGTGAAAACTATTCTTTCATCTCTAGCATTGAACCTATGAAGGTTGAAGAAGCATTGGAAGATCCTGATTGGATAAATGCTATGCATGAAGAGCTACACAACTTTGAGAGGAACCAAGTTTGGACATTGGTTGAGAAGCCTGACAACAACCACAACATCATTGGTACCAAATGGGTGCTTCGCAACAAGCAAGATGAAGATGGACAAGTAGTTCGCAACAAAGCACGTCTCGTCGCCCAAGGCTACACACAAGTCGAAGGTATGGACTATGGTGAGACTTATGCTCCCGTTGCTAGACTTGAGTCCATTCGCATCTTACTTGCCTATGCTAATCATCATGATATCACCTTGTACCAAATGGACATCAAAAGTGCTTTTCTAAATGGTGAAATAGAGGAGGAAGTTTATGTTAAGCAACCTCTCGGCTTTGTCAATCCTTAGAAACCAAATCACGTTTACAAACTTCACAAAGCCCTTTATGGTCTTAAACAAGCTCCTAGAGCGTGGTATAAATGCTTGACCAAGTTCCTCATTGAAAAAGGCTTTGAAATTGGGAAAATTGATTCCACACTTTTTACTAAAAGGGTTAATGGAGAACTATTTGTGTGCCAAATCTATGTTGATGATATTATATTTGGTTCAACTAACCCTCATTTTAGTGAAAAGTTTGGTAAGCTAATGTCGGAGAAGTTTGAGATGTCTATGGTGAGTGAACTCAAATTCTTTCTTGGGTTGCAAATCAAGCAAACTAAGGAAGGTACCTTTGTCTCTCAAACAAAGTACACCAAGGACCTATTCAAGAAGTTCAATATGCAAGAATGCAAAGGTATGTCTACACCCATGCCTACTAGTGGACATCTTGACTTGACCAAAGATGGTGAACCGGTTGATCAAAAAGTTTATCGCTCTATGATTGGTTCATTGTTATATCTATGTGCTTCACGTCCCGATATCATGTTAAGTGTGTGCATGTGTGCACGATATCAAGCTGCTCCTAAAGAATGTCATCTTAAGGCCGTGAAAAGGATAGTGAGATACTTAATCCATACACCAAATTTTGGCATTTGGTATCCTAAGAGGGCCTCTTTCGATCTTGTTGGCTACTCCGACTCGGACTATGCCGGAGACAAGGTTGATAGAAAGTCCACTTCAGATACTTGTCAATTCTTGGTAGATCTCTTGTGTCTTGGTCCTCCAAGAAACAAAACTCGGTATCCTTATCCACCGCCGAAGCGGAATACATTGCCGTTGGTTCATGTTGTGCTCAATTACTTTGGATGACCCAAACTCTTAAAGATTATGGGATATATGTGAAACATGTTCCATTTCTTTGTGACAATGAAAGTGCTATCAAAATTGGTCATAATCCCGTACAACATTCTCGAACTAAGCATATTGAAGTTCGTCATCATTTCATTCGAGATCATGTTGCTAAGGGTGACATTGATCTTAAGCATGTTCGCACCGAAAAGCAATTAGCGGATATATTCACTAAACCTCTTGATGAGAAAGTGTTTTGCATGTTAAGAGGAGAATTGAACATCATAGATGCTTCAAACTTGGAGTAGAAACTCCATTGGATACATGCAAGACATAAGCTTATGACCAATCCTTGATATTTCTCTTATGATGAAAATCTTATGTCTTGGATATATTTGCATCTTGCATGTTATCTAACCCATGTAGGTACTTGGTTGAATCAAATTCCATGAGATTGTAATCTACTCACATCTTGAGCAATCTCTACATCACCAAATTTCTACACTATGGTGGTTGAAGACAAGGAAGCACGGAACCATTCAAACATATCCTTTGACAAATTCTATGTTGAGCTTCATGATTGTCATTTTTGGATACACAAGTGCTCTTCCTTGCAAGAACTAACCCATGTAGGTAGATGGACTCAAATTCCAAGTGGTGCTCCCAACTCTTGATGAGCTACATCAACCTTGAGCAATCCACACAAGTTCAACTACATGGACAACACCACCAACCAAGGTATGTTATTCCATCTTAGAGAAGCTTTACTCCAAGTCATGAGCTAAAGCAACTCGACGAGATGTGAATACATCAAGATGCATAAACAAAAAATGGCAACCCCATTTTGAGCTTAAACGATGAGTATGACCTATGATCAAGTGATCTCACTTGACTCCTAAGTCAATATACTCTAACATAGGTGACTTTGTCGCCAACCATCTCTAGATGAAGTTCTCTTGTGTTCTTTTCTGTGCTTTTGCATTTGACTCATGCATATTTGTTTCCCCTTTCAAAAAACTTCATCTAGATTTCTTTCTATTTGCTCTGCATTTTCTGCATCCAATTCATTGCATATCATTCAGTAAATTCCTTGCAAATCTTTGTGAGATCTTACTAGTCTAGTGAGCTGAGGTGACAAGTGTTTTCTCTGCGATGAACTCGGTTACACTGATTTGTTGTTTTCAGTCCAACCGAATCCTTTTGGTACAACCGAAGCATACCACTCAGTGCCACCGATTTCACAACAGGAAAAAACAGTTTGCCACGTATTCTGTGTTTCTTCTGATCTAGCTCCACTCAACGAATCTTGTCCTCTACAAGCATCACATTTATATATATGCTTTGTGCTGTGACTCAAGGATCGAACCCTTCTTGGAAATTGATGTCAAAGGGGGAGAGAGAGATCACATCAAAGCTTATCATTTAGAGAGATCACATCAAAGAAAGAGAATATCACCTCCTCAGGGGGAGAAAGAGATCTCCAGGGGGAGAGAATACTCAAGTAGAAAGTATTTCTCAAGGATCCCAGATGCTTGGTGTTCAAGAGGAGAGATGCCACATGTCTTACTGAGGGGAAAGACATGTTCATATGTGCTTATTTGCATTAGCTCTGTTCATTTATATCTTTTAGCTCTGATTTTCTGTTCCCTATCTTCTCCCAGTATCCCTTGCTAGATTCAGGGGGAGCAAGACATTGAGGGAAAGAAATCATTTAAATTCATTGCATATCTTTACTCTTGGGGACATGTATAATCCAATGTGGTACTTAGTACTCACTCTATACATGTCATCCCAGTCTTGGTATTCTTGTGGTGTCTTCTGTTTGCTCTGGCTAGTAGATGTACCTGTGTTGTGTAACCTTGTTTACGCAGGTTCGTTCCATCCTAAGCCAACTCAAGACTACAAGGTAAGTATATGCATCACAATCTTGTGTACGAGGAATTCTTACTGATGTACATACTGTTTGCAAGAAGGACTCATGAGCATGAAAGTATTTCATTTAATATTCTTTGCTCTGATGCATATGGCCAAGATACATGTAACACATTGCCTGCTCTATCATGGTTATGCTCTCACATGCTTCTACATTCCATATTCACATGATTGCATACATGTAGGGGGAGCCTATGCCTGTTACATGTCCTTCCAAAGCTTTACTTGCTATTCTTTATATCTTTATCTAAAGCTTTTATGTATGTTGTCATCAACTACCAAAAAGGGGGAGATTGAAAGCACAAGTGCTCCCTAGGTGGTTTTGGTAATTAATGTCAACATATCTCTTGTTGGACTAACACTTGTATCTAGTATGTTTCAGATAAGTTCAACAATGGAGTGGCATGGACTAAAGGATGTGGGAACTCCTTCAAGATGCTAAGGACAAAGGATTGGCTCAAGCTTCAAGCTCAAGACTCTTCATTTTATATTTTAGTGATCCAAGATCACACTGAGTCTATAGGAAAAGCCAATACTATCAAGAAGGGATGAGGTGTTGCTTAATGAGTCTCTTGCTCCACAGTGCTTGGTGATATGCTCCAAAAACCCTAACTACTTTCCCACTTCCACACATATGACCTAAACCTAAAGTCAAAATCGGCCATACCGATTCTTTCTATCCGGCGCCACCGAGTTCAGATGTCATAGCCACTGCCACAAACCCTAGGCAAATCGGTCTCACTGATAGGGATCTCGGTCTCACCAAGATGGGATTGTAATCTCTCTGTGTATGTCCATTACCAAAATCAGTCTAACCGAGTTTGAGCAATCGGTACTACCGAGATTACAATGCAAACTTCCTGGTCAACTTATTACCAAAATCGGTCCTACCGAGTTTGTGTAATCGGTCCAACCAAGTTTGCCTGACCAACTCTCTGGAAAACTTATTACCAAAATCGGTCCCACCGAGTTTGTGTAATCGGTCTCACTGAGATTGCGTTATGCCCTAACCCTAACCATATCGGTCCTACCGAGTTGCATATCGGTCCCATCGAAAATCCTAACGGTCACTAGGTTTACTAAATCGGTCCGACCGAGTTCGTTGATTCGGTCCCACCGAGTTTGGTAAATTGTGTGTAACAGTTAGATTTTGTGTGGAGGCTATATATACCCCTCCACCTCCTCTTCATTCGTGGAGAGAGCCATCAGAACAAACCTACACTTCCAACTTACCATTTTTGAGAGACAACTACCTACACATGTGTTGAGGCCAAGATATTCCATTCCTACCATATCAATCTTGATCTCTAGCCTTCCCCAAGTTGCTTTCCACTCAAATCTCTTTTCCACCGGATCAAATCCCATGAGAGAGAGTTGAGTGTTGGGGAGACTATCATTTGAAGCACAAGAGCAAGGAGTTCATCATCAAGGCACCATTTGTTACTTCTTGGAAAGTGGTGTCTCCTAGATTGGCTAGGTGTCACTTGGGAGCCTCCGACAAGATTGTGGAGTTGAACCAAGGAGTTTGTAAGGGCAAGGAGATCGCCTACTTTGTGAAGATCTACCGCTAGTGAGGCAAGTCCTTCATGGGCGACGACCATGGTGGGATAGACAAGGTTGCTTCTTCGTGGACCCTTCGTGGGTGGAGCCCTCCGTGGACTCGCGCAACCGTTACCATTCGTGGGTTGAAGTCTCCATCAACGTGGATGTACGATAGCACCACCTATCGGAACCATGCCAAAAACATCTGTGTCTCCAATTGCGTTTGAATCCTCCAAACCCTTCCATTTACATTCTTGCAAGTTGCATGCTTTACTTTCCGCTGCTCATATACTCTTTGCATGCTTGCTTGTTATGTATTGTGAATGTTAAACTTGTGCCTAAACTCCACTTAAACTTAAGGAATCTTAAAAACTGCAACTTTGGTACTTAGTGTCTAATCACCCCCCTCTAGACACCTCTTCTCAAGGTCCTACATGCTTGTATTCAAAAATGAACTATTTCAGGCTGACCATCTAAGTTTTACATTCCGTATGTATAGCAAGATCAAATTTATTTGTTCTAGGTACATTTCTAAACATGCATATGGAATAAGATCATGAACACGTATATGGATTATGAATTTAGTAATTTTTTTGATAAGTGAATTTACTTTTATCTATTGATAAAAAAATATTTTTGTTGTCAGACGAAGGGCACGATGGATGGCGCCGGCGGGAAGGTGAGCAGCGGTGGAGATAAGCGAGGAAAGGAGTAGTGTGAGGCGGTTGGCGGTGTTGAAGAGGATGAGAGGGCCGCACACTCGGTGCCATGCTACTGGAGGGCCCACTGCTGGAGGCAGTCCTAGGGATTTTTGGATCAATGACAGTAACGTTGGCGACCCAGGTATCTTCTTCCATCTCTGGATCCTGAATCTACAACTCTCTAATCTGCAAATACACGCTGTAGCGACGGGTACAATTGCATGGTTGTGACTGCGGACCAGTACACGAGTGGGGCTGCCGTTCTCCTACCGGTAATCAGCTGTTCCAGTGCCACCGCATATATACTCCGATGAGTATCCTTGATATCTTCCCTCCACATTGCATCTAATGACGCACTTCCACATTGCATCTGATGACACACTTCCAACTGGAATATATCAATTACATACCATGGTCATAAGTGTCACACTTCCAACTGATGACATGTCATGATGATGTGCTTTTTGGTTATCCTAGGACTTTCAAAAACATGTCATCTGATCTGTTCCCCTTCGGTACATTAGAGGTTATAGGTTATTTGTTGAACGGTTATAATGACTTTTTCTTTGGGTAAGTCTATGCTAAAATATATGCAGATTTCCTCTCAAAACTATCTACCAGTCATATTGTTAAGGGAGGATCCAATCTATTACTTTGAATTTAAGCTATCACATTTATCATATAGTATTTAATATTGGTAGTAGATTAAATTTTTGACATGACTTTAATTGAAATTTTTAGGTGAAATTTGAAACTTCCCTTGAGAGATGCTAAAGTACTATTTATTTGACCGGCTTGGTGTACATTGACCTTTACCGCCAGAATGTTATGAATTATATTCTTGGTGGATGATATGAATGTCGGGGAGGTGATGGAGAAGTATGACGAGGAACTTGTGAAGGCTGAGGGCATGGAGAAGAAGGGGAGAATCTAAGTGGGAGGCTGACATTGGCGAAGGAGAAGGCTAGATGAGTGTTGGGATTGGCAGACAATGGGTCATGGCATTCACTGAAGTATTCAAGGAATTGAAGCTCCCAAAATGATCAAATAAATAAGATAGCAATGAGACATAGAATGTCGTGTTATTAATTATCTTTGTCCTCAAAAAGGATGTCGTGATAGTAGTCGTGCTTTGCATATAAGTTGCTTCAACAACTATATTCTTGAAATGATGTGCCATAGGTAGGTGGAAAAACTAAGAAATACAAGCATTCCTGTGTGTGTGAGAGAGAGTGCCCTACACGCTGCCTTTACGGATTAAACCGGTTCTCTAATTAAATGATAAACTGAGTGTACTTTTTTTTCTTTGACCGCTATATGACAAAATGAATGAACATGTGAGTGCTATCCAGATTATCCATGAAGTGCCCTGACCTATGCTATAAAGAGATCGTGTGAAAACAAAGCTGAAGTTGTTGCCTAGGATGAGAAGGAAAGTGGTCTTCCAGCAACACTAAACATGGTCATGTATTACACATACATATGATGATGTATGTAATGTGTCCGATCATTATTTTTTATGTCAAGTTTATTTGTCTTGCATTATGATGGTCCATGTAAAAATACTTGGATGAGTTGCCAACCCAGTAAGAAGTTTGCTTTAATTTTGTTGCTCCTGCTTGCTTTCTTGATGCATTTCATGGGGATGACTCGTGTACTCATTTTGTTTCTTACTAAAATGGAAAAGAAAACAACAAATATTAGTATCTGTTTGCTTTAAGTCGTCAAATATTTTTTCATTGTGATTTGTAATTCATTTTTTTATTAAATGCATGTTGAGCTAGCATTATCTTTGTTGCCTAGAAAGTTTCCTATAGGCCATAGCAAATAACATCTGAGGCGGTTGTCGCCCTTTTCCCTTGCTGCTGGCGTTTTTGCTTGGTTTTATGGTTCTTAGAATGTCGTTGTACTACTCCCTCCGTCCGATAATATAGGATGTTTTTGCAAGCTAACATAGCTTGCAAAAACATCTTATATTGTGGGACGGAGGGGGTATGTTTTAGGCTAAGAAGAAGCGGCGCTGGCACGGAAGAACATCATTTTATCTTTAGAGATCTCAAAAATTTTGGAGAGTCTGATGTGTTACAAATTAATATTGTATATAAGGAGAATAGTAGGAGAAGATCAGTAGTTGTGTATGTGTAAGTTTTACTGAGGTATTTTTTTTCTTGCAAGATCCTAACCATTTATCTATTTGCTCCCTAGATTCGTTTACTGATTGTAAATTTCTTAATTTCCTTGCACATAAAAAGAAAATATGCTTGGATTTGTGAAACAACCATATTTTTGTGTACAATGGTGAAAGAGCTACATTGTTATATTGCTCTCTGGTTCAATTTCCTCTATTCCATTGGTGAAAGGAAACGTGAACACTACACTAAAACTCTTTAGGCTTGCCAAAATATAAGGATGATCATGTTGTCATGAGCAAAACTGGATGTACCCCGTAAGGATGGAGGCAAGATTACCTCTCTGACAAGGCCCCGGAACAGTCACCGTCCCGGTTAAAGAGCACTGGCAATTTGGAGAGGCCCCCACCGCCACAGAGCCTCCTTTTACGCAGGAGGGAGCAGACCTTAGCCGCGGTCAATAATTGTGGCCGCTTACAGAGCGAGGTGAGTGTGATTGGCCAAATTGACTTAACTCAGCTATTTTTTGGTACTGCTCAAGAAGGTCGTTGGTCTTCTTAGGTGACAATACCAATTAGACTAATTTATTGTAGTTTTATGAACATGGAGTTTGTTAATCACCTCTTTTATTGAAGATTAAGATGTGTATAATATATATGCAATGTTATTTTTTTCTGGACATTTAACAAAATATGAAATAAGCAAACATATAGTGCTCCAAGTTGACGAAGTAGAGTTGATGGCCCTTTGGTTTTTGATCAATGTCTATATCTTTGTTATCCTGTGGCAACGCACGACAAACGTACATATCTTAAACAACAATTTATGACCTTTCATTTTCGTTCTTATGATATAATATAAAGTTCAGTGTTACTTCCATTCTATTTTATGGTAATGATGCATTGGATATATTTTAGTGTACAGCCCATAGCCTCAACATTTGCATCGTAGCTTCACACTACCGTCTCGCCGTACTTATGGCAGCCTGACATCTCGCCTTCTTCCCATGCACAACTAAAGCTTCATTGGCCTACATACACTTTCCTAGACAATCTAAACTGCATGCATCACTAAAAACAAACATGCAGAAACATTGAAATCAAGATTAAGTCCCAACTGTCCGCCCGCTATGGCGGCTGGCATCCCCACAGCTAGGCTAGACAGCATGCGGTTGTGGCGGCGTCCATCATGCTCGCCCGCCTACCCGCAGGCCAGCACGCTCGCTCGCTGACGGCCAACACACAAGCCAGCACAAGGCTGCGGTGACCCGTCAGCACGCCCACGGTTGCATGCGGCTTTGGCTAGCAGGTACATGTGCTGGTCGCGCGAGGTCGTCAGGCGCCTCCCCTAGGTCGACACCCCCCCACCATCATCCACGCTGCCAGCAGCCCCCTCTGCTCACCTCATCATCGTCGCGAGCCACCTCCTCCCCTGCGTTGGCATCGTTCCATGCTCCACGTGAGAGAGGCGAGAAAGAAAGATTGGGTGGTTGCAGGTGGGACCGAGCGGGTACCCGGCGTGATCGCAGCCCATCTTGACCCTAGATTTGAGATGGGTCTAAGGTATATCGGCCAATCCGGACATTTAGGGATAAAATGAGGGTCCGGTTGTGTCACTCATTTTTGACCGGGCACTGACCGGGGCAGACGTTTCAGACGTTTAGGGAGAAAGTAGGGGGGTCGGCAGTAGATGTTGTAAGTTATTAAGAAGCTAAGAATTTGATAGATCAATCTATGGCCCTATTGTTGAGGAGGTAAAGGAGTCCATGCGATCAATGGAGGAGTTCTATGTGGCACGGGTCAGACGCTCGGCTAATGGAGCTGCTCATTGGCTAGCGAAGGAGGCTTGTGCGAATAGTTTTATTTTATTCGACACAAAACATGTTGAGATGAATGAATACAACACAACCCACTTCACCTAATAAAACCTTTAGTTATAATGGGTTTTGTTTTATTCATTCATCTATCTGAGACCAAAACGTCACAAATACAATCCAGGTAACATTATTGTGTTTGATAGTATGATGTGTGTTAGCTGATTATTAAAAAATATGTTAGCTGAGACGACATTGTTCTTACTTATTTAGCTCCGTGAGTAGAATCTTAAATTTCTTCCCCTAACTCGAACCACCTACTCGGGTTTGCCCCTAGTTTCAAAGCATGCTCAAATTTGCCCCTCTGCCGTTAAGTCACTTCTCAGAAATGCCCTTCCGTCCAGTCAAAGGCCTTTGACCGTTGGAGGCCCATGCGTACTGTAGCAGACGGAAAGTGCTACAGTAGTGGACGGAAAGTGCTACAGTACTGTACGGAAGGGCATTTCTGAGTAGTGACTTAACGGCGGAGGGGCAAATTTGAGCATGCCTCAAATTTAGGGGCAAATCTGATTAGTGGGTTTGAGTTAGGGGCACAGATGTAAATGTCCCTAAAAAATATGTTAGCTGAGACGACATTGTTCTTACTTATTTAGCTCCGTGAGTAGAATCTTAAATTTTATCAAAAGCCCGTGGCAACGCACAGGCGTTCCACTAGTAGTCTATAAAAGTTTGAGTGTTTTCTGAAAAAATACAAGCCTATTGCACCCTTAGATTGCCGATCCTCACATGAATAGTAGTTAAATGAAATAATTTTTCCTCACAAAAAAGCTTGAGTCATATAAACATTTTTATCATTCATAAATTTTCAATTGTATGAATATGTTTTAAAATAACACTTGATTTTCTTTAAATGACATGAAGATTTTTGCATTCTTTTGAATATGTTTGTTATACAATCATAAAGAGTACTTGTACTTTTCATAGTACATGAGACCTCATTGGTTGGAGTGGCATCCGTGGCTGGTGTACAATCTTTGGTCAGTTGTTCAAATCACAGACTTGGTACTATTTTTGCTGGGTTAAATTCCTTTTATTTATATTGTTCACCAAATGTATAAATGAAGCTTATGAATCATTAATTAGCAGCAAATGTGAATTGGTCGACTGGCTAGCCACGCATGCATGTGACGACAGATTATTGTTTTTATTTTATAATAATCTGTTAGTTTCCCCCTCAGAGGGCCTTATTATAAGAAAATAATAATAATTTCGTTTTTTTTTCACAAAAACCCAGTCCACGCACCTTTTTTTTGCTATCACTAACAACGGGTCCCATGCCATGTTGGCGTGCCTTGCCAATGTCGCGGACATATACGAACGAGATTTGAACCGTATATGCACACTCATGCCAAGTTATGGAACCAGTTCAATGTATTTTGCAAGTTCATGCACTAACTGAAGGAAATATGCCCTAGAGGTAATAATAAAGTTGTTATTTTATATTTCCTTATTCATGGTAAAAGTTTATTATTCATGCTAGAATTGTATTGACCAGAAACTTAAATACATGTGTGAATACATAAACAAATACCGTGTCCCTAGTAAGCCTCTACTAGACTAGCTCGTTGATTAAAGATGGTTAAGGTTCCTAACCATGGAAATGTGTTGTCATTTGATAACGGGATCACATCATTAGAAGAATGATGTGATGGACAAGACCCATCCGTTAGCTTATCATAATGATCATTTAGTTTATTGCTATTACTTTCTTCATGTCAAATACATATTCCTTCGACTATGAGATTATGCAACTCCTGGATACCGGAGGAATACCTTGTGTTCTGTCAAACGTCAACGTAACTGGGTGATCATAAAGATGCTCTACAGGTATCTCCGAAGGTGTTTGTTGAGTTGGCATAGATCGAGATTAGGATTTGTCACTCCGAATATCTGAGAGGTATCTCTAGTCCCTCTCGGTAATACACATCATAAGCTTGCAAGCAAATGATAATCATTTAGTCACTAGGTGATGTATTACGGAACGAATAAAGAGTCTTGCCGGTAATGATATTGAACTAGGTATGAAGATACCGACGATCAAATCTCGGGCAAGTAACATACCGATGGACAAAGGGAATTACGTATGTTGTCATAACGGTTCAATCGATAAAGATCTTCATAGAATATGTAGGAGCCAATATGGGCATCCAGGTTCCGCTATTGGTCATTGATCGGAGAGGTGTCTCGGTCATGTCTACGTAGTTCTTGAACCTGTAGGGTCCGCATGCTTAACGTTCATTGACGATATAGTGTTATATGAGTTATATGTTTTGGTGACCGAATGTTGTTCGGAGTCCCGGATGAGATCACGGACATGACGTGGAGTCTCGAAATGATCGAGAGGTAAAGATTGATATATAGGACGATGTTATTCAGACACTATATAGCATAACAATCTTGGGCAAGAGTTTCTGATCATATATGTATTCCAACAAGGAAGGAGGGTTTTCAATGCGGGATATAAAAACATATCTCTCTGTAGCACCCGTGCTAAGTACTCTATGGTTTGGTGCTTTAGCAGGTTTATTGATAGAAATTAATCGTTTATTCCCAGATGCTTTGTCATTCCCTTTTTTTAATTCTAGTTATTGTTATGGGAGGGATAGATTTCTTTGTGATATGACAAAATTTGATCCTTTTCAATCTTTTTTTAGTATCGGAAGGAAAAAGAAAGAAAAGATGGATTGGGTTGAACCTCAAAGTCATTAAAAATTTGGTAAACCCCATTTTTTTTAAATAGAAATTCAATTTAAAGGGGTACCCAAGCTAAATAAGGCCTCAGAAATCAGAGCATAGAAAAGGCGAGGCTGGCTAATTAAATGAAAGGATTTCGAACCAAAAGCTTTGCTAATTCAACAAGGATTGTTATCCTACTGCAAGGGTGGTCTTAAGAATCCAAAAGAGGTTTCTCAGAAGAGATAGATGTATGCCAACCTCTATTGCTCTCGTGTAAAGACTTTTTTTTATGCGACAGGAAAAAGTGACTACGAATTCCCCTTTTTGTTTGCGAATCCCTGTTTGTATCCTTTGAGCGCACGCCCATTAAGTAGCGATCAAATCAAGGAAATCGATCAAGCGATTCCAATACCGTGCCAGCCCAAGAGTGTCAGGATGCACCGAGTTGCCATCGGGTCACCGAAAGGGGTTCCGGACATCCCCCCGGTAGGTATAGGGGCTTAATGGGCCAAGGGAGGGACAGACCAGCCCACACAGGCTTGGTGCGCCCCTCTCCCTGGTCGGCCAACCCTAGGGAAGGAAAGGGGAAGGGCAAGCCCCTCCCGCCTTTCCCTCTCATGGGAGAAAGGAAAGGGGGGTGCCTCCCTCCCCTGCCTTTACCCCGCACCTATACATGGCAGGGGGCGCGGCTTGTGCCAAGACCCCAAGTAGGATTCGGTCCCACTTGGGGTGCCTCCAGGCTGCCTCCTCCCTTCCCCCACCTATATATATGTGGGAGGGGGCGCCTAGCAAGGACGCAGCATTGCCTTAGCCGTGTGCGGCGCCCCCTCCACCATTTACACCCCCGGTCATATTTTCATAGTGCTTAGGCAAAGCCCCGCGGAGATAACGTCACCATCACCGTCACCATGCTGTCGTGCTGTCGAAACTCATCCACTACCTCGCCGTCTTGCTGGATCAAGAAGGCGGAGGACGTCACCGAGCTGAACCTGTGCTGAACACAGAGGTGTCATACGTTCGGTATTTGAAAGGTTGGAACGCGAAGAAGTTCGACTACATCACCCACATTACTAAATGCTTCCGCTTACGGTCTACGAGGGTACGTAGAAACACTCTTCCCTCTCGTTGCTGTGCATCTCCATGGATAGATCTTGCATGTGCATAGAATTTTTTTTGTTTTCCATGCAACATTTCCCAACAGTGGCATCATGAGCCAGGTGTATGCATAGATGATATGCACAAGTAGAACACAAAGAGTTGTGGGCAGTGATAGTCATACTGCTTACCACCAATGTCTTATTTTGATTCGGCAATACTGTGGGATGAAGCGGCCCGGACCAACCTTACATGTCCATGCACATGAGACCGGTTCCACCGACTGACATGCAACTAGTTTTGCATAAATGTAGTTGGCGGGTGTCTATTTCTCCTACTTCAGTTGAATCAGATTTGACTGCGGCCGATCCTTGAAGAAGGTTAAAACAGCAAACTTAATGAATCACCATTCTTGCTAGAAGCCCGTAGAAGCCACGTAAAACTTGCAACAACAAAGTAGATGACGTCTAACTTGTTTTTGTGGGGCATGTTGTGATGTGATATGGTCAAGATATGATGTGATATATGTTGATGTATGAGATGACCATGTTACGTAATATCGACAACCGGCAGGAGCCTTAGGGTTGTCTCTTTACTGTATGAAGTGCAAATGCCATGTACTTGCTTTACTTTATCGCTATGTGTTAGCAATAGTTGTAAAAGCAATAGTTGGTGAGACGACCCCGACGCGACGATGGAGATCAAGGTGTCGAGCCAATGACGATGGAGATCATGACAATGCTTTGGAGATGGGGATCAAAAGCACAATATGATGGCCATATCATGTCAAATCTTTTGATTGCATGTGATGTTTATCTTTTATGCATCTTATTTTGCTTAGAACGATGGTAGCATTATAAGATGATCCATTCACTAAATTTCAAGGTAAAAGTGTTCTCCCCGAGTATGCACCGTTGCCAAAGTCGTTTTGAAGCACCTCGTGATGATCGGGTGTGATAGACTCTACGTTCGCATACAATGGGTGTAAGACAGTTTTGCACATGCAGAATACTTGGGTTAAACTTACGAGCCTAGCATGTACAGACATGGTCCCGGAACACTGGAGACCGAAAGGTCGAACATGAGTCTTATAGTGGATATGATCAACATAGAGATGTTCACCATTGATGACTACCCCATCACGTGATGATCGGACATGGGTTAGTTGATTTGGATCATGTATCACTTAGATAACTTGAGGGATGTTTATCTAAGTCCGAGTTCATTAGTAATTTGATTAATTGAACTTAATTTATCATGAAACTTAGTCCTGATAGTATTTGCATATCTGTGTTGTAGATCAATGGCCCGTGCTACCGTTCCCCTGAATTTTAATGCGTTCGTATAGAAAGCTAAGTTGAAATATGATGGTAGCAACTACATGGATTGGGTCCGTTGCTGCACAAAAGAATTATGTCCTTGATGCACCGCTAGGTGATGGACCTGTTGTCGGTGTCAAAACCATCAGATCTCGGGTAGGGGGTCCCAAACTGTGCGTCTAAGGACCAAAGGTAACAGGAGGCTGGGGACACGATGTTTACCCAGGTTCGGGCCCTATTAATGGAGGTAATACCCTACTTCCTGCTTGATTGACTTTGCTGAGTATAAGGGTTACAAGAGTTGATCTACCTCGAGATTGTAATAGCTAAACCCTAGATGTCTAGCCTATATGATTGTTCTGGACCTATGGAGACTGGAGGGATCTAGGGTTGTACAAAGTCGGGTTACAAAGAAAGGAAGATGCATGATCCGAATGCCAAGCTTGCCATCCACGCAAAGGAGAGTCCCATCCGAACACGGGGAAGGTCTTTGATTTCGTATCTTTACGGCCCATCAGTCCGGCCCATATCACATAGCCCGGACGCCTGAGGACCCCTTAGTCCAGGACTCCCTCAATAGTCCCTGAACTGGGCTTCAATGACGACATATCCCGCAGGACGATTGTCTTTGGCATTGCAAGGCGGGTTCTTCCTCCGAATACTACAAAGCAGTCTTCTGCACATAAGAGTTGTATTCGGCCCTGCTTAACACGTACAACCCCAAGATGTAAAAGGCAACAATACTTAAAATAAGTCACGTCCACGGGCAACTTTTTTGGCGAGACGTTATGTTCTGGCCTTGTTATTATTCTGAACCGTTTTACAACCCCCACTTCGCGTTTCGAGGCACGGCCATCGACACGTCTTATCAAAGCAGAGATCGTGTCCCCTTATCACGGGATCCTCATCAATGCGGGTTTGGGTAATCCAACCGCACCGTTTGCACATCTCCTTGGGAATAGGCGAGGTTTAAGGCTTATGTGGGGGCGCTTGATATTCACTGGCTCTATAAGAGGACAAGGACCCATCGGTTTTCCTCATGCCTTCTTCTTCCTCTGCCCTTCCGCCCCCGAGCTCCAGCGCCCAAGTTCCAAACTTTCCCTTTGCCCCAACTTCTCCAGCAATGGCCGGATTTGGTTTCCAGGGCAAGTGGATGGCCTCCTCCGTAACGGAGAAGAACATCCATGATCTGCGTGAGGCAAGGTATTTGACGGCGGAGATTACCCACAGGCTTCCTACCCCGGGGGAGGTTATCCCTACCCAAAGCCCGACGAGAGGGTGGTATTCATCCCCCACTTCCTCCGAGGACTTGGGTTCGCCCTTCATCCCTTCGTCTGAGGCGTCATGTTTTACTATGGGCTGGATTTCCACGATCTGGCCCCGAATTCCTTCCTCCACATCTCGGTGTTCATCGTCGTGTGTGAGGCATTTCTCCGCGTCCCCCCACACTTTGGCCTATGGCTCAAGGTCTTCAATGTGAAGCTAAAGGTGGTAGAAGGCCAACAGGCAAGTGCGGCGCCGCCATAGTGAGCAAGCTTCCCAGCGTCACCTGGCCCAAGGGGACATTCGCGGACACTGTCAAGGTATGGCAGCAGGAGTGGTTCTACATCACCGAACCCCACGGCTCCAAGTGGGTGGCTGCTCCTGCTTTCAGATCCGGACCTCTCCTGCGGCTCACATCCTGGACCAACACGGGTCATTGGGGATCCCCTGACGAAGTGTCGACGCTGCAAAAGCGTATCAAGGGTATGATAAAAAAGGACATCACCCTTGCTGATGTGATCCAGGTGATGCTTATCCGCCGAGTTCTTCCCTGCCAACGACGACCTCTCAAAATGTAGGAGTTTAATCTGGAGGGGCCACGGACCCTGCAGTGATTCTTTGGCATGATGCACAAAGGGATCTGGAAGCTGCTTTTCAAGAAGAAGAAGAAGACATGGCCAAGAACGTCCGATGACACCGGCCTCGACTGCAACAATCCGGCATCCCCACTAAGTATCATATTTCCGAACATTACTTAGTTCATCAATCTTAGGGAGGTATACTGAAAATTCCATCTCTTGAATAGGACTGGATAAAGAAGGCGGAGCGGATAAAGTGTCCGACCCCGCTCCCCGAAAACCCAGCCGAGCCTCTATTGATGAGGATGCTGGTCCCGGCGCCCTACCAGGCGCCGGCAAAGAAGGACAAGAAGAAGAACAAGGAGGCCGAAGGTGGCCTCCATCATGAAGATACTTTGGGCGCTATGTTCGAAGGAACCGAGGCTCCTTCCTCTCACGAGGAAGACGAAGATGAGGAGGAGGAGGAGGAGGAGGAGGAGGAGGAGGAGGAAGAAGAAGAGAACCCTCCTCTCAAAGGGAAAAGGAGGGCGGCCTCTGTAGATCCAAAGGAGGGGGCGTCCAAGAGGGGAAGGATATCCCTCTTGAATGATTCAGATTCGGGCACCAAAGCTGTCCCCAAGCACTGCCCCCGAGCCAAGCCCCTTGACGAATCGTAAGTACCTTAGGGTGCCTTAAATACATCCAAGCTTTTTATAAATTATAAGAATAATATCAAATTTCATGTTTCAGTCCGGCCCGTGACATCCCTCAAGAATCATCGTCATTGGGGGATCTTTCGCCGGAGAAGATGGAGAGTGAGACGCCTCCACAAGCTTCCCCGCCTCCTAGGTCGGACGACACCGAGGTGTCATCCCAAAGGATTTCTCCGGGATCGAGAGAAGTGCAGGAGGGGACCAAGACGGTGCTAGAGGATAATGCCTTGGCTGCCGAGAACATGAGGAGCGCAACCCTCGTGGAGACCGACGACGGGGGTCCTGCATCATCCGTCCCCTGACCGGATACTATTTCGGAGACACAAACAGTTCTGGAATCGAATCAGCAGCCCCCTCCACGGGAGCGGAAGACGGCTATTCAGACGATGACCTCTACTAATGCAGAGGCGTCGAACATGCTGATGGATTCTCTGCAAAGTGTGTCCGTCTTGGAGGAGCACCGTACCTTGATGGGTACGGTGGTCGAGAAGGTTCAGTCCACTAAGAGCGGGCTGGATGAATCCTTCACGAGCCTACTAACTGGCTTCGAGGTATGCGATGTAAAGTCTTTAGCCGCTTTCCATAGACAAATATGTCTGTATATAGATAGTAGCCCCAGAGACTCTGTTTGGACCATGAAGGAGGGCGAACAGAGGATCTATAGATATCCGCAGGAAATAACATACTTATCTTTTTGGCAAAAAACATGCTTCACTGTTAGCGGCGATTGCTCAGGCCGCTGAAGTTTCCGAACTGAAGCAGAAACTGTAGCTGGTCGACGAGGAAAATATCCGTATTAACAAGCGGCTCGCCGAGGCACAGGGTATGTTTCAAATACTCCATATATAATTGAGCTAGTTTGCAAATGCTAAGTTGAAGCTTACGCGCTGCTATATGCATAACTGCAGATGGCGTCGATGAGGTCAAGACCCTCAGGAGTGACCTTGCCCGCGCGAAGGAGCAGGCAAGGGTGAGCAATGCGGACGCTGAGAAAGCGGCTGCTTATTTGAAGGCTGAACAGGCCACCTGGTGCCAGTTCAAGGAGCGGGTATCCAAAGGTGAGCAAAAGCTCAAGGATGCCACTCACAAGTGCGAGCTCCTGGAGGAGGAGAATAAATCTAGGCGGCCGAACTCGCCAAGGACCTTCAGGAAGCCCAATAGGTGAGGTCCGAATCCCGAGCGGCTCGCGAGGAGATCCGACAGGCCGGACAGATAGCGGCTGGTAAGCCCTTTCTTTTATAGTCTAAGTTTGGCGAGGTATGTCTTTCTTAATCGACTATGGAGTTCTCCAGACGCCTTTGCGGATCTTCCGAAGAGCGCCGCCGATGCTGCGCAATTATACCGAGCCCAAGAGGAGCATATGACAGAGAAGCTGTTCTGGTCGCAATTTGCGACGCATGAGCGCTCGGTGCTGCTGAACGACCAAATGGCGCACTGGGCCGAGCTGCATAAGATGTCCGGAGTGGCCATGAAGGAGGTCATAGTCCAGCTATGGCCAGCCGAACCCGTTCAGAGCAGCTATTTTGTCCTTGTGCGGTGAATCATTGATGTCGTGCCCCGAATTGATGCAATCAAATGGTCAGTGTGCATAGAAGGTGCACGGATGGCCTTCGCCCGCGTCAAGGTGCACTTGGTGAAGATGAAGGCCGCCATTATCACGGTTGAAGGTCCTCCCGAAGGCAAGGACCACCGCACGCCGGAGCGCTATTTAGACGACATCCTAGAGGGTGCTCGCTTGATAGAGGGTCAATGCTCAAAGGACATTATATTCGAATAAATGTATCCGAGCAACTCAGACGTGTTTATTATATATATTAAGGCTTTGTGATATATTTGTGCCATTGTTTGAAAGTTCTTTCCTCCCGTGCGCCCATTTTTGTTTTCCTGAGAGTTTTCCAGTCATCGTCTTTGGCCCCCACGTAGATGCTACGGGGGTGTTCGGAATGGCACATGAGCACTCTTGTCCCAACGTCTTGGTCCGTAACGAAGGTGTCAGTGCGGCGAACCAGGCAATCGGACTATATGGCTTTACCACTCTCACTTAGCCATAGGAGTTTGACGATGGGGCTATAAAATAGCCCCTGGAAGGTATGCGGCTATCCGAATGCGGATGTGTTATGTACATGACTGAAAAAACAGTCCTTTGTTTAATACAGAAAAAATCGTTAAAGATTTAGTAAGTCACCGAGTGGCTGACCAGCTCTCGCCGCATCATGACAGTCAGTTTTTGGCTTTCTCTACTGAGGTGCTTGACCGGACGAACCAGAAACACAATCGTAGTAGTTATCCCTTTACTACCCTAGCCGAACAAACGGAATGTAAGGTAGCAAACACAGGAGCCGGGCAACCCAACTATTGACCAAAGACATGATTCGGAGCCGATGCATATAATGCCAAGTTCGGGACGCCGAAGTATGCTACAACGCTGTTCGGGCTTTTTTTGGCGGCACATATGTGGCCGTATAGAGCCCCTGGCAATGGGTGTCAAGGTATGTGAGTGAGACAATTGGGGAGACGGAGTACAATTTTATGAATAAAGTTAATACCGAATTTTTTCCCCACTAGGATCTGATTGATACGTCAAAACGTGATCTTACAGAGGGTACCATAAGCACCAAAGCCATTTTACATGCCGGGGGTCTAATAATAAGGAGAAAAGCTCAATACAGGTCCTTTGAATAAGGTTTAGTCTGAAGAGTCCTTTAGATATCCTGCCGCACATCTGCGTTGCTTTCGCCTTGGAGAGAAAAAGGAACGGTCTTCGGTTATCCGCACGAAACCAGGCTCGAAGAGAGTCCTTGTAAGTTCGTAGGATATATAGGTTCGAATGCACCCGTGGTAGGAGAAAAAAAGGTAATCTAAGAAAGGTGGAAGGTCATACAGGGTCAAACTGTACTATAGACCTATCCGTATTGTGCCTCCGTTGGTGTCAAGGGTATTTTGAGTGTGTAATGATGCATGCGCAGTATGAATTCTGCGAGTTTGTGCGGCGGTCGACGGAGGCGAAACTGCTGGTCTAGCTCTGGAAGTACCGAGCCGTCAACTTGCGGGACTGACTGGACTCTTTTAACAAAGTCCGGCGGCTTGATGGCCGATGAGGTGTGCGGCTTGAGGAGGCCACTCTGTGCTTCGGTCGTGAGAGCCGTAGTGTGCTCCTCCATACGGAGGGAGCGTTTAGTGTTTCCATTGACTGTTATGACACCGCACGGACCGGGCATCTTGAGCTTTAAATAATCATAGTGTGGGACCGCATTGAATCGAGTGAAAGTGGTCCGTCCGAGTAGTGCGTGATAGACACTGCAGAAGGGGACGATATCGAAGGTCAAGTCTTCACTGCAGAAGTTGTCTGGCGAGCCGAAGACGACTTCCAATGTTATTAGCCCGAGCAACGGGCTCCTACACCAGGTATTACTCCTTTAAAGTTAGTTTTAGTGGGCTTGATTCTTAACGTATCAATACCCATTTTGCGAACAATGTCTTGGTAAAGCAGGTTGAGACTATTGCCACCGTCCATGAGGACTTGCGTGAGGTGACTCTATAGATGATTGGGTCGAGGATCAAAGCTGCCGAACCTCCATGACGGTTACTGGACGGGGTGGTCCTATCGATCGAAGGTGATCGGACAAGCCGACCATGGGTTGAATTTTGGGGCGACCGGCTCTACAGCGTACACGTCCCTTAGTGCGCGTTTGCGCTCCCACTTGGGGATGTGGGTGACGTAGATCATATTCACCGTTTTGACCTCGGGGTGGGGGGGGATTTCTTTTGTCCCCTTGTGTTCGGTGGGCGAGGCTCTTCATCGTCGTCCTTGCTGGGCGGCCTTTTCTCCTTGTGTTTGCTGTTGAGCTTGCCGGCATGTTTAAAGACCCAACAGTTTCTGTTATGTGATTGGCAGGTTTATCGAGGGTGCATGAATCTGGCAAGGTCGATCAAGTATTCTGTCCAAAATGGATGGACCATCTTTGTTTCCTTTGAATGGCTTCTTCTGTTGACCAGGTTTGGAGCCACTCAATCCGGCGTTGACCGCCGTGTCTGCGTTATTGTTTTGATGCTTGTGCTTGTCGCATTGTGGCTTGCCATTGCCGTCCCTCGCTTCAGAGGTGCCTGGGTCGCTGGTGCTATTGCTTCTATGAGCTAGCCAGCTATCTTCTCCCGCGCAAAAGCGGGTTGTAAGTGCGGTAAGGGCTGCCATGGACTTCGGCTTCTCCTGGCCGAGGTGTCGGGTGGGCCACTCATATCGGACGCTATGTTTGAAGGCTGCGAGGGCTTTAGAGTCCGGACAATCTACGATCTGGTTCTTTTTTATTAAGAACCTGGTCCAGAGCTTTCGGGCTGATTCATCGGGTTGCTGGATTATGTGGCTAAGGTCATCGGCGTCTGGGGGCCGAACATAGGTACCTTGGAAGTTGTCTCTGAAGGCGTCCTTCAGGTCCTCCCAACTGCCAATAGAGTTTTCTGGGAGGCTGTTCAACCAATGCCATGCTGGTCCCTTAAGTTTTAGGGGGAGGTACTTGATGGCATGTAAGTCATCACCACGGGCTATGTGGGTGTGGAGAATAAAATCTTCAATCCATACTGCGGGATCTGTTGTGCCATCGTATGATTCAATGTTCATGGGTTTAAACCCTTCTAGGAACTGGTGCTCCATTACCTCATCAGTGAAGCATAGGGGGTGTGCGGCGCCTCTGTATCAGGCGATGTCATGACGTAGTTTAGATGGAGTCTGTATCCAGTGTTCGGCCCGTGTGAGGTTGTGTTTGTCGCGCCAGGCCTGATGGCCGTCTTCTCGTGCTGGGGCACGCCCCCTTGATCCATAGATTGATCTGGTATGACAAGCTCTATTGTCCATGTCCTCTCGCAGGTCATACGTGTATCCTGCAGCCGATGTCTCTCTACCTCTAGGGCGAGGTGGTGCGGGCTGGTGTTTGGCTTGAGTTGCCGCTCTATCCCTGCCGCGAGGTGGTCGGTCAGGTCCGTCAGTCGTGTTACGTGTTGTCGGTATAGGTTCTAGGACCTCATGATCGAATAGGGATAGCAACCTGCGCTTTGGGTAACTTTTAGCTGGACGCTCGAGTCCATATTCCTCAGCTGCCAGGACATTAGTCCATTTGTCATTGAGCAAATCCTGATCAGCTTGGAGCTGCTGCTGCTTCTTTTTCAGACTTCTTGTCGTGGCTATTAGCCGACGCTTAAAGCGCTCTTATTCGAGGGGTTCCTCCGGCATGATGAAATCTTCTTTGCCGAGGCTCTCGTCCTCTTCGGAGATCGGTAGGTAATTACTATCCTCCGAGCCCTCGTTCTCGATAGGATCGTCAGGGTTGACTTGCCCCTCTTCCCAACCATCCTGTTCGGATGTTGGCTTGACAGGGGCGTCTTCGTCTTCGGCATTATCCGGAGTATTATCTTCTCCGGTGCCGGTATTGCTGTCTTTTTCGTGATGCGATTTCAAGCGGTGTCGCTGACGTCGATGCTTTGGTGGTGCCTCAGAAGGCTTGTCCTCGACGGGACCCTTCCCACCATCACCGTCATCCTCTTTGGGTGTGTCCACCATGTACACATCATATGTGGAAGTGACCGTCCAGCGTCCGGTGAATGACGGGTTCTGGCTTTGCTCCTCTTCGGCATCATTGTCCATACCATCGATGTCTTCGGAGGCGTAGTCGAGCATGTCGGTTAAGTCTTCAACAGTGGCTATGAAGTGGGTGGTGGGTGGGCGTAAAGTTCCCCACTCTCAGCCCCTAGTATGGGTTGGGTGTAGTTCGACGGTGATTCTTCTGTAATGGTGATGAGTCACATTAAGTCCAGAGCTTTGTTTAAAAGCAAGATTTGGACGGGGAAGCGAGAGTCCCTGGAGTTGTGCGGGATGGAAGTTCCCTGGCCGAGCTCGCATAACACGGACCTCGAGAGTTCGTAGCCGGTGTTCGGGGATGAGTCCGGCTTCATGTTGATGAAGGGAGCCTGGCGTGACTCCGGGCCTGCCAGTGAAATGATCCCCTCTGTCTCTCCGATGTTAAGCTCTATGGCTGCGGAGAGTCCAGCAGGCTCTAAACTCCTACCTTCGGACTCGGCAATGTGTTCCGGATCTAAGGCCAGAGCTGTCGCTGGGGCTGCGAACCCTTGGAAGATCAAGTCCCCTTGGATATCAGCAATGTAATTCAGATTTCCAAAACTGATCAGATGACCAGGGGCATAGCTGTCGATCTGCTCCAGATGGACAAGCCAATTGGCACGCAGTGCGAAGCCGTCGAATATGAAGATTTGGCCGGGGAGAAAAGTCTCTCTCAGGGCGGTATTGTTGTAAATGATCGATGGAGCCATCGAGCCTTCTGGCGATGACACAGTGGAACTCTCAATGAAAGCACCAATGTCAGTGTCAAAACCGGCAGATCTCGGGTAGGGGGTCCCGAACTGTGCGTCTAAGGACCGAAGGTAACGGGAGGCAGGGGACACAATGTTTACCCAGGTTCGGGCCCTCTTAATGGAGGTAATACCCTACTTCCTGCTTGATTGACTTTGATGAGTATAAGGGTTACAAGAGTTGATCTACCTCGAGATCGTAATGGCTAAACCTTAGATGTCTAGCCTATATGATTGTTCTGGCCCTATGGACTAAACCCTCCGGTTTATATAGACACTAGAGGGACCTAGGGTTGTAAAAAGTCGGTTTACAGAGAAAGGAAGATGCATGATCTGAACGCCAAGTTGCCATCCACGCAAAGGAGAGTCCCATCCGGACACGGGCGAAGGTCTTTGATTTCATATCTTTACGGCCCATCAGTCCGACCCATATCACATAGCCCGGACGCCTGAGGACCCCTTAGTCCAGGACTCCCTCACCTGCCGCAGGAGCTGAAATAGACGTTTTGAACGCCTGGCAGGCTCGATCTGATGACTACACTATAGTTCAGTGTGCCATGCTTTACGGCTTAGAACCGTGACTTCGAAGATGTTTTGAACGTCATGGAGCTTATGAGATGTCCAAGAGTTGAAGTTAATATTTCAAGAAAATGCCAAGGTTGAGAGATATGAAGTCTCTAACAAGTTCTATAGTTGCAAGATGGAGGAGAACAGTCCTATCAGTGAACACATACTCAAAATGTCTGGGTATTATAATCATTTGACTCAGCTGGGAGTTAATCTTCCAATTGATTGTGTTATTGATAGAGTTCTTCAATCACTGCCACCTAGCTACAAGGGCTTCGTAATAAACTATAATATGAAAGGGATGAACAAAACAATTCCCGAGCTCTTCGCTATGCTTAAGGCCGCGGAGATAGAAATCAAGAAGGTGCTTCAAGTGTTGATGGTTAACAAGACCACTAGTTTCAAGAAAAAAGGGCAAGGGAAAGAAAGGGAACTTCAAGAGGAATGGCAAGCGAGTTTCCACTCCCGGGAAGAAGCCCAAAGCTGGACCCAAGCCTGGAGCTGAGTGCTTCTATTACAAAGGGAGTGGTCACTGGAAGCGGAACTGCCCCAAGTATTTGGTGGATAAGAACACTACAAAAAAATACACTTCTGCGATGATACGTGTTTGTCACAGTAGGTCCCATTTTCTATCATACATGTACATCCATGATGATTTTATGACTGTCGGTGTCAAAACCGGCGGATCTCGGGTACGGGGTGCCAAACTGTGCGTCTAGGCAGATGGTAACAGGAGACAAGGGACACGATGTTTTTACCCAGGTTCGGGCCCTCTCGATGGAGGTAAAACCCTACTCCTGCTTGATTGATATTGATGATATGGGTAGTACAAGAGTGGATCTACCACGAGATCAAGAAGGCTAAACCCTAGAAGCTAGCCTATGGTATGATTGTTGTAATGGTTGTTCGTCCTACGGACTAAAACCCTCCGGTTTATATAGACACCGGAGAGGGATAGGGTTACACAGAGTCGGTTACAAAGGTAGGAGATCTACATATCCATATCGCCAAGCTTGCCTTCCATGCCAAGGAAAGTCCCATCCGGACACGGGATGAAGTCTTCAATCTTGTATCTCCATAGTCTTGGAGTCCGGCCGATGATGATAGTCCGGCTATCCGGACACCCCCTAGTCCAGGACTCCCTCAGTAGCCCCTGAACCAGGCTTCAATGACGATGAGTCCGGCGCGCACATTGTTCGGCATTGCAAGGCGGCTTCCTCCTCCGAATAATTCATAGAAGATTGCGAACGCCAGGATAGTGTCCGGCTCTGCAAAATAAATTCCACATAGCACCGTAGAGAGAATAATATGTACACAAGTTCAATCCGCTGACGTATTTTGTGGCATGACGTCATGCCACTACCAAGCCTTTACTTGAATCATTTTTTATTATACCACCTCAGCATGTTTAGCGAAGCTGTTTCCTTGGCACGTCTTGTCGAAGCATAGATCGTGTTCCCCTTATTCCGGGATTCCCATCAATACGGACGTGGGTAACCCAACCGCGCCATTGATTGTGGCGCTTGGGAGATAAGCGAGTTTTACCAAGTCGGTGGGGACGCATAGTCTTCGTCCGCCCATATATAAGGGGATAAGGATCCACCCTTTTTTACCTACGCCTTCTTCCTCCTTTGGTTATCCATCTCCGTGCACTCGAGCTCCAGCGCCCAAGTCCGCACATCTCGTCTCAACCTTCTCCAGCCATGTCCGGAGCGGGAGGCAAGTGGATGGCCTCTTCCGTTATGGAGGGCCACATCAAGAAGCTACGCGGCGCCGGATACCTCTCCAGCGACATCGCGCATCGGCTGCCCGACGAGGGGCAGCTCATCCCCACCCCCAGGCCTCATGAGAGGGTCGTATTCCTTCCCCACTTCCTCCGCGGACTGGGCTTTCCATTGCATCCCTTCGTCCGGGGGCTCATGTACTACTATAGCCTGGACTTCCACGATCTGACGCCGAACTCCATCCTCAACATCTCGGCGTTTATCGTCATGCACGAGGCCTTCCTCTACATCCGGCCCCACTTCGGCTTGTGGTTAAAGACCTTCAATGTCAAGCCGAAGGTAGTGAAGGGCGTCCAAGCGGAGTGTGGAGGCGCCATGGTGGGCAAAATGCCCAACGTCACCTGGCTCGAGGGGGCCTTCGTGGAGTCCGTCAAGGGGTGGCAATCGGGGTGGTTCTACATCACCGAGCCGTGTGACCCTAAATGGGCAGCAGCCCCCGAGTTCAGATCTGGTACCCCCATGCAGCTCACCTCCTGGAAAGAGAAGGGCTTGCTATGGGGAAGTTCGGAGGAGCTGATAGGACTCCAGTCCTGTCTCCAGACCCTTGTGAACAAGAAGCTTAAGCTTGTCAATGTGATCGAGGTCATGCTCGTCCGCTGGATTCTCCCCTGCCAATAGCGGGCCTTCAACTTATGGGAGTTCGATCCGGCACAGCACCGGACCCTGAGCGGGCTCTTTGACATGACGTACGAAGCTGCCTGGAGGGTGCTGTTCAAGGGCGAAGAAGCCCCCGTGTCTGCAACCGAAGATCGCGGATTCAGCACCAAGCGCCCGGCCGGCGAGGTAAGCTTTGTTATCCTTTACGGGACACTTATTTCTTTCATACTTTGACTCTATGTGGGATCTAAAACTCCTAATGCCTTTGACACGACTGGCAGAGGACGTCCGGACAGGTAGACTGTCCGACTCCCCTTCCCGAAGACCCAGAGGACACCCGTTTGACGGGGCTACTGGTTCCGGCCCTTTATGTGGTGCCGGAGAAGAAGGCCAAGAAGAAGGACACGGGAACCCAAAGGAGTTCCCGGCGCCAGGTGGTATCGGACTCATCATCTGATAGCTCCGAGGCGGACTCCTACCCCGAAGACGAGGAGGAGAAAGAAGACTCTCCCCAAGAGGGGGGAGAGAGGAAGAGGAAGGCTTCCCCAACGAGGGAGGCCGAAGGGTCCAAGAAGGGGAGGACCCTTCCTCCGGACTGCTCTACCAACACCGACGACGGCGACGAGGATTGGCCCTCAAGGTCCAAGCCCCTGGCAAGATCGTAAGTATCCGGATTCCTGAGTGATTTATAATTTTTCCTTGTGCCGCGTAGTGTCCTTCTAATGCCGCATACAACCTGCAGTCCGGCCGAGGAGGATCTACCCACTTCATCGAGCGGGTCCTTGGCTCCGTCGGATGTGGATTCCATCCCGACCGCCTCCACCCCTCGTGATGCCGAGGACGCCGCGGTGGGATCCCAGGAGGGGACCCGCTAGGAGGGGGAGGCTCCGGAGGTGCCGCAAGGCAGCCTCCCAGAATTTGCGCCGGACTCCGTGCCGGAACCCGCAGTGGTTCCAGAGTCCTGCAGGCGGCCCCTTCGTAAGAAGGGCAAGACCGTGGCACCGGCAGCCTCCGTCCAACCGAAGGCGCCGGACAACTTGTTGGAGGCACTCAACGGCGCTTCCATCGAGGAAGAACACCGCACTATCATGAGTGCGGTGATTCAGAAGGTTCAGCTCGCCAAGAGCGGGCTGACCGAAGCCTGCAACAGCCTTCTAACAGGCTTTGAGGTAAGAAGTTTTAAAATATGCAATGTAATACCGCATAGACAGTAGCCCCTGATGCTCAGTTCGGTGTTCGGAAAGAAAAGCCGGACTGAGGATCTAAAAAGATATACGCAGGAGTTGTAAAATTATGTCAATATGGGATTGCAGGTTGTGCTGCTGACCTCTGCCGCATTGACTGTGGAGGTCGGTGCTTTGAAGCAAGACCTCGAGCGGACCGAGAACGAGCTCGGCCTTGCCAAGAAGCAGCTCGAGGACAAAGAAGGTGAGTGACACCGTATTAAATTTGTACCTTACAGAAAAGGGTTTTGGTTGCAATAGAAATGACAAGGATAACATGGGCACTGCAGGGGTCACGAACGAGGTGGCGACCCTGAAGGAGGCCATGTCCACGGCCGAACATAATGCGGCCGCGGAACGGGTGGAGCGAGAGAAGCAGGAGGCGCGGGTGGCGGAGGTGCGGCAAGAGCTCCAGACTCTCATGGAAAAGCATGAGAGTTTGGAGTGCGACTCGAAGACTCGAGAGTCCGAGCTTGCCTCGGCTCTTGAGAGTGGCAAAGCCACTAAGGCCGAGGCCCATAAGGCCCTTCAGGAGATGGAGGCGGTGAAGAAAATAGCGGCGGGTAAGGCATTTTTCATGCAAAGCAAGCATGTGAATGTGAATTACCTGTTACTTACCCGAATTCGGAGCTCTCCAGGAGCGTTTGCAGATCTGCCTCGCAGCGTGTCCGATGCCGCCGCATTCTACCGGGCCGAGGAGGGGAGCTCAACGGAGAAGGTCTTCTGGTCTCATTATGCTGAGGCTGGACATCCAGTGCCCCTTAGCGACCAGCTGAAGAAGCTGGTCGAGCTCCACAAGGTAGCCAAGCAGGCCATGAAGGGACTCATAGTCCGGCTTTGGCCTGAAGAGGCCATGCCTGGGAGCTACTTCGGCATGGTGCGGCGGCTGGTGGATGCGTGGCCTTGGGTGGAAGTCATCAAGTGCTCCGCCTGCATTGAAGGTGCCCGTCGGGCCCTTGCCCGCGCAAAGGTGCACTGGGGCAGGCTGGATGCTGAGAAGCTTCTGACGGACGCGCCGCCAGCGGGCAAGGAGTACTGCACGCCCAAAATGTACTATAAGAGTGTCCTGAAGGGTGCCTGCAAGATTGCGGATGAGTGCCCCAAAGATGTAATTTTTGAGTAGACTCGCAATGTGTTATCCTGTGCGCTGAAAACATTGTTCATATGCGCTAAGCAACGCTTATTGATTTAAAATATTACCTTATGTGCGGCCGTTTATTAAATCTGAGAGATGGCAAGTCGTCGGCTTCAGCCCCCATGCCACGAGTGCTGGGGTGTTAGGGATAAACTTGAGCACTCTTGTTCCCATTTTTGGGTCCATCTAGGGAGGCGCTCAACACAATGAACAAGGCAACCGGACTTATAATGCTTGAACACTCTCACTTAGCCATAGAATTCTATAATTTTGAATTTCGGCGAAGCCCCTAGTATTCGGAAGACCAAGTTCGGGGCGCTATTCACGCCTGGGCCGGACGAAGCCGGTTCCTCGCTCTAAGCGGCATAAGTCTTTAGGGACTCGAAAAGACCTCTCGAACAGCGACCAGCTCGCGCCTTATCATGACAGTCAGTTTTAGCTTTCTCCACTGAGGCGCTCGCCCAGCTCAATCGGGGCGCAATCGCAGTGGTTCTCCCAGTGCTACCTTAGCCGATAGAACGGAACGTAAGGTACCAAAACATGGGAGCCGGGCAAACCCAACTATTGACCCAAGACATGATTCGGAGCCGATGCATATAATGCTATAAGTTCGGGGTGCCGCACTTGTGAAAGTGTTCGGACTTATCACACCGTTATGCGGGGAACATAAGCCCCTGGTGTATTCGGCCGTACCAAAGTGTACGGATGCAAGATGTCATAAATGAACATATATAAGAAAAGGAATGTAATTATAAGATAAAAGTGATGCATTGTTTATTCAAGGAATTCTGCCATGAGTGCAGAACGATACAAATAGTGCGGTAAGCAAGGGATTGGACTATTTAAACATGTCCCCCTCCAGGGGTAGGCTGCAGACTGGTGTATTTAACAATTTTAATGCTCATAATGGAGACCACCTGAATGTTCGTCGTAGCCTTTGTCCTTCCCTGGCTGTTGCATCGTGAGTTCGGCAGGTTCGCCGCCGGACAGGGTCTCTGGTGAACGGAGTCCTGTGGATAAATATAAAAAAGAAAAAAAAGGAAAATAAAAAGAGTGACACACTTGGGAGCCCTTGGTGTGGTTGAGCCGCACTCTGGGCCTGTTGTGGTCGTGCCCCTCCCCTATGCCCATGGTATCTCCAGAGCGTAATGATGTACGCGAAGAGCTGGTCTTGCAATCATGCAAGGGCTGGGGTTGGGGCCGCATTGCTACGCGTGCTCGGAACGTGCCAGGTGGTCTTGATTGATGTTACTCCGAGCGTGTTTGGCCATTTCCGGTCATTTAACGGCTGGACTCGAAAATTGCCTTAAAAGGCTGCTCTGTACTTCTGCCGCGAGAGCCGCTGTGTGTTCCTTCGTTCGGAGGGAGCGTTCAGTATTTCCGTTGACCATGATGACTCCACGAGGGCCTGGCATCTTGAGCTTAAGGTATGCATAATGCGGCACCGCCTTGAATTTTGCGAACGCGGTTCGTCCGAGCAGAGCGTTATAGCCACTGCGGAACGGGACTATGTCGAAGATTAACTCCTTGCTTCGGAAATTATCCGGGGATCCGAAGACCACTTCCAGTGTGACTGAGCCTGTACAATTGGCCTCAACACCTGGTATGACGCCTTTGAAGGTCGTTTTTGTAGGTTTAATCCTTGAGGGGTCTATGCCCATCTTGCGCACTGTATCCTGATAAAGCAGGTTCAGGCTGCTGCCGCCGTCCATCAGGACTCTAGTGAGGTGAAATCCATTGACGATTGGGTCTAAAACCAATGCGGCAAATCCGCCATGGCGGATACTGGTCGGGTGGTCCCTTCGATCGAAAGTGATCGGGCAAGAGGACCATGGGTTGAACTTCGGGGCGACTGGCTCCATCGCATATACGTCCCTAAGTGCACGCTTCCGCTCCCTCTTGGGTATATGGGTTGCGTATATCATGTTTACCATCCGCACTTGTGGGGGGAAACCCTTCTGTCCTCTACTGTTTGGCGGCCGAGTCTCCTCCTCGTCATCGCTGTGCAGCCCCTTGTCATTGTTTTCGGCAATTAACTTGCCTGCCTGCTTGAATACCCAACAATCCCTGTTGGTGTGGTTGGCTGGCTTTTCGGGGGTGCCATGTATCTGGCAAGAGCGGTCGAGTATTCGGTCCAAATTTGACGGACCCGGAGTGGTTCTTTTGAATGGCTTCTTCCGCTGACCGGGTTTAGAGCCTCTGAATCCGGCGTTGACTGCCATATCCTCATTGTTATCGCCGTTAACGCAGCGTTTGTTTTTCTTTCGACGCGACCTGCCATTGCGGTCCTTAGTATCCAGACTGCCAGCATTTTTGCTGAGGTTGTTGCTGCGGGCTAGCCAGCTGTCCTCCCCCGCACAGTAGCGGGTCATGAGTGATGTGAGGGCTGCCATGGATTTTGGGTTTTCCTGTCCTAGGTGCCGGGCCAGCCACTCGTCGCGGATGTTGTGTTTGAAGGCTGCGAGGGCCTCAGCATCCGGACAGTCGACGATTTGATTTTTCTTTGTGAGGAACCGTGTCCAGAACTGTCTGGCCGATTCGTCTGGCTGCTGAATTATGTGTCTTAGGTCATCGGCGTCTGGTGGTCGCACATATGTGCCCTGGAAGTTGTCAAGGAATGCGGCTTCCAAGTCCTCCCAACACCCAATTGATTCTGCTGGCAAGCTGTTAAGCCAATGCCGAGCTGGTCCTTTAAGCTTGAGTGGGAGATATTTGATGGCGTGGAGATCGTCACCACGGGCCATATGGATGTGAAGGAGATAGTCTTCGATCCAAACCGCGGGGTCTGTTGTGCCATCGTAGGATTCAATGTTCACGGGTTTAAACCCTTCAGGGATTTGATGATCCATTACTTCATCTGTGAAGCATAATGGGTGTGCGGCGCCTCTATACTGGGCAATATCGTGACGCGGCTCAAGAGAGCTTTGTCTACTGTGTTCGGCCCGGCCGGAGTTGCTGTATCCGGTACGACGGAAGTCGTCTCGCATCGTGGGGCGCCCACGTGATCCATAGATCGATCTTGATTGTCTTGCCTTGTCCTCCAATATGTCTCGCAAGTCTGGCGCATTCCCCCGTGGCTTCATACTTTTCGAGCGGTGCTGGGGTACGGTCCTGGTGGAGGGCCTAGATGCCTCTCTGTCGCGGCCACGAGGTGGTCGGTCTGCCGTATTGTGCGCTGGTGATGAAGGTTTATATGCCTCCTCCTCTAATCGGGGGAGCAACTTGCATTTTGGGTAGCTTTTGGAGGGGCGTTCGAGTTCATACTCTTCGGCCGCCAGGACTTCAGTCCATCTGTCGGCTAGCAGATTTTGATCAGCTTGAAGCTGTTGCTGCTTTTTCTTTAGGCTAATTGTCGTGGCCATTAGCCTGCGTTTAAAACGCTCTTGTTCGATGGGATCCTCAGGCACGACGAATTCGTCGTCGTTGAGGCTTGCCTTGTCTCCGGAGGGAGGCATGTAATTATCATCCTCGACCTCTTCATCTGCCGCTCTCTTGTGAGGGCTGGCTTCTGCATCCTCCTGCGCTGAATCTTGCTGGAGGGGGTTGTCTTCGGCACTCTCTGGGGTGTTATTATCTCCGGTGGCGGAATCTCCATTCTTGCTGTGGCGGGATTTAGAGCGGCGCCGCTAACGTCGGCGCTTGGGCTGTTTCTTAGGGGAATCTGCCTCCGCTGCTTCTTCGCCGTTCCCGTCCTTTGGGATGTACACCATGTATATGTCGTATGACGAGGTGGTCTTCCAGTGCCCCGTAGGCGCTGGTTCTTGGTCGTCTCCGGCATCGTCGTCCATACCGTCGATGTCTTCGGAGTCGTAGTCTAGCATGTCGGTTAGATCATCGACAGTGGCTACAAAGTGGGTGGTGGGTGGGTTCTGAATTTCTTCGTCATCCGTATCCCAACCGTCTTGACCACAGTCCGGCCAGGGCTCTCCTGATAGCGAGAGATTCTTTAGCGAATTCAAGATGTCGCCAAAGGGTGAGTGCTAAAAGATGTCCGCAGCGGTAAACTCCATGATCGGCGCCCAATCAGATTCGGTTGGCAGGGGCGCAGGAGGTTCGGAGTCCGGCAAGGAGTCCGGCACCTCAGAGTCACGAGCTTTGCCGAGGACAAGGTCAGTGTTCGGCTCCATCGCCGTAGAGATTGCAGCTCCCGAGGCGGTGTCCAGCCACCTGTCCTTGATCTGCGCGGTCGGCTCCGAACTATGGGTCGGAGCGGACTCGTGTGCGGCCTCCAAGGTACTGTCCGGCAGCAGAGCTAAATCATGCCCATCGCGACAGTGCAGCACACTCGGCTGTGGCTCGAATCCATCGAAGATCAAGTCTCCGCGGATGTCAGCCATGAAGTTTAGGCTTGCAAATCTGACCTGATGGCCAGGGGCGTAGCTTTCGATCTGCTCCAGATGGCCGAGCGAATTGGCCCGCAGTGCGAAGCCGCCGAATACGAAGATCTGTCCGGGGAGAAAAGTCTCACCCTGGACTGCGTTGTTGTTGGTTGAAGAAGCCATCAAGCCTATCGGTGACGACACAGAGGAACTCTCAATGAAAGCACCAATGTCGGTGTCAAAACCGGCGGATCTCGGGTAGGGGGTCCCAAACTGTGCGTCTAGGCGGATGGTAACAGGAGACAAGGGACACGATGTTTTTACCCAGGTTCGGGCCCTCTCGATGGAGGTAAAACCCTACTCCTGCTTGATTGATATTGATGATATGGGTAGTACAAGAGTGGATCTACCACGAGATCAAGGAGGCTAAACCCTAGAAGCTAGCCTATGGTATGATTGTTGTAATGGTTGTTCGTCCTACGGACTAAAATCCTCCTGTTTATATAGACACCAGAGAGGGCTAGGGTTACACAGAGTCGGTTACAATGGTAGGAGATCTACATATCCGTATCGCCAAGCTTGCCTTCCACGCCAAGGAAAGTCCCATCCGGACACGGGACGAAGTCTTCAATCTTGTATCTTCATAGTCTTGGAGTCTGGCCGATGATGATAGTTTGGCTATCCGGACACCCCCTAGTCCAGGACTCCCTCAATGACATAATCAAGATAGTCATACCTGTGTTGTCGTAGAAGTGTTCCATGACATTACCAAAATTATCATCACGGAAGTGTCCACTTCCATGACGATAATTCGCGCATCACAGAAGTGCTTTCATCAAGGGTGACCAACACGTGGCATCCACATTACGGAACGCTGTTAAGCTACCGGGTTCGGTATTGGATCCGATAACTCGTTAACAACCCCGACCAATGGGGATTTTCCACGTGTAAAATCATCATTGGCTGGAGGAAACACGTGTCGGCTCACCTTGGGACAGATGGCATCCACTCATTGGACCCAACGCGCCTATGATACGTCGACACATGGCATAGCCCAACAGAGGCCCATTCCTGTGAAAAGGCCGGCCCGTTTGACTTGGTCAAAAGGTGGTGGGCCGGCCCACGAAAAGCCTGTTAACGGCCTGTTCGCATATAGCCCATTTACAGCCCGCTTGCCCAGGGCCCGTTACGACCTCTCCGAATTAGGCCCAGTAGCGTCATATGGGCCGTCCAATATGATTCCAGCCCGTTTTAACATCCGGCCCATGTATGGCCCATGACTTCTTTCGGCCCATATGAGGCCCTTTGTAACTCTTGGCCCATTAACGACCCATGGTGAAACTGGCTCGTAATGAACAATGTATCACTTTATACCCATTAACGGCCCATTATTCCATTGGGTCGTCTCCAACCCAAGTTATCTTTCCGCCTTCTCAGGGCCCATTTATTCTTGGGCTCATTTCCAGCATTCGGTTACTTACAGCCCGTTACTGTCATTTTCTGCTTGTGGGCCAAATTCAGCCCGTCGTTACAGTCGGCCCGTTTGTGGCCCGTTAATACGTTGAGCCGTTTTCATGTCAAAAAAAACCCGTTGGGCTGTTTTCATAGAGTTATCAAATATGGCCTATTAACGGCCCGTTATGGTCCATGAATAGTACGGCCCATGATTGGCAAAATGATGATACGCCCCGTAGAAGGCCCATGGATCCTACGGCCCGTATAAGGCCCATGGATCGTACGGCCGGTAGAAGGCCCATGGATCGTACGGCCCATAGAAGACCCATGGATCCTACGGGCCGTAGAAGGCCCATGGATCCTACGGCCCGTATAGAAGGCCAATGGATCCTACGACCCGTAGAAGGCCCATGGATCATACGGCCCGCAGGAGGCCCATGGATCATACGGCCCGTAGGAGGCCCATGGTTACAACAGTCCGTGTGTTGCCATGATTATTTTGGCCTAGTTACCAAAAATAGGCTATTGTGGACACTAGAAAAACACAGAAAAAGAACTGCAGTGACTACAAGCAAACAACTAAACAAGACAATAAGGAAATAAATAAGGAAGCAATTAACACTAGCCTATTACCGCTATTACACATATTACATCCACTAGGCATCAAAGTTCGCCACCTGTGCAAATATAGGGAACAAAGCAGCATATTACATACACTGGCCGTCAAAATTGGCCACCAGAGCAAATAAACGCGGCAGCAAAACAAGAGCATAACTGAAACAACTTCAGAAGAGCTCAAGAAACATTATCCTGGGTATCCACCATGCTGGCAATAAGCTTAGCAAGCTTATTAGCTTTGTCCTGTTTGGCGCTAAAATCCTCCAACGCTTGTTGTTGCACCAGAAAGTATGCATCTGAATGCTCCAGGGACTTCCGCAGTCCTTCCGCTTCTTGTCGCAGCACAGCTGATCGATGTCTTTCAGCTTGTAGTTGAGACTCAAGAAACCGAACTGATTCAGACAGTGAGTTTGAATAGCTTGTGCAAGCGGTAGTGGCCAGTAACTCGAACACTAAACCAAGACAGGACTTTGGGGTTGTCTCATTGTCTTCAAGATAGTCTTCCTTAGCTGTTTTATCAGCTTTGTTGGAGACCAACAAGGATGTGTCACTATCCTGAACCTTATCTGCATTACTTCCTTTACCATTGCTTAATAAGGCACTCTTCCCCAATATTCTGTCAGCATTCTAAAAGAAGAAAGAAGCAGACACATAACAGGTTTAGCATGTACTAGTACATGAAACTCATTTCGGTGAACCAGTTCATTAGTAAGGTGGACAGGATTAAACTACCAAGTCTTCTATTGCCAAGTACTAGTACATAATAAAAGCATCAAACAAACATATATCTATGTCCTATGTGTTGGGGAACATAGTAATTTCAAAAAAAAATCCTACGCACACGCAAGATCATGGTGATGCATAGCAACAAGAGGGGAGAGTGTTGTCCACATAACCTCGTAGACCGTAAGCAGAAGCATTATGACAACGCGGTTGATGTAGTCGTACATCTTCATGGTCGACCGATCCTAGTACCGAACGTACAACACCTCCGCGATCTGCACACGTTCAGCTCGGTGACGTCCCACGAACTCACGATCTAGTAGAGATTCAAGGGAGAGTTCCGTCAGCACAACGGTGTGATGATGGTGTTGATGAAGCTACCGACCTAGGGCTTCGCCTAAGCACCACTACAATATGAACAAGGTGGATTATGGTGGAGGGGGGCACCGCACATGGCTAAAAGATCAATGATCAACTTGTGTCTCTATGGGGTGCCCCCCTCCCCCGTATATAAAGGAGTGGAGGAGGGGGAGGGGCCGGCCCTCCTAGGCGCGCCCCAAGGGGAGTCCTACTCCAACCGGGAGTGGGACTCCAACCCTTCCAAGAGTAGGAGTAGGAGAGAGGGAAGGAGGAGAGAGGGGGAAGGAAAGGGGGGCGCCGCCCCCCTCCTTGTCCAATTCGGACTAGAGGGGGAGGGGGCGCGCGTCCTGCCCTGGCCGCCCCTCCTCTTCTCCACTAAGGCCCAATAGGCCCATTACACTTACCGGGGGGTTCCGGTAACTCCCCGGTACTCCAGTATTTGTCCGAACTTGCCCGGAACCCTTCCGAAGTTCAAACATAGTCATCCGATATATCGATCTTTATGTCTCGACCATTTTGAGACTCCTCATCATGTCTGTGATCATATCCGGGACTCCGAACTACCTTCAGTACATCAAAACACATAAACTCATAATACCGATCGTCACCGAACATTAAGCGTGCGGACCCTACGGGTTCGAGAACTATGTAGACATGACCGAGACACGTCTCCGGTCAATGACCAATAGTGGAACCTGGATGCTCATATTGGCTCCTACATATTCTACGAAGATCTTTATCATTCAAACCGCATAACAACATATGTTGTTCCTTTTGTCATCGGTATGTTACTTTCCCGAGATTCGGTCGTCGGTATCTCAATACCTAGTTCAATCTCATTACCGGCAAGTCTGTTTACTCGTTCTGTAATGCATCATCCCGCAACTAACTCATTAGTCACATTGCTTGCAAGGCTTATAGTGATGTGCATTACCGAGAGGGCCCAGAGATACCTCTCCGAAACACGGAGTGACAAATCCTAATCTCGATCTATGCCAACTAAACATGTACCATTGGAGACACCTGTAGAGCACCTTTATAATCACCCAGTTACGTTGTGACATTTGGTAGCACGCAAAGTGTTCCTTTGATAATCGGGAGTTGCATAATCTCATAGTCAGGAACATGTATAAGTCATGAAGAAAGCAATAGCAGTAAACTAAATCGATCAAGTGCTAAGCTAACGGAATGGGTAAAGTCAATCACATCATTCTCCTAATGATGTGATCTCGTTTATCAAATGACAACTCATGTCTATGGCCAGGAAACTTAACCATCTTTGATCAACGAGCTAGTTAAGTAGAGGCATACTAGTGACACTCTGTTTGTCTATGTATTCACACATGTATTATGTTTCGGTTAATACAATTCTAGCATGAATAATAAACATTTATCATGAATTAAGGAAATAAATAATAACTTTATTATTGCCTCTAGGGCATATTTCCTTCAATCTCCCACTTGCACTAGAGTCAATAATCTAGATTACACAGTAATGATTCTAACACCCATGGAGTCTTGGTGCTGATCATGTTTTGCTCGTGAGAGAGGCTTAGTTAACGGGTCTGCAACATTCAGATCCGCATGTACCTTGCAAATCTCTGTGTCGCCCACCTGGACTTGATCACGGATGGAATTGAAGTGTCTCTTGATGTGCTTGGTTCTCTTATGAAATCTGGATTCCTTTGCCAAGGCAATTGCACCAGTATTGTCAAAAAAGATTTTCATTGGACCCAATGCACTAGGTATGACACCTATATCGGATATGAACTCCTTCATCCAGACTCCTTCATTTGCTGCTTCCGAAGCAGCTATGTACTCTGCTTCACACGTAGATCCCGCCATGACGCTTTGTTTAGAACTACACCAACTGACAGCTCCAACGTTCAATATAAACACGTATACGGTTTGCGATTTAGAATCATCTGGATCAGTGTCAAAGCTTGCATCGACATAACCATTTACGACGAGCTATTTGTCACCTCCATAAACGAGAAACATATCATTAGTCCTTTTCAGGTATTTTAGGATGTTCTTGACCGCTGTCCAGTGATCCAGTCTTGGATTACTTTGGTACCTCCCTGCTAAACTAATAGCAAGGCACACATCAGGTCTGGTACACAGCATTGTGTAGGATCGAAAGTATGTCTAGAGGGGGGTGATTAGACTACTTGACCAAATAAAAATCTAGCCTTTTCCCAATTTTAGTTCTTGGCAGATTTTAGCAACTTAGCACAAGTCAAGCAATCAACCTACACATGCAATTCTAAGAGTATAGCAGCCGAATGTAAAACAATTGCATATGAAGGTAAAGGGAGGAGTTTGAGGAAGCAAATACAATGTTGACATAGAGTTTTTTTAGCCGTGGTTCTGATAGGTGGTGCTATCGTACATCCACGTTGATGGAGACTTCAACCCACGAAGGGTAACGGTTGTGCGAATCCATGGAGGGCTCCACCCACGAAGGGTCCATGAAGAAGCAACCTTGTCTATCCCACCATGACCGTCGCCTACGAAGGACTTGCCTCACTAGGGTAGATCTTCACGAAGTAGGCGATCTCCTTGCCCTTACAAACTCCTTGGTTCAACTCCACAATCTTGTCGGAGGCTCCCAAGTGACACCTAGCCAATCTAGGAGACATCACTCTCCAAGAAGTAACAAATGGTGTGTTGATGATGAACTCCTTGCTCTTGTGCTTCAAATGATAGTCTCCCGAACACTTAACTCTCTCTCACAGGATTTGGATTTGGTGGAAAGAAGATTTGAGTGGAAAGCAACTTGGGGAAGGCTAGAGATCAAGATTTATGTGGTAGGAATGGAATATCTTGACCTCAACACAAGTGTAGGTAGTTCTCTCTCACAAAATGTATGTTGGAACTGTAGGCATGTTCTGATGGCTCTCTCCACAAATGAAGAGTGGGTGGAGGGGTATATATAGCCTCCACACAAAATCTAACCATTATACACAACTTACCAAACTCGGTGGGACCGAATCCTGAAACTCGGTCAGACCGATTTAGTAAATAATGTGACCGTTAGGAATTTCGGTGGGACCGACATGTCAACTCGGTGGGACCGATATGGTTAGGGTTAGGGCATAATGTAATCTCGTAGAGACCGATTACACAAACTCGGTGAGACCGATTTTGGTAATAGACACACAGAGAATTGGTCAGGCAAACTCGATGGGACCGATTAGCTCATCTCGGTTGGACCCAAACGTTACAAAAGGGAAACGTTACAAAAGGGAAACATTGACCAACCGTTACGAAAGAAAACAGAGAGATTACAATCCCATCTCGGTGAGAACAAGATCCCTATCGGTGAGACCGAAAAGACTAGGGTTTGTGGCTGTGGCTATGTCAACAGAACTCGGTGGCACCGGATAGACAGTTTCGGTAGGGCCGAGTTTGACTTTTGGTTTGGGACATATGTGGATGTGAGAAAGTAGTTGAGGGCTTTGGAGCATATCACTAAGCATTTTGAGCAAGAAACTCATTAAGCAACACCTCATCCCTCCTTGATAGTATTAGCTTTTCCTATAGACTCAATGTGATCTTGGATCACTAAAATGGAAAATGTAGAGTCTTGTGCTTTGAGCTTGAGCCAATCCTTTTGTCCTTAGCATTTTGAGGGATCCACTTTTCTCATCCATGCCATGCCAATCATTAAGCTTTCCTGAAATATTTATCTAGAAATAGCATTAGCTCAATGATCTATATGTTGTTAGGAATTACCAAAACCACCCAGGGATAGTTGCACTTTCAGTCTCCCCCTTTTTGGTATCTGATGACAACATATAGATCAAAGCTTCAACAAATGATAATAAGATTGAAAAACATCGTCGCTTTGAGAAGTATGTGATAAGTAAGAGCTCCCCCTAAATTTGTGTACTATTTAAAATTTGCTTTGGACTACAAATGCACAATGTGTTAGGACCATAGGTCACTCTTTCATGTCACGTACATCTTGTTGGAGCACTCAAAATGATAATAATTGAACACATGCACTCATCACCAAGCAAAGTGAATGATCATATGAGGATATAAGAGATAATATCATCCAACAAGCATGAAGGTAGCATATCATATGATCAAACACATGATCATCCCAGTATCTCACAAAAGACATGGTGTATCAAGCAGGCACACAAATAAACAAGTTCAACCACCAAAAACAAGAGAGATCAAAAGCAACACTCTCTCTCAAAGCCTATGATCTATACATTTTTTCTCCCCCTTTTGCAACAAGTTACCAAAAAATTCAAAAATGCATAGTGCTAAACGACTCTCAGGCTTGGTCTTCATGAGGTGGTGTAGATATGACTCCAAGGACAAAATCATCAGTTGATGTAGCTGGAGCTGGTGGAGTGGCTGCTGGAGCTGGTGGCACTGAAGCGGTGGCAGCTGGTGTAGATGATGTAGCTCTAGTATCTGGAACAGGCACTGCAGCAGATCTCTAACCTTTGGGCACTCTAGCAAATGCATCTGTAGTAGACTTGCCCTTCTTCTCCTCCACATCCTCCTGAAGTTGCTCAACTGCAGTTTGGATCTCAGTGACCTTCACATCAAGAGCATAAAACTTCTACTCAATGATCCTCTCCAAGCTCTCCTGGTTTTGAGTCAGGGTGGCCAAGCCCTTCTCAATTCTCAAGGTGGAGGCAATCAAATAGCCAAGCTGATCTTGCTTGCTCTTCAGGAACACTTGAGATGCTTCTTCAGCAGTTGGCATCTTTGCAGCTTTCTCTGCCCTTGCCTTCTCTCTCTTCTCATGTGGTTGTACAGATGATGGTTCCTCTTCATTCATCTCAACTGTGTTATCTTCAAACTCAGGATATAAGGGTAGATGCTCCTTATCCAATAGATATGTGCATGTGCCCATCTTTGAGTTGATGAGCTCCTGAATGTGTGGAGCATACCCACAACTTCTCTTCTGATCAGCTGCTGTTCTCTTGATTGTTTCCACAATCAGACTCATGACTTTGAATTTTTGAGGTATATCAAACAAATGCAGCAAGTTGATAGCATGTCCTCTGATCATCTTGTGATCTCTAGACTTGGGTAGCAATGTGTGCCTAAGGATCCAGTTGATTGTAGGCAGACCAGACAACAAGAAGTGTATAGATCCAAGCTTATGAGTTTCCAAAGCTTTATCTGGGATCTCTCTATACATGTGTGCCATAGAGTTGTGGTCTTTCTTCTTCTCAGCATATACATCCAAGTCATCTTCAGATTCTTTTGGAGCATTGATCAACTGAGCCCATTCTTCAACAGTGGATTGGTACCTAGTACCTTCAGGCCCTGTTTGGTTCGGCTGTGGATTTCTAAAAGCAGCTATGAAGAATTTGCTATGGAAAAACAGCTGTGGAAAATCTGATGTGAAAAAGATGTAGGTCATTTGGCAAACCAACTGATACAGCTTTTTCAGATTTTAGCCCGCAGCGGAATCAGATTTTTGGAAAGCACGTGCTGGGCTGCTTCCGCTTTTGGTTCAGATTTTGGCAGCGGATTTCTGAAATCGGATTCTGCTAGGTTCGCCCTTTGGTTCAGATTCTGCTGCGCGACAGCGGAATCCGTTGATAAAAGCTGAACCAAACAGGGCCTCAGACATCCAGATGATCTTCCCATCTGGGTAGAAGTGAGCTGTGGAGTAAAAATGCATGATGAGCTCATCATTCCACTTGGTGAGCTTCTGGGCAACAATTAATCAACTCCACATGATTTGAAGTTGTCATATACTCCTGGATAGTGAGCTTCATTTTTCTTGATGTACTCCTAGTTGATCCATCTCATGTCACATACAATGGGATTCTTGTCAAGCAAAATTGTTTCATAAAAATCTTGTTGCTCCTTTGTGTGAAATCTGTAGTCAACTGCTGTCCTCCTCCTCACAGCATATGGATCTGACTGTCTCCACAATCTCAGTCCAGCATCCTTTCTGATATGCATGTCTTCAGCTACTGGATGAGCATCATTGTGGTCAGGAATCTTGGGCTTCAACTTCCTCAAAACAAGTGATTCATCTTCTTCTTCAGCTGCTTCAGGCACTGGGGCCTTGTTCTTCTCTAATGCAGTTATACTTCTGGTGTTCCTCTTGGGCTTAGGATTTGGTGCTAGAGCAGCAGCCTTGGGAGCAGCTTTGGGCTTAGATGGAGCAGCCCCTGACTTAATTGCATCTCCCATGAGCTTCTAAGCTTTGGGTGCTGGAGCAGCATCCTCTTCCTCTTCTTCTTCCTCAGAATCTCTCCTCATGGAGGGCTTGCCAAGAACTTTGGCTGTAGTGGTTCTCACCCTCTTCTTCTTCTTATCTTCACCAGCAGCTTCTTCATCAGACTCAATGGTGAACTTCATGGTTTAACCAGTGGCAACCTTCCTAGGTTTGGATGTGGGCACTCTCCTGGCAGGTGCCTTCTTGTTCATGCCTGGCTTTGTGGTTGCAGTTGTGCCATACTCCTTTTTCAGCACCTTCTTCTTTGAAGTGGCCTCATCTTCAACAGCAATATAGTCCTCATCTTCAGAATCTGAGGTTTTCTTCTTCCTTGTCCTGGTAGCTGCCTTTGGCAAGTTGCTGGGAGTGCTCCTGCTACCCTCATCATAGCTGCTTGAGGGGCTAATGCCCTCACTCATCTGAGCTTGCTCCTCTGACTTGTTCTGACTATCACTTTGATCGAACATCTTCAGGCAAACTCACTGACAGCAGACCCTGTGAATAGATATAGATGAGGTAGAGTAGATGGGCATCACAAAGTGCAGTGGTTTTTGCAATAGAATTGAGTCAAAAACTTAGTTTTAGTTTTCCACAGAAAGCATTTCGGAGCTACCAATTTGTAAACACGGTGATACCGAAGCAGCTTTTGGAACCAAAACTAGTGAACTCGGTCAGACCGAGTCACAGTTCGGCGGCACCAAGACTACTAGGGTTTCACAGAGAATCGATCTCGGTCACACCGATTTGCAACTCTCGGTCAGACCGAAAATCACATGTGCAATGGCCTAAGCCAAATCGGTGGAACCGATTTCAACAACTCGGTCGGTCCGAGATGAGTTCGGCAGAAACCTAACCCTAAATTTTCAAATCAAATCTAATCTACGGAATGCTTTCGCTCGACAGGAAGGTTTCATACGTGGGAGGAATCAGCGCAAAGCAATGTGCTAGGAATCGGAGTTAAAGAATAGCACAAAATGTGAAGTTCATACCCTAATTCGGCGGTGAACTTGCTACGGCGGCAACGTCGGGGCAGAATGCCGTTGACAGCGGCGGAGACCAGCAGCGGGAGGTCGCCGGCGATGAGAGGACGATCCGGAGAACCGAAGAGGCAGAGAAGGATATGCGCGGGCAAAGTGTTTCGGAAAAATTTCCAAAATTTGACCCGTGAGTATATATAGCCTGACCCTGTCGATGTGACCGAGTGGAACAACTCGGTGGCACCGAGATGCAAAACTGCGAGCAGTTACTACAACTCGGTGTGACCGAATGGTTCTAATCGGTTGCACCGAGAATGAAAACCTATATCAACTTAGTGATCTTGGTACGACCGAAAAGGGTGAATCGGTCAGACCAAAATGCACAAAGAGGTTTTGGAAGTTTAAGTCTATAATGAATCGGGGACTCCCTCCTCACACAGAGTGGTTCGAATCTGACTTGATCAAACTTTGTGATGTAGCATGAATAGAGTTTGAGACAAGAAGAGCATAGATAGCTAGAGAAGGTTCTTAGGCATTCTTGTCCATCCACTTGGCAAAAGGAAAGAGACCAAACAATCAAAACAACAAATGAATGTCCTCGAATGAGTAAAATATGCAACCAACATGCTCACACAATAAAATGGCAAATGAAATATGTGGCAAAGCATGCACAACCAATTCTAGCATCTATCAAGCAATTGGCGATGACTAGGTCATCTATATATGAGTATATTGACTTAGGAGTCAAATGAGAACATTTGATCATAGGTCATACTCATCGTTTAAGCACAAGTGGGGCTACCACTTTTACATAAAGCATTGTTGTGTTCACACCATTAGAGTTGCTTTAGCTCAAATCTTAGAGTAAAGCACCCCCTAGATGTGAGATCCCCCCTAAGAGGGATGAAGTAACCTTGGGTTTTGTCGAAGATGACTTCATGTAGGTGTTGAAGATGTGGATGCTCAAAGTTGATGTAGATCATTTGGAGCAATCCATTGGAGTGAGTTGCACTTTCAATACCTACACGGGTTAGTCCCACAAGGAACAAACAAGGATATCCATAGACATAGAGTGATGCACATACAAGACGATGTCCATGAAAGCTTTAGGTTACCATGTCCCTTGTCTTACCAACAAGAGGGTTTGTGACTCCTAGAACTAGTGCAAGATGTGGAAGTTGATTGCACTTGTCCTTGCCAAAATGATATGAGTGAAGTATGTTGGCGGAGTCACCCTCAAGAACTCTCTAGTTCTTCTTCTTTGGAATCCACATCATCTTGATGGGAATCCTTGGAGTTGTAGTTGTACTCGATGAAGTAGAACTTGATGTAGTCTTGGGAACCCACTTGACCAAGGCCTTAGGAGCTTCTTCAAATGCATCAATCTCCTCTTGAAGCTTGTCCTTGCCTTTTTGATTGTGGTCTTGTGGTGGACGATCATCTTGAGCTTGTGTCCCTTTGAAAGAAGTAGGATAATACTTCTCTTGTTGAGGAACAAACTTCGTCTTGGGGTATTGATCTTCTTCCCACTCAACTCCATTGGCATTGAACTTTCGTTCAAAACCAACACCTTGATTCTTCCGGTGCCTTCCTTGCTTGCGTACAATTTCCTCGAATTGCTTACTTCCGGCAAGGCTCTTGTAAACTCCTTTCTCTATAGTTCCCTTCAATAAGCTATTTTCTTGCTCAAGTGTAACTTGGCTAAGAGAATCATTAGTGGAATCAAGAGAACTACTAGAAGCAACAACATTGGATTTAGCATGATTATTGTTACTACTAGAAGAAGAATCTTTCTTGTTCTTGTTACTAGAATTGACTTGTGGCATGGAAGTAGATAAGAGTAAACGCTTGGCAATGTAAGAAGAACTTTTCTTGCGAAGATCATCATTGATTGACTTTAAAAACTCATGCTCTTGCTCAAGGTTGAGCTTTTCAAAGCGTAACTTCTCATGAGTCTTTAAAAGTTCTCGATGATCTTCCAAGATAGTTTCATGAGCTAACTTAAGAGTGTTTAGTTCTTTAGTTAGGCGCTCAATCTTCTCCTTATCATTGTCATTCGTTTTATCTTGATTAGCATGATTATTTGATGTTTCATCATAGTATTCATCACTAGAGTTGTCAACAAGTAAATCATCATCACCTAACAAGTCACCTTCATCACTATTGAAATCAACATACTCGGGGTGTGATACCTTTGGGCCTTTATCCATGAAGCATCTTCCAATTCCTTCATTTGGTGAGTCAAATATGTCTTAGGAGTTGGTTCACACAAGTGCTAGACCGGCAACACCTTCATCTTGAGTATATTCGGAGTCGGAGTCGGAGCCGGATACCCACTCACCAACATGAGCTTGATGTCTTCGTTTTGTGTAGCTCCTTGATGACTTGTCCTTCCTTTCCGAATCCTTGATTCTCTGGGATGTTCTTCGTTCATAACGATCATCTCTACTCCTTCTTTCTCTTGATGGTGATTCTTCTCTTCTACTCCTTCTTTTTGGAGAATCTTCTCTTCTTTTGTAGGGAGCCGTACACTCATTGGAATAGCGTCCAGGTCTTCAACAATTGTAGCAATTGCACTCACGACTAGAAGATCTTTTTTCATTGTAGGACCTTGACTTGGAGCTTCTTTCCTTGCTTCTACTCTTGTAGAACTTGTTGAAGTTCTTCACCATTAGGCTCAATTCTTCATTGAAGGTTTGTTTCTCACTTGATGATGTGGGAGCTTCACATGAGGCTTTGTAAGCACCACTTGACTTGTTGTGGAGCTCCTCCTTATCCTTGAGTGACATCTCATGAGCAACAATTCTTCCAATGACTTCTGTTAGCTTGAGATCTTTGTAATTGGTCATCATTTGTATCAATGTGCACACGGTATCATATTTTCCATCCAAGGCTCTTAGGATCTTCTTGATGATGAATTTGTCGGTCATCTCTTCACTTCCTAAGCCGGCAATCTCATTTGTGATGAGAGCAAGCCTAGAGTACATCTTAGTGACGCCTTCACCATCCTTCATTTTGAACTTGTCAAGTTGACTTTGAAGCACATCCAACTTGGATTCCTTGACGGAGTTGGTACCTTCGTGCATGTCAATCAAAGTATCCCAAATTTCCTTTGCATTCTCAAGACGGTTGAGTAAGGACCTCTATAGTGGTAATTTCCCTCGCTAGCCGCCATACTCTCCTAGGTTGTGAAACCAAGGCTATGACCACCAAAATCTATGGAAATCAAAGCAAATGGATACCAAAGCTCTGATACCACTTGTAGGATCGAATGTATGTCTAGAGGGGGGTGATTAGACTACTTGACCAAATAAAAATCTAGCCTTTTCCCAATTTTAGTTCTTGGCAGATTTTAGCAACTTAGCACAAGTCAAGCAATCAACCTACACATGCAATTCTAAGAGTATGGCAGCGAAATGTAAAACAATTGCATATGAAGGTAAAGGGAGGAGTTTGAGGAAGCAAACGCAATGTTGACACAGAGATTCTTTAGCCGTGGTTTCGGTAGGTGGTGTTATCGTACATCCATGTTGATGGAGACTTCAACCCACGAAGGGTAACGGTTGCGCGAGTCCACGAAGGGCTCGACCCACGAAGGGTCCACGAAGAAGCAACCTTGTCTATCCCACCATGGTCATCGCCCACGAAGGACTTGCCTCACTAGGGTAGATCTTCACGAAGTAGGCGATCTCCTTGCCCTTACAAACTCCTTGGTTCAACTCCACAATCTTGTCGGAGGCTCCAAAGTGACACCTAGCCGATCTAGGAGACACCACCCTCTAAGAAGTAACAAATGGTGTGTTGATGATGAACTCCTTGCTCTTGTGCTTCAAATGATAGTCTCCCCAACAGTCAACTCTCTCTCATAGGATTTGGATTTGGTGGAAAGAAGATTTGAGTGGAAAGCAACTTGGGGAAGGCTAGAGATCAAGATTTATGTGGTAGGAATGGAATATCTTGACCTCAACACAAGTGTAGGTAGTTCTCTCTCAGAAAATGTATGTTGAAAGTGTAGGCATGTTCTGATGGCTCTCTCCACGAATGAAGAGTGGGTCAAGGGGTATATATAGCCTCCACACAAAATCTAACAGTTATACACAACTTACCAAACTCGGTGGGACCGAATCCTGAAACTCGGTCGGACCGATTTAGTAAATAATGTGACCGTTAGGAATTTCGGTGGGACCGACATGTCAACTCGGTGGGACCGATATGGTTAGGGTTAGGGCATAACGTAATCTCGGTGAGACCGATTACACAAACTTGGTGAGACCGATTTTGGTAATAGACACACAGAGAGTTGGTCAAGCAAACTCGGTGGGACCGATTCGCTCATCTCGGTTGGACCAAAACGTTACGAAAGGGAAACAGTGAGTTTGCATTGCAATCTCGGTGGGACCGATCGCTCATCTCGGTTTGACCAAACATTACGAAGGGAAACAGAGAGATTACAATCCCATCTCGGTGAGACCGAAAAGACTAGGGTTTATGGTTGTGGCTATGTCAACAGAACTTGGTGGCGCCGGATAGACAGTTTCGGTGGGGCTGAGTTTGACTTTTGGTTTGGGACATATGTGGATGTGAGAAAGTAGTTGAGGGCTTTGGAGCATATCGCTAAGCATTTTGAGCAAGAAACTCATTAAGCAACACCTCATCCCTCCTTGATAGTATTGGCTTTTCCTATAGACTCAGTGTGATCTTGGATCACTAAAATGGAAAATGTAGAGTCTTGTGCTTTGAGCTTGAGCCAATCCTTTTGTCCTTAGCATTTTGAGGGATCCACTTTTCTCATCCATGCCATGCCTATCATTGAGCTTTCCTGAAATATTTATCTAGAAATAGCATTAGCTCAATGAGCTATATGTTGTTAGGAATTACCAAAACCACCCAGGGATAGTTGCACTTTCACATTGCATACATGATAGAGCCTATGGTTGAAGCATAGGCAACATTTTTCATTTTCTCTCTATCTTCTGTAGTGGTCGAGCATTGAGTCTGACTCAACTTCACACCTTGTAACACAGGCAAGAACCCTTTCTTTGCTTGATCCATTTTGAACTTTTTCAAAACTTTATCAAGGTATTTGCTTTGTGAAAGTCCAATTAAGCATCTTGATCTATCTCTATAGATCTTGATGCCCAATATATAAGCATCTTCACTGAGGTCTTTCATTGAAAAACTCTTATTCAAGTATCCTTTTATGCTATCCAGAAATTCTATATCATTTCCAATCAACAATATGTCATCCACATATAGTATTAGAAATGCTACAAAGCTCCCACTCACTTTATTGTAAATACATGCTTCTCCAAAAGTCTGTATAAAACCATATGCTTTGATCACACTATCAAAATGTTTATTCCAACTCCAAGAGGCTTGCACCAGTCCATAAATGGATCGCTGGAGCTTGCACACTTTGTTAGCACCTTTTGGATCGACAAAACCTTCTGGTTGCATCATATACAACTCTTCTTCTAGAAATCCATTCAGGAATGCAGTTTTGACATCCATTTGCCAAATTTTATAATCATAAAATGCGGCAATTGCTAACATGATTCGGACAGACTTAAGCATCGCTACGGGTGAGAAAGTCTCATCATTGTCAACCCCTTGAACTTGTCGAAAACCTTTCGCAAAAAGTCGAGCTTTGTAGACAGTAACATTACTATCAGCGTCAGTCTTCTTTTTGAAGATACATTTATTCTCGATGGCTTGCCGATCATCGGGCAAATCCAAAGTCCACACTTTGTTCTCATACATGGATCCCATCTCAGATTTCATGGCCTCAAGCCATTTTGCGGAATCTGGGCTCATCATCGCTTGCTCATAGTTCGTAGGTTCGCCATGGTCAAGTAACATGACCTCCAGAATAGGATTACCATACCACTATGGTGCGGATCTTACTCTGGTTGACCTACGAGGTTCGGTAGTAACTTGATCTAAAGTTTCTTCATCAATATCATTAGCTTCCTCACTAATTGGTGTTGGTGTCACAGGAACCGGTTTCCGTGATGAACTACTTTCCAATAAGGGAGCAGGTACAGTTACCTCATCAAGTTCTAGTTTCCTCCCACTCACTTCTTTCGAGAGAAACTCCTTCTCTAGAAAGGATCCATTTTAGCAACAAATGTCTTGCCTTCGGATCTCTGATAGAAGGTGTACCCAACAGTCTCCTTTGGGTATCCTATGAAGACACATTTCTCAGATTTGGGTTCGAGCTTATCAGGTTGAAGTTTTTTCACATAAACATCGCAGCCCCAAACTTTAAGAAACGACAACTTTGGTTTCTTGCCAAACCACAGTTCATAAGGAGTCGTCTCAATGGATTTAGATGGTGCCCTATTTAACGTGAATGCAGCCGTCTCTAAAGCATAACCCCAAAATGATAGCGGTAAATCAATAAGAGACATCATAGATCGCACCATATCTAGTAAAGTACGATTACAACGTTCGGACACACCATTACGCTGTGGTGTTTCGGGTGGCATGAGTTGCAAAACTATTCCGCATTGTTTCAAATGAAGACCAAACTCGTAACTCAAATATTCTCCTCCACGATCAGATCGTAGAAACTTTATTTTCTTATTACGATGATTTTTCCACTTCACTCTGAAATTCTTTGAACTTTTCAAATGTTTTAGACTTATGTTTCATGAAGTAGATATACCCATATCTGCTTAAATCATCTGTGAAGGTGAGAAAATAATGATACCCACCGCGAGCCTCAATATTCATCGGACCACATACATCAGTATGTATGATTTCCAATAAATCTGTTGCTCGCTCCATTGTTCCAGAGAACGGAGTTTTAGTCATCTTGCCCATGAGGCATGGTTCGCAAGTACGAAGTGATTCATAATCAAGTGATTCCAAAAGTCCATCAGTATGGAGTTTCTTCATGCGCTTTACACCAATATGACCCAAACGGCAGTGGCACAAATAAATTGCACTATCATTATCAACACTGCATCTTTTGGTTTCAACATTATGAATATGTGTATTACTACAATCGAGATTCAACAAAAATAGACCATTCTTCAAGGGTGCATGACCATAAAAGATATTACTCGTCTAAATAGAACAACCATTATTCTCAGATTTAAATGAATAATAAAAACAAGGGGAGGCCGGTTACCTTTTTTTACGTTTTGGTTTTTGTTTTTGTTACACTCTGTTTTTTAGGTTAATGTTGCCGCTTTATTTAATCAAAAGCATTCAGAATTTCATCCGAGATTACATCTAGTACACAGTCTGGGGTGTCACCCAACCACACCTTACACAAATCATCACCTACGTCAACTTTAGCTAGCTTGTGCACGACAACATTAGCTGAACGACGAATCCACGAAACATTAAACTCAGAGAAAGATGCTAGAATGGACTTAATCTCCTGTATCCACGCCCCAGCATTAGCACAATCCTTGTGTGGGTTTTGCAGCCTTTGGACGACACCAAGAGCATCGAGCTCGACGTGGACCCTGTCTGCATTGATCTCCTTCGCCACTTCCAGTCCCCGCTTGCAAGCCAGGATTTCAAGTGCTTCCGGTTCTACAATGCCATGATAGACATGACATAGCCCCGCACGGAACACGCCTCCATGATCTCGGATAACCGCTCCCGCTCCGCCCTTGTCACCTCCTCTATGCACAGCTCCATCGGAGTTGATCTTGAGCCAGCCCTCTTCAGGTGGCCTCCATTTCTCCTGTTTCTAATATTTTAGTAGGCAAAAATAGTTTTACTAAAACATACGACTGGCTCTATAAATTGAGTTACAAAATAACCCACAGCCACAAAAAGTTTCACACATAATAAAAAAATAGTTTAACATTTTATAAATTAGGAAAGACATTTAATAATTATTTTTAGTCAATGTTATATTTAAAAAAGGCATTTAAATACTTTACAAAAGTGTTGGATCACCACCACGATATGGAATATTTGCCACACTTTGGACATTTTATTTTGGGCTTTAATTTGAATTGGAGTTTGAACTAAGATTTGGATCAAGCGAGGATTAAACAGTAATGTGATGACATGGCATCATAATGGGGGATTAATGTAGCTTAATTATCCGGGCGTCACAATTCTCCTCCACTACAAGAAATCTTGTCCCGAGATTTAAGAGGTGGAGTAAGGGGAAATGTTCTGGTTACGAAATTCTAACAGATCTTTTCGTTCTGGGTTGCTCTTCTCAAAGAAGTCAATCCCTTCCGTTGATGCCTTCCTTTTCTCTGCTTCAGGTCGTTATGATGAAGTCGTCATAATTTTTTCGGGAACTCCTTCGTACTTACAAAAAGGTAATTGGGTAGCTTCGAAAGAACGGACCTCTACATGGTTTCTTATCTGGTAGATAACATCAGAGAAGGTGATGGCAAGTAACTCTCAACTTGTAACTTCAGTAGATATCGAGAGCAAAGTAAGAAGGTATCATGAGAGGTTTCAAGCGGGGCAGGCAGTCGTTCGATGCCTAATCAGAAGGTGAGAGGGGTTCAACGCAACAAAGTTTAAATATTGCATGTTATACTAGAGTATATTATCTATAGGAAGGAGGTTCCTGAGTTTCATACACGAAGTTAATCATGAGGAATATCTCTGGGAACAGGAGGGTACAGGAGAGTCAGGTTTCGATCACACCATGTCGGTTAAAAGTAGGAAAGGCGGTGACGTCTTGCATGACCATGTAAGCAAGGCATGTCAGAGGATAGCCTGTCAGTTATGCCGACAACAACATTGGTACCAAGGGCGAGGGACGAAGAGAACCATTTTCCTGCTTGTTGAACGAGGCAGACCAATAGGCAAAGTTCTCGTCCATCGGTAGTTACCGGAATGTCATCAACATTAGTAACAGGATCTTACTGACAGAGTGTTACAATGAGCTGCTTACCTAAGCAGGGAAATATCACAACTCAATTAAGTCAGATTACAAGAAAGGTTAAACAAAACAATGTAAAGGAAAATGCGATTATCAGATTAAACAGAACAATGGAAAGGAAAATGTGTTTAAACACTTATTTCAGGGGTTATGTCCTTCCCAAGGATAAGTAGAGCATGATATCCCTGACAAGATAGAAAGTAGAAAACCATTTAGGTAATGGGAGAGGAATTTCATGACATTACCCATACAACGGTGTTAGGATAATTGATAAAGAAAATTTAGCATTGTGCTTCAAATGTTCTTATTGAAGATCGGAGTACCACAGACATGCTTGGAGATAGCATTGATATGGTCTTCAAGCAAGGTCGGACTTTGTGTACACAAAGAATCCATCAGGAACAACTTATAGAATAAGTCTTACAATTTCCTCATGGAAGAATGACTAACCTTGCTAAAAAGGGAAACTATAACAATAGGTCCTCCGGCCAGGGGTGCTAGCCATGACATCACCTTACCGGGTTATTTAAAGACCAATGTTATGACTCTTGGAAAATGTTCCAACCATCATATCTGACTGAGATTCAGATCAGATTGGTGCTAGGATACCTTAGACTCGGGATGCCTGAGAAGAAAAGTGTAACGCCCCGGATTTGATGCGCCAGGTGTCCGCCAGTTATTCGCCGTAGTTGCCATGTCATTTGCTTGTGTGCTGCATTTTATCATGTCATCATGTGCATCTCATTTTGCATACATGTTCGTCTCATGCATCTGAGCATTTTCCCCGTTGTCCATTTTGCAATCCGGCACTCCTATGTCCTCCGGCACCCCTTTTGCCTCTTTTCGTGTGCGGGTATTAAACGTTCTCGGAATGGCCCGAGGTTTTCTAAGCGGCCTTGGTATAGCACTGGTAGACCGCCTGTCAAGTTTCGTTCCATTTGGAGGTCGCTTGATACTCCAACGGTTAATCGGGTAACCGTAAAAGCCTCTTTTGTCTTGCAGCCCAACACCCCTTCAAAGTGGCCGAAAACCCATATAACTCCCCTCCATGCTCTCGGTCGTTCGATCACAATCGTGTGGGCGAAAACCGTGCCCCATTTGGACTCTCCTAGCTCCCTCTACCTATAAATATGCCCCTCCCCCCGAAATTCGCGGATGATTCCACCCTAACCCTAGTCTCCTCCTTCCTCCCGCCGCCGGATGCGTCCGTTTGCGCCGGACACGTCCGCCGCCGTCCCCCTCGTCCAACCACAGTGCGCCACGTCGCCCTCGCACCCGCTCTCTCTCTCCTCCGCCGCCCGCGGCCCGCCAGGCCCTCGCGAAGCCCGCCCGAGCCCATCTGGGGCCCGGGTAGGACCCCGCGCCATCCTGCTCGCCCCCGCCTTCCACCGCCGCTCCGGCAGGAGCTCGCCGGAGCCCGAGCTCCTCCCGCCTCTAGCACCTCGCCCCGCCGCCGCCGCGGAGCTCTCCGCCGCCGTCCCAGCCTTCCTGCCGCGCCCGCGCCCTCAGGCACCCGAGCGCCCGGCCCCCGCCGCTCGCCGCCCCCGTGCAACGGCTTCGCGCCTCCCACCGCCGGTCGACTTCGCCAGCGCGTCGCCTCCTTGCCGGAGCAGGAACTCCCCCGCGCCGGCCCGCCTCCGCTCCGCCTCGCCCGGAGCCACGCCACGTCATTGTCTCCCTCGCCGGATCCGGCCGGCCCCGCGCTTCTCCAGCCATCGTCGTTGCTCCTCCGGTGAGATCCGGTGGATCGGGATGAGATCCACCGGGATCTCAACCAAACGCGCCGCAGCATCCTCGGATCCCTTCGTCCCGCACGCCTCCGTCCCGGGTTGACTTTTCGGATTGGTATAATTCTGCTAAGTCCCGAAATATTTTGTATAATCATGCCATGTTCATCGCATCATAACTTGCTGCATACTGCACCGTTTCATGCGTATAACATGTCAAATTGTTCGCCTTGACGAGTACTTCATTTCATTCCATTGCATCATGTTCATTTGAGTCCATCTTGATGCCTGAATCATCGTTGCAAAAGTGCTATATGATGTTAATCTGCTGAAACTGTTATAACTTGCTCATTTGTCATTTTTGCCATGTTTGATGTGTGCATCCGATGAGGTTGATGTCTACATGTGTTTTGTGCTATGCCATGTCTTCTTTACATAGGTGCTTGCCATGTATTTTTTTGAGTTATGTGGTGACTAGAACAAGCATGCAAACTAGGATTCCTGATGTTGCTGATTTCAGTCCCTGTTCTGCTGTTATTTTTATGCCATGTAAACTTGATGCTACAGAGTGATCCATGCATATTTTGAGATACTTCAGTAAGGATGTTTTGAACATATGGTTATGATCTATCCATCCATGCCCATCTTGGAAATTATGGAGTAGTCTAGCATGTCATTTTATTGCTCTACTTTTGTTATAAAATGTTTCCTGGCAGATTGTTTACATGTTATTCAATATTGCCATGATTGTTGTTAGTGATCCATGTACTCTATGTACTTGCTCTTGCCATTATTAGCTTCATAAACATGTATTCTTACTGTTAGTTGCCTTGCCATGCCATGTATTGCTCTGTGATGAGTGGTTCAAGCTCACCAACATGCCTACTTATTGTTGTTCCTGCCATGTATGAATCTGTCATATTATTTGCCATGTTTACATGGGTGCCATCATATCTTCTGATCCTTTTTGGCTCTTGGTCAGTTAGGGGCCTTTGTTCTATGTAGTTAGTAGATTCATGCCATGCCTTTGTTTGCCATGATAAGTTCCTGTAACATGTTGTTTGCTTGCTCTAAACATTGCAACCTGATGTTATTTCTGCAAAGTCTGAAACTGTTAATATATGCAATCTTGCCATGTGTGTTTGAGCATGTCCTAGTAGTTTATGGAGATAGCTCAGTGTTCATCTTTTGTCATGCTTTACCTGTACTTCATGCTCATGCCTTTTGTTCTTATGTTGGGGTGCTGTAGCTTGTTGTTTTGATGCTTGCAATATGCCTAGTTGCTGTTTTGGACAGCATGCCCTTTAAACTTGTATAGGGTGTATGTGTTGAACCGTTGCTCCATTTTGAGTGTGCTCTATATGAAACTTGCTTAGAATTGCATGTTGTTCCATATTATCATGTTGCATCCTTGTTTTGAGGTGTTTTCTTGATGCTTGTATGCATTTTGCATCAATGCCATGAATAACTTGTTTTGCTCATATCTTCTAGGCCGTAGCTCCAAATCTAATGAACTTTATATGTAACTTGACTAGAATCTCGTGTAGATCATCTTGATGCATATTAACTTTCTGTTTAACAACTTGAACATATTGTTTATTCAGATCCGGACCAATTTCGAAATTTGCATATGAGGACCTACCGGAATTGTTATATGTTGTTTCCGGCCTCATTTAAACTTGCCTTGATATGTTGTTCTTGTTTGCATCATCTCTTGCCATGAGTAGCTTCATGTAGTCTTTTCTTGTATCATACTTGGTTGTGCATCATGTCTTGTCTATGTGTGGTGTGTTTACTATGTTGTGTGCTTCTTCTCGATAGTTCCCGTTTCATTGCGATCGTGAGGATTCGTTCGCCTACGCTTGGTTCGTCTTCGTGGCTTCATCTTCTTCATGGACTCGTTCTTCTTCCTTGCGGGATTTCAGGCAAGATAACCACTACCCTGGATCTCACTACTATCATTGCTATGCTAGTTTGCTTCGTTCTATCGCTTTGCTGCGCTACCTATCTTTTGCTCATCAAGCCTCCCAAATTGCCATGAACCTCTAACCTTTGACACCCTTCCTAGCAAACCGTTGCTTGGATATGTTACCGCTTTTTCTCAGCCCCTCTTATAGCGTTGCTAGTTGCAGGTGAAGTTGAAGATTGCTCCATGGTGGACAGGATTATGTTGGGATATCACAATATCTCTTATTTAATTAATGCATCTATATACTTGGTAAAGGGTGGAAGGCTCGGCCTTATGCCTGGTGTTTTGTTCCACTCTTGCCACCCTAGTTTCCATCATATCAGTATTATGTTCCCGAATTTTGCGTTCCTTACGCGGTTGGGTGATTTATGGGACCCCCTTGACAGTTCGCTTTGAATAAAACTCCTCCAGCAAGGACCAACCTTGGTTTTACCATTTGCCTCACCACCACCTACTTTTCCATTGGGAGTCGCTCTCTCGAGGGTCATCTTTATTCAGGCTCCCCGGGCCAATGCTTGTCTAAGTGTTGGTCCGAACTAGAGCCACTTGCAGCGCCACCTCGGGGAAACTCGAGGTCTGGTTTTAGTTGTACGTAGTGTTCATCCGGTGTTGCCCTGAGAACGAGATATGTGCAGCTCCTATCGGGATGTCGGCGCATCGGGCGGTCTTGCTGGACTTGTTTTACCATTGTCGAAATGTCTTGTAAACCGGGATTCCGAGACTGATCGGGTCTTCCTGGGAGAAGGTATATCCTTCGTTGATCGCGAGAGCTTATCATGGGCTAAGTTGGGACACCCCTGCAGGGTATAAACTTTCGAGATCCGTGCCCACGGTTATGTGGCAGATGGGAATTTGTTAATGTTCGGTTGTAGATAACTTGACACCAGATCCGAATTAAAACGCATCAACCGTGTGTGTAGCCGTGATGGTCTCTTTTCGGCGGAGTCCGGGAAGTGAACACGGTTTCTGTGTTATGATTGGCGTAAGTAGGAGCTCAGGATCACTTCTTTATCATTACTAGTTGACGACCATTCCGTTTGCTCTCTTCTCGCTCTCTTTTGCGTATGTTAGCCACCATATATGCTTAGTCGCTGCTGCAACCTCACCACTTTACCCCTTCCTTTCGCATTAAGCTTTGCTGGTCTTGATACCCATTGTAATGGGATTGCTGAGTCCTCGTGGCTCACAGATTACTACAACAATAGTTGCAGGTACAGGTTATGCGATGATCATGACACAAGAGTGATGTTTGCTTGTTTTGGAGTTCTTCTTCTGCTTCTGCTTCGATCAGGGGATAGGTTCCAGGTCGGCAGCCTGGGCTAGCAGGGTGGATGTCGTTTGAGTTTCTGCTTGTGTTCCATCCGTAGTCGGATGTTGATCTCTAGTAAGATGATGTTGTATTCATGTGGCATTGTATGCCTTATGTATGTATCCCCATCTATTATGTAATGTTGATGTAATGATATCCACCTTGCAAAAGCGTTTCAATATGCGGGTCTATCCTTGGTGGGACCTTCGAGTTCCTTTTGGATAGGGTCGCATATTGGGCGTGACAAGTTGGTATCAGAGCCTCGACTGACCCTAGGATCCCCCCTTGATTGGTCGTGTAGTTTGGTCGTTGTCGAGTCTAGAAGAAAACTTTTTCGGAGTCTAGTTATATCGGAGAGTAGGAATTCTTTTTACTCCTCAGCCCCTTCATCGCTCTGGTGAGGAATCTTGACGTAGGTGTTTTGAACTACTCCTCTTCCCTTCAAACTTTCTTTAGGATCACGCAGTTGGTTTTTCGATCGTTGTTCCTCAACTCTTTTCATCTGGTGCATTTCTCGTCAAGTTGACTCGACCCTCTTCATCTTTGCAAGTTCAATCCTCAGCTCTTTTCGATCGATGTTGTTTCCCTGTCCGAAGTTGTCCTTGTTTTTCCCAGCCGCCCTCCCTTCTTCTTCTCGAATCCGGAGTCCATAGTCGAGTATCCTTCCTACTCGTGCGAAGTCTTTGCTTTCTTTCCTCAATGATTTCAACCGGTGTTTTCTCTTCAAGATATTCGTCGGTTTCCCCTTCCAAGTTGCCTTTGTTTTCCTGCCCTCCCACCCTCTTCTTCCCAGAGTCTGAGTCTGTTTCGAGCATCAATTTCATTCGTGCGGAGCCTCTTCAGTCTTCCATCAATCATTTCAACCGGTGAATTCTCGTCTCGTTTTACATTCATCATCTCTTTTTCTTCTCCCGTGGATTCAATTCAAGTTTTTCGGGTTGATCACATTCTTTTCCTTGGTTCAAGTGTTTTCCTTGCTCGTTCGCCTCTCGCCAATTTATCCTTCCGGAGTGTTCAAGACATCTCAGGAGATTCGTCTGTGTGTGAATTAATTCGAGGTTGTCACCTCATTCAAATATTTCAATTGTTCCGATGCATCATCTTTCTCTTCAACAATCCTTTCCAACGGTGTTTTTCTCTCTAGTGGGCCCTAACCCACAGGTCTTTTCCCAGGATCTTACCTGACTCTTCTAATTCCCCAGAAGTGTTTCGCAATTCTTTTCAAAGTGTGATGTAAGAATGGATCCCATCAGTCAGATGCCATCTCCAAGATTGCTTTCAAATTCTTTTCATCTTTGGTTCAACCCTTCCTCTTTGTCATTCTCCCGGAGTATCTCAGAAATTTTGGTGGTGTTTCCCATCGTCATTTGAAGACCGAAGAAGAGTTTTTCCTCTAAATCTTGTCTGTTCTTCCGAAGATTCATGTCGCTAGCTTGATGCTATCCGCTCAAATTGTTTCCAGACGTGCAATTCTTTTTCACCCATCTGGAGTATTTCAGGAGTTGCTTTCCCTCTCGATCATCCGGAGGCCATCTTTTCGGAATATTGCTTCGTTCCAAGTTTTCAGATTCATTCCCCAATTATTCTATATCCGTGCCCCTTCGTTCATCTGAATATTCTCCCGGTGCTTCGTTCAAGTGCTCTTTAATTAGCTTGTTATCTCTTCATTCTTTTGCATCTAAATCCCATCTAGCTTATTGGTTCTTCTAATTCTTCCCGGTGATTCATTCTCTTTCATCATTCAATTTTTGAATTCTTATGGTGGTTCGTTCAAAATTCTTTTTCCTTGATTATCATATTAATTCATTCGTTCTTTTCAATCCTACCGGTGGTTCATGAAGACCTTCTCAAGTTTGCGATATGTCACTTCTCAATCCTTTTCAAGAAGAATAAGTAGTATGCAAAATCCATTGCTTGTCATCAATTTAATTTGACGAAGGATAAGCATACAATAAATCTTATTCTTATTTCATCCAAGTGAATAATCCCTTCCTTCGGAATTTGTTCTTGGTGAATAAATTCTAGTTCCAAGTGTTTTCATCCTTTTCTTTTCCGGAACACAAATTTCCTCGACCATGTCGTCGAAACCCCCATCTAAATCATCGGAAGGCTCATCTTATTATTTCCTCCTTCATTTCTATCTCACCATCCTTTTGTTACCGGAGTTCTTCATGGTGGTTCATCATGATTTAATTCATTCTTCAAGAGTTCATCAAGATTTTGTTGGAGGAATTCTAGTATCTTTTCTTCTCACGTCTCGAAGTGTAATTAATTCTCCGTATTCTTTTGAAGTGGAGTTTTGCATTTCTTCGTTCTTCTCAGGTATGCAAGCATTTGGTTGTGGCATAATTTCACCTCAAGTTTTGAGTTGTTTCTGGATAAGTCCACAACAAGCTTATTCTTTTCGTTGTTGATTTTCTCAACAACTCCGTTTAAACCTTTCTTCTAAAGATGCTTTCAATTTCATTCGTGGCACAAGTTGTCATTTTCTTATCCGTTCTTTTCATTCAATTCTTTCAATCCTTTCAGAGGCATTGCTTTGTTCAACTCGTCAAGTGCCATCTCATTGGGTGAAGCTCGTGTTCTATTCCTACATGTTTCAGCCGGAGTGCTGCCTAAATCCTTTCAGTCTTATTCGTTTCTTATCTCATTCTAACAGGAGTGGTTTCATAGTCTATCTGATTCTGTGAGCTTTTGATTCTCGTCATTCTTGCTGTTCCTCTCTTCTTCTCGAGGGCTCTCGATTCTTTGCTTCTTCTCTTGAATTCTTGTTTCACCTCATCCCTTTTCCCTTCCATCTCGGTCCTAAGATCTCGGGACGAGATCTCTTGTTAGTGGAGGAGTGTTGTAACGCCCCTGATTCGATGCGCCAGGTGTCCGCTAGTTATTCGCCGTAGTTGCCATGTCATTTGCTTGCGTGTTGCATTTTATCATGTCATCATGTGCATCTCATTTTGCATACATGTTCGTCTCATGCGTCCGAGCATTTTCCCCGTTGTCCGTTTTGCAATCCGGCACTCCTATGTCCTCCGGCGCCCCTTTTGCCTCTTTTCATGTGCGGGTATTAAACATTCTCGGAATGACCCGAGGTTTGCCAAGCGGCCTTGGTATAGCACCGGTAGACCGCCTGTCAAGTTTCGTTCCATTTGGAGGTCGTTTGATACTCCAACGGTTAACCGGGTAACCGTAAAAGCCTCTTTTGTCTTGCAGCCCAACACCCCTTCAAAGTAGCCCAAAACCCATATAACTCCCCTCCATGCTCTCGGTCGTTCGATCACGATCGTGTGGGCGAAAACCGTGCCCCATTTGGACTCTCCTAGCTCCCTCTACCTATAAATATGCCCCTCCCCCGAAATTCGTGGATGATTCCACCCTAACCCTAGTCTCCTCCTTCCTCCCGCCGCCGGACGCGTCCGTTCGCGCCGGACACGTCCGCCGCCGACCCCCTCGTCCAACCACAGTGCGCCATGTCTCCCTCGCACCCGCTCTCTCTCTCCTCCGCCGGCCGTGGCCCGCTAGGCCCTCGCGAAGCCCGCCCGAGCCCATCTGGGGCCTGGGTCGGACCCCGTGCCATCCTGCTCGCCGCCGCCTTCCGCCACCGCTCCGGCAGGAGCTCGCCGGAGCCCGAGCTCCTCCCGCCTCTGGCACCTCACCCCGCCACTGCCGCGGAGCTCTCCGCCGCCGTCCCAGCCTCCATGCCGCGTCCGCGCCCTCAGGCACCCGAGCGCCCGGCCCCCGCCGCTCGCCGCCCCCGTGCCACGACTTCGCGCCTCCCGCCGCCGGTCGACTTCGCCGGTGCGTCGCCTCCTCGCCAGAGCAGGAACTCCCCCGCGCCGGCCCGCCTCCGCTCCGCCTCGCCCGGAGCCACGCCGCGTCGTCGTCTCCCTCGCAGGATCCGGCCGGCCCCGTGCTTCTCCGGCCATCGTCGTTGCTCCTCCGGTGAGATCCGGTGGATCGGGATGAGATCCACCGGGATCTCAACCAAACGCGTCGCAGCGTCCTCGGATCCCTTCGTCCCGCACGCCTCCGTCCCGGGTTGACTTTTCGGATTGGTATAATTATGCTAAGTCCCGAAATATTTTGTATAATCATACCATGTTCATCGCATCATAACTTGCTGCATACTGCACCGTTTCATGCGTATAATATGTCAAATTGTTCGTCTCGATGAGTGTTTCATTTCATTCCATTGCATCATATTCATTTGAGACCATCTTGATGCCTGAATCATCGTTGCAAAAGTGCTATATGATGTTAATCTGCTGAAACTATTATAACTTGCTCATTTGTCATTTTTGCCATGTTTGATGTGTGCATCCGATGAGGTTGATGTCTACATGTGTTTTGTGCTATGCCATGTCTTCTTTACATAGGTGCTTGCCATGTATTTTTTTGAGTTATGTGGTGACTAGAACAAGCATGCAAACTAGGCTTCCTGATGTTGCTGATTTCAGTCCTTGTTCTGCTGTTATTTTTATGCCATGTAAACTTGATGCTACATAGTGATCCATGCATATTTTGAGATACTTCAGTAAGGATGTTTTGAACATATGGTTATGCTCTATCCATCCATGCCCCTGTTGGAAATTATGGAGTAGTCTATCATGTCATTTTATTGCTCTACTTTTGTTATAAAATGTTTCCTGGCAGATTGTTTACGTGTTATTCAATATTGCCATGATTGTTGTTAGTGATCCATGTACTCTATGAACTTTCTCTTGCCATTATTAGCTTCATAAACATGTATTCTTACTGTTAGTTGCCTTTCCATGCCATGTATTGCTCTGTGATGAGTGGTTCAAGCTCAGCAACATGGCTACTTATTGTTGTTCCTGCCATGTATGAATCTGTCATATTATTTGCCATGTTTACATGGGTGCCGTCATATCTTCTGATCCTTTTTGGCTCTTGGTCAGTAAGGGGCCTTTGTTCTATGTAGTTAGTAGATTCATGCCATGCCTTTGTTTGCCATGATAAGTTCCTGTAACATGTTGTTTGCTTGCTCTAAACATTGCAACCTGATGTTATTTCTGCAAAGTCTGAAACTGTTAATATATGCAATCTTGCCATGTGTGTTTGAGCATGTTCTAGTACTTTCTGGAGATAGCTCAGTGTTCATATTTTGTCATGCTTTACCTATAATTCATGCTCATGCCTTTTGTTCTTATGTTGGGGTGCTGTAGCTTGTTGTTTTGATGTTTGCAATATGCCTAGTTGCTGTTTTGGACAGCATGCCCTTTAAACTTGTATAGGGTGTATGTGTTGAACCGTTGCTCAGTTTTGAGTGTGCTCTATATGAAACTTGCTAAAAATTGCATGTTGTTCCATATTATCATGTTGCATCCTTATTTTGAGGTGTTTGCTTGATGTTTGTATGCATTTTGCATCAATGCCATGTTTAACTTGTTTTGCTCATATCTTCTAGGCCGTAGCTCCAAATCTAATGAACTTTATATGTAACTTGACTAGAATCTCGTGTAGATCATCTTGGTGCATCTTAACTTGCTGTTTAACAACTTGAACATAATGTTTATTCAGATCTGGACCAATTTCTAAATTTGCATATGAGGACTTACCGCAATTGTTATATGTTGTTTCCGGCCTCATTTAAACTTGCCTTGATATGTTGTTCTTGTTTGCATCATCTCTTGCCATGAGTAGCTTCATGTAGTCTTTCCTTGCATCATACTTGGTTGTGCATCGTGTCTTGTCTATGTGTGGTGTGTTTACTATGTTGCGTGCTTCTTCTCGATAGTTCCCGTTTTGTTGCGATCGTGAGGATTCGTTCGCCTACGCTTGGTTCGTCTTCGTGGCTTCATCTTCTTCATGGACTCGTTCTTCTTCCTTGCGGGATTTCAGGCAAGATGACCGCTACCCTGGATCTCACTACTATCATTGCTATGCTAGTTTGCTTCGTTCTATCGCTTTGCTGTGCTACCTATCTTTTGCTCATCAACCCTCCCAAAAATCTATGAACCTCTAACCTTTGACACCCTTCCTAGCAAACCGTTGCTTGGTATGTTACCGCTTTTGCCCAGCCCCTCTTATAGTGTTGCTAGTTGCAGGTGAAGTTGAAGATTGCTCCATGGTGGACAGGATTATGTTGGGATATCACAATATCTCTTATTTAATTAATGCATCTATATACTTAGTAAAGGGTGGAAGGCTCGGCCTTATGCCTGGTGTTTTGTTCCACTCTTGCCACCCTAGTTTCCGTCATATCGGTATTATATTCCCGGATTTTGCGTTCCTTACGCGGTTGGGTGATTTATGGGACCCCCTTGACAGTTCGCTTTGAATAAAACTCCTCCAGCAAGGCCCAACCTTGGTTTTACCATTTGCCTCACCACCACCTCATTTTCCCTTGGGAGTCGCTCTCTCGAGGGTCATCTTTATTCAGCCCCCCCGGGCCAATGCTTGTCTAAGTGTTGGTCCGAACTAGAGCCACTTGCAGCGCCACCTCGGGGAAACTCGAGGTCTGGTTTTAGTTGTACGTAGTGTTCATCTGGTGTTGCCCTGAGAACGAGATATGTGCAGCTCCCATCGGGATGTCGGTGCATCGGGCGGTCTTGCTGGACTTGTTTTACCATTGTCAAAATGTCTTGTAAACCGGGATTCTGAGATTGGTCGGGTCTTCCTGGGAGAAGGTATATCCTTCGTTGATCGCGAGAGCTTATCATGGGCTAAGTTGGGACACCCCTGCAAGGTATAAACTTTCGAGAGCCGTGCCCGCGGTTATGTGGCAGATGGGAATTTGTTAATGTTTGGTTGTAGATAACTTGACACCAGATCCGAATTAAAACGCATCAACCGTGTGTGTAGCCGTGATGGTCTCTTTTCGGCGGAGTCCGGGAAGTGAACACGGTTTCTTTTTATGATTTGCGTAAGTAGGAGCTCGGGATCACTTCTTGATCATTACTAGCTGACGACCGTTCCGTTTGCTCTCTTCTCGCTCTCTTTTGCGTATGTTAGCCACCATATATGTTTAGTCGCTGCTGCAACCTCACCACTTTACCCCTTCCTTTCGCATTAAGCTTTGCTAGTCTTGATACCCATGGTAATGGGATTGCTGAGTCCTCGTGGCTCACAGATTACTACAACAACAGTTGCAGGTACAGGTTATGCGATGATCATGACGCGAGAGTGATGTTTGCTTGTTTTGGAGTTCTTCTTCTGCTTCTTCTTCGATCAGGGGATAGGTTCCAGGTCGGCAGCCTGGGCTAGCAGGGTGGATGTCATTTGAGTTTCTGCTTGTGTTCCATCCGTAGTCGGATGTTGATCTCTTGTAAGATGATGTTGTATTCGTGTGGCATTGTATGCCTTATGTATGTATCCCCGTCTATTATGTAATGTTGATGTAATGATATCCACCTTGCAAAAGCGTTTCAATATGCGGGTCTATCCTTGGTGGGACCTTCGAGTTCCTTTTGGATAGGGTCGCATATTGGGCGTGACAAGTTGGTATCAGAGCCTCGACCGACCCTAGGAGCCCCCCTTGATTGATCGTGTAGTTTGGCCATTGTCGAGTCTAGAAGAAAACTTTTTCGGAGTCTAGTTATATTGGAGAGTAGGAATTCTTTTTACTCCTCAGCCCCTTCGTCGCTCTGGTGAGGAATCTTGACGTAGGTGTTTTGAACTACTCCTCTTCCCTTCAAACTTTCTTTAGGATCTCGCAGTTGGTTTTCCGATCGTTGTTCCTCAGCTCTTTTCATCTGGTGCATTTCTCGTCAAGTTGACTCGACCCTCTTCATCTTTGCAAGTTCAATCCTCAGCTCTTTTCGATCGATGTTGTTTCCCTGTCCGAAGTTGTCCTTGTTTTTCCCACCTGCCCTCCCTTCTTCTTCTCGAATCTGGAGTCCGTAATCGAGTATCATTCCTACTCGTGCGAAGTCTTTGCTTTCTTTCCTCAATGATTTCAACCGGTGTTTTCTCTTCAAGATATTCGTCGGTTTCCCCTTCCAAGTTGCCTTTGTTTTCCCGCCCTCCCACCCTCTTCTTCCCAGAGTCTGAGTCTGTTTCGAGCATCAATTTCATTTGTGCGGAGCCTCTTCAGTCTTCCATCAATCATTTCAACCGGTGAATTCTCGTCTCGTTTGACATTCATCATCTCTTTTTCTTCTCCCGTGGATTCAATTCAAGTTTTTCGGGTTGATCACATTCTTTTCCTTGGTTCAAGTGTTTTCCTTGCTCGTTCGCCTCTCGCCAGTTTATCCTTCCGGAGTGTTCAAGACATCTCAGGAAATTCGTCTGTGTGTGAATTAATTCGAGGTTGTCACCTCATTCAAATATTTCAATTGTTCCGGTGCATCATCTTTCTCTTCAACAATCCTTTCCAACGGTGTTTTTCTCTCTAGTGGGCCCTAACCCACAGGTCTTTTCCCAGGATCTTACCTGACTCTTCTAATTCCCCTGAAGTTTTTCGCAATTCTTTTCAAAGTGTGATGTAAGAATGGATCCCATCAGTCAGATGCCATCTCCAAGATCGCTTTCAAATTCTTTTCATCTTTGGTTCAACCCTTCCTCTTTGTCATTCTCCCGGAGTATCTCAGAAATTTTGGTGGTGTTTCCCATCGTCATTTGAAGACCGAAGAAGAGTTTTTCCTCTAAATCTTGTCTGTTCTTCCGAAGATTCATGTCGCTAGCTTGATGCTATCCGCTCAAATTGTTTCCAGTCGTGCAATTCTTTTTCACCCATCTGGAGTATTTCAGGAGTTGCTTTCCCTCTCGATCATCCGGAGGCCATCTTTTCAGAATATTGCTTCGTTCCAAGTTTTCAGATTCATTCCCCAATTATTCTATATCCGTGCCCCTTCGTTCATTTGAATATTCTCCCGGTGCTTCGTTCAAGTGCTCTTTAATCAGCTTGTTATCTCTTCATTCTTTAGCATCTAAATCCCCTCTAGCTTATTGGTTCTTCTAGTTCTTCCCGGTGATTCATTCTCTTTCATAATTCAATTTTTGAATTCTTATGGTGGTTCATTCAAGATTCTTTTTCCTTGATTATCATATTAATTCATTCGTTCTTTTCAATCCTACCGGTGGTTCATGAAGACCTTCTCAAGTTTGCGATATGTCACTTCTCAATCCTTTTCAAGAAGAATAAGTAGTATGCAAAATCCATTGCTTGTCATCAATTTAATTTGATGAAGGATAAGCATACAATAAATCTTATTCTTATTTCATCCAAGTGAGTAATCCCTTCCTTCGGAATTTGTTCTTGGTGAATAAATTCTAGTTCCAAGTGTTTTCATCGCTTTCTTTTCCGGAACACAAATTTCCTCGGCCATGTCGTCGAAACCCCCATCTAAATCATCGGAAGGCTCACCTTATTATTTCTTCCTTCATTTCTATCTCACCAGCCTTTTGTTACCGGAGTTCTTCATGGTGGTTCGTCATGATTTAATTCATTCTTCAAGAGTTCATCAAGATTTTGTTGGAGGAATTCTAGTATCTTTTCTTCTCACGTCTCGAAGTGTAATTAATTCTCCGTATTCTTTTGAAGTGGAGTTTTGCATTTCTTCGTTCTTCTCAGGTATGCAAGCATTTGGTTGTGGCATAATTTCACCTCAAGTTTTGAGTTGTTTTTGGATAAGTCCACAACAAGCTTATTCTTTTCGTTGTTGATTTTCTCAACAACTCCGTTTAAACCTTTCTTCTAAAGATGCTTTCAATTTCATTCGTGGCACAAGTTGTCATTTTCTTATCCGTTCTTTTCATTCAATTCTTTCAATTCTTTCAGAGGCATTGCTTTGTTCATCTCGTCAAGTGCCATCTCATTGGGTGAAGCTCGTGTTCTATTCCTACATGTTTCAGCCGGAGTGCTACCTAAATCCTTTCAGTCTTATTCGTTTCTTATCTCATTCTAACAGGAGTGGTTTCATAGTCTATCTGATTCTGTGAGCTTTCGATTCTCGTCATTCTTGTCGTTCCTCTCTTCTTCTCGAGGGCTCTCGATTCTTTGCTTCTTCACTTGAATTCTTGTTTCACCTCATCCCTTTTCCCTTCCGTCTCGGTCCTAAGATCTCAGGACGAGATCTCTTGTTAGTGGAGGAGTGTTGTAATGCCCCGGATTCGATACGCCAGGTGTCCACTAGTTATTCGCCGTAGTTGCCATGTCATTTGCTTGCGTGTTGCATTTTATCATGTCATCATGTGCATCTCATTTTGCATACATGTTCGTCTCATGCATCCGAGCATTTTCCCCGTTGTCTGTTTTGCAATCCGACACTCCTATGTCCTCCGACGCCCATTTTGCCTCTTTTCGTGTGCAGGTATTAAATGTTCTCGGAATGGACCGAGGTTTGCCAAGCGTCCTTAGTATAGCACCGATAGACCGCCTGTCAAGTTTCGTTCCATTTGGAGGTTGTTTGATACTCCAACGGTTAACCGGGTAACCGTAAAAGCCTCTTTTGTCTTGCAGCCCAACACCCCTTCAAAGTAGCCCAAAACCCATATAACTCCCCTCCATGCTCTCGGTTGTTCGATCACGATCGTGTGGGCGAAAACCGTGCCCCATTTGGACTCTCCTAGCTCCCTCTACCTATAAATATGCCCCTCCCCCCGAAATTCGTGGATGATTCCACCCTAACCCTAGTCTCCTCCTTCCTTCCGCCGCCGGACGCGTCCGTTCGCACCGGACACGTCCGCCGCCGTCCCCCTCGTCCAACCACAGTGCGCCACGTCGCCCTCGCGCCCGCTCTCTCTCTCCTCCGCGGCCCGCCAGGCCCTCGCGAAGCCCGCCCGAGCCCATCTGGGGCCCGGGTCGGACCCCGCGCCATCCTGCTCGCTGCCGCCTTCCGCCGCCGCTCCGGCAGGAGCTCGCTGGAGCCCGAGCTCCTCCCGCCTCCGGCACCTCGCCCCGCCACCGCCGCGGAGCTCTCCGCCGCCGTCCCAGCCTCCCTGCCGCGCCCGCGCCCTCAGGCACCCGAGCGCCCGGCCCCCGCCGCTCGCCGCCCCCGTGCCACGGCTTCGCGCCTCCCGCCGCCGGTCGACTTCGCCGGCGCGTTGCCTCCTTGCCGGAGCAGGAACTCCCCCGCGCCAGCCCGCCTCCGCTCCGCCTCGCCCGGAGCCACGCCACGTCGTTGTCTCCCTCGCCGGATCCGGCCGGCCCCGCGCTTCTCCGGCCATCGTCGTTGCTCCTCCGGTGAGATCCGGTGGATCGGGATGAGATCCACCGGGATCTCAACCAAACGCGCCGCAGCGTCCTCGGATCCCTTCGTCCCGCACGCCTCCGTCCCGGGTTGACTTTTCAGATTGGTATAATTCTGCTAAGTCCCGAAATTTTTTGTATAATCATGCCATGTTCATCGCATCATAACTTGCTGCATACTGCACCGTTTCATGCGTATAATATGTCAAATTGTTCGCCTAGACGAGTACTTCATTTCGTTCCATTGCATCATGTTCATTTGAGTCCAACTTGATGCCTGAATCATCGTTGCAAAAGTGATATATGATGTTAATCTGCTGAAACTGTTATAACTTGCTCATTTGTCATTTTTGCCATGTTTGATGTGTGCATCCGATGAGGTTGATGTCTACATGTGTTTTGTGCTATGCCATGTCTTCTTTACATGGGTGCTTGCCATGTATTTTTTGAGTTATGTGGTGACTAGAACAAGCATGCAAACTAGGATTCCTGATGTTGCTGATTTCAGTCCCTGTTCTGCTGTTATTTTTATGCCATGTAAACTTGATGCTACAGAGTGATCCATGCATATTTTGAGATACTTCAGTAAGGATGTTTTGAACATATGGTTATGATCTATCCATCCATGCCCCTGTTGGAAATTATGGAGTAGTCTAGCATGTCATTTTATTGCTCTACTTTTGTTATAAAATGTTTCCTGGCAGATTGTTTACATGTTATTCAATATTGACATGATTGTTGTTAGTGATCCATGTACTCTATGAACTTTCTCTTGCCATTATTAGCTTCATAAACATGTATTCTTACTGTTAGTTGCCTTTCCATGCCATGTATTGCTCTGTGATGAGTGGTTCAAGTTCACCAACATGCCTACTTATTGTTGTTCCTGCCATGTATGAATCTGTCATATTATTTGCCATGTTTACATGGGTGCCATCATATCTTCTGATCCTTTTTGGTTCTTGGTCAGTAAGGGACTTTTGTTCTATGTAGTAAGTAGATTCATGCCATGCCTTTGTTTGCCATGATAAGTTCCTGTAACATGTTGTTTGCTTGCTCTAAACATTGCAACCTGATGTTATTTCTGCAAAGTCTGAAACTGTTAATATATGCAATCTTGCCATGTGTGTTTGAGCATGTTCTAATAGTTTCTGGAGATAGCTCAGTGTTCATCTTTTGTCATGCTTTACCTGTACTTCATGCTCATGCCTTTTGTTCTTATGTTGGGGTGCTGTAGCTTGTTGTTTTGATGTTTGCAATATGCCCAGTTGCTGTTTTGGACAGCATGCCCTTTAAACTTGTATAGGGTGTATGTGTTGAACCGTTGCTCCGTTTTGAGTGTGCTCTATATGAAACTTGCTTAGAATTGCATGTTGTTCCATATTATCATGTTGCATCCTTGTTTTGAGGTGTTTGCTTGATGTTTGTATGCATTTTGCATCAATGCCATGTTTAACTTGTTTTGCTCATATCTTCTAGGCCGTAGCTCCAAATCTAATGAACTTTATATGTAACTTGACTAGAATCTCGTGTAGATCATCTTGATGCATCTTAACTTGCTGGTTAACAACTTGAACATGATGTTTATTCAGATCTGGACCAATTTCAAAATTTGCATATGAGGACTTACCGGAATTGTTATATGTTGTTTCCGGCCTCATTTAAACTTGCCTTGATATGTTGTTCTTGTTTGCATCATCTCTTGCCATGAGTAGCTTCATGTAGTCTTTTCTTGCATCATACTCGGTTGTGCATCATGTCTTGTCTATGTGTGGTGTGTTTACTATGTTGTGTGCTTCTTCTCGATAGTTCCCGTTTCGTTGCGATCGTGAGGATTCGTTCGCCTACGCTCGGTTCGTCTTTGTGGCTTCATCTTCTTCATGGACTCGTTCTTCTTCCTTGCGGGATTTCAGGCAAGATGACCGCTACCCTGGATCTCACTACTATCATTGCTATGCTAGTTTGCTTCGTTCTATCGCTTTGCTGCGCTACCTATCTTTTGCTCATCAAGCCTCCCAAATTGCCATGAACCTCTAACCTTTGACACCCTTCCTAGCAAACCGTTGCTTGGCTATGTTACCGCTTTTGCTCAGCCCCTCTTATAGCGTTGCTAGTTGCAGGTGAAGTTGAAGATTGCTCCATGGTGGATAGGATTATGTTGGGGTATCACAATATCTCTTATTTAATTAATGCATCTATATACTTGGTAAAGGGTGGAAGGCTCGGCCTTATGCCTGGTGTTTTGTTCCACTCTTGCCACCCTAGTTTCCGTCATATCGGTATTATGTTCCCAGATTTTGCGTTCCTTACGCGGTTGGGTGATTTATGGGACCCCCTTGACAGTTCGCTTTGAATAAAACACCTCAAGCAAGGCCCAACCTTGGTTTTACCATTTGCCTCACCACCACCTACTTTTCCCTTGGGAGTCTCTCTCTCGAGGGTCATCTTTATTCAGCCCCCCCGGGCCAATGCTTGTCTAAGTGTTGGTCCGAACTAGAGCCACTTGCAGCGCCACCTCGGGGAAACTCGAGGTCTGGTTTTAGTTGTACGTAGTGTTCATCTGGTGTTGCCCTGAGAACGAGATATGTGCAGCTCCTATCGGGATGTCGGCGCATCGGGCGGTCTTGCTGGACTTGTTTTACCATTGTCGAAATGTCTTGTAAACCGGGATTCTGAGACTGATTGGGGTATATCCTTCGTTGATCGCGAGAGCTTATCATGGGCTAAGTTGGGACACCCCTGCAGGGTATAAACTTTCGAGAGTCGTGCCCGCGGTTATGTGGCAGATGGGAATTTGTTAATGTCCGGTTGTAGATAACTTGACACCAGATCCGAATTAAAATGCATCAACCGTGTGTGTAGCCGTGATGGTCTCTTTTCGGCGGAGTCCGAGAAGTGAACACGGTTTTTGTGTTATGATTGGCGTAAGTAGGAGCTCAGGATCACTTCTTGATCATTACTAGCTGACGACCGTTCCGTTTGCTCTCTTCTCGCTCTCTTTTGCGTATGTTAGCCACCATATATGCTTAGTCGCTGCTGCAACCTCACCACTTTACCCCTTCCTTTCCCATTAAGCTTTGCTAGTCTTGATACCCATGGTAATGGGATTGCTGAGTCCTCGTGGCTCACAGATTACTACAACAACAGTTGCAGGTACAGGTTATGCGATGATCATGACGCGAGAGCGATGTTTGCTTGTTTTGGAGTTCTTCTTCTGCTTCTTCTTCGATCAGGGGATAGGTTCCAGGTCGGCAGCCTGGGCTAGCAGGGTGGATGTCGTTTGAGTTTCTGTTTGTGTTCCATCCGTAGTCGGATGTTGATCTCTTTTAAGATGATGTTGTATTCGTGTGGCATTGTATGCCTTATGTATGTATCCCCATCTATTATGTAATGTTGATGTAATGATATCCACCTTGCAAAAGCGTTTCAATATGCGGGTCTATCCTTGGTGGGACCTTCGAGTTCCTCTTGGATAGGGTCGTATATTGGGCGTGACAAAAAGGTGCAACACAAATTGACAAGATGACATTGTAAGATTCTCGGGAAAGGCACTATGGAGGCGAGTTCCGAAACAAGAGTTCATCATTAAACCAAGGTGAGGATGATGATATGGCCAATGGACTCAGCGACAATTCATCGAGATTTCCAAACAGATGGAATTCCATAATTATGTGAGCATGGAGATAACATTTGTCAGACAAAATGATATACTGATGTATGCTCGAGGAAAGCATACACAATTAAACATTGGCTGAAAGGTGCACCCAAAATATGGGTTTAGGTAGCATGATCAATGTTAGGATGATGATTCTTTAACCATCACACTAAATTGGAACTGTTGTCCATTAACTCAGAAACAAAAGGGTTCCTAGAAATATTAAATTCTCACAACAGAGTTCACTTATTGGTATTCCAGTTGGAACACAGGGACCAAGAAAAGAATGGTGATGACGAGAAGCATCACTATACCAGGAAGGTGGAGCAATCCTCACAACATCCTTGACATAAAAGATAGTAATACTTCAAGGTAGAACATAATAAAAGCTGGAAGGCAAGTTGCATCCATAACATGAACAAGTTTGTGATGAAAGGAAGGTAAGGATGTTGTCGATGATAACTCAAATTACCAAGGGATGAGGATGGCACTTATCATCATGAATTCAATTGATATCTTGGAACAAGTCAAAATGTTGATGATGATCACGACAAATTATGTTGAGAGGCTCCATGAAGAAGCAATTGAACAGCGACTGCATCGAGCAAAGGACTGATGCAATGAAAGATTATTGGAACCACATATACGACACAAACTCGTAATCAAGTTTGTTGTTCGAGGTAAAACAATAAGATAAGGAAATCGATGTAAGCTTAGCTCATCGTCGAAGGTTGTGCTCCGGGAGTAAGGAACAGGTAGCACAGTTAAAATTGGCACGATAATGATATAGCCGAGCAGGACAGGAATGACATGGTCGAGTACAAACTCGTAAGTAAAGGAGATTACTAAGAGTTGTTTAATCGCGATGCGGACCCGATTTAGTTATCGGTGTCCTCGAGTGACTAACAACTCGAAACCCAGGAAAAATTGGAATCGGTGAGGAATAATACTTGATGAAGGCTCATAATAAGCAACATGGTTCGGTGATATTATCGAGATACCAAAGGGTAATACTCGGAGGTAGAGCAAAATAGAGGGTTAACAAGTGTATTGATCTGTAAAAGACAAGTACTTTAACTTGTCCGAGAAAAGGAATCAAGGAATATCAATATGGCCTAAACCATAGCTGCAAGGGATCCGATTTAATGACACGGAAAGTATTATCCAACAAATTAACTATTTTGTAAGAAGCTTCCATAATAAGCTCCACATCGGGTCGATGGGCATGAACACTAAGTTCAAGGTCGACTCCCACTTCTTCAATGCATAACCTTCCATTCACTTCTTGTGTTTCAAAAATGACATTAGTTGTTGAAAGTTTTACCTGGTGCAATACCAGATAGGCCTGACCCGTGAAATCTTATGGGTCAAAAAGATTAGGGAAGGCGTTGGTTCAACCCATCGGGGCATCTTAGGGACATATACAACAAACTTCAGGAGTAAACAACACAAGCTTGAAAGTAGGGCATGGTTGACAAAGCAAGGATACAATTTTACGAAAGGCATTATATACCCGTGGAAAGGCTGACAAGGTTATTGGATATGAAGGATGATGTCGAATGAAATCCAACAAAGGATCTGGCGGTCCACAAGGGATCTGATGTGAGCATCGATACTCAACCAGAAGAAGAAGAAAAATGCAAGGGGATCAGATGATAAACAACTGACTAATTCAAAGCTCAAATGTAAAGGGATTATGATTTCCAAATCAAGGGATCAGAAGCAAATGCTCTGATTAAGGATGGATAAGTTGAGTAAGCTTAGGGGTACAATCGACGACAATTTGATTGGTCGAGATCCAACTCTTGTTTAAAATGACGTCTGAGCCAAAAGGACGAATTCTAGGATCTGATTGAGGATTGCGAACATTTGCAACATATTGAATCAACAGACTCAAAATGATAATGACCAGGGATGCCAATAAGATTACGAGACTTACTAGACTATGACGGCGCGCGTTGCTGCGCCCATCTATTTTTGCTATAAAATGATAGGAATTTCCATAAATATATGAAGATATGAGACATGCTTGTAAATTTACATGAACTAACACATATATATCTTAGTAATTAAACTAAAAATTAGCTGGCACACAGGGGAATAATTTGAAGTTGGGTCGAGGGTTTAACTAAATAAATAATTAATTGGTAAGCAGGGGAATAATGTGAAGTTGGTTTGAGCCTTATCGATATTTGGTTTAAATGGTTGATGGATAAATGTTTTGTAAAAGTACGTCACCACGATTTACGTTTGTGCATCTTACCCACCGTATTTTTAGCATGGACTCTGTGTGCATTAGACCTCGCTGGACAACCATCTCACAACATGCTCGAGCTCTCCTTTATTTGCATTGACACATCTGTAAAAAATGCATGACATTATAGTAATTCCCTATTAAAATATGCTACTCCCTCCATTCCAAAAGTGAGATAAAAAATGATCTTGCATTTTTGGACGGAGGGAGTACTATTTAAGCATTTCCAGAGCTAGAATATGTTGACTTCATAGCATAGATGAACACCTCTTGAAAAATCAGCAGACAGTAGGCCTGAAGCAACATTCCTGCAGGTTAGAGGATATTTCTAAATTAATTATGAACTTTTGTTTCTTAATCTTCACAGCAATTGCCACAATACTTTATCCCCCCTCACACACAAAGAGAGAGAGAGGTCTGTACTCCATATATATTCAGAGTAATTAACACCACATGAATTGGAGTATTTGGCGGAACATTTTACAACACATTTGTTGAGTGCAAGTCTACTTCCTCAACCAAAGCTACCTACAAAATCTCAATCTTTCTTGAGGTAAAAGGATATGGACCAAATATATATAATTATTGATAGCCGCACTACATACACGTTATACCTTAACAGTAGTTTTTCATCAACCAGTACTTTGAAAGCCTAGATGTAAAAATTGCGGAAAGAAATTTTGAACAAAATTGGAAATATTATATGCCACCACATAGTTAATAATTTCTTTTGTGACACATCCTGTGTTTTTCTGCTTATAGTTGAGCTGTTTGTTCTGCCGAATAGGAGTATTACAAAGCAAACATGAATGAAATGACACCTCAGCTTTCATTTTTCCACACACATTTTATTGTACTGGAGCTTCACAACTCAAATATAAAAATAGATTGCAGCTTCAGTAAAACCAGACACCTATTGTCTAAGAAATCCTCCACGGTGAAGGTTTCCATTCTCATTTTTCCCCAGACGTGAAGATGTAGAGATTAAAATCGCCCATAGTTGATTTCATGACCCATGGGCTCTCGGCAAATAGCGGATCTGAAGGAATAAATAAGAATATGACTGAAATTAGTACTACAATATATAGCATCGGCCATGATGTTATACTCCCCCTCGGCACGTTACAAAGCCATGAATCTGAAAATAAATTGATGTATGTTAATTAGAGTAGCAACAATTAACATCATCATCACACTGTAAAGACATTATGAAAATTTAAAATTATACCTATCTTTTTTCAGGTGGAACATAATTAAGCTTAGTCTCAATCATTGATCAGAACCAATGTGAGTTCCTCACCTCACAGAAAAAAAGGTTACCATGATAACAATCAAGAAACCTATTATCCCAAATTTAAATCAACCCAGAAAGCGATTGACAGGCTAACCTTGCTGAGAATTCAACCTGAACCACAGTTCGTTACACACCAAGGAGAGGAACGCTAGGCAAGAACGAGTGTGTTGGTGGCAGACAATCACAGTGGAGCCAATGAACCAAGCTTGGAGTTAGCCCCTGCGAAGTTGCCGAGCGTCCTGACAAAAGAAGGCACGAGGAATCAGGATCCAAGTAATTGGGCTAGTAACCGACCTGCAGCATCATCGGACACGACACAACAAGGTAAAAACGGGGCGGCATCTCAATTTACCACCAAATTATACATGAAAGAAGGGAAATAGAGACAGTGGGCAACCTAGCCAAGAAGATCGATGGAGGCGTCGGGGGAAAAACGCACACAGCCATGGTACATAAGCGATTATAGAGATCTCACCGTGGACGCACTGAAACCTCGTTTTGGTCACCATGACAATGCATCCTTCCCGTCATCTCCATGCCGGCGCCTCTGAACACTTGGGGGGGACTCCTTGCATCGTGGATTCACAAGAATCCAGCTCGGTTTAGGGTTGCCAGGAGGTCCTACCTCGCCCGGGCGATCGAGTGAGGTTAGTCCGGCGGGGGCGCAACCAAGGAATCCACACATGGCGTAGGAACAAATCTGATTCAGGTCAGTAGTGTAGCACCATGACCGATCTGAGAGTGGAGCCCCTCCTGTTGCATCTTGAGAGTAAACATGAAAAAGAGGATGGTGGCGGCTGGGCAAAGACGAGGCGGCGTTCCACGGATGTGGGTGTTCGAAAGTGGCTACACAACAGATCATGAGAGAGAGACGAGAGGTCAGGGAGAGGAGGCGATTGGATTTGTTCGTTTAGCCATCCTAATGAACTGATGCGTCGTTTCGGCCATTGGGTGGGCTAATCACAAGAAGGGGTAGCGGCCTAGTCCAACTTAACGGCAGACCCCCAAATTTGCTACCAAAGGAGCACCCATTAAGGCTAGCGTTGGTTAGCAGCGAACGAAGCAAGCCTAAGTGTGATCCAAAGTTAATCAGACGGTCGAAAATCCCAGAATCAATGATCTAACAGCTGCGAATGTTGATGGCCTGAAAGGGCAGGAAAGGTGCTCAGTTATAATATATCTAAATGGGATTAACCATAACGCAAGCAAGCAAGAATTTCAAGAGCAATAGGCTGCTCAGGATTTTTGGAAGACCGAATGGTATTTCAAAGACTTCTGCAAAATACATGAATCAACTGGGGATGAGCGGATACTCAGTAAGTGCGAGAAATTATCCGTAGGGGTATTCAGGTGGCAAGAACTGAAAGGCAGTAGGCACAAAGAATTCTCGAAACAATAGAGAGAATTACGGGGTATCCTGTAATAACAAGATCAACGGGGAATGATTGTATGAATGGCAAGTGTACGTGCTTATCCATTAGGGGTTTATCGATGGAAGAGATTTGCAAAGGCGATGGCACATAGTCTCGAGAGAACATCGTAGAGTATCTTTGGGATCTTCTGGTGCAATAGGAAATCATTTGTAATAAGGGGCTCTCCGGGTGGATGTGATCATGAGATCCTAATGTTAGAGTTAGTAAATTCATTTTAACCCGAATAGAAGAAAGATTAGAGTCCCAGATTATAGGTCGAGGAATAAAATATCCTAATACCACCTGATGGCGACGTTGGCCCGTAAGACACACAGCCATGCTAGTAAAAGTTTTGTAGTGACTAGACTCGACTTCGGTCAAGGAGTGTGGAAGGGGGATTCCTACAGGCAGTCGGCTCTGATACTAACTTGTGACGCCCTTGATTTGATCGTACACTAATCATACACGCAAACGTGTAAGATCAAGATCAGGGACTCATGGGAAGATATCATAACACAACTCTAAAAGTAAATGAGTCATACAAGCATCATATTATAAGCCAGGGGCCTCAAGGGCTCGAATACAAGTGCTCGATCATAAATGAGTCAGCGGAAACAACAATATCTTAGTACAGACATAATTCAAACAAGGTGCCATAAGACAGCTAGCACAAACTGGGATTCAGATCGAAAGAGGCGCAAGCCTCCTGCCTGGGATCCTCCTGAACTACTCCTAGTCGGCGGCGGCCTGCACGTAGTAGTAGGCACCCTCGGTGTAGTAGGGGTCGTCGTCGACGGTGGCGTCTGGGTTCTGGGCTCCAACATCTGGTTGCGACATCCGAGAAGAATGGAAAGGGGGAAAAGATGGAGCAAAGCAACCATGAGTACTCATCCAAATTACTCGCAAGCAAGGATCTACACTACATATGCATGGGTATCTGTGTAAAGGGGCAATATCGGTGGGCTGAACTGCAGAATGCCAGAATAAGAGGGGGATAGCTAGTCCTATCGAAGACCATGCTTCTGGCAGCCTCCATCTTGAAGCATATAGAAGAGAGTAGCTGGCAGCCCTCGCGGCGGCGGACGGCGGCGAGGCGGAGTCGCATTCTCCGGCGTCCCGTATGGCGCATCAGTCCGGGCACCGCAACTGCATCGTGGTGGACGTCGACGGCTCGTCCCCGGACGGATCAATCATCGATCTGACGTCCATCGACACCGTTCGGATTCCGGTCTCCGACGAGGAAGAGTAGGGCATGGGAGATGGCGGGGCCTTGAGTCCCGTGAGTCAGCTCGTGTCCCATTCCCTACCATACCTTGACGGCAACCGGCCCAACACTCTAAGGAGCGCAACCGGCCGCCAGACATGACCAGGGCGGAGACGGGTGAGCGGGGAGCGGAATCGGACGAGCTCCGCATAGATTAGGTTTCACATTGCATGTCATATTATGGATTTGAGCTTTCTAATTTTAAGGTATCCGGATGTGGAATGCGTTTTCTGAGGGGTGACCGGTCACTGTCCGCGGACGCGCCCGGGCACTCGCGGGCGTTTGAGGAGTTGAATTTGCCAAGTCTGGTTGTAGATGCTCTTACAGACACCATCACACAAGTTTTGAGCTCGTGCTCGCCTAATGTACCTTTTAGGGTGAGACTTGGTCGGCTCCCGCCTTACATCCTGGCGTCACCTTCCTGGATGCCTGGATCCAATTCAACTGGCCTAAGACCGGGATGAATTACAATTGAACCTCACACATAATGGCCTTTTATGGTTGACTCTATGTAGCGGGAGCTCACTTACTCAGGTTCCGGTGGAAGACAACAATAATATTGTAAGCCAATGATACCATTGAAAGTGAACGAAAATTTATGTGATATCTTCACCGAGGTGTTGTCCTGACAAAGGACAATCTCGCTTGTCATATTAGCATTGGAGCAAGAAATGTTGTTCTCGTCATCATGATGAGAGAATGAAATATCTATTCTTTCACATCCACCCCCTCTCATGTGCTACATTGTGAGTCATCCAAGTTGTGTCGAACTTATATCCACCTGATGGTGTTACCAACATGTATGATGACCACTGGCTAGATGAAATTTGACATAAATTTAGTGTATTTATAAGGGCGAGAGTGTCTGCCTTATCATGACTTGTTTGGCTATGTAGAAAGTACGTGATTTTAAGGGTAAAATTTCATCTCCTTTGTAGCTTATCTACCAGTCTACACGTTGGTTCGTTTGTGATCTTCTCTACAGTGAGGAAAACACCGATCATTGATCGCACAGGTAGCAATTTCTGAAGAAATTTGGCTCAAAATAAAAATATCATCTGAGTCGCTCGCAAATGCCATCTCTGGCAGCAAACGTTCCCCAGATATCGCCGTCCTCTCTCTTTAGCCTTCGGTCTACTAGATGTTGCATTAGAAGTTAACAAAAATGTCCTTTCCATAATTTTTCAGTGGTCATATCGGAGCGTAGCTCAATTGCTCACCCATGTCTGTTAATTTATTTCCGTTAGTTTACACAAGAACAATACAGTACATCTGAACAATCATAATATACAACCCTTAAGTAATTTTCAGGAAATAATTACCTACAAATTTACTGATCTTGCTTAATTTGTGTCCAAAATTTCTACACATAGTTCCCGCTAAGGCTGCTGCTATCTCGCAACTGCATCAAGCAGCTCAGCTGGAGTAATCAGACATGGCAAACGAGCAGTTTGAAGAGCCGCCCATCGGCAGCGCGCTCCGAGCCGGCGACCGCTGCTGGCCAGCTGGACAGGGCGCCGGGGCACAGCGCGGCTGCTTCCCCTCGTCGGCGGCGCTCTCGGGCGGCCGCCTGACCTCCTTGAGCAGCGCGACGACGTCCTTCATCGCCGGCCGGTCGTCGGCGCGGTGGCTGATGCAGAGCATGGCCACCGCGAAGACCTGCAGCATCTCCTGCACCTGCGCCTCCTGCTTCCCGCGCAGCCGCGGGTCCAGCAGCTCCGCCACGCCCCGCTTCGCCTGCATGTGCTCCCGCACCCACTGCACCAGGTGCGTCCCGCCGGGCAGCGTCGGGTCCAGCGGGTGCCTCCCCGTCAGGATCTCCAGCACCACCACCCCGAAGCTGTACACGTCGCTCTTCTCCGTGATCCTCTGCATGGACGCGTACTCTGCCCCCACAAGAATCTCGATCAGTAAAAACAATTTCCGTTAGAGAAGCTACACATATTTGAAGAATTTTGGTACCTGGTGCGATGTATCCGTATGATCCGGCGATGCGTGGCCTGGACGTGTCCAGCTTGGCGGAGCTGCCGGGCTCGACCACGCCGGAGAGGACGCGGGCCAGGCCGAAGTCGGCGAGGTACGGCTCGTTGCCCGGGCCGAGCAGGACGTTCATGGCCTTGATGTCGCCGTGCAGGATGGCGGGCAGGCAGTCGTGGTGGAGGTAAGCCACGGCGTGCGCGACGCCGAGCGCGACCTCGTACCGGGCGCCCCAGTCGGCGGCGCCCTTGACGCTGCCGCGGTGGAGGAAACTGCTCAGGCTGCCGTTCGGGAGGTACGTGTAGAACAGCAGCTTGGTGCTCCGGTTCGCGCCCCACCCGAGCAGCCTCACGATGTTGCGGTGCCGGATGGAGCCCAGAGCCGAGATCTCGTTGCGGAACGCGCCGGCCTCGTCGGAGGACCACATCTTCTTCACGGCGAGCGGCTCGCCGTTGGGCAGCTCCACTCGGTACACCACGCCCGAGCTTCCCGTGCCGATCACGTTCGCCGACGAAAGGCCGCGCACCACGTCGTCCACCGAGAAGTCGAGCTTCTGGTACAGGGTCACCTCCCATGCCTCCGCGGCGTTGCCGTGCATGGCACCGCCGTTCCTGCGGCGCGAGCGGGCGAGCACGTACGTGGCGGTCACGAGGAGGAACGCACTCACCGCGACGAGAATCGTCATGGCGAGCTTCAACGCCGAGATGGCCGCGCGACGGGAGGTCTCGTCGGCGCCAGCGCCGACGACAAGCAGGTGATTGCCGGCGATGTTGCTGAGCGGGATCTTCTGAAAGAAGGGCGTGTCCGGGAGCTCGCCGGAGAAGCTGTTGTATGAGATATTTAGCGTGACGAGGTTCTCCAGCCTTGCTAGAGGCGCAAGACTGCCGGAGAGCTGGTTGTAAGACAGGTCAAGGCAGCCGAGCTTATCGAGAGTGCCGAATTGCGACGGTATCTCACCGGAGAGGCGGTTGCAGCTGAGGTTAAGCGAAATCTCCAAGAAAGGCAGCATACTGAGCTCCGGCGGGATTCCGCCGGAGAGAGCGTTGTCGCCGAGGTCCAACAACTGCAGTTTCTCGCAAGAACCGAGCTCCGGCGGGATGCCGCCAGAGATCCGGTTCTTCCCGAGGCTAAGCTTCGTCAGCTCAGGCAGCCTGCCGATGCCGGGTCCCAACAGCCCGGTGAGCCGGTTATCGGAGATGTCGACGAACTGGAGACTGCGCGGCAGCTCGTCCGGCAGTGCGCCGGAGAGGGAATTCGAGTGCAGGTCGATGAACTCGAGGTTGTCGCACCCCGACATGGCCGCCGGCAGTGGGCCGACGAGGCGGTTGCTTCCCAGGTCGAGGAAATTGAGGTTCTTTAGGTTGCCGATCTCCGCGGGTATGGCTCCCGACAGCCGGTTGCCATTGAGCCGGAGTCGGTAGAGATTGGTGCAGTTGCCGATCTCCGGCGGTATGAACCCGGAGAGCTCGTTGCTGAGGAGCAGCAGCTTGGTCAAATTCTGGAGCGCGAAGAGCTCCCTCGGGACGGGGCCGGTGAGGTTGTTGTAGGAGAGGTCCAGCGACTGCAAGCCCTCGCACTGGGCCAGGCTCGCCGGCACGCCGCCGGTGAGCCGGTTCTGCCACGCGTAGAACAGCGTCAGGTTGCGCAGCCTCGGGAAGTCGATGTCGATCTCTCCCGAGAGCTCGTTGTTGTCCACCTCGACGTCGATGAGCGACGTGCAGTTGGAGAGCTCCGGCGGGATGACGCCGGTGAGCTTGTTGGTGCTGAGCTGCAGCTGCTGCAGCTTGGACAGCCCGCCGAAGCTCCTCGGGATGGGGCCCGTGAGCATGTTGAGCGAGAGGTCAATGAGCAGGAGCTCCTTGCAGTTGCCGATCACCGGGGGTATGGTGCCGACGAGCTGGTTCTGCCACAGGAGCACCGTCTGCAGCTTGCGCAGCTGGCCGAGCTGCGGCGGCACCGGACCGGAGAGAGAATTCTGGTAGAGATAGAGGCTAGTGAGCTCGGTGCAGTTGCCGATGCTCGCCGGGATCGGGCCGGTGAGCATGGCGGTGTAGATGGCGAGGGTCTGGAGCTTCTTGAGCTGCCCGATGGTGTCCGGGAGGTTTCCAGACATGCCGGTCTCGGCGAGGCCGAGCATGGTGAGGTCAGTGCACCCGCCGATCTCCGCCGGCAACGGGCCCTTCAACGCCGGGTTGCCGCCGGCGCGCAGCACCTGCAGCTTCTTCAACCTCCCGATGCTCGCCGGGATGGCGCCACTCAGATCATTGTCGTAGAGCGTGAGCGACGTCAGTGCAGTGAGGTTGCCAATGTCTTCGGGGATGGCGCCCTGCAGCGAGTTGCCGTGGAGCGCGAGCGACCGGAGCTTGCCGAGCCGGCAGAGCTCGGCCGGCAGCGCGCCGGAGAGGCCGTTCCCGCTGAGGTCGACGGTGGTCAGCGCGGCGAACGCCCCGAGCTCCCCGGGTATTTCGCCCGTGAGGTTGGCCCCGGAGAGCACGAGCGTCTCGAGCGACGGCGCCAGCGGGCGCAGCACGCGCGCCGGCACCGCCCCGCCGAGGTCGACCGACTTGATGAGCAGCGAGACGACGTTGCCGCGCGCGTCGCAGGCCACGCCGGACCACCGGCACGGGCTCGCGTCCGAGTCCCTCCACGTCTCCAGCGCGGCCCCGCCCGTGCCGTTGGTCAGCGAGCGCTTCCATCGCAGCAGCGCCTCGCCCTGCTCGTTCACGGCGTGGGCGCGGGGCGGGAGGCACGACGCCGCGAGGAGCAGCCACGTCGCGACGGCGGCGAGGCCTAACCGACGAGGAGGAGACATTGGGAGGTGAGGCCGGGCGTGGCGCCTGCTATGGCGATGGCATTGGGAGGGTCACTCGGGGTTGTAGAGTGGGAGGGAAACCCCGGCTAGCGTTAGGTTTGTTTATAGCGCAAAGGTTTGTCACTGGAGATCTGGATCCGAATGAATGATGTAGCTTAGCTATGCTTTTTGCAGGATATTCTTCTTTTTAATAAATAAATAAATGAGCTAGAGATTTGATTTTCGGTGCACTGTCTGAGTGAGTGTTTGTCCGAGTAGTACACTGGAGGAGGCGAGGAGCGGAATTTTTATTTTTCGTTCTTGGAGTTGTGGATCAGGAAGGAACATGATCATTTGTTTAAGCAAGGAGAAGATGGAAGGAAGGTGTCCCTCTTGATGCCATCCATCATTTGGCGCTAGTTGATGGGCTGATTATTTCCATTGTTAATCCAGGTTAGGAGGTGAGTGAGTGAGTGAAAACATCCCTTGTCGATCTCTCGGGTTCTGCCACGGTGCTGTCGTAATTCTCTCGGTAATCTAACTTTAATCTGTTGTTGTTTAAAGTACGGCCGGTGTTCTAGGGCCTGTGAAAGTTTCTTCTTTTGCGGGGTGGTCAGAGCCCACACCCCCTGAAAATGAAAACGGACAAAATTGACCCTTTTTTGAAAATTCAACATAAAATGGCTTCATTCTGAAAATATTTCATAAAGTGGCCTTTTCGCATGACACGCTAGCCCGGGACACCATACTACATGTCACAACCATGACGCCTTAGTTCGGGGCGTCATCCTCTTTAGCATGGCGCCCTAGCTCCGGGCGTCATGCAAAAAAGAACCATTTTGTGAAATATTTTTAGTTCGAAGGCATTTTGTGTTGAACTTTCATAAAAGGGCCAATTTTGTACATTTTCACCCAGCCTCAGAGGTTAAGCATGCATGCCAGTATATTTCCTGTTGTCCTCTGATTTATTTACTTGTTGACAATGGCAGGCCTGAGCTCTCACTGGAGACATCATGCATGCAGGTGCAGTGATGCAGGTGGAACATGCTCTGAGCTCTTGGTAATCTAACCCCCTTGGGACTGATGACCTGGTTACTAGCAAAGAAACCAATCTTATAATAATCCCTCTTCTTCTCCTGCACTGCAGCTTCTTTCTCCAGATCTGCAAAACTTACAGTAGCAGCAGCAGCAGCAGGCTGTCCTGTCATGTTCCACTCTGTGTGGTATTCTCTGCAGCAGCATTTGATTTCGCAGGCATATTCTTCTTTCACTGTTCCACATGGACAGAGAATACAGCAGTTAAACTAATTCAGAGGCTGTCTTAATAAAATTACCTCTGTCTGGAGCTTCCATACTGTACTATTTTGTGCATGTTCACGGCGCATGTTCACCTCACATGCCCAACGTTCTAAAGGAACGAGAACAAAAACATTACTACTACTGCTTGTGAGGGCATCATCACAGTTGTTACTTTTTTTGTCAAAGGACAGAAAATGAGCAGGTGAGGTAGAGTAATACAGGAATCTTAAGGTGCACATGGCCAGTAAAAGGCTGCTTGGTGTATTAGTTAGAAGAGATAAAATGCCAGCGAGCGACGAGGGAGGCAAGCGCACGAAAGTAACCGAAAAGAATTTCAGCTTTTGGCAACAACATTTGCATGTCTTTGGGTACAAGGGGTGATAAATTTTGGTACTAGGTAGTTTGAGGGACTTATTGGTTTAGGGACTTAAAAAAGTCCCTATAAGTCACATCTAAACCAAACAGGAGGGACTTATAGAGACCTAAAGTGGGCATTTGGGACTTATGAAATAAGACTCTCAAGGAGAGTCTTATAGGGACGTATAGTTGTAATATGGTCTTAAAGGGACTTATAAGTCTCAGGAACCAAACAGGTAGGGACTTTTTAGGGACTTGGGACTTATAAGTTGGGACTAAAAAAAGTCTTAGGACTTAGGACTTATGAACCAAACAGGGCCTCAATCTATATCCATTGGCTGAGTAATTAGTGGTTGATTACCAGCAGTATGGTAGCTGAATGAATCGTTCCTAGACTACTCTTTGTTAGCCAGTAAGTATAACATGCATTTAGTCAATGCCATCACCCATCAAGAAGTAGGTAACAACACCACATAAGCATGGACTCCAGCATGCATTAGTTAGTTACAACATGCATTTGGTCAAATCTTTTTTCACATGCATTGGGTAGGTAGGTAAAACATGTATTGGTTGTAGCTTGCATTCGGTTAAACATGTAACCACATGTACGCAGTTAGTTAGGGGACACATTAGGTGTCACACATGGCTCACAAACCACAACGCTTTGAGTAATGTGAGCATTGCAGGAGCATGATGCATGGCAACACAGGCGGCGATTTGGATTCAGATCGCATCAGAGCAGAGCTCAAGGATGGGTGGCGAGGCGAGGTGAGGGCAACATGGAGCTACCATGCATGCACATGGTTAAGTTTTAGACGATCACTTTTAATTAGCATAGAACTTGTACCTGGCTCGAGCTGTAATGCATGTTCTTTCACATCTCATTCTTCCGTTAGTTCCCTGACACCCAGAGCATTTTCCAGGCCTAGTTGCCGCCAAGATCTGATCTCGGCCGCCTTTAAAAATATTTACGGAACATGGTCGATCCAACTTTACCAGCTCGGATAGATAGATCCAATCGGAGAATAGTTTTTTGCAGCTGGTAGTACGTTGTTAAAAAGGGAAGCTAGTCGTTATTGTTTTGTTATTACATTTACCGAATGTGACCCCTGTCACTGTCAGTGCAGAACATTCTGCTGCTAAGAAGCTGTGGTACTTAGGGCGGTTAAATTAACCAAATTAACAATCGTCCAGAAAGGATGAAAGCTCTGTCGCCCCCAAATCCAGTGGATGCGCGGAGCAACAGCGCTGTTAAAAGACATAGTACAATAGTTAATAGTAGTACCACTGCCTGCTTGTGTTAGTATTGCACAAGATGGGCATGTGGCATCAAAAGCTGTGTAGCTTAGCTACACTGTGAAAAGGTAAATGTGCTAATGGGTGGGTGTGGTTAGTATTTTATTTTTAACCCTAGTGACCCTCTGGAAAGACAGGAACATTCTATTGCGGCAGCTAAAGATAGCTGCAGAAAGGCAATCCAGATCCAGTAGAATAAATAGTGTGGTCACTTGTTGCTTGCTTCGAGAGTGCAATGCCTAGTAGAGTTAGCAGCCCAAGTTTCTAGAGTGACCACTACTGGGCCCTAATTACTGAGTTTGGGGGCATCTGTCTGCTTCAGAGTCTTATCTATCAGGCCATGATTTTGCAGCCCATCCTTATTTTCGCCGGGGCAAGATAAAGAGGCAGAGGCTCAGAATAATGAGATTTCACACTGCAAGTATTCGTGGTTTATGAACTTTGACACTTCTTTAGGAGTTCCCCAGCATGCAAATGCATGAGAGAGCAAGGGATCTGATTGGGCCACAAGACAAATCAGTGAAAGCCAAAGTTTAAGGATCAAATGACCCCTAAAAACGAACCTTATTCTAACTCCTCTTGTAAGTTCTCCACGTGTTCTGCCATTGAGTAGCCGCAAAGGGTATTAGGAGATGAGCATGCCCACTTCAGTACCCTACAAATCATCACAATTCGCTTTAGCAATCTCATAAAGCATGTATCTATACTCGCAACAAATTGAGTGGCACATCACAACGGAACACGTGAAAATTCATGCTCAGTTCACTTGTTGCCTATCAAAAAATTAGGTTGTTATCATCATCATAATTGAGAAGGCCATGGAGATCAAATGAGCAGCAGGTGTTGTTTATCAGCAGGATGTGGACTGCCACACCACCTTGGCAGTTCACCCAGCACCACTCCATGTTTCTTTCCCTATAAAACCCGGCAAAAAAGACGGTGTTGTCGCGCGCTTGTGAGCACAACACAAGGATCACATCCACATCCATCTCCGCGTGACCTTTTCATGTGTGCACCGCATACTCACCATAATGTTAACATACCTGAAAATTTATGTAGATTACTGTTGTGATGTTTTCAGGCTGCTGATGGGGTCACCTCAGTGTCCCCTAGGCGCCGGGCCTAGTGGTTGGGGACGATATTTGCCTCCCTAATTTCAGGATTTTGTTCTCTCTTAGTTAACACCACACATCACTGTCTTCTATCTTTATGTCTATGTAAGCACTTTTTTATATGGATGGTGCACGGCCATTACCAAACAAACAAACAAACAAACAATCATAGTTATTTTTTTGCGGCAAAAACAATTATGGGTATTAAAGCAAGGACGCGGATAACTGCCACACATGGGGCATACTAGCCATCCGCCCACACACCGTGTGTGGCACGAGCAGGAGGCAGCCCACACGGATTGTGTGTGAGCAAACATTAGAATTGCCCCACACGTGTGGGGCGCAGCTACTTCGTGCCACACGCCCAACAAAGTACTACTCATCTTCACCCCGCGCGTGTGGCACGAAGCAAAAATGCCCACACATTCTGGCGCAGCTACGTTAGGTACTCTCGCGGGATGACGATTTAGTTGCCATCCGGGATGGCAGGTGTAGTTATCCGGGGATGGCAAATGTAGTAGTAAAAGCATGGCAAACTCTATCTATTTTGGTTAATATAGTTGTCATGTTTAATTTATGGTAGTTGCCGCGTGCAGTCAAACCATAGTTGCCGTGTGTGATTAATTACTTGCCACATATGGTCAAACAGTAGTTGCCATGTGTGTTTACCTAGTTGTCACGTGTGGTTCAACCATAGTTGTCATGTATGGATAATCACAGTTGCCATGTGTTTTTATCTGGTTGCCATGTACGCGCAACTGCAGTTGCCGTCTTGCAACGAATCATAGTTGCCACGTACGCGTACTGCATTTGCCATCCAACAACGTACGGTTATCGTGTGGGCGAAATCAGTTCACCCACACATGCGTGGACTAGGTGTTGGCTGTGTAGAAACTAGTTCGCCCACATAACACAGCTGCCAAACCGCGTGCTATGGGCGTGTGGGCGAACTCTCCAACGCCCACACACGAGCCCCGTCTTACGTGGCACACGAAATCTGCCTCAATGTGTCAAGATTCGTGCAAACTCGACTGGACGGTCATCCAAGCGTGTGGGCAAGTTGCAAAACAGCCACACGTGTGGGCGTTAGTCTTTCCGTAAAGCAACTATATATCTGTGTCCGAAAGATTTTGCAGGTATTTGAAAAAGGAGAAAAAAATGCATGGTGCTTTGACCAAGTGTATGAGTGGAGCAATTAGAAGCTAAAACAGCAGGTTATGTCGATTTGATTACCAACTCTATGATTGAGCCATCTGCCTTGCTCTGGTGTTCTTCAATAATGAAGTTTTGGACTTTGTCACCCGTGAGGAAACAAATGATAATTATAAATGTGATCGGGCCTGCAGTTGGGTTTGAATCTCTGCAGGCGTGCTGGGTTTGCATTCCGGCCGGCATTCGTGTGACGTCCATAATTAGATTCGATTCGATACCCCGATTGTTTTGCACGGGCGCACTTTGTTTGATGCCCGTAAATAAACCTGCAGGCTGAAGTCTACTCCTGCACTCGTGTTACCTTGCATGATCTATGGTTAAAATCCTGAATGCCACGCTAAATATTCACAAGAAGCCGGCGGTTAGAGCAACTCTAGCGGATCCCTAAAAAATAGAGTATCCGGCCGAGTAAACCTTAGTGGAGTAAAAATACTCCGCTAACTTTTGGTCGGACCTAGCCGATCCCCTAAATTAACGGAGTAAAAAAATGTCATTTGCATTTCATTTTCGGCCACATAAAAAAAATTCTTAGACACTTTAATTGATATCCAACTTTCATAACTACTTCCACTAGTTGGATTAATATTTTCTTCATGTTTTCATTTTTGATTCTCTCAATTTAGCTTCTCAAGCTTGCACAATTCGTTCTTCTTCGGTTCCACACAATTCATCATTTGCGTCGCCTTTGGTCTCTACTCTAGCAAAGGGTGCACGAACGTCTATCAAATTTCTCGCTATCAATAGATCAATGGAATTTCTTCTCAATACCAAAACTTGCATTAATCCTACACACAAATTTGAGCAAACATTAAGCTACAAATTGCACCGAATCCGATGAACAATCGGATAAAAACAAGCACCGGCCTCATCTTTTTTGCACTTGAAGAACATCCAGCCAGGATGTTTCGGCATGATCGAAACTCGGTGCACCGCCTGCCCCGGGCAGTCGTCACAGTTTATGACTGGCAATGGGGAGCCAACGAGCTGCTGGGCCAGTGTCGAGTCCGGCTGACGGTCGGGCGTGTCTTTGTCAGCCGTTTGCGGACGAGTGAGATCCGAGTGGCTAGAGGAGGAGGCCATACCTCTAGGTGTTGTGCGGTTCGATACCCGGCCAATCCATGGCAGAGGCGCCATCGCTGGCCACCGGATGCTTCAAATCCCACGGCGACGACAGTCGTAGATCTGCCAATTTTTGTGCCGGCATCAACGAGAGAGGCTCAAATCCGAATAGGCGAGGACCACGACGGGGCCTACTGAGCGTCTGCGGTGGCTGATGATGGGCAGTGTAGATGCGGCGCGGGAGTGGGTAGGTGAGGCCGCGAGGGGAGCAGATGTTTTTGCTTTAGCAGTGGGCGTCCAAGTAAATATATACGCTAGATAGGAGATGGAGTAAAAAATTTACTCCTCTATAGCCGTTAGTGGAAGTGCTAGTTATCGACTAGAGGGAGGGGGTGAATAGGCGACTTTTATGGAAGTCTTCAAACAGGCAATGTCTTCGAAGACAGACAGTTAAACAATACCTAAACAGGATATAGCGAAAGATAAATTACACTAGCCATGCAATAGTCAAGGTACAGTATAGAAAAAGCACGGAGACAAGTAGCAGCTAGGTAGAACAGATCAGAAATAGGAACACAATATGAAGCCAAATATGCAATCAGGGTGAATGTCTTCACACAATGTATTCAACCAGAGCAGGCAAGCAATGACTTCACGAAGCTAAATAGTAAGTAGGGGGTGAAGTGATAGAACCAGTTGCTCAATGAAGACAAGAATTTGGTAGACCAGTTTCAGTTGATGTGACAACTGTACATCTGGTTACACCTTGTAAGTGCATCTAGTGCCACCCCTAGTTGGTTTTGGAGTATTGACGACAAACTTGGTTGAGGGACTAATGTGTTTGTGAGAACTGCAGGATAACACAGGTAGTAGTCCCATATTGATTCGGATTACATACCAGAGATGACCCCTAAAAATGTGTGAAGACATTGAAGACAATGGTGGTTTGTGAAGGTATTCACATTGAAGACTATGACATGAGAAGACATCGTCCCAAGACTATGGAGTGCCATAGTTGTTTGGTAGTTTCCTTTTCTTCTTTGTTGAGTCATAGAAACCACCGCACTGTTAAGTGGGGTCCAAGTGAACAAAGTCAGAGTGACTGAGGTGACGCTCAACCAAATCCTATGTCTTCGAGCGAAGACAATGGGAGCAAATCTTATCCAAAGCTGGATGAGTCAGCTTTACTTGTAGCCCAAGTCAAGCTGCCGCGTGTGTTTGAAACCTGACCGTTGGACACGTGTCAGTTCCTTAGTGACTCAGGGTCATTTTGGACAAATCAGGTCGGGTTGCCTCCTGGCTATAAATAGCACACCCGCTACACCATAAATTGGTGGCTGCTCAGAGTAAGTGCAGGGCTTTTGTCGTTTGGGAGCAACCCACCTCCGAAGCCTTTGAGAGAGTAATCCTTGCGAGGACAAAGCCCAAAACACCCAGAGACAAGGAGTGTTAGGCATCACTGAAGTCTTTCTGTCCGCGTGATCTGAAGACTTGTTACACTTGAGGACTGTGAATCCTCCAGCCGGTTAGGCGTCGCATTCTGAGCATCCAAGAGTCATTGTGGATTGCCAGTGAACGAAGTCTATGAAGGTTTGGAAGTCTACCTTGAAGACTTACCAGAGTGATTGGGCGAGGACTAAGTGTCCTTAGCTCAAGGGAAATAAGGTGAAGAGAAGGTCTTCTGAGTTGAATCTCAGCCTCCCTAACCAGACGTACAGTTGTCACAACAACTAGAACTGGTCCAACAAATCATTGTCCCCTCCAACCAACTGGTTCTATCTTTCACCTCTCTTTACTTATAGTTTGTCTTCGTGAAGTCATTGCCCGGTTGTCTGATCTGATTGACTTCACTGAGTGAAGACTATTTACTGTTTGGCTTCATACTATCTTCCATCCTGATCCTTACTACCTAGCTGCTGATAGTCCTTGTGCTTTCACTTTATTGCTTACTTGACTATGGCTTGTCTAGTGTAGTCTACCTTCCACTGCATATCAACAGGTTCATTTCTATTGTTTGTCTTCAAAGCACCCGTGTTTTAAAGACTTCCATAAAAATCGCCTATTCACCCCCCCTCTAGTCGAATATTATCACTTTCAATTGGTATCAGAGCAAGGTACTCCCTTGTTCTGTGTGATTCGGTTTAACCACCTGGAGTTTAGCTATGTCGACTGCAGGGATAATCAAGGTCTCCGTTGCGTGCCCTGTCTTTGATGGCATTGATTACCCATACTGGAAGAATAAGATACGTATGCATTTTGAAGCCATTGACGTCGACCTCCGGTATGTCGTCAAGAATGGTGTTCCCAAGGTTGGTGAAGGTGTCACTGCTGCTGATGTCAAGAGGTTCATTCAACTGGACTCGACTGCCAAGAATATCATCTGTGGTCATCTGACCAAAGGACAGTATGGTCGTGTGAGTGCTCTGGAAACTGCGAAGCTAGTCTGGGACTGTCTTTCCATGGTCAACAAAGGCGTCTCAACCCAGAGAGATTCAAGGATCATTGTTCTTTGCAATCTCTTCAACCGCTTCAAGAGAAATGACAATGAGAATGTCCATCTCACATTTGATCGCCTCACTGATATCACAAATGAGCTTCATGCACTCGGCGCCACTAAGATCACCAAGCACGAAATCGTCAAGACACTTCTCAGATCACTTGACAGCTCATTTGACACCCTGGCCCTGATGATTCAAGAGCGCCCTGACTTCAAGACTCTCGATCCGTCTAACATACTTGAGAGGCTCAACACACATGAGTTCCAGCTATCTGAGAAAAGAGATATCTATGGTCCCAACTATGGCCGAACTCGCGCTTTGAAGGCAAAGGTTGTTTCCTCATATGAAGAAGAATCTGACTGCAGTTCTGGGGATCCTGAAGACATTGGAAAGGAGCTTGCTATGCTTGTGAAGAAGTTCCAGAAGTTCACTAAGAAGAAAGACTTCAGAAAGTCTTTAAGATCCAGCTCTAGAAATGATGAAGCTTCCTCTCGTGATCACAAGAATATAACATGCCACAAGTGCAAGAAACCTGGTCACTACATCTCTGAGTGTCCACGGTGGGAAAATGAGACCAAGAAGAAGAAGAAGAGCAAGGAATATAATTCTGATGACAAGAAGAAGAAGAAATCCTCAAAGTCTTCTTCCAAGTCTTCGTTGAAGTCTTCATCACACAAGAAGAGCTCATCAAGCAAGGCTCATGCGTTTGTTGGCAAGGAGATGGATTCAGAGGAGGAGTCTGCATTTGAGGAGGCGGAGGTGGAGTCTGAAGAGGAATCTAATTCTGGAGTAGCAAGCCTGGCTCTAGCTTCCGCATATGTCGCCAAGTCCATCTTCAACACTGAAGACAATGGCCTCGTCACCAACGCTGATGCCAAGGATGAGGATGGTTCTGCTCCCACCTACTGCTTCATGGCACGTGGTGCCAAGGTAAACTCATGCGATTCTTACTTTCAAACATCAAGTGAAGATGAATCTGAATGTGAATCTAAACCTAGCTACAAAACACTTGCTAAAATTGCAACTGAACAACAGAATGATATGGAACATATTCAAGAGTTGCTAGACAAAAGCGATGACCTGTTGGACGCGGAAATGACCCGGACTAAGTCCTTAATTGAAGACATTAAAAATCTTCATTTTAAGTACGAGGAACTTGAAAGTCGTCATGAAATGCTCTCAACTACTCATGAAAACCTCTCCTATGATTATCTTCAAAGGAAGCAAGAGCTTGAGAAATTGAGATCGGCTCATGAAGATCTTCAAAAGGAGAACGAGTCACTCCGCACTCAACAGATCAGTTCCGCTCAGGAAGGATTTGAACCACCATGTCTAAAATGTCTTGAGCGTGATAATGTTGTCTCTATTGCTGAGTGTTCTACTGCTGCTACTGTTGCAATATCTTCAACTGCTAATGTGGTAACTAACCCCTCTGCTGGGAATACCACTACTATTGCTGATGAAAATGCCAGGTTGAAGACATTGCTTGAGATAGGAATGTATAAAAGTCTCAAAGGGCATCAGACATTATGTGATGTCCTCAAAAAACAGATTCTGAACCTAAACCCTAGGAAATAGGGTGTTGGGTTCGAGAAGAAAATGAATGTTGATGGTTCTTACTGGACGCTTGAGCAGTACCCCAAAACCACATGGGTTGCTGCAAAGGGACCTTTAGTGAATCCATCTACCTTATCTGACTTCTCTTGTGCTAACTCAATTATCATTGATGAATCCTTTGATGGAAACTATAAACTGTTCAGGAATCAGAATGGTTAAGTGTTTGCCAGGTATATTGGTACTAACTTCAGGAATGGACCACCTCTTAAGAAGATCTGGGTACCCAAAAGTTATCTGGAGAATCTTCCCATGAATGTCATCATGACACCACCTGGGAATAAGACAAATTCCATACCAAAGGCTTCATATGGTCCAAAGGCTTCATACAGGCAGAGGACTCACCAGAGTCACCCTAACGCCAATGTTTTGCAGGGAAACCATACTCAGACTTTTGAATATGAGCGTGTTTCGTCAAACCGCTATGTTCATAAGACCAAGAACATTTCTGCTTATTCTTATGAGTATTATTCACCTCATGCAAGGCTATTTGCTAGGGCTCCAAAGCCGAAGTTCTCAGATGCTGCACTTAGACTCATTGCTTCTAAGCCACCCCTGAAGGTGTGGGTGGTTAAGAAAACTTAACTCTCTTTGCAGGGAAAGGTCTCCAGCCGGAAATCAAAGGCGTCTGATGCTTATGCTGGGGACCTTAAACATCTTGTGGGACGCAAGATAAAATGTCCAAATGGTCTTACTATGTATTTCATCCCAGGATTCCTTGACAATCATCCTATCTATCCTAACCAAGATCTGAAATTTCATAGTCCGCTTGTTCGTCAGATGTATATGCTTCACAATACCCTTGGTGAAGCCTATCCCCCAAACTGTACTGTAGGGTATGACACCAAAGGCTTCAGAATGGATTATCAATAGTGTCTTCACTAACCACATGACTGGTGATCAAAGTCTTCTGATGGATTCAACCCTACGCCCATCTGACAAAAGTCACATCACATTTGCTGACACTGGTAAAAGCAAGGTATTGGGTATGGGTAGAGTTGCAATCTCAAAGGATCAGCACATGGATAAAGTGATGCTTGTTGAATCCCTTGGTTTCAACTTAATGTTTGTCTCAATGCTTTGTGATCTGAACATGATTGTGATATTTGGAAAATATCTTTGCCTTGTGCTTATGGAATCTGACAAGTCTCTAGTCTTTGAAGGGTATCGAAAAGATGATCTGTACATGGTAGATTTCTTAGCAGGACCACAGTTGGCCGTATGTCTTCTAGCAAAAGCTTCAGAGTGTTGGATCTGGCATCAGAGGCTAGGGCATGCTGGCATGAGGAACTTGTACACTCTCGCGAATAAGAAGCATGTCATGGGCATCGAGGGCGTCAAGTTCAAGAAGGATCATCTATGTGGTTCTTGCGAAGCTGGAAAGATGACTAGGGCCAAGCATCCCTCAAAGACAATCATGACGACATCACGTCCCTTCGAGCTGCTTCACATGGACTTATTAGGCCCTACCCACTATTCTACTCTCACTACCACTGCTTGTCTCTATGGCTTCGTCATTGTTGATGATTACTCAAGGTATACATGGGTGCATTTAATCCTCTACAAGAATGAAGTGCAGGATGTCTTCAGACGATTCGCCAATCATGCCATGACGAACTATGGCATCAAGATCAAGCACATCATAAGTGACAATGGCACAGAATTCAAGAACACCTACCTCGACACTTATCTTGATACACTGGGCATCACTCATGAGTTCTCAGCTCCTTACACACCTCAGCAGAATGGCATCGTGGAGCGCAAGAACAGAACCCTCATTGAGATGGCTCGGATGATGCTTGATGACTACAAGACTCCAAGGAAGTTCTAGCCTGGGGCCATTGATACTGCATGCCATGTCATCAACCGTGTTTATCTTCACAAGCTTCTAAATAAGACATCAGATGAGCTACTAACTGGTAAGAAGCCAAACGACAGTTACTTCAGAGTATTTGGTGCTAGGTGCTGGATCAAGGATCCACATCACACTTCAAAATTTACACCGAAAGCACATGAAGGTTTTATGCTTGGATACGGAAAGGATTCACACTCCTACAGAGTCTTCAACCTCTTTCACTATAAAGTGGTTGAAACTGTGGATGTGCGGTTAGATGAGACTAACGGCTAGCAAAGAGAGCACCTACCAAATGTGCTAGATGAAGTCCCTCCTAGTGAATCTATCAAGCTTATGGGTACTGGAGAAATCATACCTTCAGAAGCTCAGGCTGAAGAAGAAATCATCATTGCACCAAATCAACCCGAAGACAATGCTCAACCTGAAGTCAATGCTGAAGCTGAAGACAATGATCTGCAAGGGCAAAATATTCGTCCAGTACATCCCTGAGTTGAAAATGAAGTACAGATTGAGAAGATAATTGATAGCATCAATGCACCTGGTCAACTCACTCGTTCTAGAGCAACGCAACTAGCAAATTTCTGTGGGCACTTTGCATTTGTCTCTATATCTGAACCCAAGAAAGTTGCTAAAGCCTTCATGGAACCTGAATGGATTCAAACTATGCAAGAAGAGCTTCATCAGTTCAAGCTGAACAATGTATGGGAATTGGTCAAGCGCAATATCATAGCTACCAAATGGATCTATCGCAACAAACAAGATGAGCATGGTCAAGTTGTCAGATACAAGGCTCGTCTAGTTGCTCAACGTTACACTCAAGTAGAAGGGATTGACTTTGATGAAATATCCGCTCCCGTGGCAAGGCTTGAAGCCATTCGCATACTGCTAGCCTATGCCAACCATCACAACATTCTTCTATGCCAAATGGACGTGAAGAGTGCCTTTCTCAATGGCAAGATTAAAGAAGAAGTGTATGTTGCACAACTGCCTGGCTTTGAAGATCCAAAACATCCTGATATGGTATACAAGCTCAACAAGGCAATGTATGGCCTCAAACAAGCTCCTCGCGCTTGGTATGACACACTCAAAGACTTCCTGAAAAGCAAAGGCTTCAAACTTGGTTCTCTAGATACTACACTCTTCATGAAGACATATGACGGTGAACTATTTGTGTGCCAAATCTATGTGGATGACATTATCTTCGGCTGCGCTGACAAGAGATACAGTGATGAGTATGGGCACATGATGCAAGAGCAATATCAGATGTCCACGATGGGTGAGCTGAAATTTTTCCTTGGTCTTCAAATTCGTCAGCAGAGCAACGACATCTTCATATCATAAGAAAAATACCTCAAAGATTGCCTGAAGAAGTTTGGAATGCAAGACTGCAAAGTATACACGACGCCAATGCCAACCAAAAGTCATCTAGGCCCTGACGACAATGGTAAAGAGTTTGATCAAAAGGTATACCACTCCAGGATTGGTTCTTTACTTTACTTATGTGCATCTAGGCTAGATATAATGCTTAGCATTTGCATGTGTGCCCGATTTCAAGCGGCATCAAAGGAATCGCATCACTTAGCCATGAAGCAAATTCTTTGATATTTGGCTTACACCCCAACACTAGGATTATGGTATCCAAAGGGCTCAGAGTTTGATCTAGTTGGATTCTCAGATGCTGATTATGCTGGTGACAAGGTTGATCGCAAGTCCACATCAGGCACATGTCACTTTCATGGACGATCTCTTGTTTGTTGGTCTTCAAAGAAGCAGAACTGTGTGTCTCTCTCCACTGCTGAATCTGAATACATTGCTGCTGGATCTTGCTGCGCTCAGCTTCTATGGATGAATAAAACTCTCAAGGACTATGGTATCCATCTGAAGCATGTGCCCCACTCTACTACGACAATGAAAGCGCCATCAAGATTGCCAACAACCCAGTTCAGCACTCGAAGACAAAGCACATTTAGATCTGTCATCACTTTCTCGGAGATCATTGTCGGTGTCAAAACCAGCGGATCTCGGGTAGGGGGTCCCGAACTGTGCTTCTAAGGCTAATGGTAACAGGAGGCGGGGGACACAATGTTTACCCAGGTTCGGGCCCTCTCTATGGAGGTAATACCCTACTTCCTGCTTGATTGATCTTGATGAATATGAGTATCCACTTAATTTCAATCAGGTCAAAATAAAAAATCTAAGACAATTCTTGACCAAAGAATCCATGGAAGGAAAGAAAAATAATAGTAAGAATAGACTGCTTGACGACTTTCGGTGTGGGGTCAGCTTGAGCCGAGGTCATCTCGTAACAGGAACATGAAGAATAGCAAACAAGCACACAAGCAGGAATAGGAATATTGGCTGTCACTATCCTCTGGTTAGCAATCAACTACGGAGCTGGCAACTCACAAGCTAGCAATACAAGAGTTGATCTACCACGAGATCGTAATGGCTAAACCCTATAAGTCTAGCCTATGAGGTTATGATTGTTGTGGATAAACCCTAGAAGTCTAAACCCTCCGGTTTATATAGACACCGGGGGAGCTAGGGTTGTACAAAGTCGGTTACAGAGAAAGGAATCTACATATTATCACCAAGCTTGCCTTCCACGCCAAGGAGAGTCTCATCCAGACACGGGACGAAGTCTTCTATCTTGTATCTTCATGGCCCAACAGTCCGACCAAAGTATATAGTCCGGCTGTCCAAGGACCCCTTAGTCCAGGACTCCCTCAGTAGCCCCTGAACCAGGCTTCAATGACGATGAGTCCGGCGCGCAGATTGTCTTCGACATTGTAAGGTGGGTTCCTTCTCCGAATACTTCAAAGTAAATTTCGAACACAAGAATCGTGTCCGACTCTGCAAAATAAATACCACACACAACTGTAGAGAGTATAATATTTTACGAGTCCAATCCGCTGACAACTTTTTGTAGCATGACATCACGCCACTGCCCAGTCATTATTCAAACCGTTTTTTAGCCTGCCGCTCCGTATTTCAAGGTGCGGTTTCATTGGCACGTCTTGTCGAAGCAGAGATCGTGTCCCCTTATCACGGGATTCTCATCAAGACGGGCATGGGTAACCCAATCGTGCCATCTGCACGGTGCTTGGGGAATAGGCGGATTTTAAGGCTAGCAGGGAGGCGCATAACTTTTACTACCTTTATAAGGGGATAAGGGTTTCATCCTTGTTTACCCACGCCTTCTCCTTCCTTTGCCCATCCATTCTCGAGCTCCAGCGCCCAATCTCTCGCCTTCTCCACCCAAAAAAGCACTCCAATCATGTTCGGATCCCGAGCTGGAGGCAAGTGGATGGCCCTCCTCCGTTAAGAAGGAGGACATCAAGAAGCTCCGAGAGGCCGGGTACCTGGCCAAGGACATCGCTCATCGACTTCCAGGCAAGGGAAAAATCATACCCACCTCGGAGCCCCAGGAAAGGGTGGTGTTTCTCACCCACTTCATCCGCAGGCTGGGATTCCTCCTCCACCCGTTCGTCCGTGGACTGATGTTTTACTACGGGCTAGACTTCCATGACTTGGCCCCCAACTCCATCCTCAACATCTCGGCATTTATTGTTGTGTGCAAGGCCTTCTTCTGCATCCCACCTCACTTTGGCCTATGGCTGAAGACCTTCAATGTGAAGCCAAAGGTGGTGAGCGGTCAACAAGCGGAGTGCGGCGGCGCCATGGTGGGTAAGATGCCAAATGTCACATGGCCCAAAGGCTCCTTTGTGGAGACCGTAAAGGGGTGGCAATTAGGGTGGTTCTACATCATCGAGCCGTGCGGCACCAACTGGGCAGCGGCCCCCGAATTCCGATCCGGAGTCCCAATGCGGCTCACCTCCTAGCAAGAGAAGGGCCTGGCCTGGGACTCTTCGAACGAGCTAACGGGGCTCCAGACGTGTGTTTAGAACATGATAAGCAAGAGAATCAAACTTTTCAACGTGGTCCAGGTTATGCTCTTCCGCCGAATCCTTCCATGCTAGCGTCGGACTTGCAATTTGTGGGAGTTCGACCTGGCCAAGCACCACATGCTGCCGGAGCTCTTTGGCACGACGCACGAAGACGTCTGGAAGGTGCTTTTCAAGGCCGGCGAGGTTCCACCGCCCACGACCGAGGACCGTGGGCTTAGCTCAAAACGTCGGGCTAATCCGGTAAGTTCTTTCATGTTTTCAAGGTATATCCTTTACTGGCATACCTGAGGGAGGAATCTAAGCCTCCCTACCAATTTTTCAGGCCTGGATAGAGATAGCGGAGCAGATTAACTGTCCGGCTCCGCTGCCTGAAGATCCAGAAACGCCTCTTCTGACAAAGATGCTGTTTCTGGCGCCTTATGAGGTGCCATAGAAGAAGGCCAAAAAGAAAGCCCCCAGGACCAGAAGTGGTCTCCATCGCAAGGGTACTTCGGACGTGACGTCCGAAGATGCCGAGACGCACTCCTCCACCGAAGACGACAAGGAAGAGGAGGAGGAAGAAGAAATCCATCCCCTCCCTCCCCCGCTGGGGGAGAGAAAGAAGAGGAAGGCCTGCACACATGGGGAGGCCGAGGCGTCCAAGAAGGGCAAAAATTCCCTTCCAGACAACTCCTCTGCGACCACCAACAGCGGCGGGGAGTGGGAGCCCAGGGTCAAGCCCCTAGCCAACTCGTAAGTGTCCGGACATAGTAATATATCCGGTATTTTTACTTTATTGTTTTTTAACGTGTTGGATCATGCACTTGCAGCCCGGCCCAGTCCAACGTCACGTTGTCCTCCTCTTCGGAGGGATCATTGGACCCGTCGGCGATGAACAACAAGTCCCTTCCGACGGCCTCCTCCCCCAAGGCCGCAGATAACATCGAGGTGTTGTCTCGAAGGATCCCAGGCCAGGGAGAGGCTCAGGGGGCCATCCCGGTGGTGCCGGAGGGTAAAACCCCGGTTGCCGAACACATGGGGGGACATGCCCATATGGACACCAATGGTGGGGGCCATAACCAATTCGGCCCCCAACCGAATATAGCTCCGGAGACCCAAGTGGTTTCGGATTCAGGCAGGCCACCTCTTTCGAACGAGGGGGGTGAGCCGACTCCACCGGTGACCTCTGTTCATCCGGAGGCACTGGATAGGCTACTGGAAGCGCTGCAAGGCGCTTCCATCGTGGAAGAACACCGTACCCTTATGGGTATGGTGATTGAGAGGGTCCAGTCTGCGAAAAGCGGACTGACCGAAGCCTACACTAGCCTTGTAATAGGCTTTGAGGTAAGCAATGTAGTTAGGAAAAGAATGTCATAGTATAGACAGTAGCCCCTGATACTCTATTCGGTGTTCGGAAAGAAAAGCCGAACAGAGGATCAACGAATTTTCGCAGGAGTCTAACACAATATGTCTATGTGAATAAGTAGTCGTCGCTGCTGGCTGCTGCTGCTCATACTATGGAAGTCTCCGGCAGAATCTGGAGCGGGCCGAGCAAGAGCTCGGCCTCGTGAAGGAGCAGCTGGAGGAAATCAAAGGTATGTATTTAAACTGTGCGTATATTTAGGAAGGATGAATGGTTCGTACTGACTAAATTGTCATGAACTTTATTAGGGGCCGCGACCGAGGTGGCGGCCCTCAAGAAGGCATTAGCCGAGGCTGAGAACAAGGCGGCCAAGGAACTTTCCACGTGCGAAAAGCGGGAGGCCCGGGTCAGCGAGGTCCAGCAAGAGCTCCAGGATGCCGTCAAGAAGTACGAGTCCTTGGAGCGTGATTTTAAGACTCAAGAGTCCGAACTTGCCAAGGCCTGCCAGAGCGCACTAGATGCCCGAGCCGAAGCCCAGAGCGCCCTCCAGGAAATCCAGGCAGCCAAAAAGGTTACAACGGGTAAGGCTTTCATAATGCAGAGAAAATATCTAAAGGAAACATTCCTTTTACTTACCTGGATTTGGAGCTCTCCAGGGGCGTTTGTGGATCTGCCGCGCAGCATATCAGATGCTGTAGAATTTTATCGAGCCGAAGAAGGGAGCTCTACGGAGAAGTTGTTCTGGTCTCAATACCATGGACCAGAACTTCCAGTGCCCTTTAGCGACCAGTTGATACAGCTGGTCGAGCTGCATAATGCATCCGAACTAGCCATGAAGGACCTAATAGTCCGGCTATGGCCTGCCGAGCCCATGCCCAGCAGCTACTTCGGACTCATGAAGTGGCTTGTGAGTGTCTGCCCATGCCTTGAAGTCATAAAGCGGTCGGTCTGCATTGAAGGTGCGCGGATGGCCTTTGCCCGCGCCAAGATGCACTGGGCGAAGATGGATGCCAAGAAGCTGATACCGAGGGGCCGCCTGAGGGGAAGGAGCACCACTGACCCGAGCTATATTTCGATAGTGTCCTGCAGGGATCCCGCCTTGCGGCGGAGCAATGTGGAAAGGATATCATATTCCCATGAACACATTCATGTTATCCTATCTTGTAATATGAAACAAGATCTTTATGTAATATAATGCTTGTTTGTTTTAAAATTTTACCTCCTGTGCGGCCGTTTATGAAATCTGAGAGTTGGCCAGTCGTCGGCTTCTGCCCCCACGTAGATAGTATGGGGGTGTTTGGGATAAATATAAACACTCTTTACTCCAAAGTTTGGTCCTTCAAGGAGGTTTTTAACGCAACGAACAAGGCAATCGGACTATACAGCTTTATCACCCTCACTTAGCCATAGGAGTTTGACATTGAAAATTTTGGCGCAGCCCCTTGTGTTCGGAAGGCCGAACTTGGGGCGCTATACATGCCTAATCGGATAAGAACCGATTCCTCGCATAAAGCGGAAAAATCTCTAAGGATTTGAAAAACCTCTCGAACAGCTGACTAGCTCTCGCCGCATCATGACAGTCAGTTTTCGACTTTCTCTACTGAGGTGCTCGTTCGAAAGAACTGGGACACAATCGTAGTAGTTCCCCCTTTACTACCCTAGCCAATATAGCGGAACGTAAGGTAGTAAGCACAGGATCCGGGCAACCCAACTATTGACCAAAGACATGATTCGGAGCCGATGCATATAATTCTATAAGTTCGGGGTGCTGAATTGTACTGCAAAAGTGTTCGAACTTTATTGTCGTATTGCGGGGTGTGATGAAGCCCCTGGCGAAGTAATACGTACCAGAGTGTACGGGTGCAAATGATAAAAAATACAAAAACAAGGAAATAATCAATTAATAAGCTGACGCTGCAAATTATTTTCCATTGTAATTTGATTAATACGTCGAGGCGTACTTGTACAAGTAATGCGATAAGCAAGTAAGGCTATTTAACATGCCATGACCAAGAGCGAGCTGCGTGCGGGTATGTAAAACAGGTATAGCGATTGTTAGCAGAGACCACCTGGGGATTCCCTTGTACGTCAATGCTCCTTGCCTTCTTGGGGTATCCGTCCCGTGATGGATCCGATGATCAGGTTATTAGAGAGGCCTCATGAAGAGAAAAACCTGAAATGAAAAAGAAAAAAGTGAAGGTGTGCAGATCCAGCGGCGGTTGAGCCGCATTGTGGACCGCGGTCTAGCTGTGCCTTCGTCCATGCCCATGGTATTTTAAGCGCGTAGTTATGTACGCGCGGCACGAATGTCACCGCATGATTGGGACTGGAACGGGGGCCGAATTGCTAGTTGCGCTCTGGACGAGCTGGATTGTCCTGTTGCAGAGTAGTTTGGACTCGCTTGATGGTGTCCGGGAGCTTTACTGTCGAATTAAGGTTCTGCCTAAAAAGGCTACTCTGTACTTCTGCTGCAAGGGCCGCGGTGTGCTCCTCAGTACGAAGGGAGCGCTCCGTATTTTCATTGACTGTTATTACACTGCGTGGTCCGGGCATCTTGAGCTTGAGGTAGGCATAGTGCGGCATCGCATTGAATTTAGCGAATGCGGTTCGTCCGAGCAGTGCATGATAACCACTTGGGAGAGGGACGATATCGAAGATTAACTCTTCGCTTCAGAAATTATCCGGGGATCCGAAGACTACTTCCAGTGTGATTGAGCCCGTACAGCGGGCCTCTACACCTGGTATGACACCTTTAAAAGTGGTTTTTGTGGGCTTGATCCTTGAGGGATCGATACCCATTTTGCGCACTGTATCCTGATAGAGCAGGTTCAGGCTGCTGCCACCATCCATGAGGACTCGCATAAGGTGGAATCCATCAATAATTGGGTCAAGTACCAGTGTGGCTGAGCCGCCATGACGGATACTGGTTGGATGGTCCCTGTGATCGAAGGTGATCGGACAGGCGGACCATGGGTTGAACTTTGGGGCGACTGGCTCCATCGCATAGATGTCCCTGAGTGCACGCTTGCGCTCCTTCTTGGGGATATGGGTGGCGTATATCATGCTCACCGTTTTAACTTGGGGGGGGGGGGGATTTCTTCTGTCCCCCTGTGTTCGATGGTCGGGGTTCCTCGTCATCGTCATCAATTTGTGACCCTTTATCCTTATTTTCGGCATTTAACTTGCCGGCCTGTTTAAAAACCCAACATTCTCTGTTGGTATGATTGGCTGGTTTATCAGGAGTGCCAAGGATTTGGCATGGTCGGTCTAGTATGCGGTCAAGACTAGACGGGCCCGGATTGTTCCTTTTAAATGGCTTCTTCCATTGACCGGACTTAGAGCCACTGAATCCGGCGTTAACCGCCGTGTCTTCGGTACTATCACCGTTGTTTCGACGCTTATGTCTATTGCGTCGGGGCTTGCCGTTGCTGTTTCTGGCTTCAGAAGTTCCAGGTTCACTTGTATTGTTGTTGCTATGGGCTAGCCAGCTGTCTTCGCCCGCACAGAAGCGGTTCATGAGTGTCGTAAAGGCTGACATGGACTTCGGTTTTTCCTGGCCGAGGTGTCTAGCCAGCCATTCGTCGCGGATGCTGTGCTTAAAGGCCGGTAAGGCTTCGGCGTCCGGACAGTCGACGATCTGGTTCTTTTTAGTTAGGAACCAAGTCCAGAATTTCCTGGCCGACTCTTCGGGCTGTTGGATTATATGACTTAGGTCATCGGCATCCGGAGGTCGGACATATGTGCCTTGGAAGTTGTCGAGGAAGGCGCCCTCCAGTTCCTCCCAGCTGCCAATGGAGTTTTCAGGCAGACCATTTAACCAGTATCTAGCTGGTCCCTTGAGTTTGAGTGGGAGGTATTTGATGGCGTGAAGATCATCGCCGCGGGCCATATGAATGTGGAGAAGAAAATCCTCAATCCACACCGCGGGGTCTGTTGTGCCATCATATGATTCGATGTTTACGGTTTTAAACCCTTATGGGAAATCATGTCCCATTACTTCGTCAGTGAAGCAAAGGGGGTGTGCGGCGCCTCTATATCAGGCCAAGTCATGACGTAGCTCGGATGGAGCTCATCTATGGTTTTCAGCCCGGACGTGGTTATGTTTGTCATGTTCAGCCAGATGGCCATCATCGTGCGTCGAGGCACGCCCCCCGTGATCCATAGATTGATCTCGTCTGACCTACTCTTTTTTCCAAATCGCATCGCACGTCATGTGTATATCCTCGAGCTGTTGTATTTCTATTTGTTCGGCAAGGTAGCATGGGCTGGTGTTCGGCTTGAAGTGCCGCTTTGTCCCGGCCACGTGGTGGTTGGTCAGCCGTATTATACCTTGGTAGGACGGGCCAGCGCCTCATCATCGAACTGTGGTAACAGTTTGCACTTCGGGTAGCTTTTGGTTGGGCGCTCGAGGCCATATTCCTCGGCTGCCAGGACATTAGTCCACCTTACATTGAGCAGATCTTGATCAGCTTGAAGCTGCTACTACTTCTTTTTTAGGCTTCTTGCAGTGCCAATTAGCTGACGCTTAAAGCGTTCCTGTTCGGCGGGCTCTTCAGGCACGATGAAATCTTCGTCACCGAGGCTAACCTCGTCCTCGGAGAGCGGAAGGTAGTTGCTATCCTCTGAGTATTTGTTCATGGCCTGCTCGCCAGGGCTGACTCGCCCATCCTCCCGTTCCTCCTGTTTGGAGGTTGGCTCAATGGGGTCTTCATTGTTTTCGGCACCGTCCGGAGTGTTGTCCTCTTCTGTGATGGTATTGCTATTTTTACTACGGTGTGGCTTAGAGCGGCGCCACTGACGTTGGCACTTCGGCTGTATCTCAGGAGGTTTGTCCTCGACTGGAATTTCATCGTCGCCGTTATTTTCTTTGGGTGTATCCACCATGTATATGTCGTACGAGGAGGTGGCTGTCCAACACCCTATAGGCAGTTGTTCCTGATCCTCTCCGGCATCGTCGTCCATACCGTCGATGTCTTTGGAGTCGTAGTCAAGCATGTCGGTTAAGTCGTTGACAGTGGCTATAAAGTGGGTGGTGGGTGGGGAACGAATGTCTTCATCATCCACTTCCCATTCAAGCCGGACATAGTTCGGCCAAGAGTTCCCTGACAAGGAGAGGGATCTTAATGAGCTTAACATGTCTCCAAAAGGTGAGTGCTGGAAAATGTCCGCGGAGCTGAACTCTAAGACCGGCGCCCAGTCATGTTCGATGGACGCGGATGCACGCAGTCCGGAGCCTATGGCCGGAGATGAGTCTGAGGTTCCGGTAACACAAGCCCAGCCTAATGTTGGGTCTATGTGCGGCTCGAGCGCCGCTGAGTCTGCGGCCTCTACGACGGGGTTGAGCTTCCCGTCTTCGGACGACACAGTCTGCTCTGGCTCTAGGGCCAGTGCGGTCACAGGCGTTATCTCCTGTGTGTGGCCCGATGACAGATCTAGGTCATGTTCATCGTGGTGGTCGAGGACAGCCGTCACGGGCTCGAATGCATCAAAGATCAAGTCTCCGCGGATATCGGCCACAAAATTCAGGCTTCCAAATCTGACTTGATGGCCAGGGGCATAGCTATCGATCTGCTCTAGATGGCCAAGCGAGTTGGCCCGCACTGCGAAGCCGCCGAATACGAAGATCTGTCCGAGGAGGAAAGTCTCCCCCTAGACTGCATTGTTTTAGATGATTGATGGAGCCATCAATCCTATCTTCGATGACACAGCGGAACTCTCAAGGAAAGCACCAATGTCGGTGTCAAAACTGGCGGATCTCGGGTAGGGGGTCCAGAACTGTGCGTCTAAGGTTAATGGTAATAGGAGGCGGGGGACACAATGATTACCCAGGTTCGGGCCCTCTCCATGGAGGTAATGCCCTACTTCCTGCTTGATTGATCTTGATGAATATGAGTATTACAAGAGTTGATCTACCACAAGATCGTAATTGGTAAACCCTAGAAGTCTAGCTTGTGAGGTTATGATTGTTGTGGCTAAACCCTAGAAGTCTAAACCCTCCGGTTTATATAGACACCGGGGGAGCTAGGGTTGTACAAAGTCGGTTACAGAGAAAGGAATCTACATATCCGAATCGCCAAGCTTGCCTTGCACGCCAAGGAGAGTCCCATTCGGACACGGGACGAAGTCTTCTATCTTGTATCTTCATAGCCCAACAGTCCGGCCAAAGTATATAGTCCGGTTGTCGGAGGACCCCTTAGTTCAAGACTCCCTCAATCATGTCATGAAGGAAGATATTGATATCATTCACGTCAACACTGAAGAGCAATTGGCAGATATCTTCACAAAGCCCTTGGATGAGAAAAGGTTTTGCAAGTTGCGGTGTGAGCTAAATATCTTAGAATCCTCAAATGTCCTGTAATTGTACACACATCCTAATGCTTATGCATGTTGATGACTTAGATGTGCAACACACGAAGTAACATATATCTTCAATCTATGAAGACATACACTCTAAGTGTGAATACATTTACGTGGAACTTGACTTCAGAGCGCCACAATAATTGTGCGCCATGTCTGGGTCTAATACTTCCTATACGGTGTGTAACGCCACCACCAAATTATTATTGAAGTGTTTCTCTTGGCGTCATGGTTGCATAGTCTTTGCATTTTGATTGTCTTCAACATTGATTTAACTTCAAGGTTTATCTTCGCAATGTTGAGTTGGTATATATATTTGTGTTATGTCCTCTATAGCATTCACTTATAGCTATATCTTCATGTTTGAATCTTTGTTGATCTAAGTGAATGTGATCGGACCCTAACCTCTTCTGTGCTTCTTTCTGAAATTCTATCTGTCCATATCATATGCATTCTATTGAAACCTGTCAATTGTCTTCTCTGAGTCCTTGTTAGCAGAAGACAAAGTGACAAACATTTAAATCTGCTTTTAATGTTGCATCCTTATTGCCTGAATACCGGAGAAGCCGGAAGGACCACCCGACAATCCAGGCATGCGTGGGAACATGGAACAACTTTCAATGAGTTGCATGCATGCCACGTGTCCCTCAGATGTGAACCGCCAGGGGCACCTGCGTAATTGCGCTGCGCCGCCTTCCTCCTTCCTATAAATACTTACCCCCTCGTGGTCAATATTTATTCTTCCACCTCGCCAGCTCGCTCAAACCCTAGCACCTCCGCTAGCTCGCGTCGACGCCGGAGACGAAGCGCTTAGCTGCCGCGACTTCTTCGATGCTGTCCTCACGCCGGCCGCAGACTTCATCCTCTCAGCCGCCGCCGTAGGTGTCTTCCGCTGCCAAGTTAGGGCGCGGGAGATTGAACTGCTCGGCCTCTCTTTCAACCTCGTCTAGCAGTTTGTCATCGGTAATTAAATCTTACTTTGTACTGCCTTTTTGATCCGTCAAATCCATCCACTTCAACCAAAAGTGGTTTCTTCACTTCCAAATCTGGATATATCTTCACCTGCATCTCATATTATGCCAAGTATGTTCACTTATGCTTCATAACTAGTTAGATTCCTCACTTGTACTTATTCATGGATTCGTACAAATCTAAAACCAACTCTCTTCAAATAAGTGAATGTCTTCGCACTATGAGGTCAATGTCTTCTAAACTGATTTATCTTCAAAATCTTATGAGAATGCATATGACCTCTTCCCCTTCCCTCGCATCTCTAATGCTGTCACAGGTACATGTCCATGGGAGAATCCCTTGGCTCTCATAGTCTGCATTCATTTGCAGAATACTTACAGCGTCGCATCGATTCTCCTAAAGCCAGCTCTTGTCTGACTAGCAGACGGAAGCCTTTCACTGTGTTGAAGCCAATCAGTCTGAATGTTATGGCTTCAGAAAAGTCTGCATGGAAAGGTGGCAGGCAACGCCATGGCAACACTGCACTTGATTTGCCTCCTGATCTGTATGAACTATACAAGTCAGATCCTGAGGAAAGTTGCACCCAGTGCAAGAACCGGATTCAGTGGATCAGAAGATATTGGGCCAAGCAATGGTTCAAATACAGGTTTGTAACACCTGAATAGCTGAAAGAATGCCATCAAGCGCCTGTGGGGTGACTGTCTGTATTGCGGCTTGGTGCCAAAGAGCAAGGCTGAAGCTATTGAGCAAAAGTTCTATCCTTGTATGGCCAGAGGACCACAACCTGAGAATGCCGACCCATCTTCTCTCTTATGGTGCTGTGAAGACAATCTTTTCAAGCGCCACTATCAACCCTAGCCCCTCCGCTCCAAGACCTGATGGGACTCATGAAGCTAATGAGAACAGAATTGGCCCCTTTGCCAATTTTGACGGGCTTCTGTTTCACATTGCTGCCCAGAGAGCAGTTGTGGAGCAATCTGCTAGAGAAGCTGATTCTAATGATGCTCCCTCACCTCCAAAGAAGAAAAAGAAGGAGAAGGCAAAAGCTTGAAAGCCATCTACTTCACCAAAAGCTTCAACCAGGAAGCCTCTGAATGCTGCACCGCCTGAATCCAGTGTGTAGTCTGAAGATTTATCTCGCGTGTACAAGAGGACCAAGAATCCATTGCCCTAGAAGGCCACTAGGCAACCCCTCACTCCTTTTGCTATTCTGCGTAACGAGGATGACACCATTGATCTGTCCATCAATGAAGATCTTGGTGATGATGCTCTTGAGATGCTAATCAAGAGCAAGCAAGAGCCACAAATCTTCAATGATCTGCCCCTCTTTGATGTTGACATTCTGAACAACTTCATTGATGAGTGGTTCAATGACCAGAGCATTAGCATTGATGATCTTCAGCTTCTGATGGACATCAACGTCACATTCCACGGAGCCATTGCTAGTGAGTTGGCCTTGGCTCAGAAGATTGTTGAGCTCAAGAACAAAATTGATTATGAGAAGGCTCACTTCAAGAAGAACATGGCTAAGCTCAGCGTGGCAGATGTTCAAATCTTCAAGAAGATGCTGCATAACCTCAAGGAAGAGTTCCACAAGAAGCACAATGAAGCTAAAGGCTCACAAGAGCGCATGAAGTACTTTGCTCAAAAATGTGTTCAAGCACACAATGAAGCTGAGAAGCACAAAGCTCTTGGGCGCCCTGGCATCAATCCCAGGATGGCTTCCAAACAAAACAAGCCTCCTGTGACACAAACTGAAGCACCAAGGCAGGAAGAACCTCGCATTGTCTTCCCTGCCAGCATGACAGGCTCGAAGCCAAAGGTCACCTCAGCAGCTTCAGAGCTGAAGAAGACAAGGGCAGTTGAAGCCGAAGCCAAGAAGCGCAAGCACAAGGATGCATCTGACGATGCCCTAAGTCTTCAAAGAAAGAGTGTGTTGCGGCCTCTCAGCTTCTCATTGTTGAACCCATCTCCGTCGCTCTTCCAGCTGCCACCAACCAAGATCAACGTATAGTGATCCACCAACCTGCTTCCACAGAGGCTCATGAAGATGAACAAGTTCCAGCTGCTGACCCCAACGCAGCCGAAGACATTGGTCATGAAGACAATGTAGTTGATGATGAAGTCCTTCCTCAGCTTGAGCACCAGTTGGTATCATCGCCTGCTCCAACAAGCAGTGAATACATTAGCATTGGTCATCCATTGACGCCAATTGCTCAAGATGATTCCTGGGCTGAGCGCCCGCAAGAAGACACCCCTGTTCAAGATGAGACACCCCATACTCCACTAGCTCAAGTTACCTATCTGGTACTTAATGACGACAACTACATGGAGACCACTCCATATCCAAAGGCGCTGCCTGTATTTCAACGGCTTTGCAAAGGTCTCAAGCCATCTGTCTCCATGTCCACCATTCTAGAAGAAGATTCACAAAAATCCAGCTTAGTGGCACGTCAAGTGTTCCCTGAAGAGAATCCTTCTGTGAAGGTTCAAGCGTCTGAAGCTAAAGCTGCTGAAGACATTCCGACTGCATCAGCCAAAGAAGAAGAAAGAAGAGAAGAAAGAGGAAGAGTTGCCACACCCCCTGCCACAGACCAATTCAATCTTGAGGAGAATGTGATTGTGCCAGACCCACCTGTTCTGGAACGAACGGAGGTTGAAAACACTAAGGCTGCCACAAACACTGCTACTGACGCCAATGACATTGTCATGGCCGAAGACAATGTGGATCTTAAAGCTAATGTGGTGCCTGAAGCCACTGTGAATGCTGATGCCCCTGTACCACCACCAAGGCCTCACACAATTGAATAGGCCTACGATCACGGCCAGCTTGTCACGGTGAGATGTCCCATTTTGGTTCCTCCCACAGCTCCCGGACAACAATATGACTATCATGTGGAGCAGCGACCACAAGTTCTGGAGCCAAAGCCTAGGCTGCCAAGGCTTCTAGGTGATGCTACATCACCAGGATCTTTCAGTGTCACCAGCTCCAGAGAACACAATACATTCTTTGACAGTGACAAGAACCCATACTCGAAGCCAAAGATCTCTTCTGATCACTTTTGGAGCCACCAACAGCGCAGCTACTACTCCTGTATCCTCTACAATCAAGATAGAATTTTTCCTCACATGTGTCTTGATTGTGAAGCTGTTGCTGGGCTGCCCTGTCTTGAAGAAGCACTGGACTGCTTTCGGGATGCTGGTCTTCTACCATTTACCACTGCCAAAGAGCACTGGAATGAAGAGCTTCTACTGCAGTTCTATGCTACTATTCACATTCGTGGCTACAACAGGTATCCGAAGACATGGATCCTCGAGTGGATAACAGGAGATGTGCACCATGAAGCCAAAGCTCAAGACATCATCGAGCTTACCTCCCTGCCCACTCCAAGTGAATTGTACGAGCCTGGTTGTCAGCGTCATAGAGAAGAACTGCAGAGTATTTTTCAGAGGCTTGAACCCAATATGAGTCAGATGCTTAGTATGATGAAGCCATTGCCTCAAGATGTTGAATATCCCAAGGAATTCTTCGTCAAGAACCTCGAGTACTTGCCCCGCATAGTCTATCATATACTGAGGCGTACTCTATGGCCAATCAAGGGACATTCTTCCGAAGCCAAACTTGAAGAAGCCATGAAGACTTTGGTATTTTATATTGTCAATGGCATCAGATTCAACTCCTAGGATTTCTTCATCAGACAACTTGCTGCATCTGGGATTAATCTATTTGGCCTGAAGTTTTATGCTCCATGGGTGATGCGCCTTGAAAGGGCTAGTTATCGACTAGAGGGGGGTGAATAGGCAATTTTTATGAAAGTCTTCAAAACATGAGAGTTTTGTAGACAAACAATATAAACACACTATTTGATTGCAGTGGAAGGTAGACTACCCTAGACAAGCCATAGTCAAGTATTCAATGAAGTGAAAGCATGAAGACTAATAGCAGCTAGGTAGTAAGGATCAGGATGGAAGATAGTATGAAGCCAATCAGAACAAGTAGTCACATAGTGAAGTCAGATAGATAATGCAAGCAGGCAATGACTTCACGAAGACAAACTGAAAGTAAAGAGAAGTAAGAGATAGAACCAGTGGCTTCAGAAGGACAGGGATTTGTTCGACTAGTTCCAGTAGATGTGACAACTGTATGTCTGGTTAGGGAGGCTGAGATTCAACTCAGAAGACCGCGTCTTCACCTTATTCCCCTTGAGCTAAGGACACTTAGTCCCCTCCCAATCACTCTGGTAAGTCTTCAAGGTAGACTTCCAAACCTTCACAGACTTCGTTCACCGGCAATCCACAATGGCTCTTGGATGCTCAGAACGCGACGCCTAACCAGCTGGAGGATTCATAGTCCTTAAGTGTAACAAGTCTTCAGATCACGCGGACAGAAAGTCTTCAGTGATGCCAAACACTCTTTGGGCTCTGGGTGGTTTGGGCTTTGTCCTCGCAAGGATTCTCTCTCGAAAGCTTCGGCGGTGGGTTGCTCTCAAATGACAAAAGCTGTGTACTAACTCTGAGCAGCCACCAATTTATGGTGTAGGGGGTGGGCTATTTATAGCCACTGGGCAACCCGACCGGATTTGTCCAAAATGACCCTGGGTCACTAAGGAACTGACACGTGTCGCAACGGTCAGATTTCAAACACACGCGGCAGCTTGACTTGGGCTACAAGTAAAGCTGAGTTATCCGACTCAGGATAAGATTTGCTCTCATTGTCTTCACTCAAAGGCCAAGGATTTGGTTGAGCATCACTTCAGTCACTCTGACTTTGTTCACTTGGACCCCACTTAATAGTGCGGTGGTTCCTATGACTCAACAAAGAAGAAAAAGAAACAACAAAACAACTAAGTCTTCGCAATCCATAGTCTTCACTCAATGTCTTCTCGTGGCATAGTCTTCAATGTGAATATCTTCACAGACCACCATCGTCTTCAATGTGTTCACACATTTTTAGGGATCATCTCCGGTAGGTAAACCGAATCAATGAGGGACTACTACCTGTGTTATCCTGCAATTCTCACAAACACATTAGTCCCTCAACCAGGTTTGTCGTCAATACTCCAAAACCAACTAGGGGTGGCACTAGATGCACTAGACAAACTAATTGAAGTTTTCAACGGGGATAAAAGTATGTGAAATTGTAAGTATTAAGATATTGTCTTCATAGATGGCAAAAAGGCTCCCCCTGAAGATGTGCATATGAATGTTTTGCGTTGGAATGCAAATGCACATGGCAGGTTGTACTTGTGGAGATCCTCTTCACCATATGAAGACAATACGTCATACATGAACTGATATACAGGAATAATGACATGCATAATGAAAAATGGACGTCTGTGGAATGAGTTTATGTGAGATTTATCATTGCATATGCGGAATTTATCATCGCATCACATAGAATAGCAGAAAAAGTAGCAGACGACCATCAAGTTTAAGTGTTACAACTCAAAGACCCAAATGTATCAAAATGAGAGTTGTAAGCACTAGGCAAAAATATCAACCACCCATCAGGACCCGCTTGAAGACTATGAACATATGCTTCTCCCCCTTTTGTCGGTAAGGACCAAAAAGGTTTGAAGACATAGTCTCTACTCGTTCCCATGAGGAGTAGGTGAAGTAGCAGGGTCGACGTTGAGGTTTGGTGGTGCAGAAGAACTTGGTGCAGTGTCGACATGCGCTAAGGTTGGAGGTGGTGAGGTAGCATCATCTGCGTCATCCAAGACTCTGGCATTCACAGTTGCTGCAGAGGAGGAGTACGCTGAATCTTCAAGAGACGGGGTTCTACGTAAGACAACATTCCTGGGAGGAGTGGAGTCGAACTTGAATCTCTCAGTGAAGCCACCGTCTTGAAGATCAGCTTCAGCACTTAGCAATGTCAGACTCTTCCAGGACCTTCGACAGGTTTCATGGGTGACAAAGTGATACGTCTCCAATGTATCTATAATTTTTGATTGCTCCATGCTACTTTATCTACTGTTTTGGACTATATTGGGCTTTATTTTCCACTTTTATATTATTTTTGGGACTAACCTATTAACCGGAGGCCCACCCCAGAATTGCTGTTTTTTTGCCTTTTTCAGTATTTCAAAGAAACAAAGTATCAAACGGAGTCCAAACGGAATGAAACCTTCGGGATGGTGATTTTCCAACCGAACGTGATCCAAGAGACTTGGACCCTACTCCAAGAAGCTTCCAAGGAGGTCACAAGGGTGGAGGGCGCGCCCCCCTGGGCGCGCCCCCTACCTCGTGGGCCCCTCAGAGCTCCACCGACGTACTCCTTCCTCCTATATATACCTACGTATCCCCGAACGATCAGAACAGGAGCCAAGAACATAATTCCACCGCCGCAACCTTCTGTATCCACGAGATCCCATTTTGACGCCTGTTCCGGAGCTCCGCCGAAGGGGGCATCCACCATGGAGGGCTTCTACATCAACACCATAGCCCCTCTGATGAAGTGTGAGTAGTTTACTTCAGACCTTCGGGTCCATAGCTAGTAGCTAGATGGCTTCTTCTCTCTTTTTGGATCTCAATATAATGTTCTCCCCCTCTCTCGTGGAGATCTATTCGATGTAATCTTCTTTTTGCGGTGTGTTTGTTGAGACCGATGAATTGTGGGTTTATGATCCAGCTTATCTATGAATAATATTTGAATCTTCTCTGAATTCTTTTATGTATGATTGAGTTATCTTTGCAAGTCTCTTCAAATTATCTTTTTGGTTTGGCCAACTAGATTGGTAGTTCTTGCAATGGGAGAAGTGCATGGCTTTGAGTTCAATCTTGCAGTGTCCTTACTCAGTGACAGAAAGAGTTGCAAGGCACGTACTGTATTGTTTCCATCGAGGATAACAAGATGGGGTATTTATCATATTGCATGAATTTATTCCTCTACATCATGTCATCTTGCTTAAGGCATTACTCTGTTTTTAACTTAATACTCTAGATGCATGCTGGATAGCGGTCGATGAGTGGAGTAATAGTAGTAGATGCAGAATCGTTTCGTTCTACTTGTCTCGGATGTGATGCCTATATACATGATCATACCTAGATAACCTCATAACTATACTCAATTCTATCAATTGCTCAACAGTAATTTGTTCACCCACCGTAGAATACTTATGCTCTTGAGAGAAGCCACTAGTGAAACCTATGGCCCCCGGGCCTATTCTCATCATATTAATCTCCATCACTTTATTTACTTGCTTTGCCTTTACTTTCTACTTTGCATCTTTATACCAAAAATACCAAAAATATTATCTCTATCAGATCTCACTCTCGTAAGTGACCGTGAAGGTACGAGGGACTTGCGCTTGACCTCCTACTGGATTGATACCTTGGTTCTCAAAAACTGAGGGAAATACTTACGCTACTGTGCTGCATCATCCTCTCCTCTTCGGGGAAAACCAACGCAAGCTCGAGACGTAGCACAAAGGCATTCTTGGTGGCAAGATTGCGAATGCGATTGGCATCCACCAAGAGGCTTTGCATTTGTCGCTTCATCCAGTAGTGATGCTTGTCATGTTTTTGATGCAAGGCCACGAGAAGCTCTTGGTCATTGAGCACACGAGATCTCTTCCGAGGCCTTGGAGCAATGGTGCTGTCAGTGGCTTTAGTGCATGCACGGCGAGTGTTGCCGGCCAGTGGATAAACACGAGAAGCAACCTGAACAGCTTCAACATGCTGGGAAAAGCTCTGACGATCTGCATTGTGAAGATATAGTGCTTCCTTGGCAGGGTCTGGGTAAATGGCTTCAATGGACATATCAACCTCTGGTAGAAATATGAGATGGTTACGAGCAGAGGGCTGATAGTCAATGGCAGAGTGAAGCTTGATCAGACGCATAATCCAAGGAGCATAGAATTTTAGACCAAAGATGTCAGACCCAGATGCAGCAAACTGGCGAATGAAGAAATCCTGAGTATTGAAGCTTTTCCCATTGAGAATATAGTAGACCAATGTCTTCATTGCACCTTCAAGCTTTGCGGAGGAGGAATGCCCTTTGATGGGCCATAGAGTTCGCCTAATGATGTGATAGATGGTGCGGGGCAGATACTCTAGGTCTTCAACAAGAAATTCCTTGGGATATTCAGCATCCTGGGCAGTGGCTTCATCATACTTAGCATCTGGCTCATGTTTGGCTCTGGCTTCTGAAAGATGCTCTCCAATGCATCACGGTGAAGCTGACAACCAGGTTCATACAGTTCGCATGGAGTGGAGAGGCCGGTAAGCTCAATGAGACCAAAGGCTTTGGCTTCATGATGAACATTGCATGTCATCCACTCAAGGACCCATGTCGTTGTATCCCTGTTGTAGCCGCGAATGTGGAGGGTTGCATAGAATTGCAGTAGAAGCTCTTCATTCCAATGTTCCTTGTCGGTGAAAAACTACAGAAGGCCAGCATCGCGAAAGCAGTCAAGGGCTTCTTCTAGGCAGGGCAGACCAGCAATGGCTTCAGTGTCCAGACGCATATGAGGAAATATGCGCTCCTGATTGTATAGAATACAGGAGTAGTAGCTGCGCTGCTGATAGCTCCAGAACGATCTGATGATATTCTTGGCTTGGAATATGGGTTCTTGGCAGTATCGAAGAAGGTGTTGTGTGCAATTAAGCCATTGACATTGAATGAGCCTGGTGCTGATGCAGTACCTGGGAACCTTGGCAGCCTTGGTTTTGGCTTCTGAACCTGAGGCATGTGCTCCACATGACAGTCAAACTGAGGTCCAGGAGCAGGCAGAGGAACTAGAATTGGCCATCTGACAGGAACAAGCTCGCCTTGGTAGAATGCATGCTCAATGGTGTGGGGCCTTGGAGGCGGAACAAGAGCAGTGGCATCAGCAGAGGCGTCAGGCTGCACATTCATTGCAGGAGCATCAGTGGCTTCAAGCACAGTGTTCATCACAGGCGCCACATTGTCTTCAGCCATGACGACGTCATTGGCTTTAGTAGTGTTGATGGTGGCCGCCTCAGGATGCTCAACCTCCACTTGAGTAGCTGGAGGGTCGGGCACAGACACGTTCTCTTCGAGAACAACTTCTTGGGTGGTAGGGGGAGTAGCAACATGCTCTTCTCCTTGTCTTTCTTCGGCTGATGCAGCCGGATTGTCTTCAGCAACATTGGCTTCGGACAAGGGAACCGTCATAGAAGGATTATCTTCAGGGAACACTTGACGTGTCACTTAGCTAGACTGGTTTGAGTCTTCTTCTGTGATGGTAGTCATGGAGAAAGATGGCTTGAGACCTTTGTGATGTCATTGAAACACGGGCGACGCCTTTGGCGAGGGTGTGGTCTCCATGTAATTATCATCATTCATCAACGGACTGGTGACTTGCGCTGGTGGAGGACAGGGTGTACTTGGTGAATCTTGACTTGGAGTTGGCATCAAAGGACGACCAATACTGATGAGCTTGCTGTTCGTGAGAACAGGCGATGATACCATTGGGTGCTCAATCTGAGGAAGGACTTCATCATCTTCTACATTGTCGTGAGGACCAATGTCTTCAGTCGCGATGGGGTCAATGACTGGAACTTCTTGAGCTTCAGGAGCCTCTGTGGAAGCATACTCATGGACTATCAACTGACGCTCTTGATTGTCAGGTTCAGGGTGAGCAAAAGCAATGGGTTCAACTATAAGGGGCTCTGTGGGAGCATCCCGATCTCTCTTCTTGGTTTTTCTCTTCTTGGGGGGTGGTGCATCATTAGTGGTGCGCTTGATTTTTCGCTTTCTAACTTCGGCTTCAGCTACCTTGGTTTTCTGCTGATCTGAAGCCACTGAGAGGACCTTAGGCTTCGAGCCTGTCATGCTGGCAGGGAAGATAATGTGAGGTTCTTCCCGCCGTGGAGCTTCAGTTTGGGCCACAGTATGCTTCTTCTTCTTCTTGGCAGCCATCTTGGGGTCAATGCCAGGACGCCCAAGAGCCTTGCGCTTTTCAGCTTTGTTGTAAGCCTGAACACACTTGGGAGCAAGATTTTCCATGTGCTCTCTTGAGCCTTTGGCTTCCTCACGTTTCTTGCGAAACGCCTCCTTGAGGTCATTCATCATCAGCCTGAATTTTTGGACATCAGCCACACTAAGCTTGGCCACATGCTTCTTGAACTGCTCTTTCTCAAAGTCAATTTTGTGCTTCAATTCAACAATTCGCTGAGCCAGAGCCAACTCAGGAGCAATTGCGCCTTGAAAGGAGACGCTGATGCCAATGGGGAGTTGAAGATCATCAAAACTGAGATCTTGATTGTCGAACCACTTATCAATGAAATTGTGCAAGATATTCTCTTCGAAGAGGGGCAGATCATTGCAGATCTCCGCCTCTTGCTTGCTCTTGATCAGCTGCTCAAGAGCATCATTGCCAAATTCTTCATCTGAAGACAGATCAATGGCTTCAGATTCATTCCTCAGAACGGCAGCTGGTGTTAGTGCTTGACTGGATCTCTGAACAGTTTTCCTCTATGGCTTCTCACGCTTCTTTGATATGCGAGAGAGATCTTCAGAGGTGTTGCTGGGAGCAGGAGGGGCAGTCGCCAATGGCTTCACTCGAGAAGCTTTTGGAGCAGCAGATGATTTTGAAGCTTTAGCCTTCTTTTGCTTCTGCGACTTTGGAGTGGGAGCTGGAGCCTCATCAGTGTCAGCACCATCATCAGAATGATCCACTTTTGCACCTTGGACAACAATGTGTGTGATGAGGCCTGCAAGGTTGTAGAAGGGGCTGATCCTGTTCTCATTGGCTTCATAGGTGCCATCATCCCGAGGTGAAGAAGGACCAGGGTTGAAGTCAAGTCCTAGAGCCTTCTTGTTCTTCGCAGCTGAGTCTTTGGCGAATTGGTAGTTGCGCTTGAACAGATGGTCTTCACGGCACCACAGCAGAGAAGAAGAGTCAGCGTTCTCTGGCTGCGGTCCGCGAATCATGCACGGATAGAATTCTCGTTGAATGGCTTCAGGAAGGGATTGGGGTTGAAGATTTTTGTACATGATATCTCCCCAGGGTCCTTTGATGGCATTCTTCTCTGCATATTCTTCAGTGACGAAGCGGTACTTGAACAATTCCTCAGCCCAATATCTTCGAATCCACTAGATTCGATTCTTGTGGCCGGTATAGGTTTCCTCGGGGTATATTTTGTACAGCTCGTGCAAATCTGGAGGCAAATCCTTGGAAGTGTTACCACGGCGCTGTCTACCTCCCTTTCGTGCTGACTTCTCAGTTGCCATGAAGCTTGAACTGAAAGGCTTCAGTACTTGCAATGGCTTCAGACGGCTGGTCAGACAAGAACTGGCTTCAGGTGAATTGATGTGACTCTATAAGAATTCTGCAAACGAATGCAGAATATGAGAACCAAGGGATTCTCCCACGGACATGTACCTGTGATAGCATTAGAGGTGCAAGGGAAGGGGAAGAGGTCATATGCATTCTCAGAAGATTTTGAAGATAAATCAGTTTGAAGACATTGACCTCATAACGCGAAGACATTCACTTATTTGATGAGAGTTGGTTCCAGAGTTGTACAAATCCAAGAATAAGTACAAGTGAGGAATCTAACTTGTAAAGAAGCATAAGTGAATAGACTAGGCAGAATATGAGATGCAGAATGAGATAGATTCAAGTTTGGAGATCTAGAAACCACTTTTGGTAAGGACGGATGAATCTATCAGATCGAAAAGATGGTAAAAAGGGAAATTTAATTACCACATGAAGAACTGCTAGACGGAGCGAAGGTGGAGGCCGAGCAGTTCGATCTCCCATGCCCTAACTTGGCGACGGAAGACACCTATGGCAACGGCGGAGAGGACGAGGTCCGCGGCCGGCGTGAGGACGGCGTCGAAGAAGTCACGGCAGCTAAGCGCTTCGCCGTTGGCGTCGTCGAGAGCTAGCAGAGGCACTAGGGTTTGCGAGAGGTGGCAAGGAGGAAGAAGACTGTTTGACCGAGACGTGACGGGTATTTATAAGGAAAGAGACGGCACAGTGCAATTACGTAGGTGCCCCTGGTGGTTCACATCTCACGGACACGTGGCAAGCATGCAACACCTTGGGAGTTGTTCCATGTTCCCACGCACGCCTGGATTGTCGGGGTGGTCATTCTGAATTCTCCGGGTTTCAGGCAAATAGGATATAGCATTAAAAACAGATATAAATGTTTGTCAGATTGACTTCGGCTGGCAAGGTCTCAGTGAAGACAATCGAAAGTTTTCAATAGAATGCATATGATTTGGACAGATAGAGTTGAGAGAGAAGCATAGATAGGTTAGGGTCCGATCACATTCACTTAGTTCAAAAGATTCAACACGAAGCCATAGCTATAAGTGAATGTTGTAGAGGACAGAACACAAATAAATATATATATAGATAGTATAAGGCCAAATCAATCAATTGAAGATAAACTTGAATATAAGCCAAGGATGAATATGAATCCAATATGAGAACTGTGCAAACATAATGCCAAGAGAAACACTTCAAACAAAATTTTGGTGGTGGCGTTACCCACCGTATAGGAAGTATTAGACCCAGACACGGCGCAAAATTATCGTGGCGCTCCGAAGTCAAAGTCCGCATTACTATATTCACACTTAGAGTGTATTCCTTCATTGATTTAAGATATACATTACTTCGAGTGTTCCACATCTAAGTCATCAAAATGCATAAGTGTTAGGATGTGTGCCTAATCACAAGACATTTGAGGATTCCAAGATATTTAGCTCACAGCGCAACTTGCAAAATCTTTTCTCGTCCAAGGGCTTTGTGAAGATATCAGCCAACTGCTCTTCTGTCTTGACGTGAGTGATATCAATATCTTCCTTCATAACATGATCTCTGAGAAAGTGATGACGAATTTCAATGTGCTTTGTCTTCGAGTGCTGAACTGGGTTGTTGACAATCTTGATGGCACTCTCATTATCACAGTAGAGAGGCACATTCTTCAGATGGATACCATAGTCCTTGAGAGTTTGCTTCACCAGAGAAGCTGAGCACATCAAGATCCAGCGACAATGTATTCAGATTCAGCAGTGGAGAGAGATACACAGTTCTGCTTCTTTGAAGACCAGCAGACAAGGGATCATCCCAGAAAATGACATGTGCCTGATGTGGACTTGCGATCAACCTTGTCACTAGCATAATCAACATCTGAGAATCCAACTAGATCAAACTCTGAGCCCTTTGGATACCATAATCCAAGTGTTGGGGTGTAAGCCAAATATCGAAGAATTCGCTTCACAGCTAAGTGATGCGATTCCTTTGGTGCCACTTGGAACCGGGCACACATGCAAACACTAAGCATTATATCAGGCCTAGATGCACATAAGTAAAGCAAAGAACCAATCATGGAGTGGTATACCTTTTGATCGAACTCTTTACCATTATCGTCGGGACCCAGATGACTTTTGGTAGGCATTGGCGTCGTGTATCCTTTGCAGTCTTGCATTCCAAACTTCTTCAGGCAATCTTTGAGATATTTTTCTTGAGATATGAAGATGCCGTTGCGTTGTTGACGGATTTGGAGACCCAAAAAGAACTTCAGCTCGCCCATCATGGACATTTGATATTGCTCTTGCATCATGTGACCAAATTCATCACTGTATTTCTTGTTGGTGCAGCCGAAGATAATGTCATCCACATAGATTTGGCACACAAATAGTTCACCATCATATGTCTTCATGAAGAGTGTAGGATCTAGTGAACCAGATTTGAAGCCTTTGCTCTTTAGGAAGTCTTTGAGCGTGTCATACCAAGCACGAGGGGCTTGTTTGAGGCCATACAATGCCTTATTGAGCTTGTATACCATATCAGGTTGTTTTGGATCTTCAAAGTCAGGAGGTTGTGCGACATATACTTCTTCTTCTATCTTTCCATTGAGAAAGGCGCTCTTCACATCCATTTGATACAGAATGATATTGTGATGGTTTGCATAGGCTAGCAGTATGCGAATGGCTTCAAGTCTTGCCACAGGAGCAAATGTTTCATCAAAGTCAATTCCTTCCACTTGAGTGTAACCTTGCGCAACCATACGAGCCTTGTTTCTGACCACTTGACCATGCTCATCTTGCTTGTTGCGATATATCCATTTGGTGCCAATGATATTGTGCTTCCGAGGATCAGGACGCTTGACCAATTCCCACACATTATTCAGCTCAAACTATTGAAGCTTTTCTTGCATAGCTTGAATCCATTCAGGTTCCATGAAGGCTTCATCAACTTTCTTGGGTTTAGAGATTGAGACAAATGCAAAATGCCCACAGAAGTTGGTTTGCTGTGTTGCTCTTTGAGTTGCTTTTGAACGAGTGAGTGGACCAGGTGCATTCAAGCTGTCAATTATCTTCTCAATCTGAACTTCATTTGCAACACGAGGATGAGCAGGACGAAGATTTTGGTCTTGCTGAGCAATGTCATCATTTGGGGGATTGTCTTCAGGCTAAGCATTGTCTTCAGGTTGATTAGGTGCAGAAATGACAAGTTCCTCTTCAGATTGATTCTCAGAGGGTATGATATCTCCAATTCCCATCTGCTTGATAGATTCACTTGGAGGTGCTTCATCTAGCACATTTGGCAGGTGCTCTCTTTGCGAGCCGTTAGTCTCATCGAACCGCACATCCACAGTTTCAACCACTTTATAGTGAAAGAGGTTGAAGACTCTGTAGGAGTGCGAATCCTTTCCATAACCAAGCATAAAACCTTCATGTGCTTTCGGTGCAAATATTTAAGTGTGATGTGGATCCTTGATCCAGCACCTAGCACCAAATACTTTGAAGTAGCTTACATTTGGCTTCTTACCAGTTAGGAGCTCAAAGGATGTTTTCTTCAGAAGCTTGTGAAGATAAACACGGTTGATGATGTGGAAAGCAGTGTCAATAGCTTCAGGCCAGAACTTTCGTGGAGTCTTGTACTCATCAAGCATCGTTCGGGCCATCTCAATGAGAGTTCTGTTCTTGCGCTCGGCGATGCCATTCTGCTGAGGTGTATAAGGAGTAGAGAACTCATGTGTGATACCAAGTGTATTGATACGTCTCCAACGTATCTATAATTTATGAAGTATTCATGCTATTATATTATCCATCTATGATGTTTTATATGCATTTATATGTCATTTTATATGATTTCTGGGACTTACCTATTAACCTAGAGCCCAGTGCCAGTTTCTGTCTTCTCCTTGTTTTTGTGTTTTACAGAAAAGGGATACCAAACGGAGTCCAATTGACGTGCCAATTTTTGAGGATTTTTTATGGACCAAAAGAAGACCGCGGAGCATCAAAGTTGGGCCAGAAGAGTCCCGGGCTGCCCACGAGAGTGGGGCCCGCGCCCTCCCCCCTAGGGCGTGGCCCCCTATCTCGTGGACAGCCCGGAGACCTCCCTGACGTGAAACCAACGCCAAAAATTCCTATAAATAGAGAAACCTTCGGGAATTAACCTAGATCGGAAGTTCCGCCGCCGCAAGCCTCTGTAGCCACGAGAAATCAATCTAGGCCCTCGCTGGCACCCTGCCGGAGGGGCCATCATCACCGGAGGCCATGGAGGAGGATCTCGGAGGGGCCATCATCTCCATGAAGGCCTAGGAATAGTGGGGGAAAGCCATGGAGGAGGAAGCACAAGGGGGAGAAACTCTCCTCCTCTCTCTTGGTGGCACCGGAGTGCCATCGGGAGGGGAATCATCGCCGTGGTGATCGTCTTCATCAACATCACCATCATCATCACCACCCTCATCTCTTTTATGCGGTCCACTCTCCCGCACCCCGTTGTAATCCCTACTTGAACATGGTGCTTTATGCTTCATATTATGATCCAATGATGTGTTGCCATCTTATGATGTTTTGAGTAGATATCTTTTGTCTTTGAGTTGATTGATGATCTAGATTGGTATGAGTTGTATGTTTTATTTTGGTGCTGTCCTATGGTGCCCTCCGTGTCGCGCAAGCGTGAGGGATTCCCGTTATAGGGTGTTGCAATATGTGCATGATTCACTTATGGTGGGTTGCGTGAGTGACTGAAACACAAACCCGAGTAAGGGGGTTGTTGTGTATGGGATAAAAGATGACTTGATGCTTTAATGCTATGGTTGGGTTTTACCTTAATGAATCTTTAGTATTTGCGGATGCTTGCTAGAGTTCCAATCATAAGTGCATATGATCCAAGTAGGAAAAGTATGTTAGTTTATGCCTCTCCCTCATATGAAATTGCAATGACGACTATCGATCTTGTTAACAATTGCTTAGGACAATTCCGCACATCGATCCACCATTATTCCACACTCGCTATTTATATTATTTAGTAATATATTCTAACTTTATGATAACAGCACCTACTTCTATATTTTAGCTCGCCGATATCATACAAAGCTATCCTCTTTATACCCACAACACGGTTTTATCTCTTGTTTCTAGTTGGAAGCAAACGTTCGGTGCACGTTGAGTCGTATCAGTGGCAGATAGGGCTTGATCTTACCTTTAGCTCCTTGTGGGTTCGACACTCCATACTTATCACTTCCACCTTTGGGAATTGCTATGATGATTCCCTGCACTTGGGGATTATCAAGCTCTTTTCTGGCGCCGTTGCCGGGGAGCAATAGCGTGGGGTTGATATTTTCGTGTGTGCTTGTTTGCTTTCTTCACTAAGTAGATTTTGTTTTCCCTTTTTTGTTTCTGTTTAGATGTGGGTGAATTTTAGAAAAAATGAAAATACCAAAAAAATATTTACTTGCCTCTCATGCCTAAAAAGTTTTTCAAAAAGAGAAGTGATTGGAAAGTTATGCATTGAAGAAGTGAGGGTCGACCTTGAGCACTTGTGTTCATGCTCACGGAAACAATGTTGATTTTTTCATGGAAGTTTCTCTGTAAATAATTATCCCCTTGTATATATCCATTGTATTATAAAAATAATGTGCCAAGCTTTGGTTTTAGTATGATAAGATTGCTTGCTTACTATGGGCAGAACAAAAACAGAAACTTTGGCTGTAGTGCGTGAATTTACATTTTTTACTGGAAAGTCAAATGGGTCTGAAACGTTTTGCACATTACTTCTGTACAAATTGTTCAAATTTTCAAATTTATTTCATAATTTTTGGAGTTACAGAAGTTTACTAAACTTCCAGATTACTACAGACTGTCCTGTTCTTAACAGATTCTGTTTTTCGTGTGTTGTTTGCTTATTTTGATGCACCTATGGCTAGTATGTAGGGAGTTAATTACAATACCTTAAAGTGGTAGTTTGCTTTATTACACTAACGGATCTCACAAAGTTTTTGTTTAAGTTTTTGTGAATGAAGTATTTGAAGAACGAGGAGTTACCGATGTGAGAAGAATAAAGAGAGACAAGAGTTCAAGATTGGGGATGCCCAAGGCACCCCAAGTAAATATTTCAAAGGATACTCAAGCATCTAAGCTTGGGGATGCCCCGGTTGGCATCCCATCTTTCTTCTTCAATATACCTCGGTTTTTATTTTGTTCACATTGTTTGTGTCCTTTGTGTTTTTGTTTTTCTTTAAGAATCATGCTAGTATGAGATAGCTCTTCATTGATTTATAGAATACTTCATGTTCTTCACTTATATCTTTTAAGTATGGTCTTATAGAATTGCTCTTTGTGCTTCACTTAAATCGTTTGAGTATGGTTTTATAAATGCTTCGTACGCTTCACTTATATATTTCGAGCTTGGATATTGGTTGTAGAATGCTCCATGAACTTCACTTATATCTTTTGGAGTATGAATAACACTATAATTTAAAGTGGGTTTGGAAGAGCGTCAACTTTAGGAATTAGTGATCCCACTATCTTAGAGGGTGTTGAATCTTCGTACGAAATTTATGAAAGTGGATTTGGAAGAGTGTCAACTTTAGTAAGTATTCCACTATTTCGGAAGAGGCTCCAATTGAGTATGAGAACAAAGTAGCTGTCCATGATGCTACTGAGGGAGGAATATGTGTTTGTAGGAGTTGCAATAATATCAAGTTTCCTCTCTATGTGCTTAAAGTTTTGAAGTTATACTTGTTTTGCCTTCCTATGCTAGTTAAATTTTGTTCCTATAAATTGTGTGCTCACAAAATCCCTAGGCATAGGAAGTGAGTTAGATTTAAATGTGCTAGTCATATTCTTCATGATGCTCTCTTTGTGTTTCAAATCTTTTCTTTTATGCGAGCATCATTGAAATCATCATGCCTAGCTAAAAGGCATTAAAGAAAAGCTCTTGTTGGGAGACAACCCAATATTTATCCTTACTGTTTTTGTGTTCCCACATGATTAAGCTACTGTAGTAATCATGTTTTATGCTTTTTGTTTCAATAAAGTTCCAAGTAAGACCTTTGGGAAGACTTGGGTGAAAGTTAATGTGATCTTGCTGTAAAAACAGAAACTTTGCGCTCATGAGATTAGCTGTAATTTTTTTTACAGAAGAGTGATTTTGAGTTGATTCTTTTTTCAGAAGATTAATATACAAATTCCTCACGTCCACCAATTTATTTCATAATTTTTTGAGGAGCAGAAGTATGGTTATTGTTCAGATCATTACAGACTGTTCTGTTTCTGACAGATTCTGTTTTCATTGCATAGTTTGCTTGTTTTCTAGTTTCTATGGCATATATTTCTCAATATAAATTGTAGAAATGATATGGTAAAGTAAGCATTATGTGAAAACAATTATGAACCTTGTCTTTTACAGTACCAAAGTGCATGGTTTACTCTTTATCATACTAACCTATCTCATGAAGTTCCATTAAGTTTTGTGTGATTGAAGTTTTCAAGTTTTGGGTGAGATATCGATATGAGGAGAATAAGGAGTGGAAATAACCTAAGCTTGGGGATGCCCAAGGCACCCCAAGGTAATATTCAAGGAAGACTCAAGCGCCTAAGCTTGGGGATGCCCCGGAAGGCATCCCCTCTTTCGTCTTCAAAACTATCGGTACACCTTACTCGGAGCTATATTTTTATTCGTCATATGATATGTGTTTTACTTGGAGCGTCATTTTATTTTGTTAGTATTAGCTTGCTATTATTTAGAATAGTGTTTTGCATCTTTATTTTCAAAAAAAATGTCAAGGATAGCCTCTACCATGCTTATTTTGCTAGTATACATGTTGCTGTTTGAAAACAGAAAGTTTACCGCTGTTGCAAAAATTCCCTAGAAAATTCAGAGCATGATATAATGTTGAAACTTTTTTCATAATGAGCTCTGATAAATATACTACAGTGGGAATTTTCTCTCATAATTTTTGGAGTTAGGGAAGTATTGATACTCTTGCATTCTTTACAGGCTGTACTGTTTTGACAGATTGCTGTTATGTTTGCATTGTTTGCATATGTTTGCTTGTTTAATGATTCTATTTGAGGATAGGAGTATTAAATATGCAGAGGCATTTAGTATGCAATATTGAATAATAATTCTAGTGATTTGTTACAGTAGAAAATGATAAGGTTTTGCATTGGTTTATACTAACCTATCTCACGACTTCTTGTTGAGTTTGGTGTGGATGAAGCTTTTGATAAAAAGAGAAACCATGATATGAGAAGAATTAAGGAGACACAAAAGTTCAAGCTTGGGGATGCCCAAGGCACCCCAAGATAATATTCCAAGAAGTATCAAACATCTAAGCTTGGGGATCCCCCGTTAGGCATCCCACCTTTCTTCTTCAACAACTATCGGTTAGTATCGGTTGAACCTAAGTTTTTGCTTCTTCACATGAGTTGTGCTATCCTTGAAATGTCATTTTATTTTGTTTTACTTGCTGTTTGAATAAAATCATTGGATCTGAAATTTTGAATAGAAAAGGAACCCTCCCATGGCTAGTTAATTATTTGCCTACTCAGTATCCTTCACTCATATCTTTTGGAGTAGTTTGTCATTTACTCACGCGCTTCATGTATATCCTATGAGTAAATGGGGGAATGAATTGAATGTCATGAATCTGAACTTTTATATGTTTCATATGCTTATAAAATGGTTAGTGATGACTTCACACATAGAAAGTATGAGGCATAAAAGTTGTTGAGAGTTGGCAAACATAGTTTTGGTCATTGTTGCAATTAATAAGAAGTAATAAGGAAAGAGAGGTTCACATACAAATATATTATCTTGGACATATTTTATGATTGTGAAGCACTCATTAAGTATGACATGCTAAAAGAGTTGATGTTGGACAAGGAAGACAACGTAATGGTTTATGTTTTCCGACATCTCAGTTAAAGTATATTGTCATTGACCTTCCAAACATGTTGAGCTTGCCTTTCCCCCTCATGCTAGCCAAATTCCTTGCACCAAGTAGAGATACTACTTGTGCTTCCAAATACCCGTAAACCCAGTTTTGCCATGAGAGTCCACCATACCTACCTATGGATTGAGTAAGATCCTTCAAGTAAGTTGTCATCGGTGCAAGCAATAAAAATTGCTCTCTAAATATGTATGACTTATTAGTGCGGATAAAATAAGCTTTGTACGAACTTGTTGTGCAAGTAATAAAAGCGACGGACTACGTAATAAAGGTCCACATACAAGGGGAAATATAAAGTGATGTTCTTTTGCATTAAGATTTTGTGCATCAACCCTAAACGCGCATGACAACCTCTGCTTCCCTCTGCGAAGGGCCTATCTTTTACTTTATGTTTTTACTTTATGTTTGAGTCAAGATGATCCTCACCTTTACCTTTTTCATTTTTTCCTTTGGCAAGCTCTTCTTGTTTGAAAGATCATGATATATATATCCAATTGGATGTAAGTAGGCATAGGCTATTATTGTTGACATCACCTAAAGGTGAATACGTTGGGAGGCAACACGATAAGCCCCTATATTTCTCAGTGTCTGGCTGAAACTCTATAACCACAAGTATTGCGTGAGTGTTAACAATTATAGGAGACTACGAGATAGTTGAGTATGTGAACTTGCTGAAAAGCTCTATTCTTGACTCTTTCTGATGTTATGATAAATTGCAATTGCTTTAATGACTGAGATTATAGTTTGTTAGTTCTCAATGAAGTTTCTGAACCATACTTGACATTGTGAATAGATTGTTACTTGATCGTGAAAAGTTTTATGAGATAAGCTACTATTATGACACATATTGATGCTAGAAAAGGTGATTGAAATTATCATTGATCAAAGTTGTGCACCTTCTAGCATTCACACTTCATAAATTATTTCTTTTATCATTTACCTACTCGAGGACGAGCAGGAATTAAGCTTGGGGATGCTCATACGTCTCCAACGTATCTATAATTTATGAAGTATTCATGCTATTATATTATCCATCTATGATGTTTTATATGCATTTATATGTCATTTTATATGATTTTTGGGACTAACCTATTAACCTAGAGCCCAGTGCCAGTTTCTGTTTTCTCCTTATTTTTGTGTTTTACAGAAAAGGGATACCAAACGGAGTCCAATTGACGTGCCAATTTTTGAGGATTTTTTATGGACCAAAAGAAGACCACGGAGCATCGGAGTTGGGACAGAAGAGTCCCGGGCTGCCCACGAGAGTGGGGGCCGCGCCCTCCCCCCTAGGGCGTGGCCCCCTATCTCGTGGACAGCCCTGAGACCTCCCTGACGTGAAACCAACGCCAAAAATTCCTATAAATAGAGAAACCTTCGGGAATTAACCTAGATCGGAAGTTCCGCCGCCGCAAGCCTCTGTAGCCACGATAAATCAATCTAGGCCTGGCACCCTGCCGGAGGGGGCCATCATCACCGGAGGCCATGGAGGAGGATCTCGGAGGGGCCATCATCTCCATGAAGGCCAAGGACTAGAGGGGGAAAGCCATGGAGGAGGAAGCACAAGGGGGAGAAACTCTCCTCCTCTCTCTTGGTGGCACCGGACTGCCATCGGGAGGGGAATCATCGCCGCGGTGATCGTTTTCATCAACATCACCATCATCATCACCACCCTCATCTCTTTTACGCAGTCCACTCTCCCGCACCCTGCTGTAATCCCTACTTGAACATGGTGCTTTATGCTACATATTATGATCCAATGATGTGTTGCCATCTTATGATGTTTTGAGTAGATATCTTTTGTCTTTGAGTTGATTGATGATCTAGATTGGTACGAGTTGTATGTTTTATTTTGGTGCTGTCCTATGGTGCCCTCCGTGTCGCGCAAGCTTGAGGGATTCCCGCTGTAGGGTGTTGCAATACGTGCATGATTCACTTATAGTGGGTTGCGTGAGTGACTGAAACACAAACCCGAGTAAGGGGGTTGTTGCGTATGGGATAAAAGAGGACTTGATGCTTTAATGTTATGGTTGGGTTTTACCTTAATGAATCTTTAGTATTTGCGGATGCTTGCTAGTGTTCCAATCATAAGTGCATATGATCCAAGTAGGAAAAGTATGTTAGTTTATGCCTCTCCCTCATATGAAATTGCAATGACGACTATCGATCTTGTTAACAATTGCTTACGACAATTCCACACATCAATCCACCATTATTCCACACTCGCTATTTATATTATTTAGTAATATATTCTAACTTTATGACAACAGCACCTACTTTTATATTTTAGCTCTCCGATATCATACAAAGTTATCCTCTTTATACCCACAACACGGTTTTATCTCTTGTTTCTTGTTGGAAGCAAACGTTAGGTGCACGTAGAGTCGTATCAGTGGCAGATAGGGTTTGAGAGAATATTTATCTTACCTTTAGCTCCTTGTGGGTTCGACACTCCATACTTATCACTTCCACCTTTAGGAATTGCTATGATGATTCCTTTCACTTGGGGATTATCATGTATCCAGATAGAGGTCGAGGCCAGTGTGCTTCAACTCAGTGTCGTTGTCGCTTCTGATGTGCTTGATCTTGATGCCATAGTTCGTCATGGCACGATTGGCAAACCGTCTGAAGACATCATGCACTTCAGTCTTGTAGAGGATTATATGCACCCAAGTATATCTAGAGTAATCATCAACAATTATGAACCCATAGAGGCAAGCAGTAGCAGTGGGTGTAGAGTAGTGAGTAGGGCCAAATAGATCCATGTGAAGCAGCTCGAAGGGTTGAGATGTAGTCATGATAGTCTTCGAGAGATGCTTGGCCCTAGTCATCTTTCCAGCTTCGCAGGCGCCACACACATGGTCCTTCTTGAACTTGACGCCTTCGATGCCCACGTCATGCTTCTTCTTTGCGAGAGTGTGCAAGTTCTTCATGCCAGCATGTCCTAGCCTTCGATGCCAGAGCCAGCATTCTGAAGCCTTTGCTAGAAAATATACGGCCATCCGTGGTCCTGCTGAGAAATCTACCATATATAGATCGTCTTTCTGATACCCTTCAAAGACTAGAGACTTGTCAGATTCCATTAGTACAAGGCATCGATATTTTACAAATAGCACAATCATGTTTAAGTCACAAAGCATTGAGACAGACATTAAGTTGAAACCAAGGGATTCAACAAGCATCACTTTATCCATGTGCTGATCCCTTGATATTGCAACTCTGCCTAGACCCAATATCTTGCTTTTACCAGTGTTAGCAAATGTGATGTGACTTTTGTCTGATGGACGTAGCGTTGAATCCATCAGAAGACTTTGATCGCCCATCATGTGGTTAGTGCATCCACTGTCCATAATCCATTCTGAAGTACGAGGTGTCATAGCCTACAGTGCAGTTTGGGGATAGGCTTCACCAAGCGAGTTGTGAAGCATAAACATTTGACAAACAAGTGGAACATGAAAATTCAGATCTTGGTTAGGATAGATAGCGTGAGTATCAAGGAATCCTGGAACGAAATACATAGTAAGACCATTAGGGCATTTTATCTTGTGCCCTACAAGATGTTTAAGGTCCCCAGCATTAGTTTTGGACGCCTTTGATTTCCGGCTGGAGACCTTTCCCTGCAAAAGAGAGTTAAGTTTTCTTAACCACCCACATTTTCAGGGGTGGCTTAGAAGCAATGAGTCTAAGTGCAGCATCTGAGAACTCCGGCTTTGGGGCCCTAGTAAATAGCCTTGAGGAGGTGAATAATACTCATAGGAATAAGCAGAAAAATTCTTTATTTTATGAACATAGCGGTTTGAGGAAACACGCTCATATTCATGGGTCTGAGTATGATTTCCCTGCAAAACATTGCCGTTAGGGTGACTCAGATGAGTCCTAGGTCTATATGAAGCTTTTGGACCATATGAAGCCTTTGGTATGGGATTTGTCTTCTTCACAAGTGGTGTCATGATGACATTCACTAGAAGATTCTCAAGACAACTTTTGGGAACCCATATCTTCTTCATAGGTGGCCCATTCCTGCAGTTAGTACCAATATACCTGGCAAACACTTCACCATTCTGATTCTTAAACAGTTTGTAGTTTGCATCAAAGGATTCATCAATGATAATGGGGTTAGCACAAGTGAAACCAGATAAGGTGGATGGATCAACTAGAGGTTCCTTTGCAGCAACCACTGTGGTTTTGGGGTACTGCTCAGGTGTAAGTGCATCTAGTGCCACCCCTAGTTGGTTTTGGAGTATTGACGACAAACCTGGTTGAGGGACTAATGTGTTTGTGAGAATTGTAGGATAACACAGGTAGTAGTCCCTCCTTGATTTGGTTTACCTACCAGAGATGATCCCTAAAAATGTGTGAAGACATTGAAGACAATGGTGGTCTGTGAAGATATTCACATTGAAGACTATGACACGAGAAGACATTGAGTGAAGACTATGGAGCGCGAAGACTTAGTTGTTTCGTTGTTTCCTTTTCTTCTTTGTTGAGTCATAGGAACCACCGCACTGTTAAGTGGGGTCCAAGTGAACAAAGTCCGAGTGACTGAAGTGATGATCAAACCAAATCCTATGTCTTCGAGTGAAGACAATGAGAGCAAATCTTATCCTGTGTCGGATAAGTCAGCTTTACTTGTAGCCCAAGTCAAGCTGCCGCGTGTGTTTGAAATCTGACCATTGCGACACGTGTCAGTTCCTTAGTGACCCAGGGTCATTTCGGACAAATCCGGTCGGGTTGCCCAGTGGCTCTAAATAGCCCACCCCCTACACCATAAATTGGTGGCTGCTCAGAGTTAGTACACGGCTTTTATCGTTTGAGAGCAACCCATCGCCGAAGCTTTCGAGAGAGATTCCTTGTGTCCTGGAATTGTCACGTCACATATCCTAGTGAAAGGACTTAGTCGTAGAGACATCACAACTAGGAAGCTTGAAGGGGTTAATCAGGACAAGTCACACGAGAGGTTTATACTAGTTCGGCCCCTTACGGTGAAGGTAGGCCTACGTCTAGTTGGGTTGGTATTGCTTGATGTTTCGATGACCAGGGAGCGAGATATGCTATGCCCGGTTCTCGATGAGTTGTTTCTTGCCCTAAGCCGCCAGCGGGTCGTCCCTTATATACACGGGTGGACGCCCTGCGGCCTACAGAGTCCCGGCCGGCTCATAGACAGTGTCCGGCTCGGTGACTAGTTAAGTCTACCTTATGTTACAAGTCATATCATCATGGTGGTTTCCCACTATGGGCCTTAAGCCGCCTGTGGGCCTTAGACCCTTTATTGAACCGCCATCTTCATGCTTGGTCTTGGGCTTCTTTCTGATGAATCTTCTCTGCGTAACCCGGCCCCTCCTGGGCGGCTTACACAAATAGTTATATCCCCAACATTAGGCCCCAGATTGATTTGAACCGGTTCATGTCAATCTCAAAATACCTTAAGAAATAAGCCTTCAGTCTTCTGTCTGTGCAAAAGGGTTTAACCCGCCATGACGTCATCTTCTGGATCCACGTTAACCCGCCGTGACGTCGTCTCCAATTAAATCCTTATTTTATCCTGCTATATCTTCAACGGATCTTTGCCTTTACTGATTGTCCCGAAACCCAAGGCGTCGGGGTCGCTGGATAATAATATCCAATCTCCTCGTTTCTTGCACCGTCCCGGTCGGCCCTTCCCCATAAATAGGCTCGACCTAGGTCTTCTTCATTTTCTCCCTCAGTCTTTTGTCTCCTTCCTCTCGCTATCTCTCTGCCGCTCAAGCTCTGCCGCCGCCGCCATCGCAGATCTCCTCGTCCTCGCCAACTAAGGCCGCTGCATCAACCTGATTTGACCAGAAAAACGCGACGAACCTCCGCAGCAACTCTGCATCTGTAAGTTTCCTCCTTCTTGTTCCTCAGATCCTCATTAAGACCTTCGAGTTCCTCGGTGTTCTTCGCTGTTCGTCAGGAACCCCTCATAGATTTCATCACCATCGCCGTTTCTTGATCTTTAAGATGATATAAAACTGATGCGGTAGCTATTTCGCACCCATTTCAAATGCAAGTAGATTCCTCTTCTCTGTACAGAAGCCTTGTTTAGAACTGATGAACTTATCTGTACTAGTTTTAGGTCTAGAATATTTTCTTTTCTGTGCACCTGTTTGATCCAAAATAATATCCGCCAACTGCGAAACCTGTTTGTGCGACACTTAGGCAAAATCTATTTCTGTTAGGCCCATTTAACTCTAGCGGCTCTCATTGCCGGTTTAAAATACATAATGTTAATTGACAACCTTGCCAGCTCCTGGCGGCTTAAATAACTTAACTGTTACTGATTCCCATAGCGGCTTGATAACCAGATATAATCAACCATATGTCATTAGGCCCCGTCTTAAGCCGCCATTTTGAATAGACTTAAAAATACTTTCCTTCCGAGTTAAAATTGAGCCGGAGCTTCTTATTTTGTCATAGGCTTCCACTTACGTCATGGCACCTAAGGCAACCAAGGCTCCTGTGACCTGTAATTGGGTCCAATCCACAGTCACAAAAAGTAAATTGTCTGAATTTGTGAAGTCTGGCCATCTGCCCAAGAAGGAGGTCATGTTTTATTGTGCCCCTGACCCGTCCAAGGAGAAACCTCAACCCAAAGAAGGGGAGGTGATAGTTTTTACGGATCATATGAGCCGGGGATTTGCTCCACCCGGTTCAAAATTCTTCAGGGATGTTTTGCATTTCTTTGACCTCAGACCTCAAGACATCGGGCCCAATTCCATGTCAAATATTTGCAACTTCCAAGTCTTCTACGAGGTGTACCTGGGAGAGGAGCCCAATCTGCTTTTGTTCAGAGAGCTATTCTACTTAAACCGGCAGAATGAACGTGCCAACGGGCCCAGTCTAGAACTTGGTGGCATCTCGATTCAGCGGCGAAGAGACTGCCTTTTTCCTTATGCTGAACTACCGAGTCATCCGAAGGATTGGAATCAGACGTGGTTCTATTGCCAGGACACTTCTCTAGCTGACGAGAACCCTCTGCCCGGCTTCCGTGCTCTGCGCCTTGAATTAAATCACCCATTGTCGGATCAGCTAACCGCTGTTGAACGTCTATCACTTGCCCCTACCATCAAGAAGATCAAAGCCCTCTCAGGTAATGCTTGATCGGTATTGATTTGGTCCGAGTCTGGGTCACTTGGCGAGTGCTTCCGTTAAGTTGCCGCCCCGGCTTAATGTGCATTTACTCAAGCGAGAAGGATGACCCACTGCGTCATAGTCCCGACGACTTACCAGATGATGTGGTGGAGGCTACGACCCAAACGTTGTTGAAAGAGGGCACAGTGACTAGTAATGCCTTTGGCTTACTTCCTTTCTGCAAGAAGAACCCGGCCCCCGCAGTGAGTCATCAATCTCAATGAATACTCTTTACTATATTACACCTTGCTTTTACTCATAACCCCTTATCTTTTTCCACAAGCCGATGACAACTTTTGGAAGGTCAAGTATGACCATGAGGCTGCCAAACAAGCCAGAGTGGCTAAGAGAACCGAAAGAAAAGCCGCCAAAATGGGAACTTCAAGGAAGAAGAAGCCAAGCACTTCAGATTTATTCAAATTGGACGACACCTCTGATGATGAAGAAGAGGTAACTTCTAACTCCCTTGACTCTTTATCATTACCTTACTGACTTTAAATCTTTCCAGGAAGATACAGGGAACAGCCGAGCCGCCGAGGAAGAGGTAACTATAATTTCCTCCGACTCCGAGCCCCTGCCGCGTCAGAAAATTCTTAGAGTAACCCGAAAAGTAAGATTTTCACATCCTTTGGCTTACCAATATCCTCAATTTCTTTTGAAGCAACAGCAATTGGAAAGCCGGAGGCAGACCCGGACCAGCAAGGACATAGAGCTCTCCTCCGTCTTACCTGACATAACCAGGAAGCGTCGAACTGAGGTTATCTCCGATTCACGTTCTGTTTTACCTTTGACGGGTTTAATTCATCAACCTCTCAATTCATCTGACTCCAATTATCAGGATACCTCTCCTTCGTCCGGCGAGTCTATGCAGTCTAACATGCCGGCTTTCAAAACTGCCCCCAGGTAATGTAATTTTGTTTACCTTATGCTTTACCTTAGCCATGCCTTTTGTATTCATCCTTCTGCCTTTGTCCACAACGTGCAAGTGAAGCCCATTAAGAGGGCAAAAAATAGTAAGCCGTCCCAAAACCTGGTCGTGACTGAACCGGAGCTTGGTACGGCTGCTCCTGACAGTTCTACCCATTAGCCGCGACCTGAACCAGCCTATGACATTCCAACACCATCCTCTGATCCACCCGCCAAAGATACTCTCAACAGCTCTGATAACCCGGAAGCCCCTAGCCCGACCAAGACCATTGATCCGGAAGTTGAGATTCTGAAGACTCAGTTTGTTGAGCCAGGGCGGCCACTATCCTTGCGAAGTGCTCTGCTAAGGAGGAGCTTCTGGAACGCCAAAAGGCCAAGCTAGACATTGCTGACTATAGTCATTTAAGCATTGGAGATATAGTCTTTGGCTATCTCAATCAAGTACATAGCAGCCGTGACCTGGAAATTGACATGGTGAAGCGAATACAGCAAAAATCTGAGGTATAACTTATGCCCCTTTTCTAAATCATACTTACTGTATCAGCCCCCAAGTCTATTGCTTATGAATAAATATGATGTAGACTTAGAAAACTACTTATCACTGCTCTGTCCGGTTTAGAAAGAAGATTTTTAACCCGGTTGTAACATGATACCTTGAACTTGTGATACACATAAGCCCCCAAGTGTCAAGTATCTTTGCTTGCAAAGTGCTTGGGACTTAATTTGCATGAACCGGCATTATAAGTTAAAATTCTTCAGCATACATTAGCCCCCAAGTGTCAAGTCACTTTGCTTGCAAAGTGCTTGGGACTTAACGTTATCTTACCATGATTCTGACTGTAACCCGGCATCAATGCAGGCCACCATAAGTCAATTTGTGTCAGAGATTGCTGACCTGAAGAGCCGTCTGACAGCTCAAGAACATGAAATTCAAAAGGCCAACTCCAAATTTGAATTTAGCGTCTCTGAACAAGAGAAGTGGAAGAAGAATTTTGAGGCGGAGACGAAAATCTGGGCTGATGAAAAGGCTTCATTAGTGACCCGGGCCGAGACAGTAGAGGCATCACTTGCAGAAGCAACAACCGAGTTGTTCGGCTTAAAGCGCCAGATATCTCAAATGGTCTCAGCCATCTTTGGTAAGTTACTGTATATAACCTCAAATATTGTAATCCTTCCTTTGATGACTATTTTAATCGTTATCTCAAGCTCACCTTATGCTTGTGAACGTAGGCCCCAGGAGCACAAACCTCAAGCAGAACATGTTGATCAAACTGAAAGCGGTTTACACTCTAGTGGAGCAACTGTACACCGGGTCACAACGTGCTTTGGCCATTGTAGCTTTATCAAATAACACTCCCCACCTCCTGCAAGATGTGCTGAAGTGTCCTGCTGTACTACCTCAACGGGTCCAAGATCTAAGGCGGGCGTCCTCAAGAGCCGGGGCCATAGCCGCGTTGAGCCGGGCAAAAGCATGGATTCCAGAACTAGACCCGGCCAACCTCGCTCTTGGATACCCGAGTCTGAAAGAGGATTGGACCGTATTTGATGAACATGATTTCATCGCCTGCATCAAAGACATACGCCCCATGGCTACTCTCATTGGGAACGACACTGACATTACCAAGTATCAGCCGGGCTATGACAGTGAGAACCGGAGAATTCCAACACATCCCTGTGATCAAGTCAGCCTGATCCCTCCAACTCGTAAGCATACCTTTGCCCCTGAAGTGGACCCAGTCGGTTTAATAGATGATGAAGCTGAGTTTGAAGCCTTGAGTGGCATTGACTGGGCCTCGTCAACCTTCCAGGACAGGGCAACCGACGGAGAGGCGGAGAAGGATAACCCGAAATCTTCAAGCCCACCAAAGGAGTGCACCGCCAGGCGTTTATGACTTTGTGAAAACAATGCTTCATTATTCAGACTCAGGGAGTCTTGTAATAGGGTAGAAAAAACCTCTCAATTTTTGTCATGCCTTCGCGCATGTTTATGGCGCTTAATACTTTCGTAAGCCGCCATCGCTATATATTTCCAGCTTATGTTGATCTTTTATTTCCTTGATGTTACATTTGCTTGCCTTATCCTGCATATAAAACAAGCAAAATTCCCTGTGATCCCTTTGCTAATCTCGCCTGCTTATATGACCTACACCATGCGGGTAAATTCAACTCCTGAAAGTTGGAACATATAATATTCACCTGACACTTAACAACCTGGGGTGATCAATATTAAGCCGGAAGAACAAAAACCATCTCATAGTACTTTCAAGAAGGTCTCAAGATAGTCAAATAATTATGCTTATGAAATATAATGGATAATAAACAATATTCAAAGGCTTCTGATTCGAATACGATCAGTAAACCGTTCCAAAGTGGTTAAGCTAAGATTCAGATACGATCATATAGCCCCCAGTGGCTTTGGCGATGCCGATCAAGTGGGTATCGATAGCTATGTTCTCTTTGGTTCGAATACGACCTATGTTTGAACAGGAAGCCCCCAAGTGACCATAAGAGTTGTTTAATGACGCTGATTCGAATACGATCCACGTCAGACCCAAAGGGGTTAAGCTATGATTCAAATATGATCAAGAAGCCCCCAAGTGGGGTTGGCAGTGTGTCGATCAAAGTGGGTATCGACAACTATGTTCTCTTTGGTTCGAATACGACCTATGTTTGAACAGGAAGTCCCCAAGTGATCATAGCTAGATTCAGATATGATCATAAGCCAGACCAAAGGGAAAGCTGGATTCAGATATGACCCGCTCCCTGTTGGTTGTTTCCACCACCTGATAAAGAAGATATATAAACCTTTGAAGGTGAAAAGGACAGAGGTCCTGCTTTATTGCTTTATATAATATATACATCATCAAAATATATACATCTTGAGAGCCGGTGGCTCAAGCATAGTAAGGCCGAAGATGTGCGATATTACACGGTCGGCGGGTCTCCTCCTCCGACTTACATGAGTCTTTGCGCTCTCGAACATCAATGAGGTAGTATGACCCGTTGTTCAGATTCTTGTTGACCACAAAGGGTCCTTCCCAAGGAGGGGATAGCTTGTGCATATCAGACTGATCCTAGATGAGCCGGAGCACTAAGTCGCCTTCCTGAAAGGTTCTGCTTCTAACCCAGCGGCTATGATAGCGGCACAGGTCTTGCTGGTAAATCGCCGAGCGGGCTATTGCCAAGTCTCGCTCCTCATCCAACAATTCAAGTGCATCCTGACGAGCTTTTTCGTTATCAGCCTCAACGTAAGCCGCCACGCGGGGTGAATCGTGCCGGATGTCACTTGGCAGGACATCCTCTGCTCCATATACCATGAAGAAAGTTGTGTAACCTGTAGATCTGTTAGGCGTAGTGTTGATGCTCCACAATACAGAGGGTAACTCCTCCACCCAACAACCCGGAGTTCGCTGCAAGGGGACCAAGAGCCGGGTTTTGATACCCTTCAGGATCTCTTGATTAGCTCTTTCTGCTTGACCATTGGATTGAGGATGAGCAACAGCCGAAACATCAAGCCGGATATGTTCTCGTTGATAGAACTCTTCCATGGCACCCTTGGAAAGATTAGTGCCATTATCAGTTATGATGTCGTGTGGAAAACCAAAACGAAAAATCAACTTTTTCATGAACTGAACCGCCGTGGCTGCATCACACTTACTGACCGGCTCTGCCTCAACCCACTTATCCACTGCCACCAGGAGGTGTGTCTTTTTATCCTTAGACCTCTTGAAAGGTCCAACCATGTCAAGCCCCCAGACTGCAAACGGCCAAGTAATTGGAATCATCCTCAACTCTTGAGCCGGCACATGAGCTCGTCATGAGAATTTTTGACATCTGTCACATTTTTGCTGACTAGATCCTCCGCATCAGCATGAGCCGTCAGCCAATAGAAACCATGACGGAAAGCTTTGGCGACAAGAGATTTTGAACCGGCATGATGACCACAATCCCCTTCATGGATCTCACGAAGTATCTCCTGACCCTCCGCAGGCGACACACAACATTGAAACGCCCCAGTGACACTGCGGTGATGTAACTTGCCATGAACAATCGTCATATATTTGGACCACCTGATGATTTGTCTCGCCAAGGTCTCATCCTCAGGCAACTCTCCCCGGGTCATATAGGCCAAATATGGCACTGTCCAATCCGGAATGATGTGAAGAGCTGCCACCAGCTGTGCCTCCGGGTCTGGAACTCCTAGTTCTTCCTCTGTAGGTACCTTGATAGAAGGATTATGCAAAACATCGAGAAAGGTGTTAGGCAGCACCGACTTATGCCGAGATCCCAACCGGCTTAAAGCATCAGCCGCCTCATTCTTCCTTCGATCAATGTGCTCCACTTGATAACCTTTGAAGTGCCCAGCCACAACATCTACCTCACGTCGGTAAGCCGCCATAAGGGGATTGAGGGAGTCCTGGATTAGGGGGTGTCCGGATGGCCGGACTATAGCCTTTGGCCGGACTCCTGGACTATGAAGATACAAGATTGAAGACTTCGTCCCGTGTCCGGATGGGACTTTCCTTGGCGTGGAAGGCAAGCTTGGCGATACAGATATGTGGATCTCCTACCATTGTAACCGACTCTGTGTAACCCTAACCCTCTTCGGTGCCTATATAAACCGGAGGGTTTTTAGTCCGTAGGACGAACAACAATCATACCATAGGCTAGCTTCTAGGGTTTAGCATCTCTGATCTCGTGGTAGATCTACTCTTGTACTACCCATATCATCAATATCAATCAAGGAGGAGTAGGGTTTTACCTCCATCGAGAGGGCCCGAACCTGGGTAAAAACATCGTGTCCCTTGTCTCCTGTTACCATCCGCCAAGACGCACAGTTCGGGACCCCCTACCCGAGATCCGCCGGTTTTGACACCGACATTGGTGCTTTCATTGAGAGTTCCTCTGTGTCATCATCTTTAGGCCCGATGGCTCCTTCAATCATCAACAACGATGCGGTCCAGGGTGAGACTTTTCTCCCCGGACAGATCTTCGTATTCGGTGGCTTTGCACTGCGGGCCAATTCGCTTGGCCATCTGGAGCAGATTGAAAGCTACGCCCCTGGCCATCAGGTCAGATTTGGAAGTTTGAACTACACGGCTGACGTCCGCGGAGACTTGATCTTCGACGGGTTCGAGCCACAGCCAAGCGCGCCACACTGTCACGATGGGCATGATCTAGCTCTGCAGCCGAACAGTGCCCTGGAGGCCGCACCAGTGTCCGCTCCGACCCTTAGCTCGGAGCCGACTGCGCCGATCGAGGACGGGTGGCTGGACACCGCCTCGGGGGCTGCGATCTCTACGGCGATTGAGCCGAACACCATCCCTGTCCTTTGCAAGGCTCGTAACTCCAAGGTGCCGGACTCCGAACCTTCCGCGCCCCTGCCAATCGAATCCGATTGGGCGCCGGTCATGGAATTCACCGCCGCAGACATCTTTCAGCACTCGCCCTTTGGCGACATCCTGAATTCACTAAAGTCTCTCTCTCTTTATCAGGAGAGCCCTGGCCGGACTATGGTCAGGAAGGTTTCGATGCGGACGACGAAGAAATTCAAAGCCCACCCACCACCCACTTCGTAGCCACTGTCGATGATTTAACCGACATGCTTGACTTTGACTCCGAAGACATCGACGGTATGGACGACGATGCAAGAGACGACCAAGAACCATCGCCTACAGGGCACTAGAAGGCCACCTCATCATACGACATTTACATGGTGGACATCCCAAAAGATGGGAATGGCGATGGAACAACGGAGGATGACCCCTCCAAGAAATAGCCTAAGCGCTGGCGTCAGCGGCGCCGCTCTAAATCCCGCCATAGCAAAAACGATGATTCCGGCACGGGAGACAATAACACCCCGGACAGTGCCGAAGACAACCCCCTCTAGCAAGATTCAGTGCGGGAGGATGGAGAAGCCAGCCCTCATGAGAGAGCGGCAGGCAGAGAGGTAGAGGACGATAATTACATGCCTCCCTCCAAAGACGAGGCAAGCCTCGACGACGACGAATTTGTCGTGCCCGAGGATCCCGTCGAACAAGAGCGTTTCAAACGCAGGCTTATGGCCACGGCAAGCAGCCTTAAGAAAAAGCAGCAACAACTTAGAGCTGACCAAGACTTGCTAGCCGACAGATGGACTGAAGTCCTTGCGGCCGAAGAGTATGAACTCGAACGCCCCTCCAAGAGCTACCCAAAACGCAGGCTGCTACCCCGATTAGAGGAGGAAGCACCTAAACCTACATCACCAGCGCATGATACGGCCGACCGGCCACCTCGTGGCCGCGACAGAGAGGCCTCTCGGCCCTCCACTCAAGCCGCACCCCGGCGCCGCTCAAAAAATACCAAGGCGCGGGAAAATGCGCCAGACCTGCGGGATATACTGGAGGACAAGGCAAGGCAAACAAGATCGATCTACGGATCGCGTGGGTGCCCCACGATACGTGATGATAACCGTCATGCCAGATATGGCAATTCCATCCAGGCCGAACACAGTAGACAAAGTTCATTTGAGCTGCGTCGTGATATAGCCCAATACAGAGGCGCCGCACACCCACTATGCTTCACAGACGAAGTGATGGGTCATCAAATCCCTGAGGGTTTCAAACCCGTAAACATTGAATCATACGATGGCACAACAGATCCTGCGTCTGGATCGAGGGCTATCTCCTCCATATCCACATGGCCCACGGTGATGATATACATGCCATCAAATACCTCCCACTCAAGCTTAAAGGACCAGCTCGGCATTGGCTTAACAGCTTGCCAGCGGAGTCAATTGGTTGTTGGGAAGACCTGGAAGCCGCATTCCTTGACAACTTCTAGGGCACCTATGTGCGACCACCAGACGCCGATGACCTAAGCCACATAATTTAGCAGCCAGAGGAATCAGCCAGACAATTCTGGACACGGTTCCTAACCAAGAAAAATCAAATCGTCGATTGTCCGGATGCAGAGGCCCTTGCAGCCTTCAAACATAACATCCGCGATGAGTGGCTTGCCCGGCACCTAGGACAGGAAAAGCCGAAATCCATGGCAGCCCTCACAACACTCATGACCCGCTTTTGCACAGGAGAGGACATCTCGCTAGCTCGTAGTAACAACATGACCAAGAGCCCTGGTAATTGGGATACCAAGGACAGCAACGGCATGTCACGTCGCAACAAGCACAAGCGCCGCATTAATGGCGATAATGCTGAGGATACGGCAGTCAATGCCGGATTCAGAGGCTCTAAACCTGGTCAGCGGAAAAAGCCATTAAAAAGAAATACTCCGGGCCCGTCCAATTTGGACCGAATACTCGACCGCTCATGCCAGATACACGGCACCCCCAAAAAACCAGCCAACCACACCAACATGGATTGTTGGGTGTTCAAGCAGGCAGGCAAGTTAAATGCCGAAAACAATGACAAGGGGTTGCATAGTGACGACGAGGAGGAGCCGCGGCCGCCAAACAATAGAGGACAGAAGGGCTTCCCCCTACAAGTGCGGATGGTGAACATGATACGCAACCCACATACCCAAAAGGGAGCGAAAGCATGCACTAAGGGACGTATATGTGAAGGAGCCAGTCGCCCCAAAGTTCAATCCGTGGTCCTCCTGCCCGATCACTTTTGATCGAAGGGACCACCCCACTAGTATCCGCCATGGAGGATTCGCCGCATTGGTTCTAGACCCAATCGTTGACGGATTTCACCCCACTAGAGTCCTGATGGACGGCGGCAGCAGCCTGAACCTGCTTTATCAGGATACAGTGCGCAAAATGGGCATAGACCCCTCAAGGATTAAACCCACAAAGACGACCTTTAAAGGCGTCATACCAGGTGTAGAGGCCAACTGTACAGGCTCAGTTACACTTGAAGTGGTCTTTGGATCCCCGGATAACTTCCGAAGCGAGGAGTTAATCTTCGACATGTCCCGCTCCGCAGCGGCTATCACGCACTGCTCGGACGAACCGCATTTGCAAAGTTCAATGCGGTGCCGCACTAGCATACCTCAAGCTCAAGATGCCAGGCCCTCGAGGAGTCATTACGGTCAATGGAAACACCGAACACTCTCTCCGAACGGAGGAGCATACGGCGGCTCTCGTGGCGGAAGTACAAAGCAGCCTCTCAAGGCAATTCTCGAGTCCGGCTATTAAATGGCCGGACACCGTCAAGCGCGTCCGGAGTAACCTATAACAAGACCACCTAGCACGTCCCGAGCACGTGTAGCAATGCGGCCCCAACCCCAGCCCTCGCGAAATTGCAAAACTAGTACTACGCGTACATAATTACGCTCTGGAAATACCATGGGCATCGGGGGAGGGGCACGACCACGGCAGGCCCAGAATGCGACTCAACCGCACCAGGGGCTCCCGATTGTGCAATTCCTTTTTCTTATTTTCAGGACTCCTTTATCAAGAAGCCCTGTCCGGCAGTAGAATCGCCGAACATACGATGCAACAGCCAGGGAAGCAGAAAGCTACGTCGAGTATCCAGGTGGTCTCTATAACGAGCAGTATACTTGTTTTACATATCATCCCGCAGCTCTGAAAGTGCAACTATCCCTAGGTGGTTTTGGTAATTCATAACAACATATAGCTCATTGAGCTAATGCTATTCCAAGACTATTATTTCAGGAAAGCTCAATGAATGGCATGGCATGGATGATGAAAGTGGATCCCTCAAAATACTAAGGACAAAGGATTGGCTCAAGCTCAGAAGCTCAAGACTCTTCATTTTACATTTTAAGTGATCCAAGATCACATTGAGTCTATAGGAAAAGCCAATACTATCAAGGAGGGGTGAGGTGTTGCTTAATGAGCCTCTTGCTTCATGTGCTTAGTGATATGCTCCAAAACCCTCAGCTACTTTCCCACATCCACAAATGACCTAAACCTAAAGCCAAAATCGGTCACACCGATTCTTCCTATCCGGCGCCACCGATTCCAAAAGTCATAGCCACTGCCACAAACCCTAAGCAAATCGGTCTTACCGATAGGGATCTCGGTCTCACCGAGATGGGATTGTAATCTCTCTGTTTCCCTTCGTAACGTTTTTGTCTAACCAAAGTGAGCGATCGGTCCCACCGAGATTGCAATGTAAACTCTCTGTTTCCTTTTTGTAACATTTTGGTCTCACCAAAAAGAGCAAATCGGTCCCACCGAGTTTACCTGACCAACTCTCTGGAAAGCTTATTACCAAATCGGTCTCACCGAGTTTGTGTAATCGATCTTACCGAGATTACGTTATGCCCTAACCCTAACCGAATCGGTCCCACCGAGATGCATGTCAGTCCCACCGAAAATCACTAACAGTCACTAGGTTTACTAAATCGGTCTGAGCGAGTCTGTTGAATCGGTCCCACCGAGTTTGGTAAATTGTGTGTAACGGTTAGATTTTGTGTGGAGGCTATATATACCCCTCCACCTCCTCTTCACCCGTGGAGAGAGCCATCAAAACAAACCTACACTTCCAAATTACCATTTCTGAGAGAGAACCACCTACTCATGTGTTGAGGCCAAGATATTCCATTCCCACCATATGAATCTTGATCTCTAGCCTTCCCCATGTTGGTTTCCACTCAAATCTTCTTTCCACCGGATCCAAAACCTATGAGAGAGAGTTGAGTGTTGGGGAGACTATCATTTGAAGCACAAGAGCAAGGAGTTCATCATCAACGCACCATTTGTTACTTCTTGGAGAGTGGTGTCTCCTAGATTGGCTAGGTGTCACTTGGGAGCCTCCGACAAGATTGTGGAGTTGAACCAAGGAGTTTGTAAGGGCAAGGAGATCGCCTACTTCGTGAAGATCTACCGCTAGTGAGGCAAATCCTTCGTGGGCGACGGCCATGGTGGGATAGACAAGGTTGCTTCTTCGTGGACCCTTCGTGGGTGGAGCCCTCCGTGGACTCGCGCAATCATTACCCTTCATGGGTTGAAGTCTCCATCAACGTGGATGTACGATAGCACCACCTATCGGAACCACGCCAAAAACATCTGTGTCTCCAATTGCGTTTGAATCCTCCAAACCCTTCCCTTTACTTTCTTGCAAGTTGCATGCTTTAATTTCCGCTGCCTATATACTCTTTGCATGCTTGCTTGAATTGTGTGATGATTTCTTGACTTGTCCTAAAGTAGCTAAAATCTGCCAAACTCTAAAATTGGGAAAAGGTTAAGTTTTTAATTGGTCATGTAGTCTAATCACCCCCCTCCCCTCTAGACATACTTCAAGGTCCTACAAGTGGTATCAGAGCTTTGGTCTCCATTTGCTTTGATTTCCATAGCTTCTGGTGGTCATAGCCTTGGTTTCACAACTTAGGAGAGTATGGCGTCTAGCGAGGGAAATTATCACCGTAGAGGTCCTTACTTTGATGGTACAAATTTTGCTAGTTGGAAGCATAAGATGAAAATGCATATTCTTGGACATAACCCCGCCATTTGGGCAATTATTTCTATTGGCTTGCAAGGTGAATTCTTTGATGGGAGAGAACCGAACCGTGAAGCTAATGTGGAAGAATTGAAGATGCTGCAATACAATGCTCAAGCATGTGATATCATCTTCAACAGATTGTGCCCCGAAGAATTCAACAAAATCAGCCGTCTTGAGAATGCAAAGGAAATTTGGGATACTTTGATTGATATGCATGAAGGTACCGAGTCCGTCATGGAATCCAAATTGGATGTGCTCCAAAGTCAGCTTGACAAGTTCAAAATGAAGGATGGTGAAGGTGTCGCTGAAATGTACTCTAGGCTTGCACTTATCACAAATGAGATTGACGGCTTAGGGAGTGAAGAGATGACTGACAAATTCATCATCAAGAAGATCCTAAGAGCATTGGATGGAAAGTATGATACCGTGTGCACATTGATTCAAATGATGCCAAACTACAAAGATCTCAAGCCAACGGAAGTCATTGGAAGAATTGTTGCTCATGAGATGTCACTCAAGGATAAGGAGGAACTTCACAACAAGTCAAGTGGTGCTTACAAAGCCTCAAGTGAAGCCCCCACATCATCAAGTGAGAAACAAACCTTCAATGAAGAATTGAGCTTAATGGTGAAGAACTTCAACAAATTCTACAAGAGTAGAAGCAAAGAAAGAAGCTCCAAGTCAAGGTCTTACAATGACAAAAGATCTTCTAGTCGAGAGCAAAATTGCTACAATTGTGGGAGACCCGGACACTATTCCAATGAGTGTACGGCACCCTACAAAAGAAGAGAAGATTCTCCAAGAAGAAGAAGCAAAAGAGAAGAATCACCTCCAAGAGAGAGGAGGAGTAGAGATGATCGTTATGAACGAAGACCCTCACGGAGAAGCAAGGATTTGGAAAGGAAGGACAAGTCATCAAGGAGCTACACAAAACAAAGACATCAAGCTCATGTTGGTGAATGAGTATCCGGCTCCGACTCCGACAATCACTCCAAGAGAAGCAATCACTCTGACTCCGAATATACACAAGATGAAGGTGTTGCCGGTCTAGCACTTGTGTCAACCAACTCCTACGACATATTTGATTCACCAAATGAAGGAATTGGAAGATGCTTCATGGCCAAAGGTCCAAAGGTAACACATCCTGAGTATGTTGATTTCAATAGTGATGAAGATGACTTCTTGTGGATGATGATTTACTTGTTGACAACTCTAGTGATGAATACTATGATGAAATGTCAATTAATCATGCTAATCAAGATAAAACGAATGACAATGATAAGGAGAAGATTGAGGTTCTAACTAAAGAACTAAACACTCTTAAGTTGGCTCATGAAACTATCTTCGAAGATCATCGAGAACTTTTAAGGGCTCATGAGAAGTTACGCTTTGAAAAGCTCAATCTTGAGCAAGAGCATGAGTTCTTAAAAGCAATCAATGATGATCTCCGTAAGAAAAGTTCTTCTTACATTGCCAAGCGTTTACTCTTATCTACTTACATGCCTCAAGTCAAGTCTAGTAACAAGTACAAGAAAGATACTTCCTCTAGTAGTAACAATAATAATGCTAAATCCAATATTGTTGCTTCTAGTAGTTCTCTTGATTCCACTAATGATTCTCTTAGCCAAGTTACACTTGAGCAAGAAAATAGCTTATTGAAGGGAATTATAGAGAAAGGTGTTTACAAAAGCCTTGCCGGAAGTAAGCAATTCGAGGAAATTGTACGCAAGCAAGGAAGGCACCGGAAGAATCAGGGTGTTGGTTTTGAACGAAAGTTCAATGCCAATGGAGTTGAGTGGGAAGAAGATCAATACCCCAAGACGAAGTTTGTTCCTCAACAAGAGAAGTATGATCCTACTTCCTTCAAGGGAACACAAGCTCAAGATGATCTTCCACCACAAGACCACAAGAAAAAAGGCAAGGACAAGCTTCAAGAAGAGATTGATGCATTTGAAGAAGCACCTAAAGCCTCGTTCAAGTGGGTCCCCAAGACTATGTCAAGTTCTACTTCATCAAGTACAACTACAACTCCAAGGATTCCCATCAAGATGATGTGGATCCCAAAGAAGAAGAACTAGAGAGTTCTTGAGGGTGGCTCCGCCAACATTCTTCACTCATATCATTATGGCAAGAACAAGTGCAATAAACTTCCACATCTTGCACTAGTTCAAGGAGTCACAAACCCTCATGTTGGTAAGACAAGGGACAAGGTAACCTAATGATTTCATGGACATCATCTTGTGTGTGCGTCACTCTATGTCTATGGATATTTTTGTTTGTTCCTTGTGGGACTAACCCATGTAGGTAAGTTGAAAGTACAACTCACTCCAAAGGATTGCTCCAAATGATCTACATCAACATTGAGCATCCACATCTTCAACACCTACATGAAGTCATCATCGACAAAACCCAAGGTTAGTTCATACCTCTAAGGGGGGATCTCACATCTAGGGGGAGCTTAACTCTAAGAATTGAGTCAAAGCAACTCTAATGGTGTGAACAAATCAATGCATTATGTAAAAGTGGTAGCCCCACTTGAGCTTAAACGATGAGTATGACCTATGATCAAAATTTTCTCATTTGACTCCTAAGTCAATATACTCATATATAGATGACCTAGTCATCGCCAATTGTTTGATAGATGCTAGAATTGGTTGTGCATGCTTTGCCACATATTTCATTTGCCATCTTATTGTGTGTGCATGTTGGTGCATATTTTACTCATTCAAGGACATCCACTTGTTGTTTTGATTGTTTGGTTTCTTTTCTTTTTGCCAAGTGGATGGACAAGAATGCCTAAGAACCTTCTCTAGCTATCTATGCTTTCCTCATCTCAAACTCTTTTCATGCTACATCACAAAATTTGATCAAGTCAGATTCGAACCACTCTGTGTAAGGAGCACTCGGAGTCCCCGATTCGTCATAGACTTAAACTTCCAAAACCTCTTTGTGACTCTCGGTCTGACCGATTCCTCCATTTTGGTCCTACCGAGATCATTAAGTTGATTTGAGTTTTCAATCTCGGTGCAACCGATTTGAACTTTTCGGTCACACCGATTTGCTGTAACTGTACACAGTTATGCATCTCGGTGCCACCGAGTTGTTCCACTCGGTCACACCAACAGGGTGGGGCTATATATAGTCACGGGCAAAATTTTGGAAATTTCTCCGAAACCCCTTCGCCCGCGCAATAGCTCGCTCTGCCATCAAAGGTCTCCGGATCGTCTCCTCGTCGCTAGCAGCCTCCTGTAGCTGGTCACCGCCGCCGTCAACAGATTTCGCCCCCGCTGTTGCCACCGTAGCGAGTTCATCGCCAAGCTAGGGTATGGACTCGATCTTTGTGCTATCCTCATCCGATTCCTAGCACATTGTGTTCTTATTGAATCTTGCCACGATTGAAACACTCCTATCCAGCCAAAGTAATCCGTAGAGTAGATTAGATTAAAAAATTTAGGGTTAGGTTTCCGCCGAAACCATCTCGGACCCACCGAGTTGAAAAACTCGGTCCCACCAATTTGGCATATGCCATTGCACTAGTGACTCTCGGTCTGACCGAGAATTACTAATCGGTGCGACCGATTTTAGGATTCTGTGAAACCCTAGCAGTCTCGGTGCCACCGAACTGTGACTCGGTCCAACCGAGTTCATCAGTTTAGGTTCCAAAACTGCTTCGGTATCACCGAGTTTGAGAATCGGTTGATCCGAAATGCTTTCTGTGGAAAACTAAAACTGAATTTTTGAATCATTCTTTTGCAAAAATCTCTGCATTTTGTGATGCTCATCCACTCTATCTCACCTATAACTCTTCACAGGGTCAGCAGTCAGTGTTTGCAGCATGTCAGACCAGGGTGACAGCCAGAACAGGTCAGAAGAGCAGATTGACATGAGCAAGGGCACTAGTCCCTCAAGTTCTACAAATGAAGGGAGTAGAAGCACTCCTAGCAACCTCAGACTCAGAGGATGAGGACTATAAAGCTGAAGAAGATGAGGCTACTTCCAAGAAAGTAGTGCTCAAGAAGGAATATGGCTCTGCACATAGCACTAAGCCTGGACTGAAAAAGAAAGTTCCTGCCAAGAGGACACCAATGCCCAAAGCCAGAAGGTCCACTCATGTGCCAGAACAGATTGAACCCAAAGAGGCACCTGAAAAGAAAGTCACGTCTTCCAAACCCAAGAAAGTTCCCACTGGTGAGACTATGAAGTTTACCATAGAATCAGAGGATGAAGGTGCTCAGGACAAGAAGAAGAAGAGAGCAAGAAGCACAACTGCCCAGGTTCTTGGAAAGCCCTCAATGAGGAGAGATTCTGAAGAAGAAGAGATTGCTGCACCAGCACCTAAGCCACCTAAGCTTATGGGTGATGCTATAAGGTCAGTGGCTGCAACATCTAAGCCCAAGGAAGCACCCAAAGCTGCCTCCAAGGCCAAGCAAATACCAAAGAGGAATACTAGGAGTATTCCAGCTGCTGAGAAGAACAAGTCCCCAGTGCCAAATGTTGCTGAAGAAGAAGTTGAAGAATGGGCAAGTCTGATAAATACCCCTAAGGAAAATAAGGATGACCTGGATATCTATGCAAAGAAGAAGATGGATCACAATTCCATGGCTCACATGTACAAGGAGATCCCAGACAAGGCAGTTGAGACACATAAGTTCGGATCAGTCCACTTTCTGCTGTCAGGGCTGCCCACTATCAATTGGATTCTGAGGCACACTCTGTTGCCCAAGTCTGGTGACCATAACATGATCAGAGGGCATGCCATCAACATGTTGCATGTGTTTGATGTGCCACAAAAGTTCAAAGTCATGAGCCTTATGATTGAAACCATTAAGAGGACTGCATCAAATCAGAAGAGGAGTTGTGGATATGCCCCTCAGATTCAGGAGTTGATAAACTCAAAGATGGGCACAGGGAAATATCAATTGGATAAGGAACATTTTCCACTTTATCCAGACTTTGAGGACAATGAGGTTGTTATGAATGAGAATGATCCATCATCAGTTGAAGCTCAAGAGAAGAAGGAGAAGGCAAAGAAGGAGAAGGCTGCCAGGATGCCAACTTAAGAGGAGGCATCTGAATATTTCTTGAAGAACAAGCAGGAGCAGCTTGGTTACTTAATAGCATCTACACTGAGGATTGAGAAGGGACTAGCCACACTCACTCAGAATCAGGAGAGCCTGGAAAGAATGATGGAACTCAAATTCCATGACCTTGATGTCAAAGTAACTGAGATTCAGTCAGTAGTAGAGCAGCTGCAGGATGACATGCAGGAGAGGCAGGGCAAGACTACAACTAATGTGTTTGCCAGAGTGCCTAGAGCCCAGAGGTCAGTTGCAGTGCCTGTGACAGACACTAGAGCAACATCTTCAGCACCAGCTACTGCCCCTTCAGCTCCTGTGCAACCAGCTTCAGCATCAACTCCAGCACCCTCTACTTCAACTGAAGCCTTCGTTCTTGGAGTCATCCGGACACCACCACCTGAAGATCAAGCCTGAGAGACGATCTAGCACTATGCATTTTCTATGAACTTTTTGGTAACTTGTTGCCAAAGGGGGAGAAAAATGTATAGATCATAGGCTTCGAGAGAGAGTGTGTTGCTTTTTGTTCTCTCTTGCTTTATTTGGTGGTTAAACTTGTTTGCTTTTGATTGCTTGTGATACTATGCTTGTGAGACATTGATGATCATCTGTTTGATCATAAGCTACACTTATGCATGTTTGATATTATCCTATCTATCTTATGTGATCATTCACTTTGCTTGGTGATGAGTGCATGTATTCAATGTTTATTATTTTGAGCGCTCCACCAAGATGTATGTGACATGGAAGAGTAACCCATGAGCCTAATTCATTGTGCATTTGCAGTCCAAAGAAAATCTTAAACTATGCACAAATTTAGGGGGAGCTCTTGCTTATCACATACCTCTCAAAGCGACGATGTTGTTAAATCTTATTATCATTTGTCGAAGCTTTGATCTATATGTTGTCATCAATTACCAAAAAGGGGGAGATCGAAAGTGCAACTATCCCTAGGTGGTTTTGGTAATTCATAAAAACATATAGCTCATTGAGCTAATGCTATTCCAAGACTATTATTTCTGGAAAGCTCAATGAATGGCATGGCAAGGATGATGAAAGTGGATCCCTCAAAATACTAAGGACAAAGGATTGGCTCAAGCTCAAAAGCTCAAGACTCTTCATTTTACATTTTAAGTGATCCAAGATCACATTGAGTCTATAGGAAAAGCCAATACTATCAAGGAGGGATGAGGTGTTGCTTAATGAGCCTCTTGCTTCATGTGCTTAGTGATATGCTCCAAAACCCTCACCTACTTTCCCACATCCACAAATGACCTAAAACTAAAGCCAAAATCGGTCACACCGATTCTTCCTATCCAGCGCCACTGATTCCAAAAGTCATAGCCACTGCCACAAACCCTAAGCAAATCGGTCTTACCGATAGGGATCTCGGTCTCACCGAGATGGGATTGTAATCTCTCTGTTTCCCTTCGTAACGTTTCGGTCTAACCGAAGTGAGCGATCGGTCCCACCGAGATTGCAATGTAAACTCTCTGTTTCCTTTTTGTAACATTTCAGTCTCACCGAAAAGAGCAAATCGGTCCCACCGAGTTTACCTGACCAACTCTCTGGAAAGCTTATTACCAAATCGGTCTCACCGAGTTTGTGTAATCGGTCTTACCGAGATTACATTATGCCCTAACCCTAACCGAATCGGTCTCACCGAGATGCATGTCAGTCCCACCGAAAATACTAACGGTCACTAGGTTTACTAAATTGGTCCGACCGAGTCTGTTGAATCGGTCCCACCGAGTTTGGTAAATTGTGTGTAACGGTTAGATTTTGTGTGGAGGCTATATATACCCCTCCACCTCCTCTTCATTCATGGAGAGAGCCATCAAAACAAACCTACACTTCCAAATTACCATTTCTGAGAGAGAACCACCTACTCATGTGTTGAGGCCAAGATATTCCATTCCCACCATATGAATCTTGATCTCTAGCCTTCCCCAAGTTGCTTTCCACTCAAATCTTCTTTCCACCGGATCCAAAACCTATGAGAGAGAGTCGAGTGTTGGGGAGACTATCATTTGAAGCACAAGAGCAAGGAGTTCATCATCAACGCACCATTTGTTACTTCTTGGAGAGTGGTGTCTCCTAGATTGGCTAGGTGTCACTTGGGAGCCTCCGACAAGATTGTGGGGTTGAACCAAGGAGTTTGTAAGGCCAAGGAGATCGCCTACTTCATGAAGATCTACCGCTAGTGAGGCAAGTCCTTAGTGGGCGACGACCATGGTGGGATAGACAAGGTTGCTTCTTCATGGACCCTTCGTGGGTGGAGCCCTCCGTGGACTCACGCAACCGTTACCGTTCATGGGTTGAAGCCTCCATCAATGTGGATGTACGATAGCACCACCTATCGGAACCACACCAAAAACATCTGTGTCTCCAATTGCGTTTGAATCCTCCAAACCCTTCCGTTTACTTTCTTGCAAGTTGCATGCTTTAATTTCCGCTGCCTATATACTCTTTGCATGCTTGCTTGAATTGTGGGATGATTGCTTGACTTGTCCTAAAGTAGCTAAAATCTGCCAAACTCTAAAATTGGGAAAAGGTTAAGTTTTTAATTGGTCATGTAGTCTAATCACCCCCCCCCTCTAGACATACTTCAAGGTCCTACAAGCTCGCTCCTGGAGGGGGACATGTCAAATAGTCCCGTCCCTTGCTTATCTCACTATTTGTACCGTTCTGCTTTTACTGTAGCTTTTTTAATAAACAATGCACAGCTTTTGCCTATTATTGCATTCATTTTTCTTATCTGTATATGTTCACTTATGACATGTTGCATCCGTACGCTTTGGTACGGCCAAATACACCAGGGGCTTAAGTACCCCAAAATATGGTGTGATAAGTTCGAACACTTTCACAAGTGCGGCACCCCGAACTTATAGCATTATATGCATCGGCTCCGAATCATGTCTTGGGTCAATAGTTGGGTTTGCCCGGCTCCCATGTTTTGGTACCTTACATTCTATTATATCGGCTAAGGTAGCGCTGGGAGAACCACTGCGATTGTGCCCCGGTTGAGCTGGGTTAAGCACCTCAGTGGAGAAAGATAAAACTGACCGTCATGATAGGGCGAGAGCCGGTCGCTGTTCGAGAGGTTTTCGAGTCCCTAAAGACTTATGCCACTTAGAGCGAGGAGTCGGCTTTGTCCGGCCCAGGCGTGGATAGCGCCCCGAACTCGGTCTTCCGAATACTAGGGGCTTCGCTGAAATTTAAAATTATAGAATTCTATGGCTAAGTGAGAGTGTTCAAGCATTATAGTCCGGTTGCCTCGTTCGTTGCGTTGAGCGCCTCCCTCGAAGGACCCAAGAATGGGAAAAAGAGCGCTCAAGTTTATCCCGAACACCCCAGCACTCGTGGCATGGGGGCAGAAGCCGACGAATCGCCATCTCTCAAATTTAATAAACGGCCACACAGAAGGTAATATTTTAAATTCACAAGCGTTGGTTAGCGCATATGAACAAGTTTTCAAGCGTACAAGATAACAAATGCGACTTTACTCAAAAATTACATCTTTGGAGCATTCACCCACTATAAGGCGGGCACCCTTCAGGACGCCCGCATAATACATTTCAGGCTTGCGATACTCCCTGCCCGGCGGTGGAGCGTCCGTCACAAACTTCTCAGCGTCCATCTTGCCCCAGTGCACTTTAGCATGGGCAAGGGCCCTACGGGAACCTTCGATACAGACGGAGCGCTTGTCGACTTCAATCCATGGACAGGCGTCCACCAGCCGCCTCACCAGCCCGAAGTAGCTCCCAGGCATGGATTCCTTAGGCCACAGCCGAACTATGAGGCCCTTCATGGCCTGTTGGCCACCTTATGGAGCTCGACCAGCTGCTTCAGCTGGTCGCTCAAGGGCACCGGGTGTCCGGCCTCAGCATACTGAGACCAGAACACCTTCTCCGTCGAGCTCCCCTCCTCGGCCCGGTAGAATGCGGCAGCGTCGAACACACTGCGGGGCAGATCTGTGAATGCTCCTAGAGAGCTCCGGATTCAGGTAAGTAACAAGTAATTTACTTTCACGTGCTTGCTTTGCATGAAGAATGCCTTACCCGCCGCTATCTTCTTCATTGCCTCAATTTCCTGGAGGGCTATCTGGGCTTCGGCCTTAGCGGCTTTGGCGCTCACAAGAGCCGAGGCGAGCTCGGACTCTCGAGTCTTTGAGTCACGCTCGAAACTCTCGTGTTTTTCCACGAGAGCCTGGAGCTCTTGCCGCACCTCCACCACCCGCGCCTCCTGCTTCTCTCGCTCGGTGCGCTCCGCAGCCGCATTGCTTTCGGCCTTGGACACCGCTTCCTTCAGGGTCGCCACCTCGTTCGTGGCCCCTGCAATACTCACGTTATTCCTGTCATTTTTTGCAACCACATCTTTTATATACTTCCATAAGGTATTACTTACCTTCCTTGTCCTCGAGCTGCTTTTTGGCAAGGCCGAGCTCGTTCTCGGACCGCTCGAGGCTCTGCTTCAATGCATTGACCTCCGCAGTCAGTGCAGCAGAGGTCAGCGGCGCAGCCTGCATTCCCCATATTGACATACATATGTTAGACTCCTGCATACATATTTTTAGATCCTCAGTTCGGCTTTTCTTTCCGAACACCAAACTGAGCATCAGGGGCTACTGTCTATGCGGTAATATTTTTACATATACATACCTCAAAGCCTGTTAGAAGGCTAGCAGAGGCTTCAGTCAGCCCGCTCTTGGCGGACTGAACTCTCTAGATCACCACACTCATAATAGTGTGGTGCTCCTCGTTGATGGAGGCGCCGTTAAGCGCCTCCAGCAAATTATTCGGTGCCTCCAGTTGGGAGGAGGTCAACGATGTCACGGTCTCGCCCTTCTTATGAAGGGGACGCCTGCCGAACTCCGGAACCACTGAAGGTTCTGGTGCGGAGTCCGGCCCAGGGCCGGACTTAGAGCCCTTTGGGGTTTGATCCCCCTTGTGCCCAGAGTCTGGGAGGTTGCCTTGCGGTGCCTCCGGGACCTCCTCCTCCTGGCTGGGCCCCTTTTGGGACCCCACCTCAGCGTCATCCGCAGTGTGAGGAGAGGAGGCGGCCGGAAGTGAAGTGCTATTCACGTCCGACGAAGCCAGGGAGCCGCTCGTTGAAGTATCGAGCCCGTCCTTGGGCGGGCTGCAGGGTTATATTCGGCGTTAGGAGATACTGTGCGACAAATGAAACGCCATGAGTTATTCTGGCATCCGGACACTTACGATTTTGCCAGGGGCTTATCCCTCGGTGGCCACTCCTCTTTGCCGTCGTCAGCGTTGGTGGAGTAGTCCGGAGGAAGGGTCCTTCCCTTCTTGGACCCTCCAGCCTCCCCAGTTGGGGCGGCCTTCCTTTTCTTCTCTTCCCCCGCTGGGGTAGAGGCCTCTTTTTCCTCCTCCTCGTCTTCGTGGGAGGAGTCCACCTCGGAGTCATCGGACGATGAGTCTGATAACACCTAGCACCGGGAACTCTTTCGAGTTCCCGTGGCCTTCTTCTTGGCCTTCTTCTCCGGCACCACGTGAGGTGCCGGAACCAGTAGCCCTGTCAATCGGGCGTCCGCTGGGTCTTCTGGCAAGGGAGCCGGGCAGTCAACCTGCCCGGACGTCTTTTGCCAGGCCTGTCAAAGGTAAGGGAGTTTAGATCCCGCATAGAGTCAAACTATGGAAAACTAGTGTCCTGTAAAGGGTAAAATAGCTTACCTCGCCGGCTTGACGCTGCGAGCTGAATCCGCGAACTTCGGTAGCGGATGCGGGAGCCTCGGCGCCCTTGAACAGCACCTTCCAGGCATCTTCGTACATAGTGTCGAAGAGCCTGCTCAAGGTTTGGTGCTGTGCCAGATCAAACTCCCACAAGCTGAAGGCCCGTTGTTGGCACGGGAGGATCCGGCGGATGAGCATGACCTGGACTACATTGACGAGCTTGAGCTTCTTGTTCACTAGATTTTTGACGCAGGATTGGAGTCCGGCCAGCTCTTCCGAAGTACCCCATGTTAGGCCCGTCTCTTTTCAAGAGGTGAGCCGTGTAGGGAAGCCAGATCGGAATTCGGGGGCCACCACCCATTTAGGGTCACGCGGCTCGGTGATGTAGAACCACCCCGATTGCCACCCCTTTATGGTCTCCACGAAGGAGCCCTCGAGCCATAAGACATTGGGAATCTTGCCCACCATGGCACCTCCGCACTCCGCTTGGCGGCCGCCCACTACCTTCGGCTTGACATTGAAGGTCTTCAACCATAAGACGAAGTGGCGCTGGATGCAGAGGAAGGCGTCGCACACAACGATGAACGCCGAGATGTTGAGGACGAAATTCGGGGCCAGGTCATGGAAATCCAGGCCGTAGTAGAACATGAGCCCTGGACAAATGGGTGAAGTGGAAAACCTAGTCCGTGGAGGAAGTGGGTGAGGAACACCACCCTCTCATGGGGCCCGGGGGTGGGGATGAGCTGACCCTTGTCGGGGAGCCGATGCGCGATGTCGCTGGACAAGTATCCGGCCTTCCGCAGCCTCTTCATGTGCCCCTCCGTGACGGAGGAGGCCATCCACTTGCCTCCCACTCCGGACATGGCTGGAGATGGTTGAGGCGAGATGTGCGGACTTGGGCGCTGGAGCTCGAGTGCGCGGAAATGGATAAGCAAAGGAGGAAGAAGGCGTAGGTAAAAAGGTGGATCATTATCCCCTTATATGGACGGACGAAGCTATGCGTCCCCACCAGCCTGGTAAAACTCGCTTATCTCCCAAGCGCTGTAATCAATGGCGCGGTTGGGTTACCCACGCCCGTATTGATGAGAATCCCGGAATAAGGGGACACGATCTCTGCTTTGACAAGACGTGCCAAGGAAACCGCCTTGCTAAACGCACTGAGGTGGAACAGTAAAAACGATCCGAATAAAGGCTTGGCCGTGGTGTGATGTCACGCCACGGAATACGTCAGCAGATTGAATTTGTGTAAATATTATTCTCTCTACGGTGGTATGTGGAACTTATCTTGCAGAGCCGGACACTATCCTTGTGTTCAAAATCTTCTATGAAGTATTCGAAGGAGGAACCCGCCTTGCAATGCCGAATACAATATGCGCGCCGTACTCGTCGTCATGGAAGTCTGGTTCAGGGGCTACTGAGGGAGTCCTGGATTAGGGGGTGTCCGAATGTCCGGACTATAGCCTTTGGCCGGACTCCTGGACTATGAAGATACAAGATTGAAGACTTCGTCCCGTGTTCGGATGGGACTTTCCTTGGCGTGGAAGACAAGCTTGGCAATACGGATATGTGGATCTCCTACCATTGTAACCGACTCTGTGTAACCCTAACCCTCTTCGATGCCTATATAAACCGGAGGGTTTTTAGTCCGTAGGACGAACAACAATCATACCATAGGCTAGCTTCTAGGGTTTAGCCTCTCTGATCTCGTGGTAGATCTACTCTTGTACTACCCATATCATCAATATCAATCAAGCAGGAGTAAGGTTTTACCTCCATCGAGAGGGCCCGAACCTGGGTAAAAACATCGTGTCCCTTGTCTCCTGTTACCATCCGCCTAGACGCACAGTTCGGGACCCCCTACCCGAGATCTGCCGGTTTTGACACCGACAGGGATCCTTGGAGTCCCACTTGCCTGACACCTGTTGAGCCACGAGATCTGAATCGCCCAAGCACCTTACCCGGCTCAAATTCATCTCTTTGGCCATCCGGAGACCATGGAGTAAGGCCTCGTACTCAGCTGCATTGTTAGTACAAGGAAACATAAGCCGGAGCACATAACAAAATTTGTCACCTTGAGGGGAAGTTAAAACAACTCCAACCCCCGAGCCTTCTAATTGCCTGGACTCATCAAAGTGAATAGTCCAATATGTGTTATCCGACTTCTCCTCCGGTGCCTTTAACTCTGTCCAATCATTGATAAAGTCCACCAAGGCTTGAGACTTAATAGCTGTACGTGGCATATACTTCAAACCATGAGGCCCAAGCTCAATAGCCCACTTGGCGACTCGTCCTGTGGCTTCCCTATTCTGGATGATGTCCCCCAAGGGGGCAGAACTTACCACAGTTATAGGATGACTTTGGAAGTACTGCTTCAGCTTCCGACTTGCCATAAACACTCCCTAAACAAGTTTCTGCCAATGTGGATACCTTTGTTTAGACTCAATAAGCACATCACTGATATAGTAAACCGGCCGTTGAACCGGATGCTCCTTGCCTGCCTCCTTACGCTCCACCACGATGGCAACACTGACAACTCGTGAATTAGCAGCCACATATAATAGCAATGGCTCTTTATCAATGGGAGCCGCAAGAACCGGTGGCTCAGACAACTGTCTCTTTAAATCTTCAAAGGCAGTAGCAGCAGCATCACTCCAGACAAAAGTGTCCGTTTTCTTCATCATCTGATACAGCGGCAGGGCCTTCTCACCTAACCGGCTTATGAACCGACTTAAAGCAGCAACACGACCCGCCAGTCGCTGAACATCATTGATGCAGGCCGGTTTATCCAGAGAGGTAATCGCCTTGATCTTCTCCGGATTAGCTTCAATGCCTCTGTTTGAGACCAAAAAAACCAAGAGCTTGCCTGCAAGTACACCAAATACACACTTGGCCGGGTTAAGCATCATCTTATAAACCCGGAGATTATCAAAGGTCTCTTTCAAGTCAGATATCAAGGTTTCCTTCTCTCTGGACTTCACCACAATGTTATCCACATAAGCGTGAACATTGCGCCCGATTTGATCGTGGAGACAGTTCTGTACACATCGCTGATAAGTCGCCTGAGCACTCTTGAGCCCAAGTGGCATAGATACATAACAGAAGGCTCCAAACGGAGTGATGAAAGCCGTCTTCTCCTAGTCCTTAACTACCATTCTGATCTGATGATAACCAGAGTAAGCGTCCAAAAAACTCAAACGCTCACAACCCGCCATAGCATCAATGATTTGATCAATACGGGGGAGAGCAAAGGGATCAGCCGGACAAGCTTTATTTATGTCCGTGTAATCCACACACATCTGCCAGGTGTCGTTCTTCTTGAGCACGAGCACCGGGTTAGCCAACCACTCCGGGTGAAAAACTTCGATAATAAACCCAGCCGCTAAGAGCCTGGCGACTTCCTCTCCAATAGCTTTCCGTCTCTCTTTGTTGAACCATTGAAGAAACTGCCTGACCGGCTTATACTTCGGATCAATATTAAGAGTGTGCTCAGCGAGTTCTCTTGATACACCCGGCATGTCAGAAGGTTTCCATGCAAAGACATCCCGGTTCTCACGGATGAACTCGATGAGCGCTTCCTATTTAGGATCCAAATTGGCACTGATACTGGACTGCTTAGATGAATCACCTGGATTGAAATCCACAAGCTTGGTTTCAGCAGCCGACTTAAACTTCATAGCCGGGTCATGCTCGGTGGTTGGCTTATTTAAAGAGGTCATATCCGCCGGGTCAACATTGTCTTGATAAAACTTCAGCTCCTCTGCTGCACAAACAGACTCAGCATAAGCCACGTCGCCCTCCTCACATTCCAGGGCTACCTTTCGACTCCCATGCATGGTGATGGTGCCCTTGTGACCCGGCATCTTAAGCTGCAGATAAACATAACACGGCCATGCCATGAACTTGGCATAAGCTGGCCGGCCAAATAGAGCATGATATGGACTCCTGATTTTGACCACCTCAAACGTCAATTTCTCAGCCCTGGAATCATACTCATCTCCAAAGGCCACTTCCAGTTCAATCTTGCCAACTGGGTAAGCCAACTTACCAGGAACCACTCCATGAAAAATAGTGTTGGACGTCTTCAAATTCTTATCAGTTAACCCCATGCGCTGAAAGGTCTCATAATAGAGGATATTGATGCTACTACCCCCGTCCATGAGTACCTTAGTGAATTTATATACACCAACCTGAGGTGCTACCACCAAGGCTAACTGAACCAGATTATCCACCCGGAGGGGGTGATCTGCCCTGCTCCATACAAAGGGTTGTTCTGACCACCTCAAATAACGGGGAACCGCTGGGTCAACAGAATTCACGGCCCTCTTATGAATCTTTTGGTCACGTTTGCACAAGTTGGTGGTGAACACATGATACTGCCAACTATTCAGCTGCTTCGGATGGCTTTGATAACCCGACTGTTGCTGCTGTTGCTCCCCTTGACCAGACTGTTGTTGATTATAACCGCCTTGATGTCCCTGAAAGCCGAAGCTTGAACCGCCGCCCGGGCCATGAAAGCCACCAGCTCCTGAGCCGCCGCCCGACCCATGATTGCCATCAAACATGTTGGAATTCTTGAAAGCCTTCATGATCGCGCAACCTTTCCATAAGTGGGTGGCGGTTCGTTCCCAGGTGCCGTGTCTCGGGCAAGGCTCATTGAGTAGCTGCTCAAGAGATGGGCCTGACCCGCCAGATTGAGGGGGCAGTTTTCCCTTACGTCTCTGATTATTACCCTGCACATTGGCATTGGCCACAAACTCCAAGTTACCCTTCGCCTTACGCTTATTGCCTCCTTGATTCATCGGGTTATGCTGCTGGCCCTTTCCATTGCCGTTCTTCTTTCCCTTCCCTGTCTTTTCCACATCAGATGCGGGATCCTTGGTACTGTAAGAGTTGGCGTATTTGACTAAATCTGCCATCAGCGTACCCATGTCGTTGCAATCACGCTTAAGGCGCCCCAGTTTCTGTCTCAGCGGCTCAAAGCGGCTGCTCTTCTCCAACATAAGGACTGCAGAGCCGGCATCCATCTTATCAGACGAATGTATTATCTCCTTGACCCGGTGCACCCAATGAGTTGTGGATTCACCCTCCTCCTGCTTACAATTTGTCAAGTCCACAATCGACATGGATTGCTTGCAAGTGTCTTTGAAGTTTTGGATGAATCGGGCCTTTAGCTCTGCCCATGAATTAATGGAATTGGGCGGCAAGCCCTTTAACCAAGACCGGGCCATTCCATCCAACATCATGGTGAAGTACTTAGCCATTGCCGCGTCGCTGACCTCCAACAGCTCCATGGCCATCTCATAACTTTCGATCCACACTCCGGGCTATAAGTCGGCCGTGTAATTCGGTACCTTTCGAGGTCCCTTGAAGTCCTTGGGTAGGCGTACATTACGCAGAGCCGGCACCAAACAAGGAACACCACCGGTTCTAGTAGCCACTCCGGTATCAACGGAAGTCATCGGATACTCTGGGAAATCTTGATGAGCCGTCTGTTGAGCCACTAGCTGAGCCACCCGCTCGTTCTCCTGACGTATTCGGTCTTGTACCGGGTTATAACCACCGGCCTGGTTACGGCGATGGGCGTTGCTTGACAAAGCTTCTGACTCCATGTGCCTGCTGTAACTTGGACTCCGGTTTTGACGAGGCGGTGCTAACCAAGGCGGAGGAGTTGAATGAATCCTGTCCCGGCTATAAGAATAAGTCTCTTGCTGAGCCAGGGCTGTCTGGACAAGTTCTCTGTTCCTCCGGGTTTCCACCGCTGTCGGATCATCACCGTCCACTGGGAGAGCCGCCAAACGCGCTGATGCTGCGATTAAGTTCTCCATGGGGTTGAAAAAGTGACCCGGTGGTATTGGCACATAACAGGGCGATGCCATGTTCCCACGAGGAGGTGCCATCTCCCGAGGCTGAGCCGGTCCTCCTGTTCCGGTTGTCATAAACTGATTTGCATCTGGCAGGTTACTTGGGCCGGCCCTGGGTGTAGCAAAAAGATTCCGAGGATCATAAACCGGAGGTAAACGGGACTGGTTTTCTGATGTCTCCTCCTCATCACCTCGTTAGACGCATTCAGGTTCATCATGAGCTGGAAGGCCTCCGACTGTAGCCGTTGTGCCCGTGCATCCAAAGCCGCCCGTTCTGTGGCTAACCTGGTGTCCTCATCTGCCAAGGCCTCTTTGGCCCGAGCTATTTCCTCGCGCACCCGTGCCACCTCCGCGTCATGCTCATCTTTATTTGCAGGAATAACCGTGGCGGTTAACAGGGCCGTAAGCTTATCCATGAGATCTATCAGCACCTGAGCCGTCGGGTGCACAGGGCCTCCTGCCCCGGCTGCTCTTGTCCCGGACGTTATTGCTGTAGCAGTTGTAGAGTTTTGGCGGGGTTGAGTCCCAGCCATGAAGACTCCTGCCCATCTTGGCAGCTCATAGGGGTCCGAAATACTGGTGCCATCAGAACAGCCCCCAAGCACGCCGTCTTGCACTTGGTACAGCGAATCTGTTGAACCGGCGGACGAATCACCGTCCGAGAGGACGGCCGTCTCACCACCATCTTCAGATCCTTCAGAAAGTTCCTCTTCGTGGATGCAGCCCACGAAGGCACGCTTCATGACGGGTTGAACTCGGGCCTTCCTCGCACGCTGAGCCGTCTCGACGAGGTCGGTGCAGTTGTCCGGCTCAGGGCCCGGCTCACCAATCCGGCCGATGAAGACATGGATTCCGCCGAAGGGGACCCGGTACCCGTACTCAATTGAGCCGGCGTCAGGGCCCCAGCCTTCGTCGTCGATGTAGATCTTGACGCGACGACTCTTGGTCATCCGGCCCACTGCGTATCCCTTGAGCCCTTCGAAGTTGCCCTTCAAGAACTCAAATCCACCGTGCGCTGGCCCCACGGTGGGCGCCAACTGTCGTGGAATTGTCACATCAGATGTCCTAGTGAAAGGACTTAGTCGTGGAGCCATCGCAACTAGGAAGCTTGAAGGGGTTAATCAGGACAAGAGACACGAGAGGTTTAAACTAGTTTGGCCCCTTACGATGAAGGTAGGCCAACGTCTAGTTGGGTTGGTATTGCTTGATGTTTCGATGACCAGAGAGCGAGATACGCTATGCCCGGTTCTCGATGAGTTGTTTCTTGCCCTAAGCCGCCAGCGGGTCGTCCCCTTATATACACGGGTAGACTCCCTGCGGCCTACAGAGTCCCGGCCGGCTCATGGACAGTGTCCGGCTCGGTGACTAGTTAAGTCTACCTTATGTTACAAGTAATATCATCATAGCGGTTTCCCACTATGGGCCTTAAGCCACCTGTGGGCCTTAGACCCTTTATTGAACCACCATCTTCATGCTTGGTCTTGGGCTTCTTTCTAATGAATCTTCTTTGCGTAACCCGGCCCCTCCTGGGCGGCTTACACAAATAGTTATAACCCCAACACCTTGCGAGGACAAAGCCCAAACCACCCAGAGCCCAAAGAGTGTTTGGCATCACTGAAGTCTTTCTGTCTGCGTGATCTGAAGACTTGTTACACTTGAGGACTGTGAATCCTCCAGCCGATTAGGCATCGTGTTCTGAGCATCCAAGAGCCATTGTGGATTGCTGGTGAACAAAGTCTGTGAAAGTTCGGAAGTCTACCTTGAAGACTTACTAGAGTGATTGGGCGGGGACTAAGTGTCCTTAGCTCAAGGGGAATAAGGTGAACACGCGGTCTTCTGAGTTGAATCTCAACCTCCCTAACCAGACGTACAGTTGCCACAACAACTAGAACTGGTCGAACAAATCCATGTCCTTCTGAATCCACTGGTTCTATCTCTTACCTCTCTTTACTTACAGTTTGTCTTCATGAAGTCATTGCGTGCTTGCATTATCTGTTTGACTTCATTGTGTGACTATAAGTTTTGATTGGCTTCATACTATCTTCCATCCCGATCTTTACTACCTAGCTGCTATTAGTCTACGTGCTTTCACTCCATTGAATACTTGACTATGGCTTGTCTAGTGTAGTCTACCTTCCACTGCATTCGAATAGTGTTGTTTATATTGTTTGTCTTCGAAACTCCCATGTTTTGAAGACTTTCATAAAAATCGCCTATTCACCCCCCTCTAGTCGATAACTTGCCCTTTCAATTGGTATCAGAGCAAGGTACTCCCTTGTTCTGTGTGATTCGGTTTAACCACCTGGAGTTTAGCTATGTCGACTGCGGGGATAATCAAAGTCTCTGCTGCGTGCCTCATCTTCGATGGCACTGAATATCCCTACTGGAAGAATAGGATGCGCATGCATCTTGAAACCATTGATGTCGATCTATGGTATGTCGATCTATGGTATGTCGTCAAGAATGGCGTTCCCAAGACAGGTGAAGGCGTCACCCCTGCTGATGTCAAGAAGTTCATTCAACTGGACGCTACTGCCAAGAACATCATCTGTGGCCACCTTACCAAAGGACAGTATGGCCGTGTGAGTGCTCTGGAAACGTCGAAGCTAGTCTGGGACTGGCTCTCCAAGGTCAATGAAGGTGTCTCAACTCAGCGAGATCAACGTATTAGTACTCTCCGCAACCTCTTCAACCGCTTCAAGAGACACGACAACGAGAATGTCCAGCTCACATTTGAACGCCTCACTGATATCACAAATGAGCTCCAAGCACTCGGCGCCATTGAGATCACGAAGCATGAGATAGTGAAGACAGTACTGAGATCTCTTGACAGCTCATTTGACACCTTAGCCCTGATGATACAAGAACGCCCTGATTTCAAGACTCTCGATCCATCTTACATACTTGAGAGGCTCAACACACATGAGTACCAGCTATCCGAGAAACGAGATATCTATGGCCCCAACTATGGCCGAACTCGAGCTTTGAAGGCAAAGGCTACTGCTTCCTCATCTGAAGAAGAATCTGACTACAGTTCTGGTGATCCTGAAGACATTGGAAAGGAGCTTGCTATGCTTGTGAAGAAGTTCCAGAAATTCACCAAGAAGAAAGGCTTCAGAAAGTCTTCACGATCCAGCTCAAGAAATGATGAAGCTTTGCCTATGACCACAAGAAGAGAACCTGTCACAAGTGCAAGAAACCTGGTCACTACATCTCTGAGTGTCCACAGTGGGACAATGAGAAGAAGAAGAAGAGCAAAGAATATGATTCTGATGACAAGAAGAAGAAGAAATTCTCAAAGTCTTCTTCCAAGTCTTCTTACAAATCTTCATCACACAAGAAGAGCTCATCTGGCAAGGCCCGTGCTTTTGATGGCAAGGAAATGGATTCAGAGGAGGAGTCAGCTTCAGAGGAGGCGGAGGTGGAGTCTGAGGGGGAGTCTGACTCGGGTGTGGCGAGTCTGGCTCTAGCTACTGCCTACGTTGCCAAGTCCATCCTCAACACCGAAGACAATGGCTCCGTCACCAACGCTGATGATAATGACGAGGATGACTTGCCTCCCACCTACTACTTCATGGCACGTGGTGCCAAGGTAAAATCACGTGATGCTTACTTTCAAACATCTATTGGAGATGACTCTGATGGTGAATCCAAACCTAGCTACAAAACACTTGCTACAATTGCAACTGAACAATAGAAAGCTATGGAACATACTCAAAAACTGTTAGACAAAAGCGATGACCTGTTGGACGCGGAAATGACCAAGTCTCAGTCCTTAATTGAAGACATAAAAAATCTTCATATTAAGTATCAGGAACTTGAAGGTCAACATGAATCGCTCATGACTTCTCATGAAAAGCTTTCCTATGATTATCTTCAAAGGAAGCAGGAACTTGAGAAATTGAGATCGGATCAAGAAGATCTTCAAAAGGAAAATGAGTCACTTCGCGCCCAACAGATCAGTCCCGCTCAGGAAGGATTTGAACCACCATGCCTAAAATGCATTGAGCGTGATAACGCTACTTCTGTTGCTGAATGTTCTACCGCTACTACTGTTGCAATATCTTCAACTGTTGATGTGGTAACTAACCCCTCTGCTGAGGATACCACTGCTATTGCTGATGAGAATGCCAGGTTGAAGACACTGCTTGAGACAGGGATGTACAAAAGTCTAAAAGGGCATCAGACATTATGTGATGTCCTAAAAAAGCAGATTATGAACCGAAACCCTAGGAAAGAGGGTGTTGGGTTCGAGAGGAAAATGAACGTTGATGGGTCATACTGGAAGCCTGAGCAGTACCCCAAAACCACATGGGTTGCTGCAAAGGAACCTCCAGTTGATCCATCCACCTTATCTGGTTTCACCTGTGCTAACCCCATTATCATTGATGAATCCTTTGATGCAAACTATAAACTGTTTAAGAATCAGAATGGTGAAGTGTTTGCCAGGTATATTGGTACTAACTGTAGGAATGGGCCACGTTTGAAGAAGATATGGGTTCCCAAAAGTTGTCTTGAGAATCTTCCAGTGAATGTCATCATGACACCACCTGTGAAGAAGACAAATCCCATACCAAAGGCTTCATATGGTCCAAAGGCTTCATACAGACCAAGGACTCATCTGAGTCACCCTAACGTCAATGTTTTGCAGGGAAATCATACTCAGACCCATGAATATGAGCGTGTTTCCTCAAACCGCTATGTTCATAGAACAAAGAATTTTTCTACTTATTCCTATGAGTATTATTCAGCTCCTGCAAGGCTATTTACTAGGGATCCAAAGCCGAAATTCTCAGATGCTGCACTTAGACTCACTGCTTCTAAGCCACCCCTGAAAATGTGGGTGGTTAAGAAAACTTAACTCTCTTTTGCAGGGAAAGGTCTCCAGCCGGAAATCAAAGGCGTCCAAAACTATTGCTGGGGACCTTAAACATCTTGTGGGGCGCAAGATAAAATGCCCAAATGGTCTTACTATGTATTTCGTTCCAGGATTCCTTGATACTCACCCTATCTATCCTAACCAAGATCTGAATTTTCATATTCCACTTGTTCGTCAAATGTTTATGCTTCACAACTCGCTTGGTGAAGCCTATCCCCCAAACTGCACTGTTGGCTGCGACACCTCATACTTCAGAATGGATTATGGACAGTGGATGCACTAACCACATGACGGGCGATTGAAGTCTTCTGATGGATTCAACACTACGTCCATCAGACAAAAGTCACATCACATTTGCTGACACTGGTAAAAGCAAGGTATTGGGTCTGGGCAGAGTTGCGATATCAAGGGATCAGCACATGGATAAAGTGATGCTTATTGAATCCCTTGGTTTCAACTTAATGTCTGTCTCAATGCTTTGTGACTTAAACATGATTGTGCTATTTGGAAAATATCGATGCCTTGTACTAATGGAATCTGACAAGTCTCTAGTCTTTGAAGGGTATCGGAAAGACGATCTATATATGGTAGATTTCTCAGCAGGACCACAGATGGCCGTATGTTTTCTAGCAAAGGCTTCAGAATGCTGGCTTTGGCATCAAAGGCTAGGACATGCTGGCATGAAGAACTTGCACACTCTCGCAAAGAAGAAGCATGTCGTGGGCATCGAAGGCGTCAAGTTCAAGAAGGACCATCTATGTGGCGCCTGCGAAGCTGGAAAGATTACTAGGGGCAAGCATCCCTCGAAGACAATCATGACTACATCTCAACCCTTCGAGCTGCTTGACATGGATCTATTCGGCCCTACTCACTACTCTACTCTCAATGCTACTGCTTGCCTCTATGGCTTTGTAATTGTTGATGATTACTCTAGATACACTTGGGTACTGTAAGTGCATCTAGTGCCACCCCTAGTTTGGTTTTGGAGTATTGACGACAAACGTGGTTGAGGACTAATGTGTTTGTGAGAATTGCAGGATAACACAGGTAGTAGTCCCTCCTTGATTCGGTTTACCTACCGGAGATGACCCCTAAAAATGTAAGAAGACATTGAAGATAATGGTGGTATGTGAAGATATTCACATTGAAGACTATGACAGAAGAATACATTGAGTGAAGACTATGGAGCACGAAGACTTAGTAGTTTCGCTGTTTCTTTTCTTCTTTGTTGAGTCATAGGAACCATCGCACTGTTAAGTGGGGTCTAAGTGAACAAAGTCAGAGTGACTGAAGTGATGCTCAACCAATTTCCTATGTCTTTGAGCGAAGACAATGAGAGCAAATCTTATCCAGAGTAGGATAAGTCAGCTTTACTTGTAGCCCAAGTCAAGTTGTCGCGTGTGTTTGAAATCTGACCATTGTGACACGTGTCAGTTCCTTAGTGACCCAGGGTCATTTCGGACAAATCAAGTCGGGTTGCCCAGTGGCTATAAATAGCCCACCCCTACACCATAAATTGGTGGCTGCTCAGAGTTAGTGCACATCTTTTGTCGTTGAGAGCAACCCACCTCCGAAGAGTTTGAGAGAGAAATCCTTGTGAGGATAAAGCCCAAAACACCCAGAGCCCAAAGAGTGTTTGGCATCACTGAAGTCTTTCTGTCCGCGTGATCTGAAGACTTGTTACACTTGAGGACTGTGAATCCTCCAGCCGGTTAGGCGTCGCGTTCTAAGCATCCAAGAGTAATTGTGGATTGCCGGTGAACGAAGTCTGTGAAGGTTTGGAAGTCTACCTTGAAGACTTACCAGAGTGATTGGGCGAGGACTGTGTGTCCTTAGCTCAAGGGGAATAAGGTGAAGACACAGTCTTCTGAGTTCAATCTCAGCCTCCCTAACCAGACGTACAGTTGTCACAACAACTGGAACTGGCCGAACAAATCATTGTCTTCACAACACGCTGGTTCTATCTCTTACTTTCCTTACTTACTGTTAGTCTTCGTGAAGTCATTGCCTGATTGCCATGCCTGTTTGACTTCACTACGTGACTACTTGTTCTGATTGGCTTCGTACTATCTTCCATCCTGATCCTACTACCTAGCTACTATATGTCATCATGATTTAGCTTCATACTTGTCTGACTATGGCTTATCTAGTGTAGTTCATCTTCTGTTGTATGTTTATAGGTCTTGATTGCATGTTTGTCTTTGAAACTTTCATGTTTTGAAGACTTTCATAAAAATCGCCTATTCACCCCCCCTCTAGTCGATAACTAGCACTTTCAATTGGTATCATAGCAGGGTGCTCCCTTGTTCTGTGTGCGGTTTAACCACCTGGAGTTTCAGCTATGTCAACTGCAGGATTGAGGAATGTGTCTTACCCCACCTTTGACGGTCATGAGTATCCTCGGTGGAAGGCCATGATGAGGAAGCGACTCATGGCTATGGATAGCGAACTGTGGATCGTCACTGAGATTGGTCTTACCGATCTATGCAAGATGGCGGAGGCCAATGATATTCGCAACTACACTCTACTGAACCTCACGGCGAAGGATGTCATCTGCTCCTGTTTGTCCCGAAATCAGTTCAGGAATGTCATGCACCACAATCACGTGAAGCTAATCTGGGACCGGCTTTCTGAGGTCTATGAAGGTCATCATACTCGTCATGATCCTTGGTTTGCGGATTACAAGGAGTCTCTTAAAGAGATGAACTTTGCACCTGAATCACCATCATCTTCACCATGCCTCATGGCAGGGGGTGCTAAGGTAACTGAATGCTACCTCTCTGAATCTAGTGATGATGAATCAGGTGATGAATTTGGCCCCAGCTATGTCAAACTCGCTTCCCTTGCCACTAAACAACAAAGAGCCTTGGAAAAAGTTCAAAACATGCTTAGTAAGATCGATGATATGTTGGGTGAAGAAATGGATCAGTCAAAAGCATTGGCTGAGAGTCTTCAGAGACTTCATTCCAAGTTTGACGCCCTTCAAGATCAACATAATGCTCTATTGTCTAATCACGAGAAGCTTTCTTCTGAATGTCTTCAAAGAAAGCAAGATATTTAAAAGATAAGAGTAGATTATGAAAATCTTCAGAAGGAGCGCGATTCATTACTTGCTCAACAAATCAGTGTTACACAGGAAGAATTTGTTCCTCCATGTCTGAAGTGCATTGAACGTAAACTATCAATTACTCATCTAAGTGTTCAAATGCTTCAAATACTAAAAATTCTTCATATGTCTCTCCTGTCACTAATTCCTCATCTGAGGACAATGCAAGTATCACTGATGATGCAGGGCTGAAGGAATTGTACATGACAGGGATGTACAAAAGCCTCAAAGGGCATCAGACACTATGTGATGTCCTCAAAAAGCAGATTCTGAATTGAAACCCTAGAAAAGAGGGTATTGGGTTCGAGAGGAAAATGAATGTTGATGGGTCGTACTGGAAGCCTGAGCAGTACCCCAAAACCACATGGGTTGCTGCAAAGGAACCTTCAGTAGATCCATCCACCTTATCTGGTTTCACTTGCGCTAACCCTATTATCATTGATGAATCCTTTGATGCAAACTATAAACTGTTTAATAATCAGAATGGTGAAGTGTTTGCCAGGTATATTGGTACTAACTACAGGAATGGACCATCCATGAAGAAGATCTGGGTACCTAAGCAGTATATTAAGAATCTTCCTGTGAATGTCATCATGACACCACCATGGAAGAAGACAAACCCCAAATCTATGGCTTCATATGGCTCAAAGGCTTCATACAGATACAGGACTCACCTGAGTCACCCTAACGCCAATGTTTTGCAGGAAAATCATACTCAGACTTATGAATATGAGCGTGTGTCTTCAAACCGCTATGTTCATAGAACTAAGAACTTTTCTGCTTATTCATATGAGTATCATGCTTCTCCTGCAAGGCTATTTGCTAGGGCTCCAAAGCCAAAATTCTCAGATGCTGCACTTAGACTCATTGCTTCTAAGCCACCCCTGAAGATGTGGGTGGTGAAGAAGAATTAACTTTCTTTTGCAGAGAATTGTCTCCAGCCTGAAATCAAAGGCGTCCGATGCTATTGCTAGGGACCTAAAACACATTGTGGGATGCAAGATAAAATGCCAAAATGATCTTACTTTATATTTCACATCTGAATCGCTTACCAATCATACTATGAGTCCTAACCTTGATCTAAGCTGTGATAATCCTCGTGTGCGTCAAATGCTTATGCTTCACAACACTCTTTGTGAAGCCTATCCTCCTAACTGCACTGTAGGGTACAACACCTCGTGTGACAGAATGGATTATGGACAGCGGATGCACCAACCACATGATTGGTGATCAAAGTCTTCTCATGGACTCAACCTTACGTCCATGTGATAAAAGTATCATCACATTCACTGACACTGGTAAAAGCAAGGTATTGGGACTAGGTAGAGTTGCAATCTCAAGGGATCAGCACATGGACAAAGTAATGCTTGTTGAATCCCTTGGTTTCAACTTAATGTCTGTCTCAATGCTTTGTGACTTAAACATGATTGTGCTATTTGGAAAGTATCGATGTCTTGTACTAATGGAATCTGACAAGTCTCTAGTCTTCGAAGGGTACAGGAAAGATGATCTGTACATGGTAGATTTCTCAGCAGGACCACAGATGGCCGTATGTATTCTCGCCAAGTCTTCAGAGTGCTGGCTCTGGCATCGGAGGCTAGGGCATGCTGGCATGAGGAACTTACACACTCTCGCCAAAAAGAAGCATGTCATTGGCATCGAAGACGTCAAGTTCAAGAAAGATCATCTATGTGGTGCTTGTGAAGCTGGGAAGATGACAAGGGCCAAGCATCCCTCGAAGACAACCATGACTACATCTCGACCTTTTGTGTTGCTCCACATGGACTTGTTTGGTCCCACTCACTACTCTACTCTCACTGCTACTGACTGTCTCTATGGTTTCGTTATTGTCGATGATTATTCAAGATACACTTGGGTGCACAGAATTCTCTTCAAGACTGAAGTGCAGGATGTCTTCAGACGCTTCGCCAACCACGCCATGAACAACTATGGCGTCAAGATCAAGCACACTAGGAGTTACAACGGCATAGAATTCAAGAATACAGGCCTCAACCTCTATCTTGACACCTTAGGCATCACTCATGAGTTTTCTGCTCCTTACACACCTCAGCAGAATGGCATCGTGGAGCGCAAGAACAGAACCCTTATTGAGATGGCTCGGATGATGCTTGACGAATACAAGACTCCAAGAAAATTCTGGCCTGAAGCCATTGATACTGCATGTCATGTCATCAACCGTGTTTATCTTCACAAGCTTCTGAAGAAAACATCCTATGAGATCCTAACTGGTAAGAAGCCAAACATAAGCTACTTCAGAGTATTTGGTGCCAGGTGCTGGATCAAGGATCCAGATCACACTTCAAAATTTGCACCGAAAGCACATGAAGGTTTTATGCTTGGTTATGGAAAGGACTCGCACTCCTACAGAGTCTTCAACCTCTTTCAGTATAAAGTGGTTGAAACTGTGGATGTGCGGTTCGATGAAACTAACGGCTCGCAAAGAGAGCACCTGCCAAATGTGCTAGATGAAGTACCTGCCAATGAATCAATCAAGCTAATGGGAACTGGATAGATCGTACCATCGGATGCCCAGCCTGAAGAGGAACTCATTATTTCTGCACCTGATCAACCTGAAGACATTGCTCAACCTGAAGACTATCCTCCAAACGATGACAATGTTCAGCAGGAGCAAAATCTTCGTCCAGTTCATCCTCGTGTTGCCAATGAAGTACAGATTGAGAAGATAATCGATAACATCAATGCACCTAGTCCACTCACTCGTTCAAGAGCAACACAGCTAGCAAATTTCTATGGGCACTTTGCATTCATCTCAATCTCTGAACCCAAGAAAGTTGCTGAAGCCTTCATCGAACCTGAATGGATTCAAGCTATGCAAGAAGAGCTTCAACAGTTTGAGCTGAACAATGTGTGGGAATTAGTCAAACGTCCTGATCCTCGCAAGCACAACATAATAGGCACAAAATGGATATATCACAACAAACAAGACGAGCATGGTCAAGTAGTCAGAAACAAAGCACGGCTCGTTGCTCAAGGATACACACAAGTTGAAGGAATTGACTTTGATGAAACATTCGCTCCAGTGGCTAGACTCGAAGCCATTCTCATACTGCTAGCCTACGCAAATCATCATAACATCCTTCTGTATCAAATGGATGTGAAGAGTGCCTTTCTCAATGGAAAGATTGAAGAAGAAGTATATGTTTCACAACTGCCTGGCTTTGAAGACCCAAAACATCCTGATATGGTATACAGGCTCAACAAGGCACTGTATGGCCTCAAACATGCCCCTCGTGCTTGGTATGACACACTCAAAGACTTCCTGAAGAGCAAAGGCTTCAAACCTGGTTCTCTCGATCCCACTCTCTTCACGAAGACATATGATGGTGAATTGTTTGTGTGCCAAATCTATGTGGATGACATTATCTTCGGTTGCACCAACAAGAAATACAGTGATGAATTTGCTTACATGATGCAAGAGCAATATCAAATGTCCATGATGGGAGAGCTGAAGTTCTTTCTCGGTCTTCAAATCCGTCAGCAATGCAACGGCATCTTCATATCTCAAGAAAAATATCTCAAAGATTGCCTGAAGAAGTTCGGCATGCAAGACTACAAAGGATACACAACGCCCATGCCAACCAAAAGTCATCTAAGCCCCGATGTCAATGGTAAAGATTTTGATCAAAATGTATACCGCTCCATGATTGGTTCTTTACTTTACTTATGTGCATCTAGGCCAGATATCATGCTTAGTGTTTGCATGTGTACCCGATTCCAAATGGCACCAAAGGAGTCACATCACTTAGCTGTGAAGCAAATTCTTCGATATTTGGTTTACACCCCAACACTAGGATTATGGTATCCAAAGGGCTCAGAGTTTGATCTGGTTGGATTTTCGGATGCTGATTATGCTGGTCACAAGGTGGATCGCAAGTCTACATCAGACACATGTCACTTTCTGGGTCGATCTCTTGTCTGTTGGTCTTCAAAGAAGCAGAACTGTGTATCACTCTCAACTGCTGAATCTGAATACATTGCTTCTGGATCTTGCTGCGCTCAGCTTCTATGGATGAAGCAAACTCTTAAGGACTATGGTATCCATCTGAAGCATGTGCCACTCTACTGCGACAATGAGAGCGCTATCAAGATTGCCAATAACCCAGTTCAGCACTCAAAGACAAAGCACATTGAAATTCATCATCACTTCCTTAGAGATCATGTTATGAAAGAAGATATTGATATCATTCACGTCAGTACAGAAGAGCAGTTGGCTGATATCTTCACTAAGCCCTTGGATGAGCAAAGATTTTGCAAGTTGCGGTGTGAGCTAAATATCTTGGAATTCTCAAATGTCCTGTGATTAGGCACACATCCTAACACTTATGTAGGTTGTTGACTTAGATGTGCAACACATGAAGTAATGTATATCTTCAATCAATGAAGACATACAATCTAAGTGTGAATACATTAACATGGAAATTGACTTCAGAGCGCCACGATAATTGCGCGCCGTGTCTGGGTCTAAAACTTCCTATAAGGTGGGTAATGCCACCACCAAACTCTTATGAAGTGTTTCCTAATGGCGTCTCATATTTGCAAAGTCTTCGCAATTGATTTAACTTCAACATTAATTTGACTTCATGGTTACTGATTTGGCTTTACAATATTTTATATATATATATATATATATATATATATATATATATATATATATATATATATATATATACTGTATTCTGTCCTCTACAGCATTCACTTATGGCTATGTCTTCGTGTTTGAATCTTTTTGAACTAAGTGAATGTGATCGGATCCTAATCCCTCTATGCTTTCTATCTCAAGCTCTATCTATCCAAATCATATGCATTTTGTTGAAACTATCGAATGTCTTCTCTGCGTCCTTGTCAGCAGAAGATACAGAGACAAACATTTATATCTAGCTTTAATGACTTATCCTTTTTGCCTGAAACCCGGAGAATTCAGAACGACCACCCCGACAATCCAGGCGTGCGTGGGAAGTGGAACAACTTTCAATAAGTTGCATGTCTGCCACGTGTCCATCAGATATGAACCGCCAGGGGCACCTGCGTAATTGCGTTGTGCTGTCTCTATCCTTATAAATGTGTGTCCTGTCTCGGTCAAAATCTTTCTTCCTCCTTCTCCATCTCTCGCAAACCCTAGCGCCTATGCTAGCCCTCGACGACACCGACGATGAAGCGCTTAGCTGCCGCGACCTCCTCGACGCTGTCCTCACGCCGGTCGCGGACCTCGTCTTCTCCGCTGTCGTCGTAGGTGTCTTCCGTCGCCAAGTTAGGGCACGGGAGATCGAACTGCTCGGCATCCATCTTTGCTCCGTCTAGCAGTTCATCGTGTGGTAATAAAAGTTAACTTTTTACCGTCTTTTTGATCTGATAGATTCATCCCTTCTTACCTAAAGTGGTTTCTAGATCTTCGAACATGGATCTATCTCTCTCTGCATCTCATATTCTGCCTAGTATATTCACTTATGCTTCTTCACAAGTTAGATTCCTCACTTGTACTTATTCTTGGATTTGTACAACTCTGGAACCAACTCTCATCATATAAGTGAATGCCTTCGCGTTATGAGGTCAATGTCTTCAAACTGATTTATCTTCAAAATCTTCTGAGAATGCATATGACCTCGTCCCCTTCCCTCGCACCTTTAATGCTGTCACAGGTACATGTCCGTGGGAGAATCCCTTGGTTCTCATAGTCTGCATTCGTTTGCAGAATTCTTGTAGAGTCACATCAACTCACCTGAAGCTAGTTCCTGTCAGTCCAGCCGTTTGAAGCCTTTGAAAGTACTGAAGCCTTTCAGTTTACACTTCATGGCAACTGGAAAATCAGCGAGAAAGGGAGGCAGATAGCGTCGTGGTGACACTTCCAAGGATTTACCACCTGATTTGCATGAGATGTACAAAACTGATCCAGAGGAAACCTATACTGAACGCAAGAATCGAATCCAATGGGTTCGAAGATATTGGGCAGAAGAATGGTTCAGATACCGCTTTATCACCAAGGAATATGCAGAGAAGAATGCCATCAAGGCACCCTGGACTGATATTCTGTACAGAAATCTTCCACCCAGGAATCAGGCTGAAGCTATTGAGCAAGGCTTCTATCCTTGCATGGTGCGCGGACCACAGCCTGAGAATGCTGATCCATCTTCACTACTCTGGTGTCGTGAAGGCAGTTTGTTCAAGCACAACTTCCAGTTTTCCAAAAACTCAGCTGCTACGAACAAGAAGGATCTAGGGCTTGACTTCAACCCTGGTCCCTCCGCACCTCGGGACGATGGAACCCGTGAAGCCAATGAAAACAGAATTGGCCCCTTCTACAACCTTGCTGGCCTCATCACTCACATTACTGTTCGTGGTGCCAAAGTGGATCATTCTGATGATGATGATGCTAACACTGACGAAGCTCCACCTCCTCCTCCAAAGCCTAAGAAGCAAAAGAAGTCTAAAGCTTCAAAATCATCTGCTGCTCCTAAAGCTTCAAGAGTGAAGCCATTGGCTACTGCCCCTTCTGCTCCAAGCAACAACTCTGAAGATCTCTCTCGCATCTCCAAGAGGCGTGAGAAACCTCGGAAGGCACCTGTTCAGAAATTGAGTCAAGCACTGACGCCTGCTGCCATTCTGAGAAATGAGTCTGAACCCATTGACTTGTCTTCTGATGAAGAATTTGGTGAGGATGCCCTGGAACAGCTGATCAAGAGCAAGCAAGAGGCGAAGATCTTCAACGATCTGCCCCTCTTTGATGTCAACATTCTGAAGAACTTCATTGATGAGTGGTTTGATGATCAGGAGCTCAGCTTTGATGACCTTCAGCTTCCCATTGGCGTCAGCGTTGCTTTTCAAGGCGCCATAACACCTGAACTTGCTCTAGCTCAGCGCATCACTGAACTGAAGCGAAAGATCGACTTCGAGAAGGAACAGTTCAAGAAGCATGTCGCCAGGCTGAATGTGTCTCATGTGCAAAAGTTCAAAGTGATGATCAATGACCTCAAGGAGTCATTTCGGACGAAATGCGAGGAAGCCAAAGGCTCAAGAGAGCGCATGAAAGCACTCGCTGACAAATGCGTTCAAGCCTACAATGAAGCTAAAAAGCGCAAGGCACTTGGCCGCCCTGGCATTGACCCATGGCTGCCAAGAAAAAGAGGTCATCTGAAGCTCCACAGCGGGAAGAACCTCACTTTGTCTTCCCAGCCACCATGACAGGCTCGAAGCCTAAAGTCTCCATAGTGGCTTCAGATCAGCAGAAAACCAAGGCAGCTGAAGCCGAAGCCAGAAAGCACAAAATCAAGAACACCACAGATGATGCACCACCCCTCAAGAAGACCAAGAAAAGAGACCAGGCTGCTCCCAAAGAGCCCCTTGTTGTTGAACCCATTGATTTTATTCCCCTTCCATCTGCAAATCAAGAGCGTCGATTGATTGTTCATGAGCCTGCTTCCACAAAGGCTCCTGAAGCTCAAGAGGTTCCAGTCGTTGACCCCATCGCGACTGAAGACATTGGTCCCCAAGACAATGTAGAAGATGATGAAGTCCTTCCTCAGATCCAGCGCCACACGGTATCATCGCCTGTTCACACGAACAGCAAAACCATCAGTATTGGTCGTCCTCTGACGCCAATCTCACAAGATGCCACATGGGCTGATCGCCCCCAACCAGCAACCCCAGTTCAAGACTCACCAAGTACACCCCGTCCTTCACCAACGCAAGGTCCCAGTCCAATTCTCAATGACGACAATTACTGTTGGAAATATGCCCTGGAGGCAATAGTAAAATTGTTATTATTATATTTCCTTGTTCATGATAATTGTCTGTTGTTCATGCTATAATTGTGTTATCCGGAAATTGTAATACATGTGTGAATACATAGACCACAACATGTCCCTAGTGAGCCTCTAGTTAACTAGCTCGTTGATCAATTGATGGTTACAGTTTCCTAACCATGGACATTGGATGTCATTGATAATGGGATCACATCGTTGGGAGAATGATGTGATGGACAAGACCCAATCCTAAGCATAGCACAAGATCGTGTAGTTCGTTTGCTAGAGCTTTTCTAATGTCAAGTATCATTTCCTTAGACCATGAGATCGTGTAACTCCCGGATACCGTAAGAGTGCTTTTTGGGTGTACCAAACGTCACAAGTAACTGGGTGGCTATAAAGGTATACTACAGGTATCTCCGAAAGTGTCTATTGGGTTGACTCGAATCGAGACTGGGATTTGTCACTCCGTATGACGAAGAGGTAGCTCTGGGCCCACTCGGTAATGCATCATCATAATGAGCTCAATGTGACCAAGTGGTTGGTCACGGGATCATGCATTACGGTACGAGTAAAGTGACTTGCCGGTAACGAGATTGAACGAGGTATTGGGATACCGACGATCGAATCTCGGACAAGTAACGTGCCGATTGACAAACGGAATTGTATACGGGATTACTTGAATCCTCGACATCGTGGTTCATTCGATGAGATCATCATGGAACATGTGGGAGCCAACATGGGTATCCAGATCCCGCTGTTGGTTATTGGCCGGAGAGCTGTCTCGGTCATGTCTGCGTGATTCCCGAACCCATAGGGTCTACACACTTAAGGTTCGGTGACGCTAGGGTTGTAGAGATATTAGTATGCGGTAACCCGAAAGTTGTTCGGAGTCCCGGATGAGATCCCGGACGTCATGAGGAGTTCTGTAATAGTCCGGAGGTGAAGATTTATATATAGGAAGTCCAGTTTCGGCCACCGGGAAAGTTTCGGGGGTCACCGGTATTGTACCGGGACCATCGGAAGGGTCCCGGGGTTCCACCGGGTGGGGCCACCTATCCCGGAGGGCCACATGGGCTGAAGTGGGAAGGGAACCAGCCCCTGGTGGGCTGGTGCACCCCCCTTGGGCCTCCCCTATGCCTAGGGTTGGAAACCCTAGGGGTGGGAGGCGCCCCACTTGACTTGGGGGGCAAGTCCCCCCCTTGGCCTCCACCCCCCCCCCCCCTTGAGATTGAATATCTAGGGGGTCGGCGCCCCCCCAGGGCTCCTATATAAAGAGGGGGAGGGACAGCTGCGCACCCTAGCCCCTGGCGCCTCCCTCTCCCCTCGTAACACCTCTCCCTCCCGCTGAGCTTGGCGAAGCCCTGCCGAGATCACCGCTGCTTGCACCACCACGCTGTCGTGCTGCTGGATCTCCATCAACCTCTCCTTCCCCCTTGCTAGATCAAGAAGGAGGAGACGTCTTCCCCAACTGTACGTGTGTTGAACATGGAGGTGTCGTCCGTTCGGCGCTAGGATCATCGGTGATTTGGATCACAACGAGTACGACTTCATCAACCCCGTTCTCTTGAACGCTTTCGCTCGCGATCTACAAGGGTATGTAGATGCACTCCTCTCTCTCTCTCTCGTTGCTAGATGACTCCATAGATTGATCTTGGTGATGCGTAGAAATTTTTTATTTTCTGCTACGTTCCCCAACAGTGGCATCATGAGCTAGGTCTATGCGTAGTTTCTTTGCACGAGTAGAACACAAGATTGTTGTGGGCGTTGGTTTTGTCAATTTTCTTGCCACTACTAGTCTTATCTTGTTTTGGCGGCATCGTGGGATGAAGCGGCCCGGACTGACCTTACACGTACGCTTACGTGAGACAGGTTCCACCGACTGACATGCACTAGTTGCATAAGGTGGCTAGCGGGTGTCTGTCTCTCCCACTTTAGTCGGATCGGATTCGATGAGAAGGGTCCTTATGAAGGGTAAATAGAAATTGGCATATCACGTTGTGGTTTTGGCGTAGGTAAGAAACATTCTTGCTAGAAACCTATAGCAGCCACATAAAAACATGCAACAACAATTAGAGGACGTCTAACTTGTTTTTGCAGCATATGCCTTGTGATGTGATATGGACAAAAGAATGTGATGAATGAAATATATGTGATGTATGAGATTGATCATGTTCTTGTAATAGGAATCATGACTTGCATGTCGATGAGTATGACAACCGGCAGGAGCCATAGGAGTTGTCTTTTTTTTGTATGACTTGCGTGTCATTGAATAACGCCATGTAATTACTTTACTTTATTGCTAAACACATTAGCCAAAGAAGTAGAAGTAATCGTTGCCGTGACAACTTCATCAAGACACGATGATGGAGATCATGATGATGGAGATCATGGTGTCATGCCGGTGACGATGATGATCATGGCACCCCGAAGATGGAGATCAAAAGGAGCAAAATGATATTGGCCATATCATGTCACTATTTGATTGCATGTGATGTTTATCATGTTTTGCTTCTTATTTGCTTAGTATGACGGTAGTAAATAAGATGATCCCTCATAATAATTTCAAGAAAGTGTTCCCCCTATCTGTGCGCCATTGCGAAAGTTCGTTGTCTCGAAGCACCACGTGATGATCGGGTGTGATAGATTCTAACGTTCACATACAACGGGTGTAAGCCAGATTTACACATGCAAAACACTTAGGTTGACTTGACGAGCTTAGCATGTACAGACATGGCCTCGGAACACAAGAGACCGAAAGATCGAACATGATTCGTATAGAAGATACGATCAACATGAAGATGTTCACCGATGATGACTAGTCCGTCTCACGTGATGATCGGACACGGCCTAGTTGACTCGGATCATGGATCACTTAGATGACTAGAGGGATGTCTATCTGAGTGGGAGTTCATTATATAATTTGATTAGATGAACTTAATTATAATGAACTTAGTCTAAAACCTTTGCAATATGTCTTGTAGATCAAATGGCCCACGCTATTGTTGCCCTCAACTTCAACGTGTTCCTAGAGAAAACCAAGCTGAAAGACGATGGCAGCAACTATATGGATTGGGTCCGGAACTTGAGGATCATCCTCATAGCTGCCAAGAAAGCATATGTCCTAGATGCACCGCTAGGTGAAGCACCCGTTTTCCCAGCAACTCAAGACGTTATGAACGCCTGGCAGTCGCGTAGTGATGATTACTCCCTGTTTCAGTGCGGCATGCTTTACAGCTTAGAACCGGGGCTCCAAAAGCGTTTTGAGCAGCACGAAGCATATGAGATGTTCCAAGAGCTGAAAATGGTTTTCCAAGCTCACGCCCGGGTTGAGAGATATGAAGTCTCCGACAAGTTCTACAGTTGTAAGATGGAGGAGAATGGTTGTGTTAGCGAGCACATACTCAAAATGTCTGGGTTGCACAACCGCTTATCTCAACTGGGAGTTAATCTCCCGGATGACGCGGTGGTCAACAGAATCCTCTAGTCGCTCCCACCTAGCTACAAGAGCTTTGTGATGAACTTCAATATGTAGGGGATGGTGAAAACCATTCCTGAGGTATATTCAATGCTGAAATCAGCGGAGGTGGAGATAAAAAAGGAACATCAAGTGTTGATGGTCAATAAAACCACTAGTTTCAAGAAAGGCAAGGGTAAGAAGAACTTCAAGAAGGACGGCAAGGGAGTTGCCGCGCCCGGTAAGCCAGTTGCCAGGAAGAAGCCAAAGCATGGACCCAAACCTGAGACTGAGTGCTTTTATTGCAAGGGAAACGGACACTAGAAGCGGAACTGCCCCAAGTACTTAGCGGACAAGAAGGCCGGCAACACCAAAGGTATATGTGATATACATGTAATTGATGTGTACCTTACCAGTACTCGTAGTAGCTCCTGGGTATTTGATACCGGTGCGGTTGCTCATATTTGTAACTCAAAACAGGAGTTGCGGAATAAGCGGAGACTGGCGAAGGAAGAGGTGACGATGCACGTCGAGAATGGTTCCAAGGTCGATGTGATCGCCGTCGTCATGCTACCTCTACATTTACCTACGGGATTAGTTTTAAACCTCAATAATTGTTATTTAGTGCCAGCTTTGAGCATGAACATTGTATCTGGATCTCGTTTAATACAATATGGCTACTCATTTAAATCCGAGAATAATGGTCGTTCTATTTATATGAGAGATATGTTTTATGGTCATGCCCCGCTGGTCAATGGTTTATTCTTAATGAATCTCAAACGTGATGTTACACATATTCATAGTGTGAATACCAAAAATGTAAGGTTGATAACGATAGTCCCACATACTTGTGGCACTGCCGCCTTGGTCACATTGGTGTCAAACGCATGAAGAAGCTCCATGCTGATGGACTTTTGGAGTCTCTTGATTACGAATCATTTGACACATGCGAACCATGCCTCATAGGCACAATGACCAAGACTCCATTCTCTGGAACAATGGAGCGAGCAACCAACTTATTGGAAATCATACATACTAATGTGTGTGGTCCAATGAGCGTTGAGGCTCGCGGAGGCTATCGTTATGTTCTCACTCTCACTGACGACTTGAGTAGATATGGGTATGTCTACTTGATGAAACACAAGTCTGAGACCTTTGAAAAGTTCAAGGAATTTCAGAGTGAGGTAGAGAATCAACGTGACCGAAAGATAAAGTTCTTACGATCAGATCGTGGGGGAGAATATTTAAGTCACGAATTTGGTACGCACTTAAGGAAATGTGGAATCATTTCACAACTCACGCCGCCTGGAACACCTCGGCGTAACAGTGTGTCCGAATGTCGTAATCGCACTCTATTGGATATGGTGCAATCTATGATGTCACTCACCGATTTACCGCTATCATTTTGGGGATATGCTCTAGAGACAACTACATTCACTTTAAATAGGGCACCGTCTAAATCCGTTGAGATGACACCGTATGAATTATGGTTTGGGAAGAAACCTAAGATGTCGTTTCTAAAAGTTTGGGGATGCGATGCTTATGTCAAGAAACTTCAACCTGAAAAGCTCGAACCCAAGTCGGAAAAATGCATCTTCATAGAATACCCTAAGGAAACCATTGGGTATACCTTCTACCTCAGATCCGAAGGCAAGATCTTTGTTGCCAAAAACGGGTCCTTTCTGGAGAAAGAGTTTCTCCCGAGAGAAGTAAGTGGGAGGAAACTAGAACTTGATGAAGTACTACCTCTTGAACCGGAAAGTAGCGTAGCTCAGGAAGATGTTCCTGTGGTGCCTGCACCGACTAGAGAGGAAGTTAATGATGATGATAAAGGTACTTCGGATCAAGTTGCTACTGAACTTCGAAGGTCCACAAGGACACGTTCCACACCAGAATGGTATGGCAACCCTGTCTTGGAAATCATGCTGTTAGACAACGGTGAACCTTCGAACTATGAAGAAGCAATGGCGGGCCCAGATTCCAACAAATGGCTTGAAGCCATGCAATCCGAGATAGGATCCATGTATGAAAACAAAGTATGGACTTTGACAGACTTGCCCGATGATCAGCGAGCGATAGAAAATAAATGGATCTTTAAGAAGAAGATAGACGCGGATGGTAATGTTACCATCTATAAGGCTCGACTTGTCGCTAAGGGTTATCGTCAAGTTCAAGGGGTTGACTACGATGAGACCTTCTCACCCGTAGCGAAGCTGAAGTCCGTCTGAATCATGTTAGCAATTGCCGCATACTATGATTATGAGATATGGCAAATGGACGTCAAAACGGCATTCCTTAACGGCTTTCTTAAGGAAGAATTGTATATGATGCAGTCGGAAGGTTTTGTCGATCCTAAGAATGATAACAAGGTATGCAAGCTCCAGCGCTCCATCTATGGGCTGGTGCAAGCATCTCGGTGATCAAAGCGTTTGGGTTTATGCAGACTTATGGAGAAGCCTGCGTTTACAAGAAAGTGAGTGGGAGCTCTGTAGCATTTCTCATATTATATGTGGATGCCATACTTTTGATGGGAAATGATATAGAACTTTTGGACAGCATTAAGGTCTACTTGAATAAGTGTTTTTCAATGAATGACCTTGGAGAAGCTGCTTACATATTAGGCATCAAGATCTATAGAGATAGATCGAGACGCCTCATAGGTCTTTCACAAAGCACATACCTTGATAAGATATTGAAGAAGTTCAATATGGATCAGTCCAAGAAGGGATTCTTGCCTGTGTTGCAAGGTGTGAAATTGATCTCGGCTCAATGTCCGACCACGGCAGAAGATAGTGAAAAGATGAGTGTCGTCCCCTATGCCTCGGCCATAGGGTCTATCATGTATGCCATGCTGTGTACTAGACCTGATGTAAACCTTGCCGTAAGTTTGGTAGGAAGGTACCAAAATAATCCCGGCATGCAACACTGGACAGCGGTCAAGAATATCCTGAAGTACCTGAAAAGGACTAAGGATATGTTTCTCGTATATGGAGGTGACGAAGAGCTCGTCGTAAAGGGTTACGTCGACGCTAGCTTCGACATAGATCTGGATGACTCTAAGTCACAAACCGGATACGTGTATATTTTGAATGGTGGGGCAGTAAGCTGGTGCAGTTGCAAGCAAAGCATCATGGCGGGATCTACATGTGAAGCGGAGTACATGCCAGCCTTGGAGGCAGCACATGAAGCAATCTGGATGAAGGAGTTCATTACCGACCTAGGAGTTATTCCCAATGCGTCGGGGCCGATGACTCTCTTCTGTGACAACACTGGAGCTATTGCCCTTGCCATGGAGCCCAAGTTTCACAAGAAGACCAGACACATCAAGCGTCGCTTCAACTCCATTCATGAAAATGTTCAAGATGGAGACATAGATATTTGTAAAGCGCACACAGATCTGAATGTCGCAGATCCGTTGACTAAACCTCTTCCGCGAGCAAAACATGATCAACACCAGAACTCTATGGGTGTTTGATTCATCACAATGTAACTAGATTATTGACTCTAGTGCAAGTGGGAGACTGTTGGAAATATGCCCTAGAGGCAATAATAAAATGGTTATTATTATATTTCCTTGTTCATGATAATTGTCTATTGTTCATGCCATAATTGTGTTATCCGGAAATCGTAATACATGTGTGAATACATAGACCACAACATGTCCCTAGTGAGCCTCTAGTTAACTAGCTCGTTGATCAATTGATGGTTACGGTTTCCTAACCATGGACATTGGATGTCATTGATAACGGGATCACATCATTGGGAGAATGATGTGATGGACAAGACCCAATCCTAAGCATAGCACCAGATTGTGTAGTTCGTTTGCTAGAGCTTTTCTAATGTCAAGTATCATTTCCTTAGACCATGAGATCGTGTAACTCCCGGATACCGTAAGAGTGCTTTGGGTGTACCAAACGTCACAACATAACTGGGTGTCTATAAAGGTATACTACAGGTATCTCCGAAAGTGTCTATTGGCTTGACTCGAATCGAGACTGGGATTTGTCACTCAGTATGAAGGAGAGGTATCTCTGGGCCCACTCGGTAATGCATCATCATAATGAGATCAATGTGACCAAGTGGTTGGTCACGAGATCATGCATTATGGTACGAGTAAAGCGACTTGCCGGTAACGAGATTGAACGAGGTATTGGGATACCGACGATCGAATCTCAGGCAAGTAACGTGCCGATTGACAAAGGGAATTATATACGGGATTACTTGAATCCTCGACATCGTGGTTCATTCGATGAGATCATCGTGGAACATGTGGGAGCCAACATGGGTATCTAGATCCCGCTGTTGGTTATTGGCCGGAGAGCTGTCTCGGTCATGTCTGCGTGATTCCCGAACCCGTAGGGACTACACACTTAAGGTTCGGTGACGCTAGTGTTGTAGAGATATTAGTATGCGGTAAGCTGAAAGTTGTTCGGAGTCCCGGATGAGATCCCGGACGTCACGAGGAGTTCCAGAATAGTCCGGAGGTGAAGATTTATATATAGGAAGTCCAGTTTTGGCCACCGGGAAAGTTTTGGGGGTCACCGATATTGTACCAGGACCACCAGAAGGGTCCCGGTGGTCCACCGGGTGGGGCCACCTATCCCGGAGGGCCACGTGGGCTGAAGTGGGAAGGGAACCAGCCCCTGGTGGGCTGGTGCCCCCCTTGGGCCTCCCCTGCGCCTAGGTTGGAAACCCTAGGGGTGGGGGGCGCCCCACTTGACTTGGGGGGCAAGTCCCCCCCTTGCCCCCCTTGAGATTGAATCTCTAGGGGGCCGGCACCCCCCAGGGCCCCTATATAAAGAGGGGGGAGGGACGGCTACGCACCCTAGCCCCTGGCGCCTCCCTCTCCCCTCGTAACACCTCTCCCTCTCGCTGAGCTTGGCGAAGCCCTGCCGAGATCACCGCTGCTTCCACCACCACGCCGTCGTGCTGCTGGATCTCCATCAACCTCTCCTTCCCCCTTGCTGGATCAAGAAGGAGGAGATGTCTTCCCCAACCATACGTGTGTTGAACGCAGAGGTGCCGTCTGCTTGGCGCTAGGATCATCGGTGATTTGGATCGCAACGAGTACGACTCCATAAACCCCATTCTCTTGAACGCTTCCACTCGCGATCTACAAGGGTATGTAGATGCACTCCTCTCTCTCTCTCGTTGCTAGATGACTCCATAGATTGATCTTGGTGATGCGTAGAAAATTTTTATTTTCTGCTACGTTCCCCAACAATTACATGGAGACCACACCATCCCCGAAAGCGTCACCCATGTATCAACGGCTTCACAAAGGCCAGAGGCCATCGGTCTCCATGACAACCATCACAGAAGAGGATTCACACCAATCCAGCTCCGTGGCACGTCAAGTGTTTCCTGAAGACAATCCTTCTGTGACGGTTCTTGTGTTCGAAGCTAATGCTTCTGAAGAGATTCTGGCTGCATCAGCCAAAGAAAGACAAGAAGAGCTTGTTGTTACTCCCCCTACCACCCAAGAAGTTGTTCTCGAGGAGAACGTGTCTGTGCCCAACCCTCCAGCTCCTCAAGTGGAGGTTGAGAATACTGAGGCGGCCACCAACATCATCACTGAAGCCAATGACGTTGTCATGACTGAAGCCAATGTAGCGCCTCAAGTTAACAATGTGAATGAAGCCAATGCTGCACCTGCAACGAATGTGCAGCCTGAAGCCTCTGCTAATGCCACTAATCTTGTTCCGCCTCCAAGGACCGACACAATTGAGCATGCATTCTACCAAGGAGAGCTTGTTCCTGTCAGATGGCCAATTCTAATTCCTCCGCCTGCTCCTGGACCTCAGTTTGACTATCATGTGGAGCACAGGCCTCTGGTTCATAAGCCAAAACCAAGGCCGCCAAGGTTCCCAGGTACTGCATCGGCACCAGGCTCATTCAATGTCAATGGCTTCATTGCACACAACACCTTCTTCGATTCTGGCAAGAACCCATATTCCAAGCCAAGAATATCATCAGATCGGTTCTGGAGCTACCAGCAGCGCAGCTACTACTCCTGCATTCTATACAATTAGGAGCACATATTTCCTCATATGCGTCTGGACACTGAAGCCATTGTTGGTCTGCCCTGCCTAGAAGAAGCCCTAGACTGCTTTCGTGATGCTGGCCTTCTGCAGTTTGTCACCGACAAGGAACATTGGAATGAAGATCTTCTCCTACAATTCTATGCAACCCCCCACATTCGTGGCTACAACAGGGATACAACGACATGGGTCCTTGAGTGGATGACGGGCAACGTTCATCATGAAGCCAAAGCCTTTGATCTCATTGAGCTTACCGGCCTCTCCACTCCAGGCGAACTGTATGAACCTGGTTGTCAGCTTCACCGTGATGCATTGGAGAGTATCTTTCAGAAGCCTGAGCCCAACATGAGCCAGATGCTTAGTATGATGAAGCCATTGCCCCAGGATGCCGAGTATCCCAAGGAATTCCTTGTTGAAGACCTAGAGTATTTGCTCCGCACTATCTATCATATCATTCGGCGAACTCTATGGCCGATCAAGGGGCATTCCTCCTCAGCAAAGCTTGAAGGTGCAATGAAGACATTGGTCTTCTACATACTCAATGGCAAAAGCTTCAACACTCAAGATTTCTTCATTCGCCAGTTTGCTACATCTGGGTCTGACATTTTTGGTCTGAAGTTCTATGCTCCTTGGATCATGCGTCTGATCAAGCTCCACTCTGCCATTGACTATCAGCCTTCTTCTCGTAACCATCTCATATTTTTACCAGAGGTTGATTTGTCCATTAAAGCCATTTACCCAGAGCCTGCAAAGGAAACACTATATCTTCACAATATAGATCGTCAGAGCTTTTCCCAGCATGTTGAGGGTGTTTAGGTTGCTTCTCGTGTTTATCCACTGGCCGGCAACACTCGCCGTGCACGTACTGAAGCCATAGAGAGCACCATTGCTCCAAGAACTCGCAAACGATCCCGTGTGCTCAATGACCGCGAGCTTCTTGTGGCTTTGCATCAGAAACAAGATAAGCATCATTACTGGCAGAAGCGACAAATGCAAAGCCTCTTGGTGGATATCAATAGCATTCGCAATCTTGCCACCAAGAACGCCTTTGTCACTCACGAAACCTGTCGGAGGACTTGGAAGGGTTTGACACTGCTCAGTGCTGAAGCTGATCTTCAAGACGATGGCTTCACCGAAAGATTCAAGTTTGACTCCACTCCTCCCAGGAATGTTGTTTTACGTCAAACCTTGTCTCTTGAAGATTCAGAGTACTCTTCGTCCGCAGCCGCAGTAAATGCCTGAGTTATTGATGAAGCCGATGATGCTACTTCACCACCGCCAACATCAGCGTGTATCAACACTGCACCAAATTCTTCTGCACCACCAAACCTCAACGACAACCCTGTTGTTTCACCTACTCCTCATGGGAACGAGTAGAGCCTATGTCTTCAAACCTTTTTGGTCCTTACTGACAAAAGGGGGAGAAGCATAGGTTGATAGTCTTAAAACGGGTCCTGATGGGTGGTTGATATACTTTTTTCCTAGTGCTTACAACTCTCATTTTGCTACATTTGGTTCTGTGAGTTGTAACACTTAAACTTGATGGTCGTCTGCTACTTTTTCTGCTATTCTGTGTGATGCGACGATAAATTCCGCATACGCGATGATAAATCCCGCATGAACTCATTCCGCAGACGTCCATCTTTCATTATGCATGTCATTATTCCTGTATATCTGTTCATGCATGATGTATTGTCTTCATACGGTGAAGAGGATCTCCACAAGTGCAACCTGCCATGTGCATTTGCATTCCAACGCAAAACATTAATATGCACATCTTCAGGGGGAGCCTTTTTGCCATCTATGAAGACAATATCTTAATCCTTACAATTTCACATGCTTTTATCCCCGTTGAAAACTTCAACCAGTTTGTCATCAATCACCAAAAAGGGGGAGATTGTAAGTGCATCTAGTGCCACCCCTAGTTGGTTTTGGAGTATTGACGACAAACCTGGTTGAGGCACTAATGTGTTTGTGAGAATTGCAAGATAACACAGGTAGTAGTCCCTCCTTGATTCGGTTTACCTACCGGAGATGACCCCTAAAAATGTGTGAAGACATTGAAGACAATGGTGGTCTGTGAAGATATTCACATTGAAGACTATGACACGAGAAGACATGGAGTGAAGACTATGGAGCGCGAAGACTTAGTTGTTTCGTTGTTTCCTTTTCTTCTTTGTTGAGTCAAAGGAACCACCGCACTGTTAAGTGGGGTCCAAGTGAACAAAGTCAGAGTGACTGAAGTGATGCTCAAACCAAATCCTATGTCTTTGAGCGAAGACAATGAGAGCAAATCTTATCATGTGTCGGATAAGTCAGCTTTACTTGTAGCCCAAGTCAAGCTGCCGTGTGTGTTTGAAATCTGACCGTTGCGACACGTATCAGTTCCTTAGTGACCCAGGGTCATTTCGGACAAATCCGGTCGGGTTGCCCAGTGGCTATAAATAGCCCACCCCCTACACCATAAATTGGTGGCTGCTCAGAGTTAGTACACGGATTTTGTCGTTTGAGAGCAACACATCGCCGAAGCTTTTGAGAGAGATTCCTTGCGAGGACAAAGCCCAAACCACCCAGAGCCCAAAGAGTGTTTGTCATCACTAAAGTCTTTCTGTCCGTGTGATCTGAAGACTTGTTACACTTGAGGACTGTGAATCCTCCAGCCGGTTAGGCGTCGCGTTCTGAGCATCCAAGAGCCATTGTGGATTGCCGGTGAACGAAGTCTGTGAAGGTTCAGAAGTCTACCTTGAAGACTTACCAAAGTGATTGGGTGGGGACTAAGTGTCCTTAGCTCAAGGGGAATAAGGTGAAGATGCTGTCGGTGTCAAAACCGGCGGATCTCGGGTAGGGGGTCCCGAACTGTGCGTCTAGGCGGATGGTAACAGGAGACAAGGGACGCGATGTTTTTACCCAGGTTCGGGCCCTCTCGATGGAGGTAAAACCCTACTCCTGCTTGATTGATATTGATGATATGGGTAGTACAAGAGTGGATCTACCACGAGATCAAGGAGGCTAAACCCTAGAAGCTAGCCTATGGTACGATTGTTGCAATGGTTGTTCGTCCTACGGACTAAAACCCTCCGGTTTATATAGACACCGGAGAGGGCTAGGGTTACACAGAGTCGGTTACAATGGTAGGAGATCTACATATCCGTATCGCCAAGCTTGCCTTCCACGCCAAGGAAAGTCCCATCCGGACACGGGATGAAGTCTTCAATCTTGTATCTTCATAGTCTTGGAGTCCGGCCGATGATGATAGTCCGGCTATCCGGACACCCCCTAGTCCAGGACTCCCTCAGTAGCCCCTGAACCAGGCTTCAATGACGATGAGTCTGGCGCGCATATTGTTCGGCATTGCAAGGCGGGTTCCTCCTCCAAATAATTCATAGAAGATTGCGAACACCAGGATAGTGTCCGGCTCTACAAAATAAATTCCACATTCCACCGTAGAGAGAATAATATGTGCACAAGTTCAATCTGCTGACGTGTTTGGTGGCGTGACGTCATACCACCACCAAGCCTTTACTTGAATCGTTTTATATTATACCACCTTAGCGCATTTAGCGAAGCGGTTTCCTTGGCCCGTCTTGTCGAAGCAGAGATCGTGCTCCCCTTATTCCGGGATTCCCATCAATACAGACATGGGTAACTCAACCGTGCCCGTTGCCACGCCCCCTCTATCGGAGGCGAGTCCCGAACGGTCACGGGGGCGGCTCTTGGTATTTTCCCTCTTTATAATGGGACCAAGGCTCATTTCTTTTCTTCAATCCTCAATCGAATCTACTCCTCGCCCCGAGTTCCAACACCCAGAGCCCCAGATTCGAGCGCTTCGGACCTTCAACAATGTCCGGCTCCGACCTACAGGGCCGGTGGATGCCCTCCTCCGTCACGGAAGAGGACGTGCTAAAGCTGCGAGAGGCCAAGTACCTGACTTATGAGATTTCGCATAGGTTGCCCGCCAAAGGGCAAGTCATTCCCACCCCCGAGCCCGGCGAGTATGTCGTGTTTGTGTCCCACCTCCGTCGGGGCTTAGGCTTCCTGATGGATCCTTTTGTGAGAGGGCTCATGTTTTACTATGGGCTGGAATTCCACGACTTGGCTCCGGAGTCCATCCTCCACATCTCGTCATTCATTGTCGTCTGCGAGGCCTTCCTCCGTACTACCCCCCACTTCGGTTTGTGGCTCAAAACTTTTAATGTGGAGCCGAAGATGATCGAGGGGCGCCACGCAGAGTGCGGCGGGGCGGTCGTAAACAGGAGGGCCGATGCTCCATGGCCCGAGGGCTCTTTCCAAGAGGAGCTCGGCTTGTGGCAACGGGAGTGGTTTTATATTACCGCTCCCAGGGGCAGCAGGCAGAAGCTGCCGCCCATCTTCCGCTTGGGACCTCCATAACGACTGATGTCGTGGGTCAACCAAGGGCTCAACTGGGGGCCGTCAAAGGACGTGCCCCTATTGCAGGGCCGGATTCGAGACCTCCAAGCGAGGGAGATCGATCTGGTCGTGGTGATGCAGGTCATGCTGATTAGGCGTCTCCTGCCCTGCAAACACCGTCCTCTCCGGCTGTGGGAATTTAACCCGGAGGGACCACGAATTCTCCAACACTTCATGGGTATGACACCCGCGGAGATGTACAAATTGTTCTTCAGATCACGAGAGGCGTGTCCGGAATTGACCGAGGACGCCGGCCTAAGATGCAATCGCCAGGATACACATGTAAGTAGCTCTGTGTCCGGACATACCGTTTGTTTGCCTTTCTATGATTCGCTTTTTGACCAATTGTCCTCTAAACAGGAGTGGATAGCGCAAGCAAAACTGATACGGTGTCCGGCCCCCCTCCCAGAGACCGCGCCAGATCCCGTGCTGGTCAGGATGCTGGAGGTTGCGCCTTCAGAGGAAGGCGAAGGGGAGAACAGAGGAACTACCGCCTCAACCAAGGAGGCTTTTGAGGAAGGGGGGATCGAGAATCCCTCCTTCCAAGGGGAGAAGAGGACCGCTTCCGAAAACCCGGAGGCCAAAGCCCCGAAGCGGGGGAAGAGATCTTCACCAGAGGGTCCTGCGTCTGGAGAGGCTCCGGCCGCACAGTCTCCCCAAAAGAATCAGCCCTCCAGCGAGCCGTAAGTAGAAAAAAGGGAGTTTTGTAATAAGGGACATCCCTATTTGTGCTTCTGAGGACAACTTAAGTTTTTACCTTGTAGTTCGGATCTCCGTCCTTCTCAGATGAGCTCGTCTTCGGGGGAACTTCGTCCGGAGATGATGGAGAGCGAGATGCCTCCATCTGCCGCACCATCGGATAGGGCGGACGAGCCTGAAGTGTCATCACGAAGGGTATCCCCAAGTCCGGCAGGGCCGAATAGTTCGGCACCAACTGGTGTGCGGCCAGGGGAGCTGAAGGATCTGCTTGAGAGGGCGTCTATCTCAGAAGGTCACCGTACACTGCTGAGTACGGTGATTGAAAGAATTTCATCCGCCGAAGGCGGGTTGCGTGACGCCGTTAGGAGTTTGCTGGCGAGGTTTGAGGTACGTAAAAATGACATACCCTTTGACAGTTTTACACATAAAGTGCGCCCTGTATAGATAGTAGCCCCTAAGACTCGGTAGGGTGTCAAGAACGACAGCGTGCCGAGGATCAAAATCCTAGGTATTGATTTTCGCCTTTCCTATGCAGGTGGCGGATAGTTCGGTGGCTAGCCGGACTGATGGAGTTGCTGAACTAAAGCGGCAACTTGACGTTGCGGATGCGGACATCGCGCTGGTCAATAAGCGACTTGACGAGTCACAAGGTGGGTTTTTTCTCCGTGGTCACCTAGTAAGGGGACCGAAGCCCACTCCTTACAACATGTGTGCTCAATGCAGATGGTGCCGCTGCTGTGGAGAGCCTTCGGGCAGAACTTGCTCAAGCCAAGGAGCAGGCCAGAAGGAGTGATGCGGCTGCCTCGAGAGCGGCCGAAGAGCTAGAAGCCAAAAGGGCTACACACTGCCGAAGTAGGGAGGAGATGGCCGAAATGGCCGTGAAGTTGAAATATGTTATCGACCGCAATGAGGTTCTTGAAAAAGAACGCCGAGCGGAGCAAGAAGGCCTGAGGAAGGCCACCGCCGAAGCCAAGGATGCCCGTTCTGCAATGAGGGCTATAAAGGAGGAGCTGCGCCAGGCCGGAGATATTGTGGCTGGCAAGCCCTTTCTGCCGTGCAGGCGGTTTACAGATCCGAAGTTCGCTCAGCTTGGCCAGCTATGGGGTCCGGAGGATCCGTATATGGACTTAGCGGTGAGTGCGGCAGATGCTGTTGTGCACTTCCGAAGTCAGAAGGATCGCGAGACGGAAGAGCTTTTTTGGTCTCAATTCCATAGTCCGGATCGTTCACTTCCGCTGACCGATAGGTTAGCCGAGTGGGCTGAGCTGAATAGACTGTCTGGACTTGCCATGACGGATATCATGGCTCATGTCTAGCCGGATAGGCCCAAGCCGAAGAGTTATTTTGGCTTATTGCAGCAATTCCGTGGGGCGGTGCCGCATATCAAGGCGATGAAGCGGTCAGCCTGCATAGAGGGTGCAAGGATGGCCCTCGCCCATGTGAAGACACACTGGACGGAGATGGATGCCACCGCTGTTGCGACCCAGGGTTCGGACGAGAGCCGGTTACCCGCTGAGCACTATTTCGGGGAAGTTCTGCGTGGTGCTCGTGTAATAGAGTCGCAGTGCTCGAAAAATGTCATGGTCAAATGAACTTTATGGTTTGTAAAATGATGTTTATAATATAAGCGCTTTTTGTACTTGTGCGTTCAAGTATTGAAATATCTCCTGTGCGGCTGTTAATGTATACTTGTGTATAACCTGAAAGATGGCAGTCTTCGGCTTCAGCCCCCACGCACATAGTGCGGGGGTGTTTGCAAAATAGCGCATTTTCACACTTAATCCAACGTCTTGGTCCTGTAAAGGAGGTGGTAGCATAGCAAACGATGCAACCAGACTATAATGCTTTATCACTTTCACTTAGCCATAGGAGTTCGAAGGTGGGGCTACGATATAGCCCCTAGGGGCACCGCGCTCTCCGTATTTGGGGCACGTGTGTGCCTGACCGGGAAGCGGTCCTTCGTCAAAGCGGAGGAATTCTAAACATTCCGGAGGTCGATCGAGTGGTTGACCAGTCTCTCGCTACATCATGACAGTCAGTTTTCGGCTTTCTCTACTGAGGTGCTCACCCGGCCGAACCGGGGCACAATCGCAGTAGTTCTTCTGGTGCCGCGTTAGCCGATGATACGGAACGTAAGGCAGCAAAACACAAGAGCCGGGCAAACCCAACATTTGACCAAAGACATGATTCGGAGCTGATGCATATAAGGCCTAACTCGAGATGCCGAACACTCCCTGAGGTGTTCGTTCTTTATGATGACGGGAAGATCAATGCCCTAAGCCCCTAGTGTCCAGGTACACGCAAGGTCCTCTGACGCGGCCGATGCCAAAATGTCAGCCTCCTCTCTGGTTATGATGAGAAACCAGGGGATGTATAGCAACAAGAGACAGTAAAAAAGGTTTACGCAGGGTCTTAATCTGAAAAGAATCCTTGCAACGGGTCCCTACTGCACGTCTGCGCCTGTGTCTCCGTTGTGCTGTATCCTGGACGGGTGTAACACGCTGTTCATCTGTAAAAGAGAGGAACTTAGTTTGAAAAGTAATCGTGTCAAAAATGTATTTAAAACAAAGCGTGAATAAATGAATAAAGTTGAGCTTTTATTGGCTCCTTATTGCTCATACGCACAGCCCCTTGTAAAGGGGTGTGTCGCTAGGGAGCCCCTAGCTTATTTATGTCGGACTCGTCTAGCCATGTCCGGGGTCTTAAATGACCTTTTAATGATATGATGCCGCGTGGACCGGGCATTTTAAGTGTAAGAGATGCGTAGTGTGGTATTGCATTAAAGCGGACAAAAGCTTCACGTCCCAATAGTGCTTGATGGCTACTTTTGAATGGGGCGATATGAAAGATTAGCTTTTCGCGTCGGAGGTTGTCGGGTAACCCGAACACAACTTCTAGTAGTAAGGAGCCCGTGCACTTGGTGTAAGGGCCTGGCGTCACTCCTTTGAAGGAAGTGCGGCTATGTCGAATTTTAGTAAGGTCTATCCCCAACTTGCGGATTGTGTCCGGATATAGCAGGTTTAAATCGCTGCCGCCATCCATCAGGACTTGTGTAAATTGTAGTCCGTCGATTATAGGATCCAATATCAGAGCAGTCCATCCTGCGTTTCGAATACTTCTGGAATAGTCCAGGTGGTCGAAAGTAATTGGTTTTGACATCCAATCTCGAGGTTCCGCTGGGGTGGACCGTGCGACACCTACTTTGGCGGGTGCCGCATTGTTGTTCCGTATTATCACATGAAGTGAGTTTACTGTTTTGACTTCTTGTGGGAAAGTCTTTTGTTTTCCGGCGCTCTGCTGGTGGGGTTCGTCGTCATCCTCGCTTGGCGCGTCGAGCCCCTTGTGTTCGGCGTTGAGTCGGCCGGACTGTTTGAAGACCCAACAATCTCGGTGGGTGTGGTTTGCAGGCCTTTCGGAGGTGCTGTGGATTTGACATATCTGATCCAAAATTTTGTTTAAGTTGGATAGCTCGTCAATGTTGTCCTTAAGAGGCAGTGTTTTGTTGTTCGGCCGCAAGCTTTTGAATCCGGCGTTGACCACTGTGTTCTTTGGGCTTTTTTCTTTATTTCGGTGCTGGTCCTTTCTGTGCTGTGATTTTCCGTTTCCATCTCTAATCTCGGATGTACTCGGGTCGCTGGTGCTGCGTCTTGCTAGCCAGCTGTCTTCCCCCGCGCAAAAGCGGGTCATGAGGCTTGTTAGCGCGGCCATTGTTCTCGGCTTCTCTTGGTCGAGGTGTCTGGCGAGCCATTCATCTCGGACATTATGTTTAAAAGCTGCTAAGGCTTCGGCGTCCGGACAGTCGACTATTTGGTTCTTTTTGGTAAGAAACCTGTTCTAGAATTTGCGCGCTGACTCTCCAGGCTGTTGAGTTACGTGACTTAAATCGTCTGCATCCGAAGGGCGGACATAAGTCCCTTGAAAATTTGCTCTAAACGCGTCCTCAAGCTCCTCCCAACTTCCAATGGTATTTTCTGGGAGGCTTTTGAGCCAATGCCGAGCTGGCCTTTGAGCTTGAGGGGTAGATATTTTATGGCGTGGAGATCGTCTCCTCTAGCCATGTGTATGTGCAGGATGTAATCCTCAATCCAGACTCCGGGGTCTGTTGTTCCGTCGTATGCCTCTATGTTTACGGGCTTGAATCCCGCTGGAAATTCATGATCCAGCACCTCATCGGTGAAACATAGTGGGTGTACGGCGCCCCTGTATTTTGGCGTGCCGTTATCTTTGAGCATGCGCTTCCTGGGGCCCTCTTTTTTGGCCCATAAATGGACCTGACCGGGCCATCTGTTTTGCGAGGATCATGTGTCGGCTTATGTGCGGCGCCGCTTGCCGCTCTTGGCCTGTCATCTGGTCGCCTATCCGGCCAGGCGGCCTCTTTGCTTTTTGATTGTGGGGGCTCTACGGCCTCCTCGTCGAATTCTGGCAGCAGCTTGCGCTTCGGGTAGCTCTTTGTTTGGTGGCTATTGCCATATTTGTCCGCGGTCTTGAGTACTTTGCTCCACCTCATTCTGAGTATGTCTTCCGCTGTTTTGAGCTTCCGTTTCTCCTTCTTCAAACTTCTTGCAATGGCGACAAGCCTTTTTCGAAGGTTCTTGTGCTCCGGTGGTGTGTCCGGTGTTAGATCGTCTGGACCGTTGTTTTTGCCGGGGATGGATTGATTATCTGATTCATCCTGCTCGGATGGTTGCTTGGTTGCATGTTCGTCGCCCACCGATTTGCCATGCTCTATGGCTGGGTCATTATGGGTGCTGTTGTTATCGAGGCGGGACTTGGGGCGGCGCTTGCGTCGCCGTTTTGGTTGTTTTTCGGGGGGATTATCCTTCGCCGTGTCCCGTTGTTCCTCGTTATCGCTCCCTTTTGGGGTGTCCACCATATATACATCATGAGTTGGGGTGGGCTTCCAGTGCTCGATAGGCGCTGGTTCTTGATCGTCTTCAGCATCGTCGTCCATACCGCCGATGTCTTCGGAATCATGGTCTAGCATGTCGGTTAAATCATCGATAGTGGCTACAAAGTGGGTGGTGGGTGGGCTTTGAATTTCTTCGTCGTCCGCATCCCAACCATCCTTACCGCAGTCCGGCCAGGGCTCTCCTGATAACGAGAGATATTTTAGTGAATTCAGGATGTCGCCAAAGGGTGAGTGCTGAAAGATGTCCGTAGCGGTGAACTCCATGATCGGCGCCCAATCGGATTCGGTTGGCAGGGGCGCAGGAGGTTCGGAGTCCGGCAAGGAGTCCGGCACCTCGGAGTCATGAGCCTTGCAAAGGAGAAGGTCGGTATTTGGCTCCATCGTCGTAGCAGTTGCAGCTCCCGAGGAGGTATCCAGCCACCAGTCCTCGGTCTGCGCGGTCGGCTCTGAGCTATGGGTCGGAGCGGATTCGTGTGCGGCCTCCAAGGTACTGTCCGGCGGCAGAGCTAGATCATGCCCATCGTGACAGTGCGGCACGCTCGGCTGCGGCTCGAATCCGTCGAAGATCAAGTCTCCGCGGATGTCGGCCGTGAAGTTTAGGCTTCCAAATCTGACCTGATGGCCAGGGGCGTAGCTTTCGATCTGCTCCAGATGGCCAAGTGAATTGGCCCGCAGTGCGGAGCCGCCGAATACGAAGATCTGTCCGGGGAGAAAAGTCTCACTCTGGACTGCGTTGTTGTTGATTGAAGAATCCATCAAGCCTATCGGTGACGACACAGAGGAAATCTCAATGAAAGCACCAATGTCGGTGTCAAAACCGGCGGATCTCGGGTAGGGGGTCCCGAACTGTGCGTCTAGGCGGATGGTAACAGGAGACAAGGGACACGATGTTTTTACCCAGGTTCGGGCCCTCTCGATGGAGGTAAAACCCTACTCCTGCTTGATTGATATTGATGATATGGGTAGTACAAGAGTGGATCTACCACGAGATCAAGGAGGCCAAACCCTAGAAGCTAGCCTACGGTACGATAGTTGTAATGGTTGTTCGTCCTACGGACTAAAACCCTCCGGTTTATATAGACACCGGAGAGGGCTAGGGTTACACAGAGTCGGTTACAATGGTAGGAGATCTACATATCTGTATCGCCAAGCTTGCCTTCCACGCCAAGGAAAGTCCCATCCGGACACGGGATGAAGTCTTCAATCTTGTATCTTCATAGTCTTGGAGTCCGGCCGATGACGATAGTCCGGCTATCCGGACACCCCCTAGTCCAGGACTCCCTCAAACACGGTCTTCTAAGTTGAATCTCAACCTCCCTAACCAGACGTACAGTTGTCACAGCAACTGGAACTGGTCGAACAAATCCCTGTCCTTCTGAAGCCACTGGTTCTATCTCTTACCTCTCTTTACTTACAGTTTGTCTTCGTGAAGTCATTGTGTGCTTGCATTATCTGTTTGACTTCACTGTGTGACTATCTGTTCTGATTGGCTTCATAATATCTTCCATCCTGATCTTTACTACCTAGCTGCTATTAGTCTACGTGCTTTCACTCCATTGAATACTTGACTATGGCTTGTCTAGTGTAGTCTACCTTCCGCTGCATTCGAATAGTGTTGTTTATATTGTTTGTCTTTGAAACTCCCATGTTTTGAAGACTTTCATAAAAATCGCCTATTCACCCCCCCCCCCTCTAGTCGATAACTTGCCCTTTCATCAGGCTTCCAGTACGACCCATCAACATTCATTTTCCTCTCGAACCCAACACCCTATTTCCTAGGGTTTCGGCTCAGAATCTGCTTTTTGAGGCCATCACATAATGTCTGATGCCCTTTGAGATTTTTGTACATCCCTGTCTCAAGCAGTGTCTTCAACCTGGCATTCTCATCAGCAATAGTAGTGGTATCCTCAGCAGAGGTGTTAGTTACCACATGAGCAGTTGAAGATATTGCAACAGTAGCAGCAGTAGAACATTCAGAAACAGAAGCAGCATTATCACGCTCAATGCATTTTAGGCATGGTGGTTCAGATCCTTCCTGAGCGGGACCGATCTGTTGGGCGCGAAGTGACTCATTTTCATTTTGAAGATCTTCATGATCCGATCTCAATTTCTCAAGTTCCTGCTTCCTTTGAAGATAATCATAGGAAAGCTTTTCATGAGAAGTTGTGAGAGATTCATGTCGGCCTTCAAGTTCCTGGTACTTAATATGAAGATTTTTTATGTCTTCAATTAAGGACTGAGACTTGGTCATTTCCGCATCCAATAGGTCATCGCTTTTGTCTAATAGTTTTTGAGTATGTTACATAGCTTTCTGTTGTTCAGTTGCAATTTTAGCAAGTGTTTTGTAACTAGGTTTGGATTCACCATCAGAGTCATCTTCACTTGATGTTTGAAAGTAAGCATCGCGTGATTTTACCTTGGCACCACGTGCCATGAAGTAGTAGGTGGGAGGTGAGTCGTCCTTGTCATTATCATCAGCGCTAGTGACGGAGCCATTGTCTTCGGTGTTGAAGATGGACTTGGCGACGTAGGATGTAGCCAGAGCCAGACTCGCAACACCAGAGTCCGACTCCTCCTCAGATTCCACCTCCGCCTCCTCAGAAGCTGACTCCTCCTCTGAATCCATTTCCTTGCCAACAAAAGCATGGGCTTTGCCAGATGAGCTCTTCTTGTGTGACGAAGACTTGGAAGAAGACTTGGAAGAAGACTTTCAGGATTTCTTCTTCTTGTCATCAGAATCATATTCTTTGCTCTTCTTCTTCTTCTTCTTCTTCTCATTATCCCACCGTGGACACTCTGAGATGTAGTGACCAGGTTTCTTGCACTTGTGACAGGTTCTCTTCTTGTGATCATAGGCAGAAGCTTCATCATTCCTAGAGCTGGATCGTGAAGACTTTCTGAAGCCTTTCTTCTTGGTGAATTTATGGAACTTCTTCATAAGCATAGCAAGCTCCTTTCCAATGTCTACAGGATCACCAGAACTGCAGTCAGATTCTTCTTCAGATGAGGAAGCAACAGCCTTTGCCTTCAAAGCTCGAGTTCGGCCATAGTTGGGGCCATAGATATCTGTTTCTCAGATAGCTGGTACTCATGTGTGTTGAGCCTCTCAAGTATGTCAGACGGATCGAGAGTCTTAAAGTCAGGGTGTTCTTGTATCATTAGGGCTAAGGTGTCAAATGAGCCGTCAAGAGATCTCAGTAGTCTCTTCACTATCTCATGCTTCGTGATTTCAGTGGCGCCAAGTGCTTGGAGCTCATTTGTGATGTCAGTGAGGCGATCAAATGTGAGCTGGACATATTCGTTGTCGTGTCTCTTGAAGCGGTTGAAGAGGTTGCGGAGAGTACTGATACGTTGATCTCGCTGAGTTGAGACACCTTCACTGACCTTGGAGAGCCAATCCCAGACTAGCTTTGACGTTTCCAGAGCACTCACACGGCCAAACTGTCCTTTGGTAAGGTGACCACAGATGATGTTCTTGGCAGTAGAGTCCAGTTGAATGAACTTCTTGACATCAGCATGGGTGACACCTTCACCAGTCTTGGGAACGCCGTTCTTGACGACATACCATAGATCGACATCAATGGCTTCGAGATGCATGCGCATCCTATTCTTCCAGTAGGGATATTCAGTGCCATCGAAGATGGGGCACGCAGCGGAGACTTCGATTATCCCTGCAGTTGACATAGCTAAACTCCAGGTGGTTAAACCAAATCACACAGAACAAGGGAGTACCTTGCTCTGATACCAATTGAAAGGGCTAGTTATCGACTAAAGGGGGGGTGAATAGGCAATTTTTATGAAAGTCTTCAAAACATGAGAGTTTTGTAGACAAACAATATAAACACACTATTTGATTGCAGTGGAAGGTAGACTACCCTAGACAAGCCATAGTCAAGTATTCAATAAAGTGAAAGCATGAAGACTAATAGCACGTAGGTAGTAAGGATCAGGATGGAAGATAGTATGAAGCCAATCAAAACAAGTAGTCACACAGTGAAGTCAAACAGATAATGCAAGCAGGCAATGACTTCACGAAGACAAACTGAAAGTAAAGAGAAGTAAGAGATAGAACTAGTGGCTTCAGAAGGACAGGGATTTGTTCGACCAGTTCCAGTTGCTGCAACAACTGTACGTCTGGTTAGGGAGGCTGAGATTCAACTCAGAAGACCGCGTCTTCACCTTATTCCCCTTGAGCTAAGGACACTTAGTCCCCGCCCAATCACTCTGGTAAGTCTTCAAGGTAGACTTCCAAACCTTCACAGACTTCGTTCACCGGCAATCCACAATGGCTCTTGGATACTCAGAACGCGACGCCTAACCGGCTGGAGGATTCACAGTCCTCAAGTGTAACAAGTCTTCAGATCACGCGAACATAAAGACTTCAATGATGCCAAACACTCTTTGGGCTCTGGGTGGTTTGGGCTTTGTCCTCGCAAGGATTCTCTATCGAAAGCTTCGGCGGTGGGTTGCTCTTAAACGACAAAAGCCGTGTACTAACTCTGAGCAGCCACCAATTTATGGTGTAGGGGGTGGGCTATTTATAGCCACTGGGCAACCCAACCGGATTTGTCCGAAATGACCCTGGGTCACTAAGGAACTGACATGTGTCGCAACGGTCAGATTTCAAACACACGCGGTAGCTTGACTTGGGCTACAAGTAAAGCTGACTTATCCGACTCAGGATAAGATTTGCTCTCATTGTCTTCGCTCGAAGACATAGGATTTGGTTGAGCATCACTTCATTCACTCTGACTTTGTTCACTTGGACCCCACTTAACAGTGCGGTGGTTCCTATGACTCAACAAAGAAGAAAAAGAAACAACGAAACAACTAAGTCTTCGCGCTCCATAGTCTTCACTCAATGTCTTCTCGTGTCATAGTCTTCAATGTGAATATCTTCTCTTCACAGACCACCATTGTCTTCAATGTCTTCACACATTTTTAGGCGTCATCTCCGATAGGTAAACCGAATCAATGAGGGACTACTACCTGTGTTATCCTGCAGTTCTCACAAAAACATTAGTCCCTCAACCAGGTTTGTTGTCAATACTCCAAAACCAACTAGGGGTGGCACTAGATGCACTTACACGCCTGATCAAATCCATTCTTCTGTCGACTATCAGCCCTCAGCACACGATCATCTTGTTTTTCTGCCTGAGGTTGATATGTCAGTTGACGCCATCTACCCTGAGCTTGCCAAGGAGCCTCTATATCTTCATAATGTTGATCATCAAAGCTTCACTCAACCCATAGAGGGAATTCATGTCCCCAATGCTGCAACTCCTGCTTATCCTCTGGCTACCAATGTGTGTATACCTCATCGTGCAAACACTAAAGCCACTGCTAGTACGATTGCCGAAAGGCCTCGGAAGTGTTCTCATGTACTCAATGACTGAGAACTTCTTGTGGGCTTACATCAGAAGTAGGACCAGCACCACAACTGGCTAAAGCGTTAGATGCAGAGTCTCTTGGTGGATGTTAATCACATTCGAAACCTGGCCACCAAGAACTCATTTGTTGCCCATGAAACCTCTCAGCGGTCCTGGAAGAGCCTCACCCTACTATGTCCTGAAGACGATCTTCACGAAGATGGCTTCACCGATGACTTCAACTTTGATTCCAGGCCTCCACAAAATGCAAGGTAGCACCGCACTCCCTCACTTGAAGATTCTGAATATTCATCTTCGGCTGCAACTGTTGTTGCGAATGTCGTTGATGAAAAAGACGACACCACTTCACCAACCATGGCTACACTGCATCTTGACACTACATCAGGCCCTTCTACACCACCAAACTCCAACGCCGACCCTGCTCCAGCATCTGCTCCTTCTGGGAATGAGTAGATGCTCTATGTCTTCAAACCTTTTTGGTCATTACTGACAAAAGGGGGAGAAGCATATGAGTTGATAGTCTTCAAGCGGATCCTTATGGGTGGTTGCATTATTTTACCAAGTATTTACAACTCTCATCTTTTGATACATTTGGTTCTTTGAGTTGTAACACTTAAACTCAATGGTCGTCTGCTACTTTTTCTGCTACTCTGTGATGCAATGATAAATTCCACATAAAGTCATTCTGCAGACGTCCATTTTCCATTATGCATATCATTATCTTCATTATCTTCTTATATGCATAATGCATTGTCTTCACACTTTGAAGATGGCCTCCACAAAGCAAAACCTGCGATGTGCATTTGCATTCAAAAGCAAATCATTTGTATGCACATCTTCAGGGGGAGCCTCGTCATATGTATGAAGACAATACTCACAACACTGAACTTTCACATACTTTTATCCCCGTTGAAAAATTCAACCAGTTTGTCATCAATCACCAAAAAGGGGGAGATTGTAAGTGCATCTAGTGCCACCCCCTAGTTGGTTTTGGAGTATTGACGACAAACTTGGTTCAAGGACTAATGTGTTTGTGAGAATTGCAGGATAACACAGGTAGTAGTCCCATATTGATTCGGTTTACATACCAGAGATGACCCCTAAAAAGGTGTGAAGACATTGAAGACAATGGTGGTCTGTGAAGATATTCACATTGAAGACTATGACATGATAAGACATCGTCTGAAGACTATGGAGTGCGAAGACATAGTGGTTTTGTAGTTTCCTTTTCTTCTTTGCTGAGACATAGGAACCACCGTACTGTTAAGTGGGGTCTAAGTGAACAAAGTCAGAGTAACTGAGGTGATGCTCAACCAAATCCTATGTCTTCGAGCGAAGACAATGGGAGCAAATCTTATCCAGAGCTGGATGAGTCAGCTTTACTTGTAGGCCAAGTCAAGCTGCAGCGTGTGTTTGAAATCTAACCGTTGGACATGTGTCAGTTCCTTAGTGACCCAGGGTCATTTTGGAAAAATCAGGTCGGGCTGCCTCCTGGCTATAATAGCCCACCCCCTACACCATAAATTGGTGGCTGCTCAGAGTAAGTACACGGCTTTTGTCGTTTGAGATCAACCCACCTCCGAAGCCTTTGAGAGAGTAATCCTTGCAAGGACAAAGCCCAAAATACCCAGAGCCAAAGAGTGTTAGGCATCACTGAAGTCTTTCTGTCCGTGTGATCTGAAGACTTGTTACACTTGAGGATTGTGAATCCTCCAGCCGGTTAGGCGTCGCGTTCTGAGCATCCAAGACTCATTGTGGATTACCAGTGAACGAAATCCGTGAAGGTTTGGAAGTCTACCTTGAAGACTTACCAGAGTGATTGGCGCGAGGACTAAGTGTCCTTAGCTCAAGGGGAATAAGGTGAAGACGCGGTCTTCTGAGTTGAATCTCAGCCTCCCTAACCAGACGTACAGTTGTCACAGCAACTGGAACTGGTCCAACAAATCCTTTTCCCCTCCAAGCAACTGGTTCTATCTTTCACCTCTCTTTACTTACAGTTTGTCTTCGTGAAGTCATTGCCCAGTTGTCTGATCTGATTGACTTCACTGAGTGAAGACTATTTACTGTTTAGCTTCATACTATCTTCCATCATGATCCTTACTACCTAGCTGCTGATAGTCCTTGTGCTTTCACTTCATTGCTTACTTGACTATGGCTTGTCTAGTGTAGTCTATCTTCCATTGCATATCAATAGGTTCATTTCTATTGTTTGTCTTCAAAGCACCCGTGTTTTGAAGACTTTCATAAAAATCACCTATCCACCCCCCCCCCCCTCTAGTAAAATACTAGCACTTTCACACCTTGTAATCCTTGTACTTGTACCTTACTTTATTATTAAAGTTTTAATATGCTGTGGGGGTGTTGCCCCATAGTTCCCAGTCAAAAAAATGTATGTCTAGTTAGGAAGGTTGAGATTGAACTTAGAAGACCACGTCTTCACCTTATTCCCCTTGAGCTAAGGTCACTTAGTCCTCACTCAGTCACTTAGGTAAGTCTTCAAGGTAGACTTACAAACCTTCACAGACTTCGTTCACCGACGGTCCACTATGACTCTTGGATGCTCAGAACGCGACGCCTAACCGACTGGAAGATCACAGTATTCAAGTGTAATAAGTCTTTGGATCACGTGGAACAGAAAGACTTCAGTGATGCCAAACACTCTTTGGGTTCTAGGTGTTTTGGGTTTGTCCTCGCAAGGTTTCGCTCTCAAAGTCTTTAGAGGTGGGTTGCTCTCAAACGATAAAAGACGTGCACTAACTCTGAGCAACCACCAATTTATGGTGGAGGGGGTGGGATATTTATAGCCAGGAGGCAACCTGACATGATATGTCTGAAATGACCATGGGTCAATGGACAACCGACACATGTCCAACGGTCTGATTTCAAGCACACGCGGCAGCTTGACTTGGGCTACAAGCAAAGCTGACTTATCCAACTCAGGATAAGATTTTCTCTCAATTGTCTTCGCTCGAAGACATAGGATTTTGGGTTGAGTATCACATCAGTTTTCTGACTTTGTTCACCTGGACCCTACTTAATAGTTCGGTGGTTCCTATGACTCAGGAAAGAAGAAAATGAAACTACGAAAGAAACTATGTCTTTGCAGTCCATTGTCTTCAAGCGAATGTCTTCACACATCATTATCTTCAATTGTCTTTGCGAACCACCAATGTCTTCAATGTCTTCATACATTTTAGGGGTCATCTTCGATGGGTAAACCGAATCAATAAGGACTTCTACCTATCTTCTCATGTGGATCTCACAAACACATTAGTCCCTCAGCCAAGTTTGCCGTCAATACTCCAAAACCAACTAGGGATGGCTCTAGATGCACTTACAATCTCCCCCCTTTTTGGTGATTGATGACAAACTGGTTGAAGCATTCAACGGGAATAAAATATGTGGAAGTTAAAGAATGTGGTCATTGGCTTCATGAATTTGGAGGGCTCCCCCTGAAGATGTGCATATATATAATTTGCTTTTGAATGCAAATGCACATGGCAGGTTTTGCTTTGTGGAGATATCCCTCTGTTCATGAAGTCAAATCAGAGTGCATACAGAAATATTTTGAAGATAATGACATGCACAATGATAAATGGGCGTCTGCAGAATGACTTCATGCACATAAGATAGGAGTTAAATAGCGCACACAAAACTAGCAGCAAATGTAACAGACATCCATCAGGACTTAAGTTTACAACCCAAAGACAAATTGTTCAAGAACAAGAGTTGCAAACTTAACAAAATATAGCACCCGACCAAAATCCCGCTTGAAGACTATCAACCCATATGATTCTCCCCCTTTTTTCATCGAATGACCAAAAAGGAATGAAGACATATGGTTTCTAATCATTCCCTGAAGGCAGTGGTGAAGATGTTGGTGTAATCGGGTCGATGTTGGTGTTGGGCGGTGCAGAGGGGCCGGATGCAGCATCGTGATGTGGTGAAGCCATAGTTGGTGAAGTGGTGTCCTCCTCCTCATTAATCACACGAGCAACAATAGTTGGTGCATAGTATGAGTAGTCGGAGTCTTCAATGGAAGGTGTAGCATGCCACTTAGCAGATTCTGGGGGCTTGGAGCAAAACTTGAAGTTCTCAGTGAAGCCATCGGCAATGAGATCATCTTCAGTGCATAGCAGTGTGAGGCTCTTCCAAGCACGCCTATTGGCTTCATAAGCAACGAATGCATTCTTGGTGGAGAGGTTGTAGATGCGATTGATAACTAGTAGGCTCTGCATCTGGCTCTTGAGCCAATCATGATGCTTATCTTGCTTTTGATGCAGAGAAACAATAAGTTCTCTATCAGTCAGTGTACGAGCCTGCTTCTGAGCCCTCTGAGGTACTGTGCTAGTGGTTGCTTCAGAGTTTGCTCGACGAGGTAGACACATCTTACAAACAAGTGGACCAGAAGCACCAGCATTTGGTACATGAATGGCTTCAAGAGGAGTAAAGAAGCTTTGATAAGCAGCATTGTCTTCACGGAGGGGCGCTTTGTCAGCCTGAGGATAAATGACTTCATGAGGCACATCAACTTCAGACAAAAAGACAACATGGTTGTGAGCTGAAGCTTGATAATTGACTGTGGAGAAAAGCTTAATCAGACGCATAATCCATGGAACATAGAATTTTTGACCAAAGAGATCAATGCCAGAAACTGCCAATTGTGTGATGAAGAAATCGTGGGTGTTGAAGCGAATGCCATGGAGGATATAGAAGACCAATGTCTTCATGGTGCCTTCAAGCTTAGCAGAAGATGAGTGCCTTTGATTGGCCATAGAGTATGCCTCAGAATGTGATAGATGGTGCCGGACAAATACTCGAGGCCCTTCACGAAGAAATGAGTAGGGTAATCAGCTTCCGCGAGCAATGGCTTCATCATTGAAAGCATCTAACTCATGTTCGGCTCAGGCTTCTGGAAGATTCTTTCAACTTCCTTTCATAGGCTTTACAACCTGGCTCGAAGAGATCGCCAAGAGTGGTCAGGGATGTGAGCTCTAGAAGATCTTGAGCTTTGGCTTCATGATGAGTATCACCTGTCATCCACTAAAGGACCCATGTCTTGGGATCCCTGTTGTAGCCTGAGATATGCAATGTGGCATAGAATTGGAGTAGCAACTCCTCATTCCAATGTTCCTTGTCCATGACAAAAGGCAATAGTCCCACATCTCAAAAGCAGTCAAGAGCTTCTTCAAGGCAGGGTAGACCAGCCATAGCATCACAACAGAGGCGCTTCTGGGGGAAAATCCGGTCTTGATTGTACATAATGCACATACATTAGCTGTGTTGCATATGGCTCCAGAATCTATCAAAATATATACGGGGCTTCTTGTATGGATTCTTGGCACTATCAAAGAATGTATTGTGCTCTCTAAAGCTAAGCACGCTGAAGGAACACTCATTTGATGCGGCACTGTGAAGCCTTGGCAGTCTTGGCATGAGCTTCTGAGTTTGAGGCCTTTGATTGACATGGAACTCATATTGAGGACCATGCACTTCAGGAGGTGTGAGAATTGGCCATCTGTCACTGACCAGTTCGCCTACACGATTGTAGGCCATCACCATAGCATGTGGAATAAGTGTAGTAGCCGCAACAGCTTTAGAAGTAGATGGTTGATTGGCTTCAAGCTGCAGATTGTCTTCAGCCATGAGTACATCGCTGGCTTCAGTGGCAGTGGCTTCAACAACTGGGGTGTCAGATACAGTTGCCTTAAGTGGAACAACTTCAAGAGTAGTAATCACACCAGCTTCTTCTTCATTTTCACCGGCTGATGCAGTCTGAATGTCTTCAACCTGTTTGGCTTCAGATTTAGTGCCAGTATTTGAAGGGATGGCTTCAGGAAACACTTCACATGCTACTGAGTTGGTAGTTTGCACATCCTCTTCAGGTATACTAAACATGGAGGAGGACCACGGGCCTCTGCGAAGCCTTTGGAACACATGTGATGCTTAAGGCAATGGCGTTGTCTTCTCCATGTCTTCGGGGGTTGCTTGGGAGGTCTCCAGCACGGGATTTGTTACTTGAGGTAGTGTCGTGCGGGGAATCACTTCATGCTGATGTCTACTACGCAACCTTCTTCTTGTAGACTCGTGTTGGGCCTCCAAGCGCAGAGTTTTGTAGGACAGTAGCAAATTTCCCTCAAGTTGATGACCTAAGGTTTACCAATCCGTGGGGGCGTAGGATGAAGATGGTCTCCCAAAGACAACCCTGCAACCAAATAACAAAGAGTCTCTTGTGTCCCCAACACACCCAATACAATGGAAAATTGTATAGGTGCACTAGTCCGGCGAAGAGATGGTGATACAAGTGTAGTATGGATAGTAGATATAGGTCTTTTTAATCTAAAAATATAAAAACGGCAAGGTAGCTAGTAACAAAAGTGAGCAAAAACGGTATTGCAATACTTGAAAACATGGCCTAGGGTTCATACCTTCACTAGTGTAAATTCTCTCAACAATGATAACATATTTGGATCACATAAAAATCCCTCAACATGCAACAAAGAATCACTCCAAAGTTTCTATTGAAGAACGTAGGACAAAAACGTGCATCAACCCCTATGCATAGATTACCCCAATGTCACCTCAGGAATCCGTGAGTTGAGTGCCAAAACATACATCAAGTGAATCAATATAACATCCCATTGTCACCACAAATATCCCATCGCAAGACATACATCAAGCGTTCTCAAATCCAATACTAATCCAACATAACGAAACCTCAAAGAGCAAGACTCAATTCATCACAACAAGAGATAGAGAGGGAAGAAACACCATATGATCCAACTATAATAACAAAGCTAATGGTACATCAAGATCGTGCCAAATCAAGAACAAGAGAGAGAGAGAGAGAGATCAAACACATAGCTACTTGTGCATACCCTCAGCCCTGAGGGTGAACTACTCCCTCCTCTTCATGAAGACCGCCGGTATGATGAAGATGGCCTCCGGTGATGATTTCCCCCTCCGGTAGGGTGCCAGAATGGGGTCCCCATTGGTTTTTCGTGGCTACAGAGGCTTGCGGCGGCGGAACTTCCGATCTGGGGTTCTTTTTAGAGGTTTCTATATTTATAAGAATTTTTGGCGTCGGAAACAAGTCAAGGAGGTGCCCGAGGGGCCCATAAGCCGTAGGGGCGCGCCCCCATGGCTTGTGGTCTCCTCGGGACTCTTCTTGTCCAGCTCCGGTGCTTCGGGGGTCTCTTTTGGTCCATAAAAATCACCGTAAATTTTCAGCTCTTTTGGACTCCGTTTGATATTCCTTTTCTATAAAACTCAAAAACAAGGAAAAACAAAAATTAGCACTAGGCTCTAGGTTAATAAGTTAGTCCCAAAAATAATATAAAATAGCATATCAATGCATATAAAACATCCAAAACAGACAACATAATAGCATGGAACAATAAAAAATTATAGCTACGTTGGAGACGTATCACATGTAGTGGGGAGTTGGGTGCTGCCCTTCCCAAAATATATCTTGGACAATTGGCGCCATGGGAACACCAATGCTGATGGGTTCACTGTTTGAAGGAACAAGCGAGATACGAGGTTCTGGGTGAGCTGAGGACATTGTCATCTTTTTGCACGTTGTCTTCTTGACTAATGTCTTCAGCCATGATGGAATCGGTGGCTGCAATATCTTCAGTGACATGAGCCTCTGTGGGAGCAGGATAATGCATGACCATTCTTATTTCTTGATTTGAGGATGCAGGCAGAGCAACTGAGATAGGCTTCACAAGTAGCGGCTCCTGAGGAGCGAATGGAGAGGTTGGTGCTTTTGCCCTACGCGAAGCCTTTGATGACTTCGTCTTCTGCCGCTTCAGAGAAGGGGAGGCATCAAAAGCTTCATGGTGTTTATGCTTCTTGGCTTTGGCCTCAGCTTGCTTAGTCCTCTTCCTCTAAGAGGCAACTGGTGGAGCAGATGGCTTCTGACTAGCAAAGCTTGGTAGGAAGATAATATTAGGCACATATTGCCTTGAAGCCTCAACAGTAGGGACGACTGGCTTCTTCTTCTTCTTAACGAGCTTGGGGTTAATGGCAGGGTGGCCAAGAGCATTTCTCTTCAAGCCCTTGTTGTTTTGTCGAGTCCCTTTTGTAGTGTCGTGAGAATATGTCCAGTTTTAATTGTTATATTTGGTTGTTTGCAGTATGCCTTGTTTATTTCAGTTGTTCACAATGCAATGCTCTATATGTGCAACTATTTACTGTGCAATACATTTTCATCAATACATGTTTTAAACATACCGATAGGAATGCATATATTTGCTTGTTGTTAAGCCTGTTATAGCTAGCATATGGCTCTTTTAAAGTTTTTTGGTTGTTCGGTTGTTTGTAGTTAGCATATGTCCAGTTTCAAATGCTATCTTTGGTTGTTCGTAGTATGCCTTGTTTATTCCAGTTATTCACAATGTGATGTTCTATATGTGCAAGTATGAACTGTCTAGTTCAATTTCATCAATACTAGTTTCAACAATACCACTATGAATGACTACATTTAGTTGTTGTTAAGCATGTTGTAGTTAACATGCATTTACATTTTTATTTAACAATAACCAATGTACTTAGACCAGCACAATACCAGTTTGAATGACTATATTTGCTTTTAACACACCTTTCCACTTCTTATTTTGCTTAACTAGTGTGCTTAAACCTACACGCTGAAGCTATCGTTTGGAGATTATTTTGTCTTCCATGGATATATTTGGTTGATGTTTAGCCTGTTGTGCTTAACATGCCTCTCGATGTACTTACACAGGACAATTTTGGGAACGACTATTGTTTTCCATCGAGGTTAGTTTCATCTCATGGCTTATATATACTCACTATTTAGGATATCGGTAGCTGATACCATATAGGCCGAGGTCTGATAAGGGACTAATCGATGAATCAGACTTTTAACTGAATATATATGTAACCCATTTATCGGTAGGTTAACTAGGGCCATATCTAATATATCTGAGGCTACATAGCAACATGCACTTTACTAAATGTCTAAATATGCAATCCTAGGCTGCATAACAACAAGGAAGAGTGTTACCTTAATGTTCTGATGATGTCTAGATATATGTAGAAGAGTAGCAGCAACAACAACAACACAGCAACAGTTAATCAGCTGATAATTTGTAAAAATGCAATAAACTCCCTCTGGACCATAATATAAGATGTTAATTCATCCAATATGTGAATATATTAGATGTTATAATATATTATGTAATGGGACGGAGAGAGTGTTGTACTACATCATTGTGCAATTGTTGTTTAGCTTCTAATATTAACTTGGTGCTTTTAGGTACATATGTCATTGGTAAAGATCCGTACTTCGACCCTTTCTGCCTATGGGGCAATGAGATACTGATGAACCAGCATCAAGTGAGGAAGCTGATAAAGATTTTTAGTAAAATGGGTCAAAAGATGACAATTAAACTATTTGTTTACACTTTATTCAAGACAACAACAAACTGCAGGATGGTAAGTAAGAACTCTACAGCCTTCTTTTTACTGCCCATCATGAGTTGTGTTAAATGATAATGTCTAAATCTTTTTCCTTTGTAGTGGTTCCCAAAGCAGTTTACTCAAGATTACCTCTTAAACTACATGATTGGTGGGCATGCAAAGGTTAAAGTATTTTTCTACCAAAACATGATGACTATCTAGATGTGTTCATGAAGACAATGAAGGATGGGCGGTCGGCCATCACAAGGGGTTGGACTAGAGTCGTGCGTGCCTTCTGCATGAAGGAGGGCACAATATGGGTATTCTGCTTCACCTTGTTCAGCAACCAGAATGTATTTTGCATCTTTCTTTACCATCTTTAATAGTACAAGTATACAACCGTGGTTCATCATTTTTTATTTGGTGCTTATGTAATTCTTGAACATATGTACCTGTGAATTGGATAATGCATTGGTTGTTTGAACCTGATGGATATGAATAAAGCTATAAATACTTTCAAATTCAAATCCGGTACAATTTTAAATAGCAGAAATTAAATTACAGTGAAATTACGCTCTACAGGTCGTTACAGCGTACATGGTCGGTAGAACACAAACATTTGTGATATACACCATAATCCAACACGGTTCACAGAGAGGAAATGTATGCGATCATGCACATAGCTGTTGTTCGCAAAGTGTGTGTGATGTCAGACAATATCACAAACGGTGCGCGCAAACTAAACGTTTGTGATAGTTGCCTTATCATACATGATTTGCAATCATGAATTGTTTCTGATGTGGTACACATCATAAACATTGCACCACAGAATAGCGTGTGTGATAGTTATCATGTACAATGATGTTACGACGGTCTGATGTTTCGTAATCCTATCCGACACTCGTACGATGATTAGCTAATCTTCTTAATTAGTTATCACATACGGCTTGGGAAAAGTGAATGTGTGTGATTGTCTGCTTATAATACATGTTCTATAATCGTGAACTGTTTGTGATGGGTCGCGCATCGTAAATGTAGCACCACAGAATACTGATTGCGATGGCAACGCGAGCACAAATGAGTTGCAAGGATGAAGCGTTTGGGATATTCGAGATATCAGAAATAGTTTTATAGGGACAATTGTATGCATCAAGGCTCCCTATCCCTGACGGTTTCTGGGTCATGTGGGAAGGACCCCCCTATCGCATACACTCACTTGGCGATGGTTCAAAATGTCGTCGCGGAAAGGGGTTAAAAACCGTTTGTATAGCACCTCACGTACCAGTAAAGGGGTGAAGTGATAGAACCAATTGCTCGATGAAGACAAGGATTTGGTAGACCAGTTCCAATTGTTGTGACAACTGTACGTCTGGTTAGGGAGGCTGAGATTTAACTCAGAAGACCACGTCTTCACCTTATTCCCCTTGAGCTAAGGTCACTTAGTCCTCACCCAATCACTCAGGGAAGTCTTCAAGGTAGACTTATGAACCTTCACAGACTTTGTTCACTGGTGATCCACAATGAATCTTGGATGCTCAGAATGCGACACCTAACCGACTGGAAGATCACAGTCTTCAAGTGTAATAAGTCTTCGGATCACGCGGAACAGGAAGACTTCAGTGATGCCAAACACTCTTTGGGTTGTTTATCCTCGCAAGGATTCTCTGTCAAAGTCTTTGGAGGTGGGTTGCTCTCAAATGGCAAAAGTCGTGCACTAATTCTGAGCAGCCACCAATTTATGGTGGAGGGGGTGGGCTATTTATAGCCAGGAGGCAACCCGACATGATATGTCCGAAATGACCATGGGTCAATGGACAACTGACACATATCCAAAGATCGGATTTCAAACACGCGCGACAACTTGACTTGGGCTACAAGCAAAGCTGACTTATCCAACTCAGGATAAGATTTTCTCTCAATTGTCTTCGCTCGAAAACATAGGATTTTGGGTTGAGCATCACGTTAGTTTTCTGACTTTGTTCACCTAGACCCCACTTAACAGTTCAGTGGTTCCTATGACTCGGGAAAGAAGAAACTGAAAATACGAAAGAAACTATGTCTTCCCACTCCATTGTCTTCAAGTGAATGTACACTTCATTATCTTCGACGCGAATGTCTTCGCGAACCACCAATATCTTCAATGTCTTCATACATTTTAGGGGTCATCTTCGATGGGTAAACCGAATCAATAGGGACTTCTACCCGTGTTCTGCTATGAATCTCACAAATACATTAGTCCCTCAACCAAGTTTGTCATCAATACTCCAAAACCAACTAGGGGTGGCACTAGATGCACTTACAGTTAGGGATCGGCTAGAATTGCTCTTAGGGATAGACTGATTTTAGCAAGCTGGTGGATTTTACCGGAAGCTTCGAACACACCATCCAAGTAGTTACCGGATAGACTGATTCAGCATAACTGATTGCTAGCATCAGGGGTTACTCATTGCAGTTGGCGTGTAGTTTTAAAAAAACAAAGGCAAAATATTTGCCTCATCCATTAATTAAGGATAGAAAAAGAGTTTGTTTACAAGCAATCGTTACACCACATGAATTATTATTCTCGCGAGACAATTGACCCTAACTTCTTTGCTCTGGAAGTGATCCAGAGATTCACCTCGGTCATGATGATGCTAAGCAAATTTTTTGACGTCACGCTCTTGTTGCGGAAAACCCTTGAGTTCCTCTCATTCCACAAGGTCCACGACACAAGCATGGTAAGCGAAGCCATGAACTTTCTCGTTGTGGTGCCTGCATGAGTCTGACTTGCCCACCAATCCTTAATGGATCCCTCCAAATGCCAAGAGGTGATGCCCAGTCCTCGAGACGTAGCTTCTCGGTGACCAATCTCCATACTCTCGAAGTGCAACGACACTTGAAAAAGAGGTGAGTGACACACTCTTGCACTTGCTTACAAAGAGGGGAAAGCCCACAGTTTGTCCATCCCCGCTTGGCCAATCTGTCGACGGTCCAAATACGATTTTGAATTGTCAACCACACGAAGAACTTAACCTTGGGCGGTGCCCAAGCCTTCCAAACCATATGGTCCAAAGGGGAGAAGGTCATGCCAGGAAATTGCACCTTGTAAGCGGAGGGCGCTGAATAATACCCATTAGTCGTGTGCCTCCACACAATGTCATGCTCGATGGACTCATCAAGATGTATCTCGTTCACTAGCATCCAAAGGCCGAAGAATTGTCGGGTGTGCTCGATGGAGGCGACGATAGGGGGTTGATCCTTAAGATCCATGTGTTGTTCTTTAGGGCCTCATGCACCATCCAATTCTTCCTTGAGGCAGCATCCAAGATGAGCGGAGCGATGTCTTTGGGATTGCACCAAAGGAGCCAAGGAGCGTCCCAAAAAGGGGTCCTCTCGCCGTTCCCAATGGTGATGGTTGTGGAAGCATGGAAAAAGTGTAGGTCCTCCTCGTTGCATGGGTTCCCCAACCCAACCCGCATGTTGCTTGGTTCCTTCCATTCATACCAAGGCCATTGCAATCGCAAGGTGCGCGCAAACTTATCGGTGTTGAGGACCCCAAGTCCGCCATATTCATGTGGATAGCAAACAATCTCCCAATTAACTTTGCATTTTGCACTTGTCGTCTTGTCCGAGCTGGACCAAAGAAATGCCCTTTCGAACTTATTGATATTTCAAAGCGTAGATGGAGGTGTGACTAGCGATGTGATGAAGTAGACCGCAAGGGAGGTGACCACACATTTGACAAGGGTCGTTCGTCCAATGGCGGTGATGTTCTTGCCCTCATAAGTGAACCAACTTGTTTGCAACCTTGTCCTCAAGGAATTTAAGGTCCCCTCTCCTGATTTTCCAAACCGAGAGCAGAAGGCCCAAATAGCGCATTGGAAAATATGCTCTAGCCGCTGGCAAATTTTGAAGGATATGCCCCAAATTGAGGTGGTTGCAGTGAATGGGCACGACCAGACTCTTGTGGAAGTTTGTACAAAGACCCGGGACCTCCCCAAATCCCTTCAAAATACCGGCAAGGTTGCAACATCTCTTTTAATTGGGGCCATGAACACCGTCACATCATCCGCGTAGAGAGAGGTCTGCACCATGACACCCCTCCCACGGATCTTGTGGAGAATCTTCCTTCTTGTTGCTAATTCCAGAATTTATTGGAGAGGGTCAATGGTGATAACAAAGAGGATCGGGGAGAGGGAGTATCCTTGCCAAAGCCCCTGACCATGCTTGATAGGGGGCCTAGCCACCCCATTCAAGAGGATCCTCAAAGATGAGGAACAAAGCAGGGCCGCAATCCAATTCTTGACTTACATGGAAACCCTCTCTATTGAAGGAGATCGAGAAGGTGTCCCCATTTGACCGAGTCAAATGCCTTGCGCGTATCAAGCTTTAATAGGAGCAAGGGGGTCTTGCATTTGTGAAGCCGGCGGGTTCCGAACATACATGAAATTGTCATGAATACTTCTCTTCTTGATGAAGGCACTTTGGACATTGGAAACAAGGTCATTCGTGTGTGGGCCAAGCCTAGTGGAGAGGACCTCCGATATAATCTTGGCAATCGCATGAATGAAGCTAATTGGCCTATAGTCAGCGATCCCTTCCGCCCCATCCTTCTTGTGTAGTAGCACCACATTTGCGGAATTGAGCCAATGGAGGTTAATTAGATGTGTGCAGCGAGTCGAATAGGAAGATGACCCACATAACATCATGCTTGATGATATCCCAACACTTGTTGAAGAATAGCCCCGTGAATCCATCCGGTTTGGGAGCCTTGTCCCTTGGCATGTCATTGATAGCCTCCCAAACCTCAATCTTGGTAATGGTGGAGTCGAGGGCATGCAAATCATGAGTCTCCAAGTTGAGCTCATCCCAATTGAAATCCTTCGTGCCCACACACCCTTTCTTCATGTCATTGGAGAAGTGATCATGAATTATTTTCTCCTTAGCACCATGCTCGGTGACCCAACCTTGGTTGACCCTGATCCGATGGATGTGGTTCTTCCTCCTTGCATTAATCCGGCAATGAATTTTTTTGTATTGGCATCACCTTCTTTAAGGTTGGACATTCTTGTGCATTGTCGCTTACGGGATCTCTCGAGCACAGCCAAACTGATAACCCTTCTTTTGAGCCTAGCCCTATGGTCAAGCTCCACGGAGGAGAGTTGGCATTCCTCATGGGAAATGTCAAGGCGCGGGATCACCAAAAGGGGACATGGAGGTGAACTTTGGCCTTGGAGAAAAGCCTACTACTCTATTCGGTGAGCCGGAGCGCTGTCTTTTTCAACTTACAGAACATGATTTGATACTGCTCAATGTGCGCCACATGTTCATGCACACCGCGTGGACCACCTTGTTGAAACCGGGCATGGATTCCCAAAAATTTTGAACTTGAAAGTCCTAGGCCTCCTCGGTCCCTTGCGAGCAAGAGCAGGCAATGGTCGGAGAGTGAGGACGAGAGGGCGTTGAGCACGTGAGTGTTGAAGGTGGTGTCCCACTAGGCGTTGTAGAAAAAAGAGTCGAGCTTGCACAAGGTTGGGTTAGCTCGTTCATTGCTCCAAGTAAACTGTCTATTCTGAAGGTGAATTTCTTTTAGCTCATAGCTTTGACCATTGCAGGCGTCGGAGGTGTAGTTTCTCAAGCATAGACTCCAGCATGAACTTGCCTCAAACATGATGATCTCCATAGGAGAATCTACACAAACGGATAATGTGTTTTTGCCGATGAGTTTCTGTAGGAGTAGTATAAAGGAGGACATGGAATTTAAAAGATATGCTTAAACAGTGGCTGAAATTGGTTTGTTTGCACAAATGCATAACACAGTGACTGCAATTTCATAAAAGGTGCTCCCTCTGATCCATATTAATTGACTCACACTAAATATTCAAAGGAAGCCCACAGTCTCTTTTGTCTTTTTCAGCTCAGCGTAGTTGTAGTATTTTAGCATCTTGTTTTTATTTTGACGTGTTTTAGCACCTTGTTTTGGCATGATTCCATATACTTGACCACTCGTGTTGTTGCATTGCTCATTCAGGTGTGGAAGGTGCAGTTTCTCATAGCAGTCTCCATAGATGCGTGGTAGCGTGGCATGCTAAAAAAATTTGCAGCGCTGAAATAGTGTTTTGCACGCGGGAAGTTTACCAGATGCAAAAAAACACGGCGCCCAACCCAGGGGCCCCACATGCAACAGCCCGCGCGCACAAGCCGACGCCCCAAATTTGCAGCCCCGCAGCCCGCGTGCGCTAAAGTTACAGCTTCGTTTTTGTGCGTGCTCTATTTTACAGCTTTCTGCTGGAGCGTTGTTTTTGGTCGTGCGTGCGCTATATAGACATCTTTTCTAGCGCGTGGCTTATGTAGCGCGTCTGTTGGAGTGGAGATGCTCTCAAGCATGGATTCCAGTGTGAACTTGGCTGGAACAGGGGAGGAGCCCAATGGGCTGACCTCGATGAACAGGAATATGTGCCCCACAAAAAATAGTGGTGATTATCATCTAAAAACAGCCTGGGCAATAAGTTGGACCTGTGGCAGTGCACCAGGGAACCCTATTTTCACGCCTTATGCGCCAGAGTTATTTACAACTTGCTCACAAACCATATAGTTCAAGATGTTTTTCCAGAAGCCCCTCTAGTTTGGGAAGCTTCCCAACCAGTTTTTATGTGTTTTTAGTTTTCTGTTTTCACCCGGTTTTTGATCGGGTTTCTTCATTTATTTTTTGTTTTCCTTCTTTTTTATTTTTGTCAAATGCATGATTTTTTCAATTTTTGTGAACTTCTTTTTATTTTTTTAACTTTATTAAAATTACGAACATTTTCAAATTCCTTATTTTTTCAAATTAAGTTTTCCCTATATTTCATGTTTTAAAAAAAATATTAATTTTTCAGGATATTTGTTTTTTCCTCAAAAATTGAACTGTTTCCAAAAAAAATATTTTTTTTCTCAAATTCATTATTTTTTTAAAAATCGGTGAAATTTTTTTAACTTCATGAATTTTTTTAAAGTTTGTGATGTTTTAAATTCATGATCGTTTCTAAAAGTCAATGGTCAACATCGGCGGTTAGCTTAGCGGTCAACACTCGGTTTTGTGCCATCAATGGTCAATGCAAACAATTTGAGAAAATATGCACGGACGAGAGAGCTTTTTTTCTTTTGAGCAGATGGACGAGAGAGCTGAGCGAGGCGGACGAGGGAAGGAGTATTAATGGGCTTCAGCCCATGTCAATCGCTAGTGGGCACCAGGAGCAAAATCTGACCCTACAAGCCTCGACCCAATTCCGTGCGCGTGACCGCTTGTCTCGTGCAGTGGCATTGGAGAGCAACTGGAGGAGCGCTTGTTCGGTCGTGCCCCGTACCTCTCCAAAACAAAACACAAACGTGTTGCTTTTCTTTTGCAAGAGGCACGATTTTGCTTTCGTGAGAGGAATGGCCGTGCCTCTTGAAAATGAAAAAAACATATTTTTATTTTCTTTTACTTTCGTGAAAGGCACAGCCGTGCCTCTTTTGTAAGAGACACAGTTTTACTTTCGTGAGTGCCTCTCAGACGTCGCCCCCGTACTCCCTGGAGCTAAAGCTACAGCTGACCTGGGCCGTGCCCCGGTCAGCTCTGGAGAAAAAAAGATTAGATTACCTAGGCCCAGCACTCACTGAGGCCCTAACCCCATGGCCCGGGAGCTCACGCCTCACGCCACACAGAGACGCAGCACCCGGCGACTCAGCTGCCGCCGCCCCCCGTCACGCCGCAGCCGCAGGCCGCCGCTGCTCCGCCCACCGGCCAAGGGGGCTGCAGCACACAGCAGCACGGCGAGTCGGAGTCGATCAACCCACGACCCCACACGGCCACAGGTACACGCAGCTACCACCGGCAACCCAAGCAACACCCAAATGAGCTCCTCCTTGAATCTGATCCTCTCGTCTCTCAAGCCTCAATCTCTCCAATTCCAGTGAATCACTACAAGCTGCACATATATTTTGTTTGAAGCACTCTCAGTTTCTCCCTAAATTTCACGTAGGTCATCGTCTATTCATCTCATTACCAATATGTTAGCGTAAACAATTCACTCAATTATTGTTTACAGTTTAGAAGTTGTAGTAGAGGTAGCTATATGCAAGGACAGTCAAAATTGGAGTGCCTGACAGATTATCGTATAGTAAAGTTTGGTATAGCTTATTTTGTTTGTATCTGATCTCTTCATATTGTAACAAATAAGAGAAGGTATTATTGCCAGCGATCCAGAATTTGATATATATATATATATATATATATATATATATATATATATATATATATATATTATTATTATTATTATTTTTGTGTGTGTGTGTTCTTTAGCTTGGCCCCTAAGCAATTTATTTGTAGCTCCGCCACTGCTCAGAAGCCTGTGTTCCCGGCCGCGCCTCGCCCACTCGCGCTGGGTGTGCCTCGGAGATGGCCGACGCGTCATTTTTCGATAGGATGGTTTCCCAGCTCCGGTCCACATCCAAGTGAGGAAAACCTCCACATACCTCAGTCCTGCCTTTTAGTTTTGTTTCCATACATCTCGGTCTGTACATTTTTCAGCAGAACAGGTCGATTCCCCTTCAGATGATTTAGCCCTTTTTACTTTGGAAAATAGCATGCTTGCATAGACTGAGTACAGCTAAAGTGGCGCCATTTATCTCATTAATCCCGTTTTGGAACTGATACATAGTTTGTCTCTTTAGCCTTTTGCTAGCATGCCAAGTATTCCAGTACAACTGGTGATAGATGGTCTGCAGAAGAGTGCAAAACTAATAGTAAAATGTTAGTGCTCATGCATTTACATCTATTTAGATCATTGAAGAAAGTTGAACATGCCGTCTTAATCGTAGATGGTGGTTCGTGACTTCTTCAGTTAGGCAAGATGGATTCTATAGTCACTTGTAGGCATTCTCTTAGTGTATAATTAATTTATGGTTGACAAGACAGCTTTGGATTAATCCTGTTACTGAGATATAGAAAAGATGTAATATATGTGGATAGAATATCTTCGGATATGTAGGGTATGTAATGCGATGTGTGCAACAAACTCATTACCTCCTTTGTATATCTATCTAATTCTGTTTTTGTCTTCAGCATGAACGAATTTAACTAAATCTTCTCTTGAGACTTTATTCGCTAGTGCGTGCAAGCGGTTTTTGTTCATGAATACCATTGATCTAAAGATGGTTATAAAACATGTAGCTTGTTGCTTGCACTAACTCCGGAAGTCATTGTTTACACACAGTCTGGCAGGCATTGTTCGCACTCTCCCAGCTTTACAAATAGTAGAATTTAACTAATTTCCCGTTTTTTGGGTGTATCACTATTTTATTATGTTTGAATCATCTTGTTGGTATTGAAGGTACTACACTGGATATCCCAAGGATCTAGGTCCATCAAGAATCATACCGTTCACATCAGAGCGTCAGTTTGTGCAGCTATTACATGAAGGACGGCCTGTAGTTGTGGCCTTTACTATTAAGTATGTTAGGCTCATGTTTTTTGTTCAGAAACACAAGAATAGTTGAGTTACTATGTCAATAGCTTTGCACATGCTTACAACAGTAATGAAATTGCTTTTGTAGGTGCACTTATACACAACATCTTGACAAAGTACTGGAGGAAGCTGCTGCTACATTTTATCCTCATATAAAGTTTGTTCGGGTAAGCCAATACTCTTATTACGCCCGCAAAAAATATGCCATGAAGTATTTTCCGGTCACCTATAAGATGATGAGTTATTTTTTGACAACTTTAATGCACTCTGCTTTTCTATCTGTTCAAATTACCATGTCTAGCTATTATGGAACATTGTAAAAGTTGGTTTGCTGTCTTAACTGCATGTTAAAATTCAGAATCTTGAAGTTAGTCCTATCTGATTTAATTTGTATACACCTAATACAATACTACCTTTGGCGAATCTAATTCATCATGCACTATAAAGTTCACCTATTTCAGTTTTCTGTTGAGCTTCAGGCACATGTGTGGAAGCTCTTTGTTTTGCGAATGTATCTTCGATGGTCTTTCCTAGGCTTTTCTTTCACCTGCTAGAGAAGCAGCTCTATGGGAAGCTTAGATGTGTGAATAGTTGTACTTCTATTATTTTGGCAATTTACAATTGTAGATATTATGATGTACAAAGATACGATCAATTAGTCACAAGATAGTTTAATTGCCTGCCTGTCAAATCAGACTGTCACTTTTGATTTCCTTTTCATTTGGATGCTTTATCTTGGGTAATGTCATGATACACTTGCTTAAAATTTGTGGCTTCTTGCTTCTCATCTATACAAATTGTGACTGCTGCCATCCTGTTTGCCTTTAGTCTCAAACTGATAGGAATTATTATTTTGTTCTACGTTGTCAGGTGGAATGCCCAAAGTATCCTGGGTTTTGCCTCACGAGGCAAAAGACTGAGTACCCATTTCTTGAAGTATTTTACAACCCAGAACAGGTCATGATTGTTTACTTCACCTTTCATCGGTTAACACATGTTGCCACTTCTTTACTTCGAACTATGTGCCACCTACATTTTTGTCAACGATCTTGATTCTTGATCTTATTTATTTATTTTCTTAATTTTTGTGGCTAAAGCTGCTGCCTTGTGACCATGAGGTCACGGGTTCAAGCCCTGGAAACAGCCTCTTGCAGAAATGTAGGGAAAGGCTGCGTACAATAGATCCAAAGTGGTCGAACCCTTCCCCGGACCCTGCGCATTTTTTTTGTGGCTAAAGAATGATAAGTTTCTTAATCCTTATGTGTTCTAATGGCTGGAGAATCGTTAAAGGGTCCAACTTCTTTCTGCATGTTACCTTTAGCATTTTGAAGTCATATGCCCTACTTTGAGGGAAATTTCGAGAACAGTTTCTCTATTATGTGCTCTCATGGTCCTCGTAAGAGTGGAAGAGTGAAAAGCACATATTGCATTGCGGTCTGATTTGCATCCACCATTACAACACTACACCGCTCCAATATTTCCGCAATTTAATTCCTGGTGTACCAGAGAAGCACTAATCTTCTTTTGAGGGGGAATAGACTTAAGTTCTCAGGAAATGTGTGTATTTTGTGGCTCCATCTAGAGATTCGTTGCATCCTTTGTCAGACCAGGGATTAGTGTTTCCATTTGCATCTCATTTCCGTATGGGAGAAGGACCTGCTCTGCTAACTTGCTCAAGTATGCTCAGTTTGTTCTTTGTTGACAGTGAATGGCATCGGTACCGTTTCTAGTTATTATTTGCTTAGCCGTGTTTAATGTGTTCCCATTATTTCATGGCTAGGCATCGCATATTATTTGGTATAGAGGTCCACATCATTTCCCTAGAATGAATTTGGTTTCCATTTCTGTCGTCCTTATTTACTTGCTCATCGTGTTATCTGCACCTACAATACAGTTTATTGCCATTTTATCCTGGTAACATCATGATGTGTATTTTCTCAGGCTGCTAACCCAGGAAAGATCGTGGACCCGAGCATCACGAAATACTCCGCAAAAGTCCTACCTGTAAGCAATGCCCCTGAAGCGTCCTTTCAAAATATTCATGGATGAGCCTCATGCATTACTCACTTGTCAAGTCTAATGCTGTATAGAGGTCCGGTCCTCGGTCCGGTTCATGGTTTCCAGGTTGAGCTGATGTGATGCTATTTCCTTGTGTGCAGTTCAACTATGACCAGAGCGTGTATGGATTCCGGGAGTATTTTAAGAAGTATGGGTTCAAGTATTCCGAGACAAACTAGGTCTGTCATCATGAAGCCCTGCAGAGTTAGCCAGTCCGACTGGCATGATGAGGCCTGGTTATTAAATTTACTTTCAGCATGTACCAACAGTGATGCTGCATTCTTATGTATCAGCACTCCCTGCATTTTTTTTTTTTTTGAAAGGAGCACTCCCTGCATATTGGCTCTGCCTTGGTGGTTGAAAATATGGCCAAGCTGTTAGCTAGGTTTCTGGTACGCTCAAGATTCTAGTAGAATTTCTGAATGTTGCATGTTGTTCTTTGTCGAATCTCTGAACTGCATTTTCAGACTCGGTATTAATAAAATTCTGCGGCTCACCATTTCAAGTGCATTATTGGACAGGCCTGTGTTCGTGCAGAAATTCTCTTACTCCCTCCATCATTTCAAGGGATGTATCTAGATGTATTTTAGTTCTAAATACATCTCTTTTTATCCATTTTGATGACAAGTACTTCCAGACGGAGGGAGTATGTGTTTATTGCTGCAGAGTTCGCAAACTGTGCCAGAAGAAGGAACGTTGAATCAGAAAACCTGGTAAACTTTTCTTTTTTTCAAAACGAAAAGAAAAAATCTGGTAAACTTAGGCTGCGCTTTCTCAGTGTGTAATTGTACCGATCTGTACCCAAGCCAAACGGCAAACAGTCCCTTCAAAAAAAGATCACGAATGCTGCTCATACTTGCACAACCGCCTCGCCCTCTCCCTTTGCTGCCATCAGAATAAAGCTTCTAAGAACATGCAATCCAGATAAAGAATAAACGGGATAACTTAGAACCTGTGATACACGAGCGTTCCATCAAGCATACAGATGAAATTCTCAGGTAACCAAGTAGCAATGTGGCAAAACTGTTGCAGCCATCAACGCGTTACATTACATCAGAGGCATAAACCGAGCAGCAGAAAACAGTTGGCACCCTTAGGACTCCGCTTTTATCGGCTGCGGATCAGAAGAAGCGTTCATATCATTTGCAGCTTCCTCTCTTTCTTCGACGACCGCGTCGTCGTCGTCTTCAGTTGCCTCTTTTTGGGAAAGCATCTCCTTTAACCTTGCCAGCTCCACATCTTTAGCCTCTAACTCCTCTTGCAGAATGGAAACCTAAGGAAGAGTTGGCAGTAAGAGGGTTAGAGGATAAAATAAGCAAGCAATTTAGTAGCAACAGGAGTGGCGAATCCTACCATTTCATTTGACCTCTCAACGTCATTTGTTAGGCCATCCATGTGTTTGTACAGCCCTGACAACGCAATGAAAAGGTTAAGTACCTCCATGTTAGCATAATATCCATTAACAAGGAGCAGAGCAATTTCTGTTCTAGATGACCTACAAATGTCCACCAGCTTTAACAATTTTTATAATAAACACACATATTGGTTATTTGTCACTCTTTTCACTTGGATATAGCTCAACACGTACCATCGAACTGATTCCTGAGCTCATTGTTCTGGGTCTTCAGAACTGCAATTTTCATTCCAAGTTCATGGATCTGTACCAAAGATACTTCGTAAGAACGCATTTTGCCAAATATAATAAGGCAACAAATTTCTCTTCTAGTATGTTGGTTGTTCAAAGAATGACCAATGATCCTTTTCCTCCAAAGGCAGAGAAAACCATAGAAAATGTATATAAACGGCTTATGTCTATTGGCAGACTTACTTTTCCTTCAGAAGCCATTGCCCCAATCTCTTCATTTTCCTCTTGCAATGTTCTACACTTGGCCATTAGCATCTTCCCATGTTTGCTGGATGGAGTAAAATTGACAGCAGCAACATTTTCCTGCAGCTCTTTTATCTTTTTCTCTTTCTCTTCAACCAGATTCTGGACAAAAATGAGCAATACCATTTGTTAGCCACTCGGTGTCAAGCTATGTAAGGTTCACCCTTCCTAAGATAAGGTTCACCCTTCCTAAGATACTAGAAAACACATCTTTTTATTTCCACACTTGAGGCATTATCAGCAATTCAGCATGGCTAGTAATATGCTTGAATCATCCATCTATCATGTTCCCATATAATGCATTCGCGAGTTACAATTTATTCCGTAAATATTCCATTATTTTCATAATACATTCTTTGTGATAGTAAAACTGCTGGGCTTTGTGCCTTCATACTTGTATAAGGGGACCATAGCCATTAGTTTAAGTCTTTAAGATAAGACAAGCAAATACTGCCTCATTACATATTTGACTAATTATTACAAAAGATGGTGCAGCAAGGCATCAGAAACCTACTATAAAAGGTTCTCTTAGGCTTTGCTTGGATTGTCGTTTTCATTCCAGATACACCCGTATAAAACTTACAGACCTCAGCCTGCCGTTTTGATTTCCGGACGGAAATAGCTGTTGGCCGGTAAGTTACACTTGTAAGAATAATACACTCGTATTCAATTACACCGATACCAAGCGCGGCCTTAGACTTTACAATGTCAGGCTTTCAGTTTTAAAACATGCTGGCACAAACAACTCTTATAATTCAACATGAATTGCACGATTGAAGGAGAATTGCTGACCTTTAAGCGTGTAAATTCCTCGTGAATTGCTGGATCAAGCAATAATCGTCTTGTCTGTTGAAGCAAACAGAAAAAAGGGATGTAAATAAGCTATTTAGCGTGATAACATAGGGTTTAGGAATTATTAACTCCAACTACTACAGCTTCTCAGGGAGCTTAAGGCCACATATCAAAACGTAGTAGTGCTATCCAAATTTGTCCTGTGAAATTCCTGTCTAGTTCCTGCAGCCCAAACAGCACCTAAGCCTGTTCCTATACCAAGAGCCCAGTCCATTAGCTTCTCTAAGAAGCTAGCGTTTGAAAGAAGTTAATCCTGCCATGCAGGGAGTCCAAACAAAAGGGTAGTATCATAGACAATTAGACATGACGTGAGTGAGAAGATATTTAAACGGAACATAAGGTATTTCCTCTCAATGTTAAAGAAAATATAGATGATAGCTAGATTAGATGATACAGTACCATCTTCAGTATTCGGAGAATCTCACATTCATTATTCCATTCCACAAAGTTCATCTTGTTGTTTAAGTGGAACAGTTAATCCTGTAATCATAGTTGCAGTGCAGCTCATGACTCATTTTGTTGGAATTCAGAAACAATACATAACAGAAAATTTCATACGGTGAACCTTGCAATGTTTTTTTTTGGGGGGACTGTAGGCCTTAGGATGTCTGTTCACTACAGAATCTGGTGTTGGCAACCTACAGATAATCCTTCAAATTAGCGAGGATGCAGTTCAATAATCATAGCACATAACCTTGTTTTAATACTCCCTCCGATCCAAATTACTTGTCACTCAAATGGATGTATCTAGCACTGAAATACATCTAGATACACCCATTTAAGTGATGACACGAAATATGGATCGGAGGGAGTATAAGATGCAATATAGAGACCGTAGAGGCGTAGACCACTGGGTCTCTAAAAGGTGATATCTTGTATGTAAAATTACGAACAAACTGCCCTCTGCTAGACCATAGAGAAGGACATGACTAAGATACACCTGGGTTTACTTCAATTAACATGAACCTATACAGTAGGTACCCCACTAAACATGGTAGCTTACTAAATATATTACTTGCTTGCAACCTCCTCTGCCTTGTATATATTTTTTCAAGCTACTCTCATTCATATACGTGGGTCAGTACAATTGGTATAGAAAGGTCGACTAGTGCAGATCATGGAGGCCACTATGTCAAAGGGAACAAAGGTGAGCACACAGAAGAAAGAGCATGAACACCTTTTGACAAGAAGCAGAGTTTGTGAGTTTTCCAAATAATATGATGGTATAGTTTACATGTACTGGTACCAAGTCCAGATTTGATTGAAATGAATCCAATACTAATTATGGTTTACCAAATTGAAGTAATAATAACTATAACTCTACAGTAAGGTGTGCACAGAACAACAATGGTCAAGTCCAAAATAAGCCATTTTAGCAACTAAGTATTCTTTTACAGTTTACATTCTGCAGTAGATTTAATCTAAACAAATGAACAGAACCCCTGTACTAATTATGGTTTACCAAATTGAAGTAATAATAACTATAACTCTACGATAAGGTGTGCACAGAACAACAATGGTCAAGTCCAAAATAAGCCATTTTAGCAACTAAGTATTCTTTTACAGTTTACATTCTGCAGTAGATTTAATCTAAACAAATGAACAGAACCCCTGTACAAGCAACTTTTGATAAACACTAATTCAAAGTTCAAATACATGATAAATTGGCAAGCGTAAAAGAAATAGCATAAGTAACACTATTTTACCTGCATTGATGGTGGCCTCAATTGTGTTTTCAAGTCCCTAACTGCAGACTGCAAATTCATACAAAAAAAATTAACAAACAATCAAGACAAACTAGAAGGACGCTAAAAATTGATCAATTGAAATAACTAAGTATTGGTCAGATTTATCCATATTGAGATGTTTCTCCTCGTCGAAGGAGGCTCCCGGAGGGTACCTTCAATTCCGCAATCTCTTGTTCTCGTTTTGCAAATGTTACAATAAAAGCAGCTTCTCTTTTCTTCGCTTTCTCCAGCTGAGTATACAATTAAGGAACAATCAAACCGAAGCAAACCATGACTATCTTATCAGTTTTACGAGTATGACACAACAATCAACCTGCTCCTTCAGTGACTCCTCCGACGACTTCAGGTTATTGAGATAAGTAACCACCGAAACAGGCTCTGTGTTTCAAATAAATAAATAAATATTCTTTACACAGTTATTACCAGAAATAGGATGGACTTCGATTTAACTTGCAAACCTGGATTGGTTCCTGCAGGTACAGCAGGAATGTTCTGAAATGCTGAATGCCACTTCTGGATTTCTGATTTAGCAGCTTCCAGTTCCACCTGTGATGCATATAAATGCAGCATTTCAGAAATTACAGCATTATGGATCATATATATTAAGCTATGTAGAGGTAACACTGGAACGAAATGCAAACATTGGTGTAAAAAACTGCATGCATGGTTACTGAAACTACATCTCCACATTTAGTGACAGACATTAATCATTCTATTATAGAGAAATTGTCTGCTCAGTGGGTGTACTTTTAGTTGTGACTTGCCTTTCTGTTTCTCAGATGTCTAAATTTTAAGTAAAGTTCAGGTATGTTATGCTTTATTAGTTTACACATTTTCATATGATTAAGTAGTCGAATGTTCACAGTTGCACTATAGACTGAAAGAACCCTTCAAGGCTATTATGAAACAATGGAAGTCTGCGAGGCTTGGGTTTGGCCAATAATAATTCACTGAACAAAGAACATTTACTGAAAACACAGTACATACTATCCCAGAATGATTGCTTGCCAATTACAGTTAAACTGCTCATACAACTAATGGAGTGCACAGTTATTTTATACCAGAATGAGGCATAACAGGGTACTTCAATTACACTAACACAACATAAATTGAGCTCAATAAAACTGTACTCAACTAGCAAATGATAACATTGAAGAACAGTGACTAACTACACACCTGGTTTGATTCAAGACTCTCTTTGCAGGTCTGCAAACTTCAAAAGGGCAAGAGGAGTTAGTGCCATTGTTACAATTAACAATAGAACAACAGTTATTTGGTAAAAACAGCAATAGATCAAAAGTTAGATAAGAAATATAATATACCTTTCCCGAAGAGACAGAATCATTCCCGTGGCAGCACCTGGTGCACTTTCCTCCACCTTTGTCTTTCCCTGCACACAAACTTGCTGTCTTAAATGAGAGATTCTTGTTCCATGAAATTGTCAAAACTTACAGGACTATTAGGTAGGCAGGAAAGCATATGTTGAATTTTCTTACTGCATCTTTCCATTACCATGTGAAACAGCCACAGTATCCACTATCTAATACATCTGACCATAAATTCGAGACAGAGAGAACTTCACCATGACCAACGTGCTAAGCATTTTACCATGCTGTATGTATCATTGCAATCCTAATGGCAATCGTAATTTAACATGGTACTCCCTCCGTTCCAAAATAGATGACTCAACTTTGTACTAACTTTAAGTAGTAAGGACTGGCTCCGATACATAAAATTTGCACGAATTCTTCCAGTGGCGGAAGGAAAAAAAACGTACTAATATTTTGTATCAGGTTGAAAGAGGAAACCTAGAAGAATTACCTTCTTGGAAGCGAAGACATCGTCTTCATCGTCATCCAGATCGCCGAACTGCCTCTTCTCGCCTGCATAGAAGCAGCAGCAGCAGCAGCAAAAGCGCCGTATGAACCAGATGAGCTTTCGAGAAGCCAAAGCTTGAGCATGAACGAAAGCAGAGGCGGAGGAGGAGGGACTGACGGAGGGTACCGGAACGGGCGGGGGCGGCGTTGCGAGAGGGCGAGGCGTTGAAGTCGCGGCCGAAGGTGTCGTCTTCGTCTAGGCGGGGGGAAGGTGGGTCCGCCATGGCCTTCGCTGGCGTCGTGCGAACAGCGGGATGCACTGCCGTTCCGGCCGCCGAGGAAGTAGTGCTGCGGCGGCGAGGGTTTGGACGCTGGCGCCGGCGGGATGGGACCGGTGTGAGCAGGGGGCTCTGTTTGTGGGCCTCTGCGGGGAACGGGCAGCGACGAGACACGAGACTGCGCCACGGCCTTTTTTTGACGGGCTGTGCCACGGCCCTTTTCTCTAGCGCGTATCTTTGGTTTCCGCGGCCTCTTTAAACACAAGACGAGAGCAAACATTTGAATACTTCATCACTTTCACAAGTAAATCATTCTCCTGCACAAACAACAGACTGTGCGTGTTTTGAATAGCATACTAGTAGAATTTACCAGTATCCAGGATGTACATATTTGAATTTCTTCTATATAACACTGAGCTGAAGAAGTTCTTTTTGTACACTGAGCTGAAGACGTGCTACTGATAAAATGATGCAAAAGATGGTCTGCCATATGCCTTACATTCCCTTTTATCCATTTTGGTGACAAGTATTTCCGAACGGAGGGAGTAGCTAGCTCCATTGACCACCGCACGATCGCTGCCTTTTTTCCTCCATGGCTTCATATTTCAGAGTAACAATTTGGGTTACTCTGAAATAGCAGTCTGGATGTTAAACATCGTCAAATGACTCGTAAAAAAATGTGTCAAACGTCGGTTAACTGCCATTTTTGCTTTCGCTTGCTGGCAATATATACCTTGGTCCTCCATTCAGATATTTGACCAACACATTTGACCCTCATTGAGGCCGGCTCAAGCAGCAATTCTTCGTCATTATCATCTCGGCGTCATGGGCTATCTCGAACAATCGAAATGACTTCGGCTTATTTGTTTCGCACCATTAAGAAAACAAGGAAATAGAAACAAAATACATTAATAGGATAGGAATCAATAGAGGGTAGGATAACACATGATTTGTGTTAACTTGGGTGTTTGATTCACATAGTAAATTAAGAAAACACATAAAATCTTAATAAAGACGGTCAAATCAAAATGTTGAAGATATATTAGGGGTTACTTGTTTTTTTAGAGAAGGAGGATCACCCCCGGCCTCTGCATCTGAGCGATGCATGCAACCATTTTATTAATTATTCACAAAAGACCTTACAAAGTAAGAAATACAATAGTAAGTCTGAAGCCACTGTCTAGGCGATAACTGTCGCTACTCCTATCCAGCTGATGAAGAGATGTCGATAGCCCAGGCCTAATAACACAGACCTCGCAGCTAAGTCTAACATTTAAGACCTGAGGCCCCAACCAAGTCACATGTCGGGTATGGGGCACACACCAGTCCGGCGCGCTCTCAGAGGCCGCCGCCGCCAACTGCCACTACTCCATCTTCAGAGCTATATTGACGCATCATCCTTGCCCGGTCTAACTACCGTCAACACCACCATGGCGCCCAACAGCACAACCATCCTGCGCGCGAACTGCTGAGCACGTCGCGGTCGCCGCCGGTACACGTCAGCACCATATGCCGCCAAGTACCACCAGCGGATACAGCTTGAAGTCTCTGAAAGATCTGTCGTGCGTAGCACTTGCCGACCAGGCATGACAAGGCGTAGCACCTGTTGGTCAGCCATGACTTGACATCCCCACCGAAGCTCCGTGCAAGACAAAGCCGCTCCACCTCCTGCCTCTGACCACCAGCACTGCTCCACAAACGATACTCCCAAGAGAGAAACGCCACCATAGTGCCGCCATCATTCGATCTGGAAGACCAGATCTTAGGGTTTCCCCCAGAGCAATACGAGTGGGTCGACATAAGTCACACAACGATGTCTTTATCAAGGTAAAGACGTAGAACGCCGACATCGTCCGCCGTCGACTCGATTTTCACCGGCAACTATGTCTCCCCGACTCGCATCCAGTGGATCACAGATCCGGAGATCCGAACACCCAGCCTCAGGCCGACCACCTCTGACGCAAGAGATGACCACCACCGCCGGTCGCATCGGTCAGAACAGATCTGACCGGAGGTGCCGCCGACGAGACCACCAGGCCCTCCACGTCGCCGCCGCCGATCTGAAGGTGGTATGCACGACACCGCAGCCTAGCTGGCCACCGTCGCCGCCCGAAAGGCCGGCCGCTACGCCCGCAGCCCACGCCGCCATCCATGGCTGGGCCGCCCGCCGTGCCTAGCCACCGCTGTCCGAGGACGGGCCAGCCGCCCACCACCTGCAGCAGCCATCCGCCGCGCCGCAGAACCCAAATCGGGCGCCTATCAGAGCCCAAAAAATTTATATTTTTTTTATAAATTTGGCCAAAACTTTACGAAATTTGACTTCAGCCAAACCTAATATGCAGGGTAAATAAAAACGGAGGGAGTACATGCCCTAATAGCTGAGTTTTATCGACTCTCGGACTGAGCCAGCCCCTAAAAATGGAAAATTGCAAATTGCCCGTGCGCTTGCTTACGCCGTGCAATTGAGTACAGCCGGGCCAAACAAGGTCTCTTTTCATTCGTCAACACCTGAAATTACACTCTACTTCGCGTTCCAGCAGTAGCTTTCTCTTCAAAATTGCATACACAGACATGTTAGCCGATAAAGAAATGCATAGACATGGAGATCCGAGCCTCGCGAGTGTAGTGCGCGCTAAGATAAGCACTCGCTCGCGACCCATCAAGCAGTGCCAATCCATGGCCAAAAACCAGTGGAGTGAATTCCAAGAACCAAGAGGGCTCAAGATAATTTCCGCACCATTGGCACCGTGTGCTCCGCTTCGTTCTTTGCTTGCCGCGCCGGTCGACGTCCATTGATCCGCTGATGGAGGCATTCTTCTGCCTGGCGCGGTGCCGGTTCAGTCGGCTTATGGTGGTGATGCAGCTGGTGATGGGCGTGTTCGTGATCTGCATCAGCATGGCCAGCCTCCACCGCTTCTACACCACCGACTCCTTCCTCCCGGGGCTCGACGACTCCGCCAACTGCGCCAGGCTCCACACCGTCGGCGCCGACGGGTACGCCGGCTTCGACATCCGCGCGCTGGCGGACCGCGTCGACGACGTGCTCGTCCAGCTCGCCGAGCTCCAGGACAAGCTGGAGGCCACGGCGCTCAAGATCGGCAAGAAGACCAAGAAGGGCAAGGCGCACAGCAAGCAGGAGAACATGACCTTGCTGGAGTTCAGGCGGTTCCTCGAGGACGAGGTCATCCACCCGCTCTACGGCGCGCACATCTCCCTGCGCCTGATCCGCATCCCCCGCCCCGACCCCGACGGCGGCGACGACGACGCCCCGGTCGTCGACCCGCTCGTCAACTTCTTCATGGCGGAGGAGACGCGCAAGTACGTGACCACCAAAGGCAACCGCGAGGGCCGGCCCAACGTGTACGGCACCAACCGGACGTACGGCACCATCGGCCACGCCTGCGTGCTGATGCGGCGGGAGCTGGACGAGTACATGAGCTACGACGTCGGCTCCTACTGCCCGGACGACTGGGACCTGGGCCAGCGCCTCATGCTCGACGGCTGCGACCCGCTGCCGCGCCGCCGCTGCCTCGCCAGGGCCTCCAAGCTGTTCCAGCGCCCGCTGCCCATCAACGAGTCGCTGTGGAGACTCCCCGACGACGGCAACGTGCGGTGGAGCCGCTACCACTGCCGCGGCTACCGGTGCCTGTCCGCCAGGAACCCGCGGCCCGGGTACAGCCGGTGCGTGGGGTGCTTCGACATGGACCGGGAGAAGCGGCGGTGGGTCAACGACACCAGCCGCAACGCGTCCCTGGCCGACTTCCGCATCGACGAGGTGCTGGCGGTGAAGCCCGGCGAGGTGCGGATCGGGCTGGACGTGAGCGTGGGCACGGGCAGCTTCGCGGCGCGCATGCGGGAGCGCGGCGTGACCATCGTGTCGGCGGCGCTCAACCTGGGCGCGCCGTTCGCGGAGACGGTGGCGCTGCGGGGGCTGGTGCCGCTCTACGCCACAATGAGCCAGCGGCTGCCCTTCTTCGACAACACCATGGACATGGTGCACACGGCGGGGTTCTTCGAGGGGTGGGTGGACCTGCAGCTGATGGACTTCGTGCTCTTCGACTGGGACCGCGTGCTCCGCCCCGGCGGCCTGCTCTGGGTCGACAGGTTCGCCTGCGCGCGAAGGGACCTCGACGACTACATGTACATGTTCCTGCAGTTCAGGTACAAGAAACACCGCTGGGTCGTCTCCTTCAAGTCCAAGGACGAGGTCTACCTCTCCGCTCTCCTCGAGAAGCCGCCCAGGTCATGATCATGATCGATCAACACTTTCTTGTCTTCAGCTGGTGTATACTTTCTTGTCTTCGATTGTTACCACTGCTGAGTTTCTAGTTAATTCAATCTAACATGATGGTGAATAAAAAGGCAGCAATGCTACACTTTTTTTTAAAGGAGGGGAAGACCCTCGCCAGTAATGCTGCACCTATGGGCAGAAATTTGAGTGAAGTGATGAAATCTGAAATAAACATCATCTTCATACCATATTGATCCTTTCAGGTGACGTAAGTGATGAGGATGATCAGGATCAACAAAACTTGGTGGCTGCCGCATATAGACTTCCTCCTCGAGCACACCATGAAGAAAGGCATTCTGAAAATCCAACTGATGGAGAGACCAGCCACGAGTAACTACCAAAGATAATAGCAGTCAAATGGTAGTAGGTTGGGGACTACTACCCAGCTGCTTTGCGGCGTAGAAGTATGGAGGCTTGTAATGCTCCGACCATGGCGGCGTTTGTACGGTGGGCTACACCATTTGCGCACTCGACCACGGCCTCCAACTCGTCCACGACCAGCTCACTCACCGGCATGCCCTCCGTCGGAGGCCCGCTTCTTGAGGGTCTTCTTCTTTGCGGATTTCGCTTTGACGCGACGCTTTTGCCCCGTGTCACCAAGTTGATCTTCCAAGCGAGCACGATGGTCGGATCCCCCAACACCTCCACCACGTCCTCCATTTTCCGCAGGCTCTCCTTCGATTGCATGCGGCAGTGGAGGGAAGAAGAGAGTGGGAGAAAATGACAGGAGTTGGGTGGGGAGCGACGGGATGGAAGAAGAGATGGAGATTTTGCTGAGGAAACATGGCAGCTACAAAAGCGCGGGCTCTGCCTGCCTTTGGGTGGGCCGGGGGTGTCGGAGTCCTACGCGTCTGTTGTTCGAACTCTCGCAAAACCCCCTCGTTTGGTTCTAGTTTGCCGGAAAATATGGTTCGGACCGTTCGGCGGATCGGATCGCATTGGATGACACAACACGTCCGGACCGGGCGGTCAGTCTGAACATATGCGGATGGTTTTAGGGTTGTCAATGAAGATGCCCTTACCTCAAGTGTTTTCACACTTGGTCCACCCTTTGTGACCGATTGACTGGTTGTCCCGTTGTACGGTGTGCTAAGTTCACCATCATCCATGCATGTGGCTCATGTCTCTTATTTAAGAGCATCTACAGCCGGACTTTGCAAATCCTGAAGGAAATATGCCCTAGAGGCAATAATAAAGTTATTATTTATTTCCTTATAATCATGATAAATGTTTATTATTCATGCTAGAATTGTATTAACCGGAAACATAATACATGTGTGAATACATAGACAAACATAGTGTCACTAGTATGCCTCTACTTGACTAGCTCGTTTATCAAAGATGGTTATGTTTCCTAGCCATGGACAAAAGAGTTGTCATTTGATTAGCGGGATCACATCATTAGGAGAATGATGTGATTGACTTGACCCATTCCGTTAGCTTAGCACTTGATCGTTTAGTATGTTGCTATTGCTTTCTTCATGACTTATACATGTTCCTGTGACTATGAGATTATGCAACTCCCGTTTACCGGAGGAACACTTTGGGTACTACCAAACGTCACAACGTAACTGGGTGATTATAAAGGAGTACTACAGGTGTCTCCGAAGGTACATGTTGAGTTGGCGTATTTCGAGATTAGGTTTTGTCACTCCGATTGTCGGAGAGGTATCTCTGGGCCCTCTCGGTAATGCACATCATTATAAGCCTTGCAAGCAATGTGACCAATGAGTTGGTTACGGGATAATGCATTACAGAACGAGTAAAGAGACTTGCCGGTAACGAGATTGAACTAGGTATTGGGATACCGACGATCGAATCTCGGGCAAGTAACATACCGATGACAAAGGGAACAACATATATTGTTATGCGGTTTGACCGATAAAGATCTTCGTAGAATATGTGGGAGCCAATATGAGCATCCAGGTTCCGCTATTGGTTATTGACCGGAGACGTGTCTCGGTCATGTCTACATTGTTCTCGAACCCGTAGGGTCCGCACGCTTAAGGTTTCGATGACAGTTATATTATGAGTTTACATGTTTTGATGTACCGAAGGAGTTCGGAGTCCCGGATGAGATCGGGGACATGACGAGGAGTCTCGAAATGGTCGGGACGTAAAGATTCATATATTGGATGATATGGTTAGGCCAAGGGGTCAAGCCCATGAGGCTTTAGGTCGGTGCAAAAGGAGTTTTGCGGAGGCCAGGGGGCCAAACGCCGGAGACCCTGGCGTCTGGCCCTGGGCCAGACGCCGAGGCCCATGGCGTCTGGGCCAGACGCCAAGGATTGTGGCGTTTGGTCCTGGAGTCCGAGAAGGACTCTTGCCTTTCGGGCAAACCCGACTTTGAGGAGGCTTTTGCTCCAAATTTCGACCCCGGGGCTCAACATATATATAGAGGGGCAGGGCTAGCACCAAGGACACAACAAGTTGATCCACGTGATCTATTCCTTAGCCGTGTGCGGTGCCCCCTGCCACCATATACCTCGATAATACTGTAGCGGAGTTTAGGCGAAGCCCTGCTACTGTAGTTCATCAAGATCGTCACCACGCCGTCGTGCTGACGGAACTCTTCCCCGACACTTTGCCGGATCGGAGTCTGGGGATCGTCATCGAGCTGAACGTGTGCTCGAACTCGGAGGTGCCGTAGTTTCGGTGCTTGATCGGTTGGATCGTGAAGACGTACGACTACTTCCTCTACGTCGTGTCATCGCTTCCGCAGTCGGTCTGCGTTGGGTACGTAGACAACACTCTCCCCTCGTTGCTATGCATCACATGATCTTGCGTGTGCGTAGGAAATTTTTTGAAATTACTACGAAACCCGACAGTGGCATCCGAGCCTAGGTTTTATGCGTTGATGTTATATGCACGAGTAGAACACAAGTGAGTTGTGGACGATATAAGTCATACTGCCTACCAGCATGTCATACTTTGGTTCAGCGGTATTGTGAGATGAAGCGGCCCAGACCGACATTACACGTACGCTTACGCGAGACTGGTTTCACCGTTACGAGCACTCGTGCTTAAAGGTGGCTGGCGGGTGTCTGTCTCTCTCACTTTAGTTGAACCGAGTGTGGCTACGCCCGGTCCTTGTGAAGGTTAAAACGGAGTCTATTTGACAAACTATCGTTGTGGTTTTGATGCGTAGGTAAGAACGGTTCTTGCTAAGCCCGTAGCAGCCACGTAAAATTTGCAACAACAAAGTAGAGGACGTCTAACTTGTTTTTGCAGGGCATGTTGTGATGTGATATGGTCAAGACGTGATGCTATATTTTATTGTATGAGATGATCATGTTTTGTAACCGAAGTTATCGGCAACTGGCAGGAGCCATATGGTTGTCGCTTTATTGTATGAAATGCAAACGCCCTGTAATTGCTTTACTTTATCACTAAGCGGTAGCGATAGTCGTAGAAGCAATAGATGGCGTAACGACAACGATGCTACGATGGAGATCAAGGTGTCGCGCCGGTGACGATGGTGATCACGACGGTGCTTCGGAGATGGAGATCACAAGCACAAGATGATGATGGCCATATCATATCACTTATATTGATTGCATGTGATGTTTATCCTTTATGCATCTTATCTTGCTTTAATTGGCGGTAGCATTTTAAGATGATCTCTCATTAATTATCAAGAAATGTTCTCCCTGAGTATGCACCGTTGCCAAAGTTCGTCGTGCCCAGACACCACGTGATGATCGGGTGTGATAAGCTCTACGTCCATCTACAACGGGTGCAAGCCAGTTTTGCACACGCGGAATACTCAGGTTATACTTGACGAGCCTAGCATATGCAGATATGGCCTTGAAACACGGAGACCGAAAGGTTGAGCGTGAATCATATAGTAGATATGATCAACATAGTGATGTTCACCATTGAAAACTACTCCATCTCACGTGATGATCGGTCATGGTTTAGTTGATTTGGATCACGTAATCACTTAGATGACTAGAGAGATGTCTGTCTAAGTGGGAGTTCTTAAGTAATATGATTAATTGAACTTAAATTTATCATGAACTTAGTCCTGGTAGTATTTTGCAAATTATGTTGTAAGATCAATAGCTTGCGTTGTTGCTTTCATATGTTTGTTTTGATATGTTCCTAGAGAAAATTGTGTTGAAAAATGTTAGTAGCAATGATGCAGATTGGATCCGTGATCTGAGGTTTATCCTCATTGCTGCACAGAAGAATTATGTCCTTAATGCACCGCTAGGTGACAGACCTATTGCAGGAGCAGATGCAGACGTTATGAACGTTTGGCTAGCTCAATATGATGACTACTTGATAGTTTAGTGCACCATGCTTAATGGCTTAGAATCGGGACTTCAAAGATGTTTTGAACATCATGGATCATATGAGATGTTCCAGGAATTGAAGTTAATATTTCAAGCAAATACCCGAGTTGAGAGATATGAAGTCTCCAACAAGTTCTATAGCTAAAAGATGGAGGAGAATCGCTCAACTAGTGAGCATGTGCTCAGATTGTCTGGGTACTTCAATCACTTGAATCAAGTGGGAGTTAATCTTCCAGATAAGATAGTGATTGACAGAATTCTCTAGTCACCATCACTAAGTTACTAGAACTTCGTGATGAACTATAGTATGCAAGGGATGACGAAAACGATTCCCAAGCTCTTCGTGATGCTGAAATCAACGAAGGTAGAAATCAAGAAAGAGCATCAAGTGTTGATGGTTAACAAGGTCACTAGTTTCAAGAAAGGGGCAAAGGGAAAGAAAGGGAACTTCAAGTAGAATGACAAGCAAGTTGTCACTCCCGTGAAGAAGACCAAAGCTGGACCAAGCCTGAAACTGAGTGCTTACACTGCAAAGGAAATGGTCACTGGAAGCGGAAATGCCCTGAATATTTGGTGGGTAAGAAGGATGGCAAAGTGAACAAGTGTATATTTGATATACAGGTTATTGATGTGTGTCTTACTAGTGTTTATAGTAGCCCCTGAGTATTTGATACTTGTTCGGTTGCTAAGATTAGTAATTCAAAACGGGAGTTGCAGAATAAACAGAGACTAGTTAAGGGTGAAGTGACGATGTTTGTTGGAAGTGGTTCCAAGATTGATATGATCATCATCGCACACTCCCTATACTTTCGGGATTTGTGTTGAACCTAAATAAGTGTTATTTGGCGTTTGCGTTGAGCATGAATATGATTTGATCATGTTTATTGCGATACGGTTATTCATATAAAGTTAGAGAATAATTGTTATTCTGTTTACATGAATAAGACCTTCGATGGTCATACACCCAATGAACATAGTTTGTTGGATCTCGATCGTAGTGATACACATATTCATAATATTGATGCCAAAAGATGCAAAGTTAATAATGATAGAGCAACTTATTTGTGGCACTGCCGTTTGGGTCATATCGGTGTAAAGCGCATGAAGAAACTCCATAAAGATGGATTTTCGGAATCACTTGGTTATGAATCATTTGATGCTTGCGAACCGTGCCTTTTGGGCAAGATGACTAAAACTCCGTTCTTCGGAACAATGGAATGAGCTACCGACTTATTGGAAATAATACATACTGATGTATGCAGACCAATGAGTATGAAGGCTCGTGGCAAGTATCGTTATTTTCTGACCTTCACAAGATGATTTGAGCAGATATGGGTATATCTACTTGATGAAACATAAGTCTGAAATAGTTGAAAGGTTCAAAGAATTTCAGAGTGAAGTGGAAAATCATCGTAACAAGAAAATAAAGTTTCTGCGATCTGATCATGGAGACAAATATTTGAGTTACGAGTTTGGTCTTCAATTAAAACAATGTGAAATAGTTTCACAGCTCACGCCACCTGGAACACCACAACGTTATGGTGTGTCCGAACGTCGTAACTGCACTTTATTTGATATGGTGCGATCTATGATGTCTCTTATCAGTTTACCACTATCGTTTTGGGGTTATGCATTAGAGACAGCTGCATTCACGTTTAAAATAGGGCACCATCTAAATCCGTTGAGACGACACCGTATGAACTATGGTTTAGCAGTAAACCTAAGCTGTTGTTTCTTAAAGTTTGGGGCTGCGATGCTTATGTGAAAAAGTTTCATCCTGATAAGCTCGAACCCAAATCGGAGAAGTGGGTCTTCATAGAATACCCAAAGGAAATTGTTGGGTACACCTTCTATCATAGATCCGAAGGCAAGATATTCGTTGCTAAAATGGATCCTTTCCAGAGAAGGAGTTTCTCTCGAAAGAAGTGAGTGGGAGGAAAGTAGAACTTGATGAGGTAACTGTACCTGCTCCCTTATTGGAAAGTAGTTTATCACAGAAATTAGTTCCTGTGACAAATACACCAATTAGTGAAGAAGCTAATGATATTGATCATGAAACTTCAGATAAAGTTACTACAGAACCTCGTAGGTCTTCCAGAGTAAGATCCGCACCAGAGTGGTGTAGTAATCATGTTCTGGAAGTCATGTTACTAGACCATGATGAACCTACGAACTATGAGGAAGCGATGATGAGCCCAGATTCCACGAAATGGCTCGAGGCCATAAAATCTGAGATATAATCCATGTATGAGAACAAAGTATGGACTTTGATTGACTTGCTCGATGATCAGCAAGTCATGTTAAATGAATGGATCTTCAAGAGGAAGACGGACACTGATAGTAGTGTTACTATCTACCAAGCTCGACTTGTTGCGAAAGGTTTTCAACAAGTTCAAGGTGTTGAATACGATGAGATTTTCTCACTCATATCAATGCTTAAGTCTGTCTGAATCATGTTAGCAATTGCCACATTTTATGAAATCTGGCAAATGGATGTCAAAACTGCATTCCTTAATGGATTTATTAAAGAAGAGTTGTATATGATGCAACCAGAAGGTTTTGTCAATCCTAAAGGTGCTAACAAAATGTGCAAGCTCCAGCGATCCATCTATGGACTGGTGCAAGCATCTCGGAGTTGGAATATACGCTTTGATAAGTTGATCAAAGCATATATTTATATATGGACTTACGATGAAGCCTGTATTTACAATAAAGTGAGTGGGAGCACTACAGCCTTTCTGATTAGTATATGTGAGTGACATATTGTTGATCAGAAATGATGTAGAATTTTTCTGCAAAGCATAAAGGAGTGTTTTAAAGGAGTTCTTTGAAAAGAAAAGACCTCAGTAAAAGCTACTTACATATTGAGCATCAAGATCTATTGAGACAGATCAAGACGCTTGATAAGATTTTCAATGAGTACATACCTTGGCAAGATTTTGAAATAGTTCAAAATGGAACAGTCAAAGAAAGAGTTCTTGCCTGTGTTGCAAAGGTATGAAATTGAGTAAGACTCAAATCCTGACCACAGCAGAAAATAGAAAGAGAATGAAAAGTCATTCCCTATGCCTCAGTCATAGGTTCTATAAAGTATGCTATGCTATGTACCAGACCTATTGTATACCTTGCTCTGAATTTGGCAAGGGAGTACAATAGTGATCTAGGAGTAGATCACTGGACATTGGTCAAGAATATCCTTAGTGAGAACTAAGGAGATGTTTCTCGATAATGGAGGTGATAAAAGAGCCCGTCGTAAAAGGTTACAACGATGCAAGCTTTTACACCAATCCAGATGACTCTAAGTCTCAACCTGGATACATATTGAAAGTGGGAGCAATTAGCTAGAGTAGCTCCGTGCAGAGCATTGTGGACATAAAATATTCGCAAAATACATACGGCTCTGAATGTGACAGACCCGTTGACTAAGCTTCTCTCACAAGCAAAACATGATCACACCTTAGTACTCTTTGGGTGTTAATCACATAACGATGTGAACTAGATTATTGACTCTAGTAAACCCTTTGGATGTTGGTCACATGATGATGTGAACTATGGGTGTTAATCATATACAGATATGAATATTGGTGTTAAATCACATGGCGATGTGAACTAGATTATTGACTCTAGTGCAAGTGGGAGACTGAAGGAAATATGCCCTAGAGGCAATAATAAAGTTATTATTTATTTCCTTATAATCATGATAAATGTTTATTATTCATGCTAGAATTGTATTAACCGGAAACATAATACATGTGTGAATACATAGACAAACATAGTGTTACTAGTATGCCTCTACTTGACTAGCTCGTTTATCAAAGATGGTTATGTTTCCTAGCCATGAACAAAAGAGTTGTCATTTGATTAACGGGATCACATCATTAGGAGAATGATGTGATTGACTTGACCCAGTCCGTTAGCTTAGCACTTGATCGTTTAGTATGTTGCTATTGCTTTCTTCATGACTTATACATGTTCCTGTAACTATGAGATTATGCAACTCCCGTTTACCGGAGGAACACTTTGGGTACTACCAAACGTCACAACGTAACTGGGTGATTATAAAGGAGTACTACAGGTGTCTCCGAAGGTACATGTTGAGTTGGCGTATTTCGAGATTAGGTTTTGTCACTCCGATTGTCGGAGAGTTATCTCTGGGCCCTCTCGGTAATGCACATCATTATAAGCCTTGCAAGCAATGTGACCAATGAGTTGGTTACGGGATAATGCATTACAGAACGAGTAAAGAGACTTGCCGGTAACGAGATTGAACTAGGTATTGGGATACCGACGATCGAATCTCGGGCAAGTAACATACCGATGACAAAGGGAACAACATATATTGTTATGCGGTTTGACCGATAAAGATCTTCGTAGAATATGTGGGAGCCAATATGAGCATCCAGGTTCCGCTATTGGTTATTGACCGGAGACGTGTCTCGGTCATGTCTACATTGTTCTCGAACCCGTAGGGTCCGCACGCTTAAGGTTTCGATGACAGTTATATTATGAGTTTACATGTTTTGATGTACCGAAGGAGTTCGGAGTCCCGGATGAGATCGGGGACATGACGAGGAGTCTCGAAATGGTCGGGACGTAAAGATTCATATATTGGATGATATGGTTAGGCCAAGGGGTCAAGCCCATGAGGCTTTAGGTCGGTGCAAAAGGAGTTTTGCGGAGGCCAGGGGGCCAAACGTCGGAGACCCTGGCGTCTGGCCCTAGGCCAGACGCCGAGGCCCATGGCGTCTGGGCCAGACGCCAAGGATTGTGGCGTTTGGTCCTGGAGTCCGAGAAGGACTCTTGCCTTTCGGGCAAACCCGACTTTGAGGAGGCTTTTGCTCCAAGTTTCGACCCCGGGGCTCAACATATATATAGAGGGGCAGGGCTAGCACCAAGGACACAACAAGTTGATCCACGTGATCTATTCCTTAGCCGTGTGCGGTGCCCCCTGCCACCATATACCTCGATAATACTGTAGCGGAGTTTAGGCGAAGCCCTGCTACTGTAGTTCATCAAGATCGTCACCACGCCGTCGTGCTGACGGAACTCTTCCCCGACACTTTGCCGGATCGGAGTCCGGGGATCGTCATCGAGCTGAACGTGTGCTCGAACTCGGAGGTGCCGTAGTTTCGGTGCTTGATCGGTTGGATCGTGAAGACGTACGACTACTTCCTCTACGTCGTGTCATCGCTTCCGCAGTCGGTCTGCGTTGGGTACGTAGACAACACTCTCCCCTCGTTGCTATGCATCACATGATCTTGCGTGTGCGTAGGAAATTTTTTGAAATTACTACGAAACCCGACAAATCCGACCCTTCAAACGCCCGCAGACGCGTCCGGGCACCTCCGCAGGCAGTGACGGGGCACTCCTCAAATTAGCACAATTGCATCCGGACATCTCATACTAGATTCTCAAATCCATACAAAAGCAATGCAAACAATAAAACCTACGTACTACGTAGATATCTAGCTACTCTTTGTCGGAGATGTCGACAATCTTCGTGCCCGGCTCTGGCAGCATGGACGGCAGCTGCAGCTCCCGAGCCTCCGGCTGCTCCGCTCCGACCTCCTCCTCCTCTATATCCGCATCGGGTTCGGCAAAGAACGCGTCGGACGCCGCCTGCTCCCGCCGGAGGAACTGTCGGTTGGGCTCCACATAAGCCTCATCCTGGATGGACTCCGGGATGGCCTGCTGCTCTGCCACCTCGGCAGCTTGGGCGAAGGCGAACTCCACCCCCGCCTCCGCCATGTTGAAGCCCTACTCCGGCAGCTTCGCCTCGTCCTCCTCCGGATCCGCCTCCCGCATCGGATCTGGCAGTGGCTCACCCTCCTCTCCTCCGGCTGCTCCTTCTCGTCCTCCTCAGGCTCCAACGAGTCAAGAGGCAGCCCTACAACGATGCGGGCGGCGCGCCTTGCCTGGATCTCCTCCACGATCTGCCTCCGGCGCTCGGCTGTGAGCATAGCGTTCGTGGTGATCAGCCGCCGGACCATGGCTATGCTGGAGAGCACGGGAGAGGGGGGGGGGGCGGACAGGTTCGGGTAGCGGCACAGAGAGGGAGGAGGTGGATGGGCTAGGGTTGGGGGACGCCAGCCAGTTTAAATAGCCGGATTTGGCCTCGGGCGGCGAGCCGGAGCGGCGCCACGCGACGTTCACACCACGGTGACGGGAGACGTCTGCGGACCGTCGGATTTCCGAGCGAGTCTGAGTTGGACCCCATCGTCAGTCCTACATGACGGACGCGCCCGGAAGCGCCCGAGCCCCCTTATCCGCCTCATATTTGGACTGAATATGAAGGATGCCAGTCAGCCTAGGCGTTTGATGGGGGCTGTCTGGGTCAAAAAATCTTGACCGATCAGTGAGCATGATCCAGCCCGAACATATGAGGCGGGTTTGGGGCGCACGGTTGTAGATGCTCTGACAAATCTAGTAACCAAGCTAGATAAGGAATAGGCTGAGTGACCCCTATCATGTAGTAGTACCAGCTAATTTTTCAAGTACAGCCATTGAAGTCTACGACTACCACAGGATGAAATGTACACTGAAGCGCTGCAGTCTGCGAAAGTCATGGTCTGCTCCCGAGCTCATTTGACCTCGGGATGAACAGTAAAATAAAAAAAATGAAAAACATTTCAAAAATTTCTGAATTTTTTTGGGTGGAAACATTGATAAAAATTTTCAGTGCTTGCAAAATTTCATCCAAAAATGACATTCGTACAAGTCGTGGCTAAAAAAAAAATCAGTACCCAAAATGCTTTTGGAAATAACATTTTCGGAGCATCAATTTTGTTTTTTTGCGGCGACTTCCACGAATGTTATTTTGTGAGCACTGAGAACTTTTGTCAATGTTCGCATCCAAAAAAAATCAGAATTTTTTGAACTATTTTAAAATTGTTTTCGGGGTTACTGTTCACCCGAGCTCATTTGAGCTCGGGCTCAAATACATCACGTCCGTCAGTCTGGTGCTTCTTACTAGTACTGAGTAAGCAATAAACAGAATGCACACGCCCGCATGTAGTTGTCAAAATTTACAGATTCCTCTCAACCCTCAAGTGCTCATATGGATCCAGGAGCTAAAGACCTACTAAGCCTAACAATGATATCCTACAAGAAATAATGGAGTACTATCGCAAAAGATTTGGTAACAAAAAAACAAGCAAACAAAACCAACAAAGAAACAGCAAGAGCCTAACAATGTCAGGGTCAGGGGCATTTCACGTTCCTCCCTGGCCCCCCATAGTAGAAGTAGGTCCCCCAGCGGGCGTTGGAGCCTCCCTGGATGTCGTAGCACCCGGGGTGGTCGGCGAGGAGCTTGAGGCCGGACGCCCGGATGATGCTGTTGTCCCAGTCCACCACCTGCAGGTTCCGGAAGTAGGCGGCGCGGTCGAACCCCTCGCCGGGGAAGTGGCCGCTGCCCATCTGCGTCGCCGTGTGGGACCCCGGCGGCCGGGTGTTGACGACCTCGCCGCCGAACTGCACCATCCTCGCGTGGTGCGCCAGGTGGGTGAACAGGCCGGACGGCCAGTAGCCGACCACCACGCCCGGGCCCAGCTCCAGCCACCAGTGCCCGTGCTTGGGATCCTGAGGAGCGAGGATCAGCCATCATCATCATCATCATGCATTTGCCATGCAGACATCAACCAGTTCTTGCAGTGGTTTTGAAATGGCGACTAATGCTCACCTTCCATATCATCAGGTTGATGTCAAACTGCCTCCCGTTGTACACCGATTGTGGCGTGATGGCCGCGCCGATGGCGATCTTGTTGGTCGTCTGGACGAACCCGCGGCAGTTGTGGTTGTAGCACCCCGTCTCTTGATACGCGTCAGTCTGCGAAATGCACGTTTAGTTGGACTAGAAACCACTTGTTACCGCGCCACTGACCAAGTAAAATTTGAACTTTTTGTTTGTACAGACAGACACTTACTGTCCAGTAAGTGAAGAACCTAGCATTACTATCTCCATACAGCTCCGGGCTTACCTGAAAATGAAGTGACAAGGATTTCATTCGTGTTCTTTCTGCACATAGTACAATGATGCTGTTTCAAGATCGATCAAGAATCTTCTCTATCATTCATGTACCTGCCATCCAGCCTCAATGGTGTTGAGATCGTGGCCGAAGGAGCCGGAGATGACCCAGATCTGCGACAGGCTGAACTCAGATGGGTCATCTATCCTGGGTGACCACACGTTAACACTAGCTCTGGCCCCATAGTATTTCTCTGAATTCACATACCCAACTGCATGCTGTCTCCAAAACAGAGCTATGTTAACAGCAGTAGACTCCAAGGATTATTCAGCTAGATACTACTACCTCTGGAACGGAGGGAGTATGTTTTTCAATTTTGATAGTAACTAGCTAGGTATGGTAAGTCCAGTCTTTCGCTTGGGGGAAGGGGAGTGGCACAGTAACTATGCTGCTCGAATGCAGTGGATATAAGACAAGGCAACTAAGTTACTCTAATGGTTGAGTCAAACAGCTCATCATTCAAGACGAGTTAATTTGCTCGTGAATTTTGATTAGGTTAATGAAGCTTCTGCACATGTACAAATTGTTTATTTAGTTGTTCCAAACCACATGGGTTCTCTTCTTGTGTGTCTGCTGAGCATCTCTTCTCCGGAGATTAAGCTCATTGGTAAACTCGATGAAGGTACATTCAACTTGATATTCATGATGAGAATCTTATGCGTGGCATTTATGTGTGTCCACAGCTTGTAACAAAACATCAGTCTTCATGCTTACCACTGGTGGCTTGATTAACTAATAAATTCAGACCACTGTTCTAGAAAGAAAAAACAGTTTTGCTAAGTCTTAGTTGACTAAGACTTCGTTATGTCTCAGTCGATGCTATATTCCTTTGATCTTGCCTGGAGATTCGTACACATTTTTTTTTCATTTTTTTCTTATATACTCCCTCCGTCTCAAAATAAGTGTCTCAAGTTTAGTACAAATTTGTATTAGGGTTAGTACATAATTGAGACACTTATTTTGGGACGAGGGAGTACTATATAGACTTAGTTAAATCTCGGTCGACTGAAACCTAGCCGCACAGAAGAAAAAAGGTACAGTCGGTAACTCAGATGAAAGGTTAACACTTAACACTACGCTTCAAAAGCCCAATATATTACCTTTGGTCCTCTGTTGTACAAAAATTATCTGGTTTACAAATGGAAAATAAGGGCGGTATTGATTATTCGTGCAATGGCACCGAGTGTGCCGACATCAGACAATGTTTATGAAGGTACTACTGTTTTGATTAAGATGCCCAACTGAATGCTCCTTTGAATACCTAATTTTAGCTCAAGATACCCAACCGAAGCACACACTAGATGCACAGAACAAGGAACTGAGCTATCGCATTGGCCCTTGGAATCATTTGGCTCTTCTGTTTAGTTATAACCCTACGTTTGAACCAAATTCAGATTTTTGAGAACTTTGTCATTGGCTTCACAGCAAGCATAACATACAGAGATCTTAGTTAAATTACCAATGCGCAGGACATGTCTTGGCAAATAAACTACTCCAAAACCCAGATGAGATGCACATGCAGCCAGCTGAAACTGCACTGCCAGACAGGAGTCTGACCGCCGTCCCGACTGAAATATTTCTATGCCCAAGTCGTGTAGTCAAGCAGAGGGTATCTAAACTGGCTGCACTAGTTGCCAATGGATCTAAAGAAAATCTTGGCCTACAGATATGAACAAAGGCAACCAGTGATCCTAGTAGCAAAGTAAAAATTAGCAATCTGGATTTTTCCCTAGTGAAGCTTCTATGGACTCATATGCAAGTAGTAACTGTTTAATTGCAGTGATTATCCTTTTCCTGAGTAGTGCAGGCTTCTCTTTTGTAGCTTTTCCAGGTGCCACAAGCCCCAACACTGAAGTTCATTCCCATATTCTTTTTACAGAGCTAATTTGGTTTTCTCAGATTTTTTTTCTCTTTCCCTTCTCCTTGACGTAACAGTGCAGAGTTGCTGTCATCATAGGTGCATTGTACTATTTACAGACAATTTTAGACCTACCACTGGAAAAAAGCATTTTACGGAAATGAAAAATTATATCTATGCCACTACCAAACCATTCTTTTGTTACTTCACTATGACATATTAACATTATTGTAAGTGCAAGAGTTATTGCTTTTACTGTATTTTTATCCATGAGAATGGAGGCCAGAGGAGACAGTGCAGTGTGCAAAGCGACCAACCTCATGGCCACTGCTGGTGGAATCACGGCGGGTGGTCCGGCGTGGCGGCTTCCTGCCGTACCTCCTGAGGGAGCTGGCCCTGAGCAGATCCTTCTCCGTGGTCCGCCGCAGCGCCACCGTCCCTTCCGGGCACGCCTCGCCGGCGGCATGCCACGCCTGCGCCACCGCTCCGGCAATGGTGGAGTTGTAGTTCTTGGGCCTCTCCGGCGGGTCCTAGTTAAGCATCGAACTAGCTTAGCAATAGCAACATTTCTCACGCGAGAGAGAGTCAAACACACACACACACACACACAGCACTGTGTGTGAGCAAAGAAATGCTTTTAACTACCAGAGGCTTCTGCCCCTTGAGCATCGGGTGGTCAAACGCGGGCTGGAGGTGGGAGGGAACGCAGTCGATTAAATCACCATCCGGGCTCTGCAAAGCAAACAATCATTCCATTGTAACCTCAAACAAACAGATGGGGAGAAGAATGCGCAGTGCAGAACTAGTTTCACTTTGAGGTATACAGATGGCGACCTTGATGGTCTTGAGGGGGGGCTTGTTGAGCCTGCCGAGGAGAGCTCTGATACTCCGGTGCTTGAGCGGCTCCCGCCCTGGCCTCAGCCTTGCGGTGGCGTTGCCGGTGCTGTGCCCGGAGGTGGCCGCTGCGGAAGTGGAGGAGAGCAGCAGGAGGAGGAGCAAGGGAACAAAGTGGAAACTCCAAGCCATGCTTCCACGGCTTGTCCGCTTGTGTGTGTGTATCTATCTAGTTCTAGTCGCGCTCGGTCGCGCCGGAACCGGAGCGGGGGACTGAGGATGGTGGTAGTAATAGATAGCATGTGGTTGTCTTGTTCCTTCCACTCCGCAGCCCTTTTGGAGTGAGCAATTGCTTCACCAGCCAGTTTTTATTACCGGGTACAACTGGTGATACGATACCAGCGACAGTGAGTGAGTGAGTGGCGGAACCAGATCCTCTATCATGCCCGAAGGCACGTCAGAGGTGCCGTGCCTTCTTACTTTCCAGCAAAACAAGCGCATTGGGCCTGTAGCCTACGAGCAGAACGGCCCAACCTAATTGCATGCTGTTTTGATTGTTTTTTCCGTTTATTTCCAGCAGCTTGACAACGTTTGTCTAGAAAAACAGCTTGAGAACGGGAGCATCACACGGTTGTTGAATAGCAAAGCAAGATTTTTTATGCGGAAAACATCCAACCTTTTTTTCGGAAAATCAGATCTATTACAAAAGTTCATCGAAAGTGTAAATCATCTCAAACATAATAAAAATTACATCGAGATTCCGAAATCATCGAACGACCACTATTCATCATTTGTCGTATAAGGAATATTTTTTGCGAGAATTTTTTTAATTTATTCATCAACTGTCAAGGTAGTATAAAGAAAACAAGAAGTAAAAAATGCATCCAAGTCCGTAGAGACCCAGCAGTGACTACAAACACTAGAGCGAGCCGAAGTCGTTGTGCTAAAAGCATCTCCAACAGCCGCGCTAAATAAGCGACGCGCCGCAAATTTGTGCTTTTTAGCTCGCGCGCAATCGATATCCGGGCTCCAGCGGACGCGCAATAAGCGCGCGCGGCATATAGAGTTCAACACGCGGTCCGAATCGCCATCGCGCGCCGTTTTTTTTGGTCCTCGTGGCTGTTTTTTTAGCGCGCAGCGTGTTGGGCGGCTGTCGAAAATGTTCTAAGGCTTCATAAGACCGGCGCATTAGAACAACAATCGCCACTGTTGAAGAGAGGCATATATCGGAAGGATCCAACCTGTATGAGCACCTACAAGAGACTGAGCTAGCATCGCATCTTGAGATTGTACGAAGTCACCACAGGCATAGCATCTCGATTTAATTTATCAACTTTTATAATTGATTTGATCTTTCCGGAAAAATATAAGTTGGAAGTTTCCCGCAAAAAAAGAAATATTGCTTTGCTATTCAAAACGAATGTGTTTTTTTTAGACAATCAAAACAAACGTGCGATCCTTCCGTTCCCAAGCTTTTTTTTGAGCCATACGTTGTTAAGCTGCTGAAAATAACAATCAAAATAGCAGGCCCATTAGCTCGGCCGTTCTGCTCGTAGGCTACAGCCCAGTGCGCTGTTTTCCTGGAGAGCAAGAAGGCACAGCACCTCTGACGTGCCTTCGGGCACGGTAGAGGATCTGGTTCCGTGAGTGGCTGGGTGCTGCTGCCGAGACCATTTTCCGTTTCCTTTTTAAAGTTTCTGAGGGACAAATTTGATCTGTGGACGAAATCAAATTACAGAATGAACTGCCCGTGAAACTATTTCACGTGGCCGACCTTTTTGTGTGACGCCCGACACGAAGGCGCCACACTATACTGTGCAACGCCTCATAGATAGGCGCTACACGCCTGGCAAATGTTGCACCCCAGACTGACTAAAAATTGCTAAGTCATTATGCAGAGCGTAAGAGCTAGGCACTGCACTGTATAGTGTGGCGCCTAGCTCTCAGGCGCTGCACTAGTGGTTGCACTATAAAATGAAGCAACCACTAGTGCAACGCCTAGAAGCTAGGCGCTACACTATATGGTGTGGCGCCTAGCTCTCATGCGCTGCACACTGACTTAGTAATTTTTGGATCATACGGATGCGCGCGACGCTGGCCAAGCGTGTAGCGCCTATCTGTGAGGCGTTGCACAGTGTAGTGTGACGCCTTTGTGTCGGACGTCACACAAAAAGTCGGCCGCGTGAAATATTTTCACGGACAGTTCATTCTGTGATTTGATTTCGTTCATAGATTAAATTTGTCAATTTTGCCAGCTCCCGAGGGCCGGCCATCCGGCAAAGATGACGGAGCCGATCGAAGTTCCCAAAGTTAAGTTAGGTGGCCATTTATTCATGGATGGGCGGCCATGAGAGCACCCGACCCTGCTGCGTCGCCAACAAGCCGTGCAGCAAAAGCAAAGGGCGGGGCCCTTGGGCCTTGTTGGGGGCGCAGTGCAGGACCAGGCAGGGCGAGCCCAAAGCTATTTACTGCTGCTTCTGCTGCACTGCTTCGAGTGCTCAAAGCTTTGCAGAGCAGTGGCGTGGCGTGGGCTTGTGGCAAACGTAAAAGAGGCAGTAGAGTCGTAGCGCCACTTTCCGCGGGCTCCTCCCCAGGTCCATCAGGATTTTGACAACGCAAAATAGTACGTACTGGTACTGGGGATTTAGAGCGATCTCCGTCGTTTCGTTTGGACCGATCTATAGTTATGTGGTGAACATCGCTGGTTGCTGCCGGTGACCACAGGGACAGCCGGACAGGGATCTAGGATTCATTCATGTCCGAGCTGGGCACTGAAATCGTCCTTGCTCTTGCCAAAAATGAAAATAAAATGCATGCTCTTGCTGTCTCGGAAGACATGGAACGTGGGCAGACGCTACGTCCATTCTTTCTTCTTTTTTTTCGAAAAGAGGGGACAGACGCTACGTCCATTCTACTCCCTCCGTCCGAATTTTTTTTCATTAAAATAGACAAAAATGATGTATCTAGAACTAAAATACATCTAGATGCATCCTCTTTTATTCATTTTGATGACAAGTATTTTTGGACGGAGAGAGTATTAATATAAGTTAGAAAATGATTAAAAATAGTTACTACAAACAATTTTAACCAGACAAAAGAAAACAACGCCAAGAAAACATTGACACAATCCACGGCAAACATCCTCTATAACACTAAGCTCCCTAGTTTTAAAGCTTCACAATCAATTGAGATCTTCAATTTGAAATAGGTCATCCAATTTTGATCGGGTCAACAATTTCACAAGGAGTTCCCATTCATTTTTTTTAATACAGTATGCTTCATAATTTTGGAACTCTCTCATTTGATTGAGGTATACAATTTTAATTCTTGACTTGGCTCGGTCAATCCTTAGTTGTGGCCCAATGAAATCACTAATTTCGTTAAGCTCCCCAATTTTCAAGCCCCTCGTTCAACTGAGGTCTTCAATTTGGAATTGGATGCACAATTGATTGTGTCGTTCGCCTGGGCTTTATGGTGGGATCTCTATGAATTAGTCCCTTGGTAAGTGTTTAAGTGATGTGGGCCTTCATTGAAAAAAAAGAGAAAATGTCAACTATGGCATTTTAGCATCAGCACAACACATGCGGCCAACAAACATAGGTAATTTCTAATGAATTTCTATTAGGCCTCGTTTGATTTGCATGGGATTTTTTGTATAATTTAGATCCTCTGGAAATTTTCGTGCGATGTCGTTTGATTTACAGAATTGTGTTCCACCGAAACCAATCCTACAGAAAATCCATAGTTCAGTTTCACAGGATAAAAAGAATGAGGTTGGACTTAATGGAAAAATCCTGGCGGGAAGAAAACGCGCACGCATGATTTCCTGTTGTTTTCCTATATACTACAATCAAATGGCACTTGTGTGAGTATTCCTTTGTTTTGCTATCCGTGGGATTTCGTCGATAATGAGTGTCCCCGCTTTATATTATAAAGCAAATACCCGATACATCTGATACATCCAGCTTGCTGGGGCCGCAGCACAGATAAGCCCAAAAGAAAAACAAGAAAAAAAAAGAAATAAATGCCGACACCGGCAGATCAACGAAGAATGGAAGACCGGCAACCGCTGCACCCTCCGAAGAAGTACCACCACACTCCCAGCATCCTGAAGCACCGCGCCCCAAGCAACACCTTCAAGAAGGAATGCGACGATGCCGCCACTGTTGCCCGAACAAGTTCTAGGGTTTCCCCCGATACGCGAGGGATAGTGGGGAAGGGGTATACCCGATGCCCTTCAGGAAGGCCCGACGGCGCCCGCAGGCGTCATCGCATCGGTGCCGGCCAGGCCGATAAGGGTTTCTCCCGGTCCACAACCACCACCACCACCACCCCAGGCATTTCGAAATGCACCACCCCTCAGCCACCCACCAGCTTGTGCCACCACGATTACCGAACAACCCTCACCGCCTCACTAGAGCTGTCAACACGAGATCTGGAGAGGGAGAGGAGACACCGGCCACGGGAGCGACCACAACTCGACCGGAGGGAGGGGACAGCCTCCACCGCCGCACCGGATCCGACCGGACGCTATGACGAGGACTTGTCGGGCCTCGACGGCCTGGACGGGCCCACGTGGACCTGGACAGTCATGTCACCATGCTGTAGCTTGCCGACCAACGAAGTCCTCACCGCCCGACCGTCGCCACCACGCGACCACCAAGGAACGTCGCCGCCGAACATCGAGCCACCGGCGTGCCCCAACCTAGATGGGCTGGGCGGGCGCCGCCAGCCACATCGCCACCCCGTCGCCCCACGGCCAACGGACGCACCGTCGCATCGAGAGCCACCGGGCCCACGGCACCAACACCGATGGGCTGCACCGATGCCGGCCGAGGAGCATCGCCGCCAGCCACCACCGTCCGAGCAGGGGGAAGCCGCGCATGGGGAAGGGCAGGCCTGCCGCCGCCAGCACCACGTGCCCGAGGCACGGTGGCGCTCGCTGGCGGCGGCGGGAGGAGGCAGGGGCAAGAGATGAGAGCTGGAAAGAAGTAGGGAAGAGGCCCCTGGTCGCCTCGCTCGAGGAGGCGACACGGGGGTACGGGGAAGGAAGGGCAGGGCAGAGTGGTAGGGGAGCAGGCTCCGGCCGCGGCCGCGGCTCCACACGGGGGAGCCACCGGTGGCCGCGAGGGAACCCTAGGAGCGGGTCGTTCGGGAGCCTCTTGATGATGTCCGCTGGGATTTCACTGGACATGGCATCCTATTCATCCAGTTTTCCTGTTCCTTCACTTTACCAATCATGTAAATCAAACGATGCCTTAACTAAAAGACGCCCTCCAGTCACACGGTCAAAAAGACCCACCCAAACACCACAATAAAAAAATATGAAAAATAATACATTCACGGACGGTTCACTATGGATTGGTCATAGCAAACACTCTTACACCAATCACTTCCCAGATTTTCACCGTTGGGCCACTCTTTCCCTAATTTTCAACAACAAATTCATACATTCATCTGTAAGCATGATGTAAAGTCTGTTCATAGGTGCGAACCAACCCGTGGCTGGATGGTTAGAGGGACAGTGGTATCTCCAGTCCACCAGGGTTCAAATCCCAGTGCTCGCATTATTCCTAAATTTATTTCAAGATTTCCGGTGATGCGCATTCAATGGGAGGAGACGTTCCCGCCGCCGACGAGGCGCCTACGGTGACTTTGTAAATCTCAAGATGATATGCCGTCTTAGTCTCTCGGAGGTGCTCATAGGGGTAGGGTGTGCGTGTGTGCGTTCATAGGGGTGGGTGTATGCACGTTTATATGAGCATTTGCGTCTGTACCGTGCTAAAAAAAGTATGTCCATAGGTGTAGCTAGGGCTGGAATTCGAGCTGAGTCAAGCTAGCTCGGCTCGACTCGGTAGAGCTCCTTTCGCTAACGAGCTAGCTCGACTTGACTTGTTACTATAACGACCTCAACCCAAGATTGGCTCGACTCGTATAACTCGCGAGTTGGCTCGTTTAGCTTGTTAAGCTTGTTAAAGATATGGACATAAAACCTCAAATATGATAAAAATTATTATATATATTGTAGGACCTCCTTGAGAAGAGGTGTCTAGAGGGGGGTGATTAGACACTAAGTACCGAAGTTGTAGTTTTTAAGATTCTTTGGGTTTAAGTGGAGTTTAGGAACAATTTCAACATTCACAATACATATCAAGCAAGCATGCAAAGTGTATATGAGCAGCGGAACGTAAAGCATGCAACTTGCAAGAAAGTAAAGGGAAGGGTTTGGAGGATTCAAACGCAATTGGAGACACGGATGTTTTTGGCGTGGTTCCGATAGGTGATGCTATCGTACATCCACGTTGATGGAGACTTCAACCCACGAAGGGTAACGGCTGCGCGAGTCCACGGAGGGCTCCACCCATGAAGGGTCCACGAAGAAGCAACCTTGTCTATCCCACCATGGCCATCTCCCACGAAGGACTTGCCTCACTAGCGGTAGATCTTCACGAAGTAGGCGATCTCCTTGCCATTACAAAATCCTTGGTTCAACTCCACAGTCTTGTCGGAGGCTCCCAAGTGACACCTAGCCAATCTAGGAGACACCACTCTCCAAGAAGTAATAAATGGTGCGTTGATGATGAACTCCTTGCTCTTGTGCTTCAAATGATAGTCTCCCCAACACTCAACTCTCTCTCATAGGTTTTGGATCTGGTGGAAAGAAGATTTGAGTGGAAAGCAACTTGGGGAAGGCTAGAGATCAAGATTCATATGCTAGGAATGGAATATCTTGGCCTCAACACATGAGTAGGTAGTTCTCTCTCAGAAAATGTATGCTGGAAGTGTAGGTTCAGTCTGATGGCTCTCTCCACGAATGAAGAGGAGGTGGAGAGGTATATATAGCCTCCACACAAAATCTAACCGTTACACACAATCTACCAAACTCGGTGGGACCGAATCGTTAAACTCAGTCAGACCGATTTAGCAAATAATGTGACCGTTAGGGTTTTCTGTGGGACCGAAATGCAACTCGGTGAGACCGATATGGTTAGGGTTAGGGCATAACGTAATCTCGGTAGGACCGATTACACAAACTCGGTGAGACCGATTTTGGTAATAAGCTTTCCAGAGAGTTGGTCAGGCAAACTCGGTTTGACCGATTACACAAACTCGGTGGGACCGATTTTGGTAATAAGTTGACCAGAGAGTTTGCATTGTAATCTCGGTAGTACCGATTGCTCAAACTCGGTGAGACCGATTTTGATAATGGACATACACAGAGAGATTACAATCCCATCTCGGTGAGACCGAGATCCCTATCGGTAAGACCGATTTGCTTATGGTTTGTGGCAGTGGCTATGACTTTTGGAATCGGTGGCGCCGGATAGGAAGAATCGGTGTGACCGATTTTGGCTTTAGGTTTAGGTCATTTGTGGAAGTGGGAAAGTAGCTTAGGGTTTTGGAGCATATCACTAAGCACATGAAGCAAGAGGCTCATTAAGCAACACCTCATCCCTCCTTGATAGTATTGGCTTTTCCTAGACTCAATGTGATCTTGGATCACTAAAATGTAAAATTAAGAGTCTTGAGCTTGAAGCTTGAGCCAATCCTTTGTCGTTAGCATCTTGAAGGAGTTCCCACATCCTTTAGTCCATGCCACTCCATTGTTGAACTTATCTGAAACATACTAGATAAAGGTGTTAGTCCAACAAGAGATATGTTGACATTAATTACCAAAACCACCTAGGGAGCACTTGTGCTTTCAATCTCCCCCCTTTTGGTAATTGATGACAACATACATCAAAGCTTTAGATAAGGATATAAAGAGTAGCAAGTAAAGCTTTGGAAAGACATGTAACAACCATAGGCTCCCCCTATATGTATGCAATCATGTGAATATGAAATATAGAGGCATATGAGAGCATAACCATGATAGAGTAGGCAAAGTGTTACATGCATCTTGGCCATATGCATTAGAGCAAAGAATATTAAAGAAAATACCTTCATGCTCATGAGTCCTTCTTGCAAACAATATGTACATCAGCAAGAATTCCTCATACACATGATTGTGATGCATATACTTACCTTGTAGTCTTGAGTTGGCTTAGGATGAAATGAACCTGTGTAAACAAGGTTAGATAACACAGATACATCTACTAGCCAGAGCAAACAAAAGAAACCACAAGAATACCAAGACTGGGATGACATGTAGAGAGTGAGTACTAAGTACCACATTGAATTAGACATGTCCCCAAGAGTAAAGATATGCAATGAATTTAAATGATTTCTTTCCCTTAGATGTCTTGCTCCCCCTGAATCTAGCATGGGATACTGGGAGAAGATAGGGAAAAGAGAATCAGAGCTGAAAAATCAGAGCTGAAAGAAAGATATGAATGATGATCAGAGCTAATGTATGCTAATGTAAATAAGCACAACAGATCATATGAACATGTCTCTCCCCTCAAGAAGACATGTGGGCATCTCTCCTCTTGAACACCAAGCATCTGGGATCCTTGAGAAATACTTTTCTACTTAAGTATTCTCTCCCCCTGGAGATCTCTCTCTCCTTTGAGGGTCTCTCCCCCTAGAAGATCTCTCTCCCCCTTAAGGATTTCTTTCCCCCTTTAGGAGATGATATCTCTCTCCCCCTTAAGAAGATGATAAACTCTTTCTTCTTTGATGTGATCTCTTTCTAAATGATAAGCTTTGATGTTCTCTCTCTCCCCCTTTGACATCAATTTCCAAGAAGGGTCTTCTGGAATCTGTCTAATGGGTTTGGTCCTTGAGACACAACACAAAGCAAAGATAAAAATGTGATGCTTGTAGAGGACAAGATTCATTGAGTGGAGCTAGATCATAAGAGACATAGAATATGTGGCAAACTGTTTTTCCTATTGTGAAATCGGTGGCACCGAGTGGTTTGCTTCGGTTGTGCCGAAAGGGTTTGGTTGGACCGAAAATAACAAGTCGGTGAAACCAAGTTCATCTCAGAGAAAACACTTGTCACCTCAGCTCACTTAGACTGGTAAGATCTCACAAAGATTTGCAAGCAATTTACTAAAGGATGTGCAATGAATTGGAATGCAGAAAATGCAGAGAAGACAGAAAGAAAACCTAGATGAAGTTTTTTTTGTTAAAAGGGAAACAAATATGCATGTGACAAATGCAAAAACACAGAAAAGAACACAGGGGAACTTCATCTAGAGGTGGTCAGCGACAAAGTCACCTATGTTAGAGTATATTGACTTAGGAGTCAAGTGAGATCACTTGATCATAGTGTTGGGTAACGTTGCAGAAAACAAAAATTTTCCTACTCGTTTCACCAAGATCATCTAGGAGTTCATCTAGCAACGAGTCATTAGATGCATCTACATACCTTTGTAGATCGCGCACGGAAGCGTTCAAAAGAACGGTGATGGTGTAGTCGTACTCGACGTGATCCAAATCACCGATGACCAAGCGCCGAACGGACGGCACCTCCGCGTTCAACACACGTACGGGACGGGAGACGTCTCCTCCTTCTTGATCCAGCAAGGGGAAAGGAGAGGTTGATGAAGATCCAGCAGCACGACGGCGTGGTGGTGGATGCAGGGCGTCACAGCAGCAGGGCTTCGCCAATACTACGAGGGAGAGACGTAACGGGGAGAGAGGAAGGCGCCAGGGGCTGGTCTGTTTCCCTCCTCTCCCCCCCACTATATATAGGGGTGCCATGGGGGGGCGCCGGCCCTAGTAGATGAGATCTACTAGGGGGGGGGGGGCGGCGGCCAAGGGGAGGTTTCCCTCCCCCCCAAGGCACCTAGGGGTGCCTTCCACCACATGGACTCTTCCATGGTGGAACCCTAGGCGCATGGGCCTATAGGGGCTGGTGCCCTTGGCCCATGAAGGCCAAGGCGCACCCCCTACAGCCCATGTGGCCCCCCGGGACAGGTGGCCCCACCCGGTGGGCCCCCGGGACCCCTCCGGTGGTCCCGGTACAATACCAATAACACCGAAACTTGTCCCAATGGCCGAAACAGCACTTCCTATATATAATTCTTTACCTCCGGACCATTCCGGAACTCCTCGTGACATCCGGGATCTCATCCGGGACTCCGAACAACATTCGGGTTACTGCATATACATATCTTCACAACCCTACCGTCACCGAACCTTAAGTGTGTAGACCCTACGGGTTCGGGAGACAAGCAGACATGACCGAGACGACTCTCCGGTCAATAACCAACAGCGGGATCTGGATACCCATGTTGGCTCCCACATGCTCCACGATGATCTCATCGGATGAACCACGATGTCGAGGATTCAATCAACCCCGTACGCAATTCCCTTTGTCAATCGATATGTTACTTGCCCGAGATTCGATCGTCGGTATCCCAATACCTCGTTCAATCTCGTTACCGGCAAGTCACTTTACTCATACCGTAATGCATGATCCCGTGACCAGACACTTGGTCACTCTGAGCTTATTATGATGATGCATTACCGAGTGGGCCCAGTGATACCTCTCCGTCATACGGAGTGACAAATCCCAGTCTTGATCCATGTCAACCCAACAGACACTTTCGGAGATACCTGTAGTCTACCTTTATAGTCACCCAGTTACGTTGTGATGTTTGGCATACCCAAAGCACTCCTACGATATCCGGGAGTTACACGATCTCATGGTCTAAGGAAAAGATACTTTGACATTGGAAAACTCTAGCAAACGAACTATACGATCTTGTGCTATGTTTAGGATTGGGTCTTGTCCATCACATCATTCTCCTAATGATGTGATCTCGTTATCAATGACATCCAATGTCCATAGTCAGGAAACCATGACTATCTATTGATCAACGAGCTAGTCAACTAGAAGCTTACTAGGGACATGTTGGTGTCTGTTATTCACACATGCATTACGATTTAACACAATTATAGCATGAATAAAGACAATTATCATGAACAAGGAAATATAATAATAATGCTTTTATTATTGCCTCTAGGGCATATTTCCAACAGTCTCCCACTTGCACTAGAGTCAATAATCTAGTTACATTGTGATGAATCGAACACCCATGGAATTCTGGTGTTGATCATGTTTTGCCCTAGGGAGAGGTTTAGTCAACGGATATGCTACATTCAGGTCCGTATGTATTTTACAAATCTCTATGTCTCCATCTTGAACATTTTCACGAATGGAGTTGAAGCGACGCTTGATGTGCCTTGTCTTCTTGTGAAACCTGGGCTCCTTGGCAAGTGCAATAGCTCCAGTGTTGTCACAGAAGATCTTGATCGGCCCCGACGCATTGGGTATGACTCCTAGGTCGGTGATGAACTCCTTCACCCATATTGCTTCATGTGCTGCCTCTGAGGCCGCCATGTACTCCGCTTCACATGTAGATCCCGCCACGACGCTCTGCTTGCAACTGCACCAGCTTACTGCCCCACCATTCAAAATATACACGTATCCGGTCTGTGACTTAGATTCATCCAGATCTGTGTCGAAGCTAGCGTCGACGTAACCCTTTACGACGAGCTCTTCGTCACCTCCATAAACGAGAAACATTTCCTTAGTCCTTTTCAGGTACTTCAGGATATTCTTGACCGCTGTCCAGTGCTCCTTGCCGGGATTACTTTGGTACCTTCCTACCAAACTTACGGCAAGGTTTACATTAGGTATGGCATACATAATAGAACCTATGGCTGATGTATAGGGGATGACGCTCATCTCTTCTATATCTTCTGCCGTGGTCGGACATTGAGCTGAGCTCAATTTCATACCTTGTAACACAGACAAGAACCCCTTCTTGGATTGATCCATATTGAACTTCTTCAATATCTTATCAAGGTATGTGCTTTGTGAAAGACCTATGAGGCGTCTCGATCTATCTCTATAGATTTTGATGCCTAATATATAAGCAGCTTCTCCAAGGTCCTTCATTGAAAAACTCTTATTCAAATAGGCCTTGATGCTGTCCAAGAGTTTTGTATCATTTCCCATCAAAAGTATCTCATCTACATATAGTATGAGAAATGCTACAGAGCTCCCACTCACTTTCTTGTAAACACAGGCTTCTCCATAAGTCTGTGTAAACCCAAACGCTTTGATCATCTCATCAAAGCGAATGTTCCAACTCCGAGATGCTTGCACCAGCCCATAAATCGAGCGTTGGAGCTTGCACACCTTGTCAGCATTCTTAGGATCGACAAAACCTTCCGGCTGCATCATATACAATTCTTCCTTAAGGAAACCATTAAGGAATGCCGTTTTGACGTCCATTTGCCATATTTCATAATCGTAGAATGCGGCAATTGCTAACATGATTCGGACGGACTTCAGCTTCGCTACCGGTGAGAAAGTCTCATCGTAGTCAACCCCTTGAACTTGTCGATAACCCTTAGCGACAAGTCGAGCTTTATAGATGGTCACATTACCATCCGCGTCTGTCTTCCTCTTAAAGATCCATTTATTTTCTATGGCTCGCCGCTCAACGGGCAAGTCAGTCAAAGTCCATACTTCGTTTTCATACATGGATCCTATCTCGGATTTCATGGCATCTAGCCATTTGTCGGAATCCGGGCCCGCCATCGCTTCTTCATAGTTCGAAGGTTCACTGTTGTCTAACAACATGATTTCCAACACAGGGTTGCCGTACCACTCTGGTACGGAACGTGTCCTTGTGGACCTTCGAATTTCAGTAGGAGCTTGATCAGAAGTATCTTGATCATCATCATTAACTTCCTCTCTAGTCGGTGCAGGCGCCTCAGGAACATTTTCTTGAGTTGCGCCATTTTCCGGTTCAAGAGGTAATACTTCATCAAGCTCTACTTTCCTCCCACTTACTTCTTTCGAGAGAAACTCTTTCTCTAGAAAGGACCCATTCTTGGCAATAAAGATCTTGCCTTCGGATCTGAGGTAGAAGGTGTACCCAATAGTTTCCTTTGGGTACCCTATGAAGACGCATTTTTCCGATTTGGGTTCGAGCTTTTCAGGTTGAAGTTTCCTGACATAAGCATCGCATCCCCAAACTTTTAGAAATGACAGCTTAGGTTTCTTCCCAAACCATAATTCATACGGTGTCGTCTCAACGGATTTCGACGGAGCCCTATTTAAAGTGAATGCGGCAGTCTCTAAAGCATAGCCCCAAAAAGATAGCGGTAAATCGGTAAGAGACATCATAGATCGCACCATATCTAATAGAGTGCGATTACGACGTTCGGACACACCATTACGCTGAGGTGTTCCAGGCGGCGTGAGTTGTGAAACTATTCCACATTTTCTTAAGTGTGTACCAAATTCATGACTCAAGTATTCTCCTCCACGATCTGATCGTAGAAACTTGATTTTCCTGTCACGTTGATTTTCAACCTCACTCTGAAATTCCTTGAACTTTTCAAAGGTTTCATACTTGTGTTTCATTAAGTAGATATACCCATACCTACTTAAATCATCAGTGAGGGTGAGAACATAACGATAGCCACCGCGAGCCTCAACACTCATTGGACCGCACACATCAGTATGTATGATTTCCAATAAGTTGGTTGCTCGCTCCATTGTTCCTGAGAACGGAGTCTTGGTCATTTTTCCCATAAGGCATGGTTCGCACGTGTCAAATGATTCGTAATCAAGAGACTCTAAAAGTCCATCAGCATGGAGCTTCTTCATGCGTTTGACACCTATGTGACCAAGGCGGCAGTGCCACAAGTATGTGGGACTATCATTATCAACCTTACTTCTTTTGGTACTCACATTGTGAACATGTGTAGCATCACGTTCGAGATTCATAAAGAATAAACCATTCACCATAGGAGCATGACCATAAAACATATCTCTCATATAAATAGAACAACCATTATTCTCGGATTTAAATGAGTAGCCATCTCGAATTAAACGAGATCCTGATACAATGTTCATGCTCAAAGCTGGCACTAAATAACAATTATTAAGGTTTAAAACTAATCCCGAAGGGAGATGCAGAGGTAGCGTGCCGACGGCGATCACATTGACCTTGGAACCATTCCCGACGCGCATCATCACCTCGTCCTTTGCCAGTTTCCGCTTATTCCGCAGCCCCTGCTTTGAGTTACAAATGTGAGCAACTGCACCGGTATCAAATACCTAGGAGCTACTACGTGCACTAGTAAGGTACACATCAATTACATGTATATCACATATACCTTTTGTTTTGCCGGCCTTCTTGTCCGCTAAGTACTTAGGGCAGTTCCGCTTCCAGTGACCGCTTCCCTTGCAATAAAAGCACTCAGTCTCGGGCTTGGGTCCATTCTTTGGCTTCTTCCCGGCAGCTTGCTTGCCGGGCGCGGCAACCTCCTTGTCATCCTTCTTGAAGTTCTTTTTACCCTTGCCTTTCTTGAACTTAGTGGTTTTATTGACCATCAACACTTGATGTTCCTTCTTGACTTCTACCTCTGCTGATTTTAGCATAGCAAATACTTCAGGAATGGTCTTTTCCATCCCCTGCATATTGAAGTTCATCACAAAGCTCTTGTAGCTTGGTGGAAGCGACTGGAGGATTCTGTCAATGACCGCATCATCCGGGAGATTAACTCCCAGCTGAGTCAAGCGGTTATGTAACCCAGACATAGTGAGTATGTGCTCACTGACAGAACTATTTTCCTCCATCTTACAGCTGAAGAACTTGTCGGAGACTTCATATCTCTCGTCCCGGGCATGAGCTTGGAAAACCATTTTCAGCTCTTCGAACATCTCATATGCTCCATGTCTCTCAAAACGCTTTTGGAGCCCCGGCTCTAGGCTGTAAAGCATGCCGCACTGAACGAGGGAGTAGTCATCGGAACGTGCCTACCAAGCGTTCATAACATCTTGTTCTGCAGGGAGAACAGGTGCGTCACCCAGCGGTGCTTGTAGGACATAATCTTTCTTGGCAGCTATGAGGATGATCCTCAGGTTCCGGACCCAGTCCATATAGTTGCTGCCATCGTCTTTCAGCTTAGTTTTCTCTAGGAACGTGTTGAAGTTGAGGACTACGTTGGCCATTTGATCTACAAGACATATTGTAAAATATTTAGACTAAGTTCATGATAATTAAGTTCAACTAATCAAATTATTAGTGAACTCCCACTTAGATTAGACATCCCTCTAGTCATCTAAGTATTACATGATCCGAGTTAACTAGACCGTGTCCGATCATCACGTGAGACAGACTAGTCAACATCGGTGAACATTTTCATGTTGATCGTATCTTCTATACGACTCATGCTCGACCTTTCGGTCTTCTGTGTTCCGAGGCCATGTCTGTACATGCTAGGCTCGTCAAGTCAACCTAAGTGTTTGCATGTGTAAATCTGTCTTACACCCGTTGTATGTGAACATCTGAATAAAACACCCGATCATCACGTGGTGTTTTGAAACAGCGAACTGTCGCAACGGTGCACAGTTAGGGGGAACACTTCTTGAAATTAGTATGAGGGATCATCTTATTTACTACCGTCGTTCTAAGTAAACAAGATGCAAAACATGATAAACATCACATGCAATCAAATAATAAATGTGACATGATATGGCCAATATCACATAGCTCCTTTGATCTCCATCTTGGGGCTCCATGATCATCTTGTCACCGGCTTGACACCATGATCTCCATCATCATGATCTCCATCATCGTGTCTCCATGAAGTTGCTCGCCAACTATTACTTCTACTACTATGGCTAACGCGTTTAGAAATAAAGTAAAGTAATTTACATGGCGTTTCTCAATGACTCGGAGGTCATATAAAAGAATAAAGACAACTCCTATGGCTCCTGCCGGTTGTCATACTCATCGACATGCAAGTCGTGATTCCTATTACAATAGCATGAACATCTCATACATCACATATAGATCATTCATCATTCATCACAACTTTGGCCATATCATATCACAAACCACTTGCTGCAAAAACAAGTTAGACGTCCTCTAATTGTTGTTGCAAGTTTTACGCGGCTGAATTAGGGTTCTAGCAAGAACGTCTTCTTACCTACGTTAAAGCCACAACGTGATTTGTCAACTTCTATTTACCCTTCATAAGGACCCTGTTCATCGAATCCGCTCCAACTAAAGTAGGAGAGACAGACACCCGCCAGCCACCTTATGCAACTAGTGCATGTTAGTCGGTGGAACCGGTCTCACGTAAGCGTACGTGTAAGGTTGGTCCGGGCCGCTTCATCCCACAATACCGCTGAAGCAAGAAAAGACTAGTAACGGCAAGAAAGTTGACAAATCTACGCCCACAACTGATTGTGTTCTACTCGCGCAAGAAGAACTACGCATAGACCTAGCTCATGATGCCACTGTTGGGTAACGTTGCAGAAAACAAAAATTTTCCTACTCGTTTCACCAAGATCATCTAGGAGTTCATCTAGCAACGAGTCATTAGATGCATCTACATACCTTTGTAGATCGCGCACGGAAGCGTTCAAAAGAACGGTGATGATGTAGTCGTACTCGACGTGATCCAAATCACCGATGACCAAGCGCCGAACGGACGGCACCTCCGCGTTCAACACACGTACGGGACGGGAGACGTCTCCTCCTTCTTGATCCAGCAAGGGGAAAGGAGAGGTTGATGAAGATCCAGAAGCACGACGGCGTGGTGGTGGATGCAGGGCGTCACAGCAGCAGGGCTTCGCCAATACTACGAGGGAGAGACGTAACGGGGAGAGAGGGAGGCACCAGGGGCTGGTCTGTTTCCCTCCTCTCCCCCCCATTATATATAGGGGTGCCATGGGGGGGGGGGGCGCTGGCCCTAGTAGATGAGATCTACTAGGGGGGCGGCGGCCAAGGGGAGGTTTCCCTCCCCCCAAGGCACCTAGGGGTGCCTTCCACCACATGGACTCTTCCATGGTGGAACCCTAGGCGCATGGGCCTATAGGGGCTGGTGCCCTTGGCCCATGAAGGCCAAGGCGCACCCCCTACAGCCCATGTGCCCCCCCGGGACAGGTGGCCCCACCCGGTGGGCCCCAGGGACCCCTCCGGTGGTCCCGGTACAATACCGATAACACCGAAACTTGTCCCGATGGCCGAAACAGCACTTCCTATATATAATTCTTTACCTCCGGACCATTCCGGAACTCCTCGTGACGTCCGGGATCTCATACGGGACTCCGAACAACATTCGGGTTACTGCATATACATATCTTCACAACCCTAGCGTCACTGAACCTTAAGTGTGTAGACCCTACGGGTTCGGGAGACAAGCAGACATGACCGAGACGACTCTCCGGTCAATAACCAACAGCGGGATCTGGATACCCATATTGGCTCCCACATGCTCCACGATGATCTCATCGGATGAACCATGATGTCGAGGATTCAATCAACCCCGTACGCAATTCCCTTTGTCAATCGATATGTTACTTGCCCGAGATTCGATCGTCGGTATCCCAATACCTCGTTCAATCTCGTTACCGGCAAGTCACTTTACTCGTACCGTAATGCATGATCCCGTGACCAGACACTTGGTCACTCTGAGCTCATTATGATGATGCATTACCGAGTGGGCCCAGTGATACCTCTCCGTCATACGGAGTGACAAATCCCAGTCTTGATCCATGTCAACCCAACAGACACTTTCGGAGATACCCGTAGTCTACCTTTATAGTCACCCAGTTACGTTGTGACGTTTGGCATACCCAAAGCACTCCTACGATATCCGGGAGTTACACGATCTCATGGTCTAAGGAAAAGATACTTTGACATTGGAAAACTCTAGCAAACGAACTATACGATCTTGTGCTATGTTTAGGATTGGGTCTTGTCCATCACATCATTCTCCTAATGATGTGATCTCGTTATCAATGACATCCAATGTCCATAGTCAGGAAACCATGACTATCTATTGATCAACGAGCTAGTCAACTAGAAGCTTACTAGGGACATGTTGGTGTCTGTTATTCACACATGCATTACGATTTCCGGATAACACAATTATAGCATGAATAAAGACAATTATCATGAACAAGGAAATATAATAATAATGCTTTTATTATTGCCTCTAGGGCATATTTCCAACACATAGGTCATACTCATCATTTAAGCTCAAAATGGGGTTGCCATTTTTCGTTTAAGCATCTTGATGTATTCACATCTTGTCGAGTTGCTTTAGCTCATTACTTGGAGTAAAGCTTCTCTAAGATGGAATGACATACCTTGGTTGGTGGTGTAGTCCATGTAGTTGAACTTGTGCGGGTTTCTCAAAGTTGATGTAGCTCATCAAGAATTTGGAGCACCACTTGGAATTTGAGTCCATCTACCTACATGGGTTAGTTCTTGTAAGGAAGAGCACTTGTATATCCAAAAATGACAATCATGAAGCTCAATAGAGAATTTGTCAAAGGATATGTTTGAATGGTTTCGTGCTTCCTTGTCTTCAACCACCATAGTGTAGAGACTTGGTGATGTAGAGATTGCTCAATATGTGAGTAGACTACAATCTCATGGAATTGGATTCCACCAAGTACCTACATGGGTTAGATAACATGCAAGATACAAATATATCCAAGACAGAAGATTTTCATCATAAGAGAAATATCAAGGATTAGTCATAAGCTCATGTCTTGCATGTATCCAATGGAGTTTCTAGTCCAAGTTTGAAGCATCAATGATGTTCAATTCTCCTCTTAACCTGCAAAACACTTTCTCATCAAGAGGTTTAGTGAATATATCCGCTAATTGCTTTTCGGTGCGAACATGCTTAAGATCAATGTCACCCTTAGCAACATGATCTCGAATGAAATGATGACAAACTTCAATATGCTTTGTTCGAGAATGTTGCACAGGATTATGACCAATTTTAATGGCACTTTCATTGTCACAAAGCAATGGAACATGTCTCACATATATCCCATAATCTTTAAGAGTTTGGGTCATCCAAAGTAATTGAGCACAACATGAACCAGCGGCAATATATTCAGCTTTGGCCGTGGATAAGGATACCAAGTTTTGTTTCTTGGAGGACCAAGACACAAGAGATCTACCAAGAAATTGACAAGTACCCGAAGTGGACTTTCTATCAACCTTGTCTCCGGCATAGTCTGAGTCGGAATAGCCAACAAGATCGAAAGAGGCCCTCTTAGGATACCAAATGCCAAAGTTTGGTGTATGGATTAAGTATCTCACTATCCTTTTCACGGCCTTAAGATGACATTCTTTAGGAGCAGCTTGATATCGTGCACACATGCACACACTTAGCATGATATCGGGACGTGAAGCACATAGATATAGCAATGAACCAATCATAGAGCGATAAACCTTTTGATCAACCGGTTCACCATCTTTGGTCAAGTCATCATGTCCACTAGTAGGCATGGGTGTAGACATACCTTTGCATTCTTGCATATTGACTTCTTGAATAAGTCCTTGGTGTACTTCGTTTGAGAAACAAAGGTACCTTCCTTAGTTTGCTTGATTTGCAACCCAAGAAAGAATTTGAGTTCACTCATCATGGACATCTCAAACTTCTCCGACATTAGCTTCCCAAACTTTTCACTAAAATGAGGGTTAGTTGAACCAAATATGATATCATCAACATAAATTTGGCACACAAATAGTTCTCCATTAACCCTTTTAGTAAAAAGAGTAGAATCAATTTTCCCAATTTCAAAGCCTTTTTCAATAAGAAACTTGGTCAAGCATTTATACCATGCTCTAGGAGCTTGTTTAAGACCATAAAGAGCTTTGTGAAGTTTGTAAACATGATTGGGTTTCTTAGGATTGACAAAGCCGAGAGGTTTCTTAACATAAACTTCCTCCTCTATTTCACCATTTAGAAAAGCACTTTTAATGTCCATTTGGTACAGGGTGATATCATGATGATTAGCATAGGCAAATAAGATGCGAATGGACTCAAGTCTAGCAACGGGAGCATAAGTCTCACCATAGTCCATACCTTCGACTTGTGTGTAGCTTGGGCGACGAGACATGCTTTGTTGCGAACTACTTGTCCATCATCATCTTGCTTGTTGTGAAACACCCATTTGGTACCGATGATGTTGTGGTTGTTGTCGGGCTTCTCAACCAATGTCCAAACTTGGTTCCTCTCAAAGTTATGTAGCTCTACATGCATAGCATTTATCCAATCCGGATCTTCCAACGCTTCTTCAACCTTCATAGGTTCAATGCTAGAGATGAAAGAATAGTTTTCACAAAAGTTAGCTAAACGAGTTTTAGAGCGAGTGATTCTCCCGGTTTGAATGTCATTGTAGATTTGCTCGACGGGATGATCTTTAGCAACTCTTGCTCGAACTCGTGAAAGCTTTTGCTTGGGTCTTCGTTGAACATCTTATTCATCTTGTTCTTCTTCTTCTTGGCCTTCTTCATTGTTGGTGTTGTCGTTCTCTTTTCGTGGTGGAGGAGGAGGTTGTTGACGTTCATCTTGATGCACTTCCTCGTTTTCTTCATCTTGGTGTGTCCCACTTGTGGATGCTTCCGTATCAACTCTTGGTTCACCTTGTTGTGAAGTAGAAGCTTCAACTTGGATGGACGAGGTACTCTCCTTCACCTCCGTTGGACGAACCTTGCCAATAGCCAAGTCTTGAATTACTTCCGAAGGATCTTTGTCTCCTACATCAATTGGCAATTGCTCTACTTGCGAGCTGTTAGGTTCATCAAACTTCACATCTACCGTCTCTTCAACATTTCGGGTGAAATTGTTGTAGACACGGTAAGTGTGAGAGTTTGAGCCATAACCTAGTAGGAAACCTTCATGAGATTTAGGAGCAAATTTAGAGCGACGATGCTTATCAAGAATGTAGCACTTTGAGCTGAATACTCGAAAGTATCCAAGTTGGGGTTTGTTACCGGTGAGGAGCTCGTATGCCGTCTTGCCGAGTAGCTTGTGAAGATACAAGCAATTTGTCGCATGACAAGCTGTCTCAACCGCTTCTGCCCAAAAGTGCTTCGGCGTCTTGTACTCATCAAGCATCGTTCTCGCCATTTCGATGAGCGTCCGGTTCTTCCTCTCAACCATTCCATTTTGTTGAGGTGTGTACGTAGCCGAGAACTCGTGTGAAATCCCTTCTTCGTCAAGAAAGGTGTCCACATTTGCGTTCTTGAACTCCGTTCCGTTGTCGTTGCGAACCTTCTTGATCTTCACTTCAAATTGATTTTGGGCCTTCCTTGCGAAGTTTTTGAAGATCTTTTGGACCTGCGATTTATCATTGAGAAAGAACACCCACGTAAATCTTGAAAAATAATCAACTATAACTAGACCAAAAGAATTTCCACCGAGACTCTTATAAGAGTTGGGACCGAAAAGATCCATGTGAAGTAGCTCAAGTGGCCTCCTTGTGGTCATGATGTTCTTCACGGGATGTCTTCCTCTAACCTGTTTACCTACTTGACAAGCACTACAAAGTCTATCCTTATCAAATATGACATCGTTAACTCCCAGGATATGATTTCCTTTAATAAGCTTGTCAAGGTTTCGCATACCAACATGACCTAGTCTTCTATGCCATAACCAACCTTTTGAGGATTTAGCAATGAAGCAAGTTTTAGGTTGAGCCTTCTTAGTGAAATCAACAATGTATAGATCACCTCTACGCACACCGGTAAAGACCATTTTATGATTGTCTCGACGAAACACTTGGCAATCTACTTCAGTAAATAGAACATTGAAACCGAAATCATCAAGTCTAGATACTGAAAGTAAGTTGTAACCAAGAGACTCAACGAGCATGACATTTTGTATGGAGCTATCATGTGATATGACCACCTTACCGAGGCCAACCATCTTACCCTTTGAGTTGTCACCGAAAGTGACATACTTTCAAGGACTATCATTATCAGCAAGCTCACGAAACATGTCTTTATCTCCAGTCATGTGATCGGTACATCCACTATCAAGAACCCATTCCTTTCCTCCTGACATATATCCCCGAAGATTTGCCATAAGACCAAAGTGTCTCATTGCATCATCAAGATCGAAGTCACTCTCATTATCCTCATCATAGTATCCATGTTCAACATCGTCATGTGGTGGATCAAGTCCTAGAGAGGGTGATTCATTAGAATGAGTTTGACAATGATCTTGCTTATGAATTTTTATAGCTTCGGAAATAATATCACTAATAATACCAACATTTCCTTTGGCACGCATAAGGTTTGTAAGCTCAAATAGACGATCACCAAACATAGGATCACTAGTATTCATCTTACTCAAAGCAATAGACTTATGGAGAATTTCATCAAGATTTTTCAAGGAATAATCTGGAAATCGTTCCTCAAGAAATTTCCATATAGTGTAGGCACACTTGAAAGTAGGCAAACATCCAATCAAGTTTCTAGGCAATCCTCTAATGATAAGTTCGGCAGTTCTAAGATTCCTAATCATGTCAATTGACTTATCATGGGTAGGATGCATAGGATCAACATAAGGTGAACAAGGGCTAGCAATGTACTTGTTCAAATGATATTGATTGAAAATAACAAGCATCTCATTTTTCCACTCATGAAAATACTCTCCATCAAAAATAGGCACTCGATGTCTAAGACTCCCAATAGTAGACTCATCCATCTTCCTCCAATGGTGATTAAACCAAAGCAATGGAGACCAATGCTCTGATACCACTTGTAGGACCTTGAGAAGAGGTGTCTAGAGGGGGGTGATTAGACACTAAGTACCAAAGTTGCAGTTTTTAAGATTCTTTGGGTTTAAGTGGAGTTTAGGCACAATTTCAACATTCACAATACATATCAAGCAAGCATGCAAAGTGTATATGATTAGCGGAAAGTAAAGCATGCAACTTGCAAGAAAGTAAAGGGAAGGGTTTGGAGGATTCAAACGCAATTGGAGACACGGATGTTTTTGGCGTGGTTCCGATAGGTGGTGCTATCGTACATCCACATTGATGGAGACTTCAACCCACGAAGGGTAACGGCTGCACGAGTCCACGGAGGGCTCCACCCACGAAGGGTCCATGAAGAAGCAACCTTGTCTATCCCACCATGGCCATCGCCCACGAAGGACTTGCCTCACTAGCGGTAGATCTTCACGAAGTAGGCGATCTCCTTGCCCTTACAAACTCCTTGGTTCAACTCCACAATCTTGTCGGAGGCTCCCAAGTGACACATAGCCAATCTAGGAGACACCACTCTCCAAGAAGTAACAAATGGTGCGTTGATGATGAACTCCTTGCTCTTGTGCTTCAAATGATAGTCTCCCCAACACTCAACTCTCTCTCATAGGTTTTGGATCTGGTGGAAAGAAGATTTGAGTGGAAAGCAACTTGGGGAAGGCTAGAGATCAAGATTCATATGCTAGGAATGGAATATCTTGGACTCAACACATGAGTAGGTAGTTCTCTCTCAGAAAATGTATGATGGAAGTGTAGGTTCAGTCTGATGGCTCTCTCCACGAATGAAGAGGAGGTGGAGGGGTATATATAGCCTCCACACAAAATCTAACCATTACACACAATCTACCAAACTCGGTGGGACCGAATCGTTAAACTCGGTCAGATCGATTTAGCAAATAATGTGACCGTTAGGGTTTTCGGTGGGACCAAAATGCAACTCGGTGAGACCGATATGGTTAGGGTTAGGGCATAACGTAATCTCGGTAGGACCGATTACACAAACTCGATGAGACCGATTTTGGTAATAAGCTTTCCAGAGAGTTGATCAAGCAAACTCGGTTTGACCGATTACACAAACTCGGTGGGACCGATTTTGGTAATAAGTTGACCAGAGAGTTTGCATTGTAATCTCGGTAGTACCGATTGCTCAAACTTGGTGAGACCGATTTTGATAATGGACATACACAGAGAGATTACAATCCCATCTCGGTGAGACCGAGATCCCTATCGGTAAGACCGATTTGCTTAGGGTTTGTCGCAGTGGCTATGACTTTTGGAATCGGTGGCGCCGGATAGGAAGAATCGGTGTGACCGATTTTGGCTTTAGGTTTAGGTCATTTGTGGAAGTGGGAAAGTAGCTTAGGGTTTTGGAGCATATCACTAAGCACATGAAGCAAGAGGCTCATTAAGCAACACCTCATCCCTCCTTGATAGTATTGGCTTTTCCTATAGACTCAATGTGATCTTGGATCACTAAAATGTAAAATGAAGAGTCTTGAGCTTGAAGCTTGAGCCAATCCTTGGTCCTTAGCATCTTGAAGGAGTTCCCACATCCTTTAGTCCATGCCACTCCATTGTTGAACTTATCTGAAACATACTAGATAAAGGTGTTAGTCCAACAAGAGATATGTTGACATTAATTACCAAAACCACCTAGGGAGCACTTGTGCTTTCATATATATTAAACATATACATCACCAAACAATTGTAATTTCCTTGTAACACATCAGTCTCCTGGGCGGCTGGGCCTTGTGTTGACTGCCTGGGACGCAGGATGCTGAGTGGTTGATCCTTTTTTGGATTGGGAGTGCCTGATCTTTTGTACTGAGCCTAACGAGGTACACGATGACTAGTGAGATTGTCTTGTTTAACCCGGTCTATAAACGATCTTAAACTAAAGCTCGGCTCAACTCGTCATTCTTCGAGTTTGAGTCGATTCGAGCCGAGTCACGAGCTACTCATTTAGCTCGCGAACTTCGAGCTTTTTTTTCAGCCCTAGGTGTAGCATTTGTGATAAAAAACACACTTCATTGTTTTCCCACACGTCAAACCAACTAGCATGTAAATAATTTTTACTACTTAAAAAATATATCACGTAAAATAAAACATGTACAACCCTAAGAACATAAATGGCGCAGCAAAGCGCGCACTGCCCTTCTAGTGTAGAGTGATTCATGAGGCAGCTCTTTGAAAATGACACTAAAGGGCATCTTTGAAAATGACACTAGAGTGTAGAGTGATTCGTGATTCAGCGATTTCCTCTTCATCGTGCTACTGACACTTTGTTCAAATGGTCTGGCTACTTGCAGGTTTGGCGGCCGCTTAGCCGTCTCACGGAGAGAGACACCATCACCTCCATCATCACCCAGCTTCGCGCGATGGCTCTCCGGATGGCTCCACTGCTTCCCCCGCCACCACCGGAACCAGATTAGATCGTCGTCATCTCGCCTCCGCCACCGCCGCCTATGTGTTGTTCCGTCATGCATCTGTGTTGGGTTTGTTGTGCTGTGCCCACAGCTGAACTTGGGTCTGTTTGTTTATGTGTGTGTGAGTGTTGGACCCTGCCTGCGGTGGCGTTGTGTTGGTGTGTGGTGTGTTCAGTTGTTACCTTGATACTTTGTGCCTGGTTGTTGCGAAAGCCTTTTTCGGTAAAAATGACACTAAAGGGCATCTACAACGCCAAGCGCTTGAATAGGCGCCTAGGGAATGATTTTTGCCTAAACAACGACGTGTTAGAGTCTAGCCCCCAACGCAAAAAGAAAATCCCCCAGATTCATATTAAGTGTCTCTCGCGAAGGCAAAACCGTGTCTCTCATGAAAGAAAAAACAAGAGAAAATGCGACTTTTTTGTTTCCAAACCGTGCCTCTTGTGGAAGGTAAACCGTGCCTCTCACGAAGAAAAAAAAGAAGGAAAAAAATACACTTCTTTCTGTTTTCGAGAGGCACGGCCGCGCCTCTAGCAGAAGCAAAACTGTGCCTCTTGTGGAATGTAAATCGTGCCTCTCATGGAAGCAAAGAAACTTCTTTTTCCCGTTTTCGAGATGTACGGCCGTGCCTCTCGCGGAAGCAAAACCGTGTCTATCACAAAAGCAAAACCGCGCCTCTCGCGAAAGCAAAAAAGAAAAAGAAAACACATTTTTTCACGTGAATTTTTTTGTTGAAAGGGTAAGGAAAAGCTGTGATAAACTGGAAAGCCGGAACAAACCGAAAAAACCATCTAAAAAGTCGAAAACGCGTGCATAAAAATAAAAACAAAAAACAAAATCCACAGAAAACGCCCAAAGTGCGACACATGTGGCGGCTAAGAGTGCGCTACTCTGCCCACCCTAAGTGATCGTTGGGAGGCTCGCGAAGAAGCGCTCATCAACTAGTTGCTCTCAAGTATATTCCTACTCAAGGCCTTAAGCGATAGGTAGGCAATTCATGCCCTGCTCGCGTGGGCCAGCCTAGCAATGCGAGCTAACCTTGCTCGCTCGCTCGGCGAGACATTCTGTTAACCGATTGACTTTCCGTAAGAAAAAATTCACATAACTGAAAAAGTTCATGAATTCAAAAAGAACCATGAATTTTAAAAAACTTACGATTCTGAATTTCTAAAATTTTGTGCGTTTGAAAAAAAATCATGGATTAGAAAAATTCATGAATTTTGAGAATATAATCACAAAATTCAAAAAAGTAATGCATTTGAAAAATTACACATATTTCAAAGAAATGCATGCGGATTTTAAAATTGTTCATTAATTTAAAAGGTTCACGAATCAAAAAATGTTCATAAATTAAAAAAGAAATCAAAAACAAAAAAAAATGAAAAATAAAAAGGAAGGAAAAAGAGAGAAGAAAAACCAACCAAATAAACAGAAAAAACTTTTAAAAAAATCCGTCCCAAATGCTATTAGAAGCTTGGCAAAGCCGTGAAAAAGCATCTACCGTGCAATTACCTGGCCGGCTCGCTAGTTCGAGTTGTGGGTGCGATGTGTATGAAATGGCCTATAAATCGTGCCGTGAGCGTTCAACGGGATCACCCCCCCCCCCCCCCCCTCTACATGAAGCACATTGGTGCTTGTTTCATTCTTTTTTTGTTTTTCCCCAAAACTTTTGAGCTTTTTTATTATTTTTCTCTGTTTCTCGGGCTTATTTTTCGGGGTTTGTATGCCAGGAGCGTGAAAGCACAGCAGTGCTTCTACATGAAACACATTAGTGCTTCCATGAGAAAAGGTTGCGTGAAAGTAATGCAAAATTATAGCAGTACTTCTATGAAGTAAAGCATAATGTGCTACTCACTAAAAACAGAAAATGTACTTCCCAAAAGTGAAGTACGAGTTAGTACAGTTTGAAGCACGGGTTAATATGGTTTTAAAGCAGTCTCGTATAGTTTAGGAGCACAAGTTTTGTCCAACAAAACTGAAACCTATCAATATGAAATCTAGCTTTTAAATGACCTCGACGCGGGGAATACAATGATGCAAACGGTTTGTGATTTGAACACATAGTTCAAGAGATAAATTGTTTTGAAAAATCAAGTATAAGAAAAGGCACAAAATATCCATCCATCTCTCGTGCGGATGGAAATAAATTCCATCAGAACTCTCTAATTGCGCCAAGTGATGCATTAGTCATTTATCCCCACTAGAAAAGATGGGAGTGACCTTTGCGCCCTAGGTCGATTTACAAGAGACAACAGCCAACATGGTTGCACGTACCTTAAAGCAACACAAAGTAGTCGATTTACAAGAGAAAAGAGACAACAGGGTTGCACGTATCTTAAAGCAACACAAAGATCTAACGGTCATGGAGTCGATGACTGAGACTTCGCTAAAACTGGTGTTAAACTGGAGTTATTTATCCAAAACCACCACACTTGTACTAAAGCTGACTTATTTATCCAAAACCATCACACTTGGGGCTAGAGTAACAACTTGGTACCAAATTCAAGGCAGGGCACAGAAAACCATCAATTTCGTGCCTAACCTATAACAGAGAGCACCGGCTGTCTGATAAGCCCGTGAAAAAAGTTATTTACCAAAAACTACCACACTTGGGGTAGGGTAACAACTTAGTACCACATGTGAGGCAGGGCACAAGAAACCACCAAATTTGTGCCTAACGAATAACGAATAGCATTGAAAGTCTGATAACCTCGCGATAACAGCGAAACTGACAAGTTGGGCCCACCTGTCGGGTTGACGTGGCAAAGAGCAAACAAAAAATATAACTTGGACTAGCTTAGGTGGTAGAAAATACATGGGTCCCACATGTCACGACTCAATGTTCATCTTGATCCCATCTCTCTTTCTACGGGGAAATTCATCGAGCAGCTTCTAAGCACTGACGCGGAGCTTGACGCCGACGAACTACTCCGTAGCGGCGAACAAGCATCTCCGTGAGAACACCTAGTGCGCCGAGTTGCTCTGCCAGCCGCCGCGTGAGCTGCCATGACGAGCCACGAGCGACGCGCGTCCTGCCACACGAACCACCCTCAGGTCTCCACTATGCCCGTCGAGCGCCGCCACTCGTCTTTCACAGCTGCAGAAGACCACCATGGGCGCCACCCGGCGGAACGACCATGGAAGAAAAGCAGCGGCGGTTCGCGAACTTGAGGAGGCGGAGACCATACGAGGCCATTGGCATACGCGCCTGTGGTGCGGATATTACGCCCGTGGTGCGACCACTGCAACTGCTTGGCTGCGGGCAGTGCAGCCACTGGAGCTGCTTGGGGACGTCCTCCGCGTTGCGGGGGAGCTCCTCGACGAGTCGTCGCGGTGCCGAGAACGAGCAGACTGAGCCCACCATGGGCGCCACCCGAGCTTCTTCCTTCCGCAATTCCTGGCTGGTTCCCCGATGCGCCACCGCGCGGCCTCGCGTGGTCGTGGCTGCGGTCAATGGCTAGCAACAAGCCCGTTCTACTCCGAGAGCAGGGTACCAATGGCGGCGAGCAGACGAGATTTCTGGGCGCCCATAGCCTGTTTGTTGAAATGCCCAGGACAAAAGGAGATGGGGATGTAAGAAAAGGAAAAAGATAAATCGCTCGAGTCATTGACAGGTGGGACCGTTGTCCAACTCAGCACAATGTCCACGCAAGCACGCCATGTCAGCCTGACACGTGTGCCCAACTTTTCAGTTTAGCCGTCATCACGAGCTTATCAGACAATCAATGATGTTCATTATTCGTTAGGCACAAATTTGGTGGTTCCTCGTGCCCTGCCTCATATGTGGTACTAAGTTGTTATCCTAGCCCCAAGTGTGGTGGTTTTGGATAAATAACTCCCGTGAAATTGCTACTTCTTGAGCTTGTATTGGTTTTTTCCCTTGAAGAGGAAAGGGTGATGCAACAAAGTAGAGATAAATATTTCCCTCGGTTAGGAACCAAGGTATCAATCCAGTAGGAGATACAAGCAAGTCTCCAATCTATGCACCTGCACAAATAATCAAACACTTGCACCCAATGCGACAAAGGGGTTGTCAATCCCTTCACGGCCACTTGCAAAGGTGAGACATGATAGAGATAGGTATAAAAGATTACTAACATGTAAAACAAAATAAAAGTAAATAAATTACAGCGAGATAATTTTGGGTTTTTTGGTTTATAAATCTGAAAATATATGATGGAAAATAGACCCGGGGGCCATAGATTTCACTAGAGGCTTCTCTCTTGAAGGAAAATAATATAGTGGGTGAACAAATTACTGTCGAGCAATTGATAGAAAAGTGCAAAGTTATGACGATATCCAAGGCAATGATTATGCATATAGACATCACGTTCGTGTCAAGTAGACTGACTCCTGCCTGCATCTACTACTATTACTCCACACATCGACCATTATCCAACATGCATCTAGAGTATTAAGTTCATAAGAACGGAGTGATGCCTTAAGTAAGATGACATGATGTAGAGTGATAAACTCAAGCAATATGATGAAAACCCCATCTTTTTACCCTTTATGGCAACAATACAAATACGTGCCTCGCTACCCCTACTTTGTCACTCGGTGAGAAAACCGCAAGATTGAACCTAAAACTAAGCACCTCACCCATTGCAAGAAAAACCAATATAGTTGGCCAAACCAAACCGATAATTCAAAGAGAAATACAAAGATATCAAATCATGCATATAAAAATTCAGAGAAGATTCAAATAATATTCATAGATAAACTGATCATAAATCCACAATTCATCGGATCTTGACAAACACACCGCAAAATCGGATAGATCTCCAAGAATATCGAGGAGAACATGGTATTGAGGATCAAAGAGAGAGAAGAAGTCATCTAGCTACTAGCTATGGACCCGTAGGTCTGTGGTAAACTACTCACGCTTCATCGGAAGGGCAGTAGAGTTGACGTAGAAGCCCTTCATGATCGAATCCCCCTCCGGCAGGGTGCCGGAAAAGGTCCCAAGAGGGGATCTCACAGGTACAGAAGGTTACGACAGCAGAAAAGTATTTTTTGTGGACGCTCCTGGTTGTTTGGGAATATTTCTAAATTTATAGGCCAAAGATTAGGGTTGGAGGACTCTCGTGGGGTCCACAAGCCAGGGGACGCCCTCCCTAGGGCGTGCCCTGAGGGCTTGTGGAGCCCTCATGACTCTTCTGACTTCCTCTCCAAGTCCTACGTGTGTCTTCTGGTCCAAAAAAATCATCGTAAAGTTTTATTCCGTTTGGACTCCGTTTGATATTCCTTTTCTGTAAAATTCAAAAACAAGGAAAAACAGAAACTGGCACTGAGCTCTGGGTTAATAAGTTAGTCCCAAAAATAATATGAAATAGCATATTAATGCATATAAAACATCCAAAATAGATAATATAATAGCCTGGAACAATAAAAAATTATAGATACGTTGGAGACGTATCAAGCATCCCCAAGCTTAATTCCTGCTCGTCATCAAGTAGGTAAATGATAAAAACAAATTTTTTATGTGGAATGATACCTAACATATTTATCCATGTAATTTTCTTCATTTTGGCATGAATATTCAAATCCATAAGATTCAAAACAAAAGTTTAATATTGACATAAAAACAATAATACTTCAAGCATACTAATAGAACAATCGTGTCTTCTCAAAATAACATGGCCAAAGAAAGTTATCCCTACAAAATCATATAGTCTGGCTATACACCATCTTCATCACACAAAGTATTAAATTATGCACAACCCCGATGACAAGCCAAGCAATTGTTTCATACTTTTGATGTTCTCAAACTTATTCAACTTTCACGTAATACATGAGCGTGAGCCATGGATATAACACTATAGGTGGAATAGAATATGGTGGTTGTGGAGAAGAAAAAAAGAAGGAGATAGTCTCACATCAACTAGGTGTATTAATAGGCTATGGAGATGCCCATCAATAGATATCAATGCGAGTGAGTAGGGATTGCCATGCAACAGATGCACTAGAGCTATAAGTTTGTGAAAGCTCAAAAAGAAACTAAGTGGGTGTGCATCCAACTCGCTTGCTCATGAAGACCTAGGGAAATTTGAGGAAGCCCATCATTGGAATATACAAGCCAAGTTCTATAATTAAAAATTCCCACTAGTATATGAAAGTGACAACATAAGAGACTCTCTATCATGAAGATCATGGTGCTACTTTGAAGCCCAAGTGTGGAAAAAGGATAGTAGCATTGCTCCTTCTCTCTTTTCTCTCATTTTTTTTCTTTGGTGGGCTTCTTTGGCCTCTTTTATTTTTGTAAAGTCCAGAGACTCATCCCAACTTGTGAGGGAATCATAGCTTCCATCATCCTTTCCTCACATGGGACAATGCTCTAATAATGATGATCATCACACTTTTATTTACTTATAACTCAAGAATTACAACTCGATATTTAGGACAAAATATGACTCTATATGAATGCCTCCGACTATGTACCGGGATGTGCAATGATCTAGCGTAGCAAATGACATCAAAAAACGGACAAGCCATGAAAACATCATGCTAGCTATCTTACGATCATGCAAAGCAATATGACAGTGATGGTGTGTGTCATAATAAACGGAACGATGGAAGTTGCATGGCAATATATCTCGGAATGGCTATGGAAATGCCATAATAGGTAGGTATGGTGGATGTTTTGAGGAAGGATAAATGGTGGGTTTAATGCAGCAGTGAAAGTTGCGTGGTACTAGAGAGGCTAGCAATGGTGGAAGGATGAGAGTGCATATAATCCATGGACTCAACTTTAGCCATAAAGAACTCACATACTTATTGAAAAAAATTATTAGCTATCGAAACCAAGTACTACACGCATGCTCATAGGGGGATAGATTGGTAGGAAAAGACCATCGCTCGTCCCCGACCACCACTCATATGGAAGACAATCAATAAATAAATCATGCTCCAACTTCATCACATAACGGTTCACCATACGTGCATGTTATGTGAATCACAAACTTTAACACAAGTATTACTACCAATCCACAATTACTCACTAGCATGACTCTAATATCACCATCTTCATATCTCAAAAGAATCATAAGGAATCAAACTTCTCATAGTATTCAATGCTCTTTATATGAAATGTTTTATTATATCCCTCTTAGATGCCCATCATATTAGGACTAAATTCATAACCTAAGAAATCTACCATGCTGTTTAGAAAGACTCTCAAAATAATATAGTGAACCACGAAAGTTCAACAATTTCTATAAACTAAAGCCACGACCATGCTCTAAAAAGATATAAGTGAAGCACTAGAGCAAAATTGCCTAGCTCAAAAGGTATAAGTGAAGCACATAGAGTATTCTAATAAATTCACGATTCATGCGTGTCCCTCTAAAAAGGTGTGTACAGCAAGGATGACTGTGGCAAACTAAAAAGCAAAGACTCATATCATACAAGACGCTCCAAGCAAAACACATATCATGTGGTGAATAAAAATATAGCCTCCAGTAAATTTACCGATAGACGAAGACGAAAGAGGGGATTTTTGGTTGTCCTTGAATATTACCTTGGGGTGCCTTGGGCATCCCTAAGCTTAGGCTCTTGACACTCCTTATTCCATAGTCCATCAAATTTTTACCCAAAACTTGAGAACTTCACAACACGAAATCAACAGAAAACTCATGAGATCCGTTAGTATAAGAAAATAAATCACCACTTTTGATGTTGTTGTGAACTCATTCTTTATTTATATTGGTGTAATATCTACTATATTCCAACTTCTCCATGGTTCATACCCCCCGATACTACCCATATATTCATCAAAATAAGCAAACAACACATAGAAAACCGAATCTGTCAAAAACAGAACAGTCTGTAGCATTCTGGAAACTTCGAATAGTTTTGTAACTCCAAAAATTCTGAAAAATTAGGACAACCTAGGATTTTTTTTATAAATATTGTGTAAAAGTTTTAAGAATTTATCACGTCCCAGCAACTCATATCAATTCTGTTACTTGGCCCAAAAGTTTCTGTTGTTTAGCAAGATCAAATCAACTATAACAGTAAGCCACCCCAAAGGTCTTACTTGGCTCAAACTCTAACTGAAACACCAAAACAAAATTACTACAGAGGTAATAATATGTATTTATTTAAAAACAGAACTAAAAACCAAAAACATAAACATAAAATTGGGTTGGCTCCCAACAAGCGCTATTGTGTAATGCCCCTAGCTTGGCAAAAAACATAGATCTAGGTATTGTCATCTTTTGGTATGCAATCCATTAGTACCTCTCATAATAGATTCATATGGCAACTTAATTTTCTTTCTTGAAAAGTGTTCCATGCCCTTCCTTAATGGAAATTTAAATCTAATGTTTCCTTCTTTCATATCAATAATTGCATCAATCATTCTAAGGAAAGGTCTACCAAGAATAATAGGACATGTAGGATTGCAATCTATATCAAGCACAATAAAATCTACGGGCACATAATTCCTATTTCCAACAATAAGAACATCATTAACCCTTCCCATAGGTTTTCTAATAGTGGAATTCGAAAAATGCAAATTTAAAGAACACTCACCAAATTCAGAAAAACCTAGCACATCACATAAAGTTTTCAGAATCGTGGAAACGCTAGCACCCAAATCACACAAAGCATGGCACTCATAATCCTTAATTTTAATCTTAATTGTAGGTTCCCACTCATCACAAAGTTTTCTAGGGATAGAAACTTCCAACTTAAGTTTTTCTTCAAAAGGTTTCATCATAGCATCAACGATATGTGTAGTAAAAGCTTTATTTTTATTTTAAGCATGAGGAGAATTCAACATGGATTGCAACAAGGAAATACAATATATCAAAGAAAATTATCATAATTGAAATCCTTGAAATCCAAAAGAGTAGGTTCATTGCTACTTAAAGTTTTTTGACCTCTCCAACCCCACTTTTATCAATTTTTGCATCAAGATCTACAAACTCCAAATCATTGGGACGCCTTTTAACTAAAGTTGACTCATCTCCAGTCCCATATTTATCAATATTTATATTAGAAAACAAGGAGTCAATAGGAGTCACATCAATCACTTTAAGATATTCATCATTATTTCCACATGACTCCGGTTTAGCGGCCATCTTATTCACCAAAGTAGTTTGTTTATCAGAAGTTTGGCCTACTAAATTTTCAAGATGAGCAGATTGATATTTAAGACCATAAAATTCCTTAGAAACATCATCGAGATCTTTATTAATATATTCCATCATAGTTTTTTGCTTCTTAAGTTTGTTTCTAAAGAAACGATTATGCTCAAATTTTAGGGACATAAAACTTTTAGCATTATTTTCAATCTCTCCCAACTTCCTATAGTAAGGATCAAGGCTCTTGGGTTGAGCCATACGGGAAATCAAGCGAAGAAAAGGGACAAATGGAAAAAGGTAGAATAAAAAGGCAAATCTTTTTGTATTTTTCTGAAAACTTTTTAGAAGTGGGGGAGAGGAAAACGAGAGGCAAATGGAGAATAATGTAATGCAAGTGATGCGAGTTTATGATGGGTACTTGGTAGGCTTGATGTAGATCTCCCCGGCAACGGCGCCAGAAATTCTTCCAGCTACTTCTTGAGCCTGCGTTGGTTTTTCCCTCGAAGAGGAAAGGGTGATGCGGCAAAGTAGAGATAAGTATTTCCCTCAGTTAAGAACCAAGGTATCAATCCAGTAGGAGATACAAGCAAGTCTCCAATCTATGCACCTGCACAAACAATCAAATACTTGCACCCAACGCGATAAAGGGGTTGTCAATCCCTTCACGGTCACTTGCAAAGGTGAGATATGACAGAGATAGGTATAAAAAATTCCTAAAACATAAAACAAAATAAAAGTAAATAAATTGCAGTGATTTATTTTTGGTTTTTTTGGTTTATAAATCTGAAAATATATGATGGAAAATAGACTCGGGGGCCATAGGCTTCACTATAGGCTTCTCTCTTGAAGGAAAATAATATGGTGGGTGAGCAAATTACTGTCGAGCAATTGATGGAAAAGCACAAACTTATGACGATATCCAAGGCAATTATTATGCATATAGGCATCACGTTCGTGTCAAGTAGAACGACTCCTACCTGCATCTACTACTATTACTCCACACATCGACCGCTATCTAGCATGCATCTAGAGTATTAAGTTCATAAGAATGGAGTAACGTGATACAGACAAGTATAGGGGATCGTTTGTAGCCTTCTTCGATAAATAAGAGTGTCGAACCCAACGAGGAGCTAAAGGCAGAACAAATATTCCCTCAAGTTCTATCGACCACCGATACAACTCTACGCACAGTTAATGTTTGCTTTACCTAAAACAAGTATGAAACTATTTTGCAAGAATAAAACTATGAGTACTTTGCGAGAATAAAACTATGAATAAATTGCAAGCTCATGAAAGTAGATAGCTTTTGTCAACAAGAAAGTTATTTGTCCCTAGGCAATCGATAACTAGACCGGTAATCATTCATGCAATTTTATATGAGGGAGAGGCATGAGCAAACATACTTTCTCTACTTGGATCATATGCACTTATTGTTGGAACTCTAGCAAGCATCTGCATCTACGTAAGATCATTAAGGTCGTGAAACCCAACCATAGCATTAAGTATCAAGTCCTCTTTACTCCCATACGCAACAACCCACTTACTAGGGTATGTGCTTCTGTCACTCCCGCCACCCACCATAAGCGAATCATGAATATATTGCAACACCCTACAGCGAGGATCCCTCTGTTTGCGACAGAGGGCACCGTAGGACAACACCATAAATAAAACATACACTCATACCATCCAAGATCACGATTAACCCATAGGACAAAATGGATCTACTCAAACATCATAGGGTAGCCAAATATCATTGGGAAATAATATATGGAGTTGAGCATCATGTTTAAGTAGAGATTACAGCAGGGATAAGGGAGGTTTCACTGCTGCATAGAGGGGGAGAGAGTTATTGTTGACGGTAGCAAGATTGTTGATGTAGATCGCCGTCACGATCCTTGCCACGGCGGCACTTGGGCGCCACCGGGAGAGAGGCGGAGAGAGCCCCCTCCTTTGTCTTCTTTCTTGGCCTCCCCCTAGATGGGAGGAGAGTTCCCCCCTCTGGTCCATGGCCTCCATGGAGGCGGAGGGGCGGTAGCCCCTCCGAGATTGGATCTATCCCTCTGTTCTCCTCTGTTTCGCGTTCCTCAGATCTAGCTGAAAACCATTTCCTATATTCTGGGAGATCCGTCATCCGATTGTGCTGAAATTTTAACACGATTTTTTTTCCAGATATAAGCTTCCTTGAGCCCGAAGTAGAGACCCAAACGACATCCGAGGAGGGCACAACCCATCGGGGCGCCCCTTGGTGTCTTGTGGGGGCTGTGGACCCCCGTTTGTGTTGATTCCAAGTCCCCAAAATCATATATATTCCAAAATAATTCTTCGTAAATTTTTATTGCATTTGGACTTCGTTTGATATGGATATTCTGCCAAACAAAAAACATGCAACAAACAGGAACTAGTGCCGGGCACTGGATCAATAGGTTAGTCCAATAAATCATATAAAATGTTGCCAAAAATATGTGAAAGTTGTATAATATTGGCATGAAACAATCAAAAATTATAGATAGGATGGAGACGTATCAGCATCCCCAAGCTTAATTCCTGCTCGTCCTCGAGTAGGTAAATGGTAAAAGAAAATTGATGTGGAATGCTACCTAGCATAATATTGATCATATATCTAATCATGGCATGAATATTAAGACATAAGTGATTCAAAGCAATAGTCTATAATTTGACATAAAGACATCAATACTCAGGCATCCCAACAAACAATCATGTCTTTCAAAATATCAACGCTAAAGAAAGCTATCCCTACAAAATCATATAGTCCTGTCATGCTCTTTCTTCTTAACACAAGGTATTTATCAAGCACAATCCCCGATGACAAGTCGAGCAATTGGTTCATACTTTTTAATGCGCTTTAGCTTTTTCAACCCTCACACAATACATGAGCGCAAGCCATGGATATAGCACTATGGATGGAATAGAGTATGATGATAGGGGTAAATATAGAGAAGACAAAAAGGTAAGAAAGTCTCACATGAAGCGGCTAACCAACGGGCTATGGAGACACTACTGCAGGATGCTGCTAACGCGACACTACGATCAGAGACCCTTCAATGGAACTGTGTGCGATGCAATAATCGCAAACGGTGGTGTAAAAAAATGTCAAAAAAGGTGCAAAACTTTTGCGATGGCCGATGCATCAAACACGATTCAGATTTTAGTTGCATGTGCAATGTAGGGCATACGGTTTAGTACAATTAACTATTTGCGATGAGGCGGAACAAAAGAAACGGGCAGCCAGATGAAGGTGTGTGTGATATACAACATACGGTTCACTCGGATGAACTGTTTGTGATTAGACAACACAAAAGAAACGGTCAGCCAGTTCAAGGTGTGTGCGATATACGGCATGTGGTTCACTCGGATGAACTGTTTGCTTTGAGCCAAGAGTACAGAAACAGTTCAATATAACAAGATGTGTGTGATACGCATCAAACAGGTCTGTAATCAGAAATGGGTGCAAAGACTGATAATAACACAGACGATTGCTGCTAATAAGTCGTGTGTGTTGTGGGCAAACGCTTGGTGGTATATAATTGTCAGCGATTGATGAAATCATCACCGTTGGATTCCCCAGTATGGTCCATGTGCGATGTCATTGCACACAGAACAACAACATATGTACTTATAACTTATAAGGACTTGATTCCATAAACAGATTAAACATCCAATTACATATGTGGCTAGTACACACATGACCTTTGTACAGACCAAAGTACATTCCAAAATGCCTAGGAAACTCAAATAATGTATAAAAAGGCAAAACGAACCGTGAATAATTTCATACTTTTAGGAAGACGCTACTATAGTTGCATGTTACCTCTGTAAAATAAATCAAGGCGGGAAGAGAGAGCGTATGTCATTTCGCACACATAGGTGACAAGGTCCCTCTCGGAACCATGAGCCTTTTTGAGAGAAGCTCCGGTTTGTAAGAAGTTTGTACCAAAACTTGTCCCAAATTGGACTAATTTTTTACCACAGCATGTTGGTGCTATGGCATAACACCATGCCAAGTTTCATGATTTTGAGGCAAGTTTTGGATTTAGAGTAATTTTAAAACCATGTTTCTCAATGTTTACTATCGAGTCGGCACCGCCCTGGATAGGCTTTTTCCTCGTGGGTCCCAAATGATAAATCCAAATCTGTCACTACCATGCAGCTTTTCTTATTAAGAATTACAACCCATTTGGTGTGCAAGCTAAAAATCAGTTTGTGGGTGCTGGTGGGCGCTAAGAACTTGCGGTTCTGTAATGAACAAAGATCTCAAGGATCCCGCGAGAGTGATGTTCTTTCCCTATGTTGTGAATGCTTATAATATTTATGACTTAATTAAATAAATGGCAAGCCATTGGGCCAGTATGAAAGAAAATATGGGTCAAAGCCGAGTTGAAAAGGGCAACAATATCTAACTCTAGCTAACAAACAGTACAAAAGCATGAGGATTAATTGCTCATCAGGTTTAGACAAAATCTAGATTGAACAGGACAATGACATCTAACTCAACCAAAGTTTTCGGTAGTCACAATCAAATGGATCGGCCCTATCCATAAAATCAAGACCCCGACCCAGAAATTCTACTGGTCCATGATGACAAGCTGTTGTAAATAGAAGTCGAGCACGATCAGAAGCCCTTAGGTCCACCTGAAACTTCTTTTTATGCCGCTCAACACTTGCAGTAGTAAGAAATTTTTTGTCGAAAAACTTAATCCTCACGGATAATAGTGCCCTCGCATTCAACATGAAGAATGTGACGAAGCTAGTGTTTGCATTGTTGGATGCATATCCTTCCAGCATTACTGTCTTCAAATGAATGTCATGAGATCTGAGAAAATCCTGGTGCTTCTTGAACCATCGAGTGGTTATACCTTCTCGTCCATGTATTAGTGCCTAAATAGAGATGAAGCATGAAAACAGTTAATGTCTAAAAAATATTATGTTGAAAGAGTGATATCGGAACGATTAATTATAGTACTTTATATATGGGCTTTCAATGTGTGTGAAATCATCACCTTTATATACAAATTCTCCAGACATGGAAAGCATTCCAGCAAGCCAATAATCATGTCCATATCGAAGCACCACATACTAATATGTAAGGTCTTGACAGAATCTACCACCACTGATATGATGGACAAGATCTTCATTGCACTACAAAAAAGAGACACATCCTGACATTTTGGGCCGAACGAACTTTTTTCTGTCATACTTATGACACTTCTGTGACGATAATTGTGACAAAACCCGGTATCATCATAGATATGGTGGGCTCCTACTTCTATGACAAAAAATCATGACAGAAAATGGGCTTTTCGTCCTGGGCGGGCCGGAGACGCAGTTGCATGACATTCTTTGGGCCGTCCATGACGGAAAAAACCGTGGTAGAAGCGAGGGCGAGGAAAATTTTGGGGTGTTCCCGGTTACGGTGGGTGGTGGGGCCGAGCAATGTGCGTTTCTCTCGTACACGTACGCGCGTGTGTGCGAGGTGTTGGGCTCTAACTGAACTCGAGCGAAGCATTGGGTCTAACTGAACCCGAGCGATTGCACTGCAGGCTACGCGTTACTGAACCCAAGCGATCGATCGATGGCTGTTAACTGAACCCGATCCAGCGATTCCTTCGCTACTGCTGCTAACTGAAGCCGATCGATGCTGCCTCTGGATGAACAGTGAGCATTGCTGGGGGGTTTGGTTGAACAGTGAGCGGTGGGGGTGGATGAACAAGACCCCGCGGTGTTGCCTCTGGATGAACAGGACCCCGATCGATCGAGCCGGTTGGGGCTGGATGAACAGAACCCCGTGGAGGGCTGGATGAACAGGACGACCCCGTGGAGGACTGGATGAACGGTAGATGGTGGAGGTGTGGATGAATAGTAGCCCGTGGAGGGGTGGTTGAATAGGAGCCCGTGGAGAGGGGTGGTTGAACAATAACCGGTGGAGTAGCGCGCGGTGGAGGCTGGATGAACAGGAGCCCGTGGATGAACAGTCGCAGGTGGAGGCTGGAGGAGGTAGATGGTGGATGACCAGTAGCTCGTGGAGGCTGGAGGAGGTCGACGGTGGAGATGAACAGTATCCCGTGGAGTCCTGTTTTGCGGTACGCCACACCCTTCCCGATGAACAGGACCCCCATTTTGATCGTAGCGCTCCAACACAAGTCTGATTCCTCTGTTTTGCGGTACGCCACACCCCTCCCGATCAACAGGACCCTGTTTCGACCGTAGGAAGTCCAACACAAGTCCGTTTCCTCCATTTTGCGGTACGCCAGACCCCTCCCGATGAACAGGTTCCCGTTTCGAATGTGACCGGTCAAACACAAGGCCGTTTCCTCCGTTCTGCGGTACGCCAAGCCTCATTTCCATCGCCTGTTCTGTCCAAGCCGGTTGGATCCCATGCGTTCCATTGCCTCCCCATGAACACGACGCATTCTGTTGCCTCCCGATGAACACGACGCATTCCATTGCCTCCCCACCAACACGATGACGACGCAGTTTCTCCGTTCCAACCCAGCCATGTACACGAGCCCTGGCCGTACGTATGCGTGAGTAGGCGTTCGAGACCCCGCCCATATGTACGTACGTGGCCGTATTTTCTTTCTTGCACACTGGCCGTTGTACGTACGTGTACATGCTATGTGCGCGCCTCTACTACGACAAGTCCGCGCCTCTACATCGACCAGTATGTATGTACACATTCGCGACTAGAATGACAACGCTACATACGCTTTGACCAGGTGGGTCCCGACTGCCAGGCACTTCCTTGTGTGCGAAGATGTAGCTGGTGGGTCCCAGCAGTCAGGGGGGCGAATCGTTTTTTTCCCGGACGCACTTCCTGGCGTGCGAAGATGTAGCTGGTGGGTCCCAGCAGTCAGGGGGCGAATCATTTTTTTGCCCGTAATATGAACGCACTTCCTCGCGTGCGAAGATGTAGCTGGTAGGTCCCAGCAGTCGGGGGGAAATGTTTTTTCGCGAAATACGGTGGCCCGTCTGGTGGGTCCCTTCTGTCAGGTGGAGGAATCATTATTTTCCGCGTAATAAGGAGGCACTTCCTTGCTGCGGCCGTGGACCCAGCTGTCAGCCTCTCCACGTACAGTCCACGTCCGATGGAAGTCGTTCCTTGACCATGTTGACCACTCCGCGTCGAGAGCACCAGGGCAGTGGACGACGGCGAGGCCTAGGAAGGGGAGAACACGGAGCCGGGGAAGACACGACAGTGAAAGCCCGTGCGGAGAGGAGTATGAGGGTTCACTGGTTTAGCTGCGGTGTGAGGCTGCCGTCGCCACCGAATAACAGGGGGTGTGGGTGAGTAGAGGGATGGCCTGGCCAGCTGTGGGAGTAGTATGGGTCGGTGAGGCCTCCACGGTATCACAGACGGCCACGGGAGGCAGGAGAACGCGGCACGACCGACGCTGCTTTGGGCGGCTAGAGCAAGAAGACCAGAGGTTGAAGAAGCACTACGGCCGTTGGATGGACATCGTACGGTCACTGCAACTAGAATCGTTTATATTGACTAAGTTGACAAAGCCCTTGGTATGCGTCAACTTAGTAGGCCCACAGGTCAGCCTCCGAAATGGTGCGCCCCAGATGTCAGGGGGAGGAATCATTTTTTGGGCGGCTGAAGAAAGAATATCCGAGATTGAAGAAGAAGCACGACATCCGTTGGATGGACATCCAACGACCACAGCTGCCAAAACCGTGTGTTGTCGACAAAGCCTTGCATACGCGTCAACTTAGTTTTTTTAGGGGACGCGTCAACTTAGTATTTTTAGGGGACGCATCAACTAAGAAGCCCACAAGTGTGTGGCAGAGAACATATAGCCCATTTGAGGTTTTTAAGAATGTATAATCCATTTTTCAGTTCTAATAGAATTTACTACAGCCCATTTATAGTTTGTTAAAAGTACAGCCCAACTTCTAGCTAGGACAACGATTAATAATTTCAACCAACCGCTCAAAACAGAATTCAAAAAAATTTCCCACATTTTGATGGGATCCGAAATATTTTTATCCGAAATTCTAGTCAGATTAAATATAATTTCAAAATAAAGTTGTATTACATTAAAATCCAACAAAATATTGCGCGCGCAACAAGTAATAAAATTAAAATTTTCAAATTCCAGAAATAATATATTTTTTAAACTAATTATGCGTTTGGTGCATTTTTTATAGTCACTGCCCAGTTATTATAATTACATCCCATTTATTATTTCTTAAAGTCCATTTTCTTGTTAAGCCTGCATACCTTCTAGGAAAGTTTGCAGCCCAGCGGGGTGGAGAATAACAAGTTGACCCGGATATTGTGTACAACTGTCGGCCAAGTTGCATTGCTGATGTTGAAAAAAAGGCTTGTATAGTATAGTATAACCTAACATGGCTACTCAGCCCACATTCAGCGACACCGGAAAGGCCCAAACAAGGCTTCTGTACAACTTTTTGAAGTCACTGAGCTCAATTAATAACTTAAGAAAAAAGTTATATTACAGTGGAACCTAATTAAAAGCTGTCACGAGCAAAGAAATAATTCAACGGGTCCCACTTGTGCGTGCGTGCATGTGTGTGTGTGTGTGTGTGAGAGAGAGAGAGAGAGAGAGAGAGAGAGACCCATCGGTCGATGCTCGTAAATACATCTTTCAGCCATATGCATTGCTGATGCTCAGTAAAAACTTATATAGTTGACACAATCATATAGAACATCATAGCACACTGAACTTGCATACAAAAATTTCATGCAGGCGGCACAATCAAGATGGAAGCAGTGGATCGCTACGGGTAGGGCTATGTTGAAACCAATGAACTCATACATAACGGTTCATCGTCTTTATCAATGACGGGGAAATATCTTGAATCCTGTGCAAAGAAAACAGACAGACAACACAATAAGTTCTGCTAGCACATTAAGTTGACGTACAACCCTTTGTAAAAAAAGTTCAGGTACAAAACTAGAACATGTCACAATCAAATGTACTGGCACATCAGTGCTTCACACCCATAGCTCGGATTTAACTAGTACTCCCTCCGTCCGGAAATACTTGTCGGAGAAATGCATAACAATGAATGTATCTAGAACTAAAATACATCTATATGCATCTATTCTTCCGACGAGTATTTCCGGACGGAGGGAGTATCTAACAAGATTCAGTTGTTACCTTAAATTAGAGCACATCCAGGCAGCCAACCCTGCCTCTTCTCCCAAAGAAGCAGTGGCCTCCGCCGCATGATGGAGTAGGCCCTGTGCCATCCATCGTTTCGAGCAACACGGGGAAAGTCTGACGTTGACTCCTGTAATGGACGTCATCAACGGACCTTGGCACCAGCGGCGGTGACATGACTTCAATTGATGGATTGACCACTTCTTCGACATGCACGAATACGCGATACAGGTATATCCGTAATGTGGTCCACGGTGGCCTTGGTGGCGACAAATAGTACAACCCCGGTTCCTACACCGGTATCTCAACACCAATCACCTTCGACATGGTGGACGACTTCTTCATCCATGCCATAACCGTCAGAGCCCAGCTATCTGGAGGAACAAACATACTTGCGAGCTCACCTCCAAGGTCATTGATAAGCTTATTCATGGACTCGCTGTTCCAAGCACGTCGAGGCATGCCGTCGAAGGTAAGCTTTGTTAAAAACTCAAGCTCAGAGGGCACCGAGCCCCATCGTGGGTGCCACCGATCAAAGCTCACTAGCGCGCCATCGCAGAACAAACGCCGGGAAGATTCGAACACACGACTGCAGTCGAAAGTTGTCCGGAACCTGACGAAGAAAATCAGCCGGTGGCGGACATACTTCGACGAGCAAGTCATTTATTTGGATGCTGTGCGCAATGCCAAGAGCTTTGACAAGGTCGTCCGGCGAGACGGGAAGCCAATCGCCGTTGATTTGATGGTTACCATCAGCACTTTGCCGGCAAACTAGTCGTCAAGCGCCTCCATGCCACTGTTGAGCGACAGCACGCAGCGACCAAAGGTAGGACGGACCTCAGGATCTCTAGCTTGGAGATCCGCGTTGACCGGCGACATGATAGTGCGCTTGAGTATAGGGAGTACAGGAGGGGGATTTGGGGGAACTGGAGTAGGAATCGAGATTCCAGAGGTGAGGGAGGGGCGGGATATTGGGGATGAAAATGTAGCATGAATTTCGAACACGCGCCAATATGCTCTCGGTGCGCAAGCGCATGAAAACACCGGTGGCGCCCACATGTCGGCCTAAGAGTCCTTATTCTTTCTTTTTTGGAGAGTCCGACCTTTTTTTTGAGGATCTTTTGAGAGCCCGACCTGAGAGTCATAATTGACCTGTTTGGCATTGCGTTACTACTCGGCCCATATTCAACGACACCTCACTAGCCCAAACAAGTGTACATCATTGAAAAGACACTGAGCTCAAATTATATAACTTGAAAAAGGAGATATACTCTGAACACTGGAGAATGGCGATGCCCTCATTTAGCCCACCAGTAGTTCGAGACAATAAGCAGTTTGAAACAACGATATATACAACATTTAAACAATGACTAGTGACTACTACTGACATAAACAGCAAGACATGATAGTTCTTAAGAAGTCTTGCTACACCACCAAAATGCACCCATCTGCAGCGCTCAGACTCTCATGATCCAGACGAGAATGACATTCTAAACAGAGGCAACTATTACATAGTAAGAGTGACATAGACGAGGATGACCAAATGACAAGGAATATGCATAACAAAAGAAAGAACTACCCATCCAGAACCAGCAACAAAGACAACAAAGTCATTCGAAGAGATGACCCATCACCATCATAATTTGCATCCCCGCTTCAGCGACCAGTGATCCGGAGACACCAGTACTCCACCCTTTCGACACAACAGCCCAATTACCTATCAACCTGAAGGCTTGAACTACATCACTGCCTATCGTAATTGAGACATCCAAGGATCAAATTTAATCCGGATGCCTTTGTCATTCTCACCTTATTTTGGTTGCAGGCTGTATCGTTGACAATTAGGAGAGTTTGCTCTGAAACTCCTAGGGCTTGCCGTGTAGACACAATTTTCCATAGCAAACAGAGCCTCTCTGCCATCAAGGTCCTTGCCAACGGTGATCTCCTGGTTAATCGGATAATTGAGTCCGAGAAATAGAGAGTGTGAACCAAGGTTGTTGACCCGCCTCCAACTACAAAATCCTGAAGGCCCCAACAAGCTGGTATCCTGCTCATAGACGTAACAGCCATTGTCCGGATATTCACGTATTTCACGGTGCTTGTATACAGTGGGGTTTTTGCAATATAACTTTTCCGGCTCATGTGTCCGAATGATCATCAGTCTTTTGCTGTCTTCTGATCGAGCCAGGAACTAGTTGTGCTTCCCTGTTTTTGGCAAAGGTGGTGTGATTACAAAGGGGAGTAACTGTAGGGACACTGCATCATATAAAAAAGGACAGGCATTGTTAATGTAAGATCAACATTGTTCAGAGTATGAGTAGGATAATGCAAGAAACAACATTGATATGTCCCTGGTGGAAATGGGAGGAAAACATAGGGAAATGTATACTGGGTTCAAAAATATAGAAGTGCCATGCATGGTTATACTCATGTTATCTCGCAATCGATTCTTCACAGGAAACTACCATGTCATGCATGTTATGTAATCATGTTCTGTCCTCACAAACAAATTCTTCAAGGTAACTAACAGACCATGCATTGTTATATACCCGTGTTCTGTGGGCAAAATTTTTGTGAGGATATTATTCTAGCCATTGATTGCTGAAGGGCGAATATAGGTATGTACACATGGTAAGCATTACAGGATTTCACTACATCCAAATATAGAGTTCTCCATATGGACATTTACTTCCCTAATGTATGGTTAGATGAAACCAACAGTGTGGTGCATGTTTCTACATCATGAAAATGAGGAAACTAACATGGCCATTGGTACACACTCATATTTAGTAATAGTATATAGATTACTATAAAATAAGGAGAATATCCATATATTCCTAAACGTTTGATTATTCAGGGGGTACAAATTGGTTGTAATGACATGGTCACAATCGCATGAATTAACTCATTCCAAATATAGCTGATTTACGACATATCTAATACATTGCCATAGTTCTACTCAAATTCTGCTCAAACAGGGATATGACAATCATCACAAAAAGTTCAAACAGTGTCATGGCATCATCATTAACATGAGACGGAAACAACTTACACGCGCCGTCCCAGCAATACATGGTGCCATCTGCTTTGTCGATCGCGTAGATGATGCCATTGTGTTCAGTAGCATCACAAAAGTGTGTATCAGCTTTGACGATGATCCACTGCGAGCTGAGTTGTCTCCAGCTAAAGAAGGCACCGTCTTAAAGATAGGCGAGTCCGCGGTCGAACAAGGCAAATAGCTTGAAGTCTGCATAATTCGCATGTCATGTGGGCACTTGGCAGATTACAATCTTCTGCAAAACAAGGTCCGTCCAACTGACGTGGTAATCTAGATGACTGGACCGCGATGGTAAAACTCTATATAATTCAACGGAGGAAGGATAATCTCATGGGAGGTCTGGAAGTTCACGAGCACCAACTTTTTACCGTCTTCTCTAAAGGCAGCCATCCAGTGGGAGTTCATGCCGACCTAGTACATACCTGCAAAGAAGTTTTGGCTAATGGAGATCGGATTGAGGTCGAGGGGCATCAAGTACGCCTCCGTATCATGGTGAGCCAATCTCGCAAGACCAGATAACAGCAAGCAGGGTGTCTTGAAAAGCTTAGGCCTCGCTTCGATGATGGCCGTGTGCATGTCCCTCGAGCATGCAGCCAGCCGCAGGGTGCTCAACATATCCATACACAAACAACAGAGGTCGAGGATGTCACTGGGGAGATTGCTCCAATCGCGGCTCATATGGATGTTGCGCGGTTCGCGTTCGGCAATGGTGGAGTTTGGAAGGTGGGGGTTTTGGGGGGCTTGATTTATGGGGAAGAAGGTTGTTGGTGCTGGAGCGGCTAGTGAGGGAATAGTGGTACTAGGGGAGGCGAGCGAGGCGACGGCACACGGGGGCACAGTGAGATGGGATGGAGACGGAGATGGAGATGGAGATGGAGTGGTGCTATGTGAGGGGAGAGGGAGACGAGCGAGGCATGCTAATATGCTGTACAGCGGCGGTGACAGACTGCACAGTGCACAGGGTGAGGCTGACTTTGGTAACACGAACACGCCGCCTAGACTAGTGTCAGGCGCAGGGTGTTATCACTTCATTGTGAAGACCGGATGAATAGTATTTTGACAATCAAGTGTACCACAGTTGTACTACTACTACTACTAGTAGTAGTAGTAGTAGTAGTAGTAGTAGTAGTAGTAGTAGTAGTAGTAGTAGTAGTAGTAGTAGGAACATGAGTACTCCAGTACTGTATAGCGGAAATAGGTCTCCCGTGCTAGCATGCCTGTTCACTTCATCCTCCAGGTATCATCCATATTGCAAGCAGAACAAAATTCTCGTGCATGCGGAAGCGCAAAGATGGGCCTTTGATGAGAATAACCGTGTACTCCATCCGTCTAGGTGAGCGCAACCTAGGTGGCTGTAGATTGGATGAGAAAGAGCACCGGGACGAGCAAAACTTCCAACCACGACACTGTTACAATTGGAAGCAAAATCAACAATTAATACGTAGTTATAAGAATGCCTTTTTAGCTCTCCAAGCAGGCCCAATCAACGCCCTACCGCGATGCATGCAGTGGTCGTTCTGGTGCATCAAGGACGGCATGCAGATCGTTCCACACTTGAGAAGAGGAAAAATGGAAAGGTAGAACACGGCAACAGAGGAAGAGAACGCTGGCAAACGAGGCTGGGAGGGGATCGAGCAGGAAGTTAATGTTCCACGCTAAAGGTTTTGGGAAAACCTGATTTTCATAAGGTGACTTACTCACCTAGATGGAGGGAGTATTCCTTAACCAGAGAATGTTGTGTCTCCCACGCATGCGCCAATATCCATCTGAACCAGCTATGACACATTTTTTTATCTGTTTGCATAGGTCCCACCTATGTGGAAGGATGGGCACGTACACGAATAGGTACGACTCCTCAGTCTACTCGCATAGCCTTTTCGTTTAGTCTACCTAGCCGTCTAATCAACTGCCTGCACGCCACTTCTCCCATTTACTTCTCCATCGGGAACCGATTTTCCTCGGCTTCTTCACCTCCCCTTAGTCTACATTTGCATCCAAACCCCACTGCATTCACATTGTTTTAACCTCTTTAAATAATCATCTACTACTTCAGTTAGAATAGCCATCTAATCCTAATTCTCCAAACCATAGCCCTCCGTTCTAGCAGTTCCAAATGGCAAAAGAGATCGAGATGCAGGTTTTTAGCGTCCAACATGTCCTCGTCGAAGGCTCGTTGAGCATAGTTTCCACCTTCACCGTCCACCCAAGGGTTGTTCGGAAGTGGATCAACAATGTATGCAACTCCCTCGAAAAGGTACAGATGAGGGTCATCGGTCTCGATGCAGAGTACACAGAGCATGCCACTGGGAGGATCCAACGCGCTGCCGTCCTTCAGCTGTGCCTCGAAAATGATGTTTTGGTGTACCACATCATACACACGCCCTCCATACCAGGTGAGCTTCACGATTTCTTGTCTCGGGAGGACATATACTTCTGTGGGGCATCCATCGAAGGGGACAAACAGAAGCTGGCGCCGTACAACCTTGATTTGAAAAGCATCGCTGACCTACAAACCAGAATCAAAATTCCTGTAGAAGATTGTGATAAACAGATACCATCCCTATTCGACGTAGCAAATTTTGTGCTCGGTATAAATCTTCAGAAGGGTGACGAGACACTGGCATTAAGGTCGTATGGATGGGAGAATTATCCCTTGATGTACGAGCAAATAAAATATGCTGCCCTTGATGCCCGTGTGAGTTTCGAGATAGCTGCAAGGTCCAAAGAGCTTGTTGCGAAGCCGTCTCCCATAGAAAATGAGAACAAGAAGAAGAAGAAGAAGAAGAAGAAGAAGAAGAAGAAGAAGAAGAAGAAGAAGAAGAAGAAGAAGAAGAAGAAGAAGAAAAGGCTGCACCAGTAGGAGGGCATTATGGATGGATGAACTATTTCCTCTCTTGTAAAAAAAATTATTCCCTCTCGGTGTATATTGATATATATGGACTATTTCGATGGTGTGCATGTGTTTGGAACAAAGTAGTAGCGTGGGTCAGCTTGACTATAAGGAACTATTTATCCGCATATATAGCTTTCTCTACTACTCCTTCCAGTGATCGGTATGCAATGCATGTGTCCGTAGACATGACAGCTTGTCCATGGAAGTTCAACTACGACGACCATCACATTTCATCCACTTCCACTTGCGATTCCCACAATGCCGCTCGAACCCATGACACCACGTCCCCTGACGTGCGCCGCACTGCCCCACTGCCTTTGTGTGCATGACATGTGGGCCACCTAAAATGTGGTGAGCATCAAGTTTCTACCACAACCACACGCGATTCCCACGACACCACACGTCCCCCGACCTACGGCTCGCCCCTCTTGGCCCCACTGCCCCTCTACCTTCGGGAGCATTACATGTGGACCAGTCACCTATCGGGTCCACATGTTATTGACTCAAAGGCAGGTGTAGTAAGGCACTGAAGCTCAGTCCCGAGGGCCCTGAGAGGGAAATGTAACTCCTGCACCAGGCCTTGTGGTGCTACCGCTGCACAAACTCGTGCCAAACTCGAGATTTGTTTCTTTAGTATACATGCACACAACGATTTAATGGACATTGTAATCTCAACATGTGATGGGGAGCTCTAAATTTGAATTTGAAACTTATAAAATGAAAAGATTCAAAACAAATAAACCGGGAGAGAGGGAGTATATCGTAGGATGTGTTCCATATGAAATAAGTCCCCTGCTTTGTCACCGCGAAGATGCGGTTATAAAGGAGCACAGTGTCTTCATACTCGTCCGGTGACAAATCGGCCGCAGACAGCATGGTCCGCCTTTGACCGCCATGTGCAAGGTTCGTGCTATCTTATTCAGTCTCACCGTGGTTCCATCGTACTAATTCATGTGGTGGCCCGTTGCATGGCTGATCCCAATGTTGGACAAAGGTTCTACGGGAACGGTGTAACCGTTGTAAATGTTGTGCAAATTGATGTTGGTACCCTCCCGTACATATGCAAGCCAATCTCCACTCGCACCAAGCCCAACCTGTGAAACAGTGGGCAGGGGGAGAATTCGGAAATGGACACGAAAGTAGTCTTTAGAATGCATTTACTACGTGATCAAACTCATCTTACCTGCTCATTGGAGGAAATCCGAGTGCCCCTCAATGTCAGCATCTCAAGGGGCATCAACTTGCAACTACGGCCACGCCGCGCTGGAGAGACCCCAAGGAAACATCCTCGTGCATTCCACGGAACATCAAGATGCATTTGTATGAGTAGTTTATCTTGTGAGAGAAAAGGATGAACGAGGGAAGGCCTGAGATAGAGATAGACACTACTACTACCAATGTGCTAGCCCGTGCGTACAATGGATCCAAAGTAGTAGAATAATACTTGTTCACGTGCTTGAAATATAAACACTCTAGTTTTGATATACATGTGTTAGCAGACATGACAGCTTGTCCATGGAAGTTGAACCGCGACGACCATCACGTTTGTTATTTCTACCACTGCCACACCCACACGCGATTCCCACTACGCCGCTCCAACCCACAGCACAACATCCCCCGACGTGGACATGGATCCTCTGACATGGCTATCACTGCCTTGCCCTGCCTTTCCTTCGCTGACAGGTGGGACCCACGCTTGGGGGCCCCATCGCTCCTCTGCCTTTGTGTGCATGACATGCGGGCCAGCTGAACTGCAGCGACCATCAACTTTCTACCACAGCCACACCCGATTGGACGCGGTTTGCCTGCTCCGCTGCTGTGCTCCGATCCGTACTCCCGCACCATCAAATTTTCATCCAGCGGCTGTGACACATTTCATCCCGGGCATCAACCCTCAGCTGGAGTACTTCTGTACTACAAGTAGTACCCGCTAGTGTGGCCATCTTCGCCTCGTAACGCCCCGACGCCCAGCTGTGGCACCCTCTCCACGACCACGCCACCACCGACCGGTTCATCTCGAACGAGTGAGTCGCGAACCACGCCACCACCATGAGAATGACATGTGGGCCAGCCGCATTTAAGGTCCGTGTGTCATTGACTCATAGGCCTGGCACTAAGCCACTGAAGTTCGGTCCTGTGGGCCCCAAGAGGGAAATGTAACTCCTGCGGCAGGCCTTGTGGTGCTCCCGCTGTAGGAGCTCATGCCAAACCCGGAATTTGTTTCTTACTACTACCAACTACTAGTGAGGTACACGTGCATTGCATGCATGAGATTCTGGTGGTTTGTGCATTATGCTTCTACATGTGGAGTCTTCTAGATTCTACATGTGGCAAAATCTGGTGGAATGTAGATCATATCCAATGGCAAGTAGTGCTCGGATTTGCCATCTTTGTACCGTCGGATTGGCTTCATCCAACGACCAACTTTCAAAGTTATTCACACACTATATAGGGGTATAGATATAGATGTTTGGTTTGCAGCCTAAGGTTGCCACGCCTAAGCTTAGGCGTGCCGCAATATCTTAGGCATGTGTTTGGTTCATTGCTACACTTGTGGCTTGCCACACTTTTCTAGCTACATGGTCCACATGTCATAGACTCAACTTCTTGCCAAATCTTTCCACACTTGTGGTGGCCATTTTGTTAGCCACATTTTTGTGGCAGACACAGGGGTTGTTTGGTTTTAGACCTAGCAATGCCACACTTTGGGGTTGTTTGGTTCTAGGCCTAGGAGTGCCACACTTTGCCATACAATGTTGCCAAACTTGCCTAAGGTGTGGCAAGTGTGGCTAACAATTTGAGCAACTCAACTAAGCCAAGTGTGGCAAGGTGTGGCTAGGAACCAAGATTGCCAAAGATTGCCACACCTTGCCACACTTTGCCACACTATCTTTGCCATATATTGCCACATGATTTTTGCCACACTTGCCACACTTGCCTTAGTTGAGTTGCTCAAATTGTTAGCCACACTTTGGTTTGCTTAAGGGAATCTTGCCACACTTTTTGTGTCTATGACATGTGGGGCTCACTGCTCATAAAAAAATCTTTGCCTTAGGTGTGTCTAGAACCAAACACCTACCTAACTTGGTCAAACTTGCCTAAGGTTAGGTGTGGCAAAGTGTGGCAAGGTGTGGCTAGGAACCAAACAACCACTAAGATTGCCAAAGATTGCCACATGTAGGGTTAGGCAAGTTTGACTAACTTAGGTGAGTGTTTGGTTCAAGCCACACCTTAGGCAAGCCACACTAAGGCCCCACATGACATACACACACAAAATGTGGCAATATTCCCTTAGGCTTGCCAACCTGTGGCTCTCATTTTGAAGAACTAACTTTGCCTAAGCTTAGTTGTGGCAAAGTTAGTCATGAATTAAGTTCAACCATGGAGTCTTCTAGATTCTACATGTGGCAGAATCTGGTGGAATGTAGATGATATCCAATGGCCAGTAGTGCTCGGATTTGCCATCTTTGTACCGTCGGATTGGCTTCATCCAACGACCAACTTTCAAAGTTTTTCACACACTATATAGGGGGTATAGATATAGATGTGCCAGCTCGTTGCAATGGATCCAAAGTATATCTATTTAGTGGAGTGCACTCTAAACACATTATCTATTTATTTTTCTCTAACCTTTCGTTGCCATACAACCAAGCCACATAAGCTTCATGGGTGCCCCCCACATCATATTATTCATACTATGTTGACTGAAAAAAGATAAATAGCCCAAAACAAGATCTTCCCGTTTTTTGTTCCTACGATGTTGTGTCGTGCACGTACCTACTAGTTGTATAGTGGCAGTACTAGTTGTATAGTACAAACTTGGTACTAGTAGGAGTAGTACTAGTACGGAATGCTCCTACTCTATCAGCGAGCCCCATCTGACACCAAATTTCTTGGCCTCCTTGCTACAGCTAGATCTTCCCCTCGTTTCTGTTTTCCAACCTGGCGGCGGGTGGGGAGCGGTTTGCCAATAGTCGGTTTGCTCAATAGCGGTCCCACATGAAAGTGAAAATGCTAGGCAACACGCCTTCCCTAAGCTATGTGTCATGCCGTACGGGCCGTGGAGTACTCCCGATTCCCAGGCGTGTGGGGGTGCGACGCGAACGCGGCATGCCTTTTCCTTTTACTAGCAATGTGCCCGTGCCTTGCGACGGATCCAAAGTAGTAGAATAGTGGTACTTGTCAAACTTGAAAGAAATCACTCTTGTTTTGATATACTCCTAATATATTACTCCCTCCATTTCTAAATATTTGTATTTCTAGAGATTTCAAATGGACTATCACATACGGATTATAGACATATTTTGAAGTGTAGATTCAATCATTTTGCTCCGTATGTAGTCACTTATTGAAATCTCTAGAAAGACAAATATTTAGGAACGGAGGGAGTACTTTTCACTCAAAATATATTTCTCAGGCTGTTTTGATGAGGTGAAGGAGGAATGTGGTTGCTTTCAAGATAATAAGGGGTTTTCTGCAAATTGGAGCAGAGAAGTGGGCTATTGTTGCGAAAATGCCACAACTTACCTCATAGCCGTTAGATGCAGATCTAATGGTCAGAAACGACGGATGGCAGACACACCACCATCACCAACTGAGTCTTTTATAGGAGTATAGGAGTAGAGAAACATGTATAAATTGTAACATTTGGTTCTGCTCCTTGGCACGATCGATAGATAGAAATAACAATTGGAAATGCTAGGGAGGGGCTATTTCCGCCAGATAAGCAGGGTATGTAGTAGCTAGGTTGGCGCATCGTCGGTTTGGTCACATGCGGTCCGACATGTTCTAGTGTTTCTAGCAAGATGCCCGCGCATTGCACGAAGTTGATGGAAAAGATAAGCACAACTTACGAATTGACGGACGGAGTACTAGTTACGGTGATGCATATAATTAAGCAAAGGGATCGCACATGTTAGTATTGACTGGAACAAGAATGCAACAGGACAATAAGAATTAAGTCCTTGATGATGCGATCGCAGTGGTGGTTACAGAACGCAAGAAGAAAGATGCATCCATCAACATACGGCCTCCTCCTCCTCAACTTAGTGCGCCGGGCCACCGACCGATGGCTAAGGAGCGGCGGCTTTTGTGGCGAGGTCGAGGTGCTTCTCAGCAAAGGCATCCAAGGCTTCCACCCGGTTGAGGAAGGCCAACGTCGTAGCGTCCTCACTGGCCTTGTAGATACCTATGTACATGATTTGCTCGTACACGTGGATGTGTAGGTCGACGAATTCTTGCAGGGCGAGGCGCCTCGCGCCGAGTGTGACCTCTAGGTGGACATTCTTCGTGCCGTCGGCGGGCAGTCGCAGGGCCACCAGTGCTTGAAAGAGGTTCCGACCATGGAGGCCGATTAGGGTGGCAGGCAATGAGGAGCCCGGGCACGCGGGCTGGAGGAGTACATCGATGTCGTCCGCGAGCTTCTTGAGGATGGTGAACTTGTTGCTGGTGGCAACGATCATCAGGTCCAACTGAGAGTCATAGTTGGCATCGACGGCGGCCATCCACCAGCCGGTATCCAACATCGTCAAGAGACGATCCTCGGTGCCATGCCGCAGGCCGGTGTTGTGGACGATCTAGCACAACCGCTGGCCGCTCGCGCGCATCACCGCCATGGGTCTGGAGTGAGCTCTTTTGTGCTTAGTGTAGGTGCTTAGGCAAATGCTTAGGTGCGTATGATGTGGTAGAGGCATTGGAATGGAGGGGCGCCTTTATATGAGGGCAAACTGCATTGCATTCACATCGTGCAACCTCTTTTCCCGGTCCTCCTCCCATTACTTCCCTCATGCATTAATTGAAGGAGGATGCATTGGCTGTTCAACATTTCGGGAACCGCTACTCCCTCCCTCGTCTGCATTAAATCCGCATCGAGAACTGCGCCGATGGCTGTCAAATCGAATACTCCCTCCGTCACACAGGAGTAAGTCATCTTACGAAAACCAAATAGTCACAAAACACATAGGCGCGGTGCATTAACTCTCAGTTGTTTCTTATTTTTTGACATAAATAGAGGAACTAACCAATAAGAGATGTGGGACTTGTATGATTTTAATGACTTGAGACGCAATGATATTAATTACTACACTAGTGTCAAAAACCGTCTTACATTATGGGACGGAGGGAGTAGCAAATAAACATTAAGTTCTCTCGTTTTCCTCTCCACCTTGGTCACGGTGCACAATCTGAGATGACTTCCACTATGTAGGCCAAAAGCAGTGCCAAATCCACTTTGTTTTATTTGGCACCGATGCCCTCCATTTCCCAGCCGGTGCCATAAAAAACTTTTAGGGAACCGGAGCCAGTAGCTGCTCTGATGCCCAGACGGTGCCAAATGTAGAAAGCAATAAACAATTGGCTCATGGCCCACTGCAAAGAGCTAACTAGGCTAAGGAAACTCATGTGAATAGAGCATCTAGGTCCCATTTTTTGTCAGGCTACGAATGCAACATTGTGAGACCGGTGCCAAGTAAAATCTTCAGGGCATCGTTGCCCAGCCGGTAGTATTTTAATGCATTGGGCATCGACTACATAGTGGAAGGCCACCTAGATGGAGGGAGTATACTGTAGTACTATTTAAAAGTCGAGGGTGAGGCTTTTCCTGTGTGGTAGGTGAGGCAGTTCCGCCTAGTTGGTTCGACAGAGACGCGAGAAGATGAGGGAGTAGGCTGTTGCAAACGTAGGGCTGCGTGATTTGACAGCGAGTTACTGCTGGATAGGTGGGCCCTGTGATTTGACTTGCCATTATCATTTTAACTGCGGCGCTACGACTGGCATGAGTCTCTCGATTCCTGACCACCTCCATATAGGTGCCTCTCCCAATGCTCCACCATGTAGAGGCTGGCTCTTGCATGAGAGCCCACTTCTCCACTTTTTCCTTGCCTCTTTCCTCCACATATGCAAAAATGCCATGTAAAGCGGGCTTTATAGCCCACTATTGTACTTACTTGCTCCTACAGGTGCTAAGCTTGCCACATATGCATAAAGTCTGATGTGGCAAGTTAATTGAGAAGAGAGGGACTAGTTTGGTGACCCAAGGAAGAAATGGTGCTAAGCGCGTGTACCTAGGTGAAAAGACAAATTTGAGTCTATAGCTAATTAAATGAAGCAAACTTAGCAACAAAAAACTAATAGAGGTCACTCCTTGGCAAATGCAATAAATACTACTCCCTCTGTCCCATAATATAAGAATGTTTTTGGCACTACACTAGTGTCAATGACGTTCTTATGTTATGGGATGGAGGGAGTACGAAGAAAGAGATTGAGAGAAGTAAAAAAAATACACTTATAGCCAACCTTATAGCTAACCTTGTTGTAGTATGAGTGACTAAGTGATGACTATGTATGACATGCCAACATCAGATAGCCTAACGCACCGTTTTAAATCTCCAAGGGCGCGAGTGCGCGAGTGAAGCGACGGCCGTGGTAGGCGCGACCATGATACGGACTGCTGGCAGCCCTTGGATCTCAGATCAAACAATCGCATGCTAAGTTGCTGAAAATTTACAGAATAACCCTCAAGGATAGGATATTCACCCATAGGTCTAAAATCACGCCATGCAACCGTTCGATCTCAGATCCAAGGGCTCCCGGAAGCCCGTATCATGGGAGAATGGAAAGCCACTACCCTGCCGTTTGCACGCTGGCAGTTCGTTCCTACTCGTCCCAGCACGTCCTTTAATATTCGGCGGTTCGCTCCTAGTCATCCCATCCTTTCATATTACGGAGGTTCCACTAATCCTAACCCTCCTCCCAAATCCATGGCGTCCCAAATCTCCATGATCAGCGGTGAGTACAAGGTTAGAACCATCACCTGCAATGAGTTCGACGTCATCTACACCCGTTCTTCCGCGACGGTGAAAGGATGCCTTGCTCGCTTCAGACACATGTTTGAAAACTCAGATGATGAGTGGGTCGCTGGGCTAGATGTTGAGTACACCACAATCCTGAGAGGAGAGAAGGATCTAAAGGAGGAAGAGAGGAACAAGCCCGCCGTGATCCAGGTTTGCGTGCATGACTTATGCTTGGTCTACCACATATGCCATGCCGACGTTGAATGCCAGGATTTTAAGAACTTCCTCAAGAGAGACCTAGTCAAATTCATTACTGTAGACTTTACGAATGAAAAAAGAGTCCTAGGTCAGATAGGCCTCATTGTAGGCAACCCCTTCGACCTCCAGAAGAATCGGCTGCTGCCCTGTAGTGGTTAGCCTTCAATGCTGACCCTGGCAGGAGCCATGGTTCATCCTTCGTACGGTAAACTGGAGAAACCTCATTACATGTTTCATCATCATGCATGGCAGCGGAATGTACTAGATATAGACCACGTCCACTACGCTGCAATGGATGGCTACCTTTGTTTCAATATCTACAAGGGTTGGATGAAGAGCAAGAGCCAAGTGTGCGGTTCAAGCAAAGAAGTATTAGCCAAGAGGAAGAGGGACAAGGACGAAGTCGAGGACATGGACGAGGACTCTGAGTAAGGTGGCAGTGTCATTGCTCATGGTGGTTCTATTGCATAGTTTAATTTCAGGTGTGCTTAATTTAATTTGAGGTGTGTGTTGTGCTGAGCCCCCGGCAGAATTATGTTATGTTTCTTCTCGTTACTTTAACTCTTTAGTATGTACATACTAGTATTTCTTTAATAGAATTTAGCACCCCATTTAAGCACGTACTAGCTTTTTTAATAGTACTATATGCATAAATGGCGACGAGCACTCTCTATATGTACCACCTTTTTTTTTAATTTTAAGTTTTGCTCCATGGCGCAATCCATCAATACTACTACTGTACAAAAGTATACATTTTTTAAAAGGCTAGAGGGTGGGGCAGTCTAGCTTGGTCGGTTTCACGAGAGGCGAGGGCCTTTGTGATTTGACGGCTCATTACTGCCGTCAAATCGAATAGTACTGCGCCGCTCGCTACACGCCCGGCTGAACATGCGTCCTCGCCTCCATCAAACCCCTCCGTTAAACCCGCATGCAAACCGAGAATCCTACTCCGGCCACACGTCCGTTCATGAGCGGGCCGGAATTAAATGCAACACCGGCCGAGCTCCTCCCTTCCGCCCTCAGTTTAAACAAGGCCAGACGCCGGCCAAGCTCCTACCGTCCGCCCTCTATTTACACGAGGTCAGACAGACAGCGGGCAAGAATCGCACCCCTCCACCGCTCCCCCTCTCCTCCTTAACCATTTTCTCCACTCTTCCGATGGCTTCCGAGGAGCCGTTCTCCGGCATATTACCCGGCTGGGTGGCCCGCCGAGCCCTTCGGATACGGGCAAGGCCGCTCGATGCTTCACCAACCTCGCTTGGCCCGACGGAGCTAGTGGCCGCCCCAAGCTGGCGCATGGTTCAGCAACTCACCGCTCCAGTTCAGCTCAATGAGGAGTGGTGAGTTGCTCCACGCCGGCACGGCGGCGAGCACGCCAGTACGGGCGTCGTCGCTGTCGCGTCGTACCGCGCCACCAGTGTCTGCGGTGGCCGCGCCTCCCGTGTCTGTGGGTGCGCCTCCCGTGCCTGCGACATCACCATGCAGGCAGAGACAGACGCCGGGTGCGTGGAGAGCGACGAGTTGGTGGCCAGCTTCTCTGTGTCCGCCGCCATCATCGAGGAGAAATAGAACACGGGAGGCCGCCGCCACTTGGGACCCATGAAGGCCACCGCCGAGGCGACGACTGCACATTCAGGTGGTTTCTTTGCTGCTTCATCTCTTCCGACGACCTTCGTCGACCCCGCAAGTGTCTGACGGACATGTGGAAGACAAAGGGATCCGCGGGCGGCCATTTAGATTATGTACTCCCTCTCTAGCTGGTGGGAAATATTTGTTCTAGAATGGATAAATTCTATGTATCTATAACTAAAATAAGTCTAGATACATCGATTTCTAGGACAAGTATTTCTGGACGGAGGGAGTATTAATTATACCAAGAGAGCCGCATTGGCACCGCTTAGTTCATGTAAATATAATGAAATCCATCATGTTTATATGAAGATCCGTCTTTTTTTATACGAAATCCTTCATACTTATATGAAATCAGTCCGTGTTTGCACGAATTTCATCTGGTTGGTTAGAGTTGTGAAAATGTATGCCGCTGGCATTTGATGTCGTCCTCCACGGAAGGAAGCGGGAGGAAATTTGCCGACTGCCGTTGGAGATGCTCTTATGCTGGAAATAATAGAGTGACATCCAATCCATTTGAGTTAGTTGCGTGTATGATTGTCCCTCTATAAAAAGTTAATTGCATGTACAGTGTACACGTGACTTGCAGGGTGGCTACAACTTCGTACAGAAAATTAAAAAGAAACAAGTCCATCCTTAATCTTGTATTCTAAGTACTCTGTGGTTCCACTGTCAGTACAGTAGCGAAAGAAGTATGTATTAAATAAGTAATATATAATATAAAAATCTAAAGTTAAAGACATAATTCGAACTCATGTCATCCCGTTGCGAGCATCCGGCGCTAACCAGTGCAGCACATTTTTGTTGTAGACCATGCTGGAGATATATCTCCATGTCTACTCTTATACTCCAACCGTTCCTAAATATTTGTCTTTTTCAGATTTCAAATGGACTACGACATACGGATGTGTATGTAGATATATTTTAGAGTGTAGATTCACTCATTTTGCTCCGTATGTAGTCACTTGTTGAAATCTCTAAAAATACAAACACTAATAGAAAAAGGGGCAAATCTGAGACACATTAGTGCTGGTTTGATTTTGAGCCGGCACTAATGCGTCCATTAGTGCCGGTTCCAACGGCTAGCCGGCCGTTCACATTAGTACTGGTTCATGGCGAACCTTTAGCACCGGTTCGTGCCATGAACCGGTACTAAAGAGAGTGGTGGCAGGATGTTGTCAGTCTGGGGCCCGTCCAGCACCTTTAGTATCGGTTCGTGGCATGGACCGGTACTAAAGGTCGACGTACATAAACCCTTCATCCACCCGAGCCACTCTGTTCTTCCCCTTTCCCCTCACTTCCTCTGTTCTTCCCCTCTCTTCCTCGAGCTCCTCACAAATTTTGCCCAAAATTTGTCAAGATTTGAAGGCCCCCATCCATTCAAATGATCACAAAGGCTAGCAACCTTGTCCTTTCAACTCTCATTGCTAGATTAGCTCTTGCAATGCTTTGTATAGTGATTAATTTGGGAGGAGTTATATTTGCTAGTATTTGATTTATATGCAATTTGAGGTCAAAAATAACACTTAGTTTGCATATGTAGGTGTGGTTTACTTAGTGCCTTCTAAAATCTCCGTCGTAACCACCGTCGATCGCCCGCACCGTCCTGTCGCTGGCACCACCTTGTGGTGAGGCTCTTGTTCATGAATGTTTTACATTACCAAATTGATGTTTGTGTGATTTGGATATATAGTTACTCGTATAATTATCTTACCCGTACTTTGTTTGTCATACATAGTGCCATGGTTTTGATATCCATCCCTGTCGGCCCTCGTCCTTGTTATGATTCGGATATGGTATATTCTCTTATAAAACTAGTTGTTGCATTTTGTATTTATGACAAATTATGCCCATCAAGTTGACATAGATATTTTTATCTAGGAGGTATGTGAACCGGAAATTCCAACCGACCCTATTGTCGAGAGGTTAAATTTAGTTGAAAGAGAAAACGAGTATTTGAAAGAAAAATTGAAAAGAATTGAGGGGGAGAAGATGGAATTGGAGTTGCATGTTGCCGATGTGGTCGATGATCACAAGATCAAGATGGAGAAAATGAGGTTGAAGATTAGAAAGATTAGAAAATATGCCAATGATAGTGTGGCTTGGTATCATTATGATGTTGGATCAATTGTTACCTTAGTTGCAATCTTGATCGCATTTGTTGTTGCATTTGAATTCTTTAGCTAGAGAGTTATTTGTATGTTGCATTTAATTAAGTGCTGTATATGAACTTTATGTATGAACTTGTATTAATTTGGTCTATTCGGTGTTGTGTAATGAAGATGAGCCGACAATGGATGTATGATGACCGATGCTCTCTCGAGTTCATTAATGGCGTGCATACTTTTCTGCTTGCCGTTGAGGCAAACAAGCGGGCGGATGGTTTTATGCCTTGTCCATGTGCTGGCTATAAGAATGGTCACAGTTACTCTACGTCAAGAACCATTCACGTCCACCTATTTGAGTCCGGTTTCATGCCCCACTATAATGTTTGGACCAAGCACGGAGAAATAGGGGTTATGATGGAAGACAATGAAGAAGAAGAGGACGACGACGGCTATCCTGGCCATGGGTTCCCTGAATACGATGATACAACAATGGGGGAAGAAGCTGAGCCGGCAATGCGGGAAGAAGCTGAAGAAGAGGCATCAGATGAGCCCGCTGATGATCTAGGTCGGGCCATTGCCGATGCAAAGAGAAACTACGCAAGTGATCTGGAGAGGACGAAGTTGCAGCGCATGTTAGAGGATCACAAGAAATTGTTGTACTTAAATTGCGAAGCTGACAAAAAAAAGTTGGGCACCACACTTGAATTGCTGCAATGGAAGGCAGAGAATGGTGTATCTGACAAGGGATTTGGAAAGTTGCTGGTAATGATAAAGAATATGCTTCCAAAGGACAATGAATTGCCCGAGAGTACGTATGAAGCAAAGAAGGCTGTCTGCCCTCTAGGGTTAGAGGTGCAGAAGATACATGCATGCCCTAAGGACTGCATCCTCTACCACGGTGAGTACGAGGATTTGAACGCTTGCCCAGTATGTGGTGCATTGTGTTATAAGATCAGTCGCGATGACCCTGGTGATGTCGAGGGCAAGTGCCCCAGGAAGAAGATTCCTGCCAAGGTGATGTGGTATGCTCCTATAATACCACGGTTGAAACGTTTGTTCCAAAACAAAGAGCATGTGAAGGCGATGCAGTGGCATGCAGAAGACCGTAAGAAAGACGGAAAGTTGAGAGTACCCGCTGACGGTTCGCAGTGGAGAAAAATTGAGAGAAAGTACTGGGAGGAGTTTGCAGGTGACCCAAGGAACGTATGGTTTGGTCTAAGCGCAGATGGCATTAATCCTTTTGGGGAGCAGAGCAGCAACCATAGCACGTGGCATGTGACTCTATGTTTGAATAACCTTCCTCCTTGGTTGTGCATGAAGCGGAAGTTCATTATGATGCCAGTGCTCATCCAAGGCCCTAAGAAACCCGGCAATGACATTGATTTGTACCTAAGGCCATTAGTTGAAGAACTATTATAGTTGTGGAATGGAACAGGTGTACGTGCGTGGGATGAGCACGGACAGGAAGAATTTGACCTAAAGGCTTTGCTATTCATGACCATCAATGATTGGGCTGCTCTCAGTAACCTTTAAGGACAGACAAACAAGGGATACCGCGGATGCACGCACTGTTTGGATGATACCGACAATATATATTTGGATAGTTGTAGGAAGAATGTGTACCTGGGACATCGTTGATTTCTTCCGACAAGGCATCCCGTAAGAAAGAAAGGCAAGCATTTCAAAGGTGAGGCGGATCACCGGACGAAGCCTCGCCACCGTACTGGTGCTGATGTACATGATATGGTCAAGGATTTGAAGGTAATCTTTGGAAAGGGTCCTGGCGGACAACCTGTTCCGAAGGATGCTGACGGACGCGCACCCATGTGGAAGAAGAAATCTATATTTTGGGACCAGCCATATTGGAAAGACCTAGAGGTCCGCTCCGCAATCGACGTGATGCACGTGACGAAGAATCTTTGCGTGACCCTGCTTGGCTTTTTGGGCGTGTATGGGAAGAAAAAAGATACACCAGAGGTATGGGAGGACCAGCAACTTATGCACGGAAAAGACGGCATACATCAGGGTCAGGCCAGCTACGCTCTTACCAAAGAAGAGAAGGAAATCTTCTTTGAATGCCTGCTCAGCATGAAGGTACCGTCTGGCTTCTCGTCGAATATAAAGGGAATAATAAATATGGCAGAGAAAAAGTTCCAGAACCTAAAGTCTCATGACTGCCACGTGATTATGACGCAACTCCTTCCGGTTGCATTGAGGGGGCTTCTACCGGAAAATGTTCGATTAGCCATTGTGAAGCTATGTGCATTCCTCAATGCAATCTCTCAGAAGGTAATCGATCCAGAAATCATACCAAGGTTACAGAATGATTTGGTGCAATGTCTTTTCAGTTTCGAGTTGGTGTTCCCACCATCCTTCTTCAACATCATGACGCACGTCCTAGTTCACCTTTGCGAAGAGATTAACGTTTTGGGTCCTGTATTTCTACACAATATGTTCCCCTTTGAGAGGTTCATGGGAGTCTTGAAGAAATATGTTCATAACCAAGCTAGGCCAGAAGGAAGCATCTCGAAGGGCCATGAAAATGAGGAGGTCATTGAGTTTTGTATTGACTATATTCCTGACCTTAAGCCGATTGGTGTTCCTGAATCGCGGCATAAGGGCAGACTGGATGGAAAAGGCACGCTAGGAGGGCATCAAATAATATGTATGGACGGGCATTCTCTCACTGAAGCACACTACACAGTTCTACATAATTCCACCTTGGTGGCTCCGTATATGGAGGAACACAAGAATTTTCTACACTCCAAACACCCGGAGAAGTCTGACGACTGGATTACACGCGAACAAACGAGGACTTTTGCCGGTTGGTTGCAGAAACGTGCCCTGAATGGTGGCGATATTCAAAATGACCTGTACTCGCTATCCCAGTTACCATCTTCGAATATAATGACTTTCAAAGGGTACTAGATAAATGGGAATACATTTTATACGATCGCCCAAGATAAGAAGAGCACCAACCAAAACAGTGGTGTCCGCTTTGATGCAATAACCAACACGGGAAAGGAAACATATTATGGTTACATAGAGGACATATGGGAACTTAACTATGGAGGTGATTTGAAGGTCCCTTTGTTTCGGTGCAAATGGGTCAATATGACACGAGGCGGGGTAACGGAAGACCCCCAGTACGGAATGACAACAGTGGATCTCAACAATCTTGCGTATGCAGACGAACCATTCGTCCTAGCCAATGATGTGGCGCAGGTTTTTTATGTGAAAGACATGTCTACTAGGCCGAGAAAAAGAAAAGATAAGGAAGCGAATGGATCATACAACGAGCCAAAGCGCCACATAGTTCTTTCAGGAAAAAGAAACATCGTGGGAGTGGATGACAAGACAGACATGTCAGAAGATTATGAAAAGTTTGATGAAATTGCTCCATTCACAGTGAATATTGACCCGAGCATCCAGTTAAATGATGAAGATTTTCCATGGCTACGGCGCAAAGGGACACACGCGAAGAAAAAGTTTCACACCCAAAGATCTGGGATGTGATCGGCTTCACTATCATCACTTTCTTCTGTGTTTCACACCCAGGAGGGAATCTCTGAAATAGTTAGGGTAGTTATGTGTTTTGGCATTTGAAACGCGAAGAATATTTATGTGCAAACAAATTCTTTTCATGCATTTACTGATTTTTTTCCAACTAAATGACCCTGAAATTGAAAAGCATTTCAAATGAACTCAGAAAAGGTTGAAAGTTGGCATGGTATCATAATTTCATCCAAATAGCATGTGCAAAAAAGTAGAGAGGGTTACGGCAAAAACCGGATGCACTTCGTGTACAAAATGGACAATCTCTTTCAAAGTATCAGGGTTTCTGACGAAAACTCATCTGTTACAAAGGCATTTCATTGTTTAAATAACCTAAGCATTACCAAATTGAATATAATGATAAAACACACTAATATTAAACATAAGAAAAAAGAATCAATGAAAAATCTTTTTTCAAAGTTAAGTTATTCACAAACTAGTGATTCACACAAATTTCAAATAACTCAAAATTTAAACTATTCAAATTTGAAAACTACCAGCACTAACAGAAAGTTTGTAATTTTTTGTACCTAAAGCAAAAATATTCACAAAGAAACTCTAAATACAGCAAAAAACAACTCAAAAATAAATAAAACAAAAATAAATTAAGCAAAAAAATTAAGAAAAATAAAAAAGCCTGCCTACTAGGCCAAAGCGGCCTGCATACGACTAGAAACCCAACCTTTCGTTGGGCCAGGATGCAGGCCCGCAAAGGCCCAGTAGGCCCACAGGGCAGGAGAGAACAGGTAGGCCCGGTAGGCCTGCTTAGGAGAGGAGCTCGAGAGAGCTACCGCACTGGGGCCTATAAACCAGTGCGGTAGCCCCTCGGCTAGCGAGGTGGGACTAAACTTGCACACCGCCTGGAGCCAGCGCACCCTGTTTAGTACCGGGTCATGGCTCCAACCGGTACTAAAGGGGGGCCTTTAGTACCGGTTGTAGCCACCACCTGGTACTAAAGGGGGGGGGGGGGGCGCTTCCCGCCGTTTGGCCTGGCCAAAACAGACCTTTAGTACCGGTTGGTGGATCCAACCGGTACTAAAGGTCCATCCTATATATACAACAGTTGGAAAAAATTCACTTCTCCTCTCTATTTCTTTCCTCCGTCGCGCCGCCCTACCCCGATGGACGCCGTCCCCGTCGATGTCGCCGCCCCCGCCCCTCGTCGCCGACCCCGGCCATCCCCGCCCCTCGTCGCCGCCCCCGTCGACGTCGCCGCCCCGGCCATCCCCGTCCCCATCGTCCCCATCGTCCCTGTCGCCGCGCCCCGGCCGCTCGGCCCGTCGCCGCGCCCCGCCCCGTCGTCGCCGCCCCGCCCCGTCGTCGCTGCCCCGTTGTCGCCGCCCCGCCCCGTCGTTGCCTCGTCCCGTCGCCCCGCCATGTCCACACACACACACACACACACACGCACACACACTACACACACATTAGTTTGTTTTTATAAATTTTTCTGTTTTATAGTTACAGAAATGTTAGAAATTATTTTGTTTAGTTATAGAAATATTAGAAATGTTAGTTATATAGAAATGTTATAAATTTTTCTATTTTTTAGTTATAGAAATATTTATAGAAATGTTAGCAATTTTTTTGTTTTTTAGTTATATAAATATTAGAATTGTTATAGAAATGTTGTTATATAATCAGGAAATTTTAGAATTAGTTTTAGTTAGATGAATTAGATTAATATCAAATTTTTAGAATTTGCATATATATATATATATATATATATATATATATATATATATATATATATAGAATTTTAGCTATCACAATCCAATCATTTAAAAAATGTTACTTTTTGCGGGCATATAGTATTTGTTCTCGACGATATGCCCAGCCCGCATCCTCGCCGTCGACCCATTCGCGACGACGTCCTGCTTCAGAGGACCCATGTCCGGGACTGGGCTCCGCCGGGCTGGCACTGGGAGGTGCTACCTGGAGGGGCACGCCACTTGGTGAGGAACCCGGCCTCGGGTCCCGTCGTCGACCCTGATGTCCTTTGGTGGCATTCGCATGGGCCACATTCGGTGCAGAGGGAGCCGGCGCCGACGGAGGTGGTGCGTCGCCGTGTCAGGGAGGAGGACGAGCACATCCATCGCTACATGGCTGCTATGGACGTCAGGTTCTCCAATACTTGGCAGGTTCTTTGGGCAGATGACCGGAGATATGACCCTGTGACGGTTCCTTCTCTTTGGGTGTCCACCGCCCGTGCCCCAGGGACCACGAGTGGCCTAGATTCTTCTGTAGTACTCGATCTTTATTAGGTAGCTAGCCAGTGATGTATTCGATATTTCAGATGATGTATTCGAGATTATATATATTAAGATGATGATGTATTCGAGATTATATATTCGAGACTATGTATTCGAGATTCAGTTTTTCCTTATTGATTGCATCCATGCATTGTAATTTGAATACTAAATTGTTTTATATTTCTTCTGTATTAGTAAAGTAAAAGCTATGGCGGACAATACCAGCAGAGAGAGAGAAGAGGAATTGTTCGACATCATACGCAGCCCTCACAGGCTAGATGATCTGAATGAAGCAGATGATGGCTCCGAATATCTGAACAATACCGGAGAGGGTGATGAAAAGATATTCGATCTCGACGACCGAGCTGATGAAGTCATGAACTATGATTATGATTATGATGACACAGACAATGTTTGTGATGACACAGACAATGTTTGTGATGACACAGACAATGCTGATCTTCAAATAACAAAGACTACCGGTGAGGTATATTTATATAAGCATGCATCATGGTGATCATCACATGTTTTTTATTGAAGATATATTAACGAATCGATCTTTCTTCTTTCAACCCTCCGGATCGAGCAAATCTGCTTCTACAGACAGCAAGACAAAGCGAGGCCCGGGCAGATTGTTGAAGGATGGTGTAAAGTACCACATCGAATCCACCAAACTTAGTGGCGAACCCCTCACACCTAAGAACGTTGTGGACAAGTGGACTCGTCAATGTGGAGTTCTTGTGAAGGACAAACTCCCGCTCTCCATTCAAGAATGGAAAGAGCCAAAGACTAAACGTCCAGGTGTTACTTGGGTCGACGACAGAGCCAAAAAAGACCTTTTGAAATCTCTGATGGAACATTTCACCCTACCAGATCATTTCACTGAAGCAGATGTGGAGAAAGTCAAGGCCGCTGCTCTTAAGAAGATGGCAGTTGCATTCAACACCCACAAGAAAACTGTATGGGCCAACTACCTCGCTGCTGAAAGGAAGACTCCAGATTCCACGGGAACACTGGAGAAGCAAAGAGAACACTGGGACAATTTCATGACCTTCAAGGATTCAGAATTATCTAAGGAACGGTCGATGAAAAACAAGGCAAATGCCGCAAAAAAGACGCAGTTCCATAGGCTGGGTCCAGGTGGCTACGCGGTGGGATTGCCTAAGTGGGATAAGTATGAGCAAGAGATGGAGGATGCAGGGGTCACTCCGGTTACTAGGAACTGGCCCCCCCAGGTGCAGAACTTGGTTCTATGCGCATGGGGGGGCGTTGGACCCGAAGACATGCGAAGTTTCGCGGAAGGCAAATCTAAAAGGAGCTGAACAAAAGATAATTGACACAATAGAAGAAGCTCGAAGGGGGGGTGTTCACGCCCAACAGAGAGAACGACGAGCTTACGCGCGCCCTGGGAAATCCTGAACACCCGGGAAGAACACGAGGCAAGGGCGTTATTCCCTGGTATGAGGGCTTTTCAGAATGGAACGAGGACTACAGGACCCGTGCAAGAAGGAAGATGGAGGAGGAGAAGAAAAGGAAGCTGGAGGAGGAGCAGAGGAAGCTGGACGCAGAAAGCCTTCAAGGCCTAGAGGCAAGGCACGCGGACCTGGCACTCAAATTCCAGCAGCAGCAGCAGCAGATCGACTCACTTAGCCAGGAAAGGGGGTCTCAGCAGTGGCAGCAGCAAGCGGATGATCGTCCAGCATTGGATAGCACCGTCCCATCCATGCCGAGAAGCAGTGTTGGTTCTGCCCCGGGCGACACACTGCTCGGCACATACCCTGTGGATGACATCATAGAGAACACTAAGTGTGAGCTACACTCCAAAATGAAGAACATATCCATGAAGGTGGCGGACGACGTTGCTTTTACAATTACCCCCGAAGCAACCTACCATTGCATCTTGATTCCAGAGGGCTATGCTCGTGTCATGGTTGATGAAGTGGTGGACCCATATTCGGGGCTACAGCTTGACATTCCTGGAGGTGAAGACGAGCGCACACTGGGAGAGGCCATACATCGTATCATCCTATGGAGAAAGGATTGCATCATCTTTTGAAGTCCACCGACACTGCATCGTCTACCGACTCCTCCTCGAAGTTCGCCACCGAGTCAGCAGACTCCCGCTCCTCCAAGTCCACGAACGCATGAGCCGACTCCTCCTCGAAGTCCGCCACCTCCTCCAAGTCCCCGAACGCGTGAGCTGACTCCTCCGGTTTCAAGTCCGGCACAACGTCATGCCACTTCTCCGGTTTCAAGTCCGGCACCGTGTCAGGCCACACCTCCTGCTTCAAGTCCGGCACATCGTCAGGCCACTTCTCCTGGTCCAACTAAGCCACGTTAGCCGTCTCCGCCGTCTCAGCAATCGCAGAAGAGACATGCCGCAGCTATGGTGTGTAGCGGTACGAGTCGAGGTAGTTCAGGAAGTACAGGCGGAGACAAGCGATATAAATATGGTCCAAGCCTCGCTCCTCTTCCTCAGAGGCCTTACGACATGACTAAGGAGCAAAATACAGCCATAGTGCAGGCCCAAGTGGACGCCCATTTTGCACCGAAACCGGCACCGCCGCCAAAGGAGAAAGTGCCTGAGAAAACAATTGACCACTTCATTCATATGGCTAGAGAACCATCTCCCAAGCCTGTTGACTCGGACTATGAGCGCCAAATCAGGAAACTACATCGAGAATGGCTTAAGAAGGAAGTGAGCTCGAGCTCGAGCCAACAAGCAGCGGGCAAAAACTGCGGGAAAACCGTTCCCCAGCTGGGACAACAGGCGGCACAATCTATCCCCCCGCTTGTTGTGCCAACAACACATGAGAGGAGGCCGCGCACCCAATATTATTGTGGGCAAACCATTAAAGTTCCCTATCTAGGCGATGTGGTAATAACGGAGGAGCATATAATGCAGGCTGAAATGCTCAAGATCTCTGTTGGACAACTCCTCGAAATTGAGCCCATGTCTCCGCTTAGAGAGGAGGAAATAAAACGGAAATATGTCCGGGGCCAACCTTTGGTCGAGCCAGACAAGGTCAAGAACCTCCCAACGAGAATGTATGAATTGCATCAATGGTACATGAACATTACCAAGATTTCCAATCGAGAGTCCCTCATGGTGAATGTCAAGAAGGAGCATTACTACTATGAGAAAGCTCTATGCATTGAGTATTCAGAACTATTTTAGTTATACAATCAAGACGCACTCGATAAATCTCTCGTCAGTTGCTATTGTTTGTAAGTGATTTCTTTCTGTAATTTTTGATCAATCATTACATGTAATTATCCTCACTATATATTCTTTTCTATGGTATTATATGCAGGATGAAGATGTATGAAATGAAAAAATCTGGACTGGCATTGGGTTCATTGACCCAAATACCATTAATGAGTACACATGGAATCTTGCAACTTCTCAAGCAAGTGTAGAGGAATGCATGCTAGAGTTCTTGAAGTGCCTCAATACCAATGAAGATATACTACTTCCTTACAACTTCAGGTGAGTTAATACAAATTCTGTTTTTGCTTACTAGCTAGCTAGATGTTAATAATTAAGTGTATACGGTTTACGATATATAGTTGATTAATTTTATGCACATGCCCGCTTAATTAAGACATGCAAACATGTGCACATGCAGTTTCCACTGGATCTTGTTAGTCATTAAAGTTGACAAAGCAATAGTTGAAGTACTTGACTCACTACTTAAAGAAGATAAAGACTACACCATCATGAAGGGGATAGTCAACAGGTAATTTCAATCATTATTAACTATATCTCGGCCTATTATTAGTTCGTCATTTCCTGATATGAACTATTTAATAACCCCTTTATTGATTTTCTTTGCCGGCGGGCAGGGCTTGGGCAAAGTTCATCAAGGTGACTCCAGGCAAATGGCCAAAAAAGTTGTTTTGGCATCGACCAAGGGTAAGTAATTAAGTAGTACTAGCTAGCTAGCCATCTCTTTAATTCTTGTTTCAATACCATTAATTAATTATCATGCTTGATTAATCATTATCTGATTCAATTCCATTCTCATAAAGGCCCTAAAGCAGGCGCCGGGGAATGATCTGTGTGCATTCTACGTTTGCAAGAACATTCACATGATGGCGTTGTAAGTGCATCTAGTGCCCCTTAGTGATTTTGGTGCATTGAAGACTTATAGGTTAAGGGACTAATGTGTTTACGAGTGTACACGGGTCTATAAGTCTATGAGGAGTTTGATATTTACAGAGAAAGTCGACCCCTAAAAATGAATATGTTCGACTGAAGATTTTGGTATTCCTGAAGACTTTCATGAAGACTGTGAAAGTGAAGAAATTGGTGTGTCCGTGAAGACTTGATATTCATGCGAGGAATATGAAGCTTGAAGACTTTCGTTTTCATAGTTTTGTTTTTGTCTTTCTTGAGTCATAGGAAACACCGTACTGTTAAAGGGGGTCGAGGAAATACTAAGGAAAAATTTCCATGTGATGCTCAACTCAAAATCCTACACCTACCAATCCCTTCGAGTGAAGCCATTGGAAATCTCATACAGTTCAGTCAATTTCTTCAGTGACAGAGACGAAGTTCTTCTGGTCACTGAGGAATTTGTTCCGACTGAGGAGTTAGGAATTCGCCAGTGCGGATTGCCTACACAGTGAGGAACATGATAGCCCTGAGGAATTTGAGAGTCAAATTTCCAACCGTTGCTGTGCTGCACGCCAGCTGTCCCAAATATCTTATCCACCTAACGGTCATATCATTGAAGGGCATTTATGTCTTATCATGTTGGGCTTCTCCCTAGGCTATAAATAGCTGCCCCCTTCAACCACTCTTTGGTTGGCTGCTCCGAGAGAAACTAACACTTGTCATTTGAGAGCAACCCATCCTCCGAGGACTTTGAGTGAAAATCATCGAGCGAGGAAAATCCAAACCCAAACACCCACAAACCCAAAGTGATTGAGCACCACTGAAGAGATTGATCCTGCGTGGATCCGACGCTTGTTACCTTTGAAGACTGTGCTTCTTCCAGACGGTTAGGCGTCATGGTCTAGATCATCCAAGAGGAATTGTGGATCGCCAAGTGACCGAAGTCTGTGAAGGTTTGGAAGTCGCCTGAAGACTTACCACGAGTGATTGGACGAGGTCTGTGTGACCTTAGTTCAAGGAGAATACGGTGAGGACTTGGTGTCCTGAGCTGCGTGCTGAGCGACTGGGTGTTCGGGACTGTGTGTCCTCGAGTTTAAATACTCAGCCGCTCCAACTAGACGTACAACTGAGACAACAGTTGGAACTGGTCTACCAAATCATTGTCTTCACCAACCCTACTAGTTCTATTTCCTCAACTCTTTCATTTCCTCATTACTGTGTTGAGTGTTTGTTCATATCTATGTTTGAAGACTTTGACTGAAGACTTTCTCAATTTCCTTAGTTCAATTTCTTCAGTCTGTTTGTCTTCATCTTGTGTTATCCTGTGTTTACGCTTTCTGTACTCTGTGATTGTCTTCATTTCATCATGATGACTATGTGTGTATTATGTTATGCTTACTTCTGAGTACTTATTCCGCTGCAAATAGTTCTTAGCTAAGGAATTTCCTCACCGGCAAATTCCTCAGTGAAGAATTCATAAAAATAGCCTATTCACCCCCCTCTAGTCGATATAACGCACTTTCAATTGGTATCAGAGCAAGATACTCCCTTGTTCTGTGTGATTTTGGTTTAACCGCCTGGAGTTTTAGTTATGTCGACCGCAGGTATGATCAAGGTCTCTGCTGGGTGTCCTACCTTCGATGGCACAGACTACCCCTACTGGAAGAATAAGATGCGAATGCATCTTGAAGCAATTGACAACGATCTCTGGTACGTTGTGGAAAATGGTGTTCCCTCAGTCACACCTTCCCTGAATGCTGCTGATGTGAAGAGATTCAAGCAACTCGATTCTCAAGCGAAGAATATCATATGTGGTCATCTGAGTAAAGGGCAGTATGGTAGAGTGAGTGCTTTGGAAACTGTTAAGCTTATCTGGGATAGGCTCTCCAAAGTAAACGAAGGAGCCTCAACTCAACATGACTCTCGTGTTGACGTTCTTCGCACTCTCTTCAACCGCTTCAAAAGACTCGATAATGAAAATGTTCAGCAAACCTTCGATCGCCTCACTAATATCTCAAATGAGCTTCAAGCGCTTGGTGCCACTGACATCACCGACCATGAGGTGGTGAAGAAATTGTTGAGATCACTCGATTCGTCATTTGACACTCTGGCACTGATGATTCAAGAGTGTGCTGATTACAAGTCACTAGATCCCGCTGATATCCTCGAGAGGCTAAATACTCATGAGTTCCAGCTTGCTGAAAAGAGAGATCTCTATGGTTCAAGCTATGGCAAACCACGTGCCCTGAAGGCCAAGGCAGTGTCTGAATCTGAATGTGAAGATTCTGGTAGTAGCCTTGGTGACCCTGAAGAATTGAGCCAGGAGCTAGCACTGCTCGTGAAGAAGTTCCAGAAATTCTCAAGACGTGGTCGCTTTGGAAAATCCTCAAGGAGCAGTGATTCCTCATCAAGTGACTATAAGAGAAGGCTATGCCACAAATGCAAGAAGCCTGGTCACTACATTCAAGATTGTCCTCAATGGGACAAGGAACTAAAGAAGAAGAAATACAAGGATTACAGTTCTGATGATGCCAAGAAGAAGAAGAAATCTTCAAAGTCTTCATCATCAAAATCCTCGAAGTCTTAATCCCACAAGAAGAGCAGCTCCAAGAAGGCTCGGGCATTCATTGGCAAGGAAATGGATTCTGAGGCTGAATCTGAGGATAATGAGGAAGAGGAGGCATCCGAGGAGTGTGAGTCATGTGTGGCAAGTCTAGCTCTTGCTACCGCATTTGTCAGCAAGTCTATCTTCAACTCTGAAGAAAATGGCAACACCAACAACGCTGATGAAGGCAATGATGACTACGCTCCCACCTATTGCTTCATGGCAAAGGCTGCTAAGGTAACTAAATACCCCTCCTCTGAATCAAGTGAGGATGAATCTGATGAAAATCTTAAGCCTAGCTACTCTAAACTTGCTAAGATTGCTGTGAAACAACAAAAGGCTATTGAAAAACTTCAAAACAGGCTAGACAAAAGTGATGATATGTTGGGTGATGAAATGGACCGCACTAAAGACTTAACTGAAAATCTTCAGAGACTTCAGTCTAAGTTTGACAACCTTCAAAGTCATCATAAAACCCTCTTAACTGATCATGAGAAGCTTTCTTATGAATTTCTTCAAAGAAAGCAAGATCTTGAGAAGCTAAAAGTGAGTTATGAAGATCTTCAGAAGGAGCGCGATTCATTACTTGCTCAACAAATCAGCGCTACTCAGGAAGAATTTGATCCTCCATGTTTAAAGTGCATTGAACGTGAATCTGCTAATTCTTCACCTGAATGTTCAAATGCTTCAAATGTTACAAATTCTTCACCTGCCTCTGCTATCACTAATTCCTCATCTGAGGACATTGCTAGTATCACTGACAATGCAGGGCTGAAGGAATTGTATATGACAGGCATGTACAAAAGCCTCAAACGGCATCAGACTCTTTGTGATGTGCTTAAAAAGCAGATCCTCAACAGGAACCCTAGGAAAGAGGGTATTGCTTTTGAGAGGAAACTCAATGCTAATGGAACATATTGGAAACTTGAGCAGTACCCCAAAACCTCATGGGTTGCTACAAAGGGACCTCCAGTTGATCCATCTAATTTATCTGGCTTTACATGTGAATCTCCTCATTCTTCTGATGAGTCATTTGACTCCAACTACAAACTTTTAAAAAATCAGAATGGTGAAGTATTTGCTAGATATGTTGGCACTAACTGCAGGAACGGTTCCCCTATGAAGAAAATCTAGGTTCCCAAAAGTTATGTTGAAAGTCTTCAGGTGAATGTCCTCATGACACCACCAGTGAAGAATAGGAACCCCAGATCAAACTCTTCATATGAACCAAATTCCTCACATGGATCAAATTCCTCAAAAGGATCAAAGTCCTCATATGAACATCGCCGTGCTAACAACTCTGTTTTGCAGGGTAGAGCTAAGGGCTATGAATATGTGCATTATTCTTCAAATCATTATGTTCATAAGTCCTCGAAGAATTTCTCTGCTTATTCATATGCTTACCCTAACTCCTCTTATGTGAAACGAAATGGTTTGGCATCTTTGCCACCTTTCTCATATGGTGCTCGCAGAGTGATGAATTCTTTGCCACCCCTCCAGATGTGGGTGGTGAAGAAAAAGAATTAATCTCTTATGCAGGGTCAGGTCTCTAGATGTGCTTTTACGTCTGAAGAATTTGCTGGGGGCCTGACAAAATGCCTGAAAGGACGCAGGCTAATCATGATGAAATGAACTTTCATTTCACACGTCCTCACATTGCTTATCTATGCTATTGCTTGATGAAATTGAACTGATGATACTGATATCATATTCTTCACTAATGAAGTATATGAGTTTGTAAGCCACACTAATTCATCTGCAAGATGATCAACCCAAAGCAAATGAGTGGGTCCTCGATAGTGGATGTACAAATCACATGACTGGTGACAAGAATCTATTGATGGATGCTCCCTTAACACCGTCACATCTGAAGCATATCATCTTCGCTGACAAAGGCAGAAGTCAGGTATTAGGTCTAGGTAAGGTTGCGATATCTAAGGTTCGACACATGGACAAAGTCATGCTTGTCGAGTCCTTAGGATACAACCTCATGTCTGTCTCAATGCTTTGTGATCTTGATATGGTTGTTGTCTTTGGCAAGTATCATTGTGTTGTGATCACGGAAGCTGACAATTCCAAAGTCTTTGAAGGCTTTAGGAGAGGAGACTTGTACATTGTTGATTTCTCTACAGGACCACAATGTGCCGTGTGCTTACTTGCAAAAGCTTCAGAAGGCTGGCTATGGCATCAACGACTTGGTCACGCAGGCATGAGGAATTTGCACACGCTCGCGAAGAAGAAGCATGTCATTGGCATTGAAAATGTAAAATTCCTCAAGGATCACTTGTGTGGTGCCTGTGAAGCTGGAAAAATGACCAAGGCCAAGCATCCAGCAAAGACTATCATGACTACTACTCGACCATTTGAATTTCTTCACATGGGTCTCTTCGGTCCTAATCATTATTCTGCTGTGACTAATGATGCATCTCTATATGGCTTTGTTATTGTTGATGATTATTCTCGTTACACATGGGTACACATTGTTACTTACAAACATGAAGTGCAGGAAGTCTTCAAAAGATTTTCCTCGAGGGCCTCAACCAACTTTGGTGTGAAGATCAAGCACATTAGGAGTGACAATGGAACCGAGTTCAAGAATTCCGGTCTTAATGACTATCTTGATGAACTTGGTATTACTTATGAGCTATCTGCTCCTTATACTCCTCAGCAAAATGGCGTCGTGGAGCGCAAGAACAGAACTCTTGTTGAGATGGCTCGCACTATGCTTGATGAATACAAAACGCCTCATCGTTTTTGGATTGATGCAATTGATACCGCGTGCCACATCATCAACAGAGTATATCTTCACAAATTCTTCAAGAAGACTGCCTATGAACTCCTCACTGACAAGAAACCCAATGTGAGTTATTTCAAAGTCTTCGGTGCTAAATGTTGGATTAGAGATCCTCATTACAATGCTAAATTTGCACCGAAAGCACATGAAGGTTTTATGCTTGGTTACGGAAAGGACTCGCACACCTACAGAGTCTTCAACATCGCTCTTCACAAGATTGTTGAAACTGTAGATGTGCGGTTCGATGAAACTAATGGCTCGCAAAGAGAGCACCTACCTTCTGTGATAGATGAACTAGCACCTGAAGATTCTATCAATTTCAAGGCTACTAAGGATGTCATTCCTACCGAAGAGTCTACTGAAGAATTCATTCCAGAACGCGAAGATCGTCGAGCTAATGTACCTGAGGAAAATACTGAAGAAAATGGTGCTGAAGAAAATGCCGATCAAATTCCTCGACGACAACCATCTCATCCTCGCGTTGCAAAAGAAGTGCAAATTGAAAAGATCATCGATGACATTGAAGCACCAGGTCCTCTCACACGCTCAAAAGCTTCACATTTATCTAACTTTTGTGGGCACTATGCTTTTGTCTCTATCATAGAGCCCACTAAGGTAGATGAAGCATTTCTGGAGCCTGAGTTGATTCAGGCCATGCAAGAAGAATTACATTAGTTCGAGCTCAACAATGTCTGGGAACTGGTCAAACGTCCAGATCCTCGCAAGCATAATATCATCGACACAAAGTGGATCTATCGCAACAAGCTAGATGAAAATGGCCTTATGGTGAGGAATAAAGCACGACTTGTAGCTCAAGGCTACACACAGGTTGAAGGAATTGATTTTGATGAAACTTTTGCACCTGTTGCTAGACTTGAGGCTATTCGCATATTACTTGCTTATGCTAACCATCATAATATCACTTTATATCAAATGGAGTTCATTCCTCAATGGTAAGCTTGAGGAAGAAGTATATGTTGCTCAACCCCCAGGTTTTGAAGATCCAAAGAATCCTGACAAAGTCTTCAGACTCAACAAGGCCCTCTATGGCCTCAAGCAGGCCCCTTGGGCGTGGTATGATACTTTGAAAGAATTCTTCGTGAAGAATGGCTTCACACCCGGTTCACTCGACCCTACTCTATTTACTAAATCTTATGATGGTGAACTGTTTGTGTGTCAAATATACGTTGATGATATTATCTTTGGCTGTACTGACCAACGTTATAGTGATGGATTTGCCTATATGATGAGTGAAGAATATCAAATGTCTATGATGGGAGAGTTGAAATTCTTCTTAGATCTTCAAATTCGTCAACAGCACAATGGCATATTCATATCTCAGGAGAAATACCTCAAGGATGTTCTGAGGAAATTCGGCATGCAAGATTGCAAAGGAGTCAAAATTCCTATGCCCACAAATGGCCATCTATGCACTGATGAAAATGGTATTGACTTCGATCACAAGGTATACCGCTCCATGATTGGTTCGTTATTGTACTTATGTGCATCTAGGCCAGATATAATGCTTAGTGTTTGCATGTGTGCCCGATTTCAAGCTACACCGAAGGAATTGCACCATAAGGCTGTGAAGCATATTCTTCGATATCTAGCTCACACACCAACACTAGGACTATGGTACCCCAAGGGCTCTACCTTTGATCTCATTGGATATTCTGACTCTGACTATGCTGGTGATCGTGTGGACCGCAAGTCAACATCTGGTACTTGTCATTTCCTCGGACGATCTTTGGTCTGTTGGTCCTCGAAGAAACAGAACTGCGTATCATTGTCTACTGCTGAAGCTGAGTATATTGCTGCTGGTTCCTGCTGTGCTCAATTGCTGTGGATGAAGCAAACTCTCAAGGACTACGGCATCAACATGAAGAATGTGCCTCTCTACTGTGACAATGAGAGTGCCATCAAGATTGCTCACAACCCAGTTCAGCACTCGAAGACAAAGCACATTCAGATTCGTCATCATTTTCTTCGTGATCATGTGTTGAAGGGCGACACTGCTATTGAACATGTGAAGACTGAAGAACAGCTAGCCTATATCTTCACAAAGCCCTTGGATGAGAAGAGATTTAGCAAGTTGCGGTGTGAGCTAAATATCTTAGAGTCTTCGAGTGTTCTTTGAAAAGGACACACATCCTAACACTTATGCAAAATTGATGACTTAGATGTGCAACACATGAAGAAACATTTTTCTTCAATCAATGAAGAATAACACTCTAAGTGTGAAGAAATTAATGAAGAATTTGATTCTCAGAACCCTACGACAATTGTACGCGGTGTCTGAAATCATCATTCTTATACGGTGGGTCACGCCACCACCAAAGTTGAAAATCTTCAATTTGAGTTTCTCCTCGTTTTTCAAATTCTTCAGTTTTTCAAATTCTTCAACTTTGCAAAATCTTCACTATTTCCGTCATCTTTCTTCATTGGCTATATATATATATATATATATATATATATATATATATATATATATATATATATATATATATATATATATATATAGGTTTATGTCCTCTACAGCATTCACTTATAGCTAATTCTTCAAGTTGCATTTTCTGCTAAGTGAATGTGATCGGACCCTTCCCCCTCTATGCTATACTCAACCCAATCTATTCACAAATTCTTCATGTGCGTTCTATTTGAAACTCGTTCAAAATCTTCACTGTGTCCTGTCAGCTGAAGAAATTGCGAACGGAACTTTAAAACTAATCTTATCCAAATTTTCGGTTTTGCCGCTCAAACCGTCCCGTATCCCACGATAGACTTATCTATTCACCCACGATCTAACACGATCTCCACTTTACAGTACGTGGGTGACACATGTCAAGTGAATGAGAAGGGCCAGGGGCACGTTCGTCCTAAATCTTCGGGTGAAAGTTTTTCACTGCGACTATAAATACCCCCTCACCCTTCCTCACTTCCTTTACTCTGCTCGACCGCTCTCTCTCTCTCGCTCGAACTTCTCAAACCATAGCGCCGCTGCTACTCCATCATCGCTGGTGAGGAAGAGCTTCACTACCTCGACCTCATCGCCGTCGTACTCGCTCCGCCCGCGGAAATCTTCACTCCGCCGCCGCCGTAGCTGTCTTCCTCCGCCAAGTTAGGGCGTGGAAGATCTGAACTGACGAGCTTCAAATCTACTCTTCTCAGTTCGTCGTGTTTTTCAACCAGGGTAATTAAAACTTACTTTTACTGCCCTCTTTGATTCAAATTTTCACTACAAAATCTTCAAAGGTGTTTTATTCTTCAAATCCTCACACACAAAACACCTCACAAGTCATCTGTTCTTGATTCGTTTCCCTAAGCATCATTTTTCTTCAAGATTCCTCAATTGTGTGGATCGTCGATCTATACAACTCTGGAACCTAAGACAAAGTACGCTTAGTGAAATTCTTCAAGACTCATCTGGTCAAATTCCTCAAACTTGTTCATTTTGAAAACCTTCTAAGAATGCATATGACCTCTTCAAATTCCTCGCAACTATACTCTGTTCACAGGTACTCATGTCCACTGCTGAATCACTAGGTTCTCATCAACTTAACTCATTTGCAGTGTTCCTTGAAGAAAAGTTGCATACTTCTTTAGAGAATTCGATTGTTCAAATTCCTCATCTGAAGAATATGGCAGAAGGTAAGAAACCACAGAAAGGAGGAAAGAATCCTGAGGTCATGACTGCTTTTGAGATCCCTGATGACATTTATAAGGACTATTGCACACCTGATGAGGCCAAGTTCGGCAAAGAGAACAAAAATCAGCGCAAGGTGCGCATACAGAGGATTGAAAGGAGATGGGTAAGAGAATGGAGGGAGTACAGATATGTAACTCCAAAGTATATGAAGAAATTCCCTCTAAATACTTCATGCCCAAGAGCTCCATTGGCACCTGGTCAAGAAGCTGATCCCACCAGCCTCAAGCGTGGTGAGGATTTTCCTGAAGAATGGGCCAAGCGCCAAGACAAATTGGCTAGACAAGCCAAAGAAGCAGTGAGGAAATTTAGTGAAGACTCTGCTGCTGCTGCTGCTGCCACAAAGGCCTCTGACAAGCCTAGGAAATCTATGGCAAAGAAGCCCGCTCACAGGCCAAGTTCCTCAGCAATGCCCTCACGGCCAGAATCTTCAAAGCCCTCACGACCAATTTCTTCAAAGCCCTCACGGCCAATTCCTCACGCTGCTCCTTCTCCTCCAAAGTCCTCAGTTGCTCCAGCAAAGTCCTCAACACTTGTACATCTGGCCACATGCCAAAAGACTGCAGGCATCTCTATTGCCTCTGGTGTCTCAGCAAGTTCCTCAGCTGCACCAAATTCTTCATCAGGCCCCACTCTGCTGAAGACAAAGGCCACTACTAGACGAGGTCCTCGGCCAAGTCCGAAGAAGAAACAAGTTGCCTTCTATGTGCCATCTGACGATGAAGCTGATGATGATGAACTTGCAGAAATCATCAGAGACAGGCAAGAAAGGGCCGCTAGAGCCAAAGGCACAAATGTGCCACTACTTTTGGATCCAAAGGTGATCCTCGACTACATTGATCTCTGGCACAAGGACCCAAACACCCCTATGCCTGATTTTCATTTGACTCCTGGCCAAAGTCACGTGCTGACCCATTTCATCAATGAAGAAAAATGGAAATTTGAGAAGGCCCGGCAAATCAAGAAGGCTCAGTTCAGGAAAGAGAAGTTCCTGAGGAACAACGTTGTCAAAATGACACCTGATGAACTCCTCAAGATCCAGTCTGAGATCAAAACCCTCAGTGATAATTTCAATTCTTATTATGCTGATTGGCAAGGAGCCAAAGTCAGGTTCGTTAAACTGACTGAGAAGTTCACCAATGTTGCAGCCCCATCGCAACAAGAAATTCCTCAAGCAGAAGCCTCTGTTCAGCAAACTGAAGAACGTGCCAGCACCGCTGATGATTTTCAGCCTGCTGAAGAAAATACTAGTTCCAGGGCTGATGACTCCATTCCAGCCGCTGAAGAAACTGCCAGGGCATCCACTAGTGGTGCGCCTGAAGAATATGAAGAAGTCAGGCCAACTGCATCAGTTGCGCCTGAGGAAATACCAACAGATTCCTCAGCTCCTCCTACGCCTACCCCAACTCCTACCCTTCCATCCGCATCAGATGTGAGGAAGACCAAGGCTGCAGAGAAAGCTGCAGTGAAGAAAAGGAAAGCATCATCTGCTTCAGATTCTTCAGCTCCGAAGAAAATGAAGACTATGACCAGCTCACTTGAGAATCTAATTGATGCTGTTCCGATTTCCACCATGCCATCAAAGGAGCTTGTTCCTTATGGTGAAGAATATGTGATCCCTAGCGGATTTGATGAAGAAAATCATTCTGCTGCTTCGTCCGAGCAGATTGATGAAGAAATTGAAGTGGATGCGATCCCTTCAACACATGTTGCTTCCTCGCCCATGCCTCAGTTCACAGCTGAAGAGGCTGGCGTTGAAGAACTTGAAGATGAAGATGTGGACATTGGATGCACCACGCCTGTGATGAATGATGACTTTTGGGAAAGTCAGCATCCCAATTCTCCACACTTCACCCCACTACAGCAAATACCTCAGTCCCCTGCACCAACCGTTCAAATGGGCTCTGAAGAAATTCATCCCACCTCGTCTGTGCATGACGAAATTCCAGCCACTAGTGCTGAAGAAACTGCTACTGCTGATACCTTGAACATGCAGACTGCCACTGAAGAGGAACCAGAAATTCCTCAGCCTGAAGAACCAGAGATTGTGATTCCTGAGGTTGTGATGCAACTCACTGATACTCCTGTGCCCAAGCCAAATGATCCATTCTCAAAGAAGCAAAAATTCAAGGCTGCTGATTTCTTCAACGAGCATGTGTTGTTCACTAACTATAATCCCTATGATTCTGCTCGCATAAGGAAGAGGCGTTTCTGGACTGCTAGTCAAGCAAATTTCTATTCCTCTATGCTATTCGACAAAGACAAAGTCTTCGATCATGCACATATTCCTCACGTGGACATGGAATCTCTGCCGTGCTTCGAACCAGTTCTCAGTGTTCTTCACGATGCTGGATTACTGAATTTCTGCACTGACATCTGTGATTGGAATGAAGAACTCATTCTTCAATTTTTTGCAACGCTGCACATCACAGGAATTTCTAAAGATGTGAACACTTGGGTGCTGGACTGGATGTCAGAAAATACTCACTACAAGGCACCAGCAACTGAATTGCTTCGTGCCCTCCCACTCAGTCCTCCCCTTGATGGTGCTCGTTGCATCTACAATGAACCTGAGCTTACAGATCATTACATGCAAGTGCTGATGAAGCCTTTGAAGCCAGGGCAGGCCCCACGAACCAAATTCCTCGTCAAGGAATTACTGTATGTGCCACGGACTGTCTATCGCATTCTGACGAAGACAATGAGTCCTATCAAAGGCCATGAATCAAATGATGAAGAAGTCATTGGCATCATGAAGAATATGATTTTCAATATCATTCATGGCGTTCCCGTCAACTTCCATGATTTCTTCATGAGGACTCTGGCAAATATTGCTATGTCACCATTTGAGCTGAAGCCTTATGCGCCATGGATTATGAAATTCATCAGGACAAGGTCTTCACTCAACTACAAGGCTAATACTCTGAACCATGGTAGTTTCTTGCCTCCAATTGAAGTCCTCAAACGGACATTTTCCTGAGCTGATGACAAAGGCAAGGTAACTGCTGTGATAGATGAAGGCATTCGTCCATTGGATGGTCAATTTCGCAAGACTACATCCTACTCCACCAATGATGACTCTGCCACATATGATTCTGTCCCCAACACCTCTGCCAAGAAAATTCCTCAAGCCACAGCACCCAGGGTGATGACTGATCGTGAGTTACTCCTCAATCTTCATCAGAAAGTTGATCGCAATCATAAATGGGTCAAGCGTCAGTTTGGTTCCATTCTTTACAACATGACCTCAACCCACAATGCTGTGAAGAAAAACCTATACTACCTCAATGAAACCTTCAACCGTACCTGGGCTGTTCTATCTCATATCTACAGCGCCGAAGATCTGAAGAACATGAGTCTTAAGCAAGAATTTGACTAGTCTGCACCTCCACCGAAGAAATTCAAGAAGGTCAAGGTTCCTTCCTTGGTGGCCAGCACCTATTCTTCATTGCGCGACACTGATGAAAATGAATACTTGGACGACACTGTGGCAGGCCCTACTACGACAACCGACCCCGACAACGCTGGCGCTCCTCCATCAACTTGATATACTTCAGGGGCGTTAGTCCTTAGTTTCGATCCTTTTGGTCATTCGATGACAAAGGGAGAGAAATCTGAGTTAGTCTTCAAGTGGGTCTATTATATGGGCGTTTTTTGCTAAGTTACAACTCTCGCTCTTTTGAAACTTTTATTGGATCGAGTTGTAATCTTAAAACCGATGGTGCTCTGATAGTTTTGATGCACAGTGCTGTGATGCTTTTGATGCGTTATTCTGCATGCCTGTTCCTCGTTAATATTATTGTACGCATGCTGAATCTCTTCAGGCACCATATTTCATCATGCATTTCAAATTCTTTATATTATATGTCAAATGCATGTATGAATTACAATATATAGGGGGAGATCTCCATGATTCAACTCTTCACGTGTGCATTGCTTCAAAAGCAAATTCCTCACTATGCACATCTTCAGGGGGAGTTCTTCTATATCTTGCAATCAAATTCCTCAATATCAGTACTTACACTTCATATGTTTATCCCCGTTGAAAACTTAACCAATATTGTCATCAATCACCAAAAAGGGGGAGATTGTAAGTGCATCTAGTGCCCCTTAGTGATTTTGGTGCATTGAAGACTTATAGGTTAAGGGACTAATGTGTTTATGAGTGTACACAGGTCTATAAGTCTATGAGGAGTTTGATATTTACAGAGAAAGTCGACCCCTAAAAATGAATATGTTCGACTGAAGATTTTGGTATTCCTGAAGACTTTCATGAAGACTGTGAAAGTGAAGAAATTGGTGTGTCCGTGAAGACTTGATATTCATGCGAGGAATATGAAGCTTGAAGACTTTCGTTTTCATAATTTTGTTTTTCTATTTCTTGAGTCATAGGAAACACCGTACTGTTAAAGGGGGTCGAGGAAATACTAAGGAAAAATTTCCATGTGATGCTCAACTCAAAATCCTACACCTACCAATCCCTTTGAGTGAAGCCATTGGAAATCTCATACAATTCAGTCAATTTCTTCAGTGACAGAGACGAAGTTCTTCTGGTCGCTGAGGAATTTGTTCTGACCGAGGAGTTAGGAATTTGCCAGTGCGGATTGCCTACACAGTGAGGAACATGATAGCCATGAGGAATTTGAGAGTCAAATTTCCGACCGTTGCTGTGCTGCGCGCCAGTTGTCCCAAATATCTTATCCACCTAACGGTCATATCATTGAAGGGCATTTATGTCTTATCATGTCAGGCTGCTCCCTAGGCTATAAATAGCCGCCCCCTTCAACCACTACTGGTTGGCTGCTCCGAGAGAAACTGACACTTGTCATTTGAGAGCAACTCATCCTCCGAGGACTTTGAGTGAAAATCATCGAGTGAGGAAAATCCAAACCCAAACACCCACAAACCCAAAGTGATTGAGCATCATTGAAGAGATTGATCCTGCATGGATCCGATGCTTGTTACCTTTGAAGATTGTGCTTCTTCCAGACGGTTAGGCATCATGGTCTAGGGCGTCCAAGAGGAATTGTGGATCGCCGAGTGACCGAAGTCTGTGAAGGTTTGGAAGTCGCCTGAATACTTAGCACGAGTGATTGGATGAGGTCTGTGTGACCTTAGTTCAAGGAGAATACGCTGAGGTCTTGGTGTCATGAGCTACGTGCTTAGTGACTGGGTGTTCGGTACTGTGTGTCCTCGAGTTTAAATACTCAGCCGCTCCAACCAAACGTACAACTGAGATAGCAGTTGGAACTGGTCTACCAAATCATTGTCTTCACCAACCCTACTGGTTCTATTTCCTCAACTCTTTCATTTCCTCATTACTGTGTTGAGTGTTTGTTCATATCTGTGTTTGAAGACTTTGACTGAAGACTTTCTCAATTTCCTCAGTTCAATTTCTTCAGTCTGTTTGTCTTCATCTTGTGTTATCCTGTGTTTACGCTTTCTGTACTCTGTGATTGTCTTCATTTCATCATGATGACTATGTGTGTATTCTGTTATGCTTACTTCTGAGTACTTATTCCGCTGCAAATAGTTCTTCGCTAAGGAATTTCCTCACCGGCAAATTCCTTAGTGAAGAATTCATAAAAATCGGCCATTCACCCCCCCTCTAGTCGATATAACGCACTTTCAGGCGTCCGAAAGGAGCATATCTCAAAGACAGGACTGGGTACGTTGTCAGAACTCTATTCACACCATTATCGATATCTTGTAACACAACTAATACACATGCATATTGATCTCCTTCTTAACAGTTCAGAGAGGTGCGGGATAAGCTCCTACCAGCGGACCGCATACTAGCACTTCAAGAGGAAATAGTCGGATTTCTGCTCGACTAGGTCATAGATCCCAAAGGAGAATACTATTACCCGCTACCGCCCCCATGAACCACTTGTCATCGTGCATGCTCCGAAGGCACCAAGGCAACATGTAGGAGAAATTGTATATGTATATACATGTGTATGTGTGAATAGTTAATGGTGTTGGCTGTGAGACATTCGATGATATATTATATATATATATATATATATATATATATATATATATATATATATGCGGTTCTACGTACGAGAAAATCTATTTATATATATGCATAACGTGTACAATTTGTAGTATCGTGAAATACCAGCAAACAAAAAAGAATTAAATTGAAAATAAAGCCAAATTGAAAACACAAAATTAAAGCAAAAATTAAAAAAAAACACCCAAACATTTAGTACCGGTTGGTGTAACCAACCGGTACTAATGTCCTACACGCACCCGGGCCTGGCTCGTGCCATGTGGTGGCCCTTTAGCGCCGGTTCGTGACGAACCAGTATTAAAGGGGGGGACCTTTAGTCCCCACTCTTTAGTGCCAGTTTGCGAACCGGCACTAAAGGCTGTCACGAACCGGCACTAAAGGCCGGTTCTGCACTAGTGAAATACTCCCTCCGTCCGGAAATACTTGTCATCAAAATGGATAAAAGGAAATGTATCTAGACGTATTTTAGTTTTAGATACATCTCTTTTTATCCATTTTGATGACAAGTATTTTCGGACAGAGGGAGTATTTAGGAACAGAGGGAGTAGAAAACAGAGTTGGTGATGATGGTGTGAGTGCCATCCTGCAATATAGACCGTCGGATTTATATCTAACGGATAGGAAGGAAACTATGGCAATTTTGCAAAAATATACCCACACCCTTCTCTACGTTCGTAAATAAGGCCTTCCATCATTCATCCTTTTCTCTCACAAGATAAACTACTCATACAAGTGCATCTTGATGTTCCGTGCAATGCACGGGCATCTAGCTAGTTTCGTTTAAAATAGTTACTGCGATAATTGGGTCGAAGTGATATATTTTATGTCTGCCCCGAATGATTTCAGATTCACTGGTAGTAACAAAAAGGTTGCCTTGTTAATTAACAGAAAACAGGGTTAAAACTATCACATGAGGCCGGTAAAAACAAGGCACACTGGGTTCAGCGTCATCATCACTAGAGCTGTGCGTGCGCAAGAAGTCTACATATCGAGGGGGCTACTAAGCGAGGCACAGAGACACAATGTTTGAGAGAGAAACCAATTGACAGATTATGATCAGATCGAGTTGTCACCCTTTTGCTGTCATTGTTGGGGTGGGGGGAGGGGGGGGGGAGAGAAAGACGTATCGAGAGTGTGCGCGGTAGGCGCAGAGGCACAACTAGCGAGTGTGTGTGTATGTGTGTGTGTGTTTGAAAGAGGAGTAGATAGATTACTATCAAGATCGAGGTGCCGCCCTACTCCTTCGGTGTCGGGTAGTGTGTGTGTGTGTGTGTGTTTGTTTGAGAGAGAAGCCGGTCGATGGATTAGTATCAAGATCGAGGTGTCACCCCACTCCTTCGGTGTTGGCAAGTGTGTGTGTGTGTCTGTGTGTGTGTGTGGGGGGGGGGGCAGTGACACTCACATATCTCTACTCTTATAAAAACAGAGTTGGTGATGATGGTGTTCCTGCCATCCTGCAATATAGGCCATCCGATTTATATCCGACGGATATGAAGGAAACTATGGCAATTTTGCAAAAAGATACCCACACCCCTCTCTGCATTTGCAAATAAGGCATTCTCTCATTCATCCTTTTCTCCCACAAGATAAACTACTCATACAAATGCATCTTGATATTCCGTGCAACGCATGGGCATCTTGCTAGTAGGGAGAAGGAGTTTGTGTGACACATATCTAGCTATATTAAGGGATAGGTAGATAACATTTGTGCAAGGCATACTTAAAGCATCACGAAGATAAACAAACGTGTGCATGCAAGTGCCAGAAAAAAATGAAGCGAGAAACAATGTGCGCGCGCACATGTTTGTGTGTGTGTGTGTGTGTGTGTGTGTGTGTGTGTGTGTGTGTGTGTGTGTTTGTGTGTGTGTGAGAGAGAGAGCGAAATCTCAAAACAAAAGGTGCTCTGCTGGAATCCCATTGTATCTATTCATATGGTTCCGGAACTCGAGTTAACCTTAGGCATATGTTTGAGAGACATTATTATACTTTGAGACATTAGTGGCTGTGGGTGGGCGGAATTAAAGGGCTGGGCGTGTTAGATAGAGAGAGCATGTGTGTTTCTGTGTGAGAGACTTGTAGGATGGGGTAGAAATACGAATTCTAACCTTGACGGAGGGAGAGAAATACACAAAGTGCACGTGTGTGATTTCGGTGCCCACAGGGAAATGAGATATGTATGCGTGTGAGAGAGATTGCACAATTCATTCACGTATCACTATCTAGTGATCGTGGACGTGCATCGCTTGAACATAAATCAATAGCTACTTCGTATCTTGGCCAAAGGTACAATATCTATTCAACGCTATATATAAAGATTGGACACTCACATATCACATTTTTTTCTATTTAAATAAACCTTTTCAGTTGTGCATGCCAAAGTTACAGTGATGTTTCTTCAAACAACCAATGTAGCTATCATGTACATGCACCATTGTTACTCTTGAATTCAAATTCATTAGTCTTGGATGATTTAAGGTTCTATTATGAAGTAATAGATGTAATATTCATATATGAATTCAACGGGTACGCAATTTATGAAATGGAGGCTATGTAATCATATGAGGTAACACTTTTAAGTAGCGGACTACAATACCCATTTCTTTTTGTGCGCCTCTACACTAACACGTCAATGCATTATGTTTATAGTAAATAACTAATGGCACTAAATTATCTATTTACACAGGAAATACATAGGCTGAGCATTTGATCCCTTTTTTGTGAACGCGCCACTACACCCATACGATTGACCGCGCCCGTGTGAACGTCCAAGTTATCGGCGCATCATCCCAAGTTATTGTCTTTTTTTCTGGGGTGGACTTCACACCAGTTATTTACTGCTGACGCGTGCCCCGTGTACACAGTCTAGCATGACCTTCCCACTAGCACGGTCCAAAATTAGTTGAAACTGGATACGAATGATCCCGCGGGCGGCAAAATCTCCCGCCTCCTTCTAAAATTTCCGCTACCTTAGTCTTTAGCATGCGAATTCCCCTTTTGTCCTTGGTGCACGGAGACCAACAGTTACAATACCGCCCTCATCTACATAATAGGTCAGGGCTGCTTTGGTAACTCTTGGTTCCCCCCCACTACACGGCACCCCCATTTCCTCTCCCCCTCCCGTAAAAACAACTAATTCCACAGCACCGGAGCATCTTACATCACACCGTTCGTACTTCATCAGCCTTTCTCCCCTACCCTCTCGAAAAACCTAGACTGCGCATCCACCGGCGTACCAGAGCCCATTCACTGCCAGCGGCGTCCACCTCGCTGGATCTGCTTCTGCGGCCGCATCTACCCCTCCCACCTCCCCTAGAAACAAGTAGACTACTCATCCAATACTGTACCACAGCCCATTCAGTGCCGGCCTTGTCCACGGCGCCGGATCTGCTTCACTGATAGTCTCATCAACCGTCGCGCATCTGCAGCGGCTCATTAGTACTCCCCACTGGGGATGCTTCATCGACACCCCCCGGAGCTACCCCACCGACACCCCGTCGATGGACTTTGATCCTCTTCGCCGACACCTTCCTCAACACTACCGAAGCCGCTTCGCCGACACCATCATCAACCCTACCGAAGTAGCTTCGCCTATACCATTCTCAACCCTACCGGGGCCGTTTTGCCAACTCACAAGTCCACGACCTCAGATCTGCTTCCTCGCACCCTCATCCAACCTACCGGAGCAGCTTCTGACGCCCCGTCCACGGCCGCAGATCCACATCATCGACACCATCCTTAACCCAACCACTGGAGCAGCTTCTGACGCCCCGTCCATGGCCGCAGGTCCGCATCATCGACACCATCCTTAACCCAACCACCGGAGCAGCTTCACCTACGCCCTCGTCCACGGCCACAGATCTGCTTCGCCCACACCGTAGTCCACTCTACCGGAGCCGCTCCACAAACACCCTACTCGACGGTTCTAGATCTCCTTACCAGACCACACCCTTGACATTTCTAACCTGATTCCCACCGCCTGGCAAGATGCCAAGCACCCGCCATGGCCTAGGTACTTGTCACCTTTAAACCCGTCCAGCATCACCTGCACGATGTACTTCAAATATACTAACAGGTCGTTGTTACCTGTTATGCAGCTTGCAAAAACTATACGGATGATGTTTCTTCTGGATCTAACAGCTTGGCCAACCAAGATCCTGGACTGAGGCATTGCTATGATCTTGTAAGTGTGTCTCTCTCTCTCTTGTATTGTTCTGTGCTTGCCAGCGTGCTTTGCTAGGATTTTTTTACCAGTAATCCCTTTGTGCAGACAATGATTTCTACTACTGGCTGCTAAATTATATATGTAGATGTCATACATGATACTACCTCGTACCTCCATTCCTAAATATAAGTCTTTCTAGAGATTTCACTATAGGCTACATACGGAGCAAAAGGAGTAATCCACACTCGAAAATGCATCTATATACATCTGTATTTGGTCCATACTAGAATCTCTACAAAGACATATATTTATGAATAGAGGCAGTACATTACACAAAATCGTAGGTGGCATGTAGGAATTCCAGTGCACTACATTAGGCTCCCTTAGAGTGCCTGCTAGTCCAGCACATAGAGTCATGGCTAGTTTATGCTACGCACACAATCATTAATTGGTGGTTTAAATATGCGCAAGGGATATGCAATGTATTATCATGTAGAGATGTCTGGAATTAGCCGTGTCAACTTGCAGATGAAAAAGTACAAGATGTATGTGGCAATTTCTTGGAACATCGCAAAAAAGGAGAGGCAGCGGTGAGCCTATACTATGGGCTATGGTACGTCACTCCTCCATTGCAATCATCGTGACATGTTATTTGTTTGTCAGTTCTATTGGCCAAGTTTCTTAGGGATAGTTATTACGAGTTATCCTAAGAAAATAAGCATCTGTGAATATAAGCTCCATGCAATAAGCCAACCAGTTCTTTTCATTGCGTTTTCAACTTATCTTTGGTATGATCAGTGAAAAGTCTAGATTGACTTATATTTTTTCATTTTGCTGCCCATATGAAAATTAATTTGACTTGCAAACATCACAAATTGAACCGAGTGCAGTAATTAATATGATAGGAAAACATACCATCACTATGTGCTCAAAATGCAAATACAAAGATACCATCTACTTGGCACAATCTACTTTGGTTAATGTTTTCCATAGAGATCCCATTGCCTAATTTAAACGAAGAATGCATGACCCACATTTAAATGAAGACCAATTATTTATTGAAATTTGATGGTCCAAGTGGCTGGTTATTATCATATAGCAGCACCACCTGAAAGCATCATATAGCAGCAGCAGCAGTAGCTCATAGAAACTCATCATACAGCAGCACCAGTGTGCAATTCATCATATACCAGCAGTAGCTCATAGTAATTCATCATATTGCAGCAGCAGGAGAAGCTTATAGCAATTCATCATATAGCAGCAGCAGGAGCAGCTCATAGCAATTCATCATATAGCAGCAGCAGGAGCAGCTCATAGCAATTCATCATATAGCATCATTAGGAGTAGCTTATAGGAACTCATCATATAGCAGCAGCAGCAGCTCATAGCAATTCATCATATAGCAGCAGCAACAGCTCATAGCAATTCATCATATAGCAGCAGCAACAGCTCATAGCAATTCATCATATAGCAGCAACATCTCATAGCAATTCATCATATAGCAGCAGCAGGAGCAGCTCATAGCAATGCATCATATAGCAGTAGCAGAAGCAGCTCATAGCAATTCATCGTATAGTGGATTAGAATGAAAATTTGGCAAAAAATCAGAGGAAATCCTCACCTTGTTGGATGAGCTCATCCTTCAACAACACCTCTAGGCCACGTCCTGGGAGGAGGGGAGGGGGAATAAGGTGCCTTCCCCCGCAGTGTGGCATCAATCGTAGTTGTGCAGCGCCCGCAGGAGTAGTGCGTTGGACGAACTACAGTGGAGCAGCTGCTGGAGACCATGAGAATGAGGGGCGGCGCCAGAGGGAGGAGCATCCACAAAGATTTGCACCTACCCGCCGGCCATGTAGCCTAGCTGGACAGAGCATCGTTGAGGACCAGGCCAGATGGGACCAGTGGCAACGGCTCGCTGGAGGAACCCTAGTGCTGCAGGCAGGGGATCAAGGTAGAGGGAAAGGGGAGAGGTGATGCAAGCGGGCAGGGCAATGAACGCTTGCGTGTTTGTTTTTACTTGCGGGTCAGGTGTGACACGGGCGTCAGCAGTTGCATTTTGAGTGTAATATAGGCAGACAATAGTCATTTCACTATTCCTCTTCTCTTCAATTTTTAGTGAGGTCCTACCCGAAACACCCCCGTCCAAAGCGAAATTAGTTAAGCCCAAGCCCATAACTCAAAAATGGCTTCTTTACATTTATGGCTTATTTTGACAATAAGCCCCGAAAAGGCGGAATCGAACTAGCCCTTAACCTGCAATTCAATTGTGCATGCAATAATGAATCACTCCTGCCTGCTATAGTGTACATTTAGGCATCATCATACATTGCATAACCTAATACATGTGCATTCCATTGTAGAATCTGGAATATGCAATGTTTATGTTAGTTTTTATGTTGCACATGATATTTAAATGCCCCTTAAATCTGGTCAGTCAAGTGATGGTCTTTAAGCCTCCTTCTTTGCTTCTTTTCTTGATATGTAAGATTTGCTCACACATCTGTTCAATTGCTTTTTTGCATCAGCCAGCCATACTAGGACTGTTTGCTTTGATTACTTGTTGTTCTTGACCTAACACTCTCACAGAGCTTGTCAACGATTTAAACACTAAGGGCTGATGTAGTGGGGCCTTGTCTAACTCATAGGTGACATAAAGGTTTGGCTGTACACTAAAGTAGGCTCTCCAAGAGTACCTGGAGATCCAGTTCGAAGTTATGCCTAGTTTTTACATAGTGCAGACATAGTAAATGCTCATTTCATTGTGTGCAAGTGCAAGAGATGCAGCATGTTTCATTATGTGGTGTTGTTTTGTTATAGTCTCGTCTTTTTGTGTTCACAGACTAGAAAGTATGCATATTTATCTTCCAAGGAGACGAGTAACTAGTTTGTGTCACCTTGCAGAGGGGGTGCAATGAAGATAAGATTGAGGATTTCCATGTACAAGATGTTAGGAAGGAGACTTGCAAGAGAAGTAGGATCTGCGCTGAGCCTCTTCAACCTGTTAAGGTAAGTCACTGTATCCAACTCAACAGTTCAATTCCTTGTTTGTTTCAGGCATAGTTAATTTGCTCTTTTCAATTGCTTTATTTGTCCTCAGTTAATGAGATGCCCAAAGAATGATGCCTGATGTTGGGTACTTGTATAACTATTAGTTGACATAATTAAAGGCCTTACCATTTAATTACTCCGTCGAAGTGTGGCTGAAGCTTTGAAGTCTATTAATTAACTATTATTGCATGAGGCTCACAATCTAGTTTATAATAGGCCAATGATTTCATAGTTTTGCTTGTTGTAGTATGTTTGTATGAAACCTTCTGCTGGTCATTATGCTCCCTGAGACTTTAATTGAGCTACAGAATGGCCAACTGCTTGCTTACTTATAGGGACAATTGCATTTTTACCCCTAGTTGGTTCCTACCCACGGGTTTTGCCCTTACTTTTCGAGCTTGCTCAGTTTTTCCCTTACTTTTCGAGCTTGCTCAGTTTTGCCCTTACTTTTTCCATCAAGGTCCCTCAAATGCCCTTTGACCATTTGACCAAAACTTTGAAAATCCATAACTAATTCATATGAACTCAGAAAAATGCAAATAAGATATCAAAATGTTCAGATAAACATTACCTTTATGGGCATATCATTTGCATTTAGGACAAAAGCATCATTTAAACTACCCGAGGTAATTAATTTTTTTAACATTATTAAAACTAAATAGGTATAAACAATATATTTTTCGTGAATAAAAATTATATGCAAATGTAGGTGATGTTTTCTGAACATCCTCATACCTTATTTGCATTTTCCTGAGTTCGTATCAACTTGTTATGAAGTTTCCAAATAATGGTCAAAGTCATTAGAACATTCATAACAAGTTGATACAAACTTAGAAAAATGCAAATAAGTTATCTGGATGTTCAGAAAACATCACCTACATTTGCATGTAATTTTATTCATGAAAAAAAATATTGTTTATACCTATTTATTTTTAATAATGTTAATAACATTAATTACCTCGGGTAGTTTAAATTATGATTTTGTCCTGAATGCAAATGATATGCCCATAAAGGTAATGTTTATCTGAACATTTTGATATCTTAGTTGCATTTTTATGAGTTCATATGAATTAGTTATGAATTTTCAAAGTTTTGGTCAAACGGTCAAAGGGCATTCGAGGGACCTTGATGGAAAAAGTAAGGGCAAAACTGAGCAAGCTCGAAAAGTAAGGGCAAAACCCGTGGGTAGGAACCAACTAGGGGTAAAAATGCAATTGTCCCTTACTTATATGCAACGTGCTGTCTAAATTTGTACCTTGTCTGTGTTTTGGATTGGGCCCCAACATCATGCTCCTCTGGTGATCTAAGAGAGATTCATGTATGCAGGCTGCATAGGATACCTTTTTTATAATTTTTAAAATATCACCTGCTTATGCTTCATGACGTGTAACATTATTGTTAGTCCTGTTTTGCCATGTACTCCCTCCGTCCAAAAATAAGTGTCTTAACATTGTACTAGCTCTAGTACAAAGTTGTACTAACCTTGAGACACTTATTTTGGGACAGAGGGAGTACAAAATAGTCTGTCTTGCTCGCTTCACTGTTATAACTATATTTTTGCCCCAGTCATGTGTACTTACAGAAACATTTCAGGATGAAGTGACATCAACACAAAGATCTGCGAGCAGTGCGGCATGGCCGTTACCGAATGATTAAGGATTGGAATTGGAATGTGCTAATGTTCTCGAGCATCAACTAGAGGTGGCAAGACAATGTGTACATGATTCTCAACGTACAATCAACAAGTTGAGACTGGACATGCATGTATTAGATGCTGGAGTCAAAAAATGAAACAAGACACTGAGGTAACCATGAAGGAATTGGAGATTTTGCAGACTGAAATTTGTGCTATCTGAATCTGGCCAATCCTATTTTCTGAAGAGATTATAGTTCAAATGGAGTTAAGTTGATGCGTGTCCATGATGTATGAGCTGTATTTGCCCAGTGTATGTAATTTGCTATTTGTGTATGCATTATTAGCACCGGTGCTGAACCATAATGCCCAGTGGGCATAATCGGCTGTAATTTCTTTATTGTATAGTGTAGGATTATTCTACGTTTCTATGCCTTGGTCTGTTTGTTGTATAGTGTATGTTTTTAGAGGTGATAGTATAGAGTAGGATAATTCTTTGAATATGCTATATCATTCAAATGGGGGCCAACTTGCCCAAACATTGTAGTGACCATGGCCCTCCACAGGCCATCTACGGGACAGACGATCCATGGTCTTCTATGGGCTATCGGATCCATGGGCCTTCTATGGGCTGTCAGATCCATGGGACTTCAATGGGCCGTCCTATCAATGGGCCTTCTATATCCCGTAGGATCCGTGGGCCTTCTATGAGCCTTCAATGGGTCGTCGGATCAATGGGCCTTCTACGCCCTATAGGATCCAAGGGCCTTCTATGGGCCATCTCATCCATGGGCCTTGTACGGGCCGTATTATGGGTTGTAAACGGTCTAGAGTGCAAAACATACGTTTTATGGGCTGACCAGAATGGGCCGTTAATAGGCCGTATTTAATGATGCTATGAAAATGGCCCAACAGATTAACAGGCCACAAACGGGCCGACTGTATCCACGGGCTGAATTTCGCCCACAAGCAGAAAAGGCCAGTATTGGGCCCTAAGTAACCGAATGCTGGTAATGAGCCCAAGAATAAATGGGTCCTGAGAAGGCTGAAAGGTAGCACAGGCTGGAAATGACCCAATGGAATAATGGGCCGCTAATGGGTATAAAGCGGTACACTGTTCATTACGGGCCGGTTTCTCCACGGGCCGTTAATGGGCCAAGAGTTACAAAGGGACTCATATGGGCCGAAATACGTCATGGGCCATACATGGGCCGAAAGTTACAACGGGCTGGAATCATATTGGACGGCCCAAATGGCGCTACTGGGCCTAATACCTTTAGGCCGTAACGGGCCGTGAATTAGCGGGCGGTAAATGGGCTATATGCGAACATGCCGTTAACAGGCTTTCTGTGGGCCGCCCTGCCACCTTTTGACCAAGTCAAACGGGCCAGCCTTTTCACAGGAATGGGCCTCTGTTGGGCCACGTGTCGATGTATCATAGGCGCCTTGGGTCCAATGAGTGGATGACATCTGTCCCAACGGTGAGCCGACACGTGGTTCCTCCGTGCAATGATGATTTTACACGTGGAAAATCCCCATTGGACGGGGCAGTTAACGGGTTATCGGATCCAAAACCGGACCCGATAGCTTAACGGTGTTCCGTTATGGTGGATGCCACGTGTCGGTCACCCTTGACGAAAGCACAAAATCGTCATGGATGTACATGCATGACAAAAAACGCGACCTACTGTGACAAACATGTATCATCATGGAAGTGTATTTTTTTGTAGTGTTGAGCATATAACATAATATTAGTACCAAAAGTGTACTCCAAGATGATACTTAACTTATGCGCACAAATGAACAAAGCAGATTACAAGAGTTTACGTGAATAATATACAATACCTCAATAGGTGTGGAGCCAAACACCATCTTGAACCATCTAAAAGGATCACGAATTGCACCCAAGGTCTCCAGTTTAGGTGCAGAGACTACAGTTATTTGCAAAGGTACTATAACAGAATCAAGGAGCAACCTTTGAAGTGAAGGGGCATCTTATATGATGAGATCATGCCCAAAAAAACAAGTTCCCATGCTTACAAGGTGGGGCGACTTTATTTTGAGACAACGGATACGGAATTCCATTCCAAAAACAAGTAGCAAGTGCTGCAAGGCAGGGCAGCTGGAGTGGATGATGCTGTGCAGTGCGGCCTCCGATAGATCAACCACCACAAGTGCAAGTTTTTTTAGTAGTGGGAGTCGAAGCATTTGTACTAGATTGTCTGCTAGATGGCACCGGGCGAAGGTGGCTGTGTGGAGAGAGGAGGAAAACCACAAGATGGACATCAGTGGTGAGGGCACAGATACATCGGTTCGTGGTATGTTACATACATAGTCATGGTAGAACTCAAGCTGCTGGAGTTTATCTAATTGACGGGATGTCAGCCAGGCGGCCACCGTGCAGGGTATGTCCAGCAGGTAGCATGCCGAGATGCAGCTGCGTTGAATGGAGCCCTCGTGGGAGGAAATGATGGCTCCGGGGAGTTCAGAATCATCATCGACAGATAGCTGACGACAATCGAGATTAAGAGGCACAGTGCGCCACAGAGTGCGCCACCGAGATGCGAGGATTTGTGTGCGGCAGCCATCCTTGGTGGGGAGAAGGGAGATGATCTCCCCAAGGATGTCGTCCAGGAGACCGCTGATGCGGTCCGCCGGAGATTCTACTGGCTCCTCAAGTCCAGGGGACACTTCTGGCCGCACAGCCGGGTCCAAGATCTACATCCGTTGGCGGCGCTGGCCCGAGCCTCATCTATGTACATACCAATCTGAAAGAAAAAAAATGGCATAACGTGTAGGACATTCAAAATCAATTCTCAAGATCTGGAAGAAAAAAGGCACAGACATATATGTAGGACATTCAAAATCAATTCTCAAGATCTAGCCATGAATTATTAGCACACAAGCTAACCCTAGTCGGATTATTAGCAAAAATCATTTGTACAGAACAAACAATTAATCACTAACTCTATACGGATAACATTCAAACAATCAATACACTACGTGCATCTAACGGATCTAATTACTTTGATTTAATGGACTGAGAGAACATAACCATAGGATTTGTATTCCAGAAAAATTATAGAGGGTGGGGGGCTTAACCAGAGAAAACACATGATATGTTTGCCGCACAAATGGGTATATAGATGACTCACCGGTTTTCTGTCGGAGTCGCAGTCATTGCAGGAGTTGCTGTTGACCTCCAACTCCGACTGGGGGGGGGGCACGACGGCGCCGATGAAGTCAAGGTCGTGCTGCTGCCCGTGCGAGACCTCCTCGGTGGCGACGGAAACCTCTGTGCCCTACTTCATGCATTGCGCGGGTGCTTCACTAGCCCCGGCGTTGTCACTCCCTCCGATGGTGCGCTTCGGCGGCATGCTCATACAATCCAGTGTCCAGACATTGGTGACCACTGTGGACCGGGGGTGCGGCCGCCTATTATGGACGGCGGCTCGGACACACAATTAATACAGACCAGTGGGAGCAAGGTAGGCTGCGGTCAAAAGCTTTCTCGCCTCACGGTGAGCCTGCGCGGCAGAGTTCTGTCATTCCTACCATCATTTCACAGAGCTACTCGCACGCCTGCCCATTAATACGCACACATGCACGCACGCCTCCCGGCATGTCGTCGTGGCGGACTGCTCGCATGCATCCCATCAACTCACGCATGCTCGCACGGCACACGAGGCGTGTGGCAGCACGTATATTTTTTGGTTTATTTTCTGCTGCTTTACTGCTTAACTGAAGCATGGCACGATCTAACACACACGGTCCGAATAAATAATCCGTATGAGATATTGGTTGCTGGTTTTTAATAATATCCCATTTGTAAGAAGATTATATCAAAATGGGTCTCGTTGACGAAAAAAACACAATATTACAGTATACTGGTGTCCATATATGACACCACGATAAGTTTCATGAATTTGAACTAAGTTTTGGATTTACTGAATTTTAAAAATATGTATTCTTAATATTTTGAAATCTCTTGCACAAGGAAACATGCACCTAGAGACACATATGATTTTGCAACCCATTTTGGTGCACATGTAGCTCAAATTTGATTTTTGCACAGTAAATCCCTAGGAAATAAATCAATGTATAAAAACGGTCGAATGATGTCTTTTTTTTAAATAACACGACACTCCGCCTTTCGTCACATGTTCACTGCAGAAAAAGTTTGACATGCCTCAGAGTGGCTGTGGTGGTGTGGGATGTGTGTGTCTGTCTGTGTGGGGGGTGGGGGAGGGGTCCGATAGTACACTACGAGTCGTGAACCTTCGTGTGGGATTATTGATCATTTTGTGAGTCATATATGCCACATCAAAGTCGTGAATTGGTTATTTAAAGCATTACACGTCCCTTTCATACATAATATTCGGGCCACATGCATGCATTGGTGGTCCTCTCAGACACTCTTCCTCGTGCGGTGATTCATCTTTGCATGTGTGTGGTGTGGATCATGGTGGATTCCATATCAAAGTACGAGCACGTGTGTACACACTCCCGCCAGCTTGAAGTGAGGGGGCTACACGCATCGTGCTGTAGTGCGTTTCCGGTTTGTGAAGCATGTGCCACGTCAAAGTTGTGCATTGGGTATCAAACATCACATAACACATGGGTGCATGCACGCGGTGGATTTGTCCTATGACATCACTCGCGTGTCCCCTTCTCTGTGGGCCCACGAGGTCATCGTCGACTAGTTGAACGTACAACGAGAGAGAGGCTAATTTTACCAACAAGGATGGTTCTTTTTTTGGTTTGTGTTAGTATATGCACGCTATAGGAGTATGTACATGTCAAAGAGGGGGCAACATGAATACTCTATTTATATGCGTGTCATAACCTTGCTCCATGTGGGGACTTTTCGGTTCCCGAGGCAGGTTCCACCTTGAAGTTGCACATTATATTGGTATTCAAACATCACGCAATACCATGGAGGTGGTGGTTGCCCTATATATTGGAACTCACTCGCGTGTGGCGCTTCCATCCGTGGGCATGCGAGGTTGTCCTCCATCACTTTGACCCAATGAGAGAAAGGTTAATTTGATCATCGAGGAATGATTCTTTTTTGGTTTGTGCTATACAGTAGAAGTACATATATACCACGCGTCAAATGGGGGCGTACATATAGCACATGCCACACGTCATGAACCTCGCGCTCTCTTCGAGGACTTTTTGGTTTCCTATATACATGGTGCCACAGCAAAATTGTGCATTGCATATTCAAACATCACACAAACAACTCCTTGGTCCACATGCATGCAGACGGTGGTACGTAGTCCTATATAGGATGATCACTCGCGTGCGATGTATGCTTCACTTCTATGTTGGGCCCGCGAGTTCGTCGTCCATCACTTTGACCCAACAAGAGAGAGGTACGCATTTGACAAACAAGGAGGATTAATTCTTTTAGGGCTGTGTTACTAGGTCAATATATAGTACGTGTCGAGGAGGGTGACCAGCTTGGTCCATCACTTTCACCGACAGCGCAAGAGAGGTTAACTAATTTGACTTAGGAGGAGATTAATTTTTTGTTTTGTCTTGATATAGATCATGATGTGAGATTACATATATATAATAATGCATATGTACACATGAACCCATCCCGCTGGATCGAAGGGGGGAGCACACGACACATCATGAATGACCTCCTGCTCTGTGTGGGGACCTCTGCGATTTTCAACGCATGCACCACATCAATGTTGTGCATTGGGTCGGGTATTCAACACATATGCATGCACTCCATCAATATGTTTGGGACACACGCATGCAATAATGGTTGTCTTTGGACACACTCTCACTCGCTTGGTTATGGGCGGCAAGCCTATATATATTCATGGGCCCAGGTGGACGTTCAGCATTTCGACCAACGACGAGAAAGGTTACCAGGGTGGATATATTATTCTTCTTTGCTTCAAGTTACCGTATAGTAGGTCGACCCATTCCAAGCCTAATTAAGTTTGAGCGCATGCTACGCGTCGTGAACCCTCGCTCGGTGTGGGGATTTTATGATTCCAAAGCATGGTGCCACATCAAATTTGTGCATTGGGTGTTCAAACACCACACACACCACTTCCATATACATACTTGGGCCACATGCACATAGTGGGTTTGTCTTCATACAATACTCCCTCGCGAGGTTATCGGCGACAAGCTAGCCCATTTTGCGGGGCTGTGTGGACGTCGATCACTTTGACCAACAACGAGCGGGGAGAGGTTGTACGACCAAGTTGGATTCTGCTTGGTCCGTGTTACAGTACGTCTTGGTGAGATGCCCACTCCTCGATATGCGTGTGGGGGGTGGGGGGTGGGGGGGCTACTTCGCGCTACCTGCAACCTCCGTGGGGTCGGGGAAGTCCTGTTAATTTGCGAGGCACAAGTGCTACATCAAAAGTTATGAATGGTAGTTAAATATCACACACCACACCATTTTCATACATATAGTAGGGCCACCCGCATGTGGTTCGTATGTGGTATGACCCTTCTCGCGCCACAAGCACACATTTGTGGGTCGGCACACAGTCCACCTTTGTCGGGAAGCGAAAGGGGAAGTTTGACCACATATATATATATATATGATGGACTCCTATAGGTTTTGTGATATGGCAGGGTGAGATTTCAGACCTAGCTATTAGGGGGAATGCATTCATAGCTAGGATTCAGTTACCGCCGACACGAAGTGGGGTTTGTAGGGAGGTGGCTGACAAGCAATACTATGCTTTTGTGCGACATGTGCCACATCAAAGTTGTGCCTTTGGTATTCGAACATCAAACCACCGTTTTCATACATATATTTGGTCCACATGCAAGTGTGTTCGTGTTTTGACCCTCTCCCGCTTTATTCTTTTTGCCAAATTTATAAACAACACACAAGTTGGATGTAGAAACCATCTGCGATTGGGTATGCAACATGTGCTGTTCATTCAGACTACCCGTGTGCCACACCCGTGCCCTGCAGCCCTCACATCAGCAGAGTGGATTGGGCTCCACGAGGCTTGCCTCCCGGTCTCGAAAATATCTACTGCCTCATAATCTCAAAAATATCTACCACGTGGAAGGTTTTGATGTTTGATAGCACACGATTAGTTTGTGCAGACCATGTGCGATGTCTGTTACTCCCGCTTTGCTTCAGTCCCTTGATTCAAATTTTTAGTAGCCCCGGGCCCGGCATTTTACTCCCACCTCTGCATCCCTCGCAACCTCAAAAATATATGCTTGCCTTTGATCCAAATTTTCAGTAGCCCCGCCTTGTTACTCCCGTCTAGTAAAAATTTTAGTTGCCGTGGTCTTTCCTCAAACACCACCTTGCCCCCCTCCACACACACCACACACTCCCCAAACCTCCTCTCACACAGATACACACCACCCCTAAAACCATCCTCAACCTCTACCGCCACTATGCCCTGCAGTCCCTCACATCAAGACAGTAGATGTAGGTCGCCGCCATCGGCACCGCCTCTATCCTCAACCTCTGCATGTGTGCCAAGGAGCTCGAGGAGCCAATGGCCAAAAAGTGGTTTATCGCGGCCTCTTTGCCCCACGCCGGCGAGGTGTCCACCAAGGTGTCCCTGTCGTCCTCCGTGAGCTCCTTATCAATCCGTCGTCGCCGGTCCCCCGATCCGCCCGCCGCCGCGCCCCTACGCTGATTGAATGACTTCCCCGTCCTCCTCGGACCCGGCAACCGACAAGGTCCTACCTTGGGGTCTGGCAGCGGCGGTGGGGGACGTGGGTCACCGAGATTACAGACCGGGAGACCCACACCCGCTGGTGGCTTGGTAGCTTCCACACGGCCGAGCTCACGGCCATGGAGTACGACCACTGGCAGGTCCACTAGCACGGCGCGACGGTTAGGCTCAATTTACCCTTTGGCACACATTCGATCCACCTCGTTCTGATGGAGCCAGGGGTGGTGAGCTTGGCTATGGCATGGGAGGACCACGAGGCGTGGGAGCGCCTCGAGGCCGAGGCCGCCGACGAGGCCTACATGCAAGAGCTCCGCAGGCAGCACCCAGAGCTCATGGAGGCGGAGCGGGCGATCTTTGCCGGCACGGAGGGTGGCGAGGTTACGAGTTCGAAGGCGGCGAGGACGGTGCCACGAAGGGTGTCGAGGTGGGCGGCGAGTGAGGGAGTCCTGGATTAGGGGGTATCTGGACAGCCGGACTGTGTACAACGTCCGGACTATTCAAGCGTGAAGATACAAGACTCAAGACTTTGACCCGTGTCCGGATGGGACTTTCCTTGGCGTGGAAGGCAAGCTTGGCGATCCAGATATTATGTTTCCTTCCTTGTAACCGACTCCATATAAACCCTAGTCCTCTCCGGTGTCTATATAAACCGGAGAGGTTGGTCCTTAGAAGGCCGATCACAATTACAATCATACCATCATAGGCTAGCTCTTAGGGTTTAGCCTCTACGATCTCGTGGTAGATCTACTCTTGTACTACCCATATCATCAATATTAATCAAGCAGGAAGTAGGGTTTTACCTCCATCGAGAGGGCCCGAACCTGGGTAAACATCTGTGGCCCTTGCTTCCTGTTACCATCAGCCTTGACGCACAGATTGGGACCCCCTACCCGAGATCCGCCGGTTTTGACACCGACATTGGTGTTTTCATTGAGAGTTCCTCTATGTCGTCGCCGCAAGGCTCGATGGATCGTCTTGTCATCAAGGACGACATTACTTCGGAGGGAGCTCTGACTGTAGGCCAGACGCTCCGACTCCGCGGCTTTATCATGGCCGCCCCATCGGTGGTAGCACCGACGATGGCCTCTCAGGTCATCAGTCATAACCTTCGCGTCAGTTCGGAACTTGTCGAACAGATGGATCCGATGGAGCTCTCCTCCCTTGATGTACTCCTAGACCGCATCGCTGCTCTGGGAGTTGCTACGAACTATGACCGGATTGGGCTTAAACCCGACCGAAGGGACATCAGGTCCCCGCCGGTCACCTATGAGATTGTGATAGTGGAGGAACCAGACGCGGATTGTCCCTCAACTTTGAGGACGAATTATGTTCGGATCACCGAACTCCTTGAGCAGAAAACCTGCTCAAAGGAAAACATGACCCAGGTCCCGGACTTAGAATCGGGCATTGGGCCGAAGAAATTGGGCAGCACTCCGGATTCTGAGCTGTTAAGCTCGGGACCGTCCACGCCCTTGGGCGTTAGATTGGATCAAAATGCGTATTCTGCTAACAACACCTACCTGGACTTAAACTGTCTCTCCCGCATCAGGCAAGAGCCCCAGGAAACCGTACATCACTACTCGGCCAGATTCCTCTTTCCGCTTAACAAGGTCAAGGGCTGCCGCGAGGAGAACATGGTCTCACTCTTCTGCAAAAACTGCACGGACAAAGGACTCCTCAATGCTATAAACTGCCGCGACATAGCACGCTTCGCGGACTTGGAAATCATAGTACGGAAGTACTGTGCGATGGAGAGTGCGTGCAAAACCCAAACAGAATTTTGGGATAGTACTGCTCTCACCAAGACCTTTGTCCGAACTAAACGGACGAACTCTCGTAAGTCGTCTGATCCAATCCCCAAGAAACCAAAGCCCACTCCAGGGCGGGGATCCGTATTGGAAGAATGGCTCGACGGGCCATGTAAGCTCCACAGTACGCCGGATACAATACCAACTCATAGCCTTAGGGCATGTTGGATACTCCGGCAGGTGGCAAAAAGTGGCGAGAATCTTCTTGTAAGCCATAAAGCGGAACAACATCCTGCCAGCGGACACAATACGGTACTAACAGTCTTTGAGCCTTTTGCCTCGAACAATAGGCGCAAGCGAGCTCATCGAAGCTCTGCGGAAATTTGCCATGTGGCAAAGATAAACCCCTGGAACGACACTGCTATAACTTTCAATGCCAGTGATGAACCTCGATTCCAGACTGTCCAGGCACCGACCGCTCTGGTCCTTAGCCCAATCGAGGACGGCTTTTGGCTCACCAAAGTACTCATGGACGGCGGAAGCGGATTAAACTTGATCTATGAAGAAACGCTCAACAAAATGGAAATTGATAAAGGCCGTATTGAGCAAAGCGGCACCACCTTCAGGGGAATCATCCCTACTCGGGAAGCGCGGTGCGTGGGAAAAATCACACTCGATGTGGTATTCGGCACCCCAAAGAATTATAGGTCCGAAGAAATCACATTCCAAGTGGCTCCCTTTAGCAGCGGATACCATGCCCTTCTAGGGCGGGACGCGTTTACAAGCTTTCAAGTTGTACCCCATTACGGGTACATGAAGCTTAAAATGCCCGGACCCAACGGAATCATCACTCTAGCCAGTGATCTGGACGTCGCACTTCGCGCCGAAAACAAAACCGCAGCACTAGCCCTGGAAGCATTATCTGAAGCCCTAGCAGCCGAAGAGTTAACAACGCTGCGGGCCACCATGGACAGGGACGACGTGATACTCAACAAGCGACCCAAGTCCACCTCATTTAAACCTGCAGACGAGATAGTCAAATTCCAAGTCCACCCAACGGACCCCACGAAGACAACATCCATCGGGACACAGTTGAGCCCCGTGATAGACGCCGCACTACGAGATTTCTTACGCGAGAATTGGGACATTTTCGCCTCGCACCCTTCGGACATGCCAGGCATCCCACGCCGGCTGGCCGAACACAGCCTTAATATACTAAAGGGATACAAACCGGTCAAACAGACCCTAAGGCGGTTTTCAGAACCCAAATGACAGGCCATGGGGGAAGAGCTAGCCAAGCTGCTTGAGTCCGGATTCATCAGAGATATTAAACATCCAGATTGGCTGGCAAATTTGGTAATGGTACCAAAAAAGGATAAATCCTGGCGCTTATGCGTCGACTTCAAAGACCTCAACAAGGCTTGTCCCAAGGATCCCTTTCCCCTCCCTTGCATCGATCAAATCATCAATGTCACAGCTGGACACGACTTGCTGTGTTTTCTCGACGCATACTCTGGATACCATCAAATAAAGATGACAGAGTCTGACCAAGCTGCAACAACTTTTATAATGCCATATGGCCCTTTTTACCTCAACACTATGCCCTTCGGGCTCAAGAATGCCGGCGCAACGCATGATTCAGACATGCCTGGAAAAACAAATCGGCAAAACAGTGGAAGCATATGTGGACGACATGGTCATAAAAACTAGACACGTCGAAACCCTAATAGATGACTTGAGGCTTACATTCGATAACCTTCGGACATACGACATAAAGTTGAATCCGGGAAAATGCGTTTTCGGTGTCCCCTCGGGGAAGCTGCTAGGCTTCATTGTTTCCAGTAGAGGAATCGAAGCGAATCCAGCAAAAATCCGAGCTCTGTCGCAGTTGGCTATACCAACAGACCTCAAGCACATCCAGAAGCTAGCTGGATCTGTGGCCGCTTTGAGCCGCTTTATATCCAGGCTAGGAGAAAAGGCATTGCCTCTTTACCGCCTCCTTCGGCGCACCAAACACTTTGTATGGACGGATGCAGCCGCGGCCGGACTCGATGAGATAAAAACCTTATTGGCCAGTAATCCAGTCCTAAAAGCGCCAAACATCGGCGAACCTATGCTACTATACATAGCTGCAACACATCAAGTGGTAAGCGTAGTGCTCGTCGTCGAACAAGAGGTGGACGGATACAAATTCCCGCTTCAAAACCGGTTTATTACGTATCCACGGTCCTCACCCCATGCAAATCCCGATACCCACACTATCAAAAAAATAGCACACGCGGTCTTCATGGCATCCCGGAAGCTAAGACACTACTTTCAAGAGTGTTCGATTATCGTCGCCCTTGAAGTACCACACAATGACATAATTAATAACCGCGACGCTAAGGGCCGGATTGCTAAATGGGCTATCGAGCTCCTCCCTTCGACATAATATACAAACCACGACGAGCCATTAAGTCGCAAGTACTGGTGATAACCCACAAGTATAGGAGATCGCAACAGTTTTCGAGGGTAGAGTATTCAACCCAAATTTGTTGATTCGACACAAGGGGAGCCAAAGAATATTCCCAAGTATTAGCAGCTGAGTTGTCAATTCAACCACACCTGAAACTTAGTATCTGCAGGAAAGTGTTTAGTAGGAAAGTAATAGGATAGTGGTGGTAACGGTAACAAAAGTAAAGACAGCAAAAGTAATGTTTTTTGTATTTTGTAGTGATTCTAACAGTAGCAACGGAAAAGTAAATAAGCAAGAACCAGTATATGGAAAACTCGTAGGCACCGGATTAGCGATGGATAATTATGCCGGATGCGGTTCGTCATGTAACAGTCATAACATAGGGTGACACATAACTAGCTCCAGTTCATCAATGTAATGTAGGCATGTATTCCTTATATAGTCATACGTGCTTATGGAAAAGAACTTGCATGCCATCTTTTGTCCTACCCTCCCATGGCAGTGGGGTCCTATTGGAAACTAAGGGATATTAAGGCCTCCTTTTAATAGAGAACCGGAACAAAGCATTACCACATAGTGAATACATGAACTCCTCAAACTATGGTCATCACGGGGAGTGGTCCCGATTATTGCCACTTCGGGGTTGCTGGATCATAACACATAGTAGGTGACTATAGACTTGCAAGATAGGATCAAGAACACACATATATTCATAAAAACATAATAGGTTCAGATCTGAAGTCATGGCACTCAGGCCCTAGTGACAAGCATTAAGCATAGAAAAGTCATAGCAACATCAATCTCAGAACATAATGGATACTAGGGATCAAACCCTAACAAAACTAACTCGATTACATGATAAATCTCATCCAACCCATCACCGTCCAGCAAGCCTACGATGCAATTACTCACGCACGGCGGTGAGCATCATGAAATTGGTGATGGAGGATGGTTGATGATGACGACGGCGACGAATCCCCCTCTCCGGAGCCCCGAACGGACTCCAGATCAGCCCTCCCGAGAGAGATTAGGGCTTGGCGGCGGCTCCGTATCGTAAAACGCGATTATTTCTTCTCTCTAATTTTTTTCTCCCCGAAAGCCAATATATGGAGTTGGAGTTGGCGTCGGAGGGCCACCAGGGGGCCCACGAGGTAGGGGGGCGCGCCCAGGGGGGCACCCCCACCCTTGTGGACAGGCTGTGGGCCCCTTGGTCTTCATCTTTGGTGAGGATTTTTTTATTGTTTTTTCTAAGGGGTTCCATGGAGTTTCAGGTCATTCCGAGAACTTTTATTTTCTGCACATAAAACAACACCATGGCAATTCTGCTGAAAACAGCGTCAGTCCGGGTTAGTTCCATTCAAATCATACAAGTTAGAGTCCAAAACAAGGGCAAAAGTGTTTGGAAAAGTAGATACGACGGAGACGTATCAACTCCCCCAAGCTTAAACCCTTGCTTGTCCTCAAGCAATTTAGTTGACAAACTGAAAGAGAAAAAGAAAAACTTTTACAAACTCTGTTTTCTCTTGTTGTTGTAAACATGAAAAGCCAGCATTCAAGTTTCAGCAATTATTATGAACTAACCATACTCACAATAACACATAGGTCTCACAATTACTCATATCAGTAGCATAATCAGCTAGCGAGCTATAATAGCAAAACTCGGATGACAACACTTTCTCAAAATAATCATAACATGATATAACAAAATTGTATCTCGCTAGCCCTTTCTGAGACTGCAAAACATAAATGCAGAGCACCTTTAAAGATCAAGGACTGACTAAACATTGTAATTCATGGTAAAAGAGATCCAGTCAGGTCATACCCAATATAAACCAATTATAATGAATGCAAACGATAGTGTGCTCTCCAGCGGGTGCTTTTTAATAAGAAGGGTGATGACTCAACATAAAAGTAAATAGATAGGCCCTTTGCAGAGGGAAGCAGGGATTTGTAGAGGTGCCAGAGCTCGGTTTTGAAATAGAGATAAATTATATTTTGAGCGGCATACTTTCATTGTCAACATAATAACTAAAATACGACGATATCTTCCATGCTAAACAGATTATAGGCGGTTCCCAAACAGAATGGTAAAGTTTATACTCCCCTTCCTCCACAAGCATCAATCCATGGCTTGCTCGAAACAACGAGTGCCTCCAACATTCAACGGGTCCCAAGGGGAGTTTTGTTTGCAATTATTTTGATTTAGTTTGCATAAAGCATGGGACTGGGCATCCCGGATACCAGCCATTTTCTCGTGAATGAGGAGCGGAGTCCACTCCTCTTGAGAATAACCCGCCTAACACAGAAGATAAGGGAAGCTCTAGTTGACATATGAGCTATTCGAGCATGCAAAACAGAATGTTTATTTGAAGGTTTAGAGTTTGGCACATACAAATTTACTTGGAACGGCAGGTAAATACCACATATAGGAAGGTATAGTGGACTCATATGGAATAACTTTGGGGTTTAAGGAGTTTGGATGCACAAGCAGTATTCCCGCTTAGTACAGGTGAAGGCTAGCAAAAGACTGGGAAGCGACCAACTGAGAGAGCGACAACAGTCGTAAACATGCATTAAAATTAATTTACACCGAATACAAGCATGAGTAGGATATAATCCACCATGAACATAAATATCATGAAGGCTATGTTGATTTGATTCAACTACATGCGTGAACATGTGCCAAGTCTAGTCACTCAATACATTTAAAGGAGGATACCATCCCATCATACCACATCATAATCATTCTAATAACATGTTGGCACGCAAGATAAACCATTATAACTCATAGCTAATCAAGCATGGCACAAGCAACTATAATCTCTAAATGTCATTGCAAATATGTTTACTTCATAATAGCTGACTCAGGAACGATGTATCATCATATTTGCAAAAACAAGAGAGGTCGAGTTCATACCAGCTTTTCTCATCCCAATAAGTCCATCATATATCATCATTATTGCCTTTCACTTGCACGACCGAGCGGTGTGTATAATAATAAGAGTGCATGTGCATTGGACTAAGCTAGAATCTGCAAGCATTCAACTCAAGAGATAAGACAAGTAATATGGGCTCTAAGTTAAATAAACAATCATGCATATGAGAGCCACTAAGCATTTTCAATATGGTCTTCTCAACCCCCAAAAGAAAGGAAAAGAAAATAAAAATTATTTACACGGGAAAGCTCCCAACAAGTGAAAGAAGAACGGGAAATATTTTTGGGTTTTCATTTTAATTCTACTACAAGCATGGAAAGTGAATTGACTATTTTTTTTGGTTTTTCTTAAAGTTTATTAAACACACATGAAGAAAGCCGGAAAAAGAAAGTTAAACTAACATGGATAATACAGTGAAAGAGTATGAGCACCAACATCTAGCAATGAGTGTGTGTGAACATGAATGTAATGTCGGTGGGAAATACGTACTCTCCCAAGCTTAGGCTTTTGGCCTAAGTTGATCTATTGCCAGGGATAGCCTGGCGGATACCCGTAGGTGTAGCTGGGATCATAGTGTGACGAAGAAGACTCTGACTGCCACTGGCTGGCAGCCTCCTCTGGATCCCAAGAATAAACAGATAGTCGTGGAGTCTCATCTTGTGGCTCCGGTTCTGGGGCTGGTGCAGGATTCCGATAGGCTTGAACAGCCGACCACGGAACAATGTGAGGTTCTGCAGATAAGTTAAACAAAGAAGATGCAGGCAAAGTAATAGTTCCAGGGTGATGTTTATCAAAGTATAATTTGTATTTGAGCTCCCCTTCGCGACTCTTAACAAGAAAATCATGCGCTATCATACTCATATAATCTAAATAAACACGGGGCAGCGCTGTTTTTTATTTCTCCTCATGCCTAATAGGTATTTCAAAATGTTCAGCTAGGCGTGAAGCATAAATTCCTCCAAAGATGGGGCCCTTAGTACGGTTAAGACTTAACCATCTAGCAACAATTCCACCCATACTAATAGAGTTATTGCGGTATAAACCATGGAACAAAATAATAATATATGGAATACTAAGGTTCCCACAGTTCCCGTGTCCAATCAAGCAACGACTAGCAAATAAGGCAAAGTAGCATAAAACAGGAAAATCTATGCTAGTGATCCTTGCATCAGAAACCTTCCTAGTTTCTCCCACAGTGATAGTGTTAATAAAAGCTTCTACTTCGTTACGGTGGGGTTCATCTAAGGTGCCCTAAAAGGGTATTCTGCAAACCTCGCAGAATTCAACTAATGTCATCTCTTTAACAACGTCATATAAATGAAACTCTACTGTTGGAGGTGATTTCTTAGGGAAAAAGTAGAAGTTTTGCACAAAACTATTTGTGAGTAAGAGATACTGATGACGTTGGTCGCGGAGGAAGTTGGTGAGGCCGGTGTTCTCAATCAATAAATAGAAATCCTCATAAATCCCGGCTCTCCTCAAGAAGTCATCGGAAGGCCATTCACACGTCCGGACCTCCGCGGTGCGAGGCAAATTAAATTTGGGCTTCTGTTCTTCTTCCTTTTGTTTTTCCTTAGAGCTTCGGCTCGACGAGCCCCTCAAAAATTTCTTCATTATTTCTGAAACAATCTGAATTTTTTAGTAACTTCAAATAAAAGTGAACCAACTTCAATAAAATTGATAGTAACAACTCCCACAAGTGCCTAGAACCTATATAAAGCATTGGAACTACTTAGAACCATATAAATTTGACATGCAAGCTCAAGAACATGGTCACCTATGCAGCACAAATTTGCAATAAATAAAGCACTAGAACAGAAATTAATTGGACCAATGGAGGAGTCACATACCAAGGAACAATCTCCCCAAGCAGTTTTGCGAGAGGTGCTTTGAGCAAGGAGATCGAAAATCACAACAACGGGGGCTGGAACTCGTGCTTGAGTTGGTTTTTCGTGTTTGTGTGAGGCAGAGGAAGAAGATGGGTGCAGGAATAAGTGGAGGAGGGCCACCGTGGGCCCACGAGGCAGGGGGCGCGCCCGGGGGGTGGGGCGCGCCCTCCACCCTTGTGGCCAGGTGGCAGCTCCCCCGTGGTAATTTTTGCACAGTAAATCCTCAAATATTCCCGAAAAAATCATATTAAATTGGCATGGCATTCTGAGGACTTTTATTTTCGGGATATTTTTATATTGCACGGATAAGTCAGGAAACAGACAGAAAAAATACTATTTTACTTTATTTCTACTAAATAACAAAAAATATAAAAAAAGGGTACAGAAGGTTGTGCTTCTAGTTTCATCCATCTCGTGGTTATCAAAATGAACCCACTAACAAGGTTGATCAAGTCTTGTTAACAAACTCATTCCGAATAATCACGGAACCGGAGAAATTTTGAATAACACTAAGTTACCTCAACGAGGATATGAAAATCCCCAACAATAAGAATATCATACTTTTTCTTGATAGTAGGGAGAGGAAATTCAAAACCTCCAAATATAATCGATGGAATTTTTCCAATAGAGTTGATAATATAAACTTGAGGTTGTTTCCTCGGAAAATGTATCGTGTGCTCATTGCCATTAACATGAAAAATGACATTGCCTTTGGTGCAATCAATAACAGCCCCTGCAGTATTAAAGAAAGGTCTTCCAAGAATAATATACATACTATCATCCTCGGGAATATCAAGAATAACAAAGTCTGTTAAAATAGTAACGTTTGCAACCACAACAGGCACATCCTCACAAATACCGACAGGTATAGCAGTTGATTTATCATCCATTTGCAAAGATATTTCAGTAGGTGTCAACTTATTCAAATCAAGTCTACGATATAAAGAGAGAAGCATAACACTAACACCGGCTCCAAGATCACATAAAGCAGTTTTAACATAACTTATTTTAATGGAGCATGGTATAGTAGGCGCTCCGGGATCTCCAAGTTTCTTTGGTATTCCACCCTTAAAAGTACAATTAGCAAGCATGGTGGAAATTTCAGCTTCACGTATTTTTCTTTTATTAGTAATGATATCCTTCATATACTTAGCATAAGGATTTGTTTTGAGCACATCAGTTAATCGCATACGCAAAAAGATGGGTCTAATCATTTCAGCAAAGCGCTCGAAATCCTCATCATCCTTTTTCTTGGATGGTTTCGGAGGAAAAGGCATGGGTTTCTGAACCCATGGTTCCCTTTCTTTACCATGTTTCCTAGCAACGAAGTCTCTTTTATCATAACGTTGATTCTTTGATTGTGGGTTATCAAGATCAACTGCAGGTTCAACTTCTACATCATTATCATTACTAGGTTGAGCATCAACATGAACATTATCATTAACATTATCACTAGGTTCATGTTCATCACCTGATTGTGTTTCAGCATCAGAAACAGAGATATCATTTGGATTCTTAGGTGGTTCAGCAATAGGTTCACTAGAAGTTTGCAAAGTCTTATTATTTTTCTTTTTCTTCCTTTTAGAAGAACTAGGTACATCTATATTATTTCTTTGAGAATCTCGCTCCATTCTCTTAGGGTGGCCTTCAGGATACAAAGGTTCCTGAGTCATTCTACCAGTTCTAGTAGCCACTCTAACATCATAATCATTTTTCTTACTATTCATTTCATCAAGCACTTCTTTCTGAGCTTTAAGTACTTGTTCTACTTGAGTGGTAACCATAGAAGCATGCTTGCTAACAAGTTTAAGTTCACCTCTAATATCAGCCATATAATCACCCAAGCATTTAATCATAAAGGTATTCTGTTTTAATTGTCTACCGAAATAAGCATTAAAGTCATCTTGCTTAAACATAAAGTCATCAAACTCATCCAAGCACTGACTAGCAATTTTAGTAGGAGGGACTTCAGCTTTATCATATCTATAGAGAGAATTTACCTTTACTACCTGTGTCAGGATATTGGGAGGTTCTTCAGTAAATAAGTAATTAAGATCATATACTCCTTCAACTGGCGGTAAATTAAGACCATGTATTTCTTCAATAGGAGGTAAATTCTTAACGTCTTCAGCTTTAATACCTTTTTCTTTCATAGATTTCTTTGCCTCTTGCATATCTTCGGGACTAAGAAATAGAACACCTCTCTTCTTTGGAGTTGGTTTAGGAATAGGCTCAGTAATTGGCTCTGGAACTGGCTCAGGAGATGGCTCGGGAGGTGCCCAATTATTTTCATTTGCAACATATTATTCAATAGAATTTCAGCGTCATCCGGTGTTCTTTCCCTGAAAAGAGAACCAGCACAACTATCCAGGTAATATCTGGAAGCATCAGCTAGTCCATTATAAAAGATATCAAATATTTCAGGTTTCTTAAGAGGATGATCAGGCAAAGCATTAAGTAACTTGAGAAGCCTCCCCCAAGCTTGTGGGAGACTCTCTTCTTCAATTTGCACAAAGTTGTATATTTCCCTCAAAGCAGCTTGTTTCTTATGAGCAGGGAAATATTTAGCAGAGAAGTAATAAATCATATCCTGGGGACTTTGCACACAACCAGGATCAAGAGAAATAAACCATATCTTAGCATCACCCTTTAATGAGAATGGAAATATTTTGAGTAAATAAAGGTAGCACGATCTCTCATTATTAGTTAAAAGGGCAGCTATATCATTTAACTTAGTAAGATGTGCCACAACAGTTTCAGATTCATAGCCATAAAAAGGATCAGATTCAACCAAAGTAATTATATCTGGATCAACAGAAAATTCATAATAATCCTGATCAGGAACACAGATAGGTGAAGTAGCAAAAGCAGGGTCGGGTTTCATCCTATCTCTAAAAGATTCTTTACTCCATTTAACTAGCAACCTCTTAAGTTCATGTCTATCCTGGCAAGCAAGAATAGCTGCACAAGATTCTGCATCAAAAAGATAACCCTCAGGAATAGCAGGCATATTTTCATCATTACTAACATCATCGTATTCAGGTTCAATAATTTCTCTTTCTCTAGACCTAGCAATTTGCTCATCAAGAAATTCACCAAGGGGCACAGTAGTATCAAGCATAGAAGTAGTTTCATCATAAGTATCATGCATAGCAGAAGTGGCATCATCAATAACATGCGACATATCAGAATTCATAGCAGTAGTAGGTTTAGGTGTCGCAACTTACTCATAATAGAAGGAGAATCTAGTGCAAGGCTAGATGGCAGTCCCTTACCTCCCCTCGTAGTTGAGGGCAAAATAGTAGTTCGGTCGTCTTTCAGGTTCTTCATAGTGTCTAGCAGATATAAATCCCAAGTGACTCAAATAATAGAGCTATGCTCCCCGGCAACGGCGCCAGAAAAAGGTCTTGATAACCCACAAGTATAGGGGATCGCAACAGTTTTTGAGGGTAGAGTATTCAACCCAAATTTGTTGATTCGACACAAGGGGAGCCAAAGAATATTCCCAAGTATTAGCAGCTGAGTTGTCAATTCAACCACACCTGAAACTTAGTATCTGCAGCAAAGTGTTTAGTAGCAAAGTAATATGATAGTGGTGGTAACGGTAACAAAAGTAAAGACAACAAAAGTAATGTTTTTTGTATTTTGTAGTGATTGTAATAGTAGCAACGGAAAAGTAAATAATATATGGAAAACTCGTAGGCACCGGATTAGCGATGGATAATTATGCCGGATGCGGTTCGTCATGTAACAGTCATAACATAGGGTGACACAGAACTAGCTCCAGTTCATCAATGTAATGTAGGCATGTACTCCGCATTTAGTCATACGTGCTTATGGAAAAGAACTTGCATGACATCTTTTGTCCTACCCTCCCGTTGCAGCGGGGTCCTATTGGAAACTAAGGGATATTAAGGCCTCATTTTAATAGAGAACCGGAACAAAGCATTAGCACATAGTGAATACATGAACTCCTCAAACTATGGTCATCACCGGGAGTGGTCCCGATTATTGTCACTTCGGGGTTGCCGGATCATAACACATAGTAGGTGACTATAGACTTGCAAGATAGGATCAAGAACACATATATATTCATAAAAACATAATAGGTTCAGATCTGAAATCATGACACTCGGGCCCTAGTGACAAGCATTAAGCATAGCAAAGTTATAGCAACATCAATCTCAGAACATAATGGATACTAGGGATCAAACCCTAACAAAACTAACTCGATTACATGATAAATCTCATCCAACCCATCACTGTCCAGCAAGCCTATGATGCAATTACTTACGCACGGCTGTGAGTATCATGAAATTGGTGATGGAGGATGGTTGATGATGATGACGGCGACGAATCCCCCTCTCCGGAGCCCCGAACGGACTCCAGATCAGCCCTCCCGAGAGAGATTAGGGCTTGGCGGCAGCTCCGTATCGTAAAACGCGATTATTTCTTCTTTCTAATTTTTTTCTCCTCGAAAGCCAATATATGGAGTTGGAGTTGGCGTCGGAGGGCCACTAGGGGGGCCACAAGGTAGGGGGGCACGCCCAGGGGGGGCGCGCCCCCCACCCTCGTGGACTGGGTGTGCCCCCCCTAGTCTTCATCTTTGGCGAGGATTTTTTTGTTGTTTTTTCTAAGGTGTTCCGTGGAGTTTCAGGTCATTCCGAGAGCTTTTATTTTCTGCACATAAAACAACACCATGGCAATTCTGCTGAAAACAACGTCAGTCCGGGTTAGTTCCATTCAAATCATACAAGTTAGAGTCCAAAACAAGGGCAAAAGTGTTTGGAAAAGTAGATACGATGGAGACGTATCAACTGGCTGACTTTGTCGCCGAATGGATAGAAGCCGAACTCCTTAAAGAGTACGGCGCGTACTCCAACTAGATCATGCACTTTGACGGCTCCAAAATGCTGGCCGGACTGGGAGCAGGGGTAGTCCTGACGTCTCCCACCGGGGACACGGTCCAGTACGTCCTGCAAATATTATACACAGACTCCAACAATGCAGCCGAATATGAGGCTCTGTTGCATGGTCTTCGGATGGCAGTCTCTATGGGCATCCAATGCCTGGAAGTTCGCGGGGATTCAAACCTTGCAATATCACAAATAAATGGAGACTTTGATGCCAATGATCCGAAAATGGCAGCCTATCATAATGCCATCCTCAAAATGTCAGCTCGGTTCGAGGGGCTTGAATTCCACCATGTGGCTCGAGAAAACAATCAAGCGGCGGACGTCCTCGCCCGCATCGGCGCCAAGCGCGAACTTGTCCCACCTAATATATTCCTGGAAAGGCTGTTCAAGCCATCTGTAGTATGGGAGGGGGAGTCCGGCAACACCAGCACGGATCTGAACACACCCCCAGACTCCGGACCATCAGACACAATCGGAGGCTCTGCCACCGAAATAACATCTTCGGCCCATGAAATCATGGCCGTAATTGCCCCATGGACCGAGCCTTTCTTGGCCTACCTAAATAGGCAGGAGCTCCCCGAAGACCAAAATGAAGCACGCTGCAAAGTCCGGCGTTCTAAAGCTTACAAAGTCCACGAAGGGGAACTCTACAAGAAAAGCGCGACCGGAGTACTCCAAAGGTGCATCTCTAAAGAGGAAGGGCGGCAACTCTTGGCTGAAATCCATCCCGGACTGGGCGGACACCACGCCGTAGCTCAAGCGCTAGTCAGCAAAGCCTTCCGTACAGGCTTCTATTGGCCGACAGCCCGAGCAGACGCACATGACCTTGTCCAACATTGCGTCGACTGCCAGCTCTTCGCCAATCAGAGTCATATGCCCCCTACCGCTCTCCAAACAATCCCCATAACTTGGCCCTTCGCGGTCTGGGGGCTGGATATGGTCGGACCTCTTAAAGGGGGAAGCCATAAGAAAAAAATACTTATTGGTCATGGTGGACAAATTCACCAAATGGATAGAAGCCAAACCAGTTAAAACGGCCGAATCCGGACCAGTAATAGACTTCATATCCTGGGTCGTACACCGGTATGGTGTCCCCCACAGCATCATCATTGATAATGGCTCAAATTTCATAGCCAATGAAGTGAAAACCTGGTGCGGCAAAATGGGCATTAAGCTCGACTACGCTTCCGTCTACCACCCTCAAACAAACGGCCAGGTCGAACGGGCAAACGGTCTCATCATGAGCGGCATCAAACCCAGACTAGTGCGATCTTTAATAGAATCGGATACGCACTGGGTAGAGGAGCTCGACTCCGTACTCTGGGGGCTGCGGACCACACCGAATCGGACCACCGGATATACACCATTTTTTATGGTGTATGGTGCGGAAGCAGTACTACCCTGCGACATAATACATGATTCGCCATGCGTACGCATGTACAAAGAGAAGGAAGCCGAGTTAGATTGGTAGGATAACTTGGATGCCCTAGAGGAGGAGCGCGATGTCACAAAAGCCTGTTCCGCATTCTATCCGCAGCAGGCTCAACGATATCAAAGCAGAGAAGTGCGGGCCAAAACTTACAATATTGGCGAGCTCGTTCTGCGCCTACCGGAGAAGAAGAAGGACAAACTCAAACCCAAGTGGGAAGGTCCCTTCGTCATTGACAAAGTCCTCACCGGAGGAGCGTACCGTCTACGTAATGCATCTGACAACAGACTTGAGCCGAACCCATGGAACGCGGCCAGACTCCAGAGATTCTACGCCTAATGCCGAACTGAGTGTTCGTCTCCTTACCCCTCCTTTTTATTTATGCTCCACCTCTTTTTCTCTCCTTTCTCGACCCTTTTTCTCTTCACACAAAGTATTTAATACAGTACGGCCTCCCGGATCATTCCGGCCATACTATGTGTGTAAGCTGTACCTGGGGGCTTCCTATTCGGAAGCTAGACATAATTACTTTAAATGGCCTTTTGCCCATCGCATATGCATTCTTTTTCCATATGTGCCTTTTCTTCACCATTATATGCATCGATATGACTTAAGATGTGGCCAAGCTGGGTTGCCTGGCTCTTGTGTTTATGCCCTACGTTCCCGTTAATTCGGCTAGGGCATAAGAGAAGCACCTCTGCGATTGTTACTGCCGGTTAAGCCGGATGTGTACCTCAGACTGGGTGAAGCCGAAAGCTAGTTTCCTTAAGAGAATATTCGATCGGTGAACAAAGGATGTATTCGTCGGTTACAACAAAAAAAACCCAGAAGCTTTGTATCCTGCATCGTCGTTCGCCGTCCAGACATGTGCATCGACACATGCATTCCCAGGGAAAGGAACCCCTAACAGAACTATTCTCCCTGGAAGATGTTTCTTGCTATCCATGCAATATAACATAACTAGTTGGGTACTTGTCTGTTCAAGCACTTATGACCCCTACGCCTGGTCTCCACACATATCCCGGTTCTTGTATAACCGAGCGGGTATTCGGACACACCCCGGACTATAAGATCCGGGGGCTGAAGCGAAAAGGTCCACCATGACAAATGATTTCAATCCGGCTAGGGGCTATTTATGCCAATTAAATTACAAAGTCACTGAGACTGACTATACTCCTCCTCTATACCATCTAACAGGCTATCTAGCCTACAATCTTGTTGAGAATACTTAGCGGCTAACGCTACCTGGTCATATAGCAGACTCACGGGAATTTCTTGCCCATCCGACCCCGCCGGTCCTACTTCGGCCATATGGTTCGGATCCAGCTTGGTGTAGAGCATCTTCACCATTGCCCAGGCTTCTCTTGCTCCTTGCCGGCATGCTGATATCTTCAATAGATGGAAGCGTCGTCGGGATCCTTGAAGCAGGTCCGCAAGCTCCCCCATGCCGTTCGGCAGGAGGCTTGATGGCCACAAGGCCTGAGCAACGCCATGCATCACCTGCCGAGCACGCTCGTGCAACTGCGAAAGTTCTTGCAGCAAATCACCTGTAGATGAGAACATCTCCTCTTCAGGGCGACCCGTTAACATTCCTGCAGGCAAAAAAAATTCAAAAAACTTCCTCGCCGAACTATCACACAGTTCGCTTAAGCTCGTACCATAAATGCCGCGTCGAAGCTTTTTGTTCTCCTTCACGGAGTCTGCCAGTTGAGCGCGGACGTCCTTTAAATCCACGTCCAGACGAATATTGGCATCTTGTAGCTTGTTCTTCTCTTGCATCACCTACATAAGGATGCGCTTGCCAGCCTTTAGCTGCCGTTGGAGATGCGAGTCGTCACCCATTACGCCCTTCGGATTCACCCCGGGATTGTCTGCAGAATTTTCTGTTAGACTAACCGCACCAGCCATTTACTAACTAGTACATCTGGGTATAATGGAGACAAATATTACCAGAGGGGGCCTTTTGGGATCCCTCTAACTTGGCTATCGCATCAGTCAGCTGGGCCTTGCATGCCTCCAGCTCCCGCGCCAATTGTTCATTCTTGTCCACAAGGACCTGTGCATATATTGATCCTTCAAACAGTTGTCCCAACTATTCCAAGTCTCAGGGGCTACTGCTATACATACTTATCAAAATTTCTTACCCGTATGTCTTTGGTATACTGGTTTGTCGCTTGGGCAAGCCCGCCTCGAGCAGCTCGCACATATGCGTCCGCCGAATTGAAGGCATTAAAAGCCTCTTCGGAAAAGATGTTATTACGAAGCACGACCTTCCCGTGCCGGTGATTCATGGCGCTCTCCACTTCGGAGTTCGTGGCCGAACACATATCCGCATCCTCCGTCGGGGGGCTATGTGGCGCTGGCCCCGTGTCCGCCTCCGCCCCCGAAGCCGGTTCTGGAACCCGGCTGGTGGAGGCGTGATTGGTGGGGTCTCCGGACATAGTCTGGTTATTCCTCTTCCTGCCAGACACAAAGGGCGATGTCATATTTCAAATTCTATAATTACAGGGCAGGTCATTACTTTACCTGTGTAGCGGTGTGTCAACCCTCACCGCCTTCCTCTTGAGCCTGCCCGATCTGGACGCCCGTGGTTGACGAGTCCCTAGGGGCTCGGCCCCTCGATCCGACCGTCGTTTCTGCAAATAGAACGACGCCTCAAGGGTAAATTATAATACCTGGGGGGGAGTCCTCTTCAGAGGATAGGGTTTTTTTAGCTCGGCTTACACGCGATGTGGGGAGCAGTCCAGGGTAGTCGGCCGTAATGGCCACTAGGGCGCCATCCCAGCTCGCCTGATAAAATACCCCGTTGACAAGCTCCACAGTAATATCCGGATCTACTTTGAGTCCCGGATCTAGGGCCCTTCCAGGGTCCTCTGGTTGCAGGGAGGGGCTGAAGATTCCTTCTACGACCCTCCTCAGTTCCTGCTCAGAAGCATTGATGCAATTAATCTTAGCAGAAGAACGCTAGAGTAAGTGAAGCTGGGAAAAGAATGGCAACTTACCCACTCTAGGGGTTGTACATGGAGAATCTGTCCCGTGTTTTTATGCGGAGTAATTCCTCCTCTTCCCCTTTGTACAAATCAGACAATATCCTTGCCAAAGCGGCAGCGGAGTCCGGACCCTTACGGCCGCAGCGGGTGGCGTCGTCTTCCCCGTTGAAATGCCACATGGGCTTCCCCTGATATTGGAGCGGTTGCACTCCCCGCCTTATGCATATCACCATGTCCTCAACTATCATCAGTCCGGATTTGGCCAGCAACTTTATCCTGTTCATTAGGAGGTATATTTCCCTTGTGTCCTCTTCTTGAGGGCCCCGAGGGCGCCAGCTTAAGCGTGCCCTCGGAGGGGCGTTGCTGAACTTGGGGAGACCTATCCAGACTGGATCCGGAAGGGGAACGTCATTTATATAGAACCACTCTAAAGGCCAGTTTTCTGGTGCCTTCTCAGGAGTGCCGGACAGGTATCCGGTCTCGGTGATGCGCCATACTTTTGGCCCCGCCCACTTGACATATGGACTCTCCCTGGGTGCGGGGGACAAGGCAGAACAGCTTCCTCCATAATCCGAAGTGTGGTTCGCAGCCTAAAAACAGCTCGCAAAGGGCGACATACCCCGCTATGTGCAGAATAGAGGCTGGGGTAAGATTGTGTAACTAGAGGCTATAGAACTCCAGGAGCCCGCGAAGAAACGGGTGGATAGGAAACCCGACGCCCCTCAGCAGATGCGGGATGAGGCATATCCGCTCCTCCGGAGATGGGTTAGGAGATCCCTCGGCTTGTTCCCCTCCATCAGAAGTGGCTATTCCAGCTCGGATGGGGACCATGAATGCCGGTGGGAGAAACCCTTGGGTTTATAACTTTACCAAACGGCTGTGAGGAACTGAGCACTCTCCCCAATCCCCCAACTTAGAGCGAGGAGGGCAAGCAGAAGAGCTGCGACGGCCGACCATGTTGGAATGGTTTTTCGCGAAGAGCTCTAGGATGCTAGCTCAAGGGAGGAGAGTGCGGTTTGGATCTGAGAATCCCTGTCCCTTCAAATAGACGGTTGGCCTGGAGGATCGAGGGTGGAAAATGCAAAAATGCCTCGACTCCTCGCATTCGCTCGACACGTGGATATGGTCATTACTGAGGCACTGAAGCTGAGGAGCATAACATTGATTGGAGGCTAGGCACTATTCGTCGTAACAGGTACTTTGGAGTATTCGGAGAAGGAACCCGCCTTGCAATGCCGAAGACAATACTGCACGCCGGACTCATCGTCATTGAAGCCTGGTTCAGGGGCTACTGAGGGAGTCCTGGATTAGGGGGTATCCGGACAGCCGGACTGTGTACAATGTCCGGACTATTGAAGCGTGAAGATACAAGACTCAAGACTTCGGCCCGTGTCCAGATGGGACTTTCCTTGGCGTGGAAGGCAAGCTTGGCAATCCGGATATTATGTTTCCTTCCTTGTAACCGACTCCATATAAACCCTAGTCCTCTCCGGTGTCCATATAAACCGGAGAGGTTGGTCCTTAGAAGGCCGATCACAATTACAACCATACCATCATAGGCTAGCACTTAGGGTTTAGCCTCTATGATCTCGTGGTAGATCTACTCTTGTACTACCCATATCATCAATATTAATCAAGCAGGAAGTAGGGTTTTACCTCCATCGAGAGGGCCCGAACCTGGGTAAACATCTGTGTCCCTTGCTTCCTGTTACCATCAGCCTTGACGCACAGATCGGGACCCCCTACCCGAGAGCCACCGGTTTTGACACCGACAGCGAGGATGAGGAGATCAACGTCGAAGAGTGGAGTAGTGCCTTCCTCAATGATCCCGACGGCCGCACCATCCCGGACCCGGCTCGTGGCACACCGTACCTGACGAGGAAGGATTGGCTTGACCTCTACTTCTACCGAAAGTAGTTTAGCTTAGTTTAAATTTATGTTTTATGTTCGGTTATGCAAAACTATCTATGTTTATGTTTGAATGCATGCTACTTTCGGTTGAACCTGCTTTGAACTTGTCAAATTGAAGTTTACAACATTAAGTTTAGGGGATCGACTAGAAATGGCCAAACAATGCTGAAGTATATATATCCACTAAGGGTTTTAGTCCTTTAACTTTTAAAGGATCGGCTAGAGATGGCCTTATCCCTTGTTTATTTCAGTTCTTCACAATGTGATGCTCTATATGTGCAACTATTTGCCGTGTAGTTCAATTTCATCAATAACAGTTTCAACAATACCACTATGAATTGCGATATTTGGTTGCTGTTAAGGATATTGCAGTTAACATGCCTTTTCGTATTTTTAACAATAACTAGTGTACTTTAGACCTACACAATACTAGTTTAAATGACTATTTGCTTTTTTAAATGTTATGCCTGATGCAGTTAACACACCTTTACACTTCTTGTTTTGCTTAACTAGCGTGCTTAAGCCTGCACACCGAAGCTATAATTTGTAGATTAATTATGTTGTCTACCATGGATATATTTGATTGATGTTTATCCTGTTGTGCTTAACATGCCTTTATATGTACTCATACAGGACAATATCGAGAACAATGATGTTTTCCACCGAGGTTAGTTTCATCACATTGCTTATATGTACTCACTGTTCAGGATCTCGGTAGCTGGTACCATATAGCCTGGGGGCTGATAAGAGATTAATCGTCGAATCAGACATTTCACTGAATGTAGCTATAACCCATTTATTAGTAGGTTAACTAGGGCCATATTTAATATATCTGAGGCTACATAGCAACACGCATTTTAATTGACTAAATATGCAATCCCGGGCTACATAGCAACAAGGAAGAGTGTTACCTTAATGTTTGTGTTACCTTAATCTTCTGATGATGTCTAGATATACATGTAATAAAATCTTATATAATGGGATGGAGGGAGTGTTGTACTACATCATTTTGCAATTGTTGTTTAGCTTCTAACATTAACTTGGTGCTTTTAGGTACATATGTCATTGCCAAAGATCCACACTTCGACCCTTTCTACGTATGGGGCAATCATATATTCATGAACCAACATCAAGTGAGGAAACTGATAAAGATTGTTATTAAAATGGGTCAAAAGATGTCAATCGAACTATTTTTTACACTTTATGCAAGACAATTGTGAACTACAGGATGGTAAATAAGAACCATGTAGCCTTCTTTTTACTGCCCGTAATGAGTTGTGTTAGATGACAATGTCTGAATCTTTTTTCCTTTGAAGTGGATCCTGAAGCAGTTTACTCAAGATTACCTCTCAAACTACATGATTGGCGGCCAACCATCACAAGGGGTTGGGCTATAGTCGTGTGTGCCTTCTGCATCCAGGAGAGCACAATAGGGCCATTCCACTTCACCTTGTTCAGCAACCAGAATGTCTGTCGCCTCTTTCTTTACCATCTGTAATAGTACAAGTATAGAACCCTGGTTCATCATTCTTTATATGGTGCTTATGTAATTCTTAAACATATGTAGAAGTGAATTGAATAATGCATTGGTTGTTTGAGCCTGATGGATATGAATAAATCTATAGCCTACTTTCAAGTTTAAATTAGGTACAATTTTAAATAGCAGCAATTAAATTAGGACGAAATTACGGTGTGCAGGTCATTACGGTGCACACGGTTAATAAAGCACAGAATGTGCGATATACGTCACAATCCGACACGGTTCACATTGAGAAAACATGGTGTAACAATGCACACAGTTGTTGTTTGCAAAGCATGTGTGATGTCAGACACTATCACCTATGGTGCGGGAAAACTAAATGTGTGTGATTGTCTACCTATCGTACATGGTTTATAATGATGAACTGTTTGTAATTTGCTAGGCATCATAAACGTAGAGCCAGTTTGGTACGTGCCTGGAAAATTCCCATGCCTGGAATCTGCCTGGTTTTAGGTAAAACCACAAAACTCCCACTATGATGGCCATGCGAGCACAAATGAGTAGCAAGGATGAAGCGTTTGGGATATTCGAGATATCGGAAACAGTTATATAGGGACAACTGTATGCACGAAGGCCGCATATCCCGACGGTTTTTGGGTCGTGTGGGAAGGACCCCCCTATCGCCCACACTCACTTGGCGATGGTTCCAAATGTCGTCATAGAAAGGGGTTAAAAACCATTTGTACAACACCGACGCATACCAGTGAGATGCCCATCAATTGATATCAACATGAGGAGTAGGGATTGCCATGTAACGAATGCCCTAAGAGCTATAAGTGTATGAAAGCTCAATATGAAAACTAAGTGGGTGTGCATCTAATCCTAAAATGAAAAATTCCCACTGGTATATGAAAGTGAAAACATAGCAGACTCTCTATATGAAAAACATGGTGCTACTTTGAAGCACAAGTGTGGAACTAGCATGCCCCTTCTCTCTTTGTTCTTTGTTCTTTTCTTTTCCTTTTCTTTTTTTATTCCTTTTCTTTTTTATTCCTTTTCTTTTTTCTTCTTTTTGTCCTTTTTTCTCTCATTGTCCGGAGCCTCATCTTGACTTCTGGGGGAATCATAGTCTCCATCATCCTTTCCTCATTGGGGCAATGCTCTAAAAATGAATAATGATGATCATCACACTTCTATTTACTTATAACTCAAAAGAAATAAAAATTACAACTCGATTCCTATGACAAAGTATGACTCTATATGAATGCCTCTGGCAGTGTACCAGGATGTGCAATGATCTAGCATAACAACGATATCAAAAAATGGACAAGCCATGGTAATATCATGCTAGCTATCTTACGACCATGCAAAGCAATATCACAATGAATGCTCAAGTCATCAAAACAGAAGCGGTGGAAGTTGCATGGCAATATATCTCAGAATGGCTATGGAAAGGACATAATAGGTAGGTATGGTGGCTGTTTTGAGGAAGATATAATAAGGCTTATGTGTGATAGAGCATATCATATCGCAAGTTTTGGATGCGCCTGCGAAGTTTGCACCACATCTCGAGGTGAGAAAGGGCAATGCACGGTACCGTAGAGGCTAGCAAATTGCGGAAAGGTAAGAGTGTGTATAATCCATGGACTCACATTAGTCATAAAGAACTCATATACTTATTGCAAAAGTTTATTAGCCTTTGAAGCAAAGTACTACTACGCATGCCTCTAGGGGGATAGATTGGTAGGAAAATACCATCGCTCATCCCCGACCGCCACTCATAAGGAAGACAATCAATAATAAATCATGCTCCAACTTCATAGCATAACGAGAGACTATACATGCATGCTTCGGGAATCACAAACCTTAACACTAATATTCCTACTAACCACAACTGTTTACTAGTACCTCGCACATATTCCATCTCTATATCGCAAAACTATTGCAAGGAATCAAACATATCATTTTCAATGATCCATAAGTTTTATGTAGGATTTTATGACTAACCATGAAATGACCAATTCCTGTTGACTCTCTAAATAGATATAAGTGAAGCAAGAGAGTTTAATTCTTTCTACAAAAGACCTTGACCTAATAAGTATAAGTGAAGCAAAAGATTATTCTACAAACAACGGTTTTCTATGTGAAGAGAAATAGGCAATCCAAACTTCAAATGATATAAGTGAAGCACATGAAGCATTCTATAAAGCCATACTCAAAAGATATAAGTGAAGTGCAATGAGCATTCTATAAATCAACCATGGGCTTTATCATACCAGCATGGTGCATAAAAGAAAAATGAAAACTAAGCACAAAAGACGCTCCAAGATTTACACATATCACATGAACAAAACAAAGACGAAAACATACCGATACTTGTTGAAGAAAGATGGGATGCCTTCTAGGGCATCCCCAAGCTTAGACGCTTGTGTCTCCTTGAATATTTACTTGGGGTGCCTTGGGTATGCCCAAGCTTCAGCTCTTGCCTCTCCTCATTCTCCTCATATTGAGACCTCCTCAATCTTTGATCACTTCATCCACACAAAACTCAACAGAAAACTGGTGAGATCCGTTAGTATAATAATGCAAATCACTACTCTAAGTACTGTTGCAAACCAATTCATATTTTGTTTTTGCATTGTAGCTACTATAATATAACTTTTCCATGGTTCATACCACTAATAGAGTCGATAGTTTCATCAAAACAATGCATCAAAAACAAAAAATGTCTTAAACATGACAGTCTGTAATAATCTGAATATTCACCATACTTATGGTACTCCAAAAATTCTAAAAACTTAGGACAAAATAAAAAATTTGTATAGAAATACTTTGCAAAAAGTTTCAGAAACTTTCCACATTCCAGTAAAAACATGTAAAATCGCGCCCTATAGCCAAAGTTTCTGTTTTTGCACCGCACATACCAACAAGCAATCTAATCATCCTAAAGGCAAATCTTGGCACATTATTTTTATAATACAATGGATTTTTACAAGGGAATAATTATTTTTGTGAGAAACTTCCATGAAAAATTTACATTGTTTCCATGAGCACGAACACAAGTGTTCAAGGTCGACCCTCACTTCTCCAATGCATCACCTTTCAATCCTTCTCTTTTTGAAAAAAAATTAGGTTCCCCTCTATATTTCTTTTGTTTTAAAACAATATAAAGCACTCAACAGAATAAAATGACTCTCTAAAACTTCTGGGTTGTCTCCCTAGCAACGTTTCTTTAAAGCCGTTAAGCTAGGCATAAAGTGCTCAACTAATGGATCCACTAGGATCCCAAGGTATATCGAAGCCAATTTTAATTAGCGATGATTTGTAATTTAGTAGTGAGTACAAAGCAACATATATCATGCAATGACAAAGTCTAACTTGTTATACAAGAAAATTCATGCACATCAAGTAAAGGCCAATACATAGCGTAAGCAGTTTCCTGCAATTTTATTGTGTTGGAAACATAAAGAGGTGGAGATGTAGTTCCTCTCTCATAATAATTGCAAGTAGGATAAGCAAGCACATGCATATTATATTCATCAAAATCATCATGTGCAAGGGTAAAAGGCAACCCATCAATGTAATCCTTAATAAGAGCAAACTTCTCCGATATAGTATAGTTTGCAGACTTCAAAAAGATAATAGGACTATCATGTGTGGGTGCAATAGCAACAATTTAATGTTTAACATAAGGAACAATAGCAAGTTCATGTCCATAAGCATAATTCATATTGGCATCTTGGCGACAAGCATAGAAAGCATCAAGTTATCAAAAAGGGATATTTCAAATGAATCAACGGGATCATAGTAATTATCATAGCATTCATCCTTCAGTAAGAACGAAGGGACATTAAACAATGTATGAGTTGACGAGTTACTCTCATTAGAAGGTGGTCACAGGTAGCTAATCCGCTCTTCCTCCTTTTGTTCTTCGCTCTCCTCGTCATCTTTTTCATCCAATGAGCTCACAATTTCATCAATTAGTTCTTCCATAGACTCCTGCAAAATATTAGTCTCTTCTTGGACAGCGAAGACTTTCTCAATAAATTCATCAATATTAGAATTGTATTTATAATTATCATAGCAATATTTAAGGATAGCAAAATTTTCATGTCTATAAACTGAATCATCAAAATCTTCAAACTTTTCAAACAAGATTCAATTTCATATGCACCCTTAAAAGCAACAAATTCTTCTATTCGTTCCACATCATAATAATCATATCTACCATTAGCATAAGAAACCAAGATTTCATTATCACTAAATTTGCATGAAAAGGGAAGGTGTGGAGCGTTCATCCTAGAGAAACAAGTATAATCATATCTTTGGCATAAATTCCAAGCATACCAATGCAACATATCAATTTGATCCCATAATAGTTTCCCCTTTTGTATCAAGAGATAATACCTAAAGTATTCATCTTGATCCAACGTTACTCCCATTATCATGTTGAATGGGGTTTTCTCAGGATTATCAAAGTAGTGATTAATTTTTTCACATGACGAGCATCGAGGGTTTTAGGAGGTTCCCCATCTCCATGAGTAGCAAGTACAACTAATTTTTTTGGTATTTCTTGTTCCATATCCATAACTAAAGATAGAGAACAACTTAGAGAAGAAAATAAAAACTACTTAGTGATAAAGCAAACAATCACACACGAGAATATTCATCCCACGCTATTGCTCCCTGGCAACGGTGCCAGAAAAAGGTCTTGGTAACCCACAAGTACAGGGGATCATTTGTAGCCTTCTTCGATAAATAAGAGTGTCGAACCCAACGAGGAGCTAAAGGTAGAACAAATATTCCCTCAAGTTCTATTGACCACCGATACAACTCTACACACACTTAATGTTTGCTTTACCTAAAACAAGTATGAAACTATTTTGCAAGAATAAAACTACGAGTACTTTGCGAGAATAAAACTATGAATAAATTGCAAGGTAATGAAAATAGATAGCTTTTGTCAATAAGAAAGTCATTTGTCCCTAGGCAATCGATAACTAGATGGGTAATCATTCATGCAACTTTATATGTGGGAGAGGCATGAGCTAACATACTTCCTCTACTTGGATCATCTACACTTACGATTGGAACTCTAGAAAGCATCAGCAACTACTAAAGATCATTAAGGTCGTGAAACCCAACCATATCATTAAGTATCAAGTCCTCTTTACTCCCATACGCAACAACCCACTTACTCGTGTATGTGCTTCTATCACTCACGCCACCCACCATAAGCGAATCATGAACATATTGCAACATCCTACAGCGAGGATCCTTCCATTTGCGTGACACAGATGGCACCATAGGACAACACCATAAATAAAACATACACTCATACCAACCAAGATCATGATTAACCTATAGGACAAAACGAATCTACTCAAACATCATAGGATAGCCAAATATAATTGGGAAAAAATATATGGAATTGAGCACCATGTTTAAGTAGAGATTACAGTTAGGGAGAAGGGAGGTTACACCGCTACATAGAGGGGGACAGAGTTGGTGTTGACGGTAGCAAGATTGTTGATGTAGATCGCCGTCATGATCCTTGCCCCGGCGGCACTCCGGCGCCACCAGGAGAGAGAGAGGGGGAGAGAGGTCCCCTCCTTCTTCCTCTTTCTTGGCCTCCCCCTAGATGAGAGGGGAGTTCCCCCTCTGGTCCATGCCCTTCGCGGAGGCGGAGGGGCAGGAGCCCCTCCAAGATTGGATCTATCCCTCTGTTCTCTTTTGTCTTGCATCCTCAGATCTGGCCAAAAACCGTTTCTTATATTCCGGGAGATACGTAACTCCGATTGCACAATTATTTTAACACAGTTTTTTTTCAGATATAAACTTCCTTGCGCCCGAAGTAGAGACTCAACCGACATCCGAGGAGGGCACTACCCACCAGGGCGTGCCCTGGTGTCTTGTGGGGGTTGTGGGCCCCTGTTTGCGTTGATTCCAAGTCTCTGTTTCTCGGACTCAATTATCCGATTAACCAGGTGTAGGATCGAACGTATGTCTAGAGGGGGGTGATTAGAGTACTTTACCAAATAAAAATCTAGCCTTTTCCCAATTTTAAGTCTTGGCAGATTTTAGCAACTTAGCACAAGTCAAGTAATCAAGCTACACATGCAATTCTAAGAGTATAGCAGCGGAATGTAAATCATTGCATATGAAGGTAAAGGGGAGGAGTTTGGAGGGAGCAAACACAACGGAGATTTTTGGCGTGGCTCCGATAGGTGGTGCTATCATACATCCACGTTGATGGAGACTTCAACCCACGAAGGATAACGGTTGCGCGAGTCCACGTAGGGCTCCACCCACGAAGGGTCCACGAAGAAGCAACCTTGTCTATCCCACCATGGCCATCACCCACGAAGGACTTGCCTCACTTGGATAGATCTTCACAAAGTAGGCGATCTCGTTGCCCTTACAAACTCCTTGGTTCAACTCCACAATCTTGATAGAAGCTCCCAGGTGACACCTAACCAATCTAGGAGACACCACTCTCCAAAGGTAATAGATGGTGTGTTAATGATGAACTCCTTGCTCTTGTTCTTCAAATGATAGACTCCCCAACACTCAACTCTCTCTCTCATAGATTTGGCTATGGTGGAAAGATGATTTGAGTGGAAAGCAACTTGGGGAAGGCTAGGGATCAAGATTCTTGTGCTTGGATTGGAATGTCGTGGTCCCAACACATGAGTAGGTGGTTCTCTCTCAGAAAATGAGTAGTGGAAGTGTAGGCACGTTCTGATGGCTCTCTCTCAAATGGAGGAGGGGGTGGAGGGGTATATATAGCCTCCACACAAAATCTAACTGTTACACACATTTTACCAAACTCGGTGGGACCGAATAGTGAAACTCGGTGAGACCGACTTGGTTCAAAATGTGAATGTTTGGCTTTTCGGTGGGACCGACAACATCAACTCGGTGAGGCCGATGTGCTAGGGTTAGGGCAAAACCTCATCTCGGCGAGACTGATTGCATGAACTCGGCAGGACCGATTTTAGTAATAAGCAAATAGAGACTTGGTCAGGCAAACTCGGTGGGACCGATCGCTCATCTCGGTTAGACCGAAACATTACGACAAGGAAACAAAGAGTTTGCACTGCAAACTCGGTGGAACCGATTGATCATCACGGTTAGACCGAAACATTATGAAGGGAAAAAAAGAGTTTGCAATCCCATCTCGGTGAGACTGAGATCCCTATCGGTAAGACCGAACTGATTAGGGTTTGTGGATATGGCTATGTCAAGTGAACTCGGTGGCGCCGTATAGATCAAATCGGTGGGGCCGAGTTTGACATTTGGTTTGGGACATATGTGGAAATGAGAAAGTGGTTGAGGGCTTTTGGAGCATATCACTAAGCATTTTGATTAAGCAAGCCATTAAGCAACACCTCATCCCCTTTTAATAGTATTTGCTTTTCCTATGGACTCAATGTGATCTTGGATCACTAAAATAAAAATGTAGAGTCTTGAGCTTTTGCCGATATGTGTCCTTAGCATTTAGAGAGGTCCACATCTCTAGTCCATGACATACCAACCATTGAACTTTCTGAAATGTTGATCTTGAAAGAATATTAGTTCAATGAGCTATATGTTGTTATGAATTACCAAAACCACACTACTGCGGGATGCTGCTAACACGACACTATGATCAGGGACCCTTCGATGAAACTGTGTGCCATGCAATAATCGCAAATGATGGTGTGAAAAAACCGTCAAAAAAGGTGCAAAACGTTTGCGATGGCGGAAACATCAAACACGGTTCGGATTTTAGTTACGTGTGCGATGCTGGGCATACGGTTGATCCAGCAGAACTGTTTGCAATGAGGAAGAACAACAGAAATGGGCAGCCATATCAATGTGTGTGCGTTATATGACGTACAGTTCCCTCCGATGAACTGTGTGCTATTAGGCAATGCAACAGAAACGGTCAGCTAGATCAAGGTGTGTGTGATATACGGCATACAGTTCACTCGGACAAACTGTTTTCGATTAGGCAAGAGAACAGAAATGGTTCATCTTAACTAGATGTGTGTGATATGTGACATTTGCGATCAGCCAAAAGAACACAAACGATTTGTGTAAACCAGATGTGTGTGATACGCAGCAAACAGCCCACTCGGATGAACTATTTGGGATGAGAAATTATAACACAGACGGTTACTATAGTAAGTTCGTGTGTGATTTTGTTCATACAAAAAACTTTTAAAAATGCAAACTAGTTGCTTGCGGTGGCTAGGAATATCGCACACGATGCGTCTGCGAGTACTCGTGTGCGATGATTAGTAAGTTACACATAATGAACGGCCGCAAGGGTGATATGCTGATCATGGAGTCCAAGAAGACCGTCGTCGGACGGCCGCCGCCTCAGATTTTTAGCCTATATTTTATTATAATTGTATGCATAAGTAGGTCGTGAGTGTTTTGTGCCTTGCCGCATGTGGCATTTTAAATTATCCTGAATATGTAAGACAATTAATAGTCGTTGCCATTGTAAATTTGCCCCAATGGCGAGCAGAGCGCGCACAGGGATGCCACAGACCCGCAAAAAAAGAAAAGAAAAAGCAGGGACACCATGGCAAGCAAGCACGTGGTCAACCTTCTGGCACCCCGTAGGAGACACGATGGCGCATCCATAGGACACGATGGTGATATCATGACCGTGTGTGTTAGTGGGAAGACACGTACACGTACATCCGAGAACAAGGGCCCATGTCTCGGGCTTCCGAAGTGTGGCATACGGTTGATCTAAAAGAACTGTTTGCGATGAGACAGAACAACAAAAACGGGGCTTTGTGGGCCCAAAACTATCAATAAATTTTGACATTGTTTCTCATCACATTGCAGATTACAACACAATAAGTAATTGCAAATCTGTTCACACAGATCAAACTTATATCTGTTCACACCGATCAAACTAATATGTGTTCACACTTAGCACCGGGCTATAAAAACTACCCACTCGAAAATTACTTCACAGTTCCTCTCCTCATCACCTACAAAACTGGTCTTTCCTGTCAAGTCATTCCGCCATGTCCGGTAGGAGCAGTTTTGGGTGGGCATATAACCAGGCAGCAAAGACCAAGGCTGCAGAAGCACTAGACACGTCCCGCGTGAAGCGGCAGCCCCAGTAGAGATGTCCCAGCGCGCCGTGGAGCCCTCGAACGAGCTCTCACATGCACATGAGGGCTCTCACAAGCGCACTCGCTGCGTCGGCGATTGCGATGAGCTGGCGTTGCTAAAGTCCTTGGCCATTGACGACGACATTCTCGCTGGCCTCATTAAGCAGCAGGAGTTGGTCTACGGTTTGATGAAGCTGCTCGAGAAAAGCGATACTTCGGTTGACAAGGCGACCGGCCTCGTCGAGCAACTCATGGGTGACAATGCGAAGCTCCGCAAGGCGCTCACCGAGAAGGAGGAGCAGGCCACCGTCTAGAAGATGATGCATGAGCTGAGCAGTGCCTCGAGGATGACGCTCACAGCGGTCGTTGAGGAACTAATGGGTGACTTGAGGAAGCTCCGGATCGAGCACGAGTAGGAGGTGGAGGAATCCGTGGATGCTTTCAAGCAAAGCCATGAGGAATTGAGGAAGGAGCTGGAGGATGTCATCGCCCGGTGATCCATCGAACAGTAGATACAGTAGCGATCTAGATCGTTGTCTATGATTTCCTTATTCTCTTACCCCGCTGTCTTCCGGACTTTGCCGCATGTGGCATTTAAAATTTTCCAGAATATGTAAGACAATTATTATCTGCGCCATTGTAAATTTGTCGGCATACCATCCGTTGCCATTTTTTTGCCGTCGTATTATCCGTTTCCCTATGTGGAAATTTAAATAAGGCCGGAATACGAGTTGAAAACACGAACAATGAAAATGCTGGCATGGGATCATAACCAAACACCCTCCATTCACCCCTAAAAAAACCTCCATCCAGACGCTTTAATTAACCTATTAATGGCGACGTTTTGAGCGAGGCGGGCGGCGGCTGGTGCATGGATGTCAAAGTGCTTGCTTCCAGGTGAGCATGGGCGGCCTTGCCTCTCGCACGTGTCCCGTCGATCCTGCGAGGTGGACTGGATGCACGCGTCCAGTTGAGCCTGCACGGCGGACTACTCGCACGCGTCCCGTCGAGCCTACGCGGCGGACTGCTTGCATGCGTCCGGTCGAGCCTGCACGGCGGACTTCTTGCGCTTTTCCCGTCTAATCAAATAGTTGCACGCACGTGACTGAGTATGGTTAAATATTGACACGATTCATATAATACAACCATTTGTGATATTAATGTGTTAGCTTATTGTTTCAAAAAGGACTTCGTTGGCTACTAATGTGTGTGCCTCTTCTCAAACTGGACGATTTTTTACCACAGCATATATGTGCCATGTCATGAAACCTTGCCAATTTTCATGGTTCTTGGGTGAGTTTTCGATTTACTACGATTTAAAAACAAAGATTCTCAATGTTTCAGGACGGCGACAAGTTTGTAATTCATTCCCATTCCTTAAATGAGACCTAAGCATGCACCCAATGACACATGTATGATTTCCCACCCATTTTCCTTCACTGGAGCATGTGCTTGTAGTTCAAATTTGAATTATGGACTACATTTAATGCGTAGAAAACTAAATTAGTAATATATACAATGGCCAAATGAACCCTAAACAGTGTCAAATTTCGGCACGATACTCCTGTTATTCTATGTTTCTTGTAGAAAACAAAGTTCAAGGCTTGAAGAGGTAACGATTATCGTTTCGCCCACCAAACCACGAGGGTTGCGAGAAGCTTCGGTTTGTAAGAGGCGTGTAATATATATTATCCCAAATTGGACAATTTTATGTACCATGTAGTGACACGCTACCAAGTTTCATGATTTCTTGGTGAGTTTTGGATTTACAGAGATTTATAAACCGAGATTTGCAATGTTTGTGGCCAAGGCAGGACGGCTAGACGGTTGAATTCATTCCCATTTCATTCCATGGGACCTAAACATGCATCCCATGGACACATGTATGTTTTTTCTAGCCATATTGGTGCACTGGAGCATGTATTTGTAGTTTGGATTTGAATTATGGACATTAAATGCCTAGAAAACTCTATTAATGAACAAAAAGGGTCAAACGAATCCTGAATAATTTCAAAGTTCAGCGCGAATCTCCCGTTGTTCTGTACGTGTTGCGTGTAGAAAAAAAATACGAGGCTAGAAGAGGGAGCGATTATTGTTCGGCCAACAAGGGGACACGTTTCCCTATCGAAACCACGAGGGTTATTGCGACAGGCTCCAGTTTGTAAGAGGTTTGTAATAAAGCTTGGCCCAAATGAACATGTTTTTACCATGACATATATGTGCCATGACATGACACCATGCCACCTTTAATGACTTTCTGGTGAGTTTTGGATTTATGGGGATTTAAAAACCGAGATTCCAAATGTTTGAGGACGAGCCAAGATGTCAGTCAGGTTGTAATTCGTTCCCATTCCTTGCATGGGACCTAAACATGTACCTAAGGACACGTGCATGTACAATTTTTCTAGCCATTTTGGTGAACTGGAGCATGTATTTGTACTTCAGATTTGAATTATGGACATTAAATGCCTAGGACACTCAATTAGTGTATAAAAAGGCCAAACGAACCCTGAATAAGTTTAAATTTCAGCATGGATATCATGTCGTTCCATGTTGCCCGTAGAAGAAAATACAAGGCGAAAAGAGCGAGCGACTATGTTTCGCCACAAGGGGAACACGTTTCCCTATTGGAGCCATCAGGCTTCCTTGAGAGAAGCTCCGGTTTGTAAGAGGTTTGTAATAAAGCTTGGCCCAAATTGGCAATGTTTATACCACGACATATATGTGCCATGACATGACACCATGCCACCTTTGATGACTTTCTGGTGAGTTTTGGATTTTATGGGGATTTAAAAACCGAGATTCCAAATGTTTGAGGATGAGCCAGGACGCCGCTATGGTTGTAATTCATTCCCATTCCTGGCATGGGACCTAATTAAACATGCACCCAAGGACACATGCATGTACAATTTTTCTAGCCATTTTGGTGAACTTGAGCATGTATTTGTAGTTTAGATTTGAATTATGGACATTAAATGCCTAGGAAACTCAATTAGTGTATAAAAGGCCAAACGAACCCTGAATAAGTTTAAATTTCAGCATGGATATCATGTCGTTTCATGTTGCTCATAGAAGAAAATACAAGGCGAAAAGAGGTAGTGACTACGTTTTGAAAACAAGGGGAACACGTTTCCCTATCGGAACCACAAGGCTTCTTGTTGAGAGAAGCTCTGATTTGTAAGAGGTTCGTAATAAAGCTTGGCCCAAATTGGACAATGTTTTTACCATGACATATATGTGCCATGATGTAGTACCATGCCTACTTTCATGACTTTTGGGTGAGTTTTGGATTTACGTGGATCTAAAAACCGAGATTCCAAATGTTTGAGGATGAGCCAGGACGCTAGTATGGTTGTAATTCATACCATTCCTGGCATGCATGGGGCCTAAACATGCACCCAAGGACACATGCATGTATATTTTTCTAGCCATTTTTGTGAACTGGAGCATATATTTGAGGTTCAGGTTTGAATTATGGACATTAAATGCCTATGAAACTCAATTAGTGTATAAAAAGGCCAAACGAATCCTCAATAAGTTTAAATTTTAGCACGGATATCATGTCGTTCCATGTTGCCCGTAGAAGAAGATACAAGGCGAAAAGAGGCAGTGATTACGTTTTGCCACAAGGGGAACACGTTTCCCTATAGGAACCACAAGGCTTCTTTGGGAGAAGCTCCGGTTTGTAAGAGGTTTGTAATAAAGCTTGGCCCAAATTGGACAATGTTTTTACCACGACATATATGCGCCATGACGTGACACCATGCCAACTTTCATGACTTTCTGGTGAGTTTAGGATTTATGGGGATTTAAAAACCGAGATTCTAAATGTTTGAGGACGAGCCATGACGCCGGTACGGTTGTAATTCATTCCCATTCCTGGCATGGGACCTAAACATGCACCCAAGGACACATGTATAATTTTTCTAGCCATTTTGGTGAACTGGAGCATGTATTTAAAGTTCAGATTTGAATCATGGACATTAAATGCCTAGGAAACTCAATTAGTGTATAAAAAGGCCAAACGAAAGCCATGTGCCTACTGAACCGTGGCTGATGCCGCACGCGATCTGAATCGTATGTTCTGCTTGGCCAGAACCCAAACCCCATGGATCGTACGTCTGCACCGTTGGATGCTCCCAGATCAAACGGCAACCCTCGGCCCTTTCGACAGCACATGCAGTACATGGGTAAGCACTATGCGCATGCATCATGCTAGCTCACGCTTCCTTCTCTTGTACATTTTCTAAACAGGCTACCTTTCCCGCCAGTCCTCTCATCGGTTTCCCGCCTCTTCTCCCATCGGTTTCATGCTACCAGTGTCAGTTCTCATTGAAGGCTAGGCAGCGACACACCAGCCATTCCACATAGTTTTTAAAAGAACAAATGTGCGTGATAGGAGGGAGCAGGTCCCTAGGGTGACCAGCGTGAAATGCCTTAAAGGCAAGGAGGCAATTCCTATCAGCAAGGTGTCACTTCCAATCCGCTAGCCTAGTTGAATAGAATGCAAAAGTTAAGCATGATCCGGCTGGAGTAGTCCAAGGATGGGTTACCCCGTGGGAAGTTGCATATTATATAAACCTTGGGATCATCCTTGTTTTGCTAATTTGTAGACTATGTTTTTATAGGTTATTTTTTTGCTGTAAAATCACCACACTGCGCAAGCGCGAGCAAAATGGTGCAGGTAATGGCTTAACCGTGTGCGATGCAAGTGCGTTGTAAAATCACCATGACCGCGCAAGCGCGAGCAAATGTGGAGGTACTGGTTTAACCATTTGTGATGCAAGTGCGCTGTAAAATCACCACAACTGCGCAAGCGCGGGCAAAATGGTGCAGGTACTAGCTTAACCATGTGCGATGCAAGTGCACTATAAAATCACCACGACTGCGCAAGCGCGAGCAAATGGTGGAGGTACCGGCTTAACCGTGTGCGATGCAAGTGCGCTGTAAAATCACCACGACTGCACAAGCTAAAGGCGGGTGAGTTTATTTATATTTAGAAATTAGGACGAACTATGTGCGATAGACCAACTAGCTAGAAATATAAAAACAAACTACGTGCCTTGAGCGTTGCAAAAATCAGCGGTTCCTCCACTTTTCCTTATTATCATACACGGATATTCTTATTGGACCGTGCGCGATCTTGGGCACTCCCGCCCCGCATCAATTCCTTTACCCAAACTTTAGTAGCCGCCGTACTTCAACCATCGCCCAAACTCCTCCAGCATCGACCTTATAGTAAAATTGCAGTAGCCGAGGCATTTGAACCGTCACCATCCCTCGTCCACCACCATCTCCGCCCACCATTACTTAAATTTTCAGTAGCCGTGGCGTATCCTCAAACACCACAATCCCCCCCACCACAGTCCCCCATCCCCCCTCCCACCCTCGAACCCTAGCTCACGGCCGCTGCCGGTGCCGCCGCCAACCCATGCCGGTCTGTCCGTTCCTCCTAGCTTAGATAAGAAAGTTCGGGTTACCCAGCGATTCCCATACCATCGTCCCACTCCTCTGAGTTTTTAGATGAGGCCTGCGGTGTCCCTCCCCGCCAGATCCACATCCCCAGCTCTAGAATATCGCAGCCTAAGCTCGACCACATATCCCGGGGAGCCCGACGAGCGTTCGGCCAAGAAGTGGTTTATCATGGCCTCTCCGGCAGACGTTGGCAAGGTGGCCGCCGTTCGCCCCGACCTATGAATCTCGGAGCAACACGTCGCCGCGGAAGCCGGCGAAGATGTTGACTATGTTGCCATGTTGAAGGCTTCGTGTCAGCAGGCTTTCGTATTACTGTATCTCGGGAAAGCTGGTTGCGACATCAAGCTCATCGAGAGCGACGACTTCACGCGGGCCATGTCACAGGTTACGTGGTCCATCCCCAAACCCTTTGGTTCGACCGCCGTCAATCTCTTTGACGGGCCTGCCGTTGATCTCCTCCACCAAGCGGTCAAGGATTTGCGATCCTTATATGCCATCGAGCCCATTTTGTCATTTCTGAAGGACGCGTTCTATGGCGGCGGCTTGGAATCCTCAATTGCCAAGTCAGATCTCATCGACCACGACCACGACCACGACCATGAGGAGGGCACCCACAAAGGTTCTTCCAGCATGGGTCTATGCTCTTCCAACTGGAAGGATCCCGTCCATGAAATGTGAGACAACATCCTATCAGCAAATCTTACCTTTTCTAGCTTGCCAACCCGTACCCTTTGTTGTAGTAGCATTTGCCATGCGATGCTATAACTGTGCCGTGTTTAATTATTTCAGTTATGCAAAAATGTATTGTTCAATAGGGCTATGTGATGTTTATGTATGAATTGTCCACTTCAGTTTCATGAATGGCTATATTTGGTTGTTTATAGTGAGTAGATGCCTTGTTTATCTATGTTTGGTTGTTAGGTTGGTTGCAGTGAGCATTTTTCCTGTTATCGAGCCGATGCCTTGTTTATATGTATTTTTCTTAGTTTGGTTGCAGTGAGCATTTGTCCAGTTATCAACCAGATGCCTTGTTTATCTGTATTTGGTTGTTAGGTTGCTTTTTTAGCATTTGTCCAGTTCTCAAGAAGATGCCTTGTTTATCTATATTTGCTTGTTAGGTTGGTTGCAGTCAGTATTTGTCCAGTTTTCAAGAATATGCCCGGTTTATCTTTATTTGCTTGTTAGGTTGGTTCTAGTGAGACTCTGTCCAGTTTTCAATGGCTATATTTGGTTGTTATACTGATCATTTATGCCTTGTTTATTTCAGTCATTCACAATGTGTTGTTCATTATGTGCAAGTCGGAACTGTGCCGCTCGACTGCATCAATAGCAGTTTGAACGACTATATTTGGTTCCAGTTATTCCTGGTCTAGTTAACACATGGACTTTATTTCAGTTTTACACATTTATCCAGTGATGTTTAAGCATTACCTACGTTCTATTCATTTTCAACAATATCAGTTTGAATTGCAATATTTGATGGTTGTTAAGCCTGCTGTCGGTAACATTGCCTTCCATTTTATATATTATTTAATAGCATGCTGAAACCAACACATTCAACCTATCATTTGGAGATGATATTTTTTACCTTTGTTATATTTGTTTGATGTTAAGGTTGTCGTACTTATCATGCCTTTCCAGTACTTATGCAGGACAATAACAGGAGTGGCCACCATTTTCCGCCGAGGTTAGCTTCATCCCTCAGCTTGTACTCCCCCGTCGTTCCATAATGTATTGCATATAGATCCAGGCCTGGACACTTGTTAGCTTCTAATATTGACTTGTTGCTTGTAGGTACATATTCCCTTGGAAAGGATCCATGAATCAACCCTTTTTGCGTATGGGGCAATGAGATATTCATGAACAAGCATTGAGTGAGGAAACTGATAAGGATTATTAGCAAAAAGATATGAATGGTGGGAAATATATTTTTTGTTCATGCTCTATCACAACAGTGAGCTGTAGGATGGTAACTACAAACTCTGAAGCCTTCTCTTTTTACTGCCCATAATGAGTTGTTAGATAACAATATTTGAATATTTTTCATTCACAGTGGTTCCCGAAGCAGTTCACTCAAGAAGTACAATGAGCATCGAGAAGTCGTAATGAAGATAGTGAAGGATGGACATGTAGCCATCACAAGGGGTTGGCCTAGAGTCGTCCGCGCATTATGCATGGAGGAGGGCACAATATGGGCATTCCGCTTCAGCTTCTCTAGCAACCAGAATGTCATTCGCCTCTCTCTTTACAGTCTTTAGTATAGCCGTGGTTCATCATTCTTTACTTGGTGCTTCTGTAGTTCTTCAGTATATGTACTTGTGCATCGAATTATGCATTCCTGGTTGAACCTATATTCGAAATAAACCTGGTTGGATATGAAATAAGTGATTGCCTACTTTCAAATTCAAAAATGTGATTTTTAAATTAGGTATTACACTTCACACAGTTTGCAAAAGCGAAACGTCTGTGATAGACGTGGAGATCAGACACGTTTCTAGATCCAGTATGTGTGCGATCAATCTCCACCGCACAAACGATCAGCCAAGAAAAAAACGTGTGCGATCAATCTCCGCTGCACACACGATCAGCCAAGAAAAAACGTGTGCAATTAACAACAACATCGCACACAGTTCTTTCTTATTAACTATTTGCGATAGTCACCTTATCACACACGCTTCGGAATGCTTGACTATTTGGGATGTTGTGCACATCGCAAACGTTTGGTACTTCTTGGATTAACTGTGTGGGACGTACATACTAATGGAAACATATTCCTTGGATGGAATGTGTGGAATGTACATACGAACAGAAATGTTTAGCGGGGGCTGACTATGTGGGATGTACTTACGACCGGAAATGATTTCGCGTTTATAATTGTATTTTGTTAGCACTACTATACGTATAACCGTATTTGCTCGCTCACCGGTCGCGCATGACCTCATTTTGCCGAGCGTGTGTGCCAGGATGGCATATCCCTGACGGTTTCTGGGTTGTGTGGGAAGGACCCCCTATCGCCCACACTCACTTGGCGACGGTTCCAAATGCCGTCGCGGAAAAGGGTTAAAAACCGTTTGTATAGCACTGACGCGTACCAGTGCCACCCGGGGATTAGTTGCACTTTCAATCTCCCCCTTTTTGGTAATTGATGACAACATATACATCAAAGCTTCGACAAATGATAATATAAATGAAGTACATCATCGCATTGAGAAGTATGTGATAAGTAAGAGCCCCCCCTAAATTTGTGCATTATTTGAAATTTGCTTTTTAATGCAAATGCACAATCAATTAGGATCATGGGTCACTCTTCCATGTCACATACATCTTGGTGGAGCGCTTAAAATGATAAAATATGAAATATGCACTCATCACCAAAACAAGATATGAATGATCATACATGAGAGATAGAACATCATCATTAAGCACAAGCATTAAAGTATGATATGATCAAACATATGATCATAAGAGTATCTCACACGCAGGCATAAAACATTGTATCATCCAAACAAGCAAAGCAAATAGAGTAGCAACAGAGCAAAAAATAAGCAAACACACACTCTCTCTATCGAAGCCTATGATCTATACACTTTCTCCCCCTTTGGCAACAAGTTACCGAAAAGCTTGAAAATGCATAGTGCTATGCGGCTCTAAGCATGATCTCCGGGAGCTCCGGAGTGCGAAGGTGGCGTGGAGAGGAGTCCTGTGACGAATGCATCTGGAGAGGTCTGAGGAGCTGGTGGAGTTGCAACAGGAGGAGCAACAGAGGCTGTAGTTGCTGGTGCTGATGTAGTAGCCCTTGTGTCACTGGCTAGCACAACTGCAAACCTTTGTGCCCTTGGCACTCTCTGAAAAGCTTCAGTGGTAGCTCTCCCTCTTCTCTCTTCAGCTTCATCCTAGAGTTGCTCAACTACAGTGTGGATCTTTGTGACCTTCAAGTCTATATCATAAAATTTAGTCTCAGTGATCCTCTCTAGACTCTCTTGATTTTGAGTCAGGGTTGCCAACCCTTTCTCAATCCTCAACGTTGCTTGAATGAGATAGCCAAGTTAATCTTGCTTGGATTTCAGGAAATCTGGGAGGCCTCTTCAGCACTAGGTGGCCTGGCTGCCTTCTCTGCTCTAGCTTTTTCCTTCTTCTCATGAGCTTGCACAGATGTGGGATGTGATGGATCCATGACAAGCACATTGTCTCAAACTTTGGCAGCAGGATAAGATGTTCCTTGTCCAAGAGATACATGCCCTTGCCCATCTTGGAGTTGATGAGCATCTGAATTTGTGGAGCATAGCCACATGATCTCTTTTGGTTTACAGTTGTCCTCTTGATTGTCTCAACAATTAGAGTCATCACTTTCAATTTTTCAGGCACATCAAACATATGCAGTAGATTTAATAAGTGCCCTCTGATCATCCTGTCATCTCCAGATTTGGGAAGCTAATAACCCACAAGTATAGGGGATCAATTGTAGCCTCTTTCGATAAGAAAGAGTGTAGAACCCAACGAGGAGTTAAAGGTAGAACAAATATTCCCTCAAGTTCTATCGACCACCGATACAACTCTACGCACGCTTAACATTCGCTTTACCTAAAACAAGTATGAAACTAGAAGGACTTTGTAGATGTTGTTGGATAGGTTTGCAAGAATATAAAGAGCACATAAATAAAAACTAGGGGATGTTTAGATAAAGAAGTAATAAAGTTAGTATAGCGAGTGTGGAAAATTGGTGGTACGAGTTGCGAAATTGTCCCTAAGCAATTGACTACTTTACTAGACCAATAGCAAGTTTTATGTGGGAGAGGCCACTGCTGGCATGTCATCCCAGACTTGGAATTCTATGCACTTATGATTGGAACTATTAGCAAGCATCCGCAACTACTAACGTTCATAAAAGTAAAACCCAACCATAGCATTAAGATATATTGGTCCCCCTTCAATCCCGTATGCATCAATTTCTATGCTAGGTTGAAGCTTCTGCCACTCTAGCCCTCCAATACATTGTCCTATCAATATACAACTAACCCTATGGTGTGATCCACGCGCGCGCTCATATCATGGGCACCAAAGGACAACAACATAACCACAAGCAAATTAAACCAATCATAACATTTCACCAATTACCGACAGGACAACGGAAATCTACTCAGACATCATAGGATGGCAACACATCATTGGATAATAATATGAAGCATAAAGCACCATGTTCAAGTAGAGGGTACATCGGGTTGCGGGAGAGTGGACCGCTGAATATAGATGGGGGAAGGTGATGACGATCTTGGCTCCCTGAGTACACCGGTGGGCCGAGCGCCGTGGGAGGTGGTCGGGGTCGCCGGCAATCATTGCCAGAGTCGTCGGTCGCGCCAGCCGCTCGAGATTGAAGACGATCGCGGCGGTGTGCGGGCGGGCCCTGCACGTCAGCGAGTCAGTGCCCGGGCCCGCGGGGGTTTAAGTGAAGACGGATTCTGCGCCTACCGCTTCCCCCGCGGTGAAGACGCCCTGGCACGAGTACGCCTCCGACATGGCCCCTGTCGCCCGCGTGGCCGAGCCGCTGGGCCGGCCCAGTGCGCTGCGGCACTATGCTGCATCCAGTGCACAGCATAGGTATAACGCCCCCCTTCCTTTGTCTTTTTCTTTTTTTTCCAAAAACTTATAAAATCCATAAACAATTCAAATGGACTCCAAATTTGATGATTCAAATTTCTAGTGACTCTATAAATCATGACCTACCTAGTGATACAACATGCACATTTTTCCAGAGACCTTTTCTGCACAGATATTTATCAAATCCCATTTTTCCTATTTCTGTGATGAACTTTAGAAAATCACAGAGAGCTCAAGATTGTTACAAATGCCATGATTCAAATCCCTAGATGCTTCTAAATTCATAACTTAGTTTTTGAACATTTTCACTAATACTTTCTGTATCACCTCAAATAATGGTCTATTTCTTTATATATAGCCAACTTTGCAAATTCATAGGAAATCATCTCAACTCCAAATCCAGTGAAACCAATTCCTAGATGCTTCAAAAATCATCCTTTGTTAAATGGGTGCCTTTGCTCATTTTTCAAAAATATATTTCTGTACACTTCTTGCCAACCCATTAATCTCTTGATTCCATCATATTGAAATGTTCAGAGATATCCACTGATCCAATTCCAATGAAACCACTCTGGTTATTTTTCATATAACCAGTGATGTCCTAGAAAAGTCAACTTCATATTTTTAGAGCACATCCATTCTTGCCTTGTTGTGTTGCTTATTGTGATTGTTTTCGACGTTAGTTGCCGAAGTAGAAGGAGTACTTGGAGAAGGACCAGAAGATCTCAAGACTCTGATGAAACAGGCAAGCAGCCCGTTGACCATGATGAACCCTTTTTATCATAGTAACATTTCTTTCCGTGATTGTTGAATGCATGATATCTTGAATGGCAACCTTGCTTGGTTTGCCTTCGTTGCATACCCCGTTGACACTTGCATTAATCATGACTCTATCCTTGTTTAGAGTTGTGTTGGTGGGTTGTAGAAATATGCTATAGTTGTTGGCTGAGCAAAATGGGTCGGGGTTATGCATGGAAAGAAACCAAGTGTGGTTTGACATACTTGCAAATAGCCCAGTGGGTGCCACTAATGCCCCTGGGAGATGATGATGAACTAGGTCACTACTTGGGGGAGAGGTAGTGTACCGAGGCTTGATGAAAGTGTTGTTTACAGAGACGGATTAGATTTAAGATTTTTCGACTGTCCCAACCTTACATGCGCAACCGCTCTACCCTTATATGGGAAAGGGCATTATTGATTAGCTAGACCAATAATAGCTTGGAGCCCGCATTACTAGTGACGGGAGAGTTGTTGGTGTGCTCTCTCGGGACGGGGTTGTGCCAGGTAGGGAGGCCATGACTGTTTTCACAGGGCACCGGACACACCATTGGTACCCCGTGCTTGTGGTATGTGATGAATATGGGAGCGAGGCTCCACAACTTTATGATGTGAAATGTTAGGCACGGGGGTTACTACCAATCGAGTGGACTCCACGTTAGTGTCGTCTAGGGAAAGATAGTGATCGGGTGCTTACCCCGGGTACTTGAGGTATCGCGGGTCGTGGATGACACGGTAGTTCCCCGGATCTTGTGGGTACAGTGTGCAACCTCTGCAGAGTGTAAAACTATTCGAATAGTCGTGTCCACGGTCAAGGACAGTTGGGCGGTGCTGCTTAGACTATGTCCATATGTTTCTGACAAACAATACCGTTTGGTGATATTGATGATGTGACTCGTGAGGAAGTCACAATGAGCTTGAGCATGAGTTGTTCATAACTCTTTCTCGATGTTGATGTCTGTAACCTCCTGATGCTTGTTGCAGACGCATTCCTGTCCTTGATAAATGTTGATCATACTTACATGAGAAAAACTAGCTTTCCGCAACAATGCCAATTAAGCAGTAGAGCTTTGCATAATTATTTTGTTATCACTCTTGGGTTGCTTGCGAGTACATTCAAAGTATTCATTGGCTTGCCACTGGTTATTTTATTGGCCAGGCATGAAAGAACAGGATGTAATGAAGAGTACCTTGGTGACGAACATGCGAGCTAGGACGCTTCCCAGTCAGAATGCCTGTAGGGTTAAGGCAGATGGCATGGGTCCAAGTTGTTATTGAAGAATTCCGCTGCGATGATACACTCAAGACTTGACCATAATGGTCCTACTTGTGTAAAACGGTATGTATGGATGTAAGACTCTTGTTATTCAGCTTCTGTGTGTTCAGTGAGCATTGATCTTTGGGATCACTGTACACGTGCATTCGGTGATCTCGACTTATGAGTCGGGGTCCCCACAGAGCTGGTATCAGAGCCATCCTGACTGTAGGAAGCCTTAGTTAGCATGGTCATTAGTTAGGGTAAAACTATTTCCAAAACTTCTACTAGTTTTCAAAACTATCTGTACCTCTCCTCCCTTCTCAGTTTTTCGAAAACTAAGGTATACTTTCCTTATTGATCTCTTCCCCTTCAAAACCTTTGGTCGCTAGAACCCTTATGCCCTTGACCACTGGATTCCTTGTAATCCTCGTGGATAATCTAGAAGGAAAATTCCTTGCCAGACATTCACCCACATCTCCTGAACACAAGATAGGCGACATCACAACAAGACGATACCAACAGAAGATACATCCTCGAGGAATGAGGACCTGAAGACCCAGGAGATGGTGACACCCTTGACACTGCCCCAAGATGATGCAACCTTAGCCTATGATGATCAGGGCCTAGAATATGCAAGATCATGATATACATCGCTAATAGAGTAACCATGTCACTACCGTTGTTGTATCGGCAACCACCGATGGATGAGAACCTAGCCATTTGGTCCGCCTCACCATAGTGAGCAGGAAAACGGTTCTCCTCATCCCCCGCTCTTGGTGTCGATGTTGTCATCAACGTAACTGACATGATGGACCTCTATTACGCCTTGATAATGTCATTGCATAAAGGATTACCTACCTGGTACCATCGACGGCTTAGAAGACAAAAAGGGATCGTCGTGATTAAGAAGACAATAGAAGACCCAGTCAATGCCAGTTACGAGGAGCCACCTTCACCCCATCACTTCAACAGGCGAGAAGTTGTTGAAGAATCTTCAGGATCAACCCGGATTGTTTCATCGAACAACTACAAGAGATGTAGCAACACCTAAGGAAAACTCAGAAGACTGCATGAGGCACAAAGCACGACTACTTAGTCCGAGAACCCCTAGGGTAGGATGTGTCGTGTACCCCCTATGCGCAGTCGCGTCCATATGATGGTTCGAATAGAACCATGATTGTGTGTTTCTTGTTTTTATTTGTTTGTGTTTTTGATATCAGTCGCCCTTTTTGCCCTAGGCAACAAGTACGCAACTATATCACCTGCCTTATTTTGTTGTTTGTGTTTGGCCTTTTTGGCACTTGTTTGTTTGCACCTGCACTATAGAACCCCCTTTAGGCATCCCCCTTTTATGCTACTTATCCCTCTCATCTCTCTCCTCAACTGAAGACCAGAAGACAAGCTATACCAAGGATTCTACTTCGACCACCAACTAGCACTGAGAAAGTTTTCTATAGCCTCCTCGACCAAGTGAAACCCCGTGGAGTTATATTTAACCCTCCAGACTAGAAACCCATTCCTAGACCCTTCGAGACTTCATGATATACCCCAGCTCGAATCCTTAACCATGTGCTTAACCCACAGTATTGCAAGAGAACCAGTTAAGCCTCTGTAAACCTTGCACATCACAGGGTTCATTATGGAACTAGTGGACATAGTGAACAAGCACATTATCATCCTAATATAGAACCAGGACTAACGATGCCATAAGGAAGACCAGTTTGAGGATATAGGAATTGAGGACAAATGACTTGGTGAGTTTATATCAGTGACCTTGAGGAATTATCTGAGACTTTGGTGGATTATGAGGCTTTCATGTTGGTAGATGAACTTGGTGGGATCACGATTATAGAGTACATAGCTTTCATTACCCCTGAGTAAATTGGATTTATAGGACAATTATGATCGCAAGCTGAAACTCCTGGAAGTGCAAGGATTTGACTTGATCAGATAATATTGATTGGAGACAGTTGATATTACATAAATGACTTGGGGAACATGTAGGAATTCTCGTTGGACATGAAATTCGGATTAAATAGGTTACCCTAGTGGAGTATGGATGCAGAATAATTTTACATGGTTCGGAGTAAATTGGATTTAGACTGATGATCTTGATCATGATACCACGTTTCTCGGTGGACCATAAACCAGGAGATTGGATTAATTGTCGGAGTTTATTTAGGCATCTTTGTGAACTTGACCTTGGAGGTTACTTGACCATGATAATGAAAATTGGTGGACTTACTATAGTAGAGATAGCCCTTTCAAGTGTTTGGGGATTATAGGAACATTAGGAGATCATGTGGAACACCATAGACATTGGATTTGTGGAATTAATGGATTGTGTAGTGATCGATGGGAGTTAATTAATGGGCTTTTGGAGTTGATTCATAGGAAGGAAACAAGATCTTGGAGTGGCTTACGACGTGTTTCCTTAGGATAGAGGTGCTTTATCATAGACCTTGGAAGAACAGGCTGAGCACTTGGATTGTCACGTTCAAGCTTAGCAGCTTATATGTTCTACCGATGGATCTTTAGGGGTAGACATACATATGAGTTTGGGGATTGCAGACATATATGATTTTAGACCTCCTCTCGGGAGCCATGAGGATATGAATCACATGAGTGATGATTGGAGTTGACCTACGAGATGATTCTTTTGGTAATATGAGGTGAGGACTAGATAGACAATTGGCATCTCAGAAACCGTGCTTAAAGATAAGATGATAAATGTTCACTCGCACACTAGAATCCTTGAAACCCTTAAGCCCTACCAAGCCACAACATGGTCGGATCCTGACCTTGGGTTTTGGCTCTAGATCGATAAGACCTTGGCCAATACTCAACTGTGACCACCACTAATTCTCCAGCCTACTTTATGTACCCCGCGAACAAAGTCTTCATGGAGTGCTTAGACAAGATAGTTGTCATCATCACTTGGTGACCTACTTGTCCACATGAAGACAGAAGAAGAGCCGTTCAGCTAGTCCAGGAACATTCGAAGACTGCCATGCCAAGGAGGAAGAACTACCACCATCATCAAGAAGTAAACATCCGCGTCGAAGACCAGGTGTATCTGCAAGCCACTTCTCTCTAAGGAACCAAGCATTTCCATGATAAGGAGACCCACACCAAGATTTATCAACCCCCTCTGAGATCACTACAAGACAAAGAGAAGACAGTTACCAGCTGGAGATGCCACCTGAATTACCTGATGTGCACAATGCTTTCCATGCATCACAACCCCAGAAGTGTTTCCAACTTCCTAACTTGCCCGATCTCTACGAGGGCATTAACCACCGAGCCATCGACCCCTAGCCCAATCTAACCTACCGTGAGCTACCCATTAGCAACCAGGATCAAGATGAGCGTCATACACGAAGCCACAACATAAAGTACTTCAAGCTCAATGGAGCACTACACGGAAGCAGAAGCAACATGAGGACTTGAAGACTACCCCGGATCTAGTTTTCATATTCCTTTCCATGCCTAGTTTAGGAATCTCGGGGATGAGATTCTTGTAAGGGGGGTAGGTCTGTCACACCCTGATTTTCGTGGCACAACACTTAAGATGATAAATCATGATAAAATGTGGTTTGACAAAAACTTTTGAGTGTTTTGGACTTTGCCTTGATTGGATCTTGTCTGTTGTTTGCAAGTGCTCTAAAAATCAAATAAATCCTCCAACTCCTATACTTCATCTCCTTGCCCCAAACTCTTGAACCAATGATCATGCCATGTGTCTAGGACATAAAAATAATTTCTTACAAAAATAATTTGGCCAAATAGTATTTTCAAAATTTAGTTTTTCAAAAACCCCTGAATTGAGGTTTGCACTGCAAGTACTTAATTAAGGGCAGTAAAAATCTTTCCAAAAATATATTTGACTCCTATTAGATATAGGATACCCAGTAACCACAAAAATATAATTTTAAAAGTTATTTTACTATTTTACTTAAAAGCTTTTTCTTAAGGATAGAAATGGTCTTTAATAGGGAAAAATTATTTTATTGTTTCAAAAATATTTGACAAAAACCTAGAGAAACTCAGTGGACATATATTGTCCATATATAAGAGTTTCAACACATGGTCATGTTCAAAATATTGGTCAAATCCCTCAAAAACCCTTTCTGGATATTTCAAGCTTTTGAAATATTTAAAAAGGAAATGTTCTCCAAAAATTCCAAGAAAATTATAGCATGTCCAGTATGACATGTTTGATGATCTTGACAAGTATCATGTCATGGAGAATAGTATAACTCCATGAAATCCCCTCAAAACCATTTCTGTCCATTTTGAAGTTTGAGCAACTTTACATTGCCAAACATCTCCAAATGTTCTCAAACCTTGTGGACTTGCTCAAATGGTCTAATAATTCATCTAGACCAAATGGCACAAGTTGGAGAACAAGTTAACTTGATCAAAGTGCCCCAAAACCCTTCCTGTCCAGAACCAAATTTGAACAACTCTACATTGGAAACTTTCTCCTTTTGATCTCAACTTTTGTGGACATGTTCAGAACCACAAATGATGACACTACACCAAGTGGTGCATCGAGGAGAACAGGTTTGCATGACTAAATCTTGGTAAAGCCATTTCTGCTAATTTCTAGGGTTTACCAAAGTTGCATTGTCAACTTTATCCAAATGAGCTCCAACTTGGTGATCAACCTCATTTATATATGACACTTGATCCTGTTAATATTCATATCATTTGGAATCCATTTGCTTGCCCAAACCACCATCAAACACCTTCTGGCAGAAATTTAAAATGCATGTTCTGGCCATTTCCACTAGTCTCCGTGAGCTAATCTTTCTCCCACAACACCATCTGGTCCTCCTCTAACCCCTGCATCTTTCCCTGCCCGAGGAGCCATGATTATGGGGGTGAAAAGCTCTTTTTCCCTCTCTGGACAGCACCATTTCCCTCTCTCCCAACCTCCCTCCTCACTCTAGTGGATCCCCAAGGCATCCAATGCCATTTCCACTTTGTTTACTCCCCCCTGCAACCACCAAACACAAGTGGGCGCGTGAGGACGCGAGAAAAAGCCGCGGGTGGCGGCCATTTGCGCGCTCTGGAGCACGTCAGCGTGCTCCCGACCGTTGATGTTGCGTCCCTCGACCACCTCGAGCCTCCCCCTCGCGCCAGTCGAGGTGCCTCGACGTCCGCAACACGCCACGCCCCTGGCCCCCTCCTCCTTCTCCCTCCTGCTGCCTCCTTTCGCACGCGCCCCGGCCGCCCAAGAGCTCCAATGGGCATGCTCACACACGCGCTGCCCTGACGCTCCCCCGCTCCTTCTCTCCCTTCCCCTGGCCGTAGACCACGCCCAGGAACACCCCCGACTCGAAGCCAAGCCCTCCCGTGGCCTCTAGCGACGGCTACGGCCTCACCGGCACACGGTCCCGCTGTGCATCCCGCCCCCTTCTATTTAAAGCCACCTCGAGCCCCCTGTCGACTCCTTTGGCTCTCTTTCTCTCCCGTACGCTCCCCAGGCCTACCCATTCGTCCCCCCGAGCCCTCCTTGCTCCTCCATGGCCGAAGCCGAGCCGCCGGCCTCCTCTCAAATTCTCGCGAATGAGGCCTCCTCCTCCCCTCCTTTCTACATGAGGAAACCCCCAGGCCATGGAGGAACCTTCCCCCTCTTCTTCCTCTGCTCCGGTACCCTGTAGCACCGATGCCACCATCACCTCCGGCCTCGTCCGCCGCGACCAACGCCCCACTTGACCCCGTACTCCTCGGCGATCGTGCACCCGCGGATGGATGCGTCTTGGCTCCCTGAGTACACCGGTGGGCCGAGTGCCGTGGGAGGTGGTCGGGGTCGCCGGCAATCATCGCCGGAGTCGTCGGCCGCACCAGCCGCTCGAGATTGAAGACGACTGCGGCGGTGTGTGGGCGGGCCCTGCACGTCAGCGAGTCAGCGCCTGGGCCCGCGGGGGTTTAAGTGAAGATGGATTCTGCGCCTACCGCTTCCCCCGCGGTGAAGACGCCCTGGCGCGAGTACGCCTCCGACGTGGCCCCTGTCGCCCGTGTGGCCGAGCCGCTGGGCCGGCCCAGTGCACTGCGGCACTACGCTGCATCCAGTGCACAGCATAGGTATAATGCCCCCCTTCCTTTGTCTTTTTCTTTTTTTCCAGAAACTTATAAAATCCATAAACAATTCAAATGGACTCCAAATTTGATGATTCAAATTTCTAGTGACTCTATAAATCATGACCTACCTGGTGATACAACATGCACATTTTTCCAGAGACCTTTTCTTCACAGATATTTATCAAATCCCATTTTTCCTATTTCTGTGATGAACTTTAGAAAATCACAGAGAGCTCAAGATTGTTACAAATGCCATGATTCAAATCCCTAGATGCTTCTAAATTCATAACTTAGTTTTTGAACATTTTCACTAATACTTTCTGTATCACCTCAAATAATGGTCTATTTCTTTATATATAGCCAACTTTGCAAATTCATAGGAAATCATCTCAACTCCAAATCCAGTGAAACCAATTCCTAGATGCTTCAAAAATCATCCTTTGTTAAATGGGTGCCTTTGCTCATTTTTCAAAAATATATTTCTGTACACTTCTTGCCAACCCATTAATCTCTTGATTCCATCATATTGAAATGTTCAGAGATATCCACTGATCCAATTCCAATGAAACCACTCTGGTTATTTTTCATATAACCAGTGATGTCCTAGAAAAGTCAACTTCATATTTTTAGAGCACATCCATTCTTGCCTTGTTGTGTTGCTTATTGTGATTGTTTTCGACGTTAGTTGCCGAAGTAGAAGGAGTACTTGGAGAAGGACCAGAAGATCTCAAGACTCTGATGAAACAGGCAAGCAGCCCGTTGACCATGATGAACCCTTTTTATCATAGTAACATTTCTTTCCGTGATTGTTGAATGCATGATATCTTGAATGGCAACCTTGCTTGGTTTGCCTTTGTTGCATACCCCGTTGACACTTGCATTAATCATGACTCTATCCTTGTTTAGAGTTGTGTTGGTGGGTTGTAGAAATATGCTATAGTTGTTGGCTGAGCAAAATGGGTCGGGGTTATGCATGGAAAGAAACCAAGTGTGGTTTGACATACTTGCAAATAGCCCAGTGGGTGCCACTAATGCCCCTGGGAGATGATGATGAACTAGGTCACTACTTGGGGGAGAGGTAGTGTACCGAGGCTTGATGAAAGTGTTGTTTACAGAGACGGATTAGATTTAAGATTTTTCGACTGTCCCAACCTTACATGCACAACCACTCTACCCTTATATGGGAAAGGGCATTATTGATTACCTAGACCAATACTATCTTGGAGCCTGCATTACTAGTGACGGGAGAGTTGTTGGTGCGCTCTCTCGGGACGGGGTCGTGCTAGGTAGGGCAGCCATGACTGTTTTCACAGGGCACCGGACACACCGTTGGTACCCCGTGCTTGTGGTATGTGATGAATATGGGAGCGAGGCTCCACAACTTTATGATGTGAAACGTTAGGCACGGGGGTTACTACCAATCGAGTGGACTCCACGTTAGTGTCGTCTAGGGAAAGATAGTGATCGGGTGCTTACCCCGGGTACTTGAGGTATCGCGGGTCGTGGATGACACGGAAGTTCCCCGGATCTTGTGGGTACAGTGTGCAACCTCTGCAGAGTGTAAAACTATTCGAATAGCCGTGTCCACGGTCAAGGACAGTTGGGCGGTGCTGCTTAGACTATGTCCATATGTTTCTAACAAACAACACCGTTTGGTGATATTGATGATGTGACTCGTGAGGAAGTCACAATGAGCTTGAGCATGAGTTGTTCATAACTCTTTCTCGATGTTGATGTCTGTAACCTCCTGATGCTTGTTGCAGACGCATTCCTGTCCTTGATAAATGTTGATCATACTTACATGAGAAAAACTAGCTTTCCGCAACAATGCCAATTAAGCAGTAGAGCTTTGCATAATTATTTTGTTATCACTCTTGGGTTGCTTGCGAGTACATTCAAAGTACTCATTAGCTTGCCACTGGTTATTTTATTGGCCAGGCATGAAAGAACAGGATGTAATGAAGAGTACCTTGGTGACGAACATGCGAGCTAGGACGCTTCCAAGTTAGAATGCCTGTAGGGTTAAGGCAGATGGCATGGGTCCAAGTTGTTATTGAAGAATTCCGCTGCAATGATACACTCAAGACTTGACCATAATGGTCCTACTTGTGTAAAACGGTATGTATGGATATAAGACTCTTGTTATTCAGCTTTTGTGTGTTCAGTGAGCATTGATCTCTGGGATCACTGTACACGTGCATTCGGTGATCTCAACTTATGAGTCGGGGTCCCCACAGTGCGTATAATCCATGGACTCACATTAGTCATAAAGAACTCATATACTTATTGCAAAAAGTTTATTAGCCCTTGAAGCAAAGTACTACTATGCATGCTCCTAGGGGGGAGGTTGGTAGGAGTTAACCATCGCGCGCCCCCGACCTTCACGCAAAGATAAACAATCAAAATACAATGCACGCCAATTTGGTTACAGTTAGGATACCATACGTGCATGCATCGGGAATCACAAACCTTAACACCAATATTATTACTAAACACAACCACTTACTAGAACCTCCCACATATTATCATCTCTATATCGCAAAACTATTGCAAGGAATCAAACATATCATATTCAGTCATCTACAAGTTTTATGTAGGATTTTATGACTAACCATGTGAATGACCGATTCCTGTCATCTCTCTAAATAGATATAAGTGAAGCAAGAGAGTTTAATTCTTTCTACAAAAGATATGCCCATGCTCTAACAAATATAAGTGAAGCAAAAGAGCATTCTACAAATGGCGGTTTTCCATGTGAAGAGAAACATGCAATCCAAACTTCAAATGATATAAGTGAAGCACATGAAGCATTCTATAAAGCCATACTCAAAATACTTAAGTGAAGTGCAAATAGCATTATGTAAATCAACCAAGGACTATCTCATACCAGCATGGTGCATAAAAGAAAAGTGAAAACTAAATGCAAAAGACGCTCCAAGATTTGCACATATCGCATGAACGAAACGAATCCAAAAACATACTGATACTTGTTGAAGAAAGAGGGGATGCCTTACGGGGCATCCCCAAGCTTAGATGCTTGAGTCTCCTTTAATATTTAATTGGGGTGCCTTGTTCATCCCCAAGCTTGAGCTCTTGCCTCTCCTCCTTTTCCTCATATCGAGACCTCCTCGATATTCGAACACTTCATCCACACAAAACTTCAACAGAAAACCCGGTAAGATCCGTTAGTATAATAAAGCAAATCACTACTCTAAGTACTATTGAAAACCAAATAATATTTTGTTTTTGCATTGTAGCTACTGTAATATAACTTTTCCATGGCTTAATCCACTGATAGAAATTGATATTTTCATCAAAACAAGCAAACTATGCATCAAAAACAGAATCTGTCTTAAACAGGACAGTCTGTAGTAATATGAACATTCACCATACTTATGGTACCCCAACAATTATTCCAAAATTAGGAAAAAATAAAAAATTTGTATAGAAAGGCATTGCAAAAAGTTTCAGAACCGTTTGACGTTCCAGTAAAAAATGTAAAATCGCGCACTACAACCAAAGTTTCTGTCTTGCACCGCACAAACCAACAAGCAATCTAAACATCCTAAAGGCAAACTTTGGCACATTATTTTTATTATACAATGGAATTGTACAAGGGGATAATTATTTTTTATGAAAATTTTCTATAATTAAGATTCACAAAGTTTCCGTGAGCATGAACAATGTTCAAGGAGCTCCCCCACTTCAACAATGCTTGTCTCTCTCACATTCACTTTCCTTTTTGAAAAGTTTTGGGTTCCCCTCTTTATTTTTTTGTTTTTAAACTATATAAAAGCAGTCAACAGAAATAAATGACTCTCTAAAATTTCCGGGTTGTTTCCCTGGCAGCGCTTTCTTTAAAGCCATTAAGCTAGGCATATATTGCTCAAGTAATGGATCCACCTCGATCCCAAGGTATATCAAAGACAATATTAATTAACAATGATTTGTAATTTAGTAGTGAGCACAAAGTAACATATATCAAGCAATAACAAAGTCTAACTCTCTTCCTATGCATCAGCATGTCATAAAAGAACAATTCATGCACACAAAGTAAAGGCCAATGCATAATATAAATAGTTTCTTGCAATTTTATCGTGTTGGAAACATAAAGAGGTGGAGATGTAGTTCCTATCTCATCATAATTGCAAGTAGGAGCAGCAATTACACACATATTATATTCATCAAAATCATCATGTGTAGTAGTAAAAGGCAACCCATCGATATAATCCTTAATAAGGGCAAACTTCTCTGATATAGTGTAGTCAGGAGAATATAAAAGATAATAGGACTATCATGCATGGGTGCAATAGCAACAATTTCATGTTTAACATAAGGAACTATAGCAAGTTCATCTCCATAAGCATAATTCATATTGGCATCTTGGCCACAAGCATAGCAAGCATCATCAAAAAGGGGTATTTCAAGAGAATCAATGGGATCATAACAATCATCATAGCAATCATACTTCGGTAAGCACGAAGGGAAATTAAACAATGTATGAGTTGAAGAGTTACTCTCGAATGTGGGCACGGGTGATCAATCCGCTCTTCCTCCTTTTGTTCTTCGCTCTCCTCCTTATCTTTTTCATCCAATGAGCCCACAGTTTCATCAATTCCTTCTTCCATAGACTCCTACAAAATATTAGTCTCTTCTTGGACAGCGGAGACTCTCTCAATAAAATCATCAATATCGGAATTGAATTCATAATTCTCATAGAAATATATAAGTATAGCAAAATTTTCAGGTCTGTAAACAGCATCATCAAGATTTTCACACTCTTTAAACAAAGATTCAATTTCATAAGCACCCATAAAAGCAACAAATTCTTCTATTTGTTCCACATCATAGTAATCATATATACCATTAGCATAAGAATCCTAGGTTTTATCATCATTGAATTTGCATGAAAAGGGAAGGTGTGCAGCCTTCATCCTAGAGCAACAAGTATAATCATATCTCAAGCATAGTTCCCGAGCATACCAATGCAACATATGAATTTGATCCCATAATAGTTTCCCTTTTTGAGTCAAGCGATAATCCCTAAAGTATTCATGTTGATCCGACGTGTCTCCCATTACATAATTGAATGGGTTTTTCTCAGGATTATTAAAGTAGTGCATAATATTTTTCACATAACCGCATCAAGGGTTTTAGGAGGTTCCCCATCTCCATGAGTAGCAAGTACACCTAATTTTTTGGTATTTCGTGTTCCATATCCCTAACTAAAGATAGAGAACAACTTAGAACAACAAATAAAAATTACTTAGTGATAAAGCAAACAAGCACACACGAGAATATTCACCCCACGCTATGACTCCCCAGCAACGGCGCCAGAAAAAGGTCTTGATAACCCACAAGTATAGGGGATCAATTCTAGCCTCTTTAGATAAGTAAGAGTGTCGAACCCAACGAGGAGCTAAAGGTAGACCTAATATTCCTTCAAGTTCTATCGACCACCGATACAACTCTACGCACGCTTAACATTCACTTTACCTAAAACAAGTATGAAACTAGAAGGACTTTGTAGGTGTTGTTGGATAGGTTTGAAAGAATATAAAGAGCACGTAAATAAAAACTAGGGGCTGTTTAGATAAAGAAGCAATAAAGTTAGTATAGCGAGTGTGGAAAAGTGGTGGTAGGAGTTGCGAAATTGTCCCTAAGCAATTGACTACTTTACTAGACCGATAGCAAGTTTTATGTGGGAGAGGCGACTGCTAGCATGTCATCCCTGACTTGGAATTCTATGAACTTATGATTGGAACTATTAGCAAGCATCCGCAAGTACTAATGTTCATTAAGGTAAAACCCAACCATATCATTAAGATATATTGGTCCCCCTTCAATCCCGTATGCATCAATTTTTATGTTAGGTTGAAGCTTCTGTCACTCTAGCCCTCGAATACATAGTCCTATCAACATACAACTAACCCTATGGTGTGATCCATGTGCGTGCTCATATGATGGGCACCAAAGGACAACAACATAACCACAAGCAAATTAAACCAATCATAGCAATTCACGAATTACCGATAGGACAACGAAAATCTACTCAGACATCATAGGATGGCAACACATCATTGGATAATAATATGAAGCATAATGCACCATGTTCAAGTAGAGGGTACAGAGGGTTGTGGGAGAGTGGAACAATGAATATAGATGGGGGAAGGTGATGACGATGTTGGGGAAGATGACAGAGGTGTTGGTGTAGTTCGCGGTGATGACGATGGCCCCGGCGGTGTTCCGGCGCCACCGGGAGTGAGGGGGAAAGAGCCCCCCTTCTTCTTCTTCTTCTTCCTTGACCTTCTCCCTAGATGGGAGAAGGGTTTCTCCTCTGGTCCATGGTCTCCATGGCGTGGGAGGGGCAAGAGCCCCTCTGAGATTGGATCTGTCTCTCTGTCTCTATCTGTTTCTGCATTCCCAGATTCTGCCCTTTCACCATTTCTTATATTCCTGGAGATCCGTAACTCTGATTGGATTGAAACATTCAACAAAATTTATTTCCGGATATTAGCTTTCTTGTGGCAAAAGAAGAGCAGCAACCGCTTAATGGGGTGTCCACGAGGGTCAGGAGCGCGCCCCCCTGCCTCGTTGCCCCTCGAGCATCGTCTCGCATTGATTATTCTTCCCAAAAATCATAAATATTCCAAAAATATTCTCCGTCCGTTTTTATCCCGTTTGGACTCCATTTGATATGGGTTTTCTGTGAAACATAAAACGTGCAACACAGGAACTGGCACTGGGCACTGGATCAATATGTTAGTCCCAAAAATAGTATAAAAAGTTGCCAAAAGTATGTAAGAGTTGTAGAATATTGGCATGGAACAATCAAAAACTATATATACGATGGAGACCTATCAACAGCAAAGTGTGTCTGAGAATTGTGTTGATAGTTGGCAGACCTGACAGCAGATAGTACACTGACCCAAACTTGTGGGTGTCCAAGGCAGCATCTGGAATTTCGTTGTACATGTGAGCCATTGAGTCATGTCATTTTCTTGGATTAGCATATACATTAGTATCATCCTCATGCTCTTCTGGAGTATTTATCAGCTTTTCCCACTCAACCACTGAAGATTGGTACCTGGTACCCTCAGTCATCCAAACAATTTTACCATCAGGGTACAAGTGTGTTGTGGAGTAGAACTACATGATCAACTCATCATTCCATTTTGTTAATTTCTGACCAACAAATGTATCAACTCCTATTGATCTGAAACTCTCATGAACTCCAGAAATGATCTTCATTGTTGTCAATGAATTTCCAGTCGACCCATCTCATGTCACTTACTATTGGCTTCTTGTCAAGCAGCACAGTCTCATAGAAGTCTTGTTATTCCTTTGTGTGGAACCTATAATCAACAGCTGTTCTCCTTGCATATGGGTCATTTTGCCTCCATAGCCTGAGACCTGCATCGTTTCTAAGCTTCATGTTTTCAGCCACTGGATGGGTGTCATCATGGTCAGGAATCTTGGGCTTCAACTTCCTAAGCACTTGCCCTTCTTCTTCTTCTTCCACTTCAGGCACTGGGGCCTTGTTTTTCTGAGCTGCTGGAATGTTCCTGGTGGATCTCTTGGGGGCTTGAGGAGCAGCTTTGGTGGCAGACTTTGGCTTTGATGGAGCAGCCCCTGATATGGTTGCATCCCCCATCAACTTCTGAGATTTTGCAGGAGGTGCACCTTGCTCTTCTTCCTCATCTGGGTCTCTGATCATATAAGATTTCCCAATGACTCTGGCCATTGTATTTTTAACCCTTTCCTTCCTCTTCTTTCCCTCACCAGCCTCTTTGGGTTCAAGTGTGAACTCCATGGTTTCTTTGGTTGAGGCACCGGCTTTGGACATAGGAACTCCTCTTGCAGGAGCTTTCTGCTTCATCCCTGGCGCTTCATCCCTGGCTTGGTGTTAGTAGCAGTACCAAGCTCTTTCTTGTCTCCTTTCCTCTTGGAAGAGACTTCCTCATCAATTTTGAAATCCTCATCCTCAGAATCTGATGTCTTCTTCTTCCTCTGCCCAGTTGCAGCTTTGGGCAGGTTGCTGGGAGTGCTTCTGCTCCCATCATCATAACTGCTCTCAGAGGGAGTGGTGCCCTCACTCATCTGAACATGTTCCTCAGACTGATTCTGGTTGTTACTATTGTCAGACATGCTGAAGGCTGAAGGTTGACTGTGTGAATAGATGTAGATGAGATAGAGTGGATGAGCATCACAAAGTCCAGAGATTTTGCAAAACAAATGAGCCAAAAACTTAGTTTTAGTTTTCTACAGAAGTCATTTTGGAGCTACCGATTTGTTGAAACTCGGTGACACCAAAGCAATGTTCAGAGTCTAAACTGGTGAAATCGGTCACACCGAGACACGGTTTGGTGACTTTGAGACTGCTAGGGTTTCACAGAGTTCTGAACTCGATCACACCGATTTGCAAGATTCGGCCAGACTGAAACTCACAAGTGCTATGGCCTAGGCCAAATCGGTGAGACCGATTTCTACAACTCGGTCGATCCAAGATGAATTCGGCGGAAACCTAACCCTAAATTTTCGAATCAGAACTAAGCTAATGGAAGTTTTTGCTGGATAGAATAATCTCAAACATGGCAAGAATCATGGCATTGTCTTTGTGCTAAGAATCGGAGTGAGAAAGCACAAAGAATTGAACTCATACCCTAACTTGGCGATGAGTTTGCTACGGCGATAATGGCGGTGAAGATTTCTGTTGACAGTGGTGGAGACCAGCGGCAGGGGGTCGCTGGCGATGGAGGCGACGATCCGGAAACCTCGAGTCGGTAGAGCTAGACAGCGCGGGCGAATGGTTTCGGAGAAATTTCCAAACATTCGACCCGTGGGTATATATATCCAGACCCTGTCTGTGTGATCGAGTGGAACAACTCAGTGGCACCAAGATGCAGAATCACAAGCGGTTACTGCAACTCGGTGAGACCGAAGTGTTCAAATTGGTTGCACTAAGATTGAAACTTAGATCAACTTAATGAACTCGGTGTGACCGAAAGGAATGAATCGGTCAGACCGAGATGCATCAAGAGGTTTTGGAAGTTTAAGTCTATGACGAATCGGTGGCTCTAAGTGCTCCTCACCCAGAGGGTTCGAATCTGACTTGATCAAACTTTGTGATGTAGCACGAATATAGCTTGAGACGAGACAAGCATAGATAGCTAGAGAGAGTACTTGGGCATACTTGTCCATCCATTTGGCAAAAGAAAAGACCAAACAATCAAAACAAAAAATGGATGTCCTTGAATGAAGAAAATTATGCAACCAACATGCTCAATCAATAAAATTGCAAATGAAATATGTGGCAAAGCATGCACAAACACTAGTATCTATCAAACAATTGGCGATGACTAGGTCACCTATATATGAGTATATTTACTTAGGAATCAAATGAGAACATTTGATCATAGGTCATACTCGTCGTTTAAGGTCAAGTGGGGTTACCACTTTTACATAAAGCATTGTTGTGTTCACACCATTAGAGTTGCTTTAGCTCAATTCTTAGAGTAAAGCTCCCCCTAGATGTGATATCCCCTTTTAGAGGGATGAATTAACCTTGGGTTTTGTCGATGATGACTTCATGTAGATGTTGAAGATGTGGATGCTCAATGTTGATGTAGATCATTTGGAGCAATCCATTGGAGTGAGTTACACTTTCAATACCTACATGGGTTAGTCCTGTTGAGTAACGTTGCAGAAAACAAAAATTTTCCTACTCGTTTCACCAAGATCATCTAGGATTTCATCTAGCAACGAGTCATTAGATGCATCTACATACCTTTGTAGATCGCGCACGGAAGCGTTCAAAAGAACGGTGATGATGTAGTCGTACTCGACGTGATCCACATCACCGATGACCAAGCGCCGAATGGACAGCACCTCCGCGTTCAACACACGTACGGGACGGGAGACGTCTCCTCCTTCTTGATCCAGCAAGGGGAAAGGAGAGGTTGATGAAGATCCAACAGCACGACGGCGTGGTGGTGGATGCAGGGCGTCACAGCAGCAGGGCTTCGCCAATACTACGAGGGAGAGACGTAACGGGGAGAGAGGGAGGCGCCAGGGGCTGGTCTGTTTCCCTCCTCTCCCCCCACTATATATAGGGGTGCCATGGGGGGGGGGCGCCGGCCCTAGTAGATGAGATCTACTAGGGGGGGCGGCGGCCAAGGGGAGGTTTCCCTCCCCCCCAAGGCACCTAGGGGTGCCTTCCACCACATGGACTCTTCAATGGTGGAACCCTAGGCGCATGGGCCTATAGGGGCTGGTGCCCTTGGCCCATGAAGGCCAAGGCGCACCCCCTACAGCCCATGTGGCCCCCCGGGACAGGTGGCCCCACCCGGTGGGCCCCCGAGACCCCTCCGGTGGTCCCAGTACAATACCGATAACACCGAAACTTGTCCCGATGGCCGAAACAGCACTTCCTATATATAATTCTTTACCTCCGGACCATTCCGGAACTCCTCGTGACGTCCGGGATCTCATCCGGGAATCCGAACAACATTCGGGTTACTACATATACATATCTTCACAACCCTAGCGTCACCGAACCTTAAGTGTGTAGACCCTACGGGTTCGGGAGACAAGCAGACATGACCGAGACGACTCTCCGGTCAATAACCAACAGCGGGATCTGGATACCCATGTTGGCTCCCACATGCTCCACGATGATCTCATCGGATGAACCACGATGTCGAGGATTCAATCAACCCCGTACGCAATTCCCTTTGTCAATCGATATGTTACTTGCCCGAGATTCGATCGTCGGTATCCCAATACCTCGTTCAATCTCGTTACCGGCAAGTCACTTTACTCGTACCGTAATGCATGATCCCGTGACCAGACACTTGGTCACTCTGAGCTCATTATGATGATGCATTACCGAGTGGGCCCAGTGATACCTCTCCGTCATACAGAGTGACAAATCCCAGTCTTGATCCATGTCAACCCAACAGACACTTTCGGAGATACCCGTAGTCTACCTTTATAGTCACCCAGTTACGTTGTGACGTTTGGCATACCCAAAGCACTCCTACGATATCCGGGAGTTACATGATCTCATGGTCTAAGGAAAAGATACTTTGACATTGGAAAACTCTAGCAAACGAACTATACGATCTTGTGCTATGTTTAGGATTGGGTCTTGTCCATCACATCATTCTCCTAATGATGTGATCTCGTTATCAATGACATCCAATGTCCATAGTCAGGAAACCATGACTATCTATTGATCAACGAGCTAGTCAACTAGAAGCTTACTAGGGACATGTTGGTGTCTGTTATTCACACATGCATTACGATTTCCGGATAACACAATTATAGCATGAATAAAGACAATTATCATGAACAAGGAAATATAATAATAATGCTTTTATTATTACCTCTAGGGCATATTTCCAACAGTCTCCCACTTGCACTAGAGTCAATAATCTAGTTACATTGTGATGAATCGAACACCCATGGAATTCTGGTGTTGATCATGTTTTGCCCTAGGGAGAGGTTTAGTCAACGGATCTGCTACATTCAGGTCTGTATGTATTTTACAAATCTCTATGTCTCCATCTTGAACATTTTCACGAATGGAGTTGAAGCGACGCTTGATGTGCCTTGTCTTCTTGTGAAACCTGGGCTCCTTGGCAAGTGCAATAGCTCCAGTGTTGTCACAGAAGAGCTTGATCGGCCCCGACGCATTGGGTATGACTCCTAGGTCGATGATGAACTCCTTCACCCATATTGCTTCATGTGCTGCCTCCGAGGCCGCCATGTACTCCGCTTCACATGTAGATCCCGCCACGACGCTCTGCTTGCAACTGCACCAGCTTACTGCCCTACCATTCAAAATATACACGTATCCGGTCTGTGACTTAGAGTCATCCAGATCTGTGTCGAAGCTAGCGTCGACGTAACCCTTTACGACGAGCTCTTCGTCACCTCCATAAACGAGAAACATTTCCTTAGTCCTTTTTAGGTACTTCAGGATATTCTTGACCGCTGTCCAGTGCTCCTTGCCGGGATTACTTTGGTACCTTCCTACCAAACTTACGGCAAGGTTTACATCAGGTATGGAATACATAATAGAACCTATGGCTGATGTATAGGGGATGACGCTCATCTCTTCTATATCTTCTGCCGTGGTCGGACATTGAGCTGAGCTCAATTTCATACCTTGTAACACAGGCAAGAACCCCTTCTTGGATTGATCCATATTGAACTTCTTCAATATCTTATCAAGGTATGTGCTTTGTGAAAGACCTATGAGGCGTCTCGATCTATCTCTATAGATTTTGATGCCTAATATATAAGCAGCTTCTCCAAGGTCCTTCATTGAAAAACTCTTATTCAAATAGGCCTTGATGCTGTCCAAGAGTTTTGTATCATTTCCCATCAAAAGTATGTCATCTACATATAGTATGAGAAATGCTACAGAGCTCCCACTCACTTTCTTGTAAACACAGGCTTCTCCATAAGTCTGTGTAAACCCAAACGCTTTGATCATCTCATCAAAGCGAATGTTCCAACTCCGAGATGCTTGCACTAGCCCATAAATCGAGCGTTGGAGCTTGCACACCTTGTCAGCATTCTTAGGATCGACAAAACCTTCCGGCTGCATCATATACAATTCTTCCTTAAGGAAACCATTAAGTAATGTCGTTTTGACGTCCATTTGCCATATTTCATAATCGTAGAATGCGGCAATTGCTAACATGATTCGGACGGACTTCAGCTTCGCTACCGGTGAGAAAGTCTCATCGTAGTCAACCCCTTGAACTTGTCGATAACCCTTAGCGACAAGTCGAGCTTTATAGATGGTCACATTACCATCCGCGTCTGTCTTCCTCTTAAAGATCCATTTATTTTCTATGGCTCGCCGCTCAACGGGCAAGTCAGTCAAAGTCCATACTTCATTTTCATACATGGATCCTATCTCGGATTTCATGGCATCTAGCCATTTGTCGGAATCCGGGCCCGCCATCGCTTCTTCATAGTTCGAAGGTTCACTGTTGTCTAACAACATGATTTCCAAGACAGGGTTGCCGTACCACTCTGGTGCGGAACGTGTCCTTGTGGACCTTCGAATTTCAGTAGGAGCTTGATCAGAAGTATCTTGATCATCATCATTAACTTCTTCTCTAGTCGGTGCAGGCGCCTCAGGAACATTTTCTTGAGTTGCGCCATTTTCCGGTTCAAGAGGTAATACTTCATCAAGCTCTACTTTCCTCCCACTTACTTCTTTCGAGAGAAACTCTTTCTCTAGAAAGGACCCATTCTTGGCAATAAAGATCTTGCCTTCGGATCTGAGGTAGAAGGTGTACCCAATAGTTTCCTTTGGGTACCTTATGAAGACGCATTTTTTCGATTTGGGTTCGAGCTTTTCAGGTTGAAGTTTCCTGACATAAGCATCGCATCCCCAAACTTTTAGAAATGATAGCTTAGGTTTCTTCACAAACCATAATTCATACAGTGTCGTCTCAACGGATTTCGACGGAGCCCTATTTAAAGTGAATGCGGCAGTCTCTAAAGCATAGCCCCAAAAAGATAGCGGTAAATCGGTAAGAGACATCATAGATCGCACCATATCTAATAGAGTGCGATTACGACGTTCGGACACACCATTACGCTGAGGTGTTCCAGGCGGCGTGAGTTGTGAAACTATTCCACATTTTCTTAAGTGTGTACCAAAATTCTTGACTCAAGTATTCTCCTCCACGATCTGATCGTAGAAACTTGATTTTCCTGTCACGTTGATTTTCAACCTCACTCTGAAATTCCTTGAACTTTTCAAAGGTTTCAGACTTGTGTTTCATTAAGTAGATATACCCATACCTACTTAAATCATCAGTGAGGGTGAGAACATAACGATAGCCACCGCGAGCCTCAACACTCATTGGACCGCACACATCAGTATGTATGATTTCCAATAAGTTGGTTGCTCGCTCCATTGTTCCTGAGAATGGAGTCTTGGCCATTTTTCCCATAAGGCATGGTTCACACGTGTCAAATGATTCGTAATCAAGAGACTCTAAAAGTCCATCAGCATGGAGCTTCTTCATGCGTTTGACACCTATGTGACCAAGGCGGCAGTGCCACAAGTATGTGGGACTATCATTATCAACCTTACTTCTTTTGGTACTCACATTGTGAACATGTGTAGCATCACGTTCGAGATTCATAAAGAATAAACCATTCACCATAGGAGCATGACCATAAAACATATCTCTCATATAAATAGAACAACCATTATTCTCGGATTTAAATGAGTAGCCATCTCGAATTAAACGAGATCCTGATACAATGTTCATGCTCAAAGCTGGCACTAAATAACAATTATTAAGGTTTAAAACTAATCACGAAGGGAGATGCAGAGGTAGCGTGCCGACGGCGATCACATTGACCTTGGAACCATTCCCGACGCGCATCGTCACCTCGTCCTTTGCCAGTTTCCGCTTATTCCGCAGCCCCTGCTTTGAGTTACAAATGTGAGCAACTGCACCGGTATCAAATACCCAGGAGCTACTACGGGCACTAGTAAGGTACACATCAATTACATGTATATCACATATACCTTTTGTTTTGCCGGCCTTCTTGTCCGCTAAGTACTTAGGGTAGTTCCGCTTCCAGTGACCGCTTCCCTTGCAATAAAAGCACTCAGTCTCGGGCTTGGGTCCATTCTTTGGCTTCTTCCCGGCAGCTTGCTTGCCGGGCGCGGCAACCTCCTTGCCGTCCTTCTTGAAGTTCTTTTTACCCTTGACTTTCTTGAACTTAGTGGTTTTATTGACCATCAACACTTGATGTTCCTTCTTGACTTCTACCTCTGCTGATTTTAGCATAGCAAATACTTCAGGAATGGTCTTTTCCATCCCCTGCATATTGAAGTTCATCACAAAGCTCTTGTAGCTTGGTGGAAGCGACTGGAGGATTCTGTCAATGACCGCATCATCCGGGAGATTAACTCCCAGCTGAGTCAAGCGGTTATGTAACCCAGACATAGTGAGTATGTGCTCACTGACAGAACTATTTTCCTCCATCTTACAGCTGAAGAACTTGTCGGAGACTTCATATCTCTCGACCCGGGCATGAGCTTGGAAAACCATTTTCATCTCTTCGAACATCTCATATGCTCCATGTCTCTCAAAACGCTTTTGGAGCCCCGGCTCTAGGCTGTAAAGCATGCCGCACTGAACGAGGGAGTAGTCATCGGAACGTGCCTGCCAAGCGTTCATAACATCTTGTTCTGCAGGGAGAACAGGTGCGTCACCCAGCGGTGCTTGTAGGACATAATCTTTCTTGGCAGCTATGAGGATGATCCTCAGGTTCCGGACCCAGTCCGTATAGTTGCTGCCATCGTCTTTCAGCTTAGCTTTCTCTAGGAACGCGTTGAAGTTGAGGACTACGTTGGCCATTTGATCTACAAGACATATTGTAAAATATTTAGACTAAGTTCATGATAATTAAGTTCAACTAATCAAATTATTAGTGAACTCCCACTTAGATTAGACATCCCTCTAGTCATCTAAGTATTACATGATCCGAGTTAACTAGACCGTGTCCGATCATCACGTGAGACGGACTAGTCAACATCGGTGAACATTTTCATGTTGATCGTATCTTCTATACGACTCATGCTCGACCTTTCGGTCTTCTGTGTTCCGAGGCCATGTCTGTACATGCTAGGCTCGTCAAGTCAACCTAAGTGTTTGCATGTGTAAATCTGTCTTACACCCGTTGTATGTGAACGTCTGAATAAAACACCCGATCATCACGTGGTGTTTTGAAACAGCGAAGTGTCGCAACGGTGCACAGTTAGGGGGAACACTTCTTGAAATTAGTATGAGGGATCATCTTATTTACTACCGTCGTTCTAAGTAAACAAGATGCAAAACATGATAAACATCACATGCAATCAAATAATAAATGTGACATGATATGGCCAATATCACATAGCTCCTTTGATCTCCATCTTGGGGCTCCATGATCATCTTGTCACCGGCTTGACACCATGATCTCCATCATCATGATCTCCATCATCGTGTCTCCATGAAGTTGCTCGCCAACTATTACTTCTACTACTATGGCTAACGCGTTTAGCAATAAAGAAAAGTAATTTACATGGTGTTTCTCAATGACTCGCAGGTCATATAAAAGAATAAAGACAACTCCTATGGCTCCTGCCGGTTGTCATACTCATCGACATGCAAGTCGTGATTCCTATTACAATAGCATGAACATCTCATACATCACATATAGATCATTCATCATTCATCACAACTTTGGCCATATCATATCACAAACCACTTGCTGCAAAAACAAGTTAGACGTCCTCTAATTGTTGTTGCAAGTTTTACGTGGCTGAATTAGGGTTCTAGCAAGAACGTCTTCTTACCTACGTTAAAGCCACAACGTGATTTGTCAACTTCTATTTACCCTTCATAAGGACCCTGTTCATCGAATCCGCTCCAACTAAAGTAGGAGAGACAGACACCCGCCAGCCACCTTATGCAACTAGTGCATGTTAGTCGGTGGAACCGGTCTCACGTAAGCGTACGTGTAAGGTTGGTCCGGGCCGCTTCATCCCACAATACCGCTGAAGCAATAAAAGACTAGTAACGGCAAGAAAGTTGACAAATCTACGCCCACAACTGATTGTGTTCTACTCGCGCAAGAAGAACTACGCATAGACCTAGCTCATGATGCCACTGTTGGGTAACGTTGCAGAAAACAAAAATTTCCTACTCGTTTCACCAAGATCATCTAGGAGTTCATATAGCAACGAGTCATTAGATGCATCTACATACCTTTGTAGATCGCGCACGGAAGCGTTCAAAAGAACGGTGATGATGTAGTCGTACTCGACGTGATCCAAATCACCGATGACCAAGCGCCGAACGGACGGCACCTCCGCGTTCAACACACGTACGGAACGGGAGACGTCTCCTCCTTTTTGATCCAGCAAGGGGAAAGGAGAGGTTGATGAAGATCCAGCAGCACGACGGCGTGGTGGTGGATGCAGGGCGTCACAACAGCAGGGCTTCGGCAATACTACGAGGGAGAGACGTAACGGGGAGAGAGGGAGGCGCCAGGGGCTGGTCTGTTTCCCTCCTCTCCCCCCACTATATATAGGGGTGCCATGGGGGGGGGCACTGGCCCTAGTAGATGAGATCTACTAGGGGGGCGGCGGCCAAGGGGAGGTTTCCCTCCCCCCCAAGGCACCTAGGGGTGCCTTCCACCACATGGACTCTTCCATGGTGGAACCCTAGGCGCATGGGCCTATAGGGGCTGGTGCCCTTGGCCCATGAAGGCCAAGGCGCACCCCCTACAGCCCATGTGGCCCCCCGGGACAGGTGGCCCCACCCGGTGGGCCCCCGGGACCCCTCCGGTGGTCCCGGTAGAATACCGATAACACCGAAACTTGTCCCGATGGCCGAAACAGCACTTCCTATATATAATTCTTTACCTCCGGACCATTCCGGAACTCCTCGTGACGTCCGGGATCTCATCCGGGACTCCGAACAACATTCGGGTTACTGCATATACATATCTTCACAACCCTAGCGTCACCGAACCTTAAGTGTGTAGACCCTACGGGTTCGGGAGACAAGCAGACATGACCGAGACGACTCTCCGGTCAATAACCAACAGCGGGATCTGGATACCCATGTTGGCTCCCACATTCTCCACGATGATCTCATCGGATGAACCACGATGTCGAGGATTCAATCAACCCCGTACGCAATTCCCTTTGTCAATCGATATGTTACTTGCCCGAGATTCGATCGTCGGTATCCCAATACCTCGTTCAATCTCGTTACCGGCAAGTCACTTTACTCGTACCGTAATGCATGATCCCGTGACCAGACACTTGGTCACTCTGAGCTCATTATGATGATGCATTACCGAGTGGGCCCAGTGATACCTCTCCGTCATACGGAGTGACAAATCCCAGTCTTGATCCATGTCAACCCAACAGACACTTTCGGAGATACCCGTAGTCTACCTTTATAGTCACCCAGTTACGTTGTGACGTTTGGCATACCCAAAGCACTCCTACGATATCCGGGAGTTACACGATCTCATGGTCTAAGGAAAAGATACTTTGACATTGGAAAACTCTAGCAAACGAACTATACGATCTTGTGCTATGTTTAGGATTGGGTCTTGTCCATCACATCATTCTCCTAATGATGTGATCTCGTTATCAATGACATCCAATGTCCATAGTCAGGAAACCATGACTATCTATTGATCAACGAGCTAGTCAACTAGAAGCTTACTAGGGACATGTTGGTGTCTGTTATTCACACATGCATTACGATTTCCGGATAACACAATTATAGCATGAATAAAGACAATTATCATGAACAAGGAAATATAATAATAATGCTTTTATTATTGCCTCTAGGGCATATTTCCAACAAGTCCCACAAGGAACAAACAAGGATATCCATAGACATAGAGTGAAGTACACACAAGATGATGTCCATGAAAGCATTAGGTTACCTTGTCCCTTGACTTACTAACAAGAGGGTTTGTGACTCCTTGAACTATTGCAAGATGTGGAAGTTGATTGCACTTGTTCTAGCCAATATGAATATGAGTGAAATATGTTAGTGGAGTCACCCTTAAGAACTCTCTAGTTCTTCTTCTTCGGGATCCACATCATCTTGATGGGAATCCTTGGGGTTGTAGATGTACTTGATGAAGTAGAACTTGAGGTGGACTTGGGAACCGACTTGACGAAAGCCTTTGGAGCTTATTCAAATGCATCAATCTCCTCTAGAAGCTTGTCCTTGCCTTTTAGCTTGTGGTCTTATGGTGGAAGATCATCTTGAGCTTGTGTCCCCTTGAAGGAGGTATGTGTTGGGGAACGTAGTAATTTCAAAAAATTTCCTATGCACACGCAAGATCATGTTGACGAATAGCAACGGGAGGGGAGAGTGTTGTCCACGTACCCTCGTAGACCGAAAGCGGAAGAGTTATGACAACACAGTTGACGTAGTTGTACGTCTTCACGATCCGACCGATCCAAGTACCGAACGTACGGCACCTCCGAGTTCGGCACACGTTCAACTCGATGATGATCCCCGGACTCCGATCCAGCAGGGTGTCGGGGATGAGTTCCGTCAGCATGACGGCGTGGTGATGATGATGATGTTCTACCGACGCAGGGCTTCTCCTAAGCACCGCTACGATATGACCGAGGTGGAATATGGTGGAGGGGGGCAGCGCACACGGCTAAGGAACGATCACGAAGATCAACTTGTGTGTCTAGAGGTGCCCCCCTGCCCCCGTATATAAAGGAGCAAGGGGGGAGGCCAGCAGGACCTAGGGGGCGCGCCAAGGAGGGGGGAGTCCACCTCCTAGTGGGAGTAGGACTCCCCTTTCCTAGTCCAACTAGGAAGGAGGAAGGGGGAAGGAAAGAGAGGGAGAGGTAGAGGGAAAGGGGGCCGCGCCCCCCTCCCCTAGTCCAATTCGGACTCCCCATGGGGGGGCGCCACCTCCTGGGATGCTGTCCTCTCTCTCCCCTCAGGCCCACTAAGGCCCAATACTTCCCCGGGGGGGTTCCGGTAACCCCTCCGGCACTCCAGTTTTCTTCGAAATCACCCGGACCACTTCCGGTGTCCGAATATAGTCATCCAATATATCAATCTTTATGTCTGGACAATTTCGAGACTCCTTGTCATGTCCGTGATCACATCCGTGACTCCGAACAACCTTCGGTACATCAAAACTTATAAACTCATAATAAAACTGTCATCGTAACGTTAAGCGTGCGGAACCTATGGGTTCGAGAACTATGTAGACATGACCTAGAACTGTTTCCGGTCAATAACTAATAGCGGAACCTGGATGCTCATATAGGCTCCTACATATTCTACGAAGATCTTTATCGGTCAAACCGCATAACAACATACGTTGTTCCCTTTGTCATCGGTATGTTACTTGCCCGAGATTCGATCGTCGGTATCCAATACCTAGTTCAATATCATTACCGGCAAGTCTCTTTACTCGTTACATAATGCATCATTCCGTAACTAACTCATTAGCTACATTGCTTGCAAGGCTTATAGTGATGTGCATTACTGAGAGGGCCCAGAGATACCTCTCCGACAATCAGAGTGACAAATCCTAATCTCGAAATACGCCAACTCAACATGTACCTTCGGAGACACCTGTAGAGCTCCTTTATAATCACCCAGTTATGTTGTGACATTTGGTAGCACACAAAGTGTTCCTCCGGTAAACGGGAGTTGCATAATCTCATAGTTGTAGGAACTTTGTATAAGTCATGAAGAAAGCAATAGCAACATACTAAACGATCAAGTGCTAGGCTAACGGAATGGGTCAAGTCAATCACATCATTCTCCTAATGATGTGATCTCGTTAATCAAACGACAACACATGTCTATGGTTAGGAAACATAACCATCTCTGATTAATGAGCTAGTCAAGTAGAGGCATACTAGTGACATTATGTTTGTCTATGTATTCACAAATGTATCATGTTTCTGGGTAATACAATTCTAGCATGAATAATAAATATTTATCATGATATGAGGTAATAAATAATAACTTTATAATTGCCTCTAGGGCATATTTCCTTCAGTCTCCCACTTGCACTAGAGTTAATAATCTAGATTACACAGTAATGATTCTAACACCCATGGAGTCTTGGTGCTGATCATGTTTTGCTCATGGAAGAGGCTTAGTCAACAGGTCTGCAACATTCAGATCCGTATGTATCTTGCAAATCTCTATGTCTCCCACCTGGACTTGATCCCGGATGGAACTGAAGCGTCTCTTGATGTGCTTGGTCCTCTTCTAAAATCTGGATTCCTTTGCCAAGGCAATTGCACCAGTATTGTCACAGAAGATCTTCATTGGTCCCGATGCACTAGGTATGACACCTAGATCGGAAATAAACTCCTTCATCCAGACTCCTTCATTTGCTGCTTCCGAAGCAGCTATGTACTCTGCTTCGCATGTAGATCCCGCCACGATGCTTTGTTTAGAATTGCACCAACTTATAGCTCCATCGTTTAATAAAACATGTATCCGGTTTGCGATTTAGAATCGTCCGGATCAGTGTCAAAGCTTGCATCGACGTAACCATTTACGACTAGCTCTTTGTCACCTCCATAAACGAGAAACATATCCTTAGTCCTTTTCAGGTATTTCAGGATGTTCTTGACCGCTGTCCAGTGATCCACTCCTGGATTACTTTGGTACCTACCTGCCAAGCTTATTGCTAAGCATACGTCAGGTCTGGTACACAGCATTGCATACATGATAGTGCCTATGGCTGAAGCATAGGGAACATCTTTCATTTTCTCTCTATCTTCTGCTGTGGTCGGGCATTGAGTCTGACTCAACTTCACAGCTTGTAATACAGACAAGAACCCTTTCTTTGCCTGATCCATTTTGAACTTTTTCAAAACTTTATCAAGGTATGTGCTTTGTGAAAGTCCAATTAAGCGTCTTGATCTATCTCTATAGATCTTGATTCCCAATATGTAAGCAGCTTCACCGAGGTCTTTCATTGAAAAACTTTTATTCAAGTATCCCTTTATGCTATCTAGAAATTCTATATCATTTCCAATTAATAATATGGAATCTACATATAATATCAGAAATGCTACAGAGCTCCCACTCACTTTCTTGTAAATACAGGCTTCTCCAAAAGTTTGTAAAAACCATATGCTTTGATCACACTATCAAAGCGTTTATTCCAACTCTGAGATGCTTGCACCAGTCCATAAATGGATCGCTGGAGCTTGCACACTTTGTTAGCACCTTTTGGATCGAGAAAACCTTCCGGTTGCATCATATACAACTCTTCTTCCAGAAATCCATTCAGGAATGCAGTTTTGACATCCATTTGCCAAATCCCATAATCATAAAATGCGCCAATTGCTAACATGATTCGGACAGACCTAAGCATCGCTACGGGTGAGAAAGTCTCATCGTAGTCAACCCCTTGAATTTGTCGAAAACCTTTCGCAACAAGTCGAGCTTTGTAGACAGTTACATTACCATCAGCGTCAGTCTTCTTCTTGAAGATCCATTTATTCTCAATGGCTTGCCTATCATTGGGCAAGTCAACCAAAGTCCATACTTTGTTCTCATACATGGATCCCATCTCAGATTTCATGGCTTCAAGCCATTTTGCGGAATCTGGGCTCATCATCGCTTCCTCATAGTTCGTAGGTTCGTCATGGTCAAGTAACATGACTTCCAGAATAGGATTACCGTACCACTCTGGTGCGGATCTTACTCTGGTAGACCTACGAGGTTCAGTAGAAACTTGATCTGAAGTTTCATGATCAATATCATTAGCTTCCTCACTAATTGGTGTAGTTGTCACAGGAACCGGTTCTTGTGATGAACTATTTTCCAATAAGGGAGCAGGTACAGTTACCTCATCAAGTTCTACTTTCCTCCCACTCACTTCTTTCGAGAGAAACTCCTTCTCTAGAAAGGATCCAAATTTAGCAACAAAAATCTTGCCCTCAGATCTGTGATAGAAGGTGTACCCAATAGTCTCTTTTGGGTATCCTATGAAGACATATTTCTCCGATTTGAGTTCGAGCTTATCTGGTTGAAGTTTCTTCACATAAGCATCGCAGCCCCAAACTTTAAGAAACGACAACTTTGGTTTCTTTCCAAACCACAGTTCATAAGGCGTCGTCTCAACGGATTTTGATGGTGCCCTATTTAACGTGAATGCAGCCGTCTCTAAAGCATAACCCCAAAACGATAGCGGTAAATCAGTAAGAGACATCATAGATCGCACCGTATCTAGTAAAGTACGATTACGACGTTCGGACACACCATTTCGTTGTGGTGTTCCAGGTGGCGTGAGTTGCGAAAATGTTCCGCATTGTTTCAAATGTAAACCAAACTCGTAACTCAAATATTCTCCTCCACAATCAGATCGTAGAAATTTTATTTTCTTGTTACGATGATTTTCCACTTCACTCCGAAATTCTTTGAACTTTTCAAATGTTTCAGACTTGTGTTTCATCAAGTAGATATACCCATATCTGCTGAAATCATCTGTGAAGGTGAGAAAATAACAATACCCGCCGCGAGCCTCAATATTCATTGGACCACATACATCAGTATGTATGATTTCCAATAAATCAGTTGCTCGCTCCATAGTTCCGGAGAACGGCGTTTTAGTCATCTTGCCCATGAGGCACGGTTCGCAAGTACCAAGTGATTCATAATCAAGTGATTCCAAAAGTCCATCAGTATGGAGTTTCTTCATGCGCTTTATACCGATATGACCTAAACGGTAGTGCCACAAATAAGTTGCACTATCATTATCAACTCTGCATATTTTGGCTTCAACATTATGAATATGTGTATCACTACTATCGAGATTCAATAAAAATAGACCACTCTTCAAGGGTGCATGACCATAAAAGATATTACTCATATAAATAGAACAACCATTATTCTCTGATTTAAATGATTAACCGTCTCGCATCAAACAAGATCCAGATATAATGTTCATGCTTAACGCTGGCACCAAATAACAATTATTTAGGTCTAAAACTAATCCCGATGGTAGATGTAGAGGTAGCATGCCGACCGCGATCACATCGACTTTGGAACCATTTCCCACGCGCATTGTCACCTCGTCCTTAGCCAATCTTCGCTTAATCCGTAGTCCCTGTTTCGAGTTGCAAATATTAGCAATAGAACCAGTATCAAATACACAGGTACTACTGCGAGCATTAGTAAGGTACACATCAATAACATGTATATCACATATACCTTTGTTCACTTTGCCATCCTTCTTATCCGCCAAATACTTGGGGCAGTTCCGCTTCCAGTGTACAGTCTGTTTGTAGTAGAAGCACTCAGTCTCAGGCTTAGGTCCAGACCTGGGTTTCTTCTCTTGAGCAGCAACTTGTTTGTTGTTCTTCTTGAAGTTCCCCTTCTTCTTCCCTTTGCCCTTTTTCTTGAAACTGGTGGTCTTGTTTGATGCTCCTTCTTGATTTCTACCTCCGCGGCTTTTAGCATTGCGAAGAGCTCGGGAATAGTCTTGTCCATCCCTTGCATATTATAGTGCATCACGAAGCTCTTGTAGCTTGGTGGCAGTGATTGAAGAATTCTGGCAGTGACACTATCATTAGGAAGATTAACTCCCAGTTGAATCAAGTGATTATTATAACCAGACATTTTGAGTATGTGTTCACTGACAGAACTATTCTCCTCCATCTTATAGCTATAGAACTTATTGGAGACTTCATATCTCTCAATCCGGGCATTTGCTTGAAATATTAACTTCAACTCCTGGAACATCGCATATGCTCCATAACGTTCAAAACGTCATTGAAGACCCGGTTCCAAGCCGTAAAGCATGACACACTGAACTATTGAGTAGTCAGCAGCTTTGCTCTGCCAGACGTTCTTAACGTCGTCAATTGCATCAGCAGCAGGCCTGGCACCCAGCGGTGCTTCCAAGACGTAATTCTTCTATGCAGCAATGAGGATAATCCTCAGGTTACGGACCCAGTCCGTGTAATTGCTACCATCATCTTTCAACTTAGCTTTCTCAAGGAACGCATTAAAATTCAACGGAACAACAGCACGAGCCATCTATCTACAACAAACATATACAAGCAAAATACTATCAGGTACTAAGTTCATGATAAATTTAAGTTCAATTAATCATATTACTTAAGAACTCCCACTTAGACAGACATCTCTCTAGTCATCTAAGTGATCACGTGATCCAAATCAACTAAACCATGTCCGATCATCACGTGAGATGGAGTAGTTTCAATGGTGAACATCACTATGTTGATCATATCTACTATATGATTCACGTTCGACCTTTCGGTCTCCGTGTTCCGAGGTCATATCTGTATATGCTAGGCTCGTCAAGTTTAACCTGAGTATTCCGCGTGTGCAATTGTTTTGCACCCGTTGTATTTGAACGTAGAGCCTATCACACACGATCATCACGTGGTGTATCAGCACGAAGAACTTTCGCAACTGTGCATACTCAGGGAGAACACTTCTTGATAATTTAGTGAGAGATCATCTTAAAATGCTACCGTCAATCAAAGCAAGATAAGATGCATAAAGGATAAACATCACATGCAATCAATATAAGTGATATGATATGGCCATCATCATCTTGTGCTTGTGATCTCCATCTCCGAAGCACCGTCGTGATCACCATCGTCACCGGCGCGACACCTTGATCTCCATCGTAGCATCATTGTCGTTACGCCATCTATTGCTTCTACGACTATCGCTACCGCTTAGTGATAAAGTAAAGCAATTACAGGGTGTTTGCATTTCATACAATAAAGCGACAACCATATGGCTCCTGCCAGTTGCCGATAACTTCGGTTACAAAACATGATCATCTCATACAATAAAATATAGCATCACGTCTTGACCATATCACATCACAACATGCCCTGCAAAAACAAGTTAGATGCCCTCTAGTTTGTTGTTGCAAATTTTACGTGGCTACTACGGGCTGAGCAAGAACCGTTCTTACCTACGCATCAAAACCACAACGATAGTTCATCAAGTTAGTGCTATTTTAACCTTCGCAAGGACCGGGCGTAGCCACACTCGGTTCAACTAAAGTGAGAGAGATAGACACCCGCCAGTCACCTTTAAGCAAGGAGTGCTCGTAATGATGAAACCAGTCTCGCGTAAGCGTACGCGTAATGTCGGTCCGGGCCGCTTCATCTCACAATACCACTGAACCAAAGTATGACATGCTGGTAAGCAGTATGACTTGTATCGCCCACAACTCACTTGTGTTCTACTCGTGCATATGACATCTACGCATAAAACCAGGCTCGGATGCCACTGTTGGGGAACGTAGTAATTTCAAAAAAATTCCTACGCACACGCAAGATCATGGTGATGCATAGCAACGAGAGGGGAGAGTGTTGTCCACGTACCCTCGTAGACCAAAAGCGGAAGCATTATGACAACACGGTTGATGTAGTCGTACGTCTTCACGATCCGACCGATCCAGGTACCGAACGTACGACACCTCCGATTTCAGCACACGTTCAGCTCGATGACGATCCCCGGACTCCGATCCAGCAGGGTGTCAGGGATGAGTTCCATCAGCACGATGGCGTGGTGACGATGATGATGTTCTACCGACACAGGGCTTCGCCTAAGCACCGCTACGATATGACCGAGGTGGAATATGGTGGAGGGGGCACCGCACACGGCTAAGGAACGATCATGAAAATCAACTTGTGTGTCTAGAGGTGCCCCTGCCCCCGTATATAAAGGAGCAAGGGGGGAGGTCGGCCGGCCCTAGGGGGCGCGCCAAGGAGGGGGGAGTCCTCCTCCTAGTGGGAGTAGGACTCCCCTTTCCTAGTCCAACTAGGAAGGGGGAAGGGGGAAGGAAAGAGAGGGAGAGGGAGAGGGAAAGAGGGGCCGTGCCCCCCTTCCCTAGTCCAATTTGGACTCCCCATGGGGGGGCGCCATCTCCTGGGCTGCTGCCCTCTCTCTCCCCTCAGGCCCACTAAGGCCCAATACTTCCTCGGGGGGTTCCGGTAACCCCTCCGGCACTCCGGTTTTCTCCGGAATCACCCGGAACACTTCCGGTGTCCGAATATAGTCATCCAATATATCAATCTTTATGTCTCGACCATTTCGAGACACCTCGTCATGTCCGTGATCACATCCGGGACTCCGAACAACCTTCGGTACATCAAAACTTATAAACTCATAATAAAACTATCATCGTAACGTTAAGCATGCGGACCCTGCGGGTTCGAGAACTATGTAGACATGACCTAGAACTGTTTCCGGTCAATAACTAATAGCGGAACCTGGATGCTCATATTGGCTCCTACATATTCTATGAAGATCTTTATCGGTCAAACTGCATAACAACATACGTTGTTCCCTTTGTCATCGGTATGTTACTTGCCCGAGATTCGATCGTCGGTATCCAATACCTAGTACAATGTCGGGGGTTGGGTGCGACATATGCCAAAGGATGGCTTATCATGGTGGGGGCGAGTAGAACGTCGCCGGTGCCTGGAAACGGGATGAGGCGTAGACATGCACGCCGGCGAATCTTACCCAGCTTCGGGGCTCTCCGGGGAGATAACACCCCTACTGCTGCTCTGCGGGGTCTCCGCCTGGTCACTATAGCAAGGTGACTACAATGGCGCTCCTAGAGCTGTATCGGGAGGCAGGAGAGAGCGAGGCTAGTTCTCTCCTCCCTGAGCTATGTGTCTATCTCTATCAAGGTCCGAACCCTTTGCATGGGTGCCCCGGGGGGTTTATATAGGCTTACCCCCCGGGGGTACAATGGTAATCCGACTGGGCATGGGTCCCAGCCGTCTGTCTCTCATGCCGCCGTCCTTCCCGCCGGCTTCTGGGGCCCGCCGACTGGTGGGTCCCGCGGACAGGCCGGACACTGTGCGGCACTCCTGATGACGCAGGCCTGGTCATGGGGTCGTGGCAACAGTGCCGCCGTCTATCAGGCGATCACTGTCGCCACTCCCCATCCAATCTGGTTTATGGCTTGTGGGGCCCTGGCGGGGAGACGGCCGACTCCAAGGAGGCCGACTCCCACAGGGCCGTCTTCGGGCGCTCTGGCCGCCTTTGGTTCACCCACTGACAGGCGGCCCCACGGTCTTCAGACCGTACAGGCCGGCGTCGTAGGCACAGTGCATCGCGCACTGTGGCTGAGGTCAGGGTAGGCATGGCAACAGTGCCACGCCTCATCGGAGATCTCCCAGCGATACGGCTCTCTGTAGCCATGCCAGCCCCTCGTAGGCAAGGAGGGACGGCCACGTCGTGACCGTACCTCGCATCGGGCGTTGTGAAGCGTCATGGGCCGACTCCCATAGTCGGCACTCCCGGAGGTCGCCAGCCTGGAGTCGGCTTGCTTCAAAGTCGTCATCTGGGACTCGGCTTCTTGGGAGATCGCCAGCTGGGACTCGGCCTCTCTGGAGGTCGCCAGCTGGGACTCGGCTGGAGGGGCGTGGCCGGCCCTGATGTCTTGAAAGATCCTGGGTCCCGGGTCAGCCTACCCGTGGCCCATTACTCCGAGAGTAGTCACCGAAGCTGGTGAAGCCCTGCGGACGCCGCCTCGTGGGGCTTCAACAGTTTCAAACTTCCCAGCGCCGACTCTGAGACTCGGCCACTGTCTTCTTCGGGCCGACTCGCCGAAGTCGGACTTGTTCAGCGAGGGGCCACTATTTGTAAGTCGCGGCGGGAAAACAGGCGGCGTATCGGATACGCTTCCCTGCTGCCATCGAGGAGGTCCTATCACGCGGCGCCACGTGGGGAGGATAGTCTGCTCACCCACGCGCGCGATGGGACGGGCCGCTAGGCGGGGCCCGCCACTACCGCGCCTCGGCTTCCGAGCGGATCCGCTGCGGTCGCGGACGGTTGGCTTCCCCATGTTGTTACTGCGTGCAGTAACTTCGTGGGGTAAATCGTGGGCGGCATGGGGCTTCGTGCGCAGTTAATCCCACGCCCGCCCCCTCGGCTCCTCAGCCCGTAGGGCTATAAATAGGCGGGGGGGGGGGGAGCGGGGCGGCACTGCACGCGCACCCTCTCCCCCACTCTCCTGCCTTCTCTTCTTCCTCCGCCGCGAGCGAAAGCACCTCCCTCGTCGGCGATGAGTTCTTCCTCCGCCGCGCCCCCTGCCTCGCACTCCGGCGTGTGGGACGGCTCGGACGTGGAGGCGGAGCATATCGAGCTCCTCCGCCGGACCCGCCGCCTCCCCAGCGTGGACCTCGTGCATGCCCGTCCTGCACCGGCGGGAGAGATCCGGCCCGCGCCGGAGGAGGGCGAGCGGGTCGTCTTCCGCTCGCACCTTATGCACGGGTTGGGGCTGCCGGCGAGCGGATTCTTCCGCTCATTCCTGGAGTTCCGTAATCTTCAGCCACACCACCTCACCCCAAACGCGGTGGTGCTGCTCTCCGCCTTCGCCACTCTGTGCGAAGGCTTCCTCGGCGTTCTCCCCACCCTCGAGTTGTGGGGAGAATTCTTCTCTTCAAAGCTCGGCACGCAGGCCGCCGGCACGCCGGCTCAGTGCGGCACCTACATCGCGGTGCGGCGCTCGACGGCCGACAACCCTTTCCCTCTCATCTCGCTGGTGAAGTTGGTGAAGATGTGGCAGCGCTCCTACTTTTACGTGAAGAACCTCTCCACCGACGGCGACTGGGTCAACCTGCCGCCCTTCAACCCCGAGCCCTTAACTGGGAGGCTTCCCAGTTGGTCCCACCGGTCCAAGTCGCTGACTCCCTCCGGAGCCGCCGCCGTGGCACGACTCCCAGTTCTGCTGCAGTCGGAGGGCCTCGTCGGATCCGACCTTCTGGCCGCCTTCGTGGCGCGCCGAGTCCTCCCACTCCAGGGCCGGCCTCACCTCATCTGTCAGATGAGCGGCCGCCACGACCCGAGCCGACTGTGCACCAAGGAGATGCCCCACAGGGAGGTGGCGAACTTGGTGAACCACGTCGCGCACTGCAAGTTCACGGAGGACTGGCAGTTCGGCAAGGAGCCGTACTCGCGCGACAACCCCCCTCCAGTGGTAAGTTGCATCTTTCTGTAGCTTGATCTTCTTTGCAGCCGACTCCGGCTTCTAATCATCATTGGCTCCTTCTGAGCAGAACCCCCTCATGGAGCCCGCAGCCGGCGCCATGAGAGAGCCCCGCGACTACGTCCCCGACCGCGAGGATAGCGACGTCGACGACCCCGACTTGGGGGCGGCGGCATTGGAGGCCGACGCCGAAGGCGGTGAAGAAGGGGCAGACGGCGGCCTCAGGCCATCGGCCACCTTTGCCGACTGGCCCGATGACGACGCTGACATGGAAGTCGTCCCACGCCCCCAGCCGAGGGCTGGCCCCTCCGGCCAAGGCGGCGCGAAGAGGCGTCACGCCGGGCCGAGCGCCCGGCGGCAAGCAGAAGAAGTTCAAGGGAGCGGCCGCCATGACCAAACGGGAGGAGGCGGCCGCGACGGCCAACCGCTTCCGAAGGAAAGTGAGAAGGCCGCCGTTAGTTTCCGTGTAAGTTTTTACGCGCTTTTATTTTCTCCGTTGGATCTTGTTCGAGTCTTCTTTGATTTTTCCTTCATTCTTCTCCAGAGCCCCCCTCTCCCTTGAGAGAGCTGCCGTCCCCTCTGTCATGGGGTCGGTAGAGACGTCCGCCAACACCCGGCAGGTCGATCCCGCCGCCGACCTTCGGGAGGCGACGGAACGGAACGCGCGGGAGAAGCGCGACGAGGAGGAGGCCGACCGCCTGGAGAAGCCGCAGGCCAAGAAGGCGGCCGCCAACGCCTAGAATAAGCTGGAGGAGGCCGAAAACGCCGCCGCGGCGAAGCGGCATGCTGAGGAGGCCGCGCGTCGCCGATCGGCGATGCTCGTCCCTCCATTGTCGTCGGCGCCGCCGGCTCCAGAGTTCACGGGGCAGACCGGAGAGGTCGGCACTGAGAACCCCCTCGTGGAGGAGGGCGGCGAGGCTTCAGGCTCGGACACCCTCGCGCCGCCTCCGCTGCCTCCGCCACCGTCTAGGAGGCCGCACGGCAAGCAGCCGGTGGGCCCGCAGGATCCACCGACCACGGACGATGCCGAGGCGCGGCTGCTTCTTCAAGTCGCCGTGCCAGCACGCTGCTGGCTTGAGAGGACGAGCTCGGCGCCGCGAGCTCGGGAGACTGGCGTGGCCAGCTCGGCGAGTCTGGACGTCGAGGCCTCCAGTGCCGCGCCCACCGGGTGGTTGCGCGGAGGCGGCACCGGCCCGCTGAACCAAGCCCTCCTGGACGTCCAGGCGAAGCTGCGCGCGGAAAGCGACGCCCTCCAAGTCTGCACCAGAGCGCATTTGGCCGTGCGGACATCCGTCCGAGTATGTTTCCTTTCTCTTTTTTAATTGTTGTCTTTCTCTGTGGGGGCACGCCAGTGCACCCACTGGGTGTAGTCCCCGAGTTCCGGGCCGGCTGCTGAGCAGGCGGTTCGGAACTCTCTCTGGCGAGCTCCAAATACTAACTTTTGCCTTTGCCGGCTTTTTGTAGGAATATCATAACCTCCGCACCACTGCCTTCAACCGCAATTTCGAGGAGCTGAACAAGCGGACCGCCGACTTGACGGAAAACCGGGGTGAGCTCTTTTCTTCCTTCTTCGCGGGGGCGCGCTGGCGCACCCGCGGGCTGTAGTCCCCGAGATTCGGGCCGACTGCTGAGCAGTCGGGCCGGATCTCCCCGGCGATCTAATTTCTTTCTTCTTTGCGGGGGCGCGCTGGCGCGCCCGCGGGCTGTAGTCCCCGAGATTTGGGCCGACTGCTGAGCAGTCGGGCCGGATCTCCCCGGCGATCTAATTTACTGATGACTTTTCTTGTCTCTTTCTTCATTCTTCAGGCGCCAATGCCGCCCTTCAGGAGCAACTGGGCGAGGCCAACACTGCTCGTCGTGCCAAGGAGGAGGAGTGCGGCCGGCTCGCCAAAGAGCGCGATCTGCTGGCGACGCAGCTGGCCGAGCAGAAGGAGCTGCTCCAGAAGGCGCAGGACGAGGCCAAGACGCGGAAGGCCGCCCTCATGGCCGAGTTCGAGATCGAGCGTTCCGCCTGGACCGACAGGGAGGCGATGCTGACCTCTGGCTACCACGAGCTCGAGGACATCGTCGATGGTAAGTCTCTTTCGCTTCTTTGGTCTTCCGACTTCGTGTCAGGCCGATTTCTGATTTTTCGACTATCTTCTTTTTTGTCTTGGCAGACTTCTTTCCTGGTCATTCACAGGTCGTCCCTCTGGCCATCGAGGCGGCTCGAGAGGCGCGAAGGGAGAAGGGTGAGGTGATCGCCGCCAATGCCCCCCGAACCATCGACGAGCAGCTCCTGAGCATCGGGGCCCGTCTTCGTCCGGCTCACCGGCTGCTGCGCCGTCTTCAGCGTGCCGGTGCCCAGGTGGTTGCCACCCTGTGGCCGGACGTGCCGGCTCTGCGCACCGCCAGTCGGACCGCCGACTGGCTGGAAGTCGCCGCCGGCCGTCTTGAGGCTTGGAAGGGCTCCTCGGCCTGGGCCGGAGCACGCCGGGCCTTGGAGTTCGTCAAGGCGTGGTATCCGGGGCTGGACCTGGACCGCCTGGCCGCATTTTGGTCAGAAGCCCAGGCCGAGCTGGAGGCCGTAGAAGGCGCCCTTGTCGAGCGCGCGGCGGCCATCGCCGAGTACACGGACACCAGCGTCTTCATGCCCGAGCGGACTGAAGGCGGCGAGGAAGCACCGCCGGACTGGTTCGGGATGAACCCGGAGTACGAGGAAGACTCGGCGGAGGTGATCGACTCCAGCGCTGAAGAGGAGGACGAGTCGGAGGACGGAGGCAAGGAGGAGGCGCCAGAAGACGAAGCAGGCGGCCAGCCTCAGCCCGATCGCGCCTCCAGCAACGAGCCGCGCGGGGACAAGGCGGCTGCCGCCGGAGGCGACCAGGCTGAGACCGCCCAGCCGACTGCCCCGGCATCCGACACCGCCGTCACCTCCAATCCTCCGGCCCCGGAGGCCGCCTCCTAGACTGCTTCTGTTTATCTGTCTTCAGTAATCTTTTTGAAAGACTTGTTAAGTTCGAACAATTCCACCCGCGGGGTGTATCCTGAATTTTTATTCGGAGATTCGGCCGAGGGCCTATGTAAATATTTATCTAATTTCCGCCTTTCCTTGCTTATTGCTCCTTAGACTTTTTCCTTTGCCGCCTTCCTTTAGTTGCCGCCTTGCCGGCTGGGCAGCCGCTATGCGGACTGTCGCCAGGTCAAGTGCTTGGCTACTTCAGGAAGGCAAGTACTTAGCCGTTTAGAGTTTCTTTAGCAAGTCGGCTAGAAGGCGACAAGCCGACTATCCAAGAGTCGGCTGTCTTTGATAAAAGCTTAAGACGGCGAGCCGACTACTCATGAGTCGGCTCTGTGGGGGGAGGTTGGTAGCCGGCTTGAGCTATGCATGAGCTTTTTAGGTCCTTAGCCATTTTTTCATGCGTGCGCTCGTTCTTGCTTGTTCTCTGCCTACTAGCAGTCGCTCTGCGAGCTGCGGCTCACGACAGGAGATGGCTTGAGCGCAACACATTGCTTGTCTGACTGCAGGAAGCTTTTCATAGCGCAAGACGGCAAGTCCCCGGGTCGAATAGTCGAACCCGGTGCCAGACGGTATGATAAAAAACAGTAGCATGTTCGGAAGCGTAACTCTTATCATACAGATAACAACAATGGCAGTCCCCGAGCTCGTCTCGGGGGGCCTAAGGTCTTAGTACTTTAATACAAAAGGGGGTAGTGCGATACATACTGCATCAACTGTAAAATCTTCGAAGAAGATTCGCGTTCCACGGGCGCTCTGTTTCTTTGCCGGAGTCGTCCATCTTGCGCGCTCGAGGCTTCTGAGCGTCAATCAGATAGTAGGCGTCGTTCCCTAGCACCTTGCTGATGATGAAGGGACCTTCCCAAGGTGCCGACAACTTGTGCTGGTCGGCCGTTCTCTGAATCAGCCGGAGCACAAGGTCGCCCTCTTGGAACGATCTCGGCTTGACCTTGCGGTTGTAGTATCGGCGCAGGCTCTGCTGGTAGATGCCGGACCGGCTGAGTGCCAACAGTCGGCCCTCTTCCAGCAGATCAATGCCGTCTTGGCGTGCTTCTTCAGCTTCCTCTTCGGTGTACATGGTGACTCGTGGAGAGTCGAACTCTATATCCGTCGGGATGACAGCTTCGGCACCGTAGACGAGGAAGAAAGGCGTGAAGCCGGTTGACTTGTTTGGAGTCATGCGCAGACTCCAGAGGACGGCTGGCAGCTCCTCGACCCAACAGCCGGCCGAACGCTCGAGTGGTTCGACCAGTCGAGGCTTGTTGCCAGACAGGATGAGGCCATTGGCTCGTTCCACCTGGCTGTTTCACTGCGGATGGGCAACGGACGCTAAGTCCAGTCGGATGCCCTGCGTCGCGCAGAAACGACCCAAGGCGCCCTTGGCAAAGTTTGTGCCGTTGTCGGTGATGATGCTGTGCGGTATGCCGTACCGCACCGTGATGTCGGCGATGAAGGTTACAGCAGTCGGCCCGTTCAACTTTTTGATGGGCTTTGCTTCCACCCACTTGGTGAACTTGTCCACCGCGACAAGCAGATGAGTTAGGCCGCCTCGGGCCGTCTTGAATGGTCCTACCATGTCCAGGCCCCAAACTGCGAAGGGCCAGGCAATGGGGATTATCTTCAGCGCGGAAGCCGGCTGAAGGGGCTTGGAGCGGAACATCTGGCACCCCTTGCATTTTTGGACTAGCTCTTTAGCTTCTTCCAGGGCAGTCGGCCAAAAGAAGCCGTGCCGAAAGGCTTTGGCCACGAGTGCCCTTGAAGCCGCATGGTGGCCGCACTCGCCCTGATGGATGTCTCTGAGGATCGCTTGGCCTTGTTCTGGCTCTACGCAGCGCTGGTAAACACCAGTGACACTGCGCCTGACTAGCTCTTTGTTGACTATGGTGTATGATGCCGCTCGGCGCTGCACTTGCCGATCCAGGATCTCATCTGTTGGCAATTCTTTGTTCACTAGAAATTTGAGGATGGGCTGCGCCCATGAAGGTGATGCTATCTCTTCAACTACTACCACAGCGACTTGGACAAGGGTGGCTGGGCTGGGAGGCGGCGGGTTGGAGTCTGCGGCCATTTGCTGGATTGACGGAGTCTCTGGGCCGACTGGAGCAGCTCCCGGGCCGACTGGCGCAGTCCCCGGGCCGGGCTCTGAAGTCCCCGGGTCGACTGGCACAGTCCCCGGGCCGGGCTCTGAAGTTCCCGGGCCGGTTGGCACAGTCCCCGGGCCGGGCTCTGAAGTCCCCGGGCCGGTTTCAATTGTGGTTTTCTTGAGGTCGCCTGTTGGGGCTTTGGAGTCGGATCCCACTATTTCTGGTGGAGCCGGCACAAAGATGGAGTCCGACTCTGGTGAAGGCTTGATAGACGGCTTGAGGAGGTGCTGAAGGGCGACGCCAGAGGGTATCGCTTGGCGAGTGGAGCCGACTCGTGCCAAGGCATCTGCTTGATCATTGTCATTTCTTGGCACGTGAAGGAACTCGCACCCCTCGAAGTATCCGCTGAGTTGCTGCACCAGGAAACGGTAGCTCGCCATGTTTGCGTATTTGGCGTCCCAGTCCCAGGATGATTGCTGAACCACCAAGTCGGAGTCGCCATAACACAGGATCCGGCGTATGCCGAGTTCTTTGGCAAGCCGGAGCCCATGAATGAGCGCATCGTATTCGGCGATGTTGTTGGAGGCGGCGAAGTGGATCTATAGCACATACATGAGCTTGTCGCCCTTAGGGGAGGTGAGGACGACACCGGCTCCAAGGCCGGTGCGCATCTTGGAGCCGTCGAAATGCATCCGCCAATGAGTGGAGTCAGGCGCTGGCGGCAGGTACTGAGTCTCGGCCCAGTCGACGAGGAAGTCGGCCAGCGCCTGCGACTTGATGGCGGTGCGGGGCTGGTAGTAGATGGTGTAAGGAGCTAGATCTATAGCCCATTTGGCCACTCGGCCGGAGGCGTCTCGGCTTCCAATGATCTCGGTGAGTGGAGCGGTGCAAACCACAGTGATTGGATGCTCTTGAAAGTAGGGCTTCAGCTTCTTGGCGGCAAAATGCACGCCGTAGCACATCTTCTGGTAGTGAGGGTAGTTCTGCTTGGAGGTCGACAGTACCTCGCTCAGGTAATATACCGGTCTCTGGACAGGGAGCGCCTTGCCTTCCTCCTTGCGCTCGACTACAATGACTATGCTGACTACTCGGCTGGTGGCGGTGATGTACAAGAGCATGGGCTCTTTGGGAGTCGGAGCCGCCAACACAGGGGGAGTAGTCAACATCTTCTTCAGATGGAGAAATGCCTCATCCGCCTTGTGGTTCCATTCAAAAAAGGTGGTCTTCTTCATCAATTGATACAAGGGCAGAGCTTTCTCGCCCAGCCGACTGATAAATCGGCTGATGGACGCCAGGCAGCCGGTGAACTTCTGCACATCCAACAGTCGGCTGGGTACCTCCATTCTCTCGATGGCCCTGATCTTCACGGGGTTGCACTCTATGCCGCGTTCGGAGACCAGGAAGCCAAGGAGCTGGCCAGCTGGTACTCCGAAAATGCACTTCTCGGGGTTGAGCTTGATCCGGAATTGGCGCAGATTCTCAAAGTTCTCTTTGAGGTCTTCCAGCAGCGTCCCACGCTTTTCCATCTTCACCACCACATCATCCACGTAGACGTGGGCATTCCTGCCGAGTTGCTTGAGGAGGCACTTCTGCATGCAACGCTGAAAGGTGGCGCCGGCATTCCTCAAGCCGAACGTCATTGTCAGGTAGCAGAAGGCTCCAAATGGCGTGATGAATGCGGTCTTCAGTCTGTCCGCTGGATTCAGCTTGATCTGGTGGTATCCTGAATATGTGTCTAGGAAACTCAGCAGCTCGCATCCGGCTGTGGAGTCTATCACCTGATCAATCCTTGGCAGAGCAAACGGGTCCTTCGGGCAGGCTTTGTTGAGGCTTGTGTAGTCGATGCACATCCGCCACTGCTTGTTCTTCTTCAGCACCAAAACCGGGTTTGCCAGCCATTCTGGAAAAAATACTTCCATGATGAAACCGGCTGCCAAGAGCCGGGCTATCTCTTCTCCAACAACTCTTCTTTTCTCTTCTGACAGGCGGCGCAAGGGCTGCCTGACGGGCTTCATATCCGGCCTGACGTGTAGCTTGTGCTCGGCGAATTCCGTCGGTACACCCGGCATGTCCTTGGGGGACCATGCAAAGATGTCCCGATTCTCACAGAGGAAATCGACGAGCTCGCCTTCCTATTTGCTGTCAAGGCCTGTGCCCATGACAGCGTATCTCTTTGGGTGCTCCGGGTCCAAGGGTATCTTCTTGGTCTCTTTGGCCGGCTTGAATGATCCTTCTGCCTCCGACTCCTTGGGGTCGGGCGACATCTCTGGCTGCTTCCCGGCAGTCGCCATGACTCGGTCAAGGAGCCGTTTCTCGGCCGTGATCACCAGGGACTCGGCCAGCCGACTGCTCTCGGCCGCGCAAGCGGACGACTTCTTGTAGTTGCCGGCAATGGTCAGAATCCCCTTGGAACTCGGCATCTTCATCTTGAGGTAGGCGTAGTGGGGAACCGCCATGAACTTGGCCAAGGCAGGTCGGCCAAGCAGAGCGTGGTATGGGCTCTCCAAATCCACCACCTCGAACTAGACCGGCTCTCGGCGGAAGTGATCTTTGTCTCCGAAGAGGACGTCTATCAGGATTTTGCCAATCGGTGAACAGGAGAGGCCGGGTACAATTCCGTGGAACATGGTGCGGCTGCTCTGCAGCTGTCTTCGCTTGATTCCTAGCTTCTCCATGGGGTCCTTGTATAGGATGTTTATGCTGCTGCCTCCATCTATCAGGACCCGCGAAAAACGGGCGGCCCGCCTATCAGTGGCCAAGGTCGCACCTAGGACCAGGGCATAAGAGCCCGGACTCGGCATCACCTCTGGGTGATCCGCCCGACTCCAGCTGATAGGCCTCTCGGACCAATGCATGAACTCTGGGGCATCTGTTGCTACTGCATTAACTTCTTGTTGCTGTTGGCGCCTGCTGCGCCGGTCATCTGCCACACTGGTGAACACTACATAGGCTCCATGCTCTTCTGGGAACTCATCTTGCACCGCGCCGACTGGCCGAGCCGCCGGCTGCTGGGGCGGCGGCGGAGGCGGCGGCCCAGCAGGCGGGGGAGGAGTGAGGCCGTCTCCCTTGGCGATCCTGGTGAGCCAGTGACACTTTCTGGTGGTGTGGTTCGACGGCTTCGCGCCACTGTGGAACTTGCATGGACCATCCAAAGTCTGCTCATAGGAGAAAGCCGGCAACCAATTGGACTTGCCGCCCTTCTGCCGCTTGGCCAGAGGCTGCCCCTCCGGCTGCTGATCTTCAACTGCCGCGACCTGCCGACTATTGGAAGTCGGCGGTGGGGCCTTGCATTTGTTGTCGTTTTGTTGCTGTCGCCGGCTGGTGTCTCCAGCCGGAGTTCTGGGAGCCTGGGGAGTCACTTTGCCAGCCGCGTTGACTTGAATCTCCGTCTTCATAGAAGAGTCGGCCGTGGTGTACTTATCTGCTATGACTAGCAGTTCGTCGAGGGTCTCTGGCTCGTCGCAGAGGAGTTTGTGCTTGAGGAGGGTGCCCTCTCGGCACCCGGCAGTGAAGTACTCGATAGCCTGCACCTCGTGCACGCCCTCGCGGGAGTTTCGAAGCTCGCCCCAGCGCGTGAGGTAGTCGCCTGTTGATTCTTCAGGGCCTTGCACGCACAAGGAGAGTTGGCGCGGCTTGGGAGGTCGCTTGTACGTGCTCGTGAAGTTGCGGATGAAGGCTTCGGTGAAGTCGACCCAGCTGTTGATGCTGCGGGGCTTCAGGCTGTTCAGCCATGTCCGGGCCGTGTCATGGAGCATGAGAGGAACGTACTTCACGGCAACTCGCTTGTTGCCGTTTGCTATGCTGACGGTTGTGGAGTAGTCTATCAGCCAGTCCTCCGGCTTCACGGAGCCGGTGTACTTGGGTGTGTCTCGGGGGAGCGTGAACCCTTTGGGGAAGGGCTCATCTCTGATGCGGGGCCCGAAGCAAGGCGGACCCAGCTCATCTTCTTCTTCCAGCGCCAGGGATCGGTGGAGTCGGTCGATCCGATGGCGGGCGTCATTCTCTCCGATTCCCTCTCGGCGGCCAAGGTGACCTCTGAGAGTCGGATGCTCAACAGGCGGCGGGGAAACTTGCCGTTCTCTTCTGGGCGGGGGAGGCAGATAATCGTCCCGCCGCTCTACTTCTCTTGGGCGGCCGTCTTGGTCGCGCTCGATGGTGATATGAGTCCGACTGTGACTGGCAGCCGGCTCCTTCTCTTTCCTTCTGCGGACTCCGCCAGTCGGCGTCCGGGAGGTCGCGCCTTGATCTCGGCGGGGAGGTAAGTCATTGTTCGGCTGCTGCAGCGCATCTGCGCGGCCGTCGGCCGCATTTTGCGCAGCAACTGCGTCAAGGAGCTGCTGGACTCGCTCCGTCATCACACGACGCTCTTTGCCCTCAAAGTTCTTCAGCTCGTCAGTCGCCGCTTGGGCGGTGCGGATATTCTCCGCTGGGGTGGCGTACACGGGGCGTTTCGCCCCGAGCAAGTCGGCAATGGCTGCGCCGCGCTGCCGGACCGTACCTAGACGGCTCGACCCAGTTGGAGCCGGCGAGCCGCCTACGACGCGATCCATCTCGCGCTGGTATGCCTCTGACAAGCGCCTCATGCTTGCCAGCTTCTTGGCGCTTTCGATGATCTGAAGGCGGCGCGCCTCCAGCGTCTCGGCGTCTGCGTCCTCTGGGATGGGCGCGGTTAGGTCTTGCAGGGCCGCAGCTAGCGGGTCCTGGGCTTCTTCGCCGGAGTGCTCGCCGTGGCTGATGACGAGCACCTCCGTGATGGCGCTTCCGCCACTCTCCTCGTACGGAAGCGGCTCGTCGTAGACCACCACGTTGGTGGGGAAGATGTCAAGCGACACGGCGTCGGAGTCGACCAGCATCGGGTCAGAGGAGCCTACGGACTCCAAGTCCACGGCAGGCTCGCCGGCGACGTGGAGTTGGTCGAGGAGGCCCGCGAGAAGGTTCTCGGGGCCACCCGCGTCCGCGTCGGACGCGGGTTCGTCGGAGAGGCACACCTCGCCGATAAGTTCAGCTAGGCCGCTCGCGGCGCAGGCGGCCTCAGCGCCGCGCAGCGTGTCGATGCAGACTCCATCTGGCGAGCCTGGCTGGCTGCGCTCGCCAGGGAGGAAAAGGGTTCCCGTCCAGAACAGATCTCTGGACGACGGTGCACCTCGCCCCACGGTGGGCGCCAAATGTCGGGGGTTGGGTGCGACATATGCCAAAGGATGGCTTATCATGGTGGGGGCGAGTAGAACGTCGCCGGTGCCTGGAAACAGGATGAGGCGTAGACATGCACGCCGGCGAATCTTACCCAGCTTCGGGGCTCTCCAGGGAGATAACACCCCTACTGCTGCTCTGCGGGGTCTCCGCATGGTCACTATAGCAAGGTGACTACAATGGCGCTCCTAGAGCTGTATCGGGAGGCAGGAGAGAGCGAGGCTAGTTCTCTCCTCCCTGAGCTATGTGTCTATCTTTATCAAGGTCCAAACCCTTTGCATGGGTGCCCCGAGGGGTTTATATAGGCTTACCCCCCGGGGGTACAATGGTAATCCGACTGGGCGTGGGTCCTAGTCGTCTGTCTCTCATGCCGCCGTCCTTCCCGCCGGCTTCTGGGGCCCGCCGACTGGTGGGTCCCGCGGACAGGCCGGACACTGTGCGGCACTCCTGATGACGCAGGCTTGGTCATGGGGTCGTGGCAACAGTGCCGCCGTCTATCAGGCGATCACTGTCGCCACTCCCCATCCAATCTGGTTTATGGCTTGTGGGGCCCTGGCGGGGAGACGGCCGACTCCAAGGAGGCCGACTCCCACAGGGCCGTCTTCGGGCGCTCTGGCCGCCTTTGGTTCACCCACTGACAGGCGGCCCTACAGTCTTCGGACCGTACAGGCCGGCGTTGTAGGCACAGTGCATCGCGCACTGTGGCTTAGGTCAGGGCAGGCATGGCAACAGTGCCACGCCTCGCCGGAGATCTCCCAGCGATACGGCTCTCTGTAGACATGCCAGCCCCTCGTAGGCAAGGAGGGACGGCCACGTCGTGACCGTACCTCGCATCGGGCGTCGTGAAGCGTCATGGGCCGACTCCCATAGTCGGCACTCCCGGAGGTCGCCAGCCTGGAGTCGGCTTGCTTCAAAGTCGTCATCTGGGACTCGGCTTCTCGGGAGATCGCCAGCTGGGACTCGGCCTCTCTGGAGGTCGCCAGCTGGGACTCGGCTGGAGGGGCATGGCCTGCCCCGATGTCTTGAAAGATCCTGGGTCCCGGGTCAGCCTACCCGTGGCCCATTACTCCGACATTCAATCTTGTTACCGGCAAGTCTCTTTACTCGTTACATAATGCATCATTCTGTAACTAACTCATTAGCTACATTGCTTGCAAGGCTTATAGTGATGTGCATTACCGAGAGGGCCCAGAAATACCTCTCCGACAATTGGAGTGACAAATCCTAATCTCAAAATACGCCAACTCAACATGTACCTTCGGAGACACCTGTAGAGCTCCTTTATAATCACCTAGTTACGTTGTGATGTTTGGTAGCACATAAAGTGTTCCTCCGGTAAACGGGAGTTGCATAATCTCATAGTTGTAGGAACTTTGTATAAGTCATGAAGAAAGCAATAGCAACATACTAAACGATCAAGTGCTAGGCTAACAGAATGGGTCAAGTCAATCACATCATTCTCCTAATGATGTGATCCCGTTAATCAAATCACAACACATGTCTATGGTTAGGAAACATAACCGTCTTTGATTAATGAGCTAGTCAAGTAGAGGCATAGTAGTGACATTATGATTGTCTATGTATTCACACATGTATCATGTTTTCGGGTAATACAATTCTAGCATGAATAATAAACATTTATCATGATATGAGGAAATAAATAATAACTTTATTATTGCCTCTAGGGCATATTTCCTTCAGTATGATCATACTTCTCTTGTTGAGGAACAAACTTCGTCTTGGGGTATTGATCTTCTTCCCACTCAACTCCATTGGCATTGAACTTTCGATCAAAACCAACACCTTGATTCTTCCGATGCCTTCCTTGCTTGCGTACAATTTCCTCAAATTGCTTACTTCCAGCAAGGCTCTTGTAAACACCTTTCTCTATAATTCCCTTTAATAAGCTATTTTCTTGCTCAAGTGTAACTTGGCTAAGATAATCATTAGTGGAATCAAGAGAACTACTAGAAGCAACAATATTGGATCTGTCATGATTATTGTTACTACTAAAAGAAGAATCTTTGTTACTCTTGTTGCTAGATTTTACTTATGGCATGTAAGTAGACAAGAGTAAACGCTTGGCAATGTAAGCAGAACTTTTCTTCCGAAGATCATCATTGATGGCTTTTAAGAACCCATGTTCTTGCTCTAGGTTGAGCTTCTCGAAGCATAGCTTCTCATGAGTTTTTAAAAGTTCTCGATGATCTTCTAAAGTAGTTTCATGAGCTAACTTAAGAGTGTTTAGTTCTTTAGTTAGACACTCAATCTCCTTCTTATCATTGTCATTCGTTTCATCTTGATTAGCATGATTAATAACATTTTCATCATAGTTTTCATCACTAGCATTGTCAACAAGTAACTCATCATCACTTAGCAAATCATCTTCATCACTATTGAAATCAATATACTCGGGGTGTTATACCTTGGGGCCTTTAGCCATGAAGCATCTTCCGATTCCTTCATTTGGTGAGTCAAATATGTCGTAGGAGTTGGTTGACACAAGTGCAAGACCAGCAACACCTTTATCTTGAGTATATTCGGAGTCAGAGTGATAACTTCTCTCGGAGTGGTGGTCAGAGTTAGAACCGGATACCCATTCACCAACATGAGCTTGATGTCTTCGTTTTGTGTAGCTCTTTGTTGACTTGTCCTTCCTTTCTGAATCCTTGCTTCTGCGAGAGGTTCTTCATTCATAACTATCATCTCTACTCCTTCTCTCTCTTGGAGGTGATTCTTCTCTTCTACTTCTTATTTTAGGCGAGTCTTCTCTTCTTTTGTAGGGAGCCATACATTCATTGGAGTAGTGTCCGGGTGTAACACCGCGGACACACCCGCCGGTGGTCGTTACACCGGGCGGGATCTAGACTGGCCCCACAAATCAATACTAGTCTTTTTTGTGCACTTTGTCCTCACTCGTGCGCACCCGGGAGAAACTTCCCGGTCGGTCACCCATCCTGAAATTACCCCAAGCTGAGCACACTTAACTTTGGAGTTCTTTCCAAATGGGCTCCCAGAAAAGAAGGAATTCCTTATTGATATGAGTAGTCTATCATCCCTAATATGCCAGGCTATCACATACACCCCCACTAAGAAGATCGACGTCCTCGTCGGGCCACATGAACATTCCCTCTTGGTACATACGTATGTGCATCCAGTCCAGCACATGTGCCATGTCGTGTGCCACGACAGGTCACAAACGTCATGACCAACATGATTGCGCACCTATCCGCAAACATTCGTGTAACCGCGAGGGTCGCCTCTGATACCAACTTGTAACGCCCCCGACACACCCACCGGTGATCGTTACTCCTGGCGGGATCTAGACTGGCCCCACAGATCAATACTAGTCTTTTCTGTGCACTTTGTCCTCACTCGTGCGCACCCGGGAGCAACTTCCCGGTCGGTCACCCATCCTGAAATTACCCCAAGCTAAGAACGCTTAACTTTGGAGTTCTTTCCGAATGGGCTCCCAGAAAAGAAGGAATTCCTTATTGATAGGAGTAATCTATCATCCATAATAAGCTAGGCTATCACATCAGGTCTTCCACAATTGTAGCAATTTCGCTCATGACTAGAAGATCTTTTGTCATGGTAGGATCTTGACTTGGAGCTTCTCTCTTTGCTTCTACTCTTGTAGAATTTGTTGAAGTTCTTAACCATTAAGCTCAATTCCTTATTGAAGACTTGTTTCTCACTTGATGTGGTAGGAGCATCACATGAGGCTTTATATGCACCACTAGACTTGTTGTGAAGCTCTTCTTTATCCTTAAGTGACATCTCATGAGCAACAATTCTTCCAATGACTTCCATTGGCTTGAGATCTTTGTAATTGGGCATCATTTGGATCAATGTGCACATTGTATCATATTTTCCATCCAAGGTTCTTAGGATCTTCTTGATGATGAATCTGTCAGTCATCTCTTCACTTCCTAAGCGGGCAATCTCATTTGTGATGAGAGCAAGCCTAGAGTATCTTAACCATCCTTCATTTTGAACTTGTCAAGTTGACTTTGAAGCGCATAGAACTTCGATTCCTTGACAGACTCAATACCTTCATGCATATCAATCAAAGTATCCCCAAATTTCCTTTGCATTCTCAAGACGGCTGATTTTGTTTAATTCTTTGGGGCACAATCCATTGAAGAGGATTTCGTAAGCTTGAGCGTTGTATTGCAGCATCTTCAATTCTTCCGCAGTTGCATCATGGTTTGGTTCTCTCCCATCGAAGAATTCACCTTGCAAACCAATGCACACAATAGACCAAACGGCGGGGTTATGTCCAAGAATATGCATTTTCATCTTATGCTTCCAACTAGCAAAACTAGTACCATCAAAGTAAGGACCTCTACGGTGGTAATTTCCCTCACTAGACGCCATACTCTCCTAGTTTGTGAAACCAAGGCAATGATCACCAAAGCTATGGAAATCAAGGCAAATGGAGACCAAAGCTCTCATACCACTTGTAGGATCGAAAGTATGTCTAGAGGGGGCTGATTAGACTACTTGACCAAATAAAAATCTAGCCTTTTCCCAATTTCAAGTCTTGGCAGATTTTAGCTATCTTAGCACAAGTCAAGCAATCAACCTACACATGCAATTCTAAGAGTATAGCAGTGGAATGTAAATCATTGTATATGTAGGTAAAGGGGAGGATTTTGGAGGGAGCAAACGTAATGTAGACACAGAGATTTTTGGCATGGTTCCGATAGGTGGTGCTATCATACATCCACGTTGATGGAGACTTCATCCCACGAAGGGTAACGGTTGCGCGGGTCCACGGAGGGCTCCACCCATGAAGGTTCCACGAAGAATCAACCTTGTCTATCCCACCATGGCTATCATCCACTAAGGACTTGCCTCACTTGGGTAGATCTTCACGAAGTAGGCGATCTCCTTGCCCTTACAAACCCTTGATTCAACTCCACAATCTTGACAGAGGCTCCCAAGTGACACCTAACCAATCTAGGAGACACCACTCTCCAAAAGATAATAGATGGTGTGCTAATGATGAACTCTTTGCTCTTGTGCTTCAAATGATAGTGTCCCCAACACTCAACTCTCTCACACATATTTGGCTATGGTGGAAAGATGATTTGAGTGGAAATCAACTTGGGGAAGGCTAGAGATCAAGATTCTTGCGGTTGGATTGGAATATCTTGGTCTCAACACATGAGTAGGTGGTTCTCTCTCAGAAAATGAGTAGTGGAAGTGTAGGCACGTTATGATGGCTCTCTCTCAAATGGAGAAGGGGGTGGAGGGGTATATATAGCCTCCACACAAAATCTAATCATTACACACATTTTACCAAACTCGATGGGACCGAATAGTGAAACTCGGTTAGACCGACTTGGTTCAAAATGTGAACGTTAGGCTTTACGGTGGGACCGACAACATCAACGCAGTGAGATCGATGCGCTAGTGTTAGGGCAAAACCTCATCTCGATGAGACCGATTACATAAACTCGGTTGGACCGATTTTAGTAATAAGAAAATAGAGACTTGGTCAGGCAAACTCGATGGGACCGATCGCTCATCTCGGTTAGACCGAAACGTTACGGCAAGGAAACAGGGAGTTTGCACTGCGAACTCGGTGGGACCGATCGCTCATCTCGGTTAGACCGAAACGTTACAAAGGGAAATAGAGAGTTTGCAATCCCATCTCGGTGAGACCGAGATCCCTATCAGTGACAACGAACTGATTAGGGTTTGTGGATATGGTTATGTCAAGTGAACTCGGTGGCGCCGGATAGATCAAATCAGTGGGGCCGAGTTTGACTTTTTGTTTGGGACATATGTGGAAATGAGAAAGTGGCTGAGGGCTTTTGGAGCATATCACTAAGCATTTTGAGCAAGCAAGCCATTAAGCAACACCTCATCCCCTTTTAATAGTATTGGATTTTCCTATGGACTCAATGTGATCTTGGATCACTAAAATAAAAATGTAGAGTCTTGAGCTTTTGCCAACATGTGTCCTTCGCATTTTGAGGGGTCCAGATATCTAGTCTATGCCATACCAACCATTGAACTTTCTGAAATGTTGATCTTGAAAGAATATTAGTTCAATGAGCTATATGTTGTTATGAATTACCAAAACCACCCGGGGATTAGTTGCACTTTCACCAGGAGATCACCGTTGGCAAGGACCTTGATGGCAGAGAGGCTCTGTTTGCTAGGGAAAACTGTGTCTACATGGCGAGCCCTAGGACTTCGGGATCAAAATCCCCTGATTGACAGCGATACAGCCTGCAGCCAAAAGAAGGTGAGAATGAGAAAGGCATCTGGATTAACTTTGATCCTTCGATGTCTCATGTCCGACAGGCAGTGGTGTGGTTCAAGCCTTCAGGTTGATAGGTAATTGGGCTATTGCGTCGAAAGGGTGGAGTTCTGGTGTCTCTGAATCACTTGGGCTGAAGCGGGGCTGCAAATTATGATGGTGTTGGATCATCCCTCTTTGAATGACTTGTTGTATTTGCTACTTGTTCTGGATGGATAGTTCTCTCTTTTGTTATGCATACTCATTGTCATTTGGTCATCCTCGTCTATGTCACTCTTACTATGTAATAGTTGCTTATCTTTAGAATGTCATTCTCATCTGGATCACGAGAGTCTGAGCGCTGCAGATGGGTGCGTTTTGGTGGTGTAGCAAGACTTCTTATGAACTATCATGTCTTGCTATTTATGTCAGTAGTAGTCAGTAGTCAATGTTTGAATGTTGTATATATCGTTGTTTTGAACTGTTTATTGTCTCGAACTGCTGGTGGGCTAAATGAGGGCATTACCATTCTCCAGTGTTTAGAGTATATCTCCTTTTTTCAAGTTATAATTTGAGCTCAGTGTCTTTTCGATGATGTACACTTGTTTGGACTAGTGAGGTGTCATTGAATATGGGCCGAGTAGTAACACAATGCCAAACATGTCAATTATGACTCTCAGGTTGGGCGCTCAAAATAAGAAAGAAAAAGGACTCTTAGGCCGACATGTAGGCGCCACCAGTGTTTTCGTGCACTTGCGCGCCGAGAGCGTATTGGCGCGTGTTCAAAATTCATGCTACCTTTTCATACCCAATCTCCCGCCCCTCCTCCACTCTGGAATCTTGATTCCTACTCCAGTTCCCCCAAATCCCCCTCATGTACTCCCTGTACTCAAGTGCACTATCAGGTCACTGGTCAACGTGGATCTCCGAGCCGGAGATCCTGAGGTCCGTCCTGCCTTTGGGAGCAGTGTGTTGTCACTCAGCAATGGCATGGCGGCGCTTGACGACTAGTTTGCCGGCAAAGTGCTGATGGTAACCATCAACATCGACCGGCCTCCCATCTCGTTGTACGACATTGTCAATGCTCTTGGCATTGCGCACGACATCCAAATAAGTGACTTGCTCATCCAAGTCTGTCCGCCACTAGCTGATTTCTTCGTCAGGTTCCAGACAACTTTCGGCTGCAGTCATGTGTTCGTATCTTCCCGGGGTTTGTTCTGCGATGGCACGCTGGTGACCTTTGATCCATGGCACCCAGGATGGGGCTCGGTGCCCTCTGAGCTTGAGTTTTTAACAAAGCTTACCTTCCACGGCATGCCTCGACGTGCTTTGAACAACGAGTCCATGAACCTAGGAGGTGAGCTCGTAAGTATGTTTGTTCCTCCAGAAAGCTGGGCTCTAACGGTTATGGCATGGATGAAGAAGTCGTCCACCATATCGAAGGCGATTGGCGTTGAGATACCGGTGCAGGAATCGGGGTTGTACTATCTGTCGCCAAAAAGGCCGCCGCGGACCACATTAGGGATGTACCTGTATCGAGTGTTTGTGCATGTCGAAGAAGTGGTCAATCCATCAATCGAAGTCCTGTCGCCTCGCAAGTGCTAGGGTCCGCCGACGACGTCCATTACAGGAGTCAACGTCAGACTTTCCTCGTGTTGCTCGGAACAATGGATGGCACATGGCCTACTCCATCGCACGGAGGAGGCCACTGCTTCTATGGGAGAAGAGGAAGGACTGGTTGTCTGGATGTGCTCTAATTTGAGGTAACAACTAAATCTTCTCAAATACTAGTTAAATCCGAGCTATCGGTGTGAAGCACTGATGTGCCAGTACATTTGATTGTGGCATGTTCTATTTTTGTACCTGAACTTTTTTAGAAAAGGGTGTACATAAAATTAATGTGCTAGCAGAACTTATTGTGTTGCCTATCTGTTTTCTTTGCACAGCATTCAATATATTTCTCCGTCATTGATAAAGACGATGAATGGTTATGTACGAGTTCGTTGGTTTCAACATAGCCCTACCCATAGCGATCCAATGCTTCCACCCTGATTGTGCCGCCTATGTGAAATTCTTGTATGCAAGTTCAATGTGCTATGATTTTCTATATGATTGCGTCAACTATATAAGCTTTTGCTGAGCATCGGCAATGCATATGGTTGAAAGATGTATTTATGAGCATCGCCAGATGGGTCTCTCTCTCTCTCTCTCTCTCTCTCTCTCTCTCTCTCACACACACACACACACACACAAGTGCGACCCGTTGAATTATTTCTTCGCTCATGATAGCTCTTAATTAGGTTCCACTATACTCTATTCTTAAGTTATTAATTGAGCTCAGTGACTTTAAAAAGTTGCACCTTGTTTGGGCCTTTTCAGGCGTCGTTGAATGTGGGCTGAGTAGTTATGTAAATGTTGGAAATATGCCCTAGAGGCAATAATAAATTAGTTATTATTATATTTCCTTGTTCATGATAATTGTCTTTTATTCATGCTATAACTGTATTATCCGGAAATCGTAATACACGTGTGAATACATAGACCACAATAAGTCCCTAGTGAGCCTCTAGTTGACTAGCTCGTTGTGATCAACAGATAGTCATGGTTTCCTGGCTATGGACATTGGATGTCGTTGATAACGGGATCACATCATTAGGAGAATGATGTGATGGACAAGACCCAATCCTAAGCCTAGCACAAAGATCGTGTAGTTCGTTTGCTAGAGCTTTTCCAATGTCAAGTATCTTTTCCTTAGACCATGAGATTGTGCAACTCCCGGATACCGTAGGAGTGCTTTGGGTGTATCAAACGTCACAACGTAACTGGGTGACTATAAAGGTGCATTACAGGTATCTCCGAAAGTATCTGTTGGGTTGGCATGAATCGAGACTGGGATTTGTCACTCCGTGTAAACGGAGAGGTATCTCTGGGCCCACTCGGTAGGACATCATCATTTGCGCAAATGTGACCAAGGAGTTGATCACGGGATGATGTGTTACGGAACGAGTAAAGAGACTTGCCGGTAACGAGATTGAACAAGGTATAAGGATGCCGACGATCGAATCTCGGGCAAGTACAATACCGCTAGACAAAGGGAATTGTATACGGGATCGATTGAGTCCTTGACATCGTGGTTCATCCGATGAGATCATCGTGGAACATGTGGGAGCCAACATGGGTATCCAGATCCCGCTGTTGGTTATTGACCGGAGAACGTCTCGGTCATGTCTACATGTCTCCCGAACCCGTAGGGTCTACACACTTAAGGTTCGATGACGCTAGGGTTATAAAGGAAGTTTGCATGTGGTTACCGAATGTTGTTCGGAGTCCCGGATGAGATCCCGGACGTCACGAGGAGTTCCGAATGGTCCGGAGGTAAAGATTTATATATGGGAAGTCCTATTTTGGCCACCGGAAAATGTTCGGGATTTTTCGGTATTGTACCGGGAAGGTTCTAGAAGGTTCCGGAGTGGGGCCCACCTGCATGGGGGGACCCACATGAACGTGGGTAGTGGGGGAAAGGCCCCACACCCCTGGTCAAGGCACACCAAGATCCCCCCTTAGAAGGAATAAGATCATATCCCAAAGGGATAAGATCAAGATCCCTAAAAAGGGGGGATAGCAATCGGTGGGGAAGGAAATGATGGGATTTCTTTCCTCCCACCTTTGCCAACGCCCCAATGGACTTGGAGGGCAAGAAACCAGCCCCCTCCACCCCTATATATAGTGGGGAGGCACATGGGAGCTTCACACTTGCCCCTGGCGCAGCCCTCCCTCTCCCAAGTGCTCCTCCTCTCTCGCGGTGCTTGCGAAGCCCTGCAGGATTGCCACGCTCCTCCACCACCACCACGCTGTTGTGCTGCTGCTGGATGGAGTCTTCCTCAACCTCTCCCTCTCTCCTTGCTGGATCAAGGCTTGGGAGACGTCACCGGGCTGTACGTGTGTTGAACGCGGAGGTGCCGTGCGTTCGACACTTGATCATCGGTGATTTGAATCACGACGAGTACGACTCCATCAACCCCGTTCACTTGAACGCTTCCGCTTAGCGATCTACAAGGATATGTAGATGCACTCTCTTTCTACTCGTTGCTGGTCTCTCCATAGATAGATCTTGGTGATACGTAGGAAAATTTTTGAATTTCTGCTACGTTTCCCAACAGTGGCATCATGAGCTAGGTCTATTGCGTAGATTCTTTGCACGAGTAGAACACAAAGTAGTTGTGGGCGTTGATGTTGGTCAATATGCTTACCGTTACTAGTCCAATCTTGTTTCGATGGTATTGTGGGATGAAGCGGCCCGGACCGACCTTACACGTACTCTTACGTGAGACAGGTTCCACCGATTGACATGCACTTGGTGCATAAGGTGGCTAGCGGGTGCCAGTCTCTCCCACTTTAGTCGGAACGGATTCGATGAAAAGGGTCCTTATGAAGGGTAAATAGCAATTGGCATATCACGTTGTGGTTATGCGTAGGTAAGAAACGTTCTTGCTAGAAACCCATAGCAGCCACGTAAAACATGCAACAACAATTAGAGGACGTCTAACTTGTTTTTGCAGGGTATGTTTTGTGATGTGATATGGCCAACAAGAATGTGATGAATGATATGTGTTGTATGAGATTGATCATGTTCTTGTAATAGGATTCACGACTTGCATGTCGATGAGTATGACAACTGGCAGGAGCCATAGGAGTTGTCTTAATTTATTGTATGACCTGCGTGTCATTGAACAACGCCATGTAATTACTTTACTTTATTGCTAACCGGTAGCCATAGTAGTAGAAGTAATAAGTTGGCGAGACGACTTCATGGAGACATGATGATGAAGATCATGGTGTCATGCCGGTGACGATGATGATCATGGAGCCCCGAAGCTGGAGATCAAAAGGAGCAAAATGATATTGGCCATATCATGTCACTATTTGATTGCATGTGATGTTTATCATGTTTATGCATCTTGTTTACTTAGGACGACGGTAGTAAATAAGATGATCCCTTACAACAATTTCAAGAAGTGTTCTCCCCTAACTGTGCACCATTGCTACAGTTCGTCGCTTCTAAGCACCACGTGATGATCGGGTGTGATGGATTCTTATGTTCACATACAACGGGTGTAAGACAGATTTACACAGCAATACACTTAGGGTTAACTTGACGAGCCTAGCATGTACAGACATGGCCTCGGAACACGGAGACCGAAAGGTCGAGCATGAGTCGTATAGTAGATACGATCAACATGAAGATGTTCACCGACGTTGGCTAGTCCATCTCACGTGATGATCGGACACAGCCTAGTTGACTCGGATCATGTGATCACTTAGATGACCAGAGGGATGTCTATCTGAGTGGGAGTTCATAAGATGAACTTAATTATCCTGAACATAGTCAAAAGACCTTTTGCAAATTATGTCGTAAGCTCACGCTTTAGTTCTACTGTTTAGTTATGTTCCTAGAGAAAATATAGTTGAAAGTTGATAGTAGCTTTATGCGGACAATAGAAAGCTTATGTCCTTAATGCACCGCTCAGTGTGCTGAACCCCAAACATTGTTTGTGGATGTTGCGAACATCAGACATACACGTTTTGATAACTACGTGATAGTTCTTTTAAATGGTTTAGAATTGAGGCACCGAAGACATTTTTGAAACATTGCGAAACATATGAGATGTTTCGAGGGCTGAAGTTGGGAATTCAGGCTCGTGCCCACGTCAAGAGGTATGAGACCTCCGACGTTTTTCTTAACCTGCAAACTAAACGGAGAAAAGCTCAATTGTTGTGCTTGTGCTTAGATTGTCTGAGTACAACAATCGCTTAAATCGAGTGGGAGTTGATCTTCCAGATGAAATAGTGATGGTTCTCCAAAGTCATTGCCACCAAGCTGCTAGAGCTTCGTGATGAACTATAAACATATCAGGGATAGATATGATGATCCTTGAGGTATTCGTGATGTTTGACACCACGAAAGTAGAAATCAAGAAGGAGCATCAATTGTTGATGGTTGGTGAAACCACTAGTTTCAAGAAGGGCAAGGGCTAGAAGGGATACTTCATGAAACGGCAAATCAGCTGCTGCTCTAGTGAAGAAACCCAAGGTTGAACCCAAACCCGAGACTAAGTGCTTCTGTAATAAGGGGAACAACCACTGGAGCAGAATTACCCTAGATACTTGGTAGATGAGAAGGCTGGCAAGGTCGATAGAAGTATATTGGATATACATTGTGTTGATATGTACTTTACTAGTACTCCAAGTAGCACCAGGGTATTAGATACCGGTTCGGTTGCTAAGTGTTAGTAACTCGAAATAAAAGCTGCGGAATAAACGGAGACTAGCTAAAGGTGAGCTGACGATATGTGTTGGAAGTATTTCCAAGTTTGATGTGATCAAACATCGCACGCTCCCTCTACCATCGAGATTGGTGTTTGCGTTGAGCATAGATATAATTGGATTATGTCTATCGCAATACGGTTATTCATTTAAGGAGAATAATGGTTACTCTGTTTATTTGAATAATACCTTCAATGGTCTTGCACCTAAATGAATGGTTTATTGAATCTCGATCGTAGTGATACACATTTTTATGCCAAAAGATATAAGATAGTAATGATAGTACCACTTACTTGTGGCACTGCCATGTAAGTCATAATGGAATAAAACGCATGAAGAAGCTCCATGTTGATGGATTTTTGGACTCACTCGTTTTTTGAAAAGTTTGAGACATGCGAACCATGTCTATTGGTGTATATGCATGAAGAAACTCCATGCAGATGGATCGTTTGGACTCACTTGATTTTGAATCACTTGAGATATGCAAATCATACCACATGGGCAAGATGACTGAAAAGCCTCGTTTTCAGTAAGATGAAACAAGGTAGCAACTTGTTGGAAGTAACACATTTTGATGTATGAAATCCAATAAGTGTTGAGGCATGTAGTGGATATCGTTATGTTCTTACTTCACAGATGATTCGAGTAGATGTTGAGAATATTTACTTGATGAAACACAAGTCTGAATTATTGAATGGTTCAAGTAATTTCAGAGTGAAGTAGAAGATCATTGTGACAGGAGGATAAAATGTCTATGATATGATCATAGAGATGAATATCTGAGTTACGAGTTTTAGCACACAATTAAGACATTGTGGAAATTGTTTCACAATTAAAACCGCCTGGAACACCATAGTGTGATGGTGTGTCCGAACATCATAGTTGCACCCTATTGTATATGGTGCGTACCATAATGTCTCTTATCGAATTACCACTATCGTTCATGGGTTAGGCATTAGAGACAACCACATTCACTTTAATAGGGTACCACATAATTCCGTTGAGATGAAACCGTATGAACTATGGTTTAGAGAAACCTAAGCTGTCATTTCTTAGAAGTTTGGGGCTGCGACGCTTATGTGAAAAAGTTTCAGGCTGATAAGCTCGAACCCAAAGCGGATAAAATGCATCTTCATAGGACACCCAAAACAGTTGGGTATACCTCCTAATCAGATCCGAAAGCAATAAGGATTGTTTCTTGAATCGGATCCTTTCTCAAGGAAAAGTTTCTCTCGAAAAGTTGAGTGGGAGGATGGTGGAGACTTGATGAGGTTATTGAACCATCACTTCAACCAGTGTGTATCAGGGCACAGGAAGTTGTTCCTGTGGCACCTACACAAATTGAAGTGGAAGCTTATGATAGTGATCATGAAGTTTCAGATCAAGTCACTACCGAACCTCGTAGGACAACAAGGACGCGTACTACTTCGGAGTGGTACAGTAATCTTGTCTTGAAGGTCATGTTGCTAGACAACAATGAACCTACGAGCTATGGAGAAGCAATGGTGGGCCCAAATTCCGACAAATGGTTAGAAGCCATGAAATCCGAGATAGGATCCATGTATCAGAACAAAGCATGGACTTTGGTGGACTTGCCGATGATCGGCAAGCCATTGAGATAAATGGATCTTTAAGAAGAAGACGGACGTGGATGGTAATGTCACCATCTATGAAGCTCGACTTGTGGCGAAGAGTTTTTCACAAGTTCAAGGAGTTGACTACGATGAGATTTTCTCATCTGTAGCGATGCTTGAAGTCTGTCGGAATCATGTTAGCATTAGCTGCATTTATGAAATCTGGCAGATGGATGTCAAAACAAGTTTCCTTACCAGTTTTCGTAAGGAAAGGTTGTATGTAATACAATACAAAAGTTTTTGTCGATCCTAAGGATGCTAAAAGGTATGCTGGCTCCAGCGATCCTTCTAAGGACTGGAGTAAGCATCTCGGAGTTGGAATGTGCGCTTTGATAAGATGATCAAAGATTTTGGGTTTATACAAAGTTTATGAGAAACTTGTATTTCCAAAGAAGTGAGTGGGAGCACTATAGAATTTCTGATGAGTATATGTTGTTGACATATTGATAATCAGAAATGATGTAGAATTCCTAGAAAGCATATAGGGTTATTTGAAAGGTGTTTTTCAAATAGAAAACCTGGATTAAGTTACTTGAGCATTGAGCATCAAGATCTATAAGGATAGATCAAAATGCTTAATAGTACTTTTAAATGAGCACGTACCTTGACATAATTTTGAAGGTGTTCAAGATGGATCAGTCAAAGAAGGAGTTCTTGCCTGAGTTGTAAGGTATGAAGTTAAGACTTAAAGCTCGACCACGGCAGAAGAAAGAGGAAGGACGAAGGTCGTCCCCTATGCTTTTATCATAGGCTCTCTACAGTATGCTATGCTGTGTACCGCACCTGAAGTGTGCCTTGCCATGAGTCAGTCAAGGGGTACAAGAGTGATCCAAGAATGGATCACAGGACAGCGGTCAAAGTTATCCTTAGTAACTAGTGGACTAAGGAATTTTCTCGATTATGGAGGTGGTAAAAGAGTTCGTCGTAAAGGGTTACGTCGATGCAAGCTTAACACCTATCCGGATAGCTCTGAGTAGAAATACCGGATACGTATAATGGAGCAACTTTTAGTATAGCTCCAAGTAGAACAGTTATTTGGAATAGCTCCAAATAGAGCGTGGTAGCTACATCTAGGAGATGACATAGAGATTTGTAAAGCACACACGGATCTAAAAGGTTCAGACCCGTTGACTATAACCTCTCTCACAAGCAAAACATGATCAAACCCAGAACTCATCGAGTGTTAATCACATGGTAAATGTGAACTAGATTATTGACTCTAGTAAACTTTTTGGGTGCTAGTCACATGGGGATGTGACCTTGAGTGTTAATCACATATCGATGTGAACTAGATTATTGACTCTAGTGCAAGTGGGAGACTATTGGAAATATGCCCTAGAGGCAATAATAAATTAGTTATTATTATATTTCCTTGTTCATGATAATTGTCTTTTATTCATGCTATAACTGTATTATCCGGAAATCGTAATACACGTGTGAATACATAGACCACAATAAGTCCCTAGTGAGCCTCTAGTTGACTAGCTCGTTGTGATCAACAGATAGTCATGGTTTCCTGGCTATGGACATTGGATGTCGTTGATAACGGGATCACATCATTAGGAGAATGATGTGATGGACAAGACCCAATCCTAAGCCTAGCACAAAGATCGTGTAGTTCGTTTGCTAGAGCTTTTCCAATGTCAAGTATCTTTTCCTTAGACCATGAGATTGTGCAACTCCCGGATACCGTAGGAGTACTTTGGGTGTATCAAACATCACAACGTAACTGGGTGACTATAAAGGTGCATTACAGGTATCTCCGAAAGTATCTATTGGGTTGGCATGAATCGAGACTGGGATTTGTCACTCCGTGTAAACGGAGAGGTATCTCTGGGCCCACTCGGTAGGACATCATCATTTGCGCAAATGTGACCAAGGAGTTGATCACGGGATGATGTGTTACGGAACGAGTAAAGAGACTTGCCGGTAACGAGATTGAACAAGGTATAAGGATGCCGACGATCGAATCTCGGGCAAGTACAATACCGCTAGACAAAGGGAATTGTATACGGGATCGATTGAGTCCTTGACATCGTGGTTCATCCGATGAGATCATCGTGGAACATGTGGGAGCCAACATGGGTATCCAGATCCCGCTGTTGGTTATTGACCGGAGAACGTCTCGGTCATGTCTACATGTCTCCCGAACCCGTAGGGTCTACACACTTAAGGTTCGATGACGCTAGGGTTATAAAGGAAGTTTGCATGTGGTTACCGAATGTTGTTCGGAGTCCCGGATGAGATCCCGGACGTCACGAGGAGTTCCGGAATGGTCCGGAGGTAAAGATTTATATATGAGAAGTCCTATTTTGGCCACCGGAAAATGTTCGGGATTTTTCGGTATTGTACCGGGAAGGTTCTAGAAGGTTCCGGAGTGGGGCCCACCTGCATGGGGGGACCCACATGAACGTGGGTAGTGGGGGAAAGGCCCCACACCCCTGGTCAAGGCACACCAAGATCCCCCCTTAGAAGGAATAAGATCATATCCCAAAGGGATAAGATCAAGATCCCTAAAAAGGGGGGATAGCAATCGGTGGGGAAGGAAATGATGGGATTTCTTTCCTCCCACCTTTGCCAACGCCCCAATGGACTTGGAGGGCAAGAAACCAGCCCCCTCCACCCCTATATATAGTGGGGAGGCACATGGGAGCTTCACACTTGCCCCTGGCGCAGCCCTCCCTCTCCCAAGTGCTCCTCCTCTCTCGCGGTGCTTGACGAAGCCCTGCAGGATTGCCACGCTCCTCCACCACCACCACGCCGTTGTGCTGCTGCTGGATGGAGTCTTCCTCAACCTCTCCCTCTCTCCTTGTTGGATCAAGGCTTGGGAGACGTCACCGGGCTGTACGTGTGTTGAACGCGGAGGTGCCGTGCGTTCGGCACTTGATCATCGGTGATTTGAATCACGACGAGTACGACTCCATCAACCCCGTTCACTTGAACGCTTCCGCTTAGCGATCTACAAGGGTATGTAGATGCACTCTCTTTCTACTCGTTGCTGGTCTCTCCATAGATAGATCTTGGTGATATGTAGGAAATTTTTTGAATTTCTGCTACGTTTCCCAATAGTAAAGTTGTATTGTACTACACATGCCTTTTTCGTTGAACATCAGCAATGCAACTGGGCCCATAGTTGTGCACAAGATCCTAAAATAAGCGCAGCCTAGCCTATTTTTCTTTTAATAAAATGCATAGCTCATTTCATTTTTTATATAATTAGATTACCAAGCCCAACTTGATTTTTTTAATAATATTCCTATCTCAATATTATTTTTTATACGAAATGCTCAGTCCAGACCATCATTGTTTTTTCACCCATCCCAGAAAATGGGTTCATTTCTACTAAAATCAAATGGCTTGTACATTATCAGAAATGATAAATGGGCTGCATGTATGCAATATTATTTTTCCACCCAACCCAGTAAATAGGTGTATTTGAATAAATAATCCAATGCACTGTAAGTTATCATAAATAGAAAATCGGCTATTATTATTTTTACCCAGCCCAGGAAATACATTTTTTGAGTCAAAGCCCATGAAATAGATGTATTGGCAAACAAAATGAAATGGGCTTTAAAAACTAAATAAATGGGCTGCATTTCGCCACAGCTTTGGAAGCTGACTTTTGTTGGCCCACTAGACGAAGCCTACGCAAGGTGTTGTCTATTTAGTGAACAAAACGATTTAATGGTCTAAACCAAAAGGTCAACAAGTTATTCTGATAGCAATAGTCGCTGGATTAACATCCAATGGCGATCCTGCTTTTTTAATCTCTGATCTAGTTGCTCTTGTTCCAGCCGCCAAAACCATCGCCGGCTTGAGCGCCTACATCTGCCTTCCTTGGCCGATTGTGCTGTCGCGCAGCCTCGCCGCCCCAACCCTACTCCCAATGGTGGCCAGATCATACCTGTACTCACCAACACCTTCTATTATTGAAACAATTCCTTATTTAACACTATATTAAATTTTGTTTTGTTATTTGACACTGGAAAACATTTTCTTCCTTATCTAACATTGATTCTAAATTTGGTGCCTTTTATGACACTTTCGTCCATTTTGAGCCTAAATGACACCTGAAAAGACCATTTAGCCCCTCATGTGATATGGGTGTGTGTGCGCGCGCGAGGCAGTAGTGCACACACGCAACATCAATGCGAGGGCTATAGCAAACTCATAGGCAGCAACACACACGCACACAACAGTACACACCCAACAACACGGACGCACGCAGCAGCATACACCGAGCAGCACGGACGCACACAACACACAGGCATGTGACATCGAACACACACACACACACAGTCCGGGGCGAATTTACCGTCAGGGCCACCTGGGCACGTGTCCGGGCTCGATGGCGGCATTTATCAGAACTTAGGCGAGGTGCTGAAGCCTTCATATTCGAGAAAATTGGTTAAATATCATGTAAAATCGTAAGAATTCCTGGAAACGACTCAACTAATCTTTCTAGGCCTGTTTTGGACATTTGCTTGCCTACTATTGTGCCTGCTATTTACTTACTCTTTTCTAACATAGTTCATAGCCATAGCGCTCGTCAAATTTTCCATAAGGCAAATCAGTACAGCTCGTGAAACCTTTTTTTTCGAGAGTACGCCAATAGCGTACCGTATCTTTATAGAAGGGAGAAAACAGTTTACAAGATTCGAGCGATCGATGCGAACATCCATCGCCCGAGCACCCACTCACGTCCACCTACAAGAAAATCAAGTGTGATCTCTCTCAAAACGGTCTAATCCACCCGCACCCACACCTGCATTGTACCACTCGCGGATTTCCTCGAGGATGGCTCTAGCTAGCTCACTATAGTCTTTAACTTGCTCTGGCCGATTGAACACCTTGGCGTTCCTTTGCTTCCACAACATCCAAGCCGCGCTGATGACGACTGAGTCAAAACGTCGCTTGTGCTTCCCTTGGAAGCCAGAGCGAGCCCTAAGCCACCACTCCACAAATGTGTTCGTGCTATTGGGAGGGAGGACATTGATTTGTAGGGAGTCAAAACACGTGTGCCACACCTGGCATGCGTAAACACACTGCACCACAATGTGCTCGACAGTATCTTCCTCCTGCAAGCAAGTGTAGCAAGGCGAGGTGTTGTCCTGCAAACCATGTCGCATCTGCCTGTCGGATGTCCAAAGCCGGTGTTGCACCGCGAGCCAAGCAAAGATCTTGCACTTTAGCGGTGCCTAGCTACGCCAAATCGCAGCAGCAGTGGGTGATTGGATCGCGCCCTGGTTGAGTTGGGCGTAGGTGGATCTCGCTGTATACAAGCCCGAAGGGTCATGCGGCCAAGCAAAGATATCCTCCATGTGCACATCTCGCTGAACTGTGGCGACTGCATGCCTCAGGTGGACAGTTTGTAGAAGTGCCCCAAAAGAAGTCTGTGGCTGGACATCAAGTGCCCATCTCTCATCTTCCAAGGCCTGAGCAACCGTGCGGGAGTTCCTGATCCTCGTTTCCACACCGGCCACCAGCGTGTGCGCAATATCTCCGACGGAGAAGTCGTGGATCCATCTATCTCTCCAGAAAAGTACCTTATTTCCTTTGCCCACCGTGATCTGGACCAAACTGTCAAAGACTTGTCTAGCATCGTTGTCCACCATAAGATCCAATCCATGCCACGGCCTTTGTGGGTTCGTGCGCTGTAGCCATTCCCAGCGCACCCTGAGTGCCAGTGCTTGCAAAGTTAGGTTTTTCACCCCAAGACCACCGAAACATGTTGGCTTACAGATTGAGCTCCAAGCCACAAGACATTGGCCTCCGCTAACTCATCTTTCCCTGCCCAGAAAAATGCGCGCATCCATCCTTTGATGTCCTCCAAAACCCAACCTGGAGCCTTCAATATGAGCAATTGATGCACTGGTCTCGCTGCGAGCACTGACTTGACAAGCACAAGCCGGCTTGATCTCTGCAATAAAGCTCTCTGCCAAGCCGGGAGGCAGTGCCGAACTTGGTCTAAGAGAGGCTACCATTGCGCCTTGGTGAGATGCCTGATGGCCAGCTGCAGCCCAAGGTACTTGCACGGGAATTCTCCAATGGGCATTGCAGTATCTACTCGACACTAGCTTTGTCTTCCTGATCCTGAGAGATCAAGATCGCCGAGCATTTCCTGTAGTTTACTCTCAAACCTGAAGCTTCTCCAAATAGCTGCAGTGCGACTTGGACAAAATGGAGATCCTGGGGTGTAGGCTTGACGAATAATGCCACATCGTCCACATATATGGATAGGCGTTGTGTTGCCGAAATTCCGGTGAAGGAGCTCAACACACCATCAGACATGGCTTTGGAGATCATGGCCGTGAGGGCCTCCATGGCGATGACGAAAAGTAGAGGGGAGACCGGGTCCCCTTGTCGCAGTCCTTTTGCATGCCAAATTCTCCTTCCCGGTACTCCGTTAACCAACACTCTGGTGCTCGAGGATTGCAGCAGCACCACCAACCATCTGAGACACCGACATCCTAGCTACTCCAACTCGTGAAACTTAACAGAAGCTTAATTGATCAACTCGCTTGCTTGCTCAAGCACCCTAGCTACTCCATCCTTAGAGGCAGACTAGCCGCCAGCAGAGTTTGGAGTGCCGGAGAGCACCGGCGCCCGGTAGGAGAGATGGCGTGCGCATGGCCTTTAGTATAGTACGAAAAAGGGTTTCCCCTCGTTTTGTGTTACAAAGCAACCATCCAATACAACCAATGATAGGGGCTGGGGCGGAAGCAGCACAAACACGCCCAAAAGAAATAAAAGAGAAAAAAGGAAAAGAAACAAATGCTGATAACGGCGGATCGACAAAAACGACGAAGCCTCGTGACCGCTGCGTCCAACGGAGATCGCCCACCAAGCTCCGAGACTCCGAAGCGCTGGTACCAATCAACACCTCCAAGAAGGGACGCGACAATGACGACGTTGCTGCCAAGGGTTTCCCACGGTACGCGGCAAGGAGAGAGGAAGGGTAGCCCCGAAGCCCTCCAGGAAGGTGCGGCGGCACCCTCAGCCGCCACCGTGTCGGTGTCGTCCAAGCCAATAGGGATTTCTCCCGATCTCAGCCTATACCTCAGGCACTTCGGAGCTAGCCACCAAACCAACCACCACCCTGCGCCAACAAGGATACGAAGCTTCGCACACTGTCTCACCACGGCACCGCGAAGATGGTCTGCACAATGAAAAGGAGTCGGGACGAGGGCAGCAGCACCGTCGGCATACGGGAGGGCCCCACCTCCACCGTCCACGACGGTAGCCGACCGGACACCATAGCAGGAGCCTACCGGGCTCGTGGCCCCACATGCCCGGCTGGGCCCTCAAAGGCCCGGACAGCTCCCACTTCCACGCAGCAGCTGGCACGCAGTCGGCATCGTTGTCCCAGTCCAAGCCGCTCCCCTGCCTCCCCATACAGAGAGCATCGCGGTCGCGCCGGAACCGACCCACAAGGACCCAGAAGGGACCCTACGGACCCAGATCTGGGCCGGGGACACGCCACTGGCCGGCCAACACCACCGGATCGCCCCGCCGCCAGGAGGCAGTACCACCACGGCGAGCGCCGCCAGCCTCCGAACCAGGATGTCGAACCGCCATAGGCCGAGGCGCACCGCCGCCAGCCATCACCACCTGAGTAGGGGAGGGCCACACGCGGGGAAGGGCATGCCCACCGCCGCCAGCACCATGCGGCCGAGGACCGGCAGCGCACGCTGACGGCGGCGGGGGGAGGAAGGGCGCGGGAGAGGGCTGGAGGGGCGCGGAGGAAGGGCGCCCGAGCGAGGCGGCACGGGGGTACGGGGGAGTGGAGGGGGTGGGGGAGGAGAAGGGGAACGGGAGGGGGAAGGGGCTGGCGGCTCCGGCGGGCTCCGGCCACAGTGGCGGCAGCCTCGCACGGGAGAGCATGCGGCGGCGGCGGGGGAACCCTCCACTCTCTGGCGATCGGACCTCTCTGGCGGTCGGACCGCCGGCGGCCGCCGGGCGTCCCTCATCCTGCTCCCGCCATGTAAAGCTCCTACTCCGCCGCCGCCTTCGCCCTGAGGGCCGCGAAGCCAGCCTATAGCTCCCATTCCCCTTACGCCCCGTCGCACCACTGCAGCCAGCAGCACTATGACGGTGACGGTGTTCACCGTGAGCTACTCCCGCTCAACCCTCTCCTCTCTCCCCGCTTCCTGCTCAACGGGTACCTTCTCCGCCACTTTGCTCACCTCCTCCTCCTCTCCGCGCGGCTCCAGCCTCCGCGCCCGTAGCATCTGCCGCACAGCTGCAGCCTTTAGTATAGTAGTGTAGCATGGCAACAAAAACGATTTCTTAGCTCTTTGTGATGGCGATGGAAACAAAAATATCAATTGGAGATGGCCGAACGGCTAACTTCTGGAATGCTCACTGGCTGAATGGATCATGCCCAAAGACGATTGCCCTGTCGATATTCCGGATGTCGACGAGGAAGAACCGCTCGGTCTGCGATGCACTGAGGAACGAGAGGTGGTTGCACGACCTCTCTCGGGACCTCTCCGTAGACATGATATTGGAGTTCATGGAACTAGCCACAATGCTTGATAATGTGGAGCTTCTTGAGGGTCAAGCTAACACCATCACCTGGAGGTTTGAGCAAAACCAGGAGTACAACGCTCGCTCGGCCTATCGCCTACAATTCATTGGCTCAATCCCCATGGATGGTTACAAAATGATTTGGTCCTGTTAAAAGGGAGAGAGGGATTGGTGGGATAGTTGTTGTATTGCTTGAGCCTCGTGGGCATATATATAGGAGTACAATCATCTACTTGGAGTACAAGACAAGCCAGAACAAATCCTAGTCTATCTCGTCTTTCCTAATAAACATTATACTCAACATCCCCCCGAGTCACAACTGTAGCGACGTAGACGGTGAGACTGGAGAAGAATTCGAAGGCAAGCCGATGGACACCCCCCACAGTCGGAACGGTCGACGCATCGCGGAGTCGTGGCTGGAGTGAAAACCGACGAGGTTGCTCAAGCAGATGGTAGCCCTTTGTGCCGTTTGTCGATGTAGCCGAGAGCGTGGGTGGTGGAACCGTGGACAAGGTAGCCGTGCGAAGAATGCCGTGGTCGATGTCGAGTCGGGGTGGCCGGTGTCGAGGAAGTCGTTGTGGAGCCGCGGGCGCTAGGTGGCACCGAGTTAGTCATGGGCGCAGTGGTGTCGAAGTAGTGGTGCACCGGGAAGAAGATGTTATTGACGGCGCGTCGCGACGGGTTTGCCAAGCCCGGGGACACATCGTAGACGAAGGCACGCACCGGTGTTGCCAGCACCGGGCATGCGTAGACGGACGAAGACGAAGTTGACGAAGCACCGACCAGACTTGCCAGGCCCGGGGACACGTCGTGGATGAAGGCACGCATCAGTGTTGCCAGCATCGGTGTCGGTGTGCTAAAGTAGGGGGGTACCTTAGTACCCCGAACTTGTGCACGGGCAGTCGCAGCGACCCGCGGCAAGGCTTGCCGGGCGTCCGCCAAGATCCTCCTCGGCTACTTTGATGCCATTCAAGATCGAAGTACTCAAGCTAAAGCCCCGGCAAGAGGAGCTTGCCGGGAAGGCCAACCAAGGCCCCGGCAAGAGGAGCTTGCCGGGAAGAACAAAGGCCCTGGCAAGAGGAGCTTGCCGGGAAGGCCGACCAGGACATCTCCAGGAGACTTGCCACGGCGCCCCGCGCGTCCCAGCAAGGCCCGACGGCCGGCAAGCTTGCCGGCACGACAAGAGAAGGGCCGCGGCAAGGCACTTGCCGCGGCAAGGCGGCCACCCAAAATCCAGCGCATCCAGCGACGTGTCACGCCAGGGCCACCCCAGGGGCACGTGGCGGGGCGTTGCGTAGCCATGCGGGGCAAGGTGGCAAGCGGAGCTGACAGAGACGCCATCGTGGCAACCGGTGGCTCACCTAACGGTCGTTTCTTTGCACTGTTGGGGCGACCGGACGGGCATTAAATGCCCTTGCCCCCTGCCGTCAGAGTTAGGTAGGGGACACTGTTGGTCACTGTTGTACCAACCTGCGTTTTTACCTTTCTACCCCCTCTTCCTACGTTGCCACCTGTTGGAGCCCCCTTCAGACTATAAAAGGGAGGCCCATGCGCACGTAGAAGGGGTTCGGTCCACTCGACACACGCAACACCACCATACGCTCACTCTCGAGCAAGATCAAATACAAACACAAAGCAGCAGTAGGAGTTTTATCTCTCTGGAGAGCTTCGAAGCTGGGTAAAAATCGCCCGTCTCCCCGCGCGCGCCCGACCTCGATCTGCTCTGCGCGCGGCCTCCGCCCCCATAGGTGCTCGTGGCCACGGAAAGCGACGTGCCCCGACATCTCTGGCGTGCCAGGTAGGGGGCGCGTCGAGGTCGTGAGCATCTGATCCGGTCTCCGCGCGCGCTGCATCAACACCTTCATCAACATGCCACCGAAGAAGAAGCCTTCGGAAGTGGCCGCTCCATCTACATCGATTCCGCCACCACCGCCGGAGCAAACGGGCGGTGGAGTGGACGCCGGCGGAGGAGTGGGCGCCGACGGTGGGACTCACGTCGTCACCAGATCCAAAAACAAGGCCCCGCAAGCGTCGGCGACCGTGCAGACACCGCGCCCTTCCCAGGAAGTGCAAGGTCGACAACGCCCTGGTGCTCCTAGCACCGTGCTCGCGTTGGAACAAGGCCAAGCTGGTGGGTCGCGGGACGCTCGAGGTCAGCATGCACGCCCGCATGCTGGCGCGAGCGAGGTACGGTCGCCCGGGCGGGGTGTTGCACCTCCCAATCCAGTTGGGAGTCCGAGCACATCCCGCTCCTCGCGCCGCTCGTCACCACCACCACCCAAGACAGCAGAGGAAGCGCTGGCCCGAGCCAACTGCTTCTAGACTACCCTCCGGCGCCGCACAAGATCGACAACTGGAGGATGACCATATACAGTCTCATCGGCTTCGCCAACGGCGACAAGCCCCGGCAACCGAGTGCATCGAGGCCCCGGCAAGCCGCCCAGGCGCAAGCCGACGCCGACAAGACCGCCGGGGGTGCCACCTCCGTGCACTCCCAGCCCCGAAGGCCAAGATCGCCGGCTCGTCGGGCCAACCCCGACGGCGACTCCACCGCGTTGTCGGACCCGCGAACCCGACGCGATCAACGCCACGTTCTCCAAGAACGGTGGCACAAAGACGCTCGCACTCGCATCGAGCGCAGAAGGGAAGCGCGACGTCAATCCGACCAGCGCGCTGGGCCCACTGTCGATATGCACGCACCAGGGAAACCAAGCGACTTGCCGTATGCGGCAGGTTGCCCTGCGTTCACCCGCGAGCTGCGGCAAGTCCAGTGGCCCAGAACCAAGAACTTCAAGCCAGACGTGCCCGAGAAGTACGATGGCAGGATACATCCATCGGAGTTCCTCAGCATCTACACCATCGCGGTGCAGGCTGCCGGAGGGCGCGACGAGAAGATCCTCGCCAACTACTTCCCGCTGGTGCTCAAGCCCAACGTCAGATCTTGGCTCATGCACTTGCCGGACGGTTCCATCTCTTCATGGGCGGACCTGTGTCATCAGTTTGTCGGCGCCTTCACAGGTGGCCACAAGCCTCATGGCCAGGAGAGTGACCTCCACTTGCTCGTCCAGAAGGAGGGAGAACCCCTGCGCAAGTACATACAGAGATTCAGCCAAGTGCAGCGCAACATCCCAGACGTCCACCCTGCCACAGTTATCAGCGCGTTTCATCAGAACATGCGTAACCGCAGGATGAGGGAGGATATGGCGATGTGCAAGATCAGGGACGTCAGCGAGCTCTATGCTCTGGCCGACAAGTGTGCCCGGGCTGAGGAGGGGAGGAAAATCCCCGGAGAGGTTGCAGGAGCAGAAGGATCTGACAGTGGGGATGCCGCCCCGGCAAGGAAGAACCGGAGGCGGAACAACAGGAAGAGAAAGGCTAAGGATGTGCTAGCTGTTGAGCATTCCGGGAATGGAGGCGGCTCCGACAAGGCCAAAGCCTGTGGTAGCCGCCGGCAAGCAGGATGGCTCCGGCAAGCGGTACTGCAAGATCCACCACACCAAGGGCCATGATCTCCAAACCTGCAAGAAAGTGGAGCAGATGGCGGAGCTACAGAAAGCCGAATATGAGCGCCGCGATAAGGAGAGAGCCCAGGGAGGTGGCGGAGGATCCGGCAAGAAGCTTCCCGCCCGGGGAGGACACCGCGGCAAGGCCAAGCCGCGGCAAGGAGATAGGCCTCCCCGCAGCCGCGACAAGGACGAAGATGAGGATGAGGATGATGAGATGGAGGAAGATGAGACCGATGACCAAGAGTTTCAGAAGGCGACAGAGGTGTTGTGCATCGACGGCGGCGCCTCTCTGTACACCTCGCACTGCCAACTCAAGCAGTGGGTGCGAGAGGTGAATGCAGCAGAGCCGCCTGTCAAGGCGCGCAAGCCTCTGAAATGGTCCAGCATGCCCATCACCTTCGATGTTGAGGACCACCCTGATCGCATCACTGCGGTCGGGTGCTTGCCGATGTTGGTCTCACCAACAATCCGCAACCTCAAGGTCACGAAGATGTTGGTTGACGGCGGGGCCGGCCTGAACCTGATTTCCTCCGCAGTGCTCAAGAAGCTCCAGATCCCCGACAGCGAGCTCGAAGAAACTGGTACCTTTCAAGGGATAAATCCGGGAAGGAGCAAGCCCAAGGGGAAGATCATGCTACCAGTAACGTTTGGCAGCGAGCTGAACTTCAGGACAGAGAGGGTCACCTTCAATGTTGCTGATATTCCATTACCCTACAATGGGATACTCGGCCGACCCGCGCTTGCCAAGTTCATGGCAGCCTCTCACTACGCATACAATGTGCTTAAGATGCCTGGTCCGATAAGTGTCATCTCTGTCCGAGGCGACAAGAAGGATGCACTTATCTGCACAGACAAGATCTACCGGGAAGCAGCAGCCGCAGCAGAGGGCAAGCCACTTGCCGCTGAAGCTCCCCGGGGGAAGAAGAAAGTCAAGACCGGCAAGAGCAGCTCTGGTGCCTACTCCGGCAAGCACGCCTCTCCGGAGTGCCGCGCTGCCGTCGAGGATGCGCCATCGAGCTCCACCGGCAAGTGCAAGAAGACAAAGGCAGATCCACCAAAGACTAAGCCCGGCAAGAGCAGCTCTGGTGCCTACTCCGGCAAGCACGCCTCTCCGAAGTGCCGCGCTGCCGTCGAGGATGCGCCATCAAGCTCCACCGGCCAGTAGGGCGAAGGAAGCGTCCAGTTTCGAGCTTTCGAATTGTATTCCCCGAGAATCCGTACCTTGTACGAAGAACCTGTGCGCAGAAGGGTCGAATCGTGGCTAAGTTGCGCCCTTGATCTGTTTCGAGTCCGCTCAACGATGAAAGCGCGCCGCAACTAGCCCGACGAGTTCTTCCTGCCGGAAGCAACACCGCCAGCAGGCTGCTGATGTCCCGCACTCAGCGAGTGTGTTTGCGCCGGCGGGTTCCCTGAAAGCGTGGGGGTGAAAACGTACAAGGGAGGAAGTCAAGGGAGAAGTGCGGCTTCGCCGGATCGCGGAGGACGGAAAAGCTAAGTCGCCCGATTTTGAGTACAGAGCACTTTTTAGTTCCAAGCTCTTATGTTATATTCCTCGAACGTTCGTCCCTTGTACGAAAAACCTGTGCGCGGAGGAACCAACTCGTGGTTAAGTTGCGTCCTTGCTTTGTTTTCGAGTCCGCTCAACAATACAAGTGCGCTGCAACTGGCCCGAGAAGGTTTCTTGCCGGGTACAACACCGCCAGCGGGCTGCTGATGTTCCGCACTCAGCAAGTGTGTTAGCGCCGGCAAGTTCCCTAGAAGCGTAGGGTAAAAACGTACAAGGGATGTGATGAAGTAGAGGACGTAACATAGCAAGCCTTGCCGTGGGACATCCTTCGTATGTATAACTTGTGCGCAGAGGAGCTAACTCGCGGCTGAGTTGCGCCCTTGATTTGTTTCCGAGTCCGCTCGACAATGAAAGCGCGCTGCAACTAGCCCGACGAGGTTTCTTGCCGGAGGCAGCACCGCCAGTGGGCTGCTGATGTTCCGCACTCAGCAAGTGTGTATGCACCGGCAAGTCCCCTAAAAAGCGTAGAGTGTAAACATACGAAGGGCGAAGCATGGCATTGCGTTGCCCAACCTAGATAATCACGCCACGAAAGAGTAACTTATTACGGTGCTATCTTAGTTATTTTCGTGACTATAATAACAGCGACAAGGAAAAACCAGAAGGGCGCACTGGCGCAGGGGCCCCGGCAAGCCAATTTCGCTGGGGGCTGCAAGCACCGAAGTTCCTTCGCGGCAGGCCAGGATCCCCGGAGGCCGCAGCGTCAGTGACAAGGGCAAGGAAAGCCGCACCGGCACCTAGGTCTCGGCGGAGCCAGAGTTGCCGGGGGGCTACAAACGCCAAGATTCATCCCCGGCGAGCTAGAGTCGCCGGGGGCTGCGGTATCAGATAAGTTTTTCATCCCTCGTCATGCATCCTCTTATGGGCTGGGGAAAGCGAGGCCGCGTCCTTGAACGAATGTGTCTTGTAAACCCCCCCCCCCCCCCTCCCCCCCCCCCCCCGTGCGCGGAGGAGCCAAGTCGCGGCCAAGTTGCACCCTTGATTTGTTTCCGAGTCCGCTCGACAATGAAAGCGCGCTGCAACTAGCCCGACGAGGTTTCTTGCCGGAAGCAACACCGCCAGCGGGCTGCTGACGTTCCGCACTCAGCGAGTGTGTTTGCGCCGGCAAGTTCCCTAAAAGCGTAGGGTGGGAACATACAAGGCACAAAATCAAGTAAAGGGCGTAATCCGGCAAGCATTCCCCTCTTTTCATTAAAAAACATCCCAATTTAGTACAAGTCCATAGAGGATGAAAAACATGATAGAGAGGATTACAAAATTTAAATGCAGCTAAGACCCGAAGTCTTACAAATTGAAAGATAAGATGCCCGTAATCCCTCTCCTGTTTCTCTCTTCAGGAGGTAGGTCAAGGAGGCCCCGGCAAGAGAAGCTTGCCGGGGAGGGCAAAAGGGGCGCCTAGGTGAGCTACGGGTGCCAGAAGACACCAAGAGAACATCCCGGGGGCCGGCCAGGAGCTTGGCGGAGACGGAGGCGCCGAAGGCAGAGCTCGAAGACGGGGAGGCAGGACGTCAGCATGCTGTCGAGGGCACCTCGCCCTCGTACTCCGACTTGACGGCCATGCCGCCACCCCTCTTCCTCTTCCGCAGCCTCCCTACGCCAGCCGCCCAAGGAGACGGCCCCGGGGAGTTCAGAAGGCCGGCAACCCGGATGATGGGGTCGCCGGTGGCGCGCGAGGCGGCGTCCGGCGCCTAGTCGGACCCGCCGTCCTCATCGTCGCTGTCGCTCCCCTCCTCGTCACTCTCGCTCGAGGAGGGGCCTTCGCTATCGGAGGAGCTGTCCACGCAGCACCTTGCCCGGATGCCGGAGTCCCCGAAGACCTTGACGGAGAGGAGTTCGCCCTCTATTAACTTAAAATGGAGGGTAAACCCCGCCGTCAAGCTATGGATACGGGCGAACGTCTTCCATCCACGGTCAAGATACATCGCGCCAGGGGCTGGGGATACAACGTGGACTCGCGTGCCGCTGATCCCGCAGCCCCTCATCTGCAGTCTCAGCATCTCGGGCGGGTCCGGTTCCATCGCGCTTGCGAACGGAGTTGGAAGCCGGAGGCGACGACGAGGCGCCCGACGCAGCCTGACGAAGAACTCGCAAGGATTGTCCCCCATGTGGACCGCCGTGGGGGGAGGAACCGCCGGCGGAGGCGAAGCTGGCGCGCCGCCCCGTCCGCCTCTTCCCCGAGCGCCTCGGCCTCGTCCTCGACCTCGTCCGCGACCACGCCCCCTCCCTCTTCCCCTTATGGCCGGTTCCCCCGCCAAGGGTGCGAGAGAGGGAGAGGTGCACTGTCTGGCGGCGACCCTCGCCGCCACCGATGAAGAGCCAGGATTCCCTTTCTCCATGGCGAATGGGAGAAGGGAGAGCAGAAGCTGAAGAAAGGAGGAGATGAGAGAGTGCGGGCTTCTGTGCCCCCCCCTCCTGCCCTTTATAAAGGAGCAGGGTGGGAGCCCGGCCGCCCTGCTCGGCGAACGAAGGCACGAGAGGAGCAGGGAATCGGGGCCGACCCGCTGCCTCTTCTCGCGACGGCCCGGATTCCCACTCCCACCGTCCGTGACCCCAAGTGCATGGGAGCCACGTGGCGGGGATGCAGGGCCGAGGTGACGGGTGAGGCGGCCTCGCCCCACCCCGTGATCGTGGAGGTTGGACGCCTCGAAAACCGTGCACCGGTCCCATCCAGTAAATGCACCACGCCCCCACGCCTCCGTTTAGGTAGGAGGGCGTGAGCCGTCCCCTTCATCATGGCTTGATGCATGCTCGCGAGGCTCAGCCCCGCACGCGCCGCACACGTCACCCACGACGCCGCGTTTGACGCGTGCCGCTCTGGGCGTGCGCGGTGGAAGCGGAGAGATATGCGGTGTGACCTAGGCCGCGCGTGCCCGTGCACTGTTTTGGGCCTGGCCCAACAGCGCTCGGCACCGTGTATGGCCCAGGCCCGGGGGCTCCTGTCGGTGTACTAAAGTAGGGGGGTACCTTAGTACCCCGAACTTGTGCACGGGCAGTCGCAGCGACCCGCGGCAAGGCTTGCCGGGCGTCCGCCAAGATCCTCCTCGGCTACTTTGATGCCATTCAAGATCGAAGTACTCAAGCTAAAGCCCCGGCAAGAGGAGCTTGCCGGGAAGGCCAACCAAGGCCCCGGCAAGAGGAGCTTGCCGGGAAGAACAAAGGCCCCGGTAAGAGGAGCTTGCCGGGAAGAACAAAGGCCCCGGCAAGAGGAGCTTGCCGGGAAGGCCGACCAGGACATCTCCAGGAGACTTGCCGCGGCGCCCCGCGCGTCCCGGCAAGGCCCGACAGCCGGCAAGCTTGCCGGCACGACAAGAGAAGGGCCGCGGCAAGGCACTTGCCGCGGCAAGGCGGCCACCCAAAATCCAGCGCATCCAGCGACGTGTCACGCCAGGGCCACCCCAGGGGCACGTGGCGGGGCGTTGCGTAGCCATGCGGAGCAAGGTGGCAAGCGGAGCTGACAGAGACGCCATCGTGGCAACCGGTGGCTCACCTAACGGTCGTTTCTTTGCACTGTTGGGGCGACCGGACGGGCATTAAATGCCCTTGCCCCCTGCCGTCAGAGTTAGGTAGGGGACACTGTTGGTCACTGTTGTACCAACCTGCGTTTTTACCTTTCTACCCCCTCTTCCTACGTTGCCACCTATTGGAGCCCCCTTCAGACTATAAAAGGGAGGCCCATGCGCACGTAGAAGGGGTTCGGTCCACTCGACACATGCAACACCACCATACGCTCACTCTCGAGCAAGATCAAATACAAACACAAAGCAGCAGTAGGAGTTTTATCTCTCCGGAGAGCTTCGAAGCTGGGTAAAAATCGCCCGCCTCCCCGCGCGCGCCCGACCTCGATCTGCTCTGCGCGCGGCCTCCGTCCCCTTGCCGGACTAGAAGGGGCCCCCCGTGCCCCATAGGTGCTCGTGGCCACGGAAAGCGACGTGCCCCGACAACCGGGCATGCGTATTCGAGGTACCTGCACGAGCTGTACGCCATGTCGGACAAGTCGGAGAGGCCAGCAGAGAAGGACTCGGTGATGGTTGCGGCGCCAATCGGCGCGGGGCCAATGTCGCCCGCGGTTGTAGGAGTAGATGAAGCGGTCGGGGTAGATGACGGCGACGCTGGCAACGAGCTGGTGCTGGACGAAGACGAAGGGGGTGGTCGGGCGGCGGCGGCAGCTACAAAGGTAGCGGCGGCGGCGGCCAAAGAAGAGCGGCAGCGGCGGCCTGACGGCGGTGGCAGCGGCTAGGTTAGGAGTGCGGCGGCGGTGCTCGAAGTAGGCGAAGAACCCTGACAGTGTGACGAAGACCGGCGCGGACGGTGGCGTTCCAGCGCCAAGGGAGACGGTGCTACGCATACCACGGGAGGTCGACGCGCGATGACGGCGGAGTGGACCGCGGGCCGCGGCCCTACGGCCCGAAGGGGCGACGCAGCAGCGGCGGTCAGGTTGGGGCAGCGGCGGAGACCGCGGGCCGCGGTGTGACAGCCCGAAGGGGCAGCGCGGCGGATGAGTGCGGGCCCGTGCAACCGCGGGGACAGCCTCGGGACGGCTACGTGGACCGCGTGCCACGCTCACTACGGCCCAACGGGGCGACGCAGCGGCGGCGCGAGGGTCGATGCAGCCACGGGACGGCCTAGAGCGGACGCCCTTGGGGCGGCGGGGGACCGCGGGCCACGGCACTACGGCCCGAAGGGGCGACGCAGCGGTGACGCGGGTCGGTGCAGCCGAGAGAAGAACCACGGGGCGGCGGCGCTGCGGCCCGACGGGGCGACGTAGCAGCAGCCCGATGCTCGATCGATGGAGAGGCGCGCTGAACTCGGGGACGATCTTCACGGGACCTGCGGAGGCGCGCGTAACCGATGGGCCAAGTTGGTCGCGCGGCGTAGATGAGGCGGATCGCAGCGGCGAGCGGGTGATCAAGCCGATCATGCGCGTGGTCGGGGACGCCGCTCGGTGGAGGCGTGGTGGCGGCGGAGTCCGAGATGAAACCGGCGGCGGCGGGCGGCAGGGCGGCTATGATTGGCCCCCGCATGGCGCGAGGCCGCCGGGTCGGGGTGATGCAGGAGTCTCGGTCGGAGCAGGGCGGTGACGGCCGGCGTAGATCGACGGGCGGGCCGTCATGCGAACGGCGGCGGTGAAGGGCCGCCGCATAACGCGAGGGCATATATATTGCTTGAGCCATGTTAAATGGGAGAGAGGGATTGGTGGGATAGTTGTTGTATTGCTTGAGCCTCGTGGGCATATATATAGGAGTACAATTGTCTACTTGGAGTACAAGACAAGTCAGAACAAATCCTAGTCTATCTCGTCTTTCCTAATAAACATTATACTCAACAGGTTCGGATGGGCCCCTGGCAAGTGTTGAATGAAGCTCTTCTCACGCTCCTCCCCAAGCACCCGGAAGCTTCTTCGCTTCCCGAGTATCGACCGATCAGCCTCATACACCTGTTCGCGAAGCTGTTTGCCAAGGTGCTCTCCCTCCGGCTCGCGCCGCGTCTCGGGGAGCTCATCTCCACCAACCAGAGTGCTTTCATTGCCGGCCGGAGCATCCACGACAATTTCATGCTTGTCCAGCAGACCGCCAGGCAACTGCACTCCCTCCGCCTGTCGCGCGTTCTCCTTAAGCTGGACATCGCCCGCGCCTTCGACTCTGTCTCCTGGCCCTTCCTCCTCGAGGTGCTCCAGCACCTGGGCTTCGGTCCACGCTGGTGCAACTGGACCTCCATCCTCCTCTCCACGGCCAGCACCAAGGTGCTCCTCAATGGGCTCCCAGGGCCTCCGATCCGGCACTGCAAGGGGCTTCGCCAGGGCGACCCCGTGTCCCCCATGCTCTTTGTGATTGTCATTGACGTCCTTAACCGCCTCTTCCAGCGCGCCACCTCCCTGGGACTCCTACGCCGTCTCACTGACCGCCATATGGCCTCCAGCATCTCTCTCTACACGGATGACGTCGTGCTATTTTGCCACCCCGACGAACGCGAGCTCTCCACGGTGCACCGCATTCTTGAGCTGTTCGGCACCGCCTCCGGCCTCCACACCAACCTGGCCAAGTGCACGGCCATCGCCATCCGGTGCCCTCCCGAGCTCCGTGGATCCATCTCCGACCACTTCCCGTGCACAATTGGCGAGTTCCCCGCCAAATATCTTGGCCTCCCGCTTTCCATTCGGAAGATCACTGCTTCCTCCCTCCAACCCTTCGTCGAAAAGCTGGAGAAAAAACTCTTCCCATGGTGGGCGTCCTTGCTCTCCCGAGGCGAGCGTCTGGCCCTCCTCCGTCACGTGTTCTGCGCGATGCCCACGCACATCCTGATCGCCTTGTCTCTGCACCCCTCCATCCTTCGCCAGGTGAATCGCCTCCTCCGTGCGTTCCTCTGGCAAGGGCGCAAGACCACCAATGGGGGCCACTGCCTCATCCACTGGGCCAAGGTCTACCGCCCCCTGGCTTACGGCGGCCTAGGCATTCCCGACCTGCAGCGCTCTGCCCACGCCCTTCAAGCCCAATGGCTTTGGCTGCGCAAAACAGACTCCACCCGCCCCTGGCAGCATCTTCACATTCCTTGCAGCCCGGTCGTCAAGGCCATCTTTCGAGCTTCCACCTCCTGGATGATCGGTGATGGCACCACCTGCCTCTTCTGGGAGGACCACTGGATCGACGGGCTCTCCATCGACGGGCTCTCCATCGCCGAGCTGGCCCCGCTTCTCCACGCCCTTATCCCTCGCCGTCTCCGCAAGGTGCGCACAGTGGCCGCGGGCCTTGCCTCCCGTGCCTAGAACCATGACATGCAAGGCCATCTCTCCCCCGAGGCGCTCGTTCAATACGTCCTTCTCTGGACGCGGCTCTCTCAAGTCACGCTCTCCGCCTCACCAGACGCCATCTCCTGGCGCTGGACCCCGAGCGGTGTCTACTCCGCCGAATCATGCTACAAAGCCCTGTTCATCGGCTCCACCATCGAGCCCTCCTGGCGCCTCATCTGGAAGTCATGGGCTCCCCTGCGCGTCAAGATCTTCATTTGGCTTGCCTTCCAGGGACGATGCTGGACCGCTGACCGGCTCGCTCGCCCGCCGTTGCCTCACCCATGCCCCTCTATGCCTCCTCTGCGACCAGGAGCCCGAGACCATGGCGCACCTTCTCGTGGGTTGCGTCTTCTCCAGGCAAACCTGGCACGAAGTCCTTTCTTGGATCCGGGTCCCCAACATGCCCTTACTAGCCCCCGGGCTATGTTTTCGTGACTGGTTTGCCTAGTCCGTCCAGGACGCCCCCACCGCCCTTCGCCGGGGTTTAGCCTCGCTCATCTTGCTCACTGCATGGCGTATCTGTAAGGCGAGGAACGCCTGTGTCTTCAACGGAGCAACCCCTTCTATTCCGCTCCTCGTGCGCGACATCAAGGACGATGCCCGCAACTGGGCCGCCGCCGGAGCCAAGGGACTCAGCAACATGCTCCCGCCTGCATAGTTTCTTTCTAGGGGACGCGCAACCCCCCCTTTCTGTGGTTGCGCCCTTGTAGCTCTCGCTCACGCCCTTGGCGTACGTGCTTGTGAGACCTACCCTGTAACTGCTGCTGCTCTTTCTTCTATCAATGCAATGATACGCAAAGCTTTTGCATATTCGCGATTCATATGGACTGTCATGCTTGGCAGAATTTTAACTGTTGATGCGCTCTTGCGCCGCAAATGGGTAAATGAATACTTCTGCCCGCTTTGTGAATAGAGCTTGGAAACCCCATCTCATCTCCTCATCGAGTGCCCCTGGTCAAGAACCATTTGGGAGTCCTTCGCCACGCTCGCAGATATGCCTGCTCTTTGCCTAGCAAATTGGACAGGGGACACTTTGCGACCTGGATTCAGAGATGCTACGACAACACAATGAGGGATAAAAAGAAGGGCATGCTCTCTTTAGTGCACATGATTGCTTGGGAAATATGCCGTGAGCGGAATCGACGAGTCTTCCAAATGATATCCTTGACTTTGGAGAGCTTCATTCGTAAGATTAGGGACGAGATTAGACTGTGGAATTTGCCAGTTGCTGGGATTCCATTTGATCTGGGTTGAGCCCTCCCTCAACCCTCTCTTTTCTGGTTCTTTTTTTCTCCTTTTCGTGCTTACTTTTTATGGATGGGCGCCTGCCTCTCTTGGGGTCCCTTTGTACTTTGTTATCCTCTTCTGATCAATGAATTTGGCAAGCTTTGCCAACACTCAAAAAAAGTATAGTAGTGTATAGCAGTGACGTTGTGGTTTTGGGTAGAGGAAAACAAACTTTAACGTATGACGTACCCAGACTTTGGTAATTCCCTAGCTCCACCACTGCATAGTCTAGTAGCAAACACACACGCAGCAGCACACATGTGTGCACACACACAGCAATAAGACACACGTGCACGTGCACACACACAACATCGCACATGCACGCATACAAATATACCACATGAGGGTAAAAGAGTCTTTTTTTAGGTGTCATTTAGACTCAAAATGGACGAAGGTGTTATTAAAGGCATAAAATTTAGACTCATTGTTAGATAGGAAGAAATTATTTGTCGGTGTTAACACGGTGTTAAATAAGGAATTCTCTCTCTATTATTCTCCAGCGACGGCAGCCTCACCCGGCAGCCGAACTAGTCCCTCGTACCCCTCTCCACTAGGGACTCCAGTGCCCTTATTCCACGACTCTAGATTGTTCCCATCTTAGGCCTCGCCGTCGTCCATTGTCGTGGTCCGCTCGATAATGCGTGGTCAACAACGAGAGCCAACATGGAGACGTTGAGAGTCCGACAGCTGGGAACCACCAGCTACATCTTCGCACCCAAGCAAGTGCCTCCTTATTATGCGGGAATAAATGATTCTTCCCCGTGACAGGTTGGACCCACCAGCTACAATCTTCGCACGCAAGGATGTTCATTCTTATTAGCGAAAAAGGTTTCGCCCCATGACAGCTAGGACCCGCGAGCTACATCTTCACACGGAAGAAAGTGCATCCTTATTACGCGCAAGAAAAATGATTCCTCCCCCTGGTAGCTCGGGCCCGCGTGATTTGGGGGCTGACTTGTGGGCCTAAAATTGACACGTATGCAGGGCCTTGTTAACCTAGTCAACAAGTGATTCTAGTAGCAGTGACCATTGGATTAACATCCAACGGTCGTGCTGCTTCTTCAATCTCTGATCTTCTTGCTCCAGCCGCCGAAACCAGCGCCGGCTGGACCGCCTACTCCTGTCTCGCATGGCTGGTTGTGCTGCCACCGCTGGCCATGCCATCCCTCTACTCACCCACACCTCCTATTATTCTCCGGCGACGGCAGCCTCACACCACAACCGAAGCAGTTAACCCTCGTACTCCCCTTCGCGTGGGCATCCACTACCGCGTCTCCCCAGCTCTGTGTCGTTCCCTTCCTAGGCCTCGGTGTCGTCCACCGCCTTGGTGCTCTCGGTGCGGCATGGTCAACGAAGGGCAACCATTGGAAGAGGACTTTAGGTCGTGAGGCTGGCAGCTGGACCCACCAGCTACATCTTCGAACACAAGGAAGTGCCTCCTTATTACTCGCAAAATAAAAATGATTCCTCCCCCTGACAGCTAGGACCCACTAGTTATATCTTCGCACACAAGGAAGTGTGTCCTTATTCTCTCTGACAGTTGGGACCCACCCGATCGAAGCGTACATAGCGTTGTCTGTCTGGTCACGAACGTGTACGTACATACTGTTCAATCGGTCTCTCTACAATGATAAACCGTGCCTGAGCAAGCAGCGGGACATGTAGTAGTAGAGCCCCCGACGTAGCAGTTCAGGCAGTCCAGTCAAAATCGTGTACACATCATTAGCTCGCTCACAGGGATTACGGCAATGCAACGCCTGTCGATTTTTGCTGACGATGTGGCTTTGTTCATCGGGCCTTCCACGCGGGATATGAACTTTGTTCGACCAGCCTACACATACTTGGTGAGGCATCTGGTCTCAAGGCCAACTACACCAAATCTTCAGCAATACTTAATAGAGGGGATGAGCAGGACCAGCAGAGGGTGGCCGACGTGTTACAATGTCAGATGGGAGAGTTCCCTTGCAAGTATCTAGGTCTGCAGCTTGCCATTCGGCAACTCACCAGGGTGCAGTGGCAACCCTTGCTGGATCAGGCGAAGCGTTTCGTTCCGGCCTGGCAGAGAGGAGTTATTCACCGGGCTGGCAGGTTGATGTTGGTGAACTTTGTTGTTGCAATGAGGCCCATTCACCACTTAATGGTTTTGGAGGCTCCGAATTGGGTCTTCGAGGAGATGAACATTTGGATGAGAGCGTTCTTCTAGAAAGGAAAAGAGAAAGTCAGTGGTGGGCACTGCCCAGTTGCATGGAATTCTATCTGTCGACCGACTCAATTTGGTGGCCTGGGTGTGAAGAATTTGCAGCTGCAAGCCTTGGCTCTTCGTGTTCGTTGGGAGTGGCTGCGCAGAATGGACCCCAACAGACCATGGCAAGGCATTCCTATGACTGATGATAAGATGGCTGGCAGGTGTTTGACAACTGCTATGTCTTGAGCTTGCGTTCGTTTTCCTTGAAGAGGAAAGGGTGATGCACCAATAGTAGCGTAAGTATTTCCCTCAGTTTTTGAGAACCAAGGTATCAATCCAGTAGGAGGCTCCTCAAAAGTCCCACGCACCTACACAAACAAATAAGAACTCGCAAGCAACGCAATAAAGGGGTTGTCAATCCCTTCACGGTCACTTGCGAAAGTGAGATCTGATAGAGATAATATGATAAGATAAATATATTTTTGGTATTTTTATGATATAGATTGGAAAATTAAAGATGCAAATAAAAGTAGATTGAAAGCTTATATGATAAGAGATAGCCCCGGGGGCCATAGGTTTCACTGGTGGCTTCTCTCAAGATAGCATAAGTATTACGGTGGGTGAACAAATTACTGTCGAGCAATTGATAGAAAAGCGAATAATTATGAGATTATCTAGGCATGATCATGTATATAGGCATCACGTCCATGACAAGTAGACCGACTCCTACCTGCATCTACTACTATTACTCCACACATCGAACGCTATCCAGCATGCATCTAGAGCATTAAGTTCATAAAGAACAGAGTAACACATTAAGAAAGATGACATGATGTAGAGGGATAAACTAATGCAATATGATATAAACTCCATCTTTTTATCCTTGATGGCAACAATACAATACGTGCCTTGCTTCCCCTGCTGTCATTGGGAAAGGACACCGCAAGATTGAACCTAAAGCTAAGCACTTCACCCATTGCAAGAAAGATCAATCTAGTAGGCCAAACCAAACTGATAATTCGAAGAGACTTGCAAAGATAATTTAATCACACATAAAAGAATTCATAGGAGATTCAAATATTTCTCATTGATAAACTTGATCATAAACCCACAATTCATCAGATCTCGACAAACACACCGCAAAAAGAGTTACATCGAATAGATCTCCAAGAAGATCGAGGAGAACTTTGTATTGAGATTCAAAGAGAGAGAAGAAGCCATCTAGCTAATAATGGACCCGAAGGTATGTGGTAAACTACTCACAACTCATCGGAGAGGATATGGTGTTGATGTAGAAGCCCTCCATGGTCGATTCCCCCTCCGGCGGAGTGCCGGCGAAGGCTCCAAGATGGGATCTCGCCGATACAGAAGGTTACGGCGGTGGAAATAGTTTTTCGTGGTCGCTTCTGATATTTTCGGGGTATATGGGTATATATAGGAGGAAGAAGTAGGTCGGTGGACGCCCGAGGGGCCCACGAGACAGGGGGCATGCCCAGTAGGGGGCGCACCCTCCACCCTCGTGGTCGCCTCGTTTATTTCTTGACTTCCACCCCAAGTCCTCTCGATCACGTTCGTTTTAAAAATCACGCTCCCGAAGGTTTCATTCCGTTTGGACTCCATTTGATATTCCTTTTCTTCGAAACACTGAAATAGGCAAAAAAAACAGCAATACGGGCTGGGCCTCCGGTTAGTAGGTTAGTCCCAAAAATGATATAAATGTGTAAAGTAAAGCCCATAAACATCCAAAATGGGTAATATAATAGCATGGAACAATCAAAAATTATAGATACGTTGGAGACGTATCAAGCATCCCCAAGCTTAATTCCTGCTTGTCCTCTAGTAGGTAAATGATAAAAACAGAATTTTTGATGTGGAATGCTACCTAGAATAATTCTCAATGTAATTATCTTTATTGTGGCATGAATGTTCAGATCCAAATGATTCAAAATAAAAGTTCATATTGACATAAGAAATAGTAATACTTCAAGCATACTAACTAAGAAATCATGTCTTCTGAAAATAACATGGCTAAAGAAAGTTATCCCTACAAAATCATATAGTCTGGCTGTTGCTCTATCTTCATCACACAAAGTATTAAATCATGCACAACCCCGATGACAAGCCAAGCAATTGTTTCATACTTTAGTAATCTCAAGCTTTTTCAACTTTCACGCAATACATGAGCATGAGCCATGGACATAGCACTATATGTGGAATAGAATGGTGGTTGTGGAGAAGACAAAAAGGAGAAGATAGTCTCAAATCAACTAGGCGTATCAACGGGCTATGGAGATGCCCATTAATAGATATCAATGTGAGTGAGTAGGGATTGCCATGCAACGGATGCACTAGAGCTACAAATGTATGAAAGCTCAATAAAAGAAACTAAGTGGGCGTGCATCCAACTCGCTTGCTCACAAAGACCTAGGGCACTTTGAGGAAGCCCATCATTGGAATATACAAGCCAAGTTCCATAATGAAAAATTTCCCACTAGTATATGAAAGTGACAACATAGGAGACTCTCTATCATGAAGATCATGGTGCTACTTTGAAGCACAAGTGTGGTAAAAAGGATAGTACCATTGTCCCTTCTCTCTTTTTCTCTCATTTTTTATTTCTTTTTTTTTCTTTTCTTCCCTTTTTTCTTTTTCTTTTTTTTCTTTTTGGCCCTTTCCCCCTTTTTTTTACTTGGCCTTTCTTTTTTTTCTTTTTTTTCTTATAAAGTCCGAAGTCTCATCCCGACTTGTGGGGGAATCATAGTCTCCGTCATCCTTTCCTCACTGGGACAATGCTCTAATAATGAAGATCATCACACTTTTATTTACTTACAACTCAATATTACAACTCAACAAGATTTGAATCAAGAGAGACATATATGAAAATTATGAAGGTGGCCTTGCCACAAATACGATGTCAACTACATGATCATGCAAAGAGCAATATGACAATGATGATGCGTGTCATATGTACGGAACGGTGGAAAGTTGCATGGCAATATATATCGAAATGGCTATGGAAATACCATAATAGGTAGGTATGGTGGTTGTTTTGAGGAAGGTATATGGTGGGTGTATGGTACCGGTGAAAGTTGCGCAGTACAAGAAAGGCTAGCAATGGTGGAAGGGTGAGAGTGCGTATAATCCATGGACTCAACATTAGTCATGAAGAACTCATATACTTATTGCAAAAATCTACAAGCCATTGAAAACAAAGTACTACGCGCATGCTCCTAGGGGGATAGATTGGTAGGAAAAGACCATCGCTCGTCCCCGACCACCACTCATAAGGAAGACAATCAATAAATAAAATTATGCTCCAACTTCATAACAAAGCGGTTCACCATACGTGCATGCTACGGGAATCACAAACTTCAACACAAATATTCTTTAAATTCATAATCACCCAACTAGCATGACAATAATATTACCACCTTTATATCTCAAAACAATTATCAAGTATCAAATTGGTCATAGCATCCAATTCACTTTCTATGATAGTTTTTATTATACCCAACTTGGATGCCCATCATTCTAGGACCAATTTTATAACCATATAAAATACCATGCTGTTCTAAGAGACTCTCAAAATAATATAAGTGAATCATGAGAGATTGACAATTTCTACAAAATTATGCCACCGCCGTGCTCTAAAAGATATAAGTGAAGCACTAGAGCAAAAACTATCTAGCTCAAAAGATATAATTGAAGCACATAGAGTATTTTAATAAATTCTAAATCAAGTGGGCTTCTCCCAAAAGGTGTGTACAGAAAGTATGATTGCGGTAAACTAAAAAGCAAAAACTAATATCATACAAGACGCTCCAAGCAAAACACATATCATGTGGCGAATAAAAATATAGCTCCAAGTAAAGTTACCGATAAACGAAGATGAAAGAGGGGATGCCTTCCGGGGCATCCCCAAGCTTAGGCTTTTGTCTATTCTTGAATATCTTGGGGTGCCATGGGCATCCCCAAGCTTAGGCTCTTGCCACTCCTTATTCCATAATCCATCAAATCTTTACCCAAAACTTGAAAACTTCACAACACAAAACTCAACAGGAAATCTCATAAGCTCCGTTAGTGAAAGAAAGAAAAACCACCACAAAAGGTACTGTAATTAACTCATTCTTTATTTATATTGGTGTTAAACCTACTGTATTCCAAGTTCTCTATGGTTCATACCCTTACATACTAGCCATAGATGCATCAAAATAAGCAAATAACACACGAAAAACAGAATCTGTCAAAAACAGAACAGTCTGTAGAAATCTGTAACTCTCGAATACTTATGGAACACTAAAAATCCTACCAAAATAGGAAATCCTGGGAAATTTGTCTATTGATCTAAATCAAAAATAATCAATGCAAAGCACGTTCCTGTGAATAACTAAAATTATTTTTGTGCGTGCAAAGTTTCTGTTTTTTAGCAGAATCAAATTAACTATCACCATAGGTTATCCTATAGGTTCTACTTGGCACAAACACTAACTAAAACATAAAACACATCTAAACAGAAGGTAGATGAAAATTTATTACTAAACAGAAGCAAAAACAAAAAACACAAATAAAATTGGGTTGCCTCCCAACTAGCGCTATCGTTTAACGCCCCTAGCTAGGCATAAAAGCGAGGATAGATCTAAGTAGTGCCATCTTTGGCACTCAATTCATAAGTAGCTCGCATGATAGATTCATAAGGTAATTTGACTTTTTTACATGGAAAGTTCTCCATGCCTTTCCTTAATGAAAATTGGAATCTAATATTTCCTTCCTTCATATCAATAATCGCACCAACCGTTCTAAGGAAAGGTCTATATCAAGAACGATAAAATCTACGGGAACCAAATTCCTATTTGCAACAATGAGAACATCATTGATCCTTCCCATTGGCTTTTTAATGGTGGAATCCGCAAGGTGCAAATTTAAAGAGCAATAATCAATATCATGGAAACCTAGAATATCACATAAAGTTTTCGGAATCGTGGAAACACTAGCACCCAAATGACACAAAGCATAACACTCATGATCTTTAATTTTAATCTTTATAGTAGGTTCCCACTCATCATAAAGTTTTCTAGGTATAGAAACTTCCAAATTAAGTTTTTCATCATAAGATTGTATCAAGGCATCAACAATATGTTTGGTAAAAGCTTTATTTTGACAATAAGCATGAGGAGAATTCACAACGGATTGCAACAAGGAAATAAAATCTTCTAAAGAACAATTATCATAATTAAATTCCTTGAAATCCAAGATAGTGGGTTCAATGCTATTTAAAGTCTTGACTTCTCCAATCCCACTTTTACCAAATTTAGCATCAAGATCTAAGAACTCTGAATCATTGGGACGCCTTTTAACTAAAGTTGACTCATCTCCAGTCCCATCATTATTAAGATTAATATTGCAAAACAAAGATTTAATAGGGGACACATCAATAACTTTTAGATCTTCATCATTATTTTCATGGAAACTAGAAGAACACGCCTTTACAAAGCAATCTTTCTTAGCACGCAATCTAGCGGTTCTTTCTTTGCACTCATCAATGGAAATTCTCATAGCTTTGAGAGACTCATTGATATCATGCTTAGGAGGAGTAGATCTAAGTTTCAAATAATCAACATCAAGCAAGAGTCTATCAACGTTCCTAGCCAAATCAACAACTTTAAGCAATTTTTCTTCAAGCAAAGCATTAAATTTCTTTTGAGAGATCATAAATTCTTTAACACTATTCTCAAAATTAGAGGGCATCTTATTAAAATTACCATAATAATTATTGTAGGAATTTCCATAATTATTAGAGGAATTACTAGGGAACGGTCTAGGATTAAAGTTTCCTCTATAAGCATTGTTACCAAAATTATTCCTACCAACAAAATTCACATCCATAGATTCATTATTATTCTCAATCAAAGTAGACAAAGGCATATCATTGGGATCAATAGGAGCACTCTTAGTAGCAAACAATTTCATAAGTTCATCCATCTTTACACTCAAAACATTAATTTCTTCTATAGCATGCACTTTTTTACTAGTAGATCTTTCGGTGTGCCATTGAGAATAATTAGCCATAATATTATCAAGGAGTTTAGTAGCTTCTCCTAAGGTGATTTCCATAAACGTGCCTCCCGCGGCCGAATCTAAAAGATTTCTAGAAGCAAAATTCAAGCCGGCATAAAAATTTTGTATGATTATCCATAAATTCAAACCATGAGTAGGGCAATTGCGAATCATCAATTTCATTCTTTCCCAAGATTGGGCAACATGCTCATGATCAAGTTGTTTAAAATTCATAATATCGTTCCTAAGAGAGATGATCTTAGCGGGAGGAAAATACTTAGAGATAAAAGCATTTTTGCACTTATTCCATGAATCAATACTATTATTATGCAAAGACGATAACCAAACTTTAGCATGATCTCTAAGTGAAAACGGAAATAACTTCAATTTAACAATATCATTATCCGTATCTTTCTTCTTTTGCATCTCACACAAATCAACAAAGTTGTTTAGATGGGTAGCGGCATCTTCACTAGGAAGGCCGGAGAATTGATTTTTCATAACAAGATTCAGCAAAGCAGCATTGGTTTCACAAGACTCAACATCATTAAGAGGAGAAATCGGAGTACTAAGGAATCATTGTTATTGGTATTGGAAAAATCACACAATTTGGTATTATCTTGCGCCATTGCGACAAGTAATCCAACACATAAGCAAACAAAAAGGCAAGCAAAAGAGAGAGGAGATTGGGAAAGAGAGGGCGAAGGGTGAAGTGGGGGAGAGGAAAATGAGAGGCAAATGGCAAATAATGTAAATGCGAGGGAGATGAGTTTGTGATGGGTACTTGGTATGTCTTGACTTGAGTGAAGACCTCCACGGCAACGGCGCCAGAAATCCTTCTTGCTACGTCTTGAGCTTGCGTTGGTTTTCCTTGAAGAGGAAAGGGTGATGAGCAATAGTAGCGTAAGTATTTCCCTTAGTTTTGAGAACCAAGGTATCAATCCAGTAGGAGGCTCCTCAAAAGTCCCACGCACCTACACAAACAAACAAGAACTCGCAACCAACACAATAAAGGGGTTGTCAGTCCCTTCACGGCCACTTGTGAAAGTGAAATCTGATAGAGATAATATGATAAGATAAATATATTTTTGGTATTTTTATGATATAGATTGGAAAAGTAAAGATGCAAATAAAAGTAGATTGAAAGCTTATATGATAAGAGATAGACCCGGGGGCCATAGAATTCACTAGTGGCTTCTCTCAAGGTAGCATAAGTATTATGGTGGGTGAACAAATTACTGTCGAGCAATTGATAGAAAAGCGAATGATTATGAGATTATCTAGGCATGATCATGTATATAGGCATCACGTCCGTAACAAGTAGACCGACTCCTGCCTGCATCTACTACTATTACTCCACACATCGACCGCTATACAGCATGCATCTAGAGTATTAAGTTCATAAAGAACAGAGTAATGCATTAAGAAAGATGACATGATGTAGAGGGATAAACTCATGCAATATGATATAAACCCCATCTTTTTATCCTCGATGCCAACAATACAATATGTGCCTTGCTGCCCCTGCTGTCACTAGGAAAGGACATCGCAAGATTGAACCCAAAGCTAAGCACTTCTCCCATTGCAAGAAAGATCAATCTAGTAGGCCAAACCAAACTGATAATTCAAAGAGACTTGCAAATATAACTTAATCACACATAAAAGAATTCAGAGGAGATACAAATATTTCTCATAGATAAACTTGATCATAAACCCACAATTCATCGGATCTCGACAAACACACCATAAAAAGAGTTACATCGAATAGATCTCCAAGAAGATCGAGGAGAACTTTGTATTGAGATTCAAAGAGAGAGAAGAAGCCATCTAGCTAATAACTATGGACCCGAAGGTCTGTGGTAAACTACTCACAACTCATCAGAGAGGCTATGGTGTTGATGTAGAAGCCCTCCATGGTCGATTCCCCCTCCGGCGGAGCGCCGGCGAAGGCTCCAAGATGGGATCTCGCGGATACAGAAGGTTACGGCGGTGGAAATAGTTTTTCGTGGTCGCTTCTGATGTTTTCAGGGTACATGGATATATATAGGAGGAAGAAGTAGGTCGGTGGACGCCCGAGGGGCCATGAGACAGGGAGGCGCGCCCAATAGGGGGGGCGCCCTCCACCCTCGTGGCCGCATCATTTATTTCTTGACTTCCACTCCAGGTCCTCTGGATCATGTTCGTTCCAAAAATCACTCTCCCGAAGGTTTCATTCCGTTTGGACTCCGTTTGATATTCCTTTTCTTTGAAACACTAAAATAGGCAAAAAAAAACAGCAATACGGGCTGGGCCTCCGGTTAGTAGGTTAGTCCCAAAAATGATATAAATGTGTAAAGTAAAGCCCATAAACATCCAAAACGGGTAATATAATAGCATGGAACAATCAAAAATTATAGATACGTTGGAGACGTATCAACAACCTAGTTCATATTAAGGTGGGCGATGGGAGTCGTGTGTTATTCTGAAGAGGTAGATGGATTCATGGCTTTGCGGTCATTGACATTGTCCAGTTGATCCATAGCAGCGTTGAAGCACGAACGCGCAACCGTAGGACGATTCAGGAGGTGATGGAAAACAACAGATGGATTACGGCGACATTTCCTTCATGGCCCAGCGCCAACTCATGCACCTTGGGCACGCGGTGGGATATGTGCAGATGGTTATGCAGTTGGCAGATCACTTCTCTTGGCCTTGCGATGTTTCAAGATTATACACGGCGTGATCCACCTACCAGAGGCTCTGCGCCGGGTTGGAGAGGGCCCCTTTTGTGGATTGCATGTGGAGGAGGTGGGCGCCCCTTAGGTGCAAAATTTTCGCTTGGCTAGCAGCTCAACATTGACTTTGGAACTCGGACCGTCATACCAGACATGGTCTACAGGACCACCCTTCGCCATGCTTCATCTGCCTGCAGGAAGAAGATAATATTGACCGCATCCTGACCCAGTGCATACATGCAAGAGAGGTTTGGCACTTGGGTTTCCAGGAGCTCAACATTCAGGCTAGTAAGCCGGAGCCACACGACACATTCCTGGAATGGTGGCTTCAGGTGAGGAGCCAGTTCCGGCACACCGAGCGGCGCGGTTTCGATACTCTGGTCATTGTCACTGCTTGGGCTTTGTGGAAGTAGAGGAATGCTCGAGTGTTCAACAGACCGCAGCAATTCAAAAGCTCCAGGCAATTGTTGCGCCAAATCGCAACGGAGGTTCAGGATTTAAGGTGTGCAGGGATAGGTGTAGGAGGTCCATAACGATTTGTGAGAGAGTAACCTTAGATGAACTTGTTGGCGTCTGTTGGCCTGAATGTTCGCATTCATCGCTAGCCTCTTGTAATTATCTTTCTGCCTTCTATAAAAATATGGTATGCTATTGGCGTACTCTCGGAAAAAATTGTGTACATATACGTGCGTCCAGATGCCAAAAAATATGGCCACGTACGTACATACGGGCGGGGTCTCGAATGCCTACTCACGCATACGTACGACCAAGGCTCGTCTACATGGAGAGGTAGCGGACGGCAGCAACGGCGTCCTGTTCATCGGCAGCCAACCGGCTAGGTTGGAATGGAGAAACTGCGCCGTGTTCATCGGGAGGCAAGAGAACGCATTGTGTTCATCGAGAGCCAACCGGCTTGGACGGAACAACCAAAATAGGGCCTGGCATATCGCAGAATGGAGGAAACGGCCTTCTGTTCGACCGCTTATGGTCGAAATGGGATGTTGTTCATCGGGAGGGGTCTGGTGCACTGCAAAATAGAGGAAACGGACTTCTGTTCGAGCTCCTACGGTCGAAACATGGTCCCGTTGATCGAGAGGGGTGTAGTGTACCGCAAAACAAAGGAAACAGACAACTCTTCAAGCGCCTACGGTTGAAATGGGGTCCTGTTCATCGAGGGTGTGGCGTATGGCAAAATGGGACTCCATGGGCTACTGTTCATCCACCATCTAGTGCCTCGCTCCAGCCTCCACGGGCTACTGTTCATCCACCGTCGACTTCCTCTAGCCTCCACCTGCTACTGTTCATCCACTGTGTCTTACTCTTGCCTCTACCATCTACTGTTCATCCACGGGCTACTGTTCATCCAGCCTCCACCAGCTACTATTCAACCAGCCCTCCACGGGGTCATGTTCATCCACCCCCAACCGGCTTGGCGGCCTCCTCGATCAAGGTCCTGTTCATCCAGCGGCAATGACCTCTACTACCACGGGCTCCTGTTCATCCAACACCCACCAGGAACTATTCATCCAACCCCCAACAACGGTCACTGGTCATCAAGAGGCAGGTTCGATCGGCTTCAGTTAGCAGCAGTAGCGAAGGAATCACTCGGGTTTAGTTAACAGCTAAGGGATCGATCACTCCGGTGGTTCAGTAACGACTAGTGCAACCGCTCAGGTTTAGTAAGCGAACGCCTCGCTCGGGTTCAGTTAGAGCCCAACGCCTCGCACACACGTGCATACGTGTACAAGAGAAACGCGCAAACCTCCATGCATCTCTCGGCCCCGACCACCCACCGGGAACTCCCCCGAAATTTCCTCGCCCTCGCTTCGACCACGATTTTTTCCGTCATGGTTGCAGGTGCGTCCCCGGCCCGCCCAGTAGGAAAATCCCAAATTCTGTATGATTTTCTGTCATAGAAGTAGGAGCCCACCACATCTATGATGATACGTGGATTTGTCACAATTATCGTCATAGAAGTGTCATAACCATGACAGAAAAAATTCGTTCGGGCCAAAATGTCACGGATGTGTCTTTTTTTATGGTGCCCCCATGGACTCGCGCAACCATTACCCTTCGTGGGTTGAAATCTCCATCAACATGGACGTACGATAGCACCACCTATCGGAACCACACCAAAAATCTTCGTGTCCCCATTGCATTTGCCTTCTCCAAACCCTTATCTTTACTTACATGTGCAATGTTCTACATTCCGCCACTATACTCTTAGACTTGCATGTGTAGGGTGTTACTTGACTTGCATAATTGCTAAAATCTGCCTACAACTAAAATTGGGAAAAGGATAGATTTTTATTTGGTCAAGTAGTCTAATCACCCCCTCCCTCTAGACATACTTTCGATCCTACAACTAACCACCCTACGGGATAAGTTTTAGGCACTCGGCATCGTACGTTTCTTCCAAAAGCTCTATCAGACGTCCAATTCAGTATTTTGGCATGGTCGGAGCGCACCATCCAGGACAGAGGTGGCGCTGGTATCCACCCTGCTCGCAACGACCCGGAGTGCAAAGGGTGATGGGCCTAAGACAAAAATAACTTCTCCAGTTGATTTCGTTCTGTTTTGACTCCGTTTGATATTCCTTTTCCTCGAAACACTGAAATAGGCATAAAACAGCAAATCTGGGCTGGGCCTCCGGTTAATAGGTTAGTCCCAAAAATAATATAAAAGTGGATAATAAAGCCCAATATTGCCTAAAACAGTAGATAAAGTAGCATGGAGCAATCAAAAAATATAGATACGTTGGAGACGTATCAAGCATCCCCAAGCTTAATTCCTGCTCGTCCTCGAGTAGGTAAATGATAAAAAAAGAATTTTTGATGCGGAGTGCTACTTGGCATAATTTCAATGTAATTCTTCTTACTTGTGATATGAATATTCAGATCCGAAAGATTCAAGACAAAAGTTCATATTGACATAAAAATAATAATACTTCAAGCATACTAATCAAAGCAATCATGTCTTCTCAAAATAACATGGCCAAAGAAAGTTCATCCCTACAAAATCATATAGTTAGGCTATGCTTCATTTTCGTCACACAAAGATGTTCCCAACTTCTATACCCCTGATGACAAGCCAAGCAATTGCTTCATACTCAAATAATCTCAAAAAATTTCAACCTTCACGCAATACATGAGCGCGAGCCATGGATATAGCACTATGGGTGGAATAGAATATGATGATGGGGATTGTGTGGAGAAGACAAAAAGAGAAAGTTTCACATTGACGAGGATAATCAACGGGCTATGGAGATGTTCATTAATTGATGTAAACATGAGGAGTAGGGATTGCCATGCAACGGATGCACTAGAGCTATGAATGCTCAACAAAAGAAAACTAGTGGGTTTGCATCCAACTCGCTTGCTCATGAAGACCTAGGGCATTTGAGGAAGCCCATCGTAGGAATATACAAGCCAAGTTCTATAATGAAAAATTCCCACTAGTATAAAAAGACAACTTATGAGACTCACTACATGAAGAACAAGGTGCTACTTTGAAGCACAATATATGAGACTCACTACATGAGGAACAAGGTGCTACTTTGAAGCACAAGTGTGGAAAAAGAGATAATAGCATTGCCCTTTTTTATTTTTCTTTTTTTCTTGTTTTCTCTTTTTTTGGGCCTTTCTCTTCTTTTTTTTTGGCCTTTCTTCCTTTTTTTCTTTTCTTTTTTTTTCTTTTTGGGCAATGCTTTAACAATGATGATCATCACACTTCTATTGATTACAACATAAGGATTACAACTCGAAACTTAGAACAAGATATGACTCTATACGAATGCCTCCGGTGGTGTACCGGGATGGTGCAATGAATCAAGAGTGACATGTATGAAAAATAATGCATGGTGGCTTTGCCACAAATACGATGTCAACTACATGATCATGCAATGGCAATATGACAAAAGTAATGTATGTCATGATGATGATGATGGAAGTTGCATGGCAATATATCTCGGAATGGCTATGGAAATGCCATAATAGGTAGGTATGGTGGCTGTTTTGAGGAAGATATAAGGAGGCTTATGTGTGATAGAGCGTATCGTATCACGGGGTTTGGATGCACCGACAAAGTTTGCACCAACTCTCAAGGTGAGAAATGGCAATGCACGGTACCGAAGAGGCTAGCAAGGGCGGAAAGGTGAAAGTGCGTATAATCCATGGACTCAACATTAGTCAAAAGAACTCATATACTTATTGAAAAAAAATTAGAAGCCATCAAAAATCAAGTACTACACGCATGCTCCTAGGAGGATAGATTGGTAGGAAAAGACCATCGCTCGTCCCCGACCGCCACTCATAAGGATGCACAAGCCAGGTACACTTCATGTTTCAAATTTGTTACACAACTTTAACCATACGTGCATGCTACGGGACTTGCAAACTTCAACACAAGCATTTCTCAAATTCATAATCACCCAACTAGCACGACTTTGATATTATCATCTCTATATCTCAAAACAATTATCAAGCATCAAACTTATCTTTGTATTCAATTCACTCAAAAGAAAGTTTCACATATCTTGAACACTAAGTATATTAACATTAAGCAAATTACCATGCTATTAACGACTCTCAAAATAATCTAAGTGAAGCATGAGAGTTCAACTATTTCTCCAAAATAAAACTACCACCATGCTCTAAAAGATATAAGTGAAGCACTAGAGCAACAACAAACTACTCCGAAAGATATAAGTGAAGATCAATGAGTAGCTAAATAATTATGCAACTATGCGAAGACTATCTCTCATTTAATAATTTCAGATCTTGATACTTTATTCAAACATAAAGCAAAGCTAAATAAAATGACATGACGCTCCAAGCAAAACACATATCATGTGGTGAATAAAAATATAGCTCCAAGTAAAGTTACCGATGAACGAAGACGAAAGAGGGGATGCCTTCCGGGGCATCCCCAAGCTTAGGCTCTTGGTTGTCCTTGAATATCTTGGGGTGCCATGGGCATCCCCAAGCTTAGGCTCTTACCACTCCTTATTCCATAGTCCATCGAATCCTTACCCAAAACTTGAAAACTTCACAACACCAAACTCAACAGAAAACTCGTAAGCTCCGTTAGTATAAGAAAATAAAACCACCACTTAGGTACTGTAGTGAACTCATTCTAAATTCATATTGGTGTAATATCTACTATATTCCCACTTATCTATGGTTCATACTCTCCGATACTACTCATAGATTCATCAAAATAAGCAAACAACACATAGAAAATAGAATCTGTCAAAAACAGAACAGTCTGTAGTAATATGTATCAAAAGTATACTTATGGAACTCCAAAAATTCTACAAAATTAGGAAGACCTGAGAAATTTGTGTACCAATCCAGAGCAAAAAGAATCAGATCAGAAGCATGTTTCTGCGAATTAACAAAACTAATTTACTGGGTGTAAAAGTTTCTGATTTTCAGCAGGATCAACACAACTATCACCGTAAGCTATCCTAAAGGTCTTACTTGGCACTTTATTGAAACAAAACCTATAGAACATGATTACTACAGTAGCATAATCATGTGGACACACAAAAACAGTAAGGATAAATATTGGGTTGTCTCCCAACAAGCGCTTTTCTTTAATGTCTTTCTAGCTAGGCATGATGATGACAATGATGCTCACATAAAAGATAAGAATTGAAACATAACGGGAGCATCATGAAGCATATGACTAGCACTTTTAAGTATAACCCACTTCCTATGCATAGGGATTTTTTGAGCAAACAACTTATGGGAACAATAATCAACAAGCATAGGAAGGTAAAACAAGCATAGCTTCAAAAATTTAAGCACATAGAGAGGAAACTTGACATTATTGCAATTTCTACAAGCATATGTTCCTCCCTCATAATAATTTTCAGTCGCATCATGAATGAATTCAACAATATAACCAGCACCTAAAGCATTCTTTCCATGATCTACAAGCATATAAAATTTACTACTCTCCACATAAGCAAAATTCTTCTCATTCGGAATAGTGGGAGTATCATAAGAGACTTGAACACTAAAAATTGCTTCCATATTAAAAGAGTAATGTTCAGAAAAAGGGTAATCATAATCATGACAATATTTTTATATATAATCATCAGTACTTTTTATAGCATAAGTTTCATCAAAATAATCATCATAAGTAGCAACTTCGTTCTCATCATAATCGATTGAAACCTCTCCCAAGATAGTGGAATCACTAAATAAAGTTGACACTCTTCCAAATCCACTTTCATATTCATCACAATAAGATTCAACATCCTCCAAAATAGTGGGATCGCTACTTCCTAAAGTTGACACTCTTCCAAACCCACTTTCATCAATATAATCATCATAAGTAGGAGGCATGCTATCATCATAACAACTTTGCATATCAAAACTTGGGACGCTAAAAATATTGAATCTTTCAGCACATTCATCTAGCTCTTCTTGCAACAATTTGGTTTCTAAGTACTTATACCTCTTGCAATAAATATCTTCTCTATTTGGTGTGTTCATGCAAACATGCACTCCACAAAAGTTGACATGCTCATAAGAGATATTTTCATCATAACTAGTGCAATCATCATTAGCATCATGGATATTCAAAGAATTCGTACTAACAACATTGCAATCATGCTCATCATTCAAAGATTTAGTGCCAAACAATTTAGAGATTTCTTCTTCTAGCGCTTGAGCACAATTATCCTTTCCATCATACTCACGAAAGACATTAAAAAGATGAAGCGTATGAGACAAACTCAATTCCATTTTTTTGTAATTTTCTTTTATAGACTAACTAGTGCTAAAACAAGAAACAAAAAGATTCGATTGCAAGATCTAAAGATATACCTTCAAGCAGTCACCTCCCCAGCAACGGCGCCAGAAAAGAGCTTGATGTCTACTACACAACCTTCTTCTTATAGACGTTGTTGGGCCTGCAAGTGCACAGGTTTGTAGGACAGTAGCAAATTTCTCTCAAGTGGATGACCTAAGGTTTATCAATCCGTAGGAGGCGTAGGATGAAGATGGTCTCTCTCAAGCAACCCTGCAACCAAATAACAAAAAGTCTCTTGTGTCCCCAACACACCAAATACAATGGTAAATTGTATAGGTGCACTAGTTCGGCGAAGAGATGGTGATACAAGTGCAAAATAGATAGTAGATATAGGTTTTTGTAATCTGAAATAATAAAAACAGCAAGGTAACAAGTAATAAAAGTGAGCGTAAACGGTATTGCAATGATAGGAAACAAGGCCTAGGGTTCATACTTTCACTAGTGCAAGTTCTCTCAACAATAATAACATAGATAGATCATTTAACAAGCCCTCAACATGCAACAAAGAGTCACTCCAAAGCCACTAATAGCGGAGAACAAACATAGAGATTATGGTAGGGTACGAAACCACCTCAAAGTTATTCTTTTGGATCAATCTATAAAAGAGTTTGTACTAGAATAACACCTTAAGATACAAATCAACCAAAACCATAATGTCACCTAGATACTCCATTGTCACCTCAAGTATCCGTGGGCATGATTATACGATATGCATCACACAATCTCAGATTCATCCAACCAACATAAAAGTACTTCAAAGAGTGCCCCAAAGTTTCTACCGGAGAGTCAAGAACGTGTGCCAACCCCTATGCATAGGTTCCTAATGTCACGAAACCCGCAAGTTGATCACCAAGACATACATCAAGTGTTCTCATAAAAGACTCAATCCGGTAAGATAACTTCAAAGGGTAAACTCAATTCATCACAAGAGAGTAGAGGAGGAGAAACATCATAAGATCCAACTACAATAGCAAAGCTCGGGATACATCAAGATCATGCCATAGATGGAACACGAGAGAGAACACGAGAGAGAGAGAGAGATCAAACACATAGCTACTGGTACATACCCTCAGCCCCGAGGGTGAACTACTCCCTCCTCGTCATGGATAGCACCGGGATGATGAAGATGGCCACCGGTGATGGGATCCCCTTCCGGCAGGGCGTCGGAACAGGCTCCCGAGAGGTTTTTGGTGGCTACAGAGGCTTGCGGCGGCGGAACTCCCGATCTATCTTCTGTTCTGGAAGTTTTAGGGTACGAGAGTATATATGGGCGCAGGGGGTACGTCGGAGGAGCTACGGGGGCCCCACGAGGCAGGGGGTGCGCCCGGGGGGTGGGCGCGCCCCCCACCCTCGTGGGCAGCCTGTATCTCCCCTGACGTGCACTCCAAGTTCCCTAGGTTGCTTTCCTTCCAAAAATAACTTCTCCAGTTGATTTCGTTCCGTTTTGACTCCGTCTGATATTCCTTTTCCTCGAAACACTAAAATAGGCATAAAACAGCAAATCTGGGCTGGGCCTCCGGTTAATAGGTTAGTCCCAAAAATAATATAAAAGTGGATAATAAAGCCCAATATTGCCTAAAACAGTAGATAAAGTAGCATGGAGCAATCAAAAATTATAGATACGTTGGAGACGTATCAATGGTCTCGAGTGCTGCTACTCGGGAGGAGGTGATTGCGTTCGGGGGCATTCCGGATCCGGTCTCCGAGGGGCGGCGATTGAGTAGCCGCCTCCAGGACCATCCGGAAGTGGACGACATTCAGCAGCGGTGCGCTATGAGGGCGGCCAAGCTTCGTGACGTGGAGGTCATTACTGGTATGTCTGTCAATACCTCTTATTCTATTTTGCATTTTACCAATGATGAGATTATTAATAATGCAAATCAACTAGGTATTTCACTAGGTAGTAATGATAGTGAAATCTCAACCTCGGTTAACGATATGCTGGATTTAGAGGCCGAACGGGCGCTTGAGATGATTCGTAACTTAGCGGCGGTAAAACCTATGAATGATTCTGAGATCGACGCTCTAGGGGTCAGGGCGCTCGATAATCTTTGTGCGGATCTGACTCAACTGTCTCCTGAGCCTGAGGAGGAGGTTGAGCGAGTGGATAATGTGGAAATGCGCACCTCTGTGGCTGGTTGTGAGGACCAACTGCAGAGTGTTAATGCTCCTAAACACAAATGGAAGCGGAAGATCTACCCAGTTTCCGCAGTGCGTAGGAGCGCTCGGATCCGAACAACTAAAAAATTCCATGACGAGATATGAAAGGAATCTTTTGGAATAGCAGAGGTCTGAAAGACTTGGATAAAAGAAGGTTTCTTGCTGAGGCTTCTATTGAGCATAAGTTGGACTTTATCGCTTTGTCGGAAACGGGTAGAGCCAACTTGTCGCCACAATTTCTTAATACTCTTTTGGGGGTATTGATTTTGACTGGCATTGTCTACCTCCGCGAGGAAGATCGGGTGGGATTTTACTCGGGGTTAGATGTGACTCGTTAGAAGTCTGATGTGTGGTCATGCGAGATTTCGCTGTTAAGTTTAGGGTGCGGTCGAAGTTAGATGGGTTTAACTGGGCTTTGGTAGCGGTATATTGTGCCGCACAGCCTGAGCATAAACCGGATTTCCTGGCTGATCTGGTTAGGATTTGTGGTTCTGAACAACTTCCTATCCTGGTGGGGGTGATTTTAATATTATCAGAAGGAGTGATGAGAAGAATAATGACAATTTTGACGGCCGATGGTCCTTCATGTTTAACACAATCATTGAAAGCCTAGATCTGCGTGAGATAGAGCTTTCGGGTAGAAAGTTTACCTGGGCTAACGCCTTGCCAAATCCAACGTTTGAAAAGCTGGATTGAGTCCTGGCTAGCGTCGAATGGGAGCAGAAATTTCCATATGTTACGGTCCAGGCGCTTACTCGTGGTATTTCTGATCACACGCCTTTATTCCTTGATTCTGGAGAGGCTACCCATTTGGGAAATAAAAATGTTTTCTCCTTCGAGCTTGCTTGGTTTGAGAGAAAAGGCTTCTTGGATCTCGTAGCCAGAGAATGGGCTAAGGATGCAGGAGGTCGGTCTACGCTTGAGCGCTGGCAGAATAAAATTAGGCATTTGAGAAGTTTCCTACGTGGGTGGACTAAGCATCTCAGTGGGATTTATAAGGCCGAAAAGGAACAACTCCTTTTGCTCATTCAGTCCCTTGATGTAAAGGCCGAAACCATGATTCTGCCAGCCTCGGAGCTTCATGCAAAGCTAGAGGCGGAAATGAGGCTGAAAGAGCTCCTTCGTGAGGAAGAACTAAAGTGGGCGCTTTGGGCTAAGGTCACTAGAGTCGTTCAGGGGGATGCGAACACACAATTTTTTCACCTGATCGCCAATGGTAAGCATAGAAAAAAGATGATCTTTCAGCTTGAACAAGACAAGGGAACGATTCTTGGTCAGGAAAACTAAAAGCAATATATCACTGAGTTCTACAAGCAGCTGTTTGGGCCTCCAGAGGACAACTGTGTGTCGCTGGATGAGTCTAGGATTGAGGATGTGCCTCAACTTACGGCTGTTGAGAAAGATATTTTAGTCGCTCCTTTTTCTGAGAAAGAGGTATTTGAGGCCATTTCCCAGATGAAGAATAATAAGGCTCCTGGCCCGGATGGTTGTCCGGCAGAGTTCTATAAGAAGTGTTGGCATATTATTAAAGGAGATCTCTTGCCTTTGTTCAACGATTTATTCTTGGGCCAACTTCATCTTTTTAAGCTGAATTTTGGAACTATAACCTTACTTCCAAAGAAGACAGAGGCTGTGCAGATTGAGCAATTCTGGCCTATCTGTCTGCTCAATGTTAGTTTCAAAAAATTTACCAAGGTCGGGACGAATAGGCTCACACAGATTGCGCATACTGTGGTGCAGCCTACTCAGTCTGCTTTCATGCCGGACAGGAACATCCTCGAAGGAGTTGTGGTCCTGCATGAAATGCTCCATGAGATCCACACAAAAAACTTGATGGTGTTGTTTTCAAAGTGGATTTCGAGAAAGCGTATGGCAAAGTCAAATGGCCTTTCCTTCAACAGGCACTACGAATGAAGGGTTTTGATGAAGCTTGGAGAAGACAAATGGAATCCTTCACACAAAAAGGGAGTGTTGGAATTAAAGTGAATGACGATATAGGCCATTATTTCCAGACACACAAGGGCCTGAGACAAGGTGATCCAATGTCTCCTATTCTCTTCAACATTGTCACAGACATGTTGGCAATCATGATAGGTAGGGCAAAGGAGGCCGGTCAAGTAGGTGGCTTGGTGCCGCATCTTGTTGATGGTGGTGTGTCCATCCTGCAGTACGCTGATGATACAATTATCTTTATGGAGCATGACTTGGCAAAAGCGAGAAATATGAAGCTGGTGTTGTGCCTTTTTCGAGCAATTGACTGGCCTTAAGATTAACTTCCATAAGAGTGAGTTGTTCTGTTTTGGGAGAGCCAAAGAGGAACAAGATGCTTATAAGCAATTGTTTGGTTGCGAAGTGGGAGCACTTCCGTTCACTTACGTGGGTATCCCCATTCATCATCGTAAGTTGACAAACAGCGAATGGAAATGTATTGAGGATCGGTTTGAGAAGAAACTGAGCTGCTGGAAGGGCAAACTCATGTCGTATGGAGGCCGATTGATTCTCATTAATTCGGTGTTCACGAGTCTGCCTATGTTCCTTTTGTCCTTTTTTGAAGTACCAGTTGGAGTCAGGAAAAGACTGGACTTCTATCGATCCCATTTCTTCTGGCAGAGTGATGAGCTTAAGAGGAAGTACCGTTTAGCCAAATGGGACGTCATCTGCCGACCGAAAGACCAAGGGGTTCTGGATGTTGTGAATCTTGAGGTTAAGAACAGATGCCTCCTCAGTAAGTGGCTTTATAAGTTAGCAGCTGAGACGGATGCAACTTGGGCGCAGATTCTGTGTAATAAGTATCTCCACTCAAAGACTTTGTCGCAGGTGACAGTCAGGCCGACTGACTCGCCGTTCTGGAAAGGGCTAATGAGAGTCAAAGCTACTTTCTTTAATAGAACAAGGTTTATTGTTGGTGATGGTAATAGTACTCGCTTCTGGAAGGATACTTGGCTGGGGGAAGAGCTGCTGGCGCTTCGGTATCCCTCGTTATATCGTATTGTGCAGCGATGCGATGCTCTGGTTGCAACGAGTTTGCAGTCCATCCCCCTTAATATTCAGTTTAGGAGGGTGCTTGTTGGAGTACGGTGGGAAGCTTGGCTTCATCTGGTGAGTAGACTGATGGAGGTTCAGCTTACTCACCAGCCCGATCAGTTGTGCTGGAAGCTTACTACTTCTGGGGAATTCACAGTCAAGTCGATGTACCTTGACGTCATCAATTCTAGTGTTATTCCTAGTTCCATACATGTTTAGAAAGTTAAGGTTCCGCTAAAAATCAAAGTGTTTATGTGGTTTGTACATAAACAAGTTATCTTAACGAAAGATAATTTAGTTAAGCGCAACTGGACAGGCTCTACTAGGTGTAGTTTTTGTGATCGGGATGAAAATATCAAGCACCACTTCTTTGATTGCCCGTTGGCGAGGGTTCTGTGGTGCTCGGTGCAAATTGCCTTTAACATTACTCCTCCGAGTTCAGTTGGGTCGTTATTTGGAACATGGCTTGCTGGGATAGAGTCCGAAACAACTAGACAAATTCGCGTACGAGTATGTGCGTTGTTATGGGCAATTTGGAACTGCAGAAATGATTTGGCTTTTAACAAAACATCAACTATTCATTTTTTGCAGGTTTTATTCCGGGCTACTGCGCTAATCCGTATGTGGTCCTTACTCACTCCGATGAAGGCCAGGGAGCGTTTGGTTACTGGATCTCTCCGGTGGGAGATGGTAGCGCGGGATATCTACAACCGGTTTGGATGACGGTCATGTAATACGATAGGCGATTAGTTTACCTATCTATATTTGCCAGCCGGTTGTGGCTTTTGGACCTTTTTTGTCTTTGTTTCTGTTGCTCTTTGTGAGCTAGCTTATCATTTTGTTGCAGACTGCAAGACATTGTTGAACTACTTTATTTTATAATAAATGTGGCCGTATGCATCGTTTTGATGCAGAGGCCGGAGAGCCCCCTTTTCGAAAAAAAAGATGCTTTGAAAAGCTAGCTAGTGTATGCTCGCCCTGTGAGCCTAGTGCATGCTTATACGTATGTACTAGTAGTATTGAGCATCCGTCGTTACTCGTCCGCACATTATTGATGTTCTATTACCAATGATATGTTGGCAATAAGCCGCGGCCGATGCATCGAGCAAGCCGGGCGCGTGTATGGGCGCGCGTCTGACGAGCTGGACGCGTCGGGTTCGCAGCAGATGCGTGCGTGTGTGCGTGCGCGGGCATGTCCATGCGGGCGTGTGAGTGTGCATGAGCCAGCGCGTGTGTGCGCGGGGCCACGCCCGGTTTGTTAGCGAGCGAAAAGGAGGGGTAGACCGCGTCGGGCGCGCTGGCAGGCCGTGGTGATCGCGTTCGGGCGCGATGCGTGGACGCGGCCAGAGCGCGGAGGGCGTGGGGGAGTGGGTGAGCGAGTTGGTGCAGGCGAGGTCGTGCAGGCCGGTGCTCGCGGGTATAAAGCCCTGGTTCCCCTCTGTAGCTCCGTGACATTATCGAGTTCGTGCTCGAGGAAAGGAAAGAGGCGTTCGAGCGCCGCAAAAACTCCTATGTCCACCGTGTTCTCTGAATTTATCTGAACTTCTTCCTCTTCTCTCTGGTGAGCTCGAGCGACGGCGACAGAGAGGGCGAGGAGGAGCGCGGCGAGGGACTGGCGGTTCCAACAATTGGCATCAGAGCCACGTTCTGGTCAGGGCGCGCCGGCGATGTCCATCGTTCCGTACGCCGGCGGAGCGACCGGATCGCTGCCGCAGTCGGTGCCACTGCTCACCGGCGACAACTACACGGCGTGGTCGATCAAGGTGGAGGCGAACCTTGATGCGGCCGGGCTGTGGGAGGCCGTGGTGGTGCCGGAGGACGCGGCGGCGGCCGTGATCGCGAAAAAGGACAAGCCGGCGCGGGCGTATCTGCTGGGCGCGCTCGCAGAGGACCTGCTGCTGCAGGTGGCGGCGAAGAAGACTGCCGCGGAGGTGTGGGCTGCTCTGAAGGCGCGGTTCATCGGCGCGGACCGCGTGCGGGCGGCGCGGCTGGGCACTTTGCGCGGGGAGTTCGAGCTCCTGCGCATGGCGAGCGGCGACACACTGGACGAGTTCGCCGGCAAGCTCGGTGGGATGGCGGCGCGCTACGCGGCGCTCGGCACAACGCTAGAGGACGCCGCGCTGGTGAAGAAGCTGCTCGACTCCGTACCGAACCGCCTGTACGCGGCGGTGGCCGGGATCGAGCAGTTTTGCGACGTGTCGACGATGCCGTTCGAGGAAGCATTGGGGCGCCTGAAGGCGTTCGACGAGCGGCTCCGGCGATGCGGGCAGGCAGATGGCGAGCGAGCGGACAGCGCGCTCATGTTCACGGCAGCTCAGTGGCGGGCGCCCGAGCGGCGTCGAGGCGGTGCGCACGGAGAGGACGACGACGACGGGGCGAGCAGCGAGGCGTCGGGCTTCGGCGGCAACAGAAAAGGCCGGTGCTACAAGTGCGGCGAGCGGGGTCACTTCAAGCGTGACTGCCCACAGTAGAAGAAGGCGCCGGCGCCGGAGCGTGCACTGCTGGTCGACGGCGACGTCGAGGACGGCGGGCTGCTCTGAGCCGCGGCTTAGGGCGCGTGGTGGCAATAAGCCGCGGCCGATGCATCGAGCAAGCCGGGCGCGTGTCTGACGAGCTGGACGCGTCGGGTTCGCAGCAGGTGCGTGCGTGCGTGCGCGGGCATGTCCGTGCGGGCGTGTGAGTGTGCGTGAGCCAGCGCGTATGTGCGCGGGGGCACGCCCGGGTTGTTAGCGAGCGAAAAGGAGGGGTAGACCGCGTCGGGCGCGCTGGCAGGCCGTGGCGATCACGTTCGAGAGCGATGCGTGGACGCGGCCAGAGCGCGGAGGGCGTGGGGAGTGGGTGAGCGAGTTGGTGCAGGGCGAGGTCGTGCAGGCCGGTGCTCGCGGGTATAAAACCCTGGTTCCCCTCTGTAGCTCCGTGACATTATCGAGTTCGTGCTCGAGGAAAGGAAAGAGGCGTTCGAGCGCCGGAAAAACTCCTGTGTCCATCGTGTTCTCTGAATTTCTCTGAACATCTTCCTCTTCTCTCTGGTGAGCTCGAGCGACGGCGACAGAGAGGGCGAGGAGGAGCGCGGCGAGGGACTGGCGGTTCCAACGTGATACTCTTTATTCTACATCTCCGCAGATCAAACTAGAGTAGTATGAAACTATGAAAACGCATACGCACACCAGATTTCGACAAATCAAACGCATACGCACGACGCGCAAGTCCGTACATTCACCCGTGCAGCTCTAGCTAGGCGCTGGCGACGTCCCGCGCTTTGGTGGTGCCCAGAGCGTCCACGGCCTCGTCCCCGACTCTGTGCCCGACGAAGGCCGGCGCCCCCTGTCTGCCGTGTCGCTTCCCGCTGTCCAACGGCTGCACCACCATCCCGCCCACCCGGCCGGAGTCGCCCTGCGCCAGGCCCCTCTGGACGTACCCCACGACCCAGACGAGCGCCGAGAGCCCCGAGACGGCGAGCGCGCCAGCGGCGGCGAGCCCAGCGACGGCCAGCGCGGCCCCGAGGGCGGCGGGCACGAGCACCGGACTGAAGAGCAGGACGAGAGGCGACGCGAGGGCGACGCCGGCGAGCGTGGCCAGCAGGAAGAGGCCCGAGAGGCCCAGCAGCGCGGCGCCAAGCGGGACGAGGAGCGCGGCCGCGGCCAGCGCGGGGACGCGCGGGTCGCTGCGGAGCGCGGATCTCAGGCTCAGCCCCTCAATGCGCCGCAGCGGCTGGTATTGCTGCTGCTTCCCGCCGTGCTGCTGGTGCGCGCGCGCCGACGCCGTCGTGGCCATGGCGAGCTCGGGCGGTGGAGGTCGAGGGAGACGACGACAAGGCTTCTGATCTGGCGAGCCCGAGCAGAGGCGGTCTGATGGCGAACTCGGTACGACGCCCTTGGCTCTGGATATGTAGAGAAGAGCGGTGCGCGCGCGGGGCGAGGCGACACGTGGGTTGGGCGCGTGGCGATGCGGCGGACACCTGAGCTGCATGCGGGAGAACGGCGCCATGGCGTGACATGTACTCCCTCGTCCCAGCCTTACCTTCCGTCCGGGCACGTCCTGCGTGTTCTGGAGTTGCGTCCGTAGGCCGCACTGCCTTTGCTGTTTCTTGCGGGGAGCTCTATGCGATGGTTTTAGCTACTGGTTCGAGTGGTTTCTGCAGTGTTTTTCCTCGTCTACAGTGCCCGTTTTGGATCGCCAGCAAATATTGCTGCCAAGTAAATTGCCCGCGTCAGTTTAGAATAATAAATTGTGCTGACCGGCCTGAGAGCGTCTACAACCGGGTGCCTTCTGTCTCAAACGCCCCAACGGGCTGCGCGGACAGAAAAAAAAGCATCAACTGAGTTTCTTACATGCAACCCCCAATATACATGATATCCGGCAACCCCCATACCAAGCCCATATGTGAGGAGGACATTGGGAGGCCCAAACACCACCGTCACGCCGGATCGGTCCAGTATGGCCCACACACCCACTGTTCCTGTGCAGAACCTCAGCCGGCCGCTGGAACCCTAGTCAAACCCCACTTGCTTGAGTCCTCTCGACCTCTTCACTCCTCTCCCGTCTCCTCTCCTTCCTCTCCCCAATCTCTACCATCCCCTCCGTCATGGCCAAAAGCAGATTCAAGAGCAGCTCCGACGAGATCGACTGGTCTGAGCTGGTTGCCAACTCGTCGAGCTCGTCTGTGCCGGACCGGACAAGGAGGAGCTCACGCTCTACATCGCTCTCCACCGCTCGCAAATGGACCGGGGTGGGAGTTGCTCCTCCATGGCGTCGCCAGTGGCCAAGGTCGCGGTTGCAGCTCCGCGGCACCCCGACGCCCCGCTACGCGCTCCCTGCCTTTCCCGGTCAGGCGGCATGGCGACCAGCAGTGCTCGGCACCACCAGTAGCTCGCGGTGACATGAATATACTGGGAGGAATTGGCACTAGCTTAGTAGTAATTGCATTTTTTTTAGAAAAAGAGGGAAATTTTCTTGATCTGTGCATTGAACGATGCATAGAGTCTTTTATTTATTATTCTAAAGTTTATTTGACTTCTTTTTTTTCAAAGTTTATTATCTGAGTACAATAAAATTTGACAAATACTCCCTCCGTTCCTAAATACTTGTCTTTCTAGAGATTTCAACAAATGACTACATACGGCGCAAAATGAGTGAATCTACACTTTAAAATATATCTGCATACATCCGTATGTTGAGTCCATTTGAAATGCCTAGAAAGATAAGTATTTGGAAACGGAGGGAGTATAATGTTACAAATGACTATTGAGCTAGAGTACTACAACATCAGTAGTCATTGCATGCGGTAAATAATGTAGAAATTTATACCCACCGCATCTATACTCCCTCCGTCTGGAATAAAATATGATTCTTATCTAAACAGTATTGAAATGTACTCCCTCCGTCTGAAGTTACATCTATACTCCCTGGAATAAAATATGATTCTTATCTAAACAGTATTGAAATGTACTCCCTCCGTCTGAAATTAGTTGTAACTGATTTTGGACGGAGACATGCACTACACATATCAAGATTTCTTCTAGCTTAGAGCATTCCTAGCCGATCCTCTACTCCTCTAAATTGCACTTAGCCGAAATACTAAATCCTATAAGGGAGTAAAACTTTTTTACTCCACGCCCGAAATTTCCCCCGCGCCTAAAAACACTCGGCCCTGCACGGCCAAGTAAAACTTCTCCCTCCTCTTTCTCTCACCCGTGTGGGCTGCATTCTTCGCGTCGTCGCCGCCCCACGCGCCTCAATCGCCACCGACAACCGCCGCCTTTGCCGAGATGGGTAGCCAAGACCCTTTCGCTACCCCGGCGGTGCGTCGCCGTCGGGAACCACCCCGCGTCGCCACCCGCACTAAATAAAAGATTGGGGATAAAAAAAATCTCCGACCACAAGCACTAGCTCCAACCGCCACCAAGGCCGACGGGGTGGCCACTGCCTCTCCGGTGATGGTAGGTCGCCCTCCGCTGCTCCTGCAGGTGGCAAGCGAGCTAGGAAACCGACAGCCACGGCATTGGCCCTCGCCGAGGAGGCCGCGAAGAAGAAGAAGGACAATCCGGCCTCTTGTCCACATCTGTTGCCTCGTGCAACATCTCAGGCCAACGACCACTGCCCTGGCGCGCCCGGCCGCCGCAGCTGACAAAAAACGTAGTGGCCGCCAATTGCTCGAAGAAATGCCAACAAGGTAAAAAAAATTGCGATCATCAAGGGGAGGTGGCCGAAGAAGATGAAGTTGAGGAGGTGACCTAAACAAGCACCAAGACACCAAGGACAAGAACTCACAACTACAATTAAGTTGAAGATGTTGCTTTGTGCTATGCTTGGATGAATATCTCCATGGATGCATCAGCTTGCGGAGTACTACAACAACTCCGTGGAAGTGACATCAAGTTGCACACAAGGATCTCTTGGGCATCGTTGGGGCACCATCCACGACTAACGCAACCGATGGTCCGATTTGCATCAATCAAGTGAATCATGCACCACCTAGCGGCATGTCAGTCACAGAGTTTGGCCCCATCATCCAAGATCTATTCAAGCATAGGAACAAGAAGTTTGGCCACAAGACCTTCACTTTGCATCATTGCTGCAAAGAGCTTTGCAGAAACAAGAAGTGGATCAAGAGAGTTGCAGAGACCACTCCAAAAAGATCAAGGTTGGGCATATCCGTTGAGGAGGATAACTAGGTGGATGAAGTGGCCAACAATAAACCGGATGGGAACAATATTGCAAAAGAGAGAAAGAGGAGAAGGGCATTCAGTGGCACATATAAAGAAGAACTTGCGGCCATGATTGAGGCCAAGAAGATACTAGCGGTCGAACATAATGAAGAGAAGACGACAAGGTGTAATGAGCTCAAGATGCTAGAGGATGAGAAATCAAAGTCCAAGTTGGCGGCCTAAGAGAGAAAGTTGAAGGCAGAGGAGCGTAGACTTCCACTTGAGGAGGAGAGGCTTCGGGATGCCAAGTCAAAATCGTGTTCATGAACCCAACCACAAAGGATGTAATCGCTTGAAAGTATTGGGAGCTCACTCGTGGGGAGATCTTGACCGAAACGGAGGTCTCTCTTTAGAATGGTGATGGCGACGACAGAGGATGGTGGTGTTGGTGGTTATGTGAGCAGAGAGCATGGTGGTGGTGATGATGGTGGGCATGTATATGGTGGTGGTGGTTTTTTCTTTGACGAGGATGGTGTTTGAATTTGTGCTCGTGCATGTCAATGGTTGGCCTCAATCCATAATATAAAACGTGCTATGTTGTGGTGTTTGGATCAAACTTGACCGGTGAAGTGATGCCTTTTGGATGAATTATGCAGGTTTTAATTTGAATATCTCGATCCGTGAAACTATATGCTTGTGAACGGTTAATATGTTATGCATGTTTATTTTCAAAAATTTGAATGCTTAATGATATATTGTGTAATTGTTTGAAGTTCATGTGGCTAGGATAAAAAAACTAATGCAAATTTTTTACTCCGCTAAGTTTAGGGGATCGGCTACGTCCGACCACCTATAGAGGAGTAAAATATTACCCCACTAATTTTACTCGGCGGTTTGCTCCTCTGTTTTTTAAAGGATCGTCAAGAGATGCTCTTAGACATGTTGTGACATGTCAATCCTCGGTGCTAATACTGGTTCCACACATAGCCCATGCTCTACGATCATCCATCCACAACTTTTACGCTTGGTCATCCATTTACAATTGCAGAAGTTCAAATTTCCTATAAAGGATTGATCCCCACTAACTAATTTTGTTGTGCATGTAGTTTTCCATGATAAAAAATTGAACAACTAATAATTTTTGTTGCCGATTCTAGATCTATGATTTCATTTCTACTCTATGACATGTAAATATGTTAGCAACTTGATCTTGCCCCTTCTTCTCACATCTAACGCACCACATGGCCTTGTATCAGCGTATCACCCTATGCACGGTATCACTAGATATCTGATGATACGGCTCATGAGATGATACGGTGATCCCGTACCATCTCGGGCGTTAGATCTAGACTATAGGGACAGGATTTGTCAACCTCTTCCCCACTAGAAAATATGCATAGGGCATCCTGTGTTTTGCCGTAAATGAGCGACTACTACTGCATATCCCTTCGTCCTGTGCGCCTCGAACAGAATCCTCCTCGTCCCCCCGCCGTCGCCGGGTTAGATGTCAGCGCTGGGGGGCCAGTTTCCTTCAGGCGATTCCTCTCTGAGCCGCTGGAGTGGTGCCATGGCGCAAATCCCAGTTGTGCCGCCGGCTACCATGGGTCATGTCCAATCATCACCAGCAGCTGAGCTCGATCTATCGGTATAAGGCAATTTGTCTGTGCCGGTTGTAGGAGTTGGAGGTCGATCTGCCTCCTCCAACTATGGGTTATCAACCAACCGATAGTTGTAATCCGGCGGCAGCCCGTTCATCAGGAAGTGCATCACATATGGGAGGATCCGAGCTCTATCTGGTTAGTTTATCCTCTAATCTTGTAGTGTTAATGCAAAGATCTAGTTTTCGGAATAAGATTGTTTTTGAGTTGTTGTTGTTGGAAATATGCCCTAGAGGCAATAACAAATTAGTTATTATTATATTTTCTTGTTCATGATAATCGTTTATTATCCATGCTATAATTGTATTGATAGGAAACTCAAATACATGTGTGGATACATAGACAACACCATGTCCCTAGTAAGCCTCTAGTTGACTAGCTCGTTGATCAATAGATGGTTACGGTTTCCTGACCATGGGCATTGGATGTTGTTGATAACGGGATCACATCATTAGGAGAATGATGTGATGGACAAGCCCCAATCCTAAGCCTAGCACAAAGATCGTGTAGTTCGTATGCTAAAGCTTTTCCAATGTCAAGTATCATTTCCTTAGACCATGAGATTGTGCAACTCCCGGATACCGTAGGAATGCTTTGGGTGTACCAAACGTCACAATGTAACTGGGTGGCTATAAAGGTACACTACGGGTATCTCCGAAAGTGTTTGTTGGGTTGGCACGAATCGAGACTGGGATTTGTCACTCCGCGTGACTGAGAGGTATCTCTGGGCCCACTCGGTAGGACATCATCATAATGTGCAATGTGACCAAGGGGTTGATCACGGGATGATGTGTTACGGAACGAGTAAAGAGACTTGCGGTAACGATATTGAACAAGGTATCGAGATACCGACGATCGAATCTCGGGCAAGTACTATACCGGTAGACAAAGGGAATTGAATACGGGATTGATTGAATCCTCGACATCGTGGTTCATCCGATGAGATCATCGTGGATCATGTGGGAGCCAACATGGGTATCAAGATCCCGCTGTTGGTTATTGGCCGGAGAGTTGTCTCGGTCATGTCTACGTCTCTCCCGAACCTGTAGGGTCTACACACTTAAGGTTCGATGATGCTAGGATTATAGGGAATAGATGTACGTGGTTACCTAATGTTGTTCGGAGTCCCGGATGAGATCCTGGACGTCACGAGGAGTTTCGGAATGGTCCGGAGGTAAAGATTTATATATGGGAAGTCCTGTTTTGGTCACCGGAAAAGTTTCGGGTGCTAACGGTAATGTACCGGGACCATCGGGAGGGTCCCGGGGGTCCACCAGGTGGGGCCACCGGCCCCAGAGGGCTGCGTGGGCCAAGTGTGGGAGGGGACCAGCCCCAGGTGGGCTGGTGCGCCCCCCACCAGGACCCAAGGCGCCTAGGGTTTGGGGGAACCCTAAAAGGGGGCGCCCCCCTTGCCTTGGGGGGCAAGGCAACCCCCCTGGCCGCCGCCACCTCCTCAGATTGGATTTGAGGGGGCCGGCCCCCTCTCCCTTGCCCCTATATATGTGGGGGGTTGGAGGGCAGCCGCACCCAAGTTCTGGCGCAGCCCTTCCACTCTCCCAAGTCCTCCTCCTCTCCCGCGGTGCTTGGCGAAGCCCTGCATGATTGCCACGCTCCTCCTTCACCACCACACCGTCGTGCTGCTGCTGGACGGAGTCTTCCCCAACCTCTCCCTCTCTCCTTGCTGGATCAAGGCATGGGAGATGTCACTGGGCTGCATGTGTGTTGAACGCGGAGGTGACGTCCGTTCGACGCTAGGATCATCGGTGATTTGGATCACGACGAGTACGACTCCATCAACCCCGTTCACTTGAACGCTTCCACTTAGCGATCTACAAGGGTATGTAGATGTACTCCCCTTTCCCTCGTTGCTAGATTACTCCATAGATTGATCTTGGTGTTGCGTAGAATTTTTTTGAATTTTTGCTACGTTCCCCAACAGTGGCATCATGAGTTAGGTCTATGCGTAGTTTCTATGCACGAGTAGAACACAAGTTGTTGTGGGCATTGATTTTGTTCAATATGCTTACCGTTACTAGTCCAATCTTGTTTCGATGGTATTGTGGGATGAAGCGGCCCGGACCGACCTTACACGTACACTTACGTGAGACAGGTTCCACCGACTGACATGCACTTGTTGCATAAGGTGGCTAGCGGGTGCCAGTCTCTCCCACTTTAGTCGGATCTGATTCGATGAAAAGGGTCCTTATGAAGGGTAAATAGCAGTTGACATATCAGGTTGTGGTTTTTGCGTAGGTAAGAAACGTTCTTGCTAGAAACCCATAGCAGCCACGTAAAACATGCAAACAACAATTAGAGGACGTCTAACTTGTTTTTGCAGGGTATGCTATGTGATGTGATATGGCCAAAAGAATGTGATGAATGATATGTGATGTATGAGATTGATCATGTTCTTGTAATTGGAATCACGACTTGCATGTCGATGAGTATGACAACCGGCAGGAGCCATAGGAGTTGTCTTAATTTATTGTATGACCTGCGTGTCAATGAACAATGCCATGTAATTGCTTTACTTTATTGCTAAACCGTTAGCAATAGTAGTAGAAGTAATAGTTGGCGAGACAACTTCATGGAGACACGATGATGGAGATCATGACGATGGAGATCATGGTGTCATGCCGGTGATGATGATGATCATGGAGCCCCGAAGATGGAGATCAAAAGGAGCAAAATGATATTGGCCATATCATGTCACTTTTGATTGCATGTGATGTTTATCATGTTTATGCATCTTATTTGCTTAGAACGACGGTAGTAAATAAGATGATCCCTCATTAAAATTTCAAGAAAGTGCCCCCCTTAACTGTGCACCGTTGCGAAAGTTTGTTGTTTCGAAGCACCAAGTGATGATCGGGTGTGATAGATTCTAACGTTCACATACAACGGGTGTAAGCCAGATTTACACACGCGAAACACTTAGGTTGACTTGACGAGCCTAGCATGTACAGACATGGCCTCGGAACACAAGAGATCGAAATGTCGAGCATGAGTCGTATGGTAGATACGATCAACATGAAGATGTTCACCGATGATGACTAGTCCATCTCACGTGATGATCGGACACGGCCTAGTTGACTCGGATCATGTAATCACTTAGATGACTAGAGGGATGTCTATCTGAGTGGGAGTTCATAAGATGAACTTAATTATCCTGAACATAGTCAAAAGGTCTTTGAAAATTATGTCGTAAGCTCGCGCTTTAGTTCTATTGTTTAGATATGTTCCTAGAGAAAATTCAGTTGAAAGTTAATAGTAGCAATTATGCGGACTAGGTCCGTAAACTGAGTATTGTCCTCGTTGCTTCGTAGAAGGCTTATGTCCTTAATGCACCGCTCAGTGTACTGAACCTCGAACGTCGTCTGTGGATGTTGCGAACATCTGACATACACATTTTGATAACTACGTGATAGTTCAGTAATGTTAAACGGTTTAGAGTTGAGGCACCAAAGACGATTTCGAAACGTCGCAGAACATATGAGATGTTTCGAGGGTTGAAATTGGGATTTCAGGCTCGTGCCCACGTCAAGAGGTATAAGACCTCCGATGAGTTTCTTAGCCTGCAAACTAAGGGAGAAAAGCTCAACCGTTGAGCTTGTGCCCAGATTGTCTGAGTACCACAATCACTTGAATCGAGTGGGAGTTAATCTTCCAGATAAGATAGTGATGTTTCTCCAAAGTCATTGCCACCAAGCTACTAGAGCTTCGTGATGAACTATAACATATCAGGGATAGATATGATGATCCTTGAAATATTCGCGATGTTTGACACCGCGAAAGTAGAAATCAAGAAGGAGCATCAATTGTTGATGGTTAATGAAACCACTAGTTTCAAAAGGGCAAGGGCAAGGTTGAACCCAAACCCGAGACTAAGTGCTTCTGTAATAAGGGGAACAGCCACTGGAGCAGAATTACCCTAGATACTTGGTAGATGAGAAGGCTGGCAAGGTTGATAGAAGTATATTGGATATACATTATGTTAGTGTGTACTTTACTAGTACTCCTAGTAGCACCAGGGTATTAGATACCGGTTCGGTTGCTAAGTGTTAGTAACTCGAAATAAAAGGCTACGAAATAAACTGAGACTAGCTAAAGGTGAGCTGACGATATGTGTTGGAAGTGTTTTGCAATCTTGATGTGATCAAGCATCGCACGCTCCCTCTACCATCGAGATTGGTGTTAAACCTAAATAATTGTTATTTGGTGTTTGTGTTGAGCATAGACATGATTGGATTATGTCTATCGCAATACGGTTATTCATTTAAGGAGAATAATGGTTACTCTGTTTATTTGAATAATACATTCAATGGTCTTGCACCCAAAATGAATGGTTTATTGAATCTCGATCATAGTGATACACATGTTCATGCCAAAAGATATAAGATAGTAATGATAGTACCACCTATTTGTGGCACTGCCATGTAAGTCATATTGGTATAAAACGCATGAAGAAGCTCCATGTTGATGGATCTTTGGAGTCACTCGTCTTTGAAAAGATTGAGACATGTGAACCATGTCTATTGGTATATACGCATGAAGAAACTCCATGCAGATGGACCGTTTGGACTCACTTGATTTTGAATCACTTGAGACATGCAAATCATACCATATGGGCAAGATGACTGAAAGCCTTGGTTTCAGTGAAATGGAACAAGAAAGCAACTTGTTGGAAGTAATACATTTTGATGTGTGCAGTTCAATGAGTGCTGAGGCACGCAGTGGATATCATTATGTTCTTACTTCACAGATGATTTGAGTAGATACTGAGTATATTTACTTGATGAAACACAAGTCTGAATTATTGAAAGGTTCAAGTAATTTCAGAGTGAAGTTGAAGATCATCGTGACAAGAGGATAAAATGTCTATGATATGATCACAGAGATGAGTATCTGAGTTACGAGCTTTGGCACGCAATTAAGACATTGTGGAAGTTGTTTCACAATTAATACCGCCTGGAACACCATAGTGTGATGGTGTGTCCGAACATCATAGTTGCACCCTATTGGATATGGTGCGTACCATGATGTCTCTTATCGAATTACCACTATCGTTCATGGGTTATGCATTAGAGACAACCGTACTCACTTTAATAGGGTACCACGTAATTCCGTTGAGACGACACCGTTTGAACTATGGTTTGGAGAAACCTAAGTTGTCGTTTCTTAAAAGTTTGGGGCTGCGACGCTTATGTGAAAAGGTTTCAGGCTGATAAGCTCGAACCCAAAGCGGATAAGTACATCTTCATAGGACACCCAAAACAGTTGGGTATACCTCCTGTCTCAGATCCGGAAGCAAAAGGGATTGTTTCTAAAATCGGGTCCTTTCTCGAGGAAAAGTTTCTCTCGAAAGAATTGAGTGGGAGGATAGTGGAGACTTGATGAGGTTATTGAACCATCACTTCAACTAGTGTGTAGCAGGGTACATGAAGTTGTTCCTGTGGTACCTATACCAATTGAAGTGGAAGCTTATGACAATGATCATGAAACTTCGGATCAAGTCACTACCAAACCTCGTAGGTCGACAAGGATGCGTACTGCTTTAGAGTGGTACGTAATCCTGTCTTAGGAGGTCATGTTGCTAGACAACAATGAACCTACGAGCTATGGAGAAGCGATGGTGGGCCCGGATTCCGGCAAATGGCTCGAGGCCATAAAATCCGAGAGAGGATCCATGTATGAAAACAAAGTGTAGACTTTGGCAGAACTACTTAATGGTCGTAAGGCTGTTGGGTACACATGGATCCTAAGAGGGAAGACAGACAATGATGGTATGTGTCACCATTAAGAAAGCTCACCTTGTTGCTAAGATATTTCCGACAAGTTCAAGGAGTTGACTACGATGAGACTTTCGCACTCGTAGTGATGCTAAGAGTCTGTTGGAATCTTATTAGCAGTTGCTACATTATTTATGAAATCTTGCAGATAGGATTTCAAAACATTGTTTCCTCGAAAATTTTCTTGAGGAAAGGTTGCATGTGATACAACCAGAAGATTTTTGTCAATCCTAAAAGATGCTAACAAGTATGCAAAGCTCCAGCAATCCTTCTAAGGACTGGAGTAAGCATCTCGGAGTTGGAATATACACTTTGATGAGATAATCAAAGTTTTTGGGTTTATACAAAGTTTGATAGAAACTTGTATTTACAATAAAGTGAGTGGGAGCACTACAACATTTCTGATAAGTATATGTGAATTACATATTGTTGATCTGAAATGATGTAAAATTTCTAGAAAGCATAAAGAGTTGTTTGAAAGGAGTTTTTCAAGGGAAATCTGGATTAAGCTACTTGAACATTGAGCATCAAGATCTATGAGGATAGATCAAAAACGCTTAATGGTACTTTCAAATGAGCACATACCTTGACATGATCTTGAAGGTGTTCAAGATGGATCAGTCAAAGAAGGATTTCTTGCCTGAGTTGTAAGGTATGAAGTTAAGACTTAAAGCTCGACCACGACAGAATAGAGAGAAAGGACGAAGGTCGTCCCCTATGCTTAGACGTAGGCTCCATAGTATGCTATGCTATGTACTGCACCTGATGTGTGCCTTGCCACATGTCTGGCAAGAGGGTACAAAGGTGATCAAGGAGTGGATCACCAGATAGCGGTCAAAATTGTCCTTGGAGTAATAAGGACATGTTTCTTGATTATGGAGGTGATAAAGAGTTTGGCGTAAAGGGTTACGTCGATGCAAGCTTTAACACCTATCCGAATGACTCTGAGTAGCAAACCGGATACATATAGTGGAGCAACCACTTGGAATAGCTCCAAGTGGAGCGTCGAAGCAGCATTTACAATATGGCCTAGAGATTTGCGAAGTACATACGGATCTGAATGTTGCAGACCCATTGACTAAAACCGCTCTCACAAGCAAAACATGATCAAACCCCAGAACTCATTGAGTCTTAATCACATGATGATGTGAACTAGTTTATTGATTCTAGTAAACTCTTTGGATGTTGGTCACATGGCGATATGACCTGTGAGTGTTAATCACATGGTGATGTGAACTAGATTGTTGACTCTAGTGCAAGTGGGAGACTGTTGGAAATATGCCCTAGAGGCGATAACAAATTAGTTATTATTATATTTCCTTGTTCATGATATTCGTTTATTATCCATGCTATAATTGTATTGATAGGAAACTCAAATACATGTGTGGATACATAGACAACACCATGTCCCTAGTAAGCCTCTAGTTGACTAGCTCGTTGATCAATAGATGGTTACCGTTTCCTGACCATGGACATTGGATGTTGTTGATAACGGGGTCACATCATTAGGAGAATGATGTGATGGACAAGACCCAATCCTAAGCCTAGCACAAAGACTGTGTAGTTCGTATGCTAAAGCTTTTCTAATGTCAAGTATCATTTCCTTAGACCATGAGATTGTGCAACTCCCGGATACCGTAGGAATGCTTTGGGTGTACCAAACGTCACAACGTAACTGGGTGGCTATAAAGGTACACTATGGGTATCTCCGAAAGTGTCTGTTGGGTTGGCACGAATCGAGACTGGGATTTGTCACTCCGTGTAACGGAGAGGTATCTTTGGGCCCACTCGGTAGGACATCATCATAATGTGCACAATGTGACCAAGGGGTTGATCACGGGATGATGTGTTACGGAACGAGTAAAGAGACTTGCCGGTAACGAGATTGAACAAGGTATTGAGATACCGACGATCGAATCTCGGGCAAGTACTATACCGATAGACAAAGGGAATTGAATACGGGATTGATTGAATCCTCGACATTGTGGTTCATCCGATGAGATCATCGTGGAACATGTGGGAGCCAACATGGGTATCCAGATCCCGCTGTTGGTTATTAGCCGGAGAGTTGTCTCGGTCATGTCTACGTGTCTCCCGAACCCGTAGGGTCTACACACTTAAGGTTTGATGACGCTAGGGTTATAGGGAATAGATGTACGTGGTTACCGAATGTTGTTCGGAGTCCCGGATGAGATCCCGTACGTCACGAGGAGTTCCGGAATGGTCCGGAGGTAAAGATTTATATATGGGAAGTCCTGTTTTGGTCACCGGAAAAGTTTCGGGTGCTAGCGGTAACGTACCGGGACCATTGGGAGGGTCCCGGGGGTCCACCAGGTGGGGCCACCAGCCCCAGAGGGCTGCGTGGGCCAAGTGTGGGAGGGGACCAGCCCCAGGTGGGCTGGTGCGCCCCCCCCCCCCCCCCCCACCAGGACCCAAGGCGCCCAGGGTTTGGGGGAACCCTAAAAGGGGGCGCCCCCCTTGCCTTGGGGGGCAAGGCAACCCCCCTGGCCGCCGCCTCCTCCTCAGATTGGATCTAAGGGGGACGGCCCCCCTCTCCCTTGCCCCTATATATATGTGGGGGGTGGGAGGGCAGCCGCACCCATGTTCTGGTGCAGCCCTTCCCCTCTCCCAAGTCCTCCTCCTCTCCCGCGGTGCTTGGCGAAGCCCTGCAGGATTGCCATGCTCCTTCTTCACCACCACGCCGTCATGTTGTTGCTGGACGGAGTCTTCCCCAACCTCTCCCTCTCTCCTTGCTGGATCAAGGCATGGGAGACGTCACCGGGCTGCATGTGTGTTGAACGCGGAGGTGCCGTCCGTTCGGCGCTAGGATCATCGGTGATTTGGATCACGACGAGTACGACTCCATCAACCCCGTTCACTTGAACGCTTCTGCTTAGCGATCTACAAGGGTATGTAGATGTACTCCCCTTTCCCTCGTTGCTAGATTACTCCATAGATTGATCTTGGTGTTGTGTAGAAATTTTTAGAAATTCTGCTACGTTCCCCAACAGTTGTCCTCATAGCCTTAATGACATCTGCAAAGAAATGTAGCCCTTAATGAGTGGAAGCGTGCCATGAAAGATTGTGCAAATGTTTGAGCATATATAGGCATGCAATAATGTGCTTCTATGTTTGACAAATTCCTTCAACGAGTCATGGGTTAGTATTAGACAGGGGTTGGAGTGTCACAACTCCTAGGCTCAATGTGGCAAAAAAATTAAAACTGAAAGACAACTAAAGCTATTCTCAGTTCTGAGCAACACGAATTAGAAAAGTGTAAAGGCCCTTTATAAATTATTATATGCATCGCTTGCTATTACACAATTTCATGACATCTAGTAACTAGTATCACATCTATTAAATAGTATCAAGCAGTCTGAGTACCTGTCTAAGCATTATCGCAAGAATTTTGTTTTCAAGAATTTTTTTGTCCTCTAACAGTCTCATCCTTAAGAACCAATGCTTGGTATATAAGCATTTGTTGATAGCTTGGTACGAATTCTTCCCTGGACAATCATTAGGGGATTGCACATAGACTGAAGTAGCAGATGTCATTATATTATTATTATTCATTTTAGTTATTTAAGCCAAAGATTTCTTTATTATTTTGCTTCACTAATGATATGTAAGACACTGAGATTTGAAAGGTGCATAAACTTCAACGCCAACAATCGTTGGGAACAACCAGAATCATGCATTCTTGGGTCAAAACATTTTCTGGATTTGAAATAGTATGAGCGCAAATAACTTGGCTCCTTAGGAATAACTGGGCTCCTTAGGTGAAAAGATACAGTGACTTTGCTGTCATTTAACAAATATTATGAATTAATAAGATGTCAACACTGTTATTCTGAACAATAGAATGATGATGTGGAGGAGGGGTAACAATAATTTCATACTTGGCAAGCTGAACTCATTACATGTTCACTGCTACTTTGTTGCTTATGTATGTGCCAATAGTGTTGTGCTGCTATCCAAGTTCTTGCCATTTCAAATTTATATGGTGCGGCTACATGTAGCTTCAGATGCTTGTTATAGCTAATTGCTAGGATAGTTAGGCTTACATTATTTGCATGTTCAATAGGGTTACCGGCTGTTATTGAAATACTTGTTGTCATATTTCATTTGCATCAACTATGAATACTGATGAGTGAGTAAGGACGGTGATTTGAGTCCTACATCAAATCTGTCAACCATGAATCTACATCTGTCCATAGTGAGTGTCTGTTCTTAGATCTATGGTTTGTTGGTGTCCAGTGCACATGCTAATGGTGATTCTTGTAGGGCAAAACATTAGATGAAAAATTATGATTGACGGGTATGCAGAGAAATCAAAACAAGTGGCTCCTATCTTGTCACGAATGTATTTGGAAAAAAACTTTAGGAAGGAACTATGTCCAAGTGCACAAAGGAGTTTTGCTCAGGCAGAAAGCAAAATTGAAAAAGGTATGCACCAGGTTTTTCAGATTAATATTCTGCAATCATAAATATTATGTTGTTCAATTAGAACTCCAGATCTTTTTCTGAAAGGATGTCATATTGTGAACAACAACCTTTTGTATCGACAAAATTTTGCTACAACTGCCAGCTATACTTGTAACAGCTGGATAATTTTCTCTCATTTTCGTCACGGTGGATCTTCTTTTTCTTTCATTGTGTAGCACCTACAACTGCCGATTTAACTACCACTATCATTTCCTCAATTACTTTCCTAGCAGCCACCATAGACATGAGCAGGCTGTTACAAACAAGGTGAACAACCTGGACCTAGGTGGCGAGGTGGAGCTCGGGAAGCCAATGGGACTTGACAACATCTTCAAGAACAGGTTGTGCGTGAGCTTTCTTGCCGGTGAGTCGTGCGCCTTCGGCGGCAGATGCTCCTTTGGCCCGTGCCAAAGTTGAGTTGTGTAGTCCCGTTGCATCTCAAGAAGTCGAAGATCAAAGTGGTTCGCATGGTGTTCATGATGATCGTGTGTCTGTTATTTTGCGGAAATGCCTAAACAAACAACTTTTCTTGTCGTAGTCCATTTTTCGGTTCAATGAATTCGTGATAGGCAAGGTATCAACAATAGAGTGAATAGAAATTCATTCATAAACTCGGAGATATTAATATTAGAGCATCAAGCATGTAAATCGATGTACTGAGGCAACCCATGTTTTGGCAAAATCTCGTGAGCATGATGCTGGGCCCTGTTTGTATAATTGTGTACCTGATGTTATCAGGACGTTGTTTGTAATGATGAGATTATATGAATGAATAAGAGGGTGTTACCCGTTGTCCCAAAACCAAACGAAACATCTTTGTGTAGTTGGAACCACACATATTCCACCGCTATTCTACATGAACTATCAACTTTGGGTTGATTTATATCATCACGTACGGAACTGGCTAATTGATGTCCTGAGTGCCATCCTACACTGAGAATACACTGCTTGCACATGCTAATCTGTTTATTCTGTTCCCGGTACATGCCGATCTGTTCTCTGCCATGTGGACTTGGGAAATTTTTGCAAAAACATGATGCTTTCTTGGGATAAGATGCAAATGTTCCAAGGGGGACATGTAAATATGCTAGCAACTTGATCTTGTCCCTTCTTCTCACATCTAACGCACCACATGGCCTTGTATCAGCATATCACCCTATGCACGGTATCACTGGATATTTTCCCTTGCGCTTCCCTCTACCACCCCATGCGCTTCCACTTCTGGTAAATGACTCCACTCCACTTATTCCAAACTCTCCATTGCTCATTGTCTTATTACTCCAAACGCTTCACCTTCCAGGTCATCCACAAATCAATGCCATTGGCCACACTTCCCTGCCTATGCATCTACTACTTTGAGCAACAAATTCAAAGGAGTAACAATGCATAAATCCATCAACGAGAAGTTGAGGTTTCTCACATCTCTTCCTTGCTCTCTAGCGCCAGCTTGCTGCACGAAGAATATATATGTACTCTGGTAGTCAGATGATACGTCTCTAACGTATCTATAATTTATGAAGTATCCATGCTATATTTACATGAGTTCTACATGGTTTTGATGCACTTCTATATTATTTTTATGGACTAACATTTTAATTTAGTGCCTAGTGCCAGTTCTTGTTTTTTGCTTATTTTTGGTTTTTACAGAAAAACCATACCAAACGAAGTCCAAATACGACGAAACTTTTTGACTTTTTTTGTAACATAAGGGACTCCCTAAGCTTCGAGGAACGACCAAAAGACCTACAAGGTGGCCACAAGTTCACATGGCGCGCCCTATGGGGACGGGAGTGCCACTGAGCTTGTGGGTCCCTCATAACTCCTTTTGGCCTGATTCCGATGCTGAAAAATCCTATAAATTGAGAAATCCCCAAAAAGAAATCTAGAACTTTTATTTTGCTGCCACAAGCCTCTATTCCAAAGCGATCTCATCTGAAGGCCTTTTCTGGCACCGTATCGGAGGGGAAGCCACCATGGAGGCCATCTTCATCATCCTTGCTGCCTCCATGGTGATCTGTGAGTAGTTCATCCTTGGGGTGGAGGGTTTGTATCAGTAGCTATGTATTTGATCTCTCTCTCTCTCTCTCTCTCTCTCTCTCTCTCTCTCTCTCTCTCTCTCTCTCTTCTCGTGTTCTTGATTTGGCACGATCTTGATGTATCATGAGTTTTATCAATATAGTTGGATCACATGATGTTCACCTCCCTCTCTTATATTCGTGGTGAATTGAGTCTTGCTCTTTGAGGTTTCTTTATGTTGGATTGAATATTTTGTATTTGAGATCACATGGTGCATGTCTCACTTGTGGATACTTGTGGTGATATTGGGCTATCTAGTTGACATTAGAGTTGATTGATGTGTATCAGATGGTGTTGTCGTAGTACGATCTCTAGAACTATTCATGACACTTTGGGGCGGTTCGTAAGATTGATTGGAAACACAACTTTGAGGTGGTTTACTACCTAAACGATTTCATCCTACTTTCTCTGATAGGAATAGAGACTTTGGAGTGATTCTTTGCCACACTTTGAGGGATTGTTTTGTGATTCAATTATGTTAATGATGTTGAACATTGCACTAGTGAAAGTATGAACCCTAGGCCTTATTCCTAAGCACTGAGACAACGTTGCTCGCTTTTCCTATTTGCTATACCTTGTTGTTTTTAATTGTTCAGATTATAAAAAACTTTTTCTATCATCTATATTACGCTTCTATTATCATTCCTTCGTTGAACTAGTGCACCTATACAATTGACAACTGTATTGGGTGTGTTGGGGACACAAAAGTTTTCTTATATTTGATTGCATAGCTGTTGAGAGAGACCATCTTCATCATACACCTCCCACGGATTGATAAACCTTAGGTAACCCACTTCAGGAAAATTTGCTATTTTCCTACAAAACTCTATGCTTGAAGACCCAAGAGAGTCTATTAGAATAAAGTTGCGTAGTAGACATCATCGGCCCCCAGGCATTGATACGTTTCAAACATATTTATAATTTTATCGTTCCATGTTATTATATTATCATATTTATATAATTTTATATTGATTGATATTTTTTCATGGACCAACCTATTATTTTAGTGCCCAGTGTCAGTAATTGTTTTCCGCTTGTTTTTGGTTTTGCGGGAAATCAATATCTACAGAGGTCAAAATACGTTGCTGGTCCCAAGCCCGGGTAAAGGAGGAGGGTTGTGATAGGCTTGGCGAGCCAACGTAAAAACTCAGCCACTCTTATGGAGATGAAACCCAAAAGATTTTCATTGGGGCGTAACCCTCTCAGCGACGCGCCACATCAGAACCCGAGTGTGGTGGAAAATGGGCAAGGGCCGGGCCGTCACCCCTTAAGTGGCGCACCGTATCTTGATCCGGATACGGTGGCAAGTGAGCGAGGATTGGGTCGTCGCATCCTTAGTGGCGCGCTACATCGGCGCCCGGATGTAGTGGAAAATGAGCAAGGGTCTTCGCATTTGACACGACGAGTGCGAAGGGTAAGGAAGCTAGCCGAGCCTAGGAGGATTCGCTTAGGTAGCTGGAACGTAGGGTCTCTGACAGGGAAGCTTCGGGAGCTAGTTGATGCAGCGGTGAGGAGAGGTGTTGATATCCTTTGCGTCCAAGAAACCAAATGGAGAGGACAGAAGGCGAAGGAGGTGGAGGATACCGGCTTCAAGCTGTGGTACACGGGGACGGCTGCAAACAGAAATGGCGTAGGCATATTGATCAATAAGAGCCTCAAGTATGGAGTGGTAGACGTCAAGAGACGTGGGGACCGGATTATCCTAGTCAAGCTGGTAGTTGAGGACTTGGTTCTCAATGTTATCAGCGTGTATGCCCCGCAAGTAGGCCACAATGAGAACACCAAGAGGGAGTTCTGGGAAGGCTTGGAAGACATGGTTAGGAGTGTACCGATTGGTGAGAAGCTCTTCATAGGAGGAGACCTCAATGGCCAGGTGGGTACATCTAACACAGGTTCTGAAGGGGCGCACGGGGGCTTTGGCTATGGCATCAGGAATCAAGAAGGAGAAGATGTCTTAAGCTTTGCTCTAGCCTACAACATGTTTGTGGCTAACACCCTCCTTAGAAAGAGAGAATCACATCTGGTGACTTTTAGTAGTGGCCAACACTCTAGCCAGATTGATTTCATCCTCTCGAGAAGAGAAGATAGGCGTGCGTGCCTAGACTGTAAGGTGATACCTGGAGAGAGTGTTGTACCCCAGCATAAGCTGGTGGTTGCTGACTTCCGCTTTCGGATTCGTGTCTAGCGGGATAAGCGTGCCAAAGTCACTAGAACGAAGTGGTGGAAGCTCAAGGGGGAGGTAGCTCAGGTGTTCAAGGAGAGGGTAATTAAGGAGGGCCCTTGGAAGGAAGGAGGGGATGCGGACAATGTGTGGATGAAGATGGCGACTTGCATTCGTAAGGTGGCCTCGGAGAAGTTTAGAGTGTCCAGGGGAAGGAGAAGCGAAGATAAGGACACCTGGTGGTGGAATGATGATGTCCAGAAGGCGATTAAAGAGAAAAAAGATTGCTTCAGACGCCTATACCTGGATAGGAGTGCAGACAACATAGAGAAGTACAAGATGGCGAAGAAGGCCGCAAAGCGAGCTATTGGTGAAGCAAGGGGCCGGGCATATGAGGACCTCTACCAACGGTTAGGCACGAAGGAAGGTGAAAGGGACATCTATAAGATGGCTAAGATCCGGGAGAGGAAGACGAGGGATATTGGCCAAGTCAAATGCATTAAGGACGGAGCAGGCCAACTCTTGGTGAAGGATGAGGAGATTAAGCATAGATGGCGGGAGTACTTCAACAAGTTGTTCAATGGGGAGAATGAGAGTTCTACCATTGAACTGGACGACTCCTTTGATGAGACCAACATGCGTTTTGTGCGGCGCATCCAGGAGTCTGAGGTGAAGGAGGCTTTAAAAAGGATGAAAGGAGGCAAGGCGATGGGCCCTGATTGTATCCCCATTGAGGTGTGGAAAGGTCTCGAGGACATAGCGGTAGTATGGCTAACCAAGCTTTTCAACCTCATTTTTCGGGCAAACAAGATGCCAGAAGAATGGAGATGGAGTATATCAGTACCAATCTTCAAGAACAAGGGGGATGTTCAGAGTTGTACTAATTACCGTGAAATTAAGCTGATGAGCCATACAACGAAGCTATGGGAGAGAGTCATTGAGCACCGCTTAAGAAGAATGACAAGCGTGACCAAAAATCAGTTTGGTTTCATGCCTGGGAGGTCGACCATGGAAGCCATTTTCTTGGTACGACAACTTATGGAGAGATATAGGGAGCAAAAGAAGGACTTGCATATGGTGTTCATTGACTTGGAGAAGGCCTATCATAAGATACCGCGGAATGTCATGTGGTGGGCCTTGGAGAAACACAAAGTTCCAGCAAAGTACATTACCCTCATCAAGGACATGTACGATAATGTTGTGACAAGTGTTCGAACAAGTGATGCCGACACCGATGACTTCCCGATTAAGATAGGACTGCATCAAGGATCAGCTTTGAGCCCTTATCTTTTTGCATTGGTGATGGATGAGGTCACAAGGGTTATACTAGGAGATATCCCATGGTGTATGCTCTTTGCGGATGATGTGGTGCTAGTTGACGATAGTCGGACGGGGGTAAATAGGAAGTTAGAGTTATGGAGACAAACCTTGGAATCGAAAGGGGCTTAGTAGAACTAAAACCGAGTACATGATGTGCGGTTTCAGTACTGCTAGGTGTGAGGAGGAGGAGGTTAGCCTTGATGGCCAGGTGGTACCTCGGAAGGACACCTTTCGGTATTTGGGGTCAATGTTGCAGGAGGATGGGGGTATTGATGAAGATGTGAACCATCGAATCAAAGCCGGATGGATGAAGTGGCGCCAAGCTTCTGGCATTCTCTGTGACAAGAGAGTGCCACAAAAGCTAAAAGGCAAGTTCTACAGGATGGCGGTTCGACCCGCAATGTTGTATGGCGCGGAGTGTTGGCCGACTAAAAGGCGACATGTTCAACAGTTAGGTGTGGCAGAGATGCGTATGTTGAGATGGATGTGTGGCCACACGAGGAAGGATCGAGTCCGGAATGATGATATACGAGATAGAGTTGGGGTAGCACCAATTGAGGAGAAGCTTGTCCAACATCGTCTGAGATGGTTTGGGCGTATTGAGCGCATGCCTCCAGAAGCTCCAGTGCATAGCGGACGGCTAAAGCGTGCGGAGAATGTCAAGAGAGGGTGGGGTCGACCGAATTTGACATGGGAGGAGTCCGTTAAGAGAGACCTGAAGGATTGGAGTATCGACAAAGAGCTAGCTATGGACAGGAGTGCGTGGAAGCTTGCTATCCATGTGCCAGAGCCATGAGTTGGTTGCGAGATCTTATGGGTTTCACCTCTAGCCTATCCCAACTTGTTTGGGACTAAAGGCGTTGTTGTTGTTGTTGTTGTTGTTGTTGTTGGTTTAACATGATTTTTTGGGCGACAAGAAACACAAGAAGCTTCGGAAGATATTGAGACGAGTCACGAGGGACCCACAAGGACAGGTGGCGCGGCCAGGAGGTGACCACGCCCCTTGTCCATGTGGGGCCCACAAGCACCACCTTAGTCCAATCCCACCGCCATAAATTCATATAAATACCGAAACCATCTATCGTCGTAATCCCCTGTTCTGAAGAGATCCTTTCTGGGGCCCTATTCTGGAGCCTTGCTGGAGGAGAAGCCATTGTCGGAGCCATCTTCATCAACCTTGCTGCCTCGATGACCATGTGTGAGTAGTTCCTTTAGGAAGAGCCAACCATTACGTTGGGTTTTCATGTCATTAATTCCTTAAGAGCGGCATGCAAGTCCTGCTTAATGCATCAATCAATGAAAATAACATCATATAAAATGAAGATCAATGATCGCGGGGGAATGAGGAGCTCCTTCCGTGCATGGTGACTTACATATTTGTAAGACTAATTTTTTATTTGACGCCCTATGCACCTGGATGGAGGTAATACTCGCTTTTTGTTTCGAGTCAACTGCCTATAGTACTTGGCTCTTGCATGCACGTGACCTTAAAAAGGTGGACTCAACTGGCTGGCCAAACGACCCTGTATACCCGGACGGAGGTAGTAGTATCTGGATTGTGCAATGACATTGATCGGAAGAGCTTTTTCTTGAATTGCGTTTTCTCATTGATTATATTGTTATTTACCTTCACTTTTTCTTTAAGGGTCTTTGGATTGCTGAAGGTGTATTTCAGTGAAGTCCCCAACAAAAATTCTACATATTTTATTCAAACAAAGCCCTTTCCAAAAAAAATCTTCACAATTTGGTCCTAGGCAGGGGCGACAGCCCCCTACCTCCACACAGCTTTGTCAATGACGGTTAGCTTGTTTATTGCGATAGGTTTAAATGCTTGGGAGTGGTAAGCCTATGCATGTGTTGCATATCCTTACAGATACTAAGCTCCCTGGAAAAGGGAAGCTCTGATGCATCGGGGCTATATTTAACATTCGTGGCCCCATATGGGTGGATGCTTGGTCGTTGGAGTGCACTCCCAAGGACGTGGCAGCTGCATGGTAATTTCTGCCTTAAGTATTGACTGTTACAAAAAAAGAATCACTCCATGCTGCTAACAACCAGGTCCTGGGGATATCAATTTAATTTCATCGTATGGATAATGCTTCAAGTGCTCATAAGCAAAGTTTGTGAACTAAATTTCTTATCTGCCCTTGATTCCTATCCCCTACGTTTCAAAATATTCGATGTTTTAGGATTTTATAAGTCAATCATTTCTAAGTTTAACAAAAGAGGAGGTAGCCGATGCATGTAGCTCCCACTCGCGCAGGGTCCGGTGAAGTGTCCGACCACTTTGGGTCTATTGTACGCAGCCTTTCCCTGCATTTTAAGCTTAACTAAGTTTGTATAAAATCTGAAAATATACAATTTAAACATGTATAATACTATGAAAATATATTTATAAGAAATCTAATGAAGTGAATTTTACTTTGTAGATGTTAATATATTTTTATATGGGCCACTCAATCTTAATTAAAAAAATACGTAGAACAATCCTAAAATTTCAATTATTTTGAAAATGAGTATGTTATATTGTTCTCATCGGAACACCTGATCTCTCTATGGTTCTTTTGTTTTGTATTTTATTAACATACTTGATATCTTTCCTACTCCTAGGATTGTAGGATTTCTATATATTTCCTTTTTTTGTCCAAAAAGAGCCTTAAAACCCAGCCCAACACACAGCAAAACAACTGATTGTAATAACGCGAAAAAAAGCTTAACCCACAATGAAACAACCGACTCTAATAATCTAAAAAATGCTGAACTTACAACTAAAAGTGAAAAACGGCGCAGCAAAGCGCGCGTCACCGGCTAGTCACATTGAAGGCCTTGATTAAGGATTAACCCTGGTGCAAGCAAGTGATAATCTGACGATGAACACAACATCTTTTGCAGGTTGTTTTGCTCAATGATTGAAGCGCGGGTCCAACATGCCCTTGAGTAAATCATCATCTTGTGATTAAGAAATCCTTGGCAAAGAGGTTAGAACGGATCATGACTTCCAGTGCAACAACAATGAATCTGTAAGCATTACACTTCTCTGTTACCCTCATTGTGTGTGCAAATTCTGCAAGGAAACAACTAGAATTGTGACTCTGCTAGAGTGGTTTTTCGGCCAAAATCAACCTATTGGCAGTTATTATGCTGATCGGGCCGATATGATGACTCTGCTAGAGTTGCTCCGTCGCAGGCGAGAACTGATAAATTTCGAAAAACCACTTAACGAGAAGAAATTTGTTGTGTTTTGACGTAGAGCTCTCGAATGCCTAAAAACTGCCTTGAGTTTCTGGGAGTGCATACAATTCCCCATTATTCTAGCCTCGCATGTGGTTATCACATTGCGTAAACAACATTCTGTTGTTTTTGGGTAGCTGTCAAATATATCCAGGCCAGTTTGACCGTCCCTCGACGGGCCTATTCTTAGAACAGCCTCCACAAAAAGCAAGTGACCGGCTAAAGAATATGAGGCTTAAGTTGCTCGGCCTCTAGAAACAAACACGCACTTAAGCTTCCACAGCCCCCCTGCTTCCAACAGATATGCAGCTCATTCCGTCGAGCCATCTCCTGTAGCTCGCCTCGCCTCTTCTCCCTTGTGCTGCTTGAACCGGCCGGCATGTCGCGGCTCTCGATGGCGATGCTGCTCCTAGTCTCCCTTGTGCTGGCGACGGCCCCGCGCCTCGCCGTCGTGGAGGCGGTCGTCGTGGAAGGCCTGACGGTGGGGTTCTACAACAGGACGTGCCCGGAGGCGGAGCAGGTGGTCCGCGACGTGGTGATGAACGACTACGGCATGGACCACACCATCGCCCCGGGCCTCATCCGCATCTTCTTCCACGACTGCTTCATCACGGTATGTATGTATGTATGTATGTATGATGGGTGATCACCACGAGCCAGAGCCATGGCAGCCAATGCTTTTCTTAATGTGTGTGCGTGTGTGTAGGGGTGCGACTCGTCCATCCTGCTGGACGAGTCTCCGTCGGGCGAAGTCCCGGAGAAGGAGTCGTCGGCGAACGGGTTCACCCTGCACGGGCTGCAGACCATCGACGTGGCCAAGGCGAGCATCGAGGCCATGTGCCCGCGCACGGTGTCGTGCTCGGACATCCTGTCGTTCGCGGCGCGGGACGCGGCGGTGGCGGCGGGGCTGCCGAGCTACGAGGTGCCGGCCGGGCGGCGCGACGGCACGCACTCCCGGATGGCGGACCTGCCGGGCAACTTCCCGGTGCCGGGGCACACGGTGCCGCGGCTGACGGAGCTGTTCGCGAGCCGGGGCCTGTCGCAGGAGGACCTGGTGACGCTGTCCGGGGCGCACTCCATCGGGGGCGCGCACTGCTTCATGTTCTCCAACCGCATCTACGGCTTCTCCAAGACGGCGGACATCGACCCGTCGCTGGACCCGGCGTTCGCGCAGCGGCTGCGGAAGATGTGCCCGAGGCCCAAGCCGGACGACAACCCGCAGCAGGCGCCCAAGGTGAACTTCGACGAGCGCACCGGGGAGAAGCTGGACAACGCCTACTACCAGGAGCTGCTGGCGCGGCGGAGCCTGCTGACCTCGGACAACACGCTGGCGCTGGACCCGCAGACGAGGCCGCTGGTGGAGCAGTACGCCAAGGACGACGCGCTGTTCCAGCAGAGGTTCGGGGAGGCGATGCAGAAGGTGAGCAAGCTGGACGTGATCATCAAGAAGAACAAGGGGCAGATCAGGCGGGACTGCCGGATGGTCAACAAGGGCAGGGGGGTGCGCTGGATGCCCATCCACTTTCTCAAGCCCCCCAAGCACCCCATGCTCCAGATGATCAACTGGTTCATCCGGGGCTTCCAGCAGAACTAATAAGTTACCTTTGCCATCCATCTCCTCTCGGCTCTCCTACTCCTACTCCTACTCCTGGAAAAAAATTATATGAGACCAGGTCTCACGGATTAGCAGGTGAGACCCATCCTGATGGATGACATGTGGCATCCACAAATCACAAAGCATCCACCCCACCCCCCACCTGAAAATAGGGGGGGAGAGATTAGATGCTTTGTGATTTGTGAATGCCACATGTCATTCATCAGGGCGGGTCTCACCTGATTTATATGAGACCTGGTCTCGTATAATTTTTTTCCCCTACTCCTAGACGGACCAGCCTGCTGCTCTACCTCTATATATACCTACTCCGGCGCAGCTGTCAAGTTTAAGTTTGCATTGGTCTTTCCATTTTATTGTTACTAGCACAATGCCCGTGCGTTGCAACGGAAAAAATTAAATCCTCGCACGTTCCAAGTGACCCATCTGTTTTACCACTCTCTTCGCCATCATGGTCATGTTGTCCATCTATTCATGACGAACACGATCAATCTTAGGTGATGAGCTTGATCATCACAGTCTAGCACACTCCTTTAGCAATCCCATCACGTGCCTCGCAACAGAAAAACCATCCATACACCCTCCTACCAGAACAGAACACATCTAAATTGATGCCTACAAAATTGGCATACAAAGAAAGCCAAATTTGTCATGCCTCTATGCTAGCAAATTTTTAGTTAAATTGAAAAATTAATATAAATTTATTTTTAAGCTACCAGAACTTTGATTAGCTATTACCACTGAGACAGAAAGTCTGGAATCGAGGCACGTATTATTCAGTACATTAAAATATTCAGAGTAGTGGTAGAAAGAAGAAAAACAATAAAAGTAGTCTTTAGAAAAGAACTACATGGTTCACATGGTGGCTCTATTTTTATCCATGTAATTATAAATATATGCATATGAGTCACGGGCATCATACTGAATGCAGTACAAATTTTATCAAATTGTAGTGAGAGGCTAAAAATTCATAGTAGAGTCGACCTCTGAGTATTTACTTTCTGTTATTTTTTTAATCCTAATGTAATGCATGGCCGCAACTTGAGTAATCAGGCAGACACAAACCAGGCGTTGTGAGCTTATAAAGAAAGCAGGTTGAAGATGCTCACACGGATGTCCTCATGTCCAAAAGTGAATCGCAGACCACCAATCTTTTTCAACAATCCACCTATCTTCTGCTCTGATGGCCGGTTGTAACTGTATTGAAACAAAACTGATGATTCACTGAGCAGCAATGGCGCCAAAAAAAAAAGAAATATTTGAAAAATATAGGGTTTTGCTCAGTGTTCACACAGTATGTTGGCTCCTGCTATGCCATGTCCTTCATTGATTACATCAGACAGATTGGTCGTCAAGATCAATTTATCAGATTCCATCAGGTGGATGGATGCCAAGGGGAAAATAAATTATCAAGGAGAAATTTTAATGAAAAACATTCTGTGTAGAAAAGTGTCAATAAAAAAAATTGAATTTACGTGTGGGTCTGCATCTGTTAAATAGAATTGAACAACAACAAAACTGAACTATTGTACTTATGTTGTGTCTTCCTAAGCATTCAACATGCATGGCTGAAAATGCAGTGATACATATTTGATTCAGAAAACGTATGTTCATAGGATAGAAAGTACACATACTTCCTATATTCCAAGCAGATCACGCAGGAAGTAATCTGGATAACTTATCTTGTCTGGCAATTAATATGGTGCCAAGGTGGTAGAATTGTATGATAAGACACACACATCTTAATATAATTGTTATCTGCATGCATATATATTGGCGTGAGTGTGGATGGCTAGAAAGAAGTCCATACCTGAACATCCATGCTGATGGTCCTCACGAAATCATATGCAGCTACAGAACTTGTCATGCAAGTCAGAAAAGGGCAGCTCCTCACCCACATGCATGCATGCATAGGACAGATCAGAATAGAGTATAAGATACCTGTGAGTTTTGACTGATTGATTTCCCCATTGTGGAGGAGCGACGAGGCAGGGGACGAGCTTGAGTAGCAGGCGGCCGTTTTGACATCAACACAATCCCCTGTTGTTGGCTTGTTGCTAATCTGGATACACACAATGATTGAGCGACTTCGCTCATGCATAGGACAGATCATGGCGGCTACTTGGGTGGCCGTGCGAGCGCCGGCGTACATCGCATGTTGTGTCAGGCGGACAAAATTACTGTTCTGACCCTTTAGCCAAAGTAAATCCCGATTTGACCTCGGTTCAAAAAAAAATTCGTTTCTGACCTTTTTCGGTGACGCCAAGGTCCCTGGCGTCTGGGTTACGAAGCAGACGCCAGGGGCCCTGGAGTCTGGCCCCTGGCCCGCACTGCCCGCCTGCCTGTTGACCTGCTGACGTGGCAAAGGGGCCAGACGCCAGGGACCCTGGCGTCTGGCCCCGGTAAGTGGATAACCGCGCGGGCCAGCCCACCCATCCCCATCTTTCTCCTGGCGGCGCACGACGAACAGAGGGCTCTGTTCTTCGCCCCTTCTCTCCCTCCCACCACCACCCCCGTTGATCTACTCCATCAACCCCTCAAACTCACAGATCGGACCCCCCCCCCCCCCAAGCTTCTTTGAGGTATTCTCCCCCATTCCCTCCAATTTTTTTTTGTTTTCCCCTCTTTGGTTGGATGCATTATTCAACACTAGGTGATGTTAGATGAGTAGATGGTTTCTTATTTTTAGGAAATTTTGTGTAGTTGATAGATGATTAGGTATGCAGTAGATGATGTGTAGTTGAACATGTAGGTAAAATCAATTCGGTTTTGTGTATATGTTGTCCATAGGAATTTTTTTTTGAATTAAGAGGGGTGATGAATATATGATTTGTGTATGTAAAATAGACTTTGACATACTATATTTGGTTTGGTAGATGATGTGTGTATGTGTAGATAATCCTATTGTTGGCAAAAAAAATTATGCAAAAGAGATGATGAAATTTTCTTATTGTGTGTGACATGATTTGTTCAATAGAATGGCGGATGATGATAATGAAATATATTTGATGGTGAAATTTGGTACTCTAGATGATATGTGTGCATATGTAGAAGAAAGAAATGATGTGGTTATGTTTGAGAAGAATGGTGTTTTCATATGGAATAAACTTGGAGAAGGAAATTGTTTGATATTGTTCATGTATTCATAGATGTTTGTGAATTTTTTTGTAGGATGGCGGATGGTGATGGACCTTGGTATGACGGATTAATCGATGAGTGGGATAAGGAGCATCGTGCTCGTGCCATTGAAAATGGACAGGTAAGAAGCAAGACTGGGTCAATTTTCGTTGTTTCTCATTTGTGTTCTTGTATTGATTATTAAAACATCACTTTATTTGCAGGTTGTAGTTGCTATGCGCATGAGGGGTCATTCCGCTGATGACTTTGATTACGACCCGCGGTATGAGCCTTACATTCGGAGATTGGGTCTTCTCCCATTCGTGTTGCAGTTTAAGCGACGCGCTCCGCCGGTGAACCACGCGGCGCTGACCGCACTTGTGGATCGTTGGAGGCCGGAGACTCACTCCTTCCACCTTCCATGTGGGGAGATGACGATGACCCTACAGGACATGGCTATGATAAGCGGCCTTCCTATCAATGGACAAGCTGTTACCGGTCGTGTCAGCGTGGGTAATTGGCGAGAACGGACTGCCGATTTAATTGGCGTTCAGCCCGAGGGCCCTCAGGAAGGCAAGGCCGATACCGCGAAAGTGAGGCATTCTTGGCTAAAACTGGTCAGAGGAAACACCAACCCGTGCCCTCAGGATGCCAATGACGTGGTTGTGCAGCAGTACGCGCGGGCCTATCTTTGGTATGTACTAACCAAGGTAGTCTTCTCAGATGCAACCGGGAACTCAGCCCTCTGGATGTTCTTGGAGCCACTTAATAACTGGGATACCCAGTATAGCTGGGGTTCGACCGCACTAGCATACTTGTATCGTCAGGTAAGAGATATTTGCAACCAATTATTTTGCATTTGTCATGCGCCTCCATATCTAACATGTTTGTTTGATTGCAGCTTGACTTGGCGTGTCGGAGGAAGGGAGGTACATCCTCATTGTCTGGGTTTGTTTGGAGCCTATCCGTGTGGATGTGGGAGCAGATCCCGGTTGGACGGCCCGATTTGAAGAACCCCCTCATGGCAAACCCACGGGGTAATCATGACGGGTTGCATGATAATGATCCATATCGGCGCCCTACGCTTGCTTACTATTGGGAACAAGTGACAGTGTACACAGGAAGCTCGCATGTGCGATACAAGTGCTATATGAACGAGCTGGACACCTTGACTGCTGAGCAGGTTATGAGAAGTTCGATGAGATAAAATTTAGTCAAGAATGAAACTTATGTATGTAGCTAACAATGTATCTCTTTGTTTTGCAGGTACATTGGTTGCCTTATGTGGAAGATCGTGACTTTGATCTTAATGAGATGTGCACGCGTGATAGCCATCTTTGGCGGGCGAGGTTCCCAATGATATGCTTCTTCGCAGTCGAGTGGCACTTTGTAGACCGTGTGGCAAGACAATTTGGAAAAAGACAAGGTATTCCAATTGAGGAGAGCAAGGAGGAAATGCTATCTCTGCATCGGTAAGCAAGCATGCCTTGAGTATGTAGTAGAGCATTGAATAAGTCAATGTTTGCTAATGCTTTGTCCCGTGCATCATTTGTAGGTTCGATCGAAGGAACAATCAGGATATATCGGATTGGGCAAACAAACACCGTGCGTGGATAGAAATTTGGAATCAAAGAGACACGTTAGTGCAATCAGAGAATAGACCTCACAATCAGTCAGCATATCAGAAGTATCAAGTGTGGTATGCGGATCGTTACCGGTTAAAGCTGAAGCCAGGCTGGACTCACGAGGAGTGGTCGGAGTTGGTGTCTGAAGACCCGGAGACTGCAGAAGGTTATCATACCTTCAACACGGCTGTGAGAGACACCAGAGGGGCTCATGTTGACTACGCACCGATGCATGACGAAATGGTAGTCTGTTTGACCTATTCTAACATACTTACATCATGTTGTCTTCTTTTAAATACATAAGTTTGGTGTGTTCATGAATTGCAGGGCAGAGAGTTGCTTCTGTGCGTCAACGATGCCAATGTTGCACTGAGTCATCCACCTGGTGGTGCATTATCTGAGAGGACTCTTAGGAGCACGATGGAGGTTAGTCGCAATATATTATAAAAGTTTTCTTCGCGGATTAGTTATTTGCATCTCATATCATAGCATCTTTTGTGTTGTCGCAGAAGTTCAAGAAGCGGTTCCATAAGATGGCGGCTATGCTTTCTTGCCATGGTGCTTAGTCCAGTGACGTGTATGCACCAGGTAGCCGCGCCGCCAGAGCTAATAAACGACGTTATGTCCAGAACGAAGAGGACATAGAGGAGGAGGTCAATGAAGAGGAGCCAGCACATCAAGAGGAGCCAACACATCATGATGAGCATGAGTATGATGCAACACATCAAGAGGATCATGAGTATGATGTTGATGCTCCACAACCATCACAGGTTACACAACCGACACAAGGCAATGCCCGCTCTAAAAAAGGCAAAGCAATAGCTAAGACATCGGGCCAGAAAGGTAGAAAGAAGATATGGAACACTCAATTCCATAGTCCGGAGTATCCTCATCAATTTATGCCTGCGGGAATGCAAAGATATAAGTCCAGCATTGATGCAGAGGCGGAGGAGGCTAGCGAAGAGGAGGAGCATGAGGCTAGCGAAGAGGAGGAGCATACACTTGCAGAACTTGCAAAGAGAGGAAGGAAGAAGTGAGCTTGTTGTAGTTTGTTTCAATGAGCTTGTTCTAGTTTGTTTCCATGAACTTGTTGTCGTTTCTTTCCATGAACTTGTTGCCGTTCGAATTAAGTTGCACCGGATTCGTGAAGTTGCTATGAATGTTTGACATGAATGAATGATGTGATTTATGGTAATTGTTGTTTCCTGTGATTTAGTCATTTAAATGAATGTTTATATGAATGTTTGACATGAATGATGAAATCTGTATTTAGTCATTTATATGCACAGGGAGCCAGACGCCAGGATCCTTGGCATCTGGCTGTATGTCAGGGGACCAGACGCCAGGGTCCTTGGCGTCTGGATGTATGTTAGGGGACCAAACGCCAGGGTCCTTGGCGTCTGGCAGTCTACTGACACCAGAAACAGGGTAAAGCAGGGGAGCCAGACGCCAGGGTCCTTGGCGTCTGGTCCTGGTGCAGAGTCTTTTCATACCACATGTAGTTTCGAATAACATACATACATAAGCATTGCATGGTCTTTTCATACCACTATAGTTGACAAATGACAAACTTAGTTCATGACCACGATGGTCTACGATACAATGTCTCGAATGACATAGCAAATTACAAACATTGTTCAAATTACACAAATAGTCTCGAATGAGAAGTTCATCACATACAATGTCTAGAATGACATAACTAGTTCATGACCACGATGGTTGAAACGACATGAACATCACATATAACTCGGTTTCCTGTAGCAATGCAAGTCAACAACCCTTTTCCATTTCCATTCTTCCAGCATTTCTTGAATCTTGTCATCATCAGTTATGTCAACCAATTTTCTTTCCTCGGGGCCATCTGACTTCCTCCTCCTTTGTGAATCCATCCTCGTCCAACTGTTCAACTGGACCCTCGTCATCCGAGTCATACGCATATTGACGCCTAAAAGGCAAGTCACGATCCATGTCCTTTTGCGCTATGTACACATCCAAGTCACCAACATCATTGCCATGAAACCCTTCCTCTTGCTCTTCGTCGTCATCATAAGCATCTTCATCCTCTTGAATTACTCCCTCACTAGCAATCACCTCAACTTCATTTGCTTGGCTAGTTGGTGGTTGGCTAGAAGCATTGGGGACATACAACTCAACCTCATTTGCTTGGCTAGTTGGTGGTTGGCTAGAAGCATTGGGGGCATACAACTCAACCTCATTTGCTTTCATAGTTGGTACACGGGGACGTGGTGGGGGATAAACATTGGGGGCATCAACCACAACCCTATGCTCAACAAGTGGCACCATTGTCCTCTCGCTCATGTCATCCATTGGGGAAGAGACATGCCGGTTCAAATCAAAGGTAAACCGAGGAGATTCAACCTTGGTGGCAAACAATTCAAGTGACTTGTCTTCCGATTGGGATACTTTTTCCTTGTATACATCCCAATGCAAATCCGAGGTGATAGGCATACTTTTCAAGCGAGATTTGGCTCCAACTCCAACATCATACCTTCCTATTAACTTAACATCAACATTGGTGTCCATCCACTTCAAGACTTGTCTCACTTTTGCAACAACATCCTCATAGCTAGGGCTTCTATCAAAAACCAATGGTTCCTCACCCGTGTCGGCATTGTTACTCAAGAATGCCTCCTTGTCAATGTAATGAACATTAACAAGTCTCTCCATCTAAAAATAACATGAATGCATTTAAGACTTCAATGAGAATTGGTGTTTATCCAAATACATCTTATTATATCCAAATCATATCAACACTAAATTATTGGTGATGTCCACAAAAGTATCACTAATCACTAATTAACACACTAAGCAAAGTTAACCCTAATCACTAACTAACCCTAACCCCCAATATTTCTACTCAACAAACATATATTCCTACTACAAACCATGCATAGCACTATATTATCAAAGTTAACCAAGCCATTCACACTAACATAAGGGGGAGAAAACATGAACTAGGGTTCCACCAACATGTATAAAATGCAACCAAAATAACAAGACTTAACAAAAAATAATTGGATGATTTGAGGGAGATTACCACAAGCAACAAAGTGATGGAAAGATCCACCTAAGGGAAGCACCTTTTGGAGAGGATTTGAGGGGGGAGCTTGAGGAGTGAGAGAGAGTGGGGGGGCAGAAGCTGTTCTTCAAGCTCGGGCTGGATTGGGGAAAGTGTGTGGGGTGGGACCCACACGCTCTCCCGGTGGGGTTATCCACTTACCGGGGCCAGACGCCAGGGTCCCTGGCGTCTAGTCCCTTTGCCATGTCAGCAGGTCAACGGGCAGGCGGGCAGCGCGGGCCAGGGGCCAGACGCCAGGGAACCTGGCGTCTGCTTCGTAACCCAGACGCCAGGGACCTTGGCGTCACCAAAAAAGGTCAGAAACGAAATTTTTTTTGAACCGAGGTCAAATCGGGATTTACTTTGGCTAAAGGGTCAGACCAGTAATTTTGTCCGTGTCAGGCCAGGTTGCGAGGGGCTGGCTTTTATATCAATCTTATCTCGGCTGGGGACAAAGGACGAGTCCTCTCGAGAGAGTTCTCGTTGAGAGTCGTAGCGGGGCCACCTGATCCCGCCCGATCCCCAATCCGATTGTGTTTCTTAATTTCCCAACATGTGGCGGACGAAAATTACCGGACCAAACCAAGAATATTAACTTCTTTTAATAGTAGGTAGGTATAGGTATATAGGTATAGGTATAGATATAGATATAGACTAGCAAAAGAGCCCGTGCGTTGCAACGGGAGAGAAAACATAACACACGCTCTTAACCCAACAACCATCACTCATGACCACAATAGGTCCATCTTCTTTATTTTTGCGAGGCATCATATTTGTGTTGCCGCTTATCCTCCTTCTCACCCTCGCCGGCGATGGTCTTGGTGTTCACACAAAACAAAACAAAAACTTGTTTGAATATGGTTAATCCTAAGGCGTCTCTCTCTCTCTCCCTCTCGCTCTCTCTCTCTCTCTCTCTCGCTATCCCTCACTCCCGCGATGAGAAATCTATTGTTTTCCCCTGTGACATTTTTCAGAGGTATGCATGTGTAGTTAGCGATGTTTTCTTTTCCCTATATGGTTATAGTGGGGTGTTTATTTGCAATCCGGATCGTCGCCGGTATGAAAAAAAATGGATCTTGCGCTATAAATTATAAGTTTGCTTCCAAAACAATATTTTAAAAATATTTAAAGGTGAAATAAACAACATATTTAGATTCCACACATTTTTCTAATAAAATTTCATATATAATATGTTAAAATCGAAGTTACGGTTTAAAAGATACGGATAATTTAGAAAATCATTTGTTTGACTTAAATATATTCCAAAATAATATTTAAAATACTTAACAGATAAAAATAATCTCATATTCATATTCTATATATTTTTCTAATCAAATTTCATATATAACATGTTTAAATCGGAGTTACGGTTTAAAAGATATGGATGATTTAAAAAAGCATTTGTTTGACTTAGATATGATCTGCGGATGAATTACCTAAAACATCAAGGGGGTTTTCGAAAAATGTAAAATAACGGTTCGGGTGTGTCTTAATTCCGGACCGCGGGTTGATTTCATCAAAACACAAGGATTTTTCTGAAAAATGCCATGACGGACGATCGAAACCCAATTTGCTTTATTATTAGGTAAAGATTACTATCTTCGGTCTAATGATGAATATGGCTTGAGCCAATCATGTACTCACATATGTCATGCTTGTGCCGTTTGTACGTTTATTACTTATATCAGCTTGGAATAAATGTGAAACCGAATAAACCATCCCTTGGTACTGATAACAAGTATTGCGTGGCTTGTTCTTCAACTAGTACTTCTACCGTTTTATCCATACTACAGTACAATGCTAGTATTATCAATGACCCTTGATCCTAGTATATCATTATGCAGGGCCACTTATACATATATTTATAAACCAACACATGTACGTAACAGCCCCGATCTAAGGAGGGAGTAGGAGAAGAGGAATGGCAGGAGAAGGGGATCTGGGAGGAAAGGGGAGGAGGCCGATAAGAGAAGAACAACTTCTCGATCTGTTTTGATGCTAGTTAATCGATCCCCGCACTCACACAGCCGTGAGGCTTAAGTACAACGCGGTTGCAGCCCACCCACTCACACCTACTACCCCACCACTTCGGGTCCACCTGTAAGAGTAATGCTTCCCTTCTTCCTGTCGCTCTTCCTGTCTTGTGGCCCCAGCTCGTCGGTGCCCTGCGGTGGCTGTGGGGTCGCAGCGTCAGTCGTGACATTCGCCCCTCCTTGAGTGCCGCCTTGACCCCAAGGTGGTGTGGTTGGGAATCGTTGTTGAAGATGAGCGGGATCTTCCCATGTTGCCAACGATGCAGGGAGTCCTTCCCAGTGGATCAAGAGGCGAGTGTTCTCCTTGTTCGCCATTCTGACCTGCTTGGTGGCTAGAACGGCCAGCGGCACATGCTCTGCCTGCAAGATCTCGTTAGCAGGAGGTAAGTCAGGGTTTACTTGTACCTGAGCGCCTTCTGCTTTCTTCAACAAGGAGACGTGCACAACCGGGTGGATTTTGCTTGTGGGAGGAAGATCCTGTTTGTATGCCACTGCCCCCACCTTGGAAATGATCTTGTACGGACGTAACACCTGAAGGCAAGCTTCTGAAATGGCCGTTGGGTGATAGATGTCTGAATGAACGGCTGCAGCTTGAGCAGCACTGAGTCCCCGACTTCAAATGAACGCTCAGTTCGGTGCCGATCGGCCTGTGCCTTCACGCGATCCTACGCTTTCTTCAGCTGCTGTTGCAAATGCTCTAACATAATCTCCCTCTCTCGCAGCCACGCTGCCAGGTCTGGAACTGAGCAGTTGTTGACTTGCGACACGCCAAACTCGCGAGGCAGGTGGCCATAGATGACCTCGAATGGGGTTCTGCCAGCGATGAGTGAAACGAGGTATTGTACCAGAATTCTGCGAGCGCTAACCATTTCGCCCAGTTGGCCAGGTGTGACGCCCGGATAATTAAGCTACAGTAATCCCCTGTTAATGGTACCATGTCATCACATTACTGTTGTTAATCCTCACTTGATCCAAATCACCATTCTAATTCAAATCCAAGGTTAAAGTCAAAAATTCAAATTTGTCAAACATGAAAACAAAAATGTTTGAGATGTTGCAATTTTTCACTAAATAATTGTCGTGTAGAAACCAACATCATTTGACTCACCAGTTAATCCCTAGTAATATCGAAAGTTGTCCAACAACAACTAAAATAGCCTTTCTCAAATAAACAAATGTTTATGTTTTTCGAAACCACTTGAAATCTTGGGTGCTAGCTCAAAACATTGTCTACTATTTATGTGACAAGTTTTGGAGTCAACAAAACCTATTTGGTATTTTCTTAAAAATACAAAATGTGGAGAAAGTTATAAAAAAAATTAAAGAAAAGGGAGAGAGGCCCCCTCTCCCCGTGGGCCTCGGCCCCACTGGCCTTGGACCAACCAGGCCGGCCCACCCCACACCTCCCTGGCCTATATGGCCCCCTTGCCACCCGAAACCCTAGCCTCACCCCGAAACCCCCCCCCCCCATCCTACTCCCCCTCTCGGTCCACTCTTCCCCTCCCTCATCACTCCCCTCCCACGATCCCGATCTAGATCAGGACCCCGATGGCGACGCCCGACGCCTCCTGCCGCCCTCGTCACCGGCCGCCCCATCACCGGACCCCCTTCTCGCCGACCCGCTCTCCCCCGACCCTCCTTTGCTCGATCCCGCCTGGATCAAGGGGGAAGCAACTCTGACGTCGCCGCCACCCGACGTCGGCGCCATGACGCCCGCCGTTGCCGACCGCGCCGACGCCGCCTCACCGTCGGACTGCCCCGTCCCCACCTCTCCCTCGCCGGACCTTCCCAGGCCTCGCCGTCCTCCACATACAACGATGTGAGCGACCCCCCTCTCCTCTCGGCCCCGCTCAGTGCGCCCCTCACCGTCGCCGCTCGCACCCCGCCCGTGCCCCCCCTCCCACGCTGGTCGCGCCCAGCGCGCGCGTCCGACCTCGTGACCACTCGCGCCCGCGCCTACTTTCGCCCAGGCCTTGCCAGCTCCCCTCGCACAGCCTCACGCTCGCTCGCCTCTGCGTCCCGCAGGACTGCGGCATCGAGCGCCGCTCGCAACTGCCGCTGGGTGTTGTCGTCCTCGACGCGCTCGCCCCCCCCCCCCGCCTCCCTTCATCGCCCCTGGACGCGGCTCAGCGCCCTCGTTCAGACGTGGCCAACCGTGTGCGGTTTTGCCACCGGATTGCAAGTCCCGAACACCGCCGCCATCTTCTGTGCTCGCTGGCGCACGCACGTTTAGCAAGTGGGTTGACCCACTGACGCGTGGGCCTGACCGAATTAACTAACCCCTAATTGCTAGTTAAAAAAATTTAATTTTAGTTAACTAATCTCTATTAAGTTAATGACTCCACGACAGAAGGGCCCCACTGTAAATTAAACAAAAATGGTTAATTTAATTAAGCCAGAGACAATGACAAGTGGGACCCAAGCACTATTCCCCTTTTGGGCCAGTCAACTTTTGACCGGGTCAACTCAGTCAATGACCCCACCTGTCAGTCGGATAAGCAACATTCTGGGTACATTTCCTGTGTACCCATAGCTTTTAATCTTTTGTTTTCGAATTAAACAAATTCCAGAAAATTAGAAAATCATTTAAATCTTCAAAAAATCATATAAAATAAATTGTATCTCAGATGAAAAAGTTTTCTACATGAAAGTTACTCAGAACGACGAGACGAATCCGAATACACAGTCCGTTCATTTGCCACACGTCCCTAGCATAGCAAACGTCGAACCTTTCCCCTCTGGTTCATCTGTTTGACAGACGTCCGGAACCAGGAAAACTTCTCCGGATGTTTTCCCCTTCGCTAGTATCGCCTAACGTTGCGTTAGAAAACCTCTAACCCCGCTTATAATCATGTTGTGCATATGTTTGTGTGTATTTACTGTTTCTTCCCCCTCTTATCTCCGGTAGACCCCGAGACCGTTGTTGATGCCACTGTGATCGACTACGTCGATGACGACACTTCTTCCCTTTTAGCAGAGCTTCCAGGCAAGCCCCCCTTTGATCATCTCGGTATCGCCCATTCCATTCTCTCATGCTTGCATTAGATTTTGCTATTGTTATTGATTGCTCCTATTCTGATGCATAGCTTGCTTTTGTAACCTGCTGTTGTACCTTACCTGCTTATCCTAAACTGCTTAGTACATGTTGGCTAGTGATCCATCAGTGACCCCCACCTTGTCCTTGTTGCCCCTGCTTCATCATCGATGACTCAATCAACGTGATTGACGACCAGAGCCCGACACCTCACATCACATCACGCCCCTTTTGTTGCTCGACTCTGCAGAGTTACCATCGAGTGCCGAGGGTGGAACCTCATACATCACTCCTGATGAGATCTCTGTAGTGTAGCTATTCGGCCAGGGTCATCGAGGGTGATTCCTCCTTCACCATTCCTGATACGGCTCTGTCGTGCAACACCTCAAGTGTGAACCTCGAGGGTGGTTCCTCTTACGTTCACCTTGATTATTACATCGAGTGGAATCCACCGGGGGTGATTCCTCGGGTTTTCCCCTTGATGTTTGGACACACGGTTACAATGACTTTACTTGAGACCTTGGTGAAAGTCAGGCGGGCCCGGAGAGCACCCGCAAGTTAATGACATGGCACAGCCGGGCATTCTGGGCCCTTGCCGTAAGTCCACGAGACGGGGCGACGGGGTCACATCGATCGTGAGTCTCTGCTCGTCTCCACAAGCTAATAATACACTATGGTTTGGGTATTTGTTCTGAGTTGGCCTTTGGCCTTTACGCACCAACCACCATGCGAGAATAGTTATGGGCCTCGGCGTCGTGGTATCAGCCGAAGCTTTGTCAGACGTCCAGTTTAGTAGTGCGGCATGGCTGGGCCGGCACCATCCTGTAGTGGTGGAGCCTGGACCCGCCCTGTACGCAATGACCCAGAGTGCAACGGGTGATGGGCCCAGACCCCGGAGTGCTTAGGAGGTAGACCGGCGGGGACCTCTCTGCTTAGCCTAGGTAGGGCTGTAACTTATTGATCTTCCGAGGCCATGCATGACCCAGGAAAGTGTGTCCGGCCAGAGTAATCAAGCGTGTTGGAAAACGTGGTGCACCCCTGCAGGGAAGATTATCTATTAATAGTCGTGTCCACGGTAACAGACGTTCAGACTTATATCTTGATCTTATACAACTACAAATGGATACTTGAGATATGTGGCTCCGGGATTGCTTTCTCGCAGGGAGTCGAGGAAGGATCTCTGGGCATTAATGTCACAACATGTTTGTTAATTAAACTGCTATTCTTTACTCTCCTACATGCTACAAGATGCTCGGAGCTGCTTGAAGATGCTAGTCTTTGTTAGGCTAGGCCTTCCCCTCTATTCTGGCATTCTGCAGTTCAGTCCACAGATACAACCCTTCCATTTGATACCAATGCATACTCAGTATAGATCTGATGCTTGCGAGTACTTTGGATGAGTACTCACGGTTGCTTTGCTACCCCTTTTCCCCCTTCTTTCTTCTTTCCGGTCGATGCAACCAGATGGTGGATCCCTGGAGCCAGATGCCACCGCTGACGGATACTACTACATGGAGGCCGTCGACGACCAGGAGTAGTTAGGAGGTCCTAGGCAGGAGGCCTTGCCTCTTCGATCGTGTTGCTTTTGCGCTAGCCTTCTTAAGGCATCCTTGTTTAACTTATGCCTGTACTCAGATATTGTTGCTTCCGCTGGCTCTTGTGTATCAAACTATGTATTCGAGCCCTTGAGGCCCCTGGTTTGTAATATAAAGCTTGTATTATTTTATTTGTGTCTAAAGCTGTGTTGTGATATCTTCCCGTGAGTCCCTGATCTTAATCGTACACATTTGCGTGTATGATTAGTGTACGATTGAATCGGGGGCGTCACACCGAGCATGCATGAATAGCACATCACAGATAGGTCTCTAGGCATTGGTTCACCCGCTCCGTCTGTCCATCCATCCGCGGATGATACAAAGAACTCATGCGCAACTCGGTGCGACACAGTTTGAACAGCTCCTGCCAGACATTGCTCGAAAACACCCTGTCCCAGTCTGATATAAGAGCCAATGGTAGCCCATGCACACGGAATATCTCCCGCATGAACAGCTTGGCCACCTGGAGAGCTGTGTAGGGATGTGTCATGCGTATGAAGTGGGCATATTTCGAAACTTGTCGACCACCACTAAGATCACATCATATCCACAGGACTTGGGCAAGCCTTCAATGAAATCGAGTGACACGACTGCCCATGGTTTTTTCTGAATCGGCAGTGGTTGAAGAAGGCCTGCCAGGGATGTCCTCTCTGTCTTTGCTTGCTGACACACCAGACAATTCCTGACCGTGTCCTTGACCTGTTGCTTCAATCCCTTCCAAGCAAATAGCCGCTTGATGCAATTGTAAGTTGCATAGAATCCAGAGTGGCCCCCGGCAGCACTCGAGTGCAGTGAGTTGATCAGTTGTTGCTGTATTTGCGTGTCTTCTCCAATCCAGATTCTGCCTTGGAAGCGGAGGATCCCGTCCTGTACTCAGAACTCTGGTTCGCTGGCTGGGTCCATAGCTAAGCTGGCGAGCTTCCTTGTGGCGTTGGGATCGTCCTTGTAACTGTTCTTGACTGCTTCCAACCAAGCTAATTTGCATACTGCGATCGCCACTAGCTCGCCCTCTTCAGCGTGATCGCGCTGAGACAGAGCGTCCGCGGCGCGGTTCGACAACCCAGCTTTGTATTGGATGACGAACTGCGGTCCCACTAGTTTAGTGAACGTGCACTGCTGAATTGGGGTGTGCAACCTCTGGTCAGTTAGATGCAGCAAGCTTTTCTGATCTGTCCTCACCACAAATTCTGCGTGTTGGAGGTATGGTCTCCATCTGCCAACTACCAGAAGCAATGCCAGGCACTCCTTTTCACAAGCTGAGAGCCCCAAATTGCGCAGAGCAAGCGCTTTGCTCAAATATGCAATTGGGTGGGAGTTCTGCATTAGTACTGCTCCAATGCCCGTGCCGCTTGCGTCAGTTTCGACCATGAACTGTTTGGTAAAGTCTGGCAAGGCCAACACCGGGGCTTCAACTAGCGCTTGCTTGAGTGCCTAAAAGGCTATGTCCGCGGTTGGAGTCCACACGAACAGTGTATTCTTCTTGAGAAGATCTGTCAACGGTTTGGAGATGATCCCAAAGTGTTTGACAAACTTCCGGTAGTAGCCTGCTAGACCAAGGAACCCTCTGAGTTGTTTAACTGTGTCAGGCACCGGCCACTCCTGCACTGTTTGAACTTTGCTTTTGTCGGTTGAAACCCCATCTTTGCTCATGTAGTGCCCCAAGTAGTTGATTGTTTGTTGAGCAAACGAGCATTTGGACAGCTTGACATAGAACTGATGTTGTCGTAACAGTTGCAAGACTTGAGCCAGAAGATCTCTGTGTCGCTCCAACGTTTTAGCGAAGACCAAGATGTCATCCATGAAAACCACTACACCTTTGCGGGTGACTAGGGCTAACACAGTGTTCATATTTCCCATGAATGTAACTGGGGCATATGCCAGACCATATGGCATCACCTTGAACTGGAAATGACCCATGTGCGTCTTGAATGCAGTTTTGAACTTGTCCTCTGACACTAACCTGATCTGGTGGTATCTAGCCCGTAGGTCCATCTTGGAGAACCAACAGGCCCCTGCTAGTTCATCCAGGAGTTCCTCAATTACTGGCACTGGGTACGTGGCCTTAAGAGTGATCGCGTTCAAATGCATGAAATCTACACACAACCTCCATGTTTGATCTTTCTTTTTCACCAACAATACTAGCGACGCAAATGGACTGGTACTGGTGGTGATGAGTCCTTTTGCAAGCATTTCCTTAACTTGAGCCTCAATTTCGTCCTTCTGCTCTAGTGTGTACCGGTATGGTCTGAGATTCACTGGTTTTGCTCCTAGTAGCAGTGGAATGGCATGATCCCATTCTCTGTGCGGTGGCAATGCTGTTGGCTCCTGGAAAAAGGTCATGGTACTCGTCCAGCACCTGCTGAATGGTTGCTGGTATAGGAGTGATTTCCACTTGTCCGTCACTTATGCATAGCATCACCACGTGTGCAATGGAGTTGTTTGTCTCTAACTCCTGCAGCTCTGTCATTGATATCGCTGTCACTGTTGGAGAAGCGGTTGTTAGGCCTTGCAACAAAATGCTCTCCCCTTCATGCTGGAACCTCAATGTTTTTTCTCCCCAATCCACTAGCATCTGACCACAGTGTTCCAGCCAGTCCATTCCAAGCACCATGTCATAACAGCCCAACGATAATACCCGTAGATCAGTGGTAAATTGGTGTCCCTGCGTCGTCCATTTGCAAGCAGGTATGTATCCAGAGCAAGATAGTACCCCTCCATTTGCGATCTTCACTGACACTGGTGCCATCATTTGAACTTGAGTTGCCATCCTTGTTGCTACATCCTCGCTGACAAAGCTGTGGGAGCTGCCTGAGTCCACCAATATCAACACTTCGCGCTCTCCGATCTGTCCCAGCAAACGGACTGCGCGCGGAGTGATCTGCCCTGTCGTTGCTAGCTTTGATATGGACATGAGCACCTCTTCTTCTGAATCAGAATCTGCTTCTTGCCTGTCGTGCTCTTCAGCCTGTAGCAACTCGAGGAGTTCCTCTACCACGTGTAACTGGACTGTGGCCGCGCACTGATGGCCCTGGCCCCAGCGTTCGCCGCATTTGAAACACAGCCCTCTTGCTCTGCGGTAGTTGCGGAGCGCGGCTACACGGTCTTCACCTCGCCCTTGTTCATGGCGACGGTCAGCCGCACGCGCTGAGTCCAGTGCCCGCCGATCCTCCGCTGCTGCCTGTGGAGCAGGCAACGGCACACGCGTTGGCGCCGCTGGCACGACCATTGCCGGTGCTGGTCGCGCTGGCGGTCTTGGTGGCGCTGGATCATACCATCTGTATTCACGCCGCGGCATCGCCTCCACCAGCTCTTCCTGCAACAGGGCCAAGGAAAAGGCAGAGTCCAAGTTTTGCGGCCTGTGTAAAGCAACTCCAGCACGAATTTCAGCCTTTAACCCATCTAGGAATTGAGTTGTAAAGTAAATCGGATCGAACCCAGAATTGTGGGCAAGTATATGATGCATTAACTCCTCAAACTGCCCCATGTACTCCTCTACTGATCCTATCTGTTTCAGTATATTATACTGACGGAGATGCATTTGGTATTGATCCCGACTAAATTTCTCCTTCAGTGTTGTGCACAGGCCCTCCCAAGTGGACAAACAGCTCGCCGCCTCGTGCAACTGCAGCCAGCGAGCGGCGGTGCCTGTGAAGTGTAAGGTGGCTACACGAACCCAGATATCGGGCTGAATACCATAGACATCGAAGTATTTTTCGCATCTAGACTTCCAGAACTGTGGGTTTTCACCGTCGAATTGGGGAAAATCCAATTTCGGCAGCGCCCAGTGATGTGTGTGCGGTGATTGCTGCGTGGCGTGTGGCGGCTCCCAATTAGTCATGCGACTCGGCCCAACTCCTACATATGCGTAATTCTTCGGTGGGGATTGGTACGTACCCTTGACCGGAGGTGGCTGCAGGGTGGTGACCACCCTGTGAGCCCCACCCCCGGAGTTGAAGAACTCGTCGTGGCCACCTGGCCGGTGGTGCTCGGGGCCCGTCGGAGGAGGAGACGGTGCCGGCGGTACCACCACTTCTTCCACCGCCTCGCCTTGCGTCACGAGGGCCGGGTGAAGGGCGATCCGTCCCACCTGGATGCGGAGCTCGTCGAGCTCGCATTGCAGGTTGGAGACCGCCGGCCTCCAGAGCTCGAGAGACGCCTGGATCGCCTCCAAGCGAGCGTCGTTCGCCGCGTGCCCCTCGTTGATGGATCTGATCAGATCCGCGAGTTGTGTCTCCATCGCCGCCGCCTGCTTCGCTTGCTTGGTCTGATAGCGCGGCTTGGGGTACGCAGTCTCCAGATCGACTGGACCTCTGATACCACTTGTAACAGCCCCGATCTAAGGAGGGAGTAGGAGAAGAGGAATGGCAGGAGAAGGGGTCTGTGAGGAAAGGGGAGGAGGCCGATGAGAGAAGAACAACTTCTAGATCTGTTTTGATGCTAGTTAATCGATCCCCGCACTCACACAGTCGTGAGGCTTAAGTACAACGCGGCCGCAGCCCACCCACTCACACCTACTACCCCACCACTTCGGGTCCACCTGTAAGAGTAATGCTTCCCTTCTTCCTGTCGCTCTTCTTGTCTTGTGGCCCCAGCTCGTCAGTGCCCTGCGGTGGCTGCGGGGTCGCAGCGTCAGTCGTGACAATGTACTACATGATTTGCCATTTTCGTACCATCTGTTCTCACGCAGCAGCATAGGCATAACACAACACACCAATGTACATAACACAATGATGCACAATATATAAACCCCGCTAAGTTCCTATCCATGCGTACGTGACTACTTTGCTAGGATTAGAAGCAACAATTCAGGAACCACCGAGTGAACTACCACCACATTCTGCATTTCAATTTCCAGCGGAGCAGGGAAAACAGAGGCTTCACACGGCAATGAGGAGCTTTGCCTATATATCTAGGAGTAGACTGACAAGTCCACACCCAGTTCATCAATGACTCTCTCAAGCTTGGACAGCATATCTAGAAAAGGGAAAGCACAAAATCAATACAATACAGGGCGGTGAAGCCAGGATTCTATGCAGGATTCTATGTAGTGGTGATGATAATGCTGAGAAAAATGATTTTATTATTTCCCTTTTGTTTATCTTATTACTTTACTAGTACTGCAAGAAGGTGGGGTAGAAAGCGTACCATGGAATGACTCATCAGCCATATATGTCTGCAAAAGTAAAACAATAAACATAAGATAACTCTATGTTGGATTAAGAGGGAAAAACTAGCAGAGCAACTTGGAGATTCTCGATGAGAAAAAAATACCTTTATCCTTGCCATAATATCACTTGTTGATTTACTAGTATCAATTTCTTTTGTTGACTTGCTAGTATCAGTTTCTTTATCAGCAGCATTTTCATTACTGGCAACTGCCATTGAAAGAAATACTGTATACATGTCAGAAAAAATGGAAACGTCAAGACACATAAGCACCAAATGAAGCTGAATTTTTTTGTACCATCATGACAAGTATCTTGTGTGAACACCTGCAAAAATTACAAATATAAAGAACATTACTTATGTAGAATTTTTTTTGCAGTATTTAAAAAGACGAGACTAGAGGGGCCAGAATCGCTTGGCTTATTGTTATAGGACGGTCAGTTGAACATAAAATTTGCAGTATTTAGCATACATTACCTCTTGAGGACGGTCAGTTCCACTCAGTTGATGCAGGTCCTCCGCATCTGATCCGCCATACATTACCTCTTGAGGATGGTCAGTTTGATGCAGGTCCTCCGCATCTGATCTGCCATACATTACCTCTTGAGGATGGTCAGTTCCAGCCAGTTGATGCAGGTCCACCGCATCTGATCCGTACATGCACAATGCTTTCATGCATAAACCAAGAAAAATCAAAATAAATAAAATGTGCTTTAAGTATAACCTAATCAAACAGGAATTCACTAACCATGTTCAGTCTCAGTTGACAAATTTGTGAGCATTTCAGTGAAACTAAGAGGGAAACCAGAGTTGATATTGTCAATGTTGGAAGTAAGGAGAGATTCAGAAACAGGCAGGTCTGGTTCCTCATGGTAGCATAATGCTGGTGCCTCTATCCTGTGATCTGAAGCTGGCTCCTCAAAGCTTGAACCATCATCAGGCCCATGCATTATAGTATTATGTTATCACAGAGATTATGTCGTGCAACATATAAACCCAAAACAGCTCTAGAGTTTCACCTGTGGGGAAGTTCATTGGAAGCAATATATTCTGATCGTGATGATGAATCTTCACATATGTAGTCGCATCCAGATGATGCGATATCCATGGTGTCACCTAAGCATTCCTTTTAACCGACAACAGAAATTAATTTAGTGCTTGACAAAGCTCACAAAGCAAAACCGAAACTAGTGAAGATCTTCCTTTCTCTGTATACTAAAATATATTCTATAACTCGCATGTGGTCAATTTCACAACTGCAGTAGTGGTGTAGCACCCCTGCAATTTAAGTTGTGCAGAAATGCTAAGTGATAACTATCACTACCGCAATTTCTTATTTTCAAAAAAGGTAATCTGGGCACAGGAGCAAATGTAGTGAAGTTAAACTGAGCTGGAGTGCCAAAAGCACCTACATGGTTCCATCCAGCACTGTAACAATATGTAGCCATGTGCGCATATTCCATTAGGGATGTACATTCAACATTAGTGAAGAATGGATACACCCATCAAATATTGGTTGTACATAACTCAGAAAAGGTAGCACAAATTCGGTAAATACTAAGGAATTTTTCGAATGATTGCTGGTCTGCACATAATTATATGTACTGTTGATCTAGAACTGCCTGCTGTCCTTTGCATAAGACTAACTTTATTTGGTGGTTGGCATAAAAAAATTGATATGATCAAGAGGTTTCATTACGCACATAAGAAAACCTATGTTCCCCAGATTGATATTACATTTTAATTTCTCTGTACAAGCTCACACAAAGAATAAGCAACTACACTTAAAAGATGTCATAATGATATCTCCAACTTTCCATTCTGAATACAAGTATACAGCATGTGTAATACTGTATTACGAGTGACATTGTAAGGAGCCAGTAAGAAAAGATGACATAAGAAGTCCCAAGACTCCACATAACGTCACAGCTTCACATGGTTAGGATATCAGAAAGAGAGGAAATTCCACCTTCACACAATTTAAGAACGACTCCACATCACTGAGCTGTGCGAAACGTAGAGCAAACTTCTGTATCTGCAGCGAGAGTAACTGATGTGATCATGACTGTACACATATTTTTGTTATTAAGAATGTGAAAACGCCATGTGCATAAACATCATATGAACACAACCTCCATCTGTTCTGAATACTTTCAAATTTGTAGGTAAGTCAGTGAAGTCACCAAGTCAGTGCAGTACAGCACTCAAATAAGCCAGTCAGCAGAATCACATTTGAGTTATACAAGACTTGCCTGCTTGGATTTATCACAAAAGCTCACAAAGAGCACCCTGCTCCCACTTCCTGGGCATTGTCCCCCACATGTGAGCTGAGGCCATGAGAAGTTGAGGATAGACACAAAGTGCTCCTCCTGTGCCACAAGCAAAGGCGACAATGCTAACTAGTTAAGTGAAGAAAAGGGGGTATCCAGCAAAACAATGTTAGAACAGAGACTTCGCAAACTTGTGTAACTTCTGTAGAATAATAAACATAACAATAAACGTGCAATTTAGAAGAAATTGTTGAAGAACTAGGATCCCCACCCTAGCTACAAAACGAAAGAATTTTTCACAAAACTTTGCAGGTTCTCAAGGTTATCCCACATATACACGCGGGATTTTTTTTCAGAATTATTTACAGCACCCACTGAGATAAAAAGATCATCAAGTTAATTTTCTCTGCCTAAAGGCCATGAAAGCATGGCATAGCCTGAAGCATATGCATATTATAATTATTACAGTAAATACCTAAAGACCAATAGAGCACGCAGGACAGAATGCCCGAAAAATTGGTACAAAACGATGGTATGGCAGGACTCAATATAGAAATCTGACCAAAGAACAAATATGTTTATGCAGAACAATTCAAATGATCCACAAACTTACTATAAATAACAACATTATGAACACACAGAAACATCAATATCCCTGACGCCTCACCTCATGTCTGAACACTAATACAGCATTCACCATTTCTTTTCTCAGGCACGATTTGCAGATTAGAGAGGTACAGTACGTGCATGGGGAAAAAAATATAGAGAGAGAGAATACTAGGATGCTAACGAGCCTTGTTTTTACACTTGTTGATTGCATGGAAACATGAATGGATTCCACCTACACAGTGGAGTACAATACACAAATATCGGGGCATCAGGTATCCTCAGTAAAAAAGGGGCATCAGTTCCTCTTTCAAAATCCACACCATCACAATCCACGACCACTTCAACGAAACAAAATCAGAGTGCTGAGTGCGTGTAGTATCATATCCACAACAAGCGCGCACATCCTCACAAGTTCATGAAGCAAATGAATTCAGAGCACATGTAACACGACTCGTCAAAACCACAACCAATCCGATCCCCAAATTCCTTGACAAACAAGCGCGAAGAACTAATCGCATTCACCAAACACATAACACAAAGCAGCCACGCAGATAAGAAGAGGGGAAGGGAAGGGAAGGGAGACGGTACGGACGAAGACGACGTCGACGACGGAGACGGTGAGGACTGGGGCCGCGGAGGGGTGGCTGGAGCGGGAGACGCGAAGAGCGGCAGGCGTGGCGGCGGGGAGCCAGGCGCCGGGATGGCAATCCGTGGCGCTGGTGACGTAACGGACGCCGGGCGGCGGCGGCGTCGACGTGTCACGCAGGGGGGAAGCGAAGTAGCGGGCGAACTCCACCTCCCATTCCTGCCTCCGCCCCAGGCCGTCCGCGGCGTCAGAGCGCGAGGTGAGCCGTGCCAAGCCGTCGTCGCCGGCGCCCACCGCCAGCATGGCGCGACGCCGATGCCGAGGTAGTATTTCCGTATCTGCCGTTTTGCTTTGGGGTTTTTGTAGCGCCTTTCGGTGTGCAATGGTGTGAGTGGATGTAGCAGCTGCTATGCCTCGTAACGGCTGGCTCACGAGAGAAAGGGAAAAAGTAAAGGAACCGCTATGGAGAATTTGGGTCACTGAGTTCTGATCCGTCATTGATTCCTGATCCAATGGACCGGTATCATTCATGTACAATTAAAATCGATTATAAAAAAATGTACAATTAAAATTGATTATAAAAAAATGTACAATTAAAATCCACCGACCCAATTCAATTTCAGTTGATTTCTTTTTTTGAAAAACTTTTCAGTTGATTTCTTGAAATAACGCAAATCAGCCTAGCCATACAAAAGGGATAGAAGTCCACCCATCAATATACTATACTTGGGTTGGACAAAACACATATCCATCTTCCTTTTTCCTTCTTCATTTCCTTTCATTTCTTTCCCCTCTCTTCTCTCCTCAAGCAAAGGACGGCGCATATGGTTGGTCGTGAGAGGCCAGATATGAAAGGAGAAAATAAGTCGGAAGCAAAAGAGAAGGAAGAAACAAGATGATTTGCTTACAATCTTTCTCACCCAGGTAAATGTAGATTTTTCAACTTCGATCACCCGCCCTTCTTTGCAATTTCTCTACTCCAATTTGAAAAAAAAAACTGCATGCATCATAGAAATTGAATCAGGAAAACACATAGATAGGTGGAGGTAGTATTTTACAAAGAAAATACCGCCCTATCTAAAGAAATTAACAAAATAATAGGCAAAATAGAATGAAGATTTCTATTGAAGAAAGAAGGAGAGTCGGTCTACTACCCTAATTGAAGAAATGATCTAAACAGAAGACATAGTTACGAGAGTTTCCTATAGAAGAAAGAATTAGAGGTAGCCTACTACCCCATCTGAAGAAATGATTTAAAACAAAAGGTAGGTAGGCAAAGGTTTCTAGAGAAGAAGAATTAGAGGCAGCCTACTAATCTATCTGAAGAAATAATCAAAACAAAAGATAGATAGAATGGAGTTTCCTAGAGAAAAAAGAAGGGGAGGCAACCTACTACCCTTTCTGAAGAAATAAACAAAACAAATAATAAATAGAATGGATATTTCTAGATAAGAAAGAAGGAGAGGCAACCTACTATCAAACAAAAGACAGATAATGCAGAACCTTTGTAGATAATAACATTTCCCCTGCCATGGCATCGTTCTTGTGGGGAAAAAAATTCAGCAGCCAGATTTAGCTGCCATGGCAACCATTTTTCGCTGCCATGGCACCATTGGCCATATCAAGCTGAAAAAAATATTTGAATGCAGGGGCAGAAATCCTAGCTTCCATAGAATTATAGACCAAAAAGATTGCTACTTGTGAGCTGTGTTGGGATTTTTCCCGAAGAGGAAGGGTGAACCAATATTGTAGCGGATAGTATTTTCCTCCGTGAGAACCAAGGCTATCAAACTAATAGGGGAACCACGCAACGCCTAGTGAACATTACCTACACACGAGAGCAAATACTTGCATCCAACGGGGGCAAGAGGGTTGTCAATCCCCTTGAACTTGTTACTTGCAAGGATTAAATCCGATAATGGTAGATAGATAAATTGCAAAGTAAAATAAAAGTAATAAATTGTTGCAAAGTATTTTTGGTTTTTGTAATATAACTAAAGTAGACCCGAGTGATGGAAATATGCCCTAGAGGCAATAATAAAATGGTTATTATTATATTTCATTAATCATGATAAAGGTTTATTATTCATACTAGAATTGTATTGACCGGAAACTTAAATACATGTGTGGATACATAAACAAATACTGTGTCCCTAGTGAGCCTCTAGTAGATTAGCCCGTTGATCAAAAGATGGTTAAGGTTTCATAACCACAGACATGAGTTGTCATTTGATAACGGGATCACATCATTAGGAGAATGCTGTGATGGACAAGACCCATCCATTAGCTTAGCATATGGTCGTTCAGTTTATTGCTACTACTTTTCTAATGTCAAATACATATTCCTTCGACCATGAGATCATGCAACTCCCAGATACCGGAGGAATACCTTGTGTGACATCAAACGTCACAACATAACTGGGTGATCATAAAGATGCTTTATAGGTATCTCCAAAGGTGTCTGTTGAGTTGCGTGAATCGAGATTGGGATTTGTCACTCCGTGTATCGGAGAGGTATCTCTGGGCCCTCTCGGTAATACACATCACAAGAAGCTTGCAAGCAAAGTGACTAAGGAGTTAGTTGCAATATGATGTATTACGGAACGAGCAAAGAGACTTGCCGGTAACGAGGTTGAACTAGGTATGGAGATACTGACGATCGAATCTCGGGAAAGTAACATACCGACACACAAAGGGAATTACGTATGTTGTCATAAAGGTTCGACCGATAAAGATCTTCGTAGAATATGTAGGAACCAATATGGGCATCCAGGTCCCACTATTGGTTATTGACCAGAGAGGTGTCTCGGTCATGTCTGCATCATTCTCGAACCCGTAGGGTCCGCACGCTTAACATTCGTTGACGATATAGTATTATATGAGTTATGTGACTTGGTGACCGAATGTTGTTCGGAGTCCCGAATGAGATCACGGACATGACGAGGAGCTCCCGAATGGTCCAGAGGTAAAGATAGATATATAGAACGACGATATTTGGTCACGAGAAAGGTTTCGGGATGTACCGGGTATGTATCGGGTCACCGGAAGGGGTTCCGGGAGACCTACAGGGATTATATGGGCCTAATGGGCCAAGGGGAGGCACACACCAGCCCACAAGGGGCTGGCACGCCCTCTCCATGGCCGCCGGCCCTAGGGAAGGAAAAGAGGGAGGGCTAGCCCCTCCTACCTTCCCCTCCTCATGGGAGAAAGGAAAGGGGGGGCACCACCCTCCCCTGCCTTTCCCCCGCGCGCCTTAGAAAGGCTGATAACCCACAAGTATAGGGGATCGCAATAGTTTTCGAGGGTAACTATTTGACCCAAAATTTATAGATTCGACACAAGGGGAGCCAAAGAATATTTGAAGGTATTAGCAACTGAGTTGTCAATTCAACCACACCTGGAGATTAATTACCTGCAGCAAAGTGATCAATAGCAAAGTAGTTTGATAGTTTTGATAGTAGCGACAGCAGCAACGGTAAGGGTAACAGTGATAGCAGCAATATTGTAGCAGTAACGATAGCAGTAGCAATAGTAGTAACTTAGCAAGAACAATATATGATAAATTCGTAGGCATTGGATCGGTGGCTCGTTGGATGATATTCATCATGTGGCAGTTATAACCTAGGGCGATACGGCACTAGCTCTAGTTCATCGATATAATGTAGGCATGTATTCCGTAAATAGTCATACGTGCTTTATTAAAAGAACTTGCATGACATCTTTTGTCCTACCCTCCCGTGGCAGTGGGGTCCATATTGGAAACTAAGGGATATTAAGGCCTCCTTTTAATAGAGAACCGAAACAAAGCATTAACACATAGTGAATACATGAACTCCTCAAACTACGGTCATCACCGAGAGTGGGCCCGGTTGTTGTCACTCCGGGTTTGTCGGATCATAACCATAGTAGGTGACTATAACTTGCAAGATCGGATCTAAGACATGGATATAATGATGAATTAATAAATGGTTCAGATCTGAGTTCATGGCACCTGGGCCCAAAGTGGCAAGCATTAAGCATAGCAAAGTCATAGGAACATCAATCTAAGAATATAGTGGATACTAGGGATCAGGCCCTAACAATACTAACTCGATTACATGATGAATCTCATCCAACTCCTCACCGACCAGCGAGCCTATGAAAGAATTACTCACTCCCGATGGGGAGCATCATGGACTTGGCGATGGAGATGGGTTGGTGATGACAAAGAACGAAGATCCCCCTCTTCGGAGCCCCAAACGGACTCCAGATCTGCCCTCCCGAGGAAGAACAGGGCTTGGCGGCGGCTCCGTCTCGTGGATCGTGATAATTCTTTCTCCCTGATTTTTTCCTGGAAATATGTGATTTTATAGTATCAGGGGGGTCGTCTGCAGGGACACCGGGTGGGTACAACCCACCTGAGTGCGCCAGGAGAGGGCGGCGTGCCCTGGTGGGTTGTGCCCACCAAGGTGCCCCTCTCCTGCACGTCTTGGCTCCAGAAATTCTTATTATTGATATAAAAAATCCTCGCAAGGTTTCGTTCCATTCCGAGAACTTTTATTTCTACACAAAAACAACACCATGGTAGTTCTGCTGAAAACAGCGTCAGTCCGGGGTTAGTTTCATTCAAATCATGCAAATTAGAGTCCAAAACAAGAGGAAAAGCGTGAGAAAAAGTCGATACGTTGGAGACGTATCAACTCCCCCAAGCTTAAACCTTTGCTTGTCCTCAAGCAATTCAGTTGATAAACTGAAAGTGAGAAAGAAAAAAACTTTTACGAACTCTTTTGCTCTTGTTTGCATAAATAAGCTTAAATAGCACCCAGGTTTTCAGGCAACATTATAACTAACCATGTCAACAATAACATTTAAAGATTATAATGACTCATATCAATGACATAATTAGCTAGCGAGCAATAATAAAATATCTCAAACTGCCACACGTTGTCAAAATAACCATGATATAATATGACAATAGTGGTATCTCGCTAGCCCTTTCTGAGACCGCAAAACATAAATGCAGAGCACCTCCAAAGTTCAAGCAGCGACTGAACATTGTAATTCATGGTAGAAAAGATCCAGTCATGATGCACCCAACATTAGCTACAAATAATGCATAAACCATGACAACTGTGCTCTACTCAGTTTCTAGCGCTTGTTTTAGAAGGTGGTGACACAACATAAAAGTAAATAGATAGTCCCTTCGCAGATGGAAGCAGTGATTTGCAGAGGTGCCAGAGCTCAATTTTTAAAACAGAGATATATGATACTTTGAGACATGCACCCTTCTTATTCACTTCACGACCATCAGTTATCAACATCTTCCATGCTAAGCACGCTAGTGGCGGTTCCCAAGTGGAAATGTAAAGGTTTTGACTCCATTGGGAGTTTTTGTTTGATTATCAAAGATGAACTCTTTTTCATGTTTGCAGTTTTGGGACTGGGCATCCCTATTACCGCCCATTTTCTCGTGCGATGGCGAGTGAATAAACAATCGACCTGAGAATAACCCGCTTAGAATGGAAGATACCGACCACCTCCTGTCGTTCCACGAACGATCCAGGCACACAAAAAGGAAAAAAGTTAGAAGTTTTTAGAGGTGGCCCATGCAAATTTACTTAGGACGATAGGGCAATACCACATATAGGTAGGTATGGTGGACCCATCTAGAATAACTTTAGGTTCAAGGTTTTTGATGTACAAGCAGAGTTGCCACTTAGTATAGGCGAAGGCTAGCAATTAAGATTGAGAAGCGGCCAGCTAGAGAGCAACAACGATCATAACCATGCATTATGCGTAAGTAACATTGGACACTAGCATGAGTAGGATATGGACACCATGAACATAAATATCATAGAGGCTATGTTGGTTTTGATTCAACTACATGCATGAACATGTGCCAAGTCAAGCCACTCGAACATTCAGAGGAGGATACCATATCATCATACTACATCACAATCATTTTAACGCTATGTTGATATCCGAGATAAATCATTATCAACTCTCAGCTACTTATGTATGGCATGAGAAACTATAATCTCTAATTGTCATTGCAAACATGTTTAATCATAATGGGCTGAATCATGGATACTAGGTTAAACAAATTTACAAAAGCAGAACAAGTCAAGTTCATACCAGTTTCTCCCTGCCACGGCCAGTTCATCGGATGTCGTCATTATTTCCTTTCACTTGCACGACCGAATGATATGAAAATAATAATAGTGCAAGAATGTCGTGGGCTAAGCTGGAATCTGCAAACATTTTATTCAGTAGGAGAAGACAGTGTAAAATGTGCTCTTTATTAGTTCAACAATTTTTCATATGAAAGCCACTCAACATTTTCATCGTGGTCTTCTCCTCGGTACAACTCGAATAAAAGGAAAATAAATTCAGAGAAACACACTGAAATATTTTTGGAGTTTTTGGTTTTCTAGAATGGGCAAATAAAATAGAAAAGCAAAAATGAGAAAAACTATTTACACGGAAAAGCTCCCAACAAGCAAAAGAAGAGCAAGGAAATCTTTTTGGACTTTCTTTTTAATATTACTACTAAGCATGCATAGAAAGTAAACTAGCTACAACTAATTTTTTTTGGTTTTTCTAAAGTTTTTCAAACACACAAGAAGAAAGCAAGAAAATAAATCTAAGCATGGATGATACAATGAAAAAGTGTGAACACCGACAAATGAAGTATGTGGACATGAATATAGTGTCGGTGGGAACACGTACTCCCCCAAGCTTAGGCTTTTGGCCTAACTTGGTAGACGATCAGTAGCCTGGTGGGTAGTAGGGGTGCTGAGGAGCGGATGCCTCAACATGCCGTGCTGCCAGCACTGCTGCGTTATGAGCTCGGGCCTCGCTTTCAAGAACAAAATATCTCCCCTTGTTGTGATAATCAAAAAGAGCAGGCACGGGCTAATGTGTGTGCACAACAGAGGTTTGGTTAAACAACAAATTATAAGTGAAGTCATGAATTTTTTCTTTGAAGATCTTATGGCTTTTTAAAGCCGCAAAGTCCAAATACTGCGTGGGTAGGATAGGGTCAAAGGGCAAAGGTGAAACACCCAGCTCTAGTGCCAAACGTGTGGCATAAATTCCCCCATAGAACCGGTCATCGTTAGCATTATTCTGAAGTCTACGTGCAACAATCGCTCCAAGGTTATAGTTCCATTCACCAGTGAGAGCGGTGTGAATGAGGCTCAAGTCGGGCGCACAAAGTATGCTACAGTCTTGTTTGCCTACTATGCATTTCCCGTTAAATAATACAAAATACTGAATTGCGGGAAAGTGGATGCTCTTTATTCTGCCTTGTGTCACTCCCCTATTTTCACCGTAACAAAGGCTAGTCAAAAAAGACTCGTGCTCAGCCCTTGGTGGTTCATCAAATGAACCCCAATATGGCAGTTTGCAATGGTAAGCAAACTTCTCCAGTGAGATGGTAAATGGATTATCATAAAGCATAAAAGACACCCTAGACTCACGAGGGAAAAATGTAAATCTTTTGAAAAATGACTCAGTGAGAAGTTGGTGTTGTTCACACTTATCTGAAAGGTAGGGACCGAGGCCAGCATTGTGAACATATTGCTCAAATTCCTCCTTAATGCCCACACACACCATATATTCATCGCAAGGCCATAAGCATGTTTTGGTGGCAGCATCACGCGTGAAACTTTCACTTGGTTCCACATAAGACCGGCGAGCAGAACTGTCACTGGAAGATGCCCCCGAGGATTGTCTCCTTGAAGAGCTCCTTCCAAATAGGTTCATCGTGTCCGCGTACAATTTTCTGAAAATAAAAATTTTGAGGTGACAAAAATTTGTCAACAAAACTTCACAAAATTGATAGCAACTACTCCTAGGGATACATAGAAGCCATAGCAAGCATTCAAACTACTTAGAACACTAAGAATTCAACATATAAGCTCATCTACAGCAGCACCAAGAGTAGCTAATTATTCAAAGTATAAACCACTAAAACAAAAACTAATTGGACAAATGGTGGAGTCCCATACCAAGCAACAATCCCCCGAAACAGTTTCGGAAATGGAGCTTCGAGCTAAGAGATTGAAATCCGCGGGTTTGAGCTCAAGAACACGGGAGAGCGAGCAGTGGGGATTTTTTCTAGAGGTAAGTGATGATGTGGGCTAAAGAGATAAGTGAGGGGGCCCATGTGGGGATCACAACCCACGAGGGCGTGCCTGGGGGTCCTGGCGCGCCCAGGTGGGTTGTGCCCACCTGGTGCACCTCCCTCTGGTATTGTTTGCACCAAATATTCATAAGTATTCAGAAAAAATCGTGTCAGGTTTTCAGAGCATTCTAAGAACTTTTATTTTTGGGTCATTTTTTATTGCATGGGGATTCAGAAAACAGACAAAACATGTCATTTTATTTTATTTACCTAATAAAAACAGAAAACAAAAGGTAGGGACAGAAGGTAGTGCTTACTAAATTCATCAACTTCATACCGTTCAAAAATGATTCATTAATAAGGTTGATTAGGTCTTATTAACAACCACTTCGATTAGCATGAAACCGAAGAACTTTCGTAAATCACTAAGTTACCTCAATGGGGATATGCATTTCCCCAACAATAAGCATTTCATATTTCTTTTTGACAGTAGGTAGAGGTATTTGAAAACTTCCAATAGTGATTGTTGGAGATTTTTCAATAACATTAATACCATTCACTTGGAATTGTTTCTTCGGAAAGTGCACCTTATGCTCATTACCATTAATATGAAAAGTGATCTTGCTTTTATTGCAATCAATAATAGCCCTTGCAGTATTCAAGAAGGGTCAACCAAGGATAATCGACATGTTGTCGTCCTCGGCATCTCAAGTATAACAAAGTCAGTCAAAATAGTAACATTAGCAACAACAACGGGCACATCCTCACAGATACCGATAGGTGTGGCAGCTGATTTGTCAGCCATTTGCAAAGATATTTCAGTAGGTGTGAATTTATTCAAGTCAAGTCTTTTATATAAAGAGAAAGGCATAACACTAACACCAGCTCCTAAATCAGACAAAGCAGTTTTCACATAATTCTTTTTGATAGAGCAAGGTATAGTTGGTATTCCCGGATCTCCAAGTTTTTAAGGTACTCCATCTTTAAAAGTGTAGTTAGCAAGCATAGTGGAGATTTCAGCTTCCGGTATTTTTCTCTTGTTTGTGTTGATATCTTTCATATACTTTGCATAAGGAGGCATTTTTAAGATGTCAGCCAAGCGAGTACGTGATACGTCCATTTTGCATCATGCTTTTATATCGATATTTATTGCATTATGGGATGTTATTTCACGTTATGTCACAATACTTATGGTTATTCTCTCTTATTTTACAAGGTTTACATGAAGAGGGAGAATGCCGGCAACTGGGATTCTGGGCTGGAAAAGCAGCAAATATTGGAGACCTATTCTGCACAGCTCCAAAAGTCCTGAAACTCCACTAAAGCCATTTTGGGAATTAATAAAAAAATTCAGCGAAAGAAATACCTGAGGGGGGCCACCCACCACCCATGAGGGTGGGGGCGTGCCCTACCCCCCTGGGCGCGCCCCCTGCCTCATGGGCCACCTGGCAGCGGTCCGATGCCCATCTTCTGCTATATGAAGTCTTTTACCCTGGAAAAATCATAAGCAAACTTACGGGACGAAACTTTGCCGCCACAAGGCAGAACCATCTAGGGCTCCGACGGAGCTGTTCTGCCGGGAAACTTCCCTCAGGGAGGGGGAAATCATCACCAACGATCCTCTCATCGGGAGGGGCCAATCTCCATCAACATCTTCAGCAGCACCATCTCCAATCAAACCCTAGTTCATCTCTTGTATCCAATCTTTGTACCAAAACCTTAGATTGGTATCTGTGAGTTGCTGCTACGTCTTGAGCTTGCATTGATTTTTCCCTTGAAGAGGAAAGGGTGATGCAACAAAGTAGCGTAAGTATTTCCCTCAGTTTTTGAGAACCAAGGTATCAATCTAGTAGGAGGCTCCTCAAAAGTCCCACGCACCTACACAAACAAACAAGAACCTTGCAACTAACACGATAAAGGGGTTGTCAATCCCTTCACGGTAACTTGCGAGAGTGAGATCTGGTAGAGATAATAAGATAAGATAAATATTTTTGGTATTTTTATGATATAGATTGGAAAATAAAAGATGCAAACAAAAGTAGATGGAAAACTTATATGATAAAAGATAGACCCGGCCATAGGTTTCACTAGTGGCTTCTCTCAAGATAGCATAAGTATTACGGTGGGTGAACAGATTACTGTCGAGCAATTTATAGAAAAGTGCATAGTTATGAGATTATCTAGGCATGATCATGTATATAGGCATCACGTCCATGACAAGTAGATCGAAACGATTCTGCATCTACTACTATTACTCCACACATCAACCGACTCCTGCCTGCATCTAGAGTATTAAGTTCATGAAGAACAGAGTAACACATTAAGAAAGAAAACATGATGTAGAGGGATAAACTCATGCAATATGATATAAACCCCATCTTTTTATCCTCGATGGCAACAATACAACACGTGCCTTGCTGCCCCTGCTGTCACTGGGAAAGGACAACGCAAGGTTGAACCCAAAGCTAAGCACTTCTTCCATTGCAAGAAAGATCAATCTAGTAGGCCAAACCAAACTGATAATTCGAAGAGACTTGCAAAGATAACTTAATCACACATAAAAGAATTCAGAGAAGATTCAAATATTTCTCATAGATAAACTTGATCATAACCCCACAATTCATCAGATCTCGACAAACATATCGCAAAAAGGGTTACATCGAATAGATCTCCAAGAAGATCAAGGAGAACTTTGTATTGAGATTCAAAGAGAGAGAAGAAGCCATCTAGCTAATAACTATGGACCTGAAGGTCTGTGGTAAACTACTCACAACTCATCGGAGAGGCCTTGGAGATGATGTAGAGGCCCTCCATGGTCGATTCCCCCTCCGGCGGAGCGCCAGCGAAGGCTCCAAGATGGGATCTCGTGGATACAGAAGGTTGCGGCGGTGGAAATAGTTTTTTGTGGTCCTCCTGGATGTTTTCGGGGTACGTGGATATATATAGGAGGAAGAAGTAGGTCGGTTGATGCTCGAGGGGCCCACGAGGGTGGGGGCGCGCCCACCCCCAGGGGGCATGCCGGGCACCCTCGTGGTCACCTCGTTTGTTGCTTGATGTCCACTCCAAGTCCCCTGGATTGCGTTTGTTCCAAAAAGATCGCTCCCAAAGGTTTCATTCCGTTTGGACTCCGTTTGATATTCCTTTCCTTCGAAACACTGAAATAGGCAAAAAACAGCAATTCGGGCTGGGCCTTCGGTTAGTAGGTTACTCCCAAAAATGATATAAAAGTGTAGAGTAAAGCCCATAAACATCCAAAATGGGTAATATAATAGCATGGAACAGTCAAAAATTATAGATACGTTGGAGACCTATCAAGCATCCCCAAGCTTAATTCCTGCTCGTCCTCGAGTAGGTAAATGATAAAAATAGAATTTTTAATGTGGAATGCTACCTAGCATAATTCTCAATGTAATTTTCTTTATTGTGACATGCTTGTTCAGATCCAAATGATTCAAGATAAAAGCTTATAAAGGATAAAAATAGTAATACTTGAAGCATACTAACAAATAATCATGTCTTATCAAAATAGCATAGCCAAAGAAAGCTCATCCCTACAAAATCATATAGTTAGGCCATGCTTCATGTTCATCACACAAAATAGTCCCATCATGCACAACCCTGATTTCAGCCAAGAAATTGGTTCATACTTTTTAACGCGCTTCAGCTTTTTCAACTCTTACGCAATACATGAGCGCAAGCCATGGACATAGCTCTATATGTGGTATATGGTGGTGGTTGTGAAGACAAAAAGGGAGAAGATAGTCTCACATCAACTAGGCGTATCAACGGGCTATGGAGATGCCCATTAATAGATATCAATGTGAGTGAGTAGGGATTGCCATGCAACGGATGCACTAGAGCTATAAATGTATGAAAGCTCAACAAAAGAAACTAAGTGGGTGTGCATCCAACTTGCTTGCTCACGAAGACCTAGGGCATTTTGAGGAAGCCCATCATTGGAATATACAAGCCAAGTTCTATAATGAAAAATTCCCACTAGTATATGAAAGTGACAACATAGGAGACTCTCTATCATGAAGATCATGGTGCTATTTTGAAGCACAAGTGTGAAAAAGAGATAGTAGCATTGTCCCTTCTCTCTTTTCTCTCATTTTTTTATTTGGTGGGCTTCTTTGGCCTCTCTTTTTTTATGTGGGCTTCTTTGGCCTCTTTTTTATTATAAAGTCCGAAGTATCATCCCGACTTGTGGGGGAATCATAGTCTTCATCATCCTTTCCTCACTTGGGACAATGCTCTAATAATGAAGATCATCACACTTTTATTGATTTACAACTCAATACTTAGAACAGAGTATGACTCTATGTGAATGCCTCCGGTGGTGTACTAGGATATGCAATGAATCAAGAGTGACATGTATGAAAAAGTATGAGGGTGGCCTTGCCACAAATGCGATGTCAACTACATGATCATGCAAAGAGCAATATGACAATGATGGAGCGTGTCATAATAAACGGAACGGTGGAGAGTTGCATGGCAATATATCTCGAAATGGCTATGTAAATGCCATAATAGGTAGGTGTGATGGCTGTTTTGAGGAAGGTAAATAATGGGTGCATGATACCGGCGAAGGTTGCACGGCATAATAAAGGCTAGCAAAGTGGAAGGGTGGGTGTGCGTATATCCATGGACTCACATTAGTCATAAAGAACTCATATACTTATTGCAAAAGTCTACTTGCCCTCGAAGCAAAGTACTACTACGCATGCTCCTAGGGGAAGGGTTGGTAGGAGTTAACCATCGCGCGATCCCGACCTCCACTCATAAGGAAGACAATTAAAAGAGCACCCCATGCAGCAAATTTGTCACACAACTTTTACCATACGTGCATGCTACGGGACTTGCCAATTTCAACACAAGTATTTCTCAATTTCATAATTACCCAACTAGCATGACTCTAACATTACCACCTTTATATCTCAAAACAATTATCAAGCATCAAATTGATCATAGTGTTTAATGCACTTTCTATGATAGTTTTTATTATACCCAACTTGGATTCTCATCATTCTAGGACCAAATTTATAACCATAGAAAATACCATTCTATTCTAAAAGACTCTCAAAATAATATAAGTGAAGCATGAGAGATCAACAATTTCTTCAAAATAAAGCCACCGCCGTGCTCTAGAAAATATAAGTGAAGCACATAGAGCAAAACTATCTAGCTCAAAAGATATAAGTGAAGCACATAGAGTATTCTAATAAATTCTAAATCATGTGGATATCTCCCAAAAGGTATGTACGGCAAGGATGATTGTGGAAAACTAAAAAGCAAAGACTCATATCATACATGACGCTCCAAGCAAAACTCATATCATGTGGCGAATAAAAATATAGCTCCAAGTAAAGTTACCGATAGACGAAGACGAAAGAGGGGATGCCTTCCGGGGCATCCCCAATGTCATGGAATAGTCACGTCAGATGTCCTCGTGAAAGGACTTAGTTGTGGAGCCATCACAACTAGGAAGCTTGAAGGGGTTAAATCGGGACAAGGGACACGAGAGAGTTTATACTAGTTCGGCCCCTTACGGTGAAGGTAAGGCCTACGTCTAGTTGGGTTGGTATTGATGTTTCGATGACCAGGGAGCGAGATACGCTATGCCTATATCTCGATGAGTTGTTTCTTGCCCTAAGCCGCCAGCAGGTCGTCCCCTTATATACACGGGTTGACGCCCTGTGGCTTACAGAGTCCCGGCCAGCTTATAAACAGTGTCCGGCTCGGTGACTAGTTAAATCTACCTTATGTTACAAGTCATGCCATGATGGCGGTTTACTACAACGGGCCTTAAGCCGCCTGTGGGCCTTCATCTTCATGCTTGGTCTTGGGCTTCCTCTGATGAGTCCTCTTTGCGGAACCCGGCCCCTCCTGGGTGGCTTACACAAATAGTCATATCCCCAACAATAGGCCCCAGATTGATTTGAACCTGTTCATGTTAATCTTAAAATATACTTCTAAAGAATAAATCTTCAGTCTTCTGACTATGCAGAGGGCGTTTCTTTTAACCCGCCGTGACGTCATCCTCTGGATCCACCTTAACCCGGCATGACATCATCTTTTCTTTAATTCATTTTCTATTCCATCATATCCTTCAACGGATCTTTGCGTTATTAAGTGTTCCGAAAATCGAGGCGTCGGGGCCGCTGGATAGTAATTCTTATCTCCTCGTTTCCCACGCCGTCTTAGTTATCCTCTCCCTATAAATAGGCGTGACCTTAGGTCTTTCATTCTTCTCCTTCCAGTCGTCTTCTTCCTCTCCTCTCGGCCACTCGAGCTCCGCCGCCGCCGCCGTCGATCCCCTCGTCTGCATCGACTCAGGCCGCTGCGTCGACCTGACTCTGACCAGGAAACGTCGGCGAATCTCCGCAGCTCGTCTTCATCCGTGAGTTCCTCTCCTCCCCTTTCTCATATCTGCATTGGAACTCCGCTGAGTTCGTTGGCGTTCATCACTGCCCGACACAAACCCTTGCTAGTTCTCACCTTCAACGCCCTGTTTAGGTCGTAAAGCTGTACAGAACTGCTGCGGTAGTTGTTTGTATTGATCTTGCATAAAAATAGATCTCAATTTCCTTGCTTAGAAACCCTCTTTGACTGTATGATTTTCTCTGTTCTGTTTCTAGGTCTAGAAAATTTTCCTTTCAGAGCAATAATTTGATCCATGATAATAGATGTCGTCTATGAAACTTGTTTATATCACCCGGAAAGTTTCTTCTGTAAAACTTGCTTCTATCACTGCTGTCTAAGAGTCCGGTTTAAATAAGTGATACTGAACTGTGAACCTTGCCTTCTTCTCATGGCCTTAAAAAAATTTGAATTGCTCTTGATACTAGTAGCGGCTTAAACATTATTGCACAAGCACCCTTATATCATTAGGCCCCTTTCTTAAGCTGCCACTGTGAACAATTTAGATATGTCTCCGGATTAAAGTTGAACCGGAGCCTTCTTATTTTGTCGTAGGCCAACTATTGTCATGGATCCTAAGGCGGCCAAGGCCCCTGTGACTTGCAATTGGGTTCCATCCACAATAACCAAAAGCAAACTTGCCGAATTCGTGAAGTCTGGCCATCTGCCAAAGAAGGATGCCATGTCTTATCGTGCCCCTCACCCGTCTGAGGAGATACCTCAACCCAAAGATGGGGAGGTAGTAGTTTTCACAGATCATATGAGCCGGGGATTTGCCCCTCCTAGCTCAAAATTCTTCAGGGAAGTTCTGGATTTCTTTGACCTGAAGCCTCAAGACATTGGACCCAATTCCGTGTCAAATCTGTGTAATTTCCAAGTCTTCTGCGAGGTATACCTAGGAGAAGAACCAAGTCTGCTGTTGTTCAGAGAACTTTTTTACTTGAACCGGCAGAACGAACGTGCCAACGGGCCTAGTCTTGAGCTTGGCGGCATCTCAATCCAGCGGCGGAGAGATTGCATTTTTCCTTACGCTGAGCTACCGATCACCCAAAAGACTGGAACCAAACATGGTTCTACTGTCAAGATACCTCTCCGGCTAATGAGAAGCCTCTGCCCGGCTTTCGTGCCCTGCGTCTTGAGTCCAACCATCATTTGGGGACAAGTTGACTGCTATTGAGCGCCTGCCTCTTAATCCCACCATCAAGAAGATCAAAGCCCTTTTAGGCAACGGGCTAAGTGGCATTGATTTGGTCCGGGTCTGGGTCACCTGGCGGATACTACCGTTAAGCCGCCGCTCCGGCTTAATGTGTACTTACACAGGCGAGAAAGAAGACCCAATGCGTCATAGCCCTGAGGACTTACCAGATGATGTGGTAGATGCTACAGTCCAGTCGCTATTGAAGGAGGGCACTGTAACCAGCAATACCTTCGGTTTACTTCCCTTCTGCAAGAAGAACCCGGCTCCTGCGGTAAGTTACTAATCTTCATCAATACTCTTTCATATGTTACCTTCTTGTACTTACGATTCTTCATCTGTTTCCACAGGCCGGTGATAATTTCTGGAAGGTCAAGTATGACCATGAGGCTGCCAAACAGGCCACGGCGGCCAAAGAAACTGAAAGGAAGGCCGCCAAGACGGGCACCTCTAGGAAGAAGAAACCCAGCGCCTCCGATATGTTTAAACTGGATGACTCTTCTTCGGATGAGGAAGAGGTAAACTTTTTTTGATTTTCTTTAACTCCTTTGTCATTATTTTACTAACATTTGATCCTTTCAGGAGGATACTGGGAACAGTCAAGCAGTTGGCGAAGAGGTAACTATAATTTCCTCCGACTCAGAGCCTTTGCCAACACAAAAAATCTGAAGGGTGACCCGGAAAGTAAGGTTTTCACACCCTCTAGCTTACCAAGATCCTCAATTTCTTTTGAGGCAACAACAGCTTGAAAATCAGCGGCAGACTCGGGCCAACCAGGACGCAGAGCTCTCCTCCGGCTTACCCGACGTAACCAGGAAGCGTCGGACCGAGGTTATCTCCTGTTTACGTTTTGTTTTACCTTTGATGGGTTTGATTCGCCAACCTCTCAATTCATCCGACTCTAACTATCAGGATACCTCCCCTTCTTCTGATGAGTCGATGCAATCAAACATGCCGGCTTTCAAAACAGCTCCCGGGTAACATAACCTTTCTTACTTTAAGTTTTTCCATACTTATACTTTGATGCTTATCCTTCCACTTTGATTGACAGCTTGCAAGTAAAGCCCAGTAAGAGGGCAAAGAAGGATAAGCCATCCCGAGACCCGGTGGTTACTGAACCGGTGCTTGACTCATCCGTTCCTGACAGCTCCACTCATCGGCCACCACCTGAACCGGCTTCTGACATTCCGGTGCCAACCTCTGACCCGTCTGCAGAAGACATTATCCACAACTCGAATGACCCGGAAACTCCTAACCCGGTCAAGACAACTGACCCGGAGGTTGAAATTGTAAAGAGCCAATATGTTGAACCAGGCCGGCCTACTGTTCTTGCCCAATGCACTGCCAAGGAGGAGTTTGCCCAGCGTCGGAAAGCCAAACAGGACATCACTGATTATTCTCACCTAAGTATTGGTGATATAGTCTCGGGCTATCTGAACCAAGTGCACAATAGTCGTGACCTGGAAATTGACATGGTGAAGCAAATACAGCATAAATCCGAGGTATAACTTATGCTTTTATTCTGAACCTTACTTACCATACTAGCCCCCAAGTCTATTGCTTATGAATGAATATGCTGTAGACTTAGTAATCGACTTACTGTTAGTTTTGTCCGGTTTAAATTGAATATGTTTAACCCGATGATAGCATGAAACTTTGAATTTGGGTTACACATTAGTCCCCAAGTGTCAAGTACCTTTACTTGTAAAGTGCTGGAGACTTAATATGTATGACACGGTAAAATATGTTAAAAAATTCTTTTAGCATACATTAGCCCCCAAGTACCAAGTATCTTTACTTGTAAAGTGTTTGGGACTTGAATGCTATCTTACCATGATTCTTACCATAGCCTGATGTCGATGCAGGCCACCATAAGTCAATTTGAGGCGGAGATTGCCGATCTGAAGAGTCAGTTGAAAACCCAAGAGCTCGAAGTTCAGAAAGCCAACTCCAAGTTTGAATTCAGTGTCTCCAAACAAGAGAAGCTGAAGAAAAATTTTGAATCGGAGAAGAAAACTTGGGTTGTTGAGAGGGCTTCACTGGTGACTCAGGCTGAAACAGCAGAAGCATCTCTTGCCGAGGCAACAAACAAGTTGTCCGACTTAAAACGGCAGATATCCCAAATGGTCTTAGCCATCTTCGGTAAGTCGCTCGTAAATATTGTAATCTTTCAAGAGTTATCGTAATAGTTACCTCCGGCTTACTGTTATACCTGTGAACATACAGGCCCCAGGAGTACCAATCTGAAGGAAAATATGCTGATCAAGCTTAAGGAGGTGTATACCTTAGTAGAGCAGCTGTACTCCGGGTCACAGCGTGCGTTGGCCGTTGTGGCCTTATCAAATACCACTCCTCGGCTCCTACAAGATGTGTTGAGGCATCTTTCAGTGCTACCTCAACGAATTTAGGATTTAAGGCGGGCATCTGCGAGAGCCGGAGCCGTGGCTGCATTAAGTCGGGCAAGAGCATGGGTGCCGGAACTTGACCTTGCTGATCTCTCTCTCGGATATCCAAGCCTTAAGGAGGACGGCACTGCTTTTGACGACCAAGACTTCACTGCCTGTGTTAAAGCCGTACGTCCCCTGGCGACTCTCATTGGGAATGATACTGATCTTACTAAGTATTCGCCGGGCTACGATAGCGAGAACCGGAGAATCCCAAACGCCCCATTTGACCAAGTCAGCCTGATCCCTCCAACGCGTAAGCATACCTTTGCCCCTGAAGTGGACCCGGCCAGTTTAATATATAATGAGGCTGAATTTGAAGCCTTGAGCGGCATTGACTAGGCCTCGTCCACCTTCCAGGACAAAACAACCGAAGGAGAGGCGGGGAAGGATAACCCGGAGTCGTCAAGCCAGCCAGAGGAATGAGCCGCCAGCTGTCTTATAACTTTTGAAAAAACAATGCTTCACTTATTTTAGACTCGGGGAGTCTTGTAATAGGATAGAGAAAACTCCTTAATGCTTGTCATGCTTTATGGTACTGATCACTTTTATAAACCGCCCTCACTAAATTTCTCTGGCTTATGTTAACCACGTATTTCCTTGATGTTTGAACTAGCTCTGCTTTATCCTGCACATAAAAACAGGCAAGGTTTCCTGGGCGGTTCACTGCGCCAGGGGGTTATAGAGTATTGATAACCCAGAACATGATAAAAAGATAACATGTATAAGCCGGTTCATGATTAGTTAAAATATAATCACAACAGCATACCTGTGACCCTTTTAATAGTCTCCCCGGCTCATATAATGATGCGGAGCATCCCTCGCTCATCCCCACGGACGTGCCTACATCTCCCTCAACACCACTTGGACCCATGACACGAGCCCGAGCCAAGGCTATCAAAGATAAGGTGAACTCGCTCCTCTCCGAACTTTCTCTCTCTACTCACGAGACATGGCTACTACCTCATTCGGAAACTCTGTGTGTAATCAGGCACCTGGAGATGAGCCAAGGAACAACTACTTGCAAGAGCCAAGATGGCGAGGACACCAAGCGTGTTGAAGAAGAAGAAGAAAGGCTGCTGAAGCTACAGGCGTCGGATGACCGACCAAGTCCGGACGTCCGACGAGTCCCAGGACACGGACGACCGACACCCTCCGGATGTCCGGCCGCTGAGGACCCTAAGCGTGTTGAAGAAGAAGAAGAAAGGCCACTGAAGCTACAGGCGTCGGACGACCGACCAAGTCCGGACGTCCGACGAGTCCCAAGACACGGACGACCGACACCCTCCGGACGTCCGGCCGCTGAGCACCTGAATGACCAATGCCAACCAGAGCCGAAACTACGAACGACCGAAGCCACCGGACGTCCGACCAAGGCCAAACAGAGCCGAATGTATAGACGACCGACGCCTTCCGGACGTCCGGACCGTCCTGAGCCTCCGGACGTCCGACGCCTTCCGGATGTCCGACCCCTGAGTGACTAAACCTGCGGGCTGGAGCCCTTGTACCCCTTCGCTTTGACCTCAATTTGCACTACAACTATAAATAGGTCTCCCCCACCTCCTAATTAGATTAGCATTGGATTAGCTCATATTTGTGTGAGAGCCTTTGCTCATCCACTTGGATACTTCTCCTCGGAGATCACGACCTCTTCGGAGAAGATCCCCCAAGCGGATTCAAGACCCCTTCTAGGGAAGAACATCAAGGCCTCCTCGCGGAGAAGAACGGTTCCTTTGTATCCTTACCTTTGTTGACTTTGGATCTCGTGTATCTCTTTGTGTGTGGTGATCTAGCACTTGTGTGATTGATTCCTTGTCGGTTTAGTGATTCTCTCTCATTTTCCCCGTGTTTCCCTTTGTGCTTCCGCGTGTTCTTCGTGATTCCCCGTAGGATCCACTCCAAATGTGAAAGATCGACGCTATAGGGTTCCGCCCTACATCATCTTGGTATCATGAGCCACGTTGATCATGTTTTTGGAGCCCCTACCTCGTGTTTTCTAGCTTGATTTTGTTGTTTTCGTCCTAAATCTGAAAATCCCCACCAAAAATAGCCCCCAAATTTTTTTTGTGATTTGTTGGTGTGATGAAATTTTGTTGGATTTGGTCCATGGATTTGTGTTGCTACGTGTGGATCTAGCTTCCCCCACCCTCCCCACCCTTTTCCATCCACCAAATCGCTCGATTTCGATCTCACCATCTTCTTCTTCCCCGGAAATCTCGCAGTTCTTCCCAAGCCCGATTTTCGCCCAGGTTCCGGATGATCGGAAAACGTCGGACGTCCGACGAAGAGCGGACGACCGTAAAAGCTCGGACGTCCGTAAAACCCTGACGAAACTGAACTTTGTCAGTTCTACCACCACCACAACCCCACATTCCACCACATCTTCCAAACCCACATACACCAAAATCTTCCCCGATACCTCCTATGATGATTTTGACACATTTTGGTCCTTGAGATTTTGAGTTGTGGCTCCCGTATCCTTTTGTGTTTCGGCTATCTAGGTACGGTTCGACTTCATCACCACCACGGCTCATCTTCACACGGATCTCATCATCGCCAAGGACGGTAACTTTGACGACATCTTTGTCATACCTTGCAATTGCATTGATACCTCACAGGACCCTACTTTTGCGTAGCTTACCCATCGAGACTAGCCATTGAGTATTGCCGGCAACGTGACTTGTGCACATTAGTGATAATACTCCATATCATACATAATATACCATCGTGGTGCATATCTTGGGATCCACTTGTGTGTCACAAAGTTGTCATAGCATACACAATTGCTATCTTGGTTCGTGAAGTTTTGCATGAGAAAAGAGCTCAAAAGTGAAAGAGCCACCCAAGCTTTTAAGCAAAGAGGAAAGATAAGCAAAGAGCTTATGAGCAAGAACCATAGCACCATACTACATTAAGATTGTCATATTGGATCATCTTGGATCATTGCACCGAAATACAATACATATAGCATTCTTGGGATAGAGATAGTTGCATTTTTGCCAAGTAGGTTGTGCACAAGTTTGCGTATCCGCCTATTGTGCAATCGTGCTAGCGTCTCTCTAGTATTGTGCAACAAGAGCATTTTCGTGGTTTCCACATTTTGGCTCACTTTTGGTTTACACAATCCCACTTATCTATTTGCGTGTGTGTTTCCGTGTACTATTACTTGCTTGGTCTACTTGTTGCATTTGCAAATTTGTGAACCGTTTCCAACATTATTGAAGCTCACTTACTATTGCATCAAATTTATGCCACCATCCTAACCAAGCTCCACCATAAGCTTTTACTTGTGTAGGTGTGAGAACCGACAAGAATTGGTACCAATAGTGCTATTTCATTGTCCGCATTTGAGTGAACTTGATTCATCTTCAACATCGGTCAAAGGTACATTGGTATTAGTTCTTCTCCTTCTACCACTCACATTTTGCTTGAAATGATGGATAGGCCAAGTACTTCTACCAACCCACTCTTCATCGAGCAAGACGATGACATGTCATCATACGTCACCAAGAGCCACCTCTTTGGTGCACAACGAGCATTGCATCAAGAGCAACAAGCAATGAACGACCGCATCGACAACCTCGCCACCGACTTACGACTCTCCGAGCAACGTACAAGAGACTACTTCGACAACAAGCTCGACGCACACAAGCAAGAGAACGATGCAAGAATGGACGAAATCCGCGCCTTGTTGGTGAACCGGCCTCCTTCTACATCCTCATACTCAAGACGGAGCCACTCAATTCGACACTCCGACGACTCCTTCTCCGGCTCAAGTACACCGTCATCGAACACTCTTCGACGAGCCGTGCGTCAAGACTGTCATGCATCTCGCAACCCGCTACATGCCAAGCATTCACAAGAGCAAGTCGATGAGCAAGTTCCTCGTCCTCAATCAAACCAAGTAGCGTTTGCTCAAGCTCAAGAACGACAATGTCTTCGTCGCCAAGAAGAACAAGAACGAGCGCGTCTACACCAAGAGCAACAAGATGCCGAGGCTCAACGTCTTCAACAACAACAACGAGAAGCACAAGCTCGTGAGGCGGAACGTGCCCTTCAAGCATCAAGTCAAGCTATCGCCAACCGCAATCGCGAACGGCGCAATCAAGAGGAAGCCCTTCGAGAAGAAATCCAAGAGAGGAACTACCATCCGCGTGTCCAACGTCAAGCTACCTCACGAGCTCCTCAAGCTCAACCTCAACCTCAAGGTCAACAAGAGCAAGTTGATCATGGACTTCCTCCATGCCAAGAGCAACATGAGGATGATTACCCTCCACGTCAAGGGCGTCATCATCACCATCGCCAACAACACAATGAAGAGCAACGCTATGGAAAGCTCAAATTCACAATGCCCAAGTTCAATGGAAGCAATGATCCCGAAGAATACCTCTCATGGGCATTGAAGGTCGACAAAATCTTTCGTTTACACAACTATGAGGAAGAGAAGAAGATCGCTATGGCATCACTTGAGTTCCAAGACTATGTGCTCATATGGTGGGAACAAGTCCTTGAGCGCCGTGAAGCAAGAGGTGAACCACCTATCACCACTTGGGCTCAAATGAAGGAAGTCATGCGAGCACGTTTTGTGCCAACCTACTACAATCGCGATCTCTTCAAGAAGCTACAACTCCTCAAGCAAGGAACAAAGAGTGTTGAAGAATACTACAAGGAAATGGAGATTGCCATGATTCGAGCCAATGTCATGGAGGATGATGAGCAAACAATGGCACGATTCTTGAATGGACTCAATCATCCCATCAAGAAGATCGCCGACTTCCAACCCTACTCCAACCTCATTGAGCTCGTGCATCAAGCTACAAAGGCGGAACGCCAAGTGCAAGATGACTTCAAGTACGCCAAGTACTCCTCCAAGTCATACGGCTTCTCCAACAACCAAGCTTCAACAACTACTCCAACTTCGACATCAACCAAGCCTTCTCCAAGCAACGACGACAAGTCAAGTTAGAAGAAAACTTCCACAAGTTCAAGTCGCCTTCCTCCTACTACAAGCAACTTCAAGCCGCGTGCTTCGTCATCTACTCCGACCGATGAGACCGTCAAGACAAGCTCCTTCAAGTGTTTCACTTGCGGAGGCCGAGGCCACAAGTCCTATGAATGCACCAACAAGCGCACCATGATCCTCAACGACGATGGCACCTACGACTCAATGAGTGAAGATGAAATGGAAGCTATTGAGCAAGTGGCCATGCACCGGCGCGTGAACAAGGATGAAGATGATCAAGTCTTTTGTGATGAAGATACGAGCCCCGCTCTCGTTGTCTCCAAGGTCTTGACACTTCAACATCAACAAGAAGAAGACCAACGATGCCATATCTTCCACACCAAGGCTGGCATCAATGGGCGGTCCATCAAGGTCATCATTGATGGAGGTAGTTGCCACAACTTGGCAAGTGAAGAACTATGCTCCAAGCTTCAATTGGTCAAGAAGAAGCACCCGCACCCCTACAAGGTTCAATGGCTAAGTGACTCCGGCACTATACGAGTTGAGCATACGGTCCAAGTATCCTTCAAAATTGGTGCATATGAGGACACTTTGGAGTGTGATGTGGTCCCAATGACCGTTTGCCACCTCCTTCTTGGTCGACCATGGCAATTCGACCGTGGTGTCTTCCACATCGGGCGTACCAACCACTATAGCTTCAAGATGAAAGGAAAAGAATATGTGCTACGACCCATGTCTCCTAGTCAAGTGATAGCCGACAAGCAAGCCACCCACCATAGAGAGAAGAGTGAGAAAGTGAGCCACCAAAAAGTGAGTGAGAGCCACAAGCCAAACTTGAGCGCCTCTTTGCCTGGAGAGAAAAACCTCATACTATTTGCCACCAAAAGTGAGATGAGAGAAGTGTGTGAGAACCCATCGAGTGTGATGCACTTTGTCCTTGTGTGCAAGGATGGAGAAACAAAAACTAACACCATTCACGAGCTACCTTTGGTGTTTCAATCTCTTTTGCAGGAATTTCAAGATGTTTTCCCCGATGAGCTACCTCCGGGTCTACCTCCTCTTCGAGGAATTGAGCATCGAATCGACCTCATCCCCGGAGCGCCACTTCCAAACAAAGCCCCATACCGTGTCAATCCCGAAGAAACCAAGGAGATTCAATGGCAAGTACAACAACTAATCGACAACGGTCATGTACGTGAAAGCTTAAGCCCTTGTGCCGTTCCCGTCATACTTGTGCCTAAGCCCGATGGAAGTTTCCGCTTGTGTTCCGATTGTAGACCTATAAATGCTATCACCGTTCGCTATAGGCATCCCATGCCTCGCTTAGATGATATGCTTGATGAACTTAGTGGAGCCAACTTTTTCTCAAAAATTGATCTTAAAAGTGGCTATTATCAAATACGCATTCACGAAGGTGATGAATGGAAAACTGCTTTCAAAACAAAATTTGGCTTATATGAATGGTTAGTCATGCCTATGGGTTTATCGGAAGCTCCCGGTACTTTTGTGCGTCTCATGCATCATGTACTTCACCCATACATTGGAGTCTTTGTTGTGGTTTACTTCGATGATATTCTTGTGTTTAGCAAAACCATGAAAGAGCATCTTGATCATGTTAAGCTTGTTTTGAAAACACTTCGCAAGGAAAGTCTTTATGCCAACATGAAAAAGTGCACATTTGGTGTTGACAAAGTGGTTTTCTTGGGTTTCGTTGTCTCTTCCAAGGGTGTCCATGTTGATGAAACTAAAATTGAAGCAATTAAAACTTGGCCCCAACCCACCAATTTGCAACAAGTGCGAAGTTTCCTTGGTCTTGCAGGTTTTTATTGTCGCTTTGTGAAAGATTTTAGCATAATAGCCGCTCCTTTGCATGCTTTGAGTAAGAAGAATGCTCCTTTTGTTTGGGGATCTTTGCAATCCACCGCTTTTGATAAGCTCAAGTCTTTGCTTACTCATGCTCCGATTCTTGCTTTGCCCAATTTTGACAAAACTTTTGAGGTTCATTGTGATGCAAGTGGTACCGGAATCGGCAGCGTTTTGATACAAGAAAAACAAGCCATTGCATATTTTAGTGAAAAACTCTCCGGTGCTCAACTTAACTATCCCATATATGACAAAGAATTGTATGCCTTAGTGCATGTACTCCATGTTTGGGAACATTATCTTAGGCCTCATGAGTTTGTCATCCATACCGATCATGAAACGCTTAAGTACTTAAAAGGTCAAACTAAGTTGAACAAGCGTCATGCCAAATGGAGTGAATTTATTGAATCTTTCCCATATGTGATCAAGTACATTAAGGGTAAGGAAAATGTAGTTGCCGATGCGCTTTCACGCATATGTACGCTTGTCACCCAACTTGAGTTGAATGTTATTGGCTTTGAACACATAAAAGACTTGTATGCTAGTGATCCATCTTTTGCACCTCATTATGCCAAATGTTTGACGCATACATCTTGGGAACAATATTACATCAAGGATGGTTATCTTATGAGAGCTAACAAACTATGCATTCCCGAGTCTTCCCTTCGTTTGCTCCTTTTGCAAGAGGCTCATGGAGGCGGACTCATGGGACATTTTGGATGCGACAAGACTTTCGCCACGCTCTCCAAGAACTACTTTTGGCCCAAGATGTTCCGCGACGTCTCACGCTTCACTACTCAATGCTCTACATGTCGCAAAGCTAAGTCAAAAGCCTAATCTCATGGTCTTTACATGCCTCTTCCTATTCCTTATCAACCTTGGGAAGACATTAGCATGGATTTTGTACTTGGTTTGCCTATAACTCAAAATGGAAAGGATTCCGTGTTTGTTGTTGTGGACCAATTTTCTAAGATGGCACATTTCATTCCTTGCAACAAGGTAGACGATGCTTCACATATTGCAAATCTCTTTTGTAGGGAAATCTTGCGCCTCCATGGAGTACCGAAGACAATCGTCTCCGACCGCGACGTCAAGTTCTTGAGTTACTTTTGGAAGACTCTATGCGCCAAGCTCGGAATCAAGCTCTTGTTCTCATCCGCATACCATCCTCAAACCGACGGCCAAACGGAGGTGACAAACCGGACACTATCCACTCTACTTCGCGTGTTGATCAAGAAGAACATCAAGGAGTGGGAGGCGTGTCTACCCATCGCCCAGTACGCCTACAACCGCGCTAGACATTTGACGACCGGCAAGTCCCCTTTCGAGGTCGTCTACGGCTTCAACCCATTGTCCCCATTGGACATTCTACCACTTCCTCTACAAGAGAGAACCAACCTCGACGCAAGTGCTCGTGCAAGCTACATCAAGAAGATGCATGAAGATACAAGGCACACCATCGAGCGACAAGTACAACGACTAGCGACCAAGCTCAACGTCAACAAGCAACCCATGGTCTTCAACATTGGTGATCTAGTGTGGCTACACCTTCGCAAGGACCGCTTCCCCAACGAACGCAAGTCCAAGCTTCTCCCTAGAGCCGATGGACCTTTCAAGGTGCTCGCACGCTAAAACGACAACGCCTACAAGATCAACCTACCTCGAGACAAGTACAATGTGAGCGACATCTTCAACGTCAAGGACCTCGCACCTTACCATGGAGATGAAGTTTTTGATCCGAGGTCGGATCTCTCCCAAGGGGGGGAGATGATGCGGAGCATCCCTCGCTCATCCCCACGGATGTGCCTACATCTCCCTCAACACCACTTGGACCCATGACACGAGCCCGAGCCAAGGCTATCGAAGATAAGGTGAACTCGCTCCTCTTCGAACTTCCTCTCTCTACTCACGAGACATGGCTACTACCTCATTCGGAAACTCTATGTGTAATCAGGCACCTGGAGATGAGCCAAGGAACAACTACTTGCAAGAGCCAAGACGGCGAGGACCCCAAGCGTGTTGAAGAAGAAGAAGAAAGGCTGCTGAAGCTATAGGCGTCGGACGACCGACCAAGTCCGGACGTCCGACGAGTCCCAGGACACGGACGACCGACGCCCTCCGGACGTCTGGCCGCTGAGGACCCCAAGCATGTTGAAGAAGAAGAAGAAAGGCCGCTGAAGCTACAGGCGTCGGACGACCGACCAAGTCTGGACGTCCGACGAGTCCCAAGACACGGACGACCGACACCCTCCGGACGTCCGGCCGCTGAGCACCCGAATGACCAATGCGAACCAGAGCTGAAACTACGGACGACCGAAGCCACCGGATGTCCGACCAAGGCCAACCAGAGCCGAATCTACGGACGACCGGTGCCTTCCGGACGTCCGGACCATCCTGAGCCTCCGGACGTCTGACGCCTTCCGGATGTCCGCCCCCTGAGTGACTAAACCTGCGGGCTGGAGCCCTTGTACCCCTTCGCTTTGACCTCCATTTGCACTATGACTATAAATAGGTCTCCCCCACCTCCTAATTAGATTAGCATTGGATTAGCTCATATTTGTGTGAGAGCCTTTGCTCATCCACTTGGATACTTCTCCTCGGAGATCACGACCTCTTCGGAGAAGATCCCCCAAGCGGATTCAAGACCCCTTCTAGGGAAGAACATCAAGGCCTCCTCGCGGAGAAGAATGGTTCCTTTGTATCCTTACCTTTGTTGACTTTGGATCTCGTGTATCTCTTTGTGTGTGGTGATCTAGCACTTGTGTGATTGATTCCTTGTCGGTTTAGTGATTCTCTCTCGTTTTCCCCGTGTTTCCCTTTGTGCTTCCACGTGTTCTTCGTGATTCCCCGTAGGATCCACTCCAAACGTGAAAGATCGACGCTATAGGGTTCCGCCCTACATCATATAAGGCTTTACCCGGCACTTTTAGAACCTAAAGGTAATCAATATGAAACCGGAAGGATCAAGAACCATCTCCTCAAGAAGGTTTCAATGAAAGTTTAAAGTAATCATACTTATAAATAATGTTCACAGGCTACTGATTCGAATACGATCAGAGAACCGTTCCAAAGGGGTTAAGCTAAGATTCGGATACGATCATATAGCCCCCAGTGGCTTTGGCGATGCTGATCAAGTGGGTATCGACAGCTATGTTCTCTTTGGTTCGAATACGACCTATGTTTGAACAAGAAGCCCCCAAGTGAACATAAGAGTTGTTTAATGACGCTGATTCGAATACGATCCACGTCAGACCCAAAGGGGTTGAGCTATGATTCAAATATGATCAATAAGCCCCAAGTGGGTTTGGCAGTATGCCGATCAAGTGGGTATCGACAGCTATGTCCTCTTTGGTTCGAATACGACCTATGTTTGAACAGGAAGCCCCCAAGTGACCATGGCTAGATTCAGATATGATCATAGGCCGGACCAAAGGGAAAGCCAGATTCAGATATGATCCATCCCCTGTTGGCAGTGTCCATCACCTGATAAAGAAGACATAAAACATTCTTTATGGGAAAAAAGGACAGAGGTCCTGCTTTATTGCTTTATATAATATGTACATCATAAAAAGTATCTTAAGAACTGGTAACTTAAGTATAGTAAGGCCGGAGATGAGCTATATTCCACGGCCGGCGGGTCTCCTCCTCCGATTTAAGTGAGTCCTTGTGCTCTCAAATATCGATAAGATAATATGACCCGTTGTGTAGATTCTTGCTGACCACAAAGGGCCCTTCCCAAGACGGGGATAGCTTGTGCATGTTAGACTGATCCTGGATGAGCCGGAGCACCTAGTCACCTTCCTGAAAGGTTCTGCTCTTAACCCGGCGGCTGTGATAGCGGCGTAGGTCTTGCTGGTAAATCGCCGAGCGGGCTATTGCCAAGTCTCGCTCCTCGTCCAACAAGTCAAGTGCATCCTGACGAGCCTTTTCGTTATCCGCCTCAATGTAAGCCGCCACTCGGGGTGAGTCGTGCCGGATGTCACTTGGCAGGACCGCCTCTGCTCCATAAACCATGAAGAAAGGTGTGTATCCCGTAGATCTGTTAGGTGTAGTGTTGATGCTCCATAACACGGAGGGTAACTCCTCCACCCAACAACCCGGAGTCCGCTGTAAGGGGACTAAGAGCCGGGGTTTGATACCTTTCAGGATCTCTTGATTAGCCCTCTCTGCTTGACCATTGGATTGAGGATGAGCAACGGCCGAAACATCAAGCCGGATATGTTCTCTTTGACAGAACTCTTCCATGGCACCCTTAGAGAGATTAGTGCCATTATCAATTATGATGCTATGCAGGAAACCAAAACGAAATATCACCCTTTTCATGAACTGAACCGCTGTGGCTGCATCACACTTACTGACCGGCTCTGCCTCAACCCACTTAGTAAACTTATCTATTGCCACCAGTACATGTGTCTTTTTGTCTTTAGACCTTTTGAAAGGTCCAACCATGCCAAGCCCCCAGACTGCAAACGGCCAAGTGATTGGGATCATCCTCAATTCTTGAGCCGGCACATGATCTCGTCGTGAGAACTTTTGACAACCATCACATTTACTGACCAGATCCTCCGCATCAGCGTGAGCTGTCAGCCAATAGAAACCATGACGAAAAGCCTTGGCTACGAGAGATTTTGACCCGACATGATGGCCACAATCTCCTTCATGGACCTCACGAAGTATTTCTTGGCCTTCTGTAGGTGGCACACAGCGTTGAAACGCCCCTGTGACGCTTAGGTGATGTAATTCGCTGTTAACAATCGTCATGGATTTGGAGCGCCTGATAATTTGTCTCGCCAATGTCTCATCCTCCGGCAATTCACCCCGGGTCATATAAGCCAAGTAAGGCACCATCCAATCCGGGATAATGTGAAGAGCCGCCACCAGCTGTGCCTCCGGGTCTGGCACTGCTAATTCTTCCTCGGTAGGCACCTTGACAGAAGGTTTATGTAACACATCGAGAAAGATATTAGGCGGCACCGGTTTATGTTGGGATCCCAACCGGCTTAAAGCATCAGCCGCTTCATTCTTCCTTCGATCGATGTGCTCCACTTGATAACCCGTGAAGTGACCAGCCACAGCATCTACCTCACGATGATAAGCCGCCATGAGGGGGTCCTTGGAATCCCACTTGCCTGACACTTGTTGAGCCACAAGATCTGAGTCACCCAAGCATCGTACCCGGCTTAAGTTCATCTCCTTAGCCATCCGAAGACCATGGAGTAAGGCCTCATATTCAGCTGCATTGTTAGTACATGGAAACATAAGCCGGAGTACATAACAAAATTTGTCACCTCGAGGGGAAGTTAACACCACTCCAGCCCCCGAGCCTTCTAGCTGCCTGGACCCATCAAAGTGAATCGTCCAATATGTGTTATCCGGCTTCTCCTCAGGGGCATGTAACTCTGTCCAATCATTGATAAAGTCCACCAAGGCCTGAGACTTAATAGCAGTATGTGACATATACTTCAAATCGTGAGGCCCAAGCTCAATGGCCCACATGGTGACTCGTCCTGTGGCCTCCCTGTTCTGAATGATATCTCCTAAAGGGGCAGAGCTTACCACAGTTATAGGGTGGCTTTGAAAGTACTGCTTCAACTTCCGGTTGGCCATGAACACCCCGTAAACAAGCTTCTGCCAATGCGGGTACCTTTGCTTGGATTCAATGAGCACCTCACTGATATAGTAAACCGGCCGTTGAACTGGATGCTCCTTACCGGCTTCCTTACGCTCCACCACGATGGCAACGCTGACGGCTCGTGAATTGGCAGCCACATATAATAGCAAAGGTTCTTTGTCAATCGGAGCCGTGAGAACCGGCGGCTTAGAAAATTGTCTCTTTAAATCTTCAAAAGCAGCATCAGCGGCCTCACCCCAGACAAAAGTGTCAGTTTTCTTCATCATCTGATACAATGGGAGGGCCTTCTCACCGAGCTGACTTATGAACCGACTTAAGGCGGCAACACGCCCCGCCAGTCGCTGAACATCATTTATGCATGCCGGTTTAGCCAGGGAGGTAATCGCCTTAATCTTCTCCGGGTTAGCTTCGATGCCTCTGTTGGACACCAGAAAGCCCAAGAGCTTGCCTGCAGGAACGCCAAACACACACTTGGCCGGGTTAAGCATCATCTTGTAAACCCGGAGATTATCAAAGGTCTCCTTTAAGTCAGATATCAAGGTCTCCTTTTCTCTGGACTTCACCACAGTGTCATCCACATAAGCATGAACATTACGCCCAATTTGATCATGCAAACAGTTCTGCACACACCGCTGATAAGTCGCCTGGGCACTCTTGAGCCCAAACGGCATAGATACATAGCAGAAGGCTCCAAACGGAGTGATGAAAGCCATCTTCTCTTGGTCCTTAACTGCCATCTTAATTAGATGATAACCGGAGTAAGCATCCAAAAAACTCAAACGCTCACAACCCGACGTAGCATCAATGATTTGATCAATACGGGGAAGAGCAAAGGGATCAGCCGGACAAGCCTTGTTTAAGTCTGTGTAGTCCACACACATCCGCCAGGTGCCGTTCTTTTTGAGGACAAGCATTGGGTTAGCCAACCACTCCGGGTGAAAAACTTCAATGATAAACCCGGCCGCTAAGAGCCGGGCGACTTCTTCCCCAATAGCTTTCCGTCGTTCTTCGTTAAAACACCGAAGAAACTGTCTGACCGGCTTATACTTTGGATCAATGTTGAGAGTGTGCTCAGCGAGTTCCCTCGGTACACCTCGCATGTCAGAAGGTTTCCATGCAAAGATGTCCCGATTCTCACGGATGAACTCGATGAGCACGCTTTCCTATTTGGGATCCAAGTTGTTGCTGATGCTGAACTGTTTAGAAGAATCACCCGGGGTAAAAACAACAAGCTTTGTCTCAGCTGCCGACTTAAATTTCAACGTTGGGTTGTGCTCTGTAGTTGGCTTCTTCAGGGATGTCATATCTGCCGGGTCAACATTATCTTGATAAAATTTGAGCTCTTCTGCTGCGCAGGCCGACTCAGCATAAGCCGCGTCACCTTCTTCACACTCCAGTGCTACCTTATGACTGCCATGTACAGTGATGGTGCCCTTGTGACCCGGCATCTTGAGCTGCAAATAAACATAACATGGTCGGGCCATAAACTTAGCATAAGCCGGCCGCCCAAACAGAGCGTGGTATGGGCTCCTGATTTTGACCACCTCAAACGTCAACTTCTCAGCTCTGGAGTCATGTTCGTCTCCAAAGGCCACCTCTAGCTCAATCCTGCCAACTGGGTAAGCCAATTTACCAGGGACAACTCCATGGAAAACAGTGTTGGATGTTCTCAGATTTTTATCAGTTAATCCCATGCATCGAAAGGTCTCATAGTAGAGGATATTGATGCTACTACCCCCGTCCATGAGCACCTTAGTGAACTTATACCCACCAACCCGAGGTGCCACTACCAAGGCCAACTGACCCGGGTTATCGACCCGCGGAGGATGATCTTCCCTGCTCCATATGATGGGCTGCTCTGACCACCTCAAATAACGAGGGATTGCCGGCTCAACAGAATTGACGGCCCTCTTATGCACCTTCTGGTCACGTTTGCATAAGCTAGTGGTAAATACGTGATACTGCCCACTATTCAATTGCTTCGGGTTGCTCTGATAACCCGACTGCTGCTGCTGCTTCTCCCCTTGACTAGACTGCTGTTGGTTATAGCCCCCTCCTTAACGTCCCTGAAAGCCGGATCCTGAGCTGCCGCTTGGGCCATGAAAACTGCCAGCTCCTGAACCACCACCAGACCCATTATGGCCATCATAGGTGTTGGAATTCTTAAACGCCTTCATGATTGCACAATCCTTCCACAGGTGCGTGGCAGGCCGCTCCCTGGTGCCGTGTCTCGGGCAAGGCTCATTAAGTAACTGTTCAAGAGATGGGCCTGACCCGCCGGATCGAGGAGGTTTACCCTTACGTCTCGGATTGTTACCCTGCGCGTTGGCATTGGCTACGAACTCCGGGTTACCGTCCGCCTTACGCTTACTGCCGTTTTGATTCCCCGGGTTATGCTGTTGACCCTTTCCATTGCCGTTCCTTCTTCCCTTCCCTGTCTTCTCATCGTCAGATGTGGGATCCTTGGTACTATCAGAATCGACATATTTGACTAAAGCCGCCATCAGCGTTCCCATATCCTTGCAGTCATGTTTAAGGCGCCCCAGCTTCTGCCTCAGCGTCTCAAAGCTACAATTCTTCTCCAACATAAGGACTGCAGAGCCGGCATCCATATTGTCAGATGAATGAATTATCTCCTTAACCCGATGCACCCAATGGGTGGTGGATTCGCCCTCCCCCTGCTTACAATTGGTTAAGTCCACAATTGACATGGATTGCTTGCAGGTGTCCTTGAAGTTCTGAATGAACCGGACCTTCAACTCTTCCCATGAGCTAATGGAATTTGGTGGCAACCCTTTCAGCCAAGAGCGGGCTGTTCCATCTAACATTATGGTGAAATATTTAGCCATCGCTGCGTCACTAACCTCTAGCAGCTCCATGGCCATCTCATAACTCTCAATCCACACCCCGGGCTGTAAGTCGGCCGTGTAATTCGGTATCTTTCGAGGCCCCTTGACGTCCTTGGGCAGACGTACATTGCGCAGAGCCGATACCAGGCAAGGAACACCGCCGGTTCTAGTGGCTACCCCCGCCTCAACAGACGTCGTTGGATACTCCAAGTGATCCTGATAAGCCGCTGCCTGAGCCGCTCGTTCATTCTCCTGACGTATTCGGTCTTGTACCGGGTGATAGCCACCGGGCTGGTTATGGCGTTGGGCGTTGCTTGACAAAGCTTCAGACTCCATGTGCCTGCTATAACTCGGGCTCCGGTTCTGGCGGGGCGGCGCTAACCAAGGCGGGGGAGTTGAATGGATTTTGTCCCGGCTATAAGAATAGGTCTCCTGTTGAGCCAAGGCTGTCTGAAGAAGTTCTCTGACTCTCCGGGTCTCCACTGCCGCCGGGTCATCACCGTCCATGGGAAGAGCCGCCAAACGTGTTGAAGCTGCAATTAAGTTCTCCATAGGGTTGGAAAAGTGACCCGGGGGGATTGGCACATAACGCGGCGGCGGCATGCTCACGTGAGGCGGCACCGTCTCCCGGGGCTGAGTCGGCCCTCCTGTTCCGGTCGTCATAAGCTGATTGGTCTCTGGCGGGTTACTTGGGCCGGCCCCGGGTGTCGCAAAAAGAACCCGAGGATCGTAATTCGAAGGCAAACGGGACTGAGTTTTCTGATGTCTCCTTCTCATTACCTCATTAGACGCGTTTAGGCTCATTGTGAGCTGATAAGCTTCTGACTGCAAGCGCTGCGCCCGGGCGTTGAGAGCCGCCCGTTCTGTAGCTAGTCTAGTATCCTCAGCTGCCAAGGCCTCCTTGGCCTGAGCTATCTCCTCACGCACCTGTGCTACCGCTGCATCATGCTCATCTTTATCTGCGGGAATAACTGTGGCGGTTAACAGGGCCGTAAGCTTGTCCATGAGGTCAATCAGCACCTGAGCCGGTGGGCGCACGGGGCCGCCTGCCCCGGCTGCTCCTAAACCGGACGTTACCGCTGCAGCGGCTGTAGAGTTTGAGCCAGGCTGAGTCCCAGCCATGAAGATTCCGACCCATCTTGGCGGCTCAAAGGGGTCCGGAATACTGATGCCATCGGGACAGCCCCCTAGCCCGCCGTCTTGCACTTGGTACAACGAATCTGTTGAACCAGCGGACGAATCATCGTCCGAGAGTACAGCCGTCTCACTCTTATCTTTAGATCCTTCAGAAAAGTCCTCTCCGTGGACGCAGACCACGAAGGCACGCCTCATGACCGGTTGAGTCCGGGTCTTTCTCGCACGCTGAGCCGTCTTGACGAGGCCGGTGCAGTTGTCCGGCTCAGGGCCTGGCTCATCGATCCGGCCGATGAAGACGTGGATACCACCGAAGGGGACCCAGTATCCGTACTCAATTGAGCCGGTGTCGGGACCCCAGCCTTCGTCATCGATGTAGATCTTGCCACGATGACTCTTGGTCATCCGACCCACTACGTATCCCTTGAGCCCTTCGAAGTTGCCCTTCAAGAACTCAGATCCACCATGCGCTGGCCCCACGGTGGGCACCAACTGTCGTGGAATAGTCACATCAGATGTCCTCGTGAAAGGACTTAGTTGTGGAGCCATCGCAACTAGGAAGCTTGAAGGGGTTAAATCGGGACAAGGGACACGAGAGAGTTTATACTAGTTCGGCCCCTTACGGTGAAGGTAAGGCCTACGTCTAGTTGGGTTGGTATTGATGTTTCGATTACCAGGGAGCGAGATACGCTATGCCCGTCTCTCGATGAGTTGTTTCTTGCCCTAAGCCGCCAGCAGGTCGTCCCCTTATATACACAGGTTGACGCCCTGTGGCTTACAGAGTCCCGACCGGCTTATAAACAGTGTCCGGCTCGGTGACTACTTAAATCTACCTTATGTTACAAGTCATGCCATCATGGCAGTTTACTACAACGGGCCTTAATCCGCCTGTGGGCCTTAAGCCTTTTATTGAACCGCCATCTTCATGCTTGGTCTTGGGCTTCCTCTGATGAGTCCTCTTTGCGTAACCCGGCCCCTCCTGGGCGGCTTACACAAATAGTCATATCCCCAACACCCAAGCTTAGGCTTTTGGTTATACTTGAATATCTTGGGGTGCCATGGGCATCCCAAGATTAGGCTCTTGCCACTCTTTATTCCATAGTCCATCAAATCTTTACCCAAAACTTGAAAACTTCACAACACAAAACTCAGCAGGAAATCTCATAAGCTCCGTTAGTGCAAGAAAGAAAAACCACCACATAAGGTACTGTAATGAACTCATTCTTTATTTATATTGGTGTTAAACCTACTGTATTCCAACTTCTCTATGGTTCATACCCCCCGATACTAGCCATAGATGCATCAAAATAAGCAAACAACACATGAAAAAACAGAATGTGTCAAAAATAGAACAGTCTTTAGCAATATGTAACTTTCGAATACTTTTGGAACTCTAAAACTCCTACCAAAATAGGAAGTCCTGGGAAATTTGTCTATTGATCTACATCAAAAAGAATCAACGCAAAAGCACTTTTCTGTGAATTACTAAAATTATTTTCGTGCATGCAAAGTTTCTGTTTTTCAGCATAATCAAATTAACTATCACCGTAGGTTATCCTATTGGTTCTAATTGGCACAAACACTGATTAAAACATAAAAACACATCTAAACAGTAGCTAGATGAAATATTTATTACGAAACATAAGCAAAAAGCAAAAAAACAAAAATAAAATTGGGTTGCCTCCCAACTAGCGCTATTGTTTAACGCCCCTAGCTAGGCATAAAAGCGAGGAAAAGATCTAAGTGGTGCCATCTTTGGCATTCAATTCATAAGTAGCCTCGCATGATAGATTCATAAGGTAATTTAACTTTCTTTCTTGGAAAGTGTTCCATGCCTTTCCTTAATGGAAATTGAAATCTAATATTCCCTTCCTTCATATCAATAATTGCACCAATCGTTCTAAGGAAAGGTTTACCAAGAATAATAGGACATGAAAGATTGCATCTATATCAAGAACGATAAAATCTACAGGCACAAAATTCCTATTTGCAATAATAAGAACACCATTGATCCTTCCCATAGGTTTCTTAATGGTCGAATCCGCAAGGTGCAAGTTTAAAGAGCAATCGTCAAAATCATGGAAACCTAGCACATCACATAAAGTTTTCGGAATCGTGGAAACACTAGCACCCAAATCACACAAAGCATAGCATTCATGATCTTTAATTTTAATTTTTATAGTAGGTTCCCACTCATCATAAAGTTTTCTAGGTATAGAAACTTCCAAATTAAGTTTTTCCTCATGAGATTGCATCAAAGCATCAACGATATGTTTGGTAAAAGCTTTATTTTGACTATAAGCATGAGGAGAATTCAACACGGATTGCAACAAGGAAATACAATCTATTAAAGAACAATTATCATAATTAAATTCCTTGAAATCCATAATAGTGGGTTCAATGCTATTTAAAGTCTTGACCTCTCCAATCCCACTTTTACCAAATTTAGCATCAGGATCTAAAAACTCCGAATTATTGGGACACCAACTAAAGTTGACTCATCTCCAGTCCCATCATTATCAAGATTCATATTGCAAAACAAGGATTTAATAGGGGTACATCAATAACTTTTAGATCTTCATCATTATTTTCATGGAAACTAGAAGAACATGCTTTTACAAAGCAATATTTCTTAGCACACAACCTAGTAGTTCTTTCTTTGCGCTCATCAATGGAAATTCTCATGGCTTTGAGAGACTCATTGATATCATGCTTAGGAGGAATAGATCTAAGTTTCAAAGAATCAACATCAAGCGAAATCCTATCAACATTCCTAGCCAAATCATCAACTTTAAGCAATTTTTCTTCAAGCAAAGTATTGAAATTCTTTTGAGAGATCATAAATTGTTTAACGCTATTCTCAAAATCAGAGGGCATCTTATTAAAATTTCCAAAAGAGTTGTTGTAGGAATTACCATAATTATTAGAGGAATTACTAGGAAACGGTCTAGGATTAAAATTTCCTCTATAAGCATTGCTACCAAAATTATTCCTACCAACAAAATTCCCATCCATAGATTCATTATTATTATCAATCAAAGTAGACAAAGGCATATCATTAGGATCAATAGGATCACTCTTAGTAGCAAACAATTTCATAAGTTTATCCATCTTTCCACTCAAAACATTAATTTCTTCTATAGCATGCACTTTTTACTAGTAGATCTTTCGGTGTGCCATTGAGAATAATTAACCATAATGTTATCAAGGAGTTTAGTAGCTTCTCCTAAGGTGATTTCCATAAAAGTGCCTCCCACGGCCGAATCTAAAAGATTTCTAGAAGCAAAATTCAATCCGGCATAAAAATTTTGTATGATCATCCATAAGTTCAAACCATGAGTAGGGCAATTGCGAATCATTAATTTCATTCTTTCCCAAGATTGGGCAACATGCTCATGATCAAGTTGTTTAGATTTCATAATATCTTTCCTAAGAGAGATGATCTTAGAGGGAAGAAAATACTTAGAGATAAAAGAAGTTGAGAGATATGAAGTCTCCAACAAGTTCTATAGCTGCAAGATGAAGGAGAATAGTTCTGTCAGTGAACACATACTTAGAATGTCTGGGTATCTTAACCACTTGACTCAACTGAGAGTTAATCTTCCTGTTGATAGTGTCATTGACAGAGTTCTTCAATCACTGCCACCAAGCTATAAAGGCTTCGTGATGAACTATAATATGCAAGGGGTGGAAAAGACAATTCCCGAGCTCTTCGCAATACTAAAGGTTTCGGAGGTAGAAATCAAGAAGGAGCATCAAGTGTTGATGGTTAACAAAACCACTAGTTTCAAAAAAAGGGAAAAGGGAAGAAGGGGAACTTCAAGAAGAATAGCAAACAAGTTGTTGCTCCCGGGAAGAAGCCCAAGTCTGGACCTAAGCCTGAAACTGAGTGCTTCTACTGCAAAGGGACTGGTCACTGGAAGCGGAACTGCCCCAAGTATTTGGTGGATAAGAAGGATGGCAAAGTGAAAGGTATATTTGATATATATGTTATTGATGTGTACCTTACAAACGCTCATAGTAGCGCCTGGGTATTTGATACTGGTTCTGTTGCCGATATTTGCAACCCGAAACAGGGGCTACAGATTAAACGAAGATTGGCTAAGGATGAGGTGACGATGCGCGTCGGAAATGATTCCAAGGTTGACATGATCGACGTCGGCACGCTACCTGTACATCTACCTTCGGGATTAGTTTTAGACCTGAATAATTGTTACTTGGTGCCATCGTTGAGCATGAACATTATATCTGGATCTTGTTTGATGCGAGGCAGTTATTCATTTAAATCAGAGAATAATGGTTGTTCTATTTATGTGAGTAATATCTTTTATGGTCATGCACCCTTGATCATTGGTCTATTTTTGTTGATTCTTGATCGTAGTGACACACATATTCATAATATTGAAGCCAAAAGATGCAAAGTTAGTAATGATAGTGCAACTTAATTGTGGCACTGCCGTTTAGGTCATATTGCTGTAAAGCGAATGAAGAAACTCCATGCTGATGGGCTTTTTGATTTACTTGATTATGAATCACTTGATGCTTGCGAGCCATGACTCATGGGCAAGATGACTAAGACTCCGTTCTCCGGAACAATGGAGCGAGCCACTAACTTATTGGAAATAATACATACCGATGTACGTGGTTCGATGAGTGTTGAGGCTCGGGGCGAGTATCGTTATTTTCTGACCTTCACAAATGATTTGAGCAGATATGGGTATATCTACTTAATGAAACATAAGTCTGAAACATCTGAAAAGTTCAAAGAATTTCAGAGTGAAGTGGAAAATCATCGTTACAAGAAAATAAAGTTTCTATGATCTGATCATGGAGGCGAATATTTGAGTTATGAGTTTGGTCTTCATTTGAAACAATGTGGAATAGTTTCGCAACTCACGCCACCTAGAACACCACAGCGTAATGGTGTGTCCGAACGTCGTAACCGTACTTTATTAGATATGGTGTTATCTATCATGTCTCTTACTGATTTACCGCTATTATTTTGGTGTTATGCTTTAGAGACGGTTGCATTCACATTAAATATGGCACCATCTAAATCCGTTGAGATGACACCATATGAACTGTGGTTTGGCAAGAAACCTAAAGTCGTCGTCTCTTAAAGTTTGGGGCTGCGATGCCTATGTGAAAAAGCTTCAACCTGATAAGCTCGAACCCAAATCAAAGAAATGTGTCTTCATAGGATACCCAAAAGAAATTGGTGGGTACACCTTCCATCACAGATCTGAAGGCAAGATATTCGTTGCTAAGAATGGATCCTTTCTAGAGAAGGAGTTTCTCTCGAAAGACATGAGTGGGAGAAAAGTAGAACTTGATGAGGTAATTGTACCTTCTCCTGAATTGGAAAGTAGTTCATCACAGAAATCAGTTCCAGTGATTCCTACACCAATTAGTGAAGAAGCTAATGATGATGATCATGAAACTTCAGATAATGTTACTACTGAACCTCGTAGGTCAGCCAGAGTATGGTCCGCACCAGAGTGGTATGGTAATCCTATTTTGGAAGTCATGTTACTAGACCATGATGAACCTACAAACTATGAGGAAGCGATGATGAGCCCAGATTCTGCGAAATGGCTTGAAGCCGTGAAATCTGAGATGGGGTCCATGTATGAGAACAAAGTGTGGACTTTGGTGGACTTTCCCGATGATCGGCAAGCCATAGAAAATAAATGGTTCTTCAAGAAGATTGACGCTGATGGTAATGTTACTGTCTACAAAGCTCGACTTGTTGTGAAAGGTTTTCGACAAGTTCAAGGAGACCTTCTCACCCGTAGCGATGATTAAGTTTGTCCGAATCATGTTAGCAATTGCCGCATTTTATGATTATGAAATTTTGCAAATGGATGTCAAAACTGCATTCCTTAATGGATTTCTTAAAGAAGAGTTGTATATGATGCAATCAGAAGGTTTTGTCGATCCAAAAGGTGCTAACAAAGTGTGCAAGCTCTAGCGATCCATTTATGGACTGGTGCAAGCCTCTCGGAGTTGGAATATATGCTTTGATAATGTGATCAAAGCATATGGTTTTATACAGACTTTTGGAGAAACATGTATTTACAAGAAAGTGAGTGGGAGCTCTGTAGCATTTCAAATATTACATGTGGATGACATATTGTTGATTGGAAGTAATACAGAATTTCTGGATAGCATAAAAGGATACTTGAATAAGAATTTTTCAATGAAAGACCTCGATGAAGCTGCTTATATATTGGGCATCAAGATCTATAGAGATAGATCAAGATGCTTAATTGGACTTTCACACAGCACATACCTTGATAAAGTTTTGAAGAAGTTCAAAATGGATCAGTCAAAGAAAGGGTTCTTGCTTGTGTTACAAGGTGTGAAGTTGAGTCAGACTCAATGCCCGACCACTTCAGAAGATAGAGAGAAAATGAAAGTCAGTCCCTATGCCTCAGCCATAGGTTCTATCATGTATGCAATGTTGTGTACCAGACCTGATGTGTGCCTTGCTATAAGTTTAGCAGGGAGGTACCAAAGTAATCCAGGAGTGGATCACTGGACAGCGATCAAGAACATCCTGAAATACCCGAAAAGGACTAAGGATATGTTTCTCGTTTATAGGGTGACAAAGAGCTTGTTGTAAATGGTTACGTCAATGCAAGCTTTGACATTGATCTAGATGACTCTAAGTCGCCAACCGGATACGTATTTATATTGAATGGTGGAGCTATCAGTTGGTGCAGTTCCAAGCAGAGCATCATGGCGGGATCTACGTGTGAAGCAGAGTACATAGCTGCTTCGGAAGCAGCAAATGAAGGAGCCTGGATGAAGGAGTTCATATCCGATCTAGGTGTAATACCTAGTGCATCGGCTCCAATGAAAATCTTTTGTGACAACACTGGAGCAATTGCCTTGGCGAAGCAATCCAAATTTCACAAGAGAACCAAACACATCAAGAGATGCTTCAACTCCATCTGCGATCAAGTCAAGGAGGGAGACATAGACATTTGCAAGATACATACGGATCTGAATGTTGCAGACCTGTTTACTAAACCTCCTCCACGAGCAAAACATGATCAACACCAAGACTCCATGGGTGTTAGTATCATTACTATGTAATCTAGATTATTGACTCTGGTGCAAGTGGGAGACTGAAGGAAATATGCCCTAGAGGCAATAATAAAGTTATTTTTTATATTTCTTATATCATGATAAAAGTTTATTATTCGTGCTAGAATTGTATTAACCGGAAACTTAGTACATGTGTGAATACATAGACAAAACAGAGTGTCCCTAGTATGCCTCTACTTGACTAGCTCATTAATCAAAGATGGTTATATTTCCTGACCATAGAAATGTGTTGTCATTTGATGAATGGGGCACATCATTACAGAATGATGTGATGGACAAGACCCATCGGTTAGCTTAGCATAATGATCGTTAAGTTTTATTGCTATTGCTTTCTTCATGACTTATACATGTTCCTCTGACTATGAGATTATGCAACTCCCGAATACCGGAGGAACAGTTTGTGTGCTATCAAACATCACAAGGTAACTGGGTGATTATAAAGATGTTCTACAGGTGTCTCTGAAGGTGTTTGTTGGGTTGGCACAGATCAAGATTAGGATTTGTCACTCCGTTTATCGGAGAGGTATCTCTGGGACCTCTCAGTAATGCTCATGACTATAAGCCTTGCAAGGTGACTAATGAGTTAGTTACAGGATGATGCATTACAGAACGAGTAAAGAGACTTGCCAGTAACGAGATTGAACCAGGTATGAGGATACCGACGACCAAATCTCGGGCAAGTAACATACCGATGACAAAGGGAATAACGCATGTTGTTATGCGGTTTGACCGATAAAGATCTTCATAGAATATGTAGGAACCAATATGAGCATCCAGGTTCCGCTATTGGTTATTGGTCGAAGATGTCTCTCGGTCATGTCTACATAGTTCTCGAACCCGTAGGGTCCACACGCTTAACGTTCAATGATGATTTGTATTATGAGTTATGTGTTTTGGTGACCTAAGTTTTGTTCGGAGTCCCGAATGAGATCACGAACATGACGAGGAGTCTCGAAATGGTCGACAGGTAAGATTCATATATTGGAAGGTAGTATTCAGACATCAGAATGGTTTCGGGTGGTTCGGGTATTTTACCAGAGTACCGAGGGGTTACCGGAACCCCCCGGGGAAGTATTGGGCCTACATGGGCCTTAGTGGAGAGAGAGGAGGGCCGCATGGGGTGGCCGCCCCCCCCCCCCCCAAGGCAGTCTAAATTGGACTAGGGGAGGGGGTGGTGCCCCCCTTTCCCTCTCCCTCTCCCTCTCCTTCCTTTTCCCTCCGGTGGAAGAAAGGAAAAGGGGGATCCTACTAGGAGTGGAGTCCTAGTAGGACTCCCCCATGGCGTGCCCCTCCTGGCCGTCGGCCTCCTCCTCACCTCCTTTATATACTGGAGCTGGGGTACCCCAAAGGCATATCAATTGTTCTCTTAGCCGTGTGCGGTGTCACCCTCCACCGTTTACTCCTCCGATAGTATCATCGTAGTGCTTAGGCGAAGCCCTGCATGGATCACATCACTAACACCATCATCACACCGTCGTGCTGATGAAACTCTCCCTCGACCCTCTACTGGATCAAGAGTTCGAGGGACGTCATTGAGCTGAACGTGTGCTGAACTCGGAGGTGCCGTACATTTGGTACTAGATCGGTTGGATCATGAAGACGTTCAACTACATCAACCCTGTTACCTAACGCTTCCGTTTTCGGTCTACGAGTGTATGTGGACACACTCCCCCCCTCTCGTTGCTATGCATCTCCTAGATAGATCTTGTGTGACCGTTTTTTTTGAAATTGCATGCTATGTTCCCCAACAATACCTAGGCGCTACTACGAGCATTAGTAAGGTACACATCAATAACATGTATATCAAATATACCTTTCACTTTGCCATCCTTCTAATCCACCAAATACTTGGGGCAGTTCCGCTTCCAGTGACTAGTCCCTTTGTAGTAGAAGCACTCAGTTTCAGGTTTAGGTCCAGACTTGGGTATCTTCCCAGGAGTAGCAGCTTGCTTACTATTCTTCTTGAAGTTCCCCTTCTTCCCTTTTCCCTTTTTCTTGAAACTAGTGGTCTTGTTAACCATCAACACTTGATGCTCCTTCTTGACTTCTACCTCCGCAGCCTTTAGTATTGTGAAGAGCTCGGGAATTTTCTTTTCCATCCCTTGCATATTATAATTCATCACGAAGCCTTTATAGGTTGGTGGCAGTGATTGAAGAACTCTGTCAATGACACTATCATCAGGAAGATTAACTCCCAGTTGAGTCAAGTGGTTATGGTACCCAGACATTCTGAGTATGTGTTCACTGACAGAACTATTCTCCTCCATCTTGCAGCTATAGAACTTGTTGGAGACTTCATCTCTCTCAACTCGGGCATTTGCTTGAAATATTAACTTCAACTCTTGGAACATCTCATATGCTCCATGATTTTCAAAACGTCTTTGAAGTCCTGATTCTAAGCCATAAAGCATGGCACATTGAACTATCGAGTAGTCATCAGATCGAGCTTGCCTGATGTTCATAACATCAGCATCTGCTCCTGCAGCAGGCCTTGCACCTAGCGGTACTTCAAGGCCGTAATTCTTATGTGCAGCAATGAGGATAATCCTCAAGTCATGGACCCAGTCTGTGCAATTGCTACCATCATCTTTCAACTTAGCTTTCTCTAGGAACACATTAAAATTGAAGGGAACGGTAGCACGGGCCATTGATCTACAACAACATAGATATGCAAAAAACTATCAAGACTAAGTTCATGATAAATTAAAGTTCAATTAATCATATTACTAAAGAACTCCCACTTAGATAGACATCCCTCTAGTCATCTAAATGATCACGTGATCCATATCATCTAAACCATGTCTGATCATCACATGATATGGAGTAGTTTTCAATGGTGAACATCTCTATGTTGATCATATCTACTATATGATTCACGTTCGACCTTTCGGTCTTAGTGTTCCGAGGCTATATCTGCATATGCTAGGCTCATCAAGTTTAACTAGAGTATTCTGCACGTGCAAAACTGGCTTGCACCCTTTGTATGTGAACGTAGAGCTTATCACACCCGATCATCACGTGGTGTCTCGGCACGATGAACTGTAGCAATGGTGCATACTCAGGGAGAACACTTATACCTTGAAATTTAGTGAGGGATCATCTTATAATGCTACCACCGTACTAAGCAAAATAAGTTGCATATAAGATAAACATCACATGCAATCAAAATATGTGAGATGATATGGCCATCATCATCTTGTGCCTTTGATCTCCATCTCCAAAGCACCTTCATGATCTCCACTGTCACTGACTTGACACCTTGATCTCCGTCATAGCATCATTGTCGTCTTGCCAACTATTGCTTCTACGACTATCGCTACCGCTTAGTGATAAAGTAAAGCAATTACATGGCCATTGCATTTCATACAATAAAGCGACAACCATAAGGCTCCTGCCAGTTGCCGATAACTCTTACAAAACATGATCATCTCATACAATAACTTATATCACATCATGTCTTGCCCATATCACACCACAACATGCCTTGCAAAATCAAGTTAGACGTCCTCTACTTTGTTGTTGCAAGTTTTTACGTGGCTGCTGCGGGCTTCTAGCAAGAACCGTTCTTATCTATGCATCAAAACCACAACGATTTTTCGTCAAGTGTGTTGTTTTAACCTTCAACAAGGACCGGACATAGTCATACTCGATTCAACTAAAGTTGGAGAAACAGACACCCGTCAGCCACCTATGTGCAAAGCACGTCGGTTGAACCGGTCTCATGAACATGGTCATGTAATGTTGGTTCAGGCCGCTTCATCCAACAATACCTCTGAATCAAAATAAGACATTGGTGGTAAGCAGTATGATGATCACCGCCCACAACTCTTTGTGTTCTACTCGTGCATATCATCTATGTATAAACTTGGCTCTGATACCACTGTTGGGGAACGTAGCATGCAATTTCAAAACAATTACTACGCTCACACAAGATCTATCTAGGAGATGCATAGCAACGAGAGGGGGAGAGTGTGTCCACGTACCCTCATAGACCGAAAGAGGAAGCGCTAACTTAACGCGGTTGATGTAGTCGAACGTCTTCTCTAATCAACCGATCAAGTACCGAACGTACGGCACCTCCGAGTTCTGCACACATTCAGCTCGATGACGTCCCTCAAACTCTTGATCCAGTAGAGTGTCGATGGAGTCGATGAGTTTCGTCAGCATGACTGCGTGATGACGGTGTTGGTGAAGTGATCCGTGCAGGGCTTCGCCTAAGCACTACGACAATATGATCGGAGGAGTAAACGGTGGAGGGGGGCACCACACACGGCTAAACAATTGATGTGCTTTGGGGTGCCTCCCGCCCCCGTATATAAAGGAGGAGGGGAGGAGGCCAGACACAAGGGGCGCACCAAGGAGGGGGAGTCCTACTAGGACTCCACTCCTAGTAGGATTCGGCCCTCCCTCTTTTTTTCCTTCACACGGAGGGGGAAAAGGAGAAGGGAGAGGGAAAGGAGAAGGAAAGGAGGGTGGCGCCCCCTTCCCTAGTCCAATTCGGCCTCCTCCCTTGTGGGGGGCACACCAGCCCCTTGTGGGCTGGTTCGCCTCCCTCCTATGGACCATATGGCCCATATCTTCCACCGGGAGGTTCCGGTAACCCCTTTGGTACTCTAGTTTGTACCCGATACACTCCGGAACCCTTCGAGTGTCCGAATACCACCTTCCAATATATCAATCTTTACCTATCGACCATTTTGAGACTCCTCGTCATGTCCGTGATCTCATCCGGGACTCCGAACAACCTTCGGTCACCAAAACACATAACTCATATAATACATATCGTCATCGAACGTTAAGCGTGCGGACCCTACGGGTTCGAGAACTATGTAGACATGACCGAGACACCTCTCCGATCAATAACCAATAGCGGAACCTAGATGCTCATATTGGTTCCCACATATTCTACAAAGATCTTTATCGGTCGAACCGCAATGTCAACATATGTTATTCCCTTTGTCATCGGTATGTTACTTGCCCGAGATTCGATCGTTGGTATCTTCATACCTAGTTCAATCTTGTTACCGTCAGGTCTCTTTACTCATTCCCTAGTGCATCATCCCGCAACTAACTCATTAGTCACATTGCTTGCAAGGCTTCATATGCTGTGCATTACCGAGAGGGCCCAGAGATACCTCTCTTATACTCGGAGTGACAAATCCTAATCTCGATCTATGCCAACCCAACAAACACCTTCAGAGATACCTTTAGAGCATCTTTATAATCACCCAGTTATGTTGTGATGTTTGATAGCACACAAGGCATTCCTCCGGTGTCCGGGAGTTGCACAATCTCATAGTCGGAGGAATATATATATGACATGAAGAAAGCAGTAGCAATAAAACTGAACGGTCATTATGCTAAGCTAACGGATGGGTCTTGTCCATCACATCATTCTCCTAATGATGTGATCCCGTTCATCAAATGACAACACATGTCTATGGCTAGGAAACTTAACCATCTTTGATCAATGAGCTAGTCAAGTAGAGACATACTAGGGACACGTGTTTTGTCTATGTATTCACACATGTATTAAGTTTCTGGTTAATACAATTCTAGCATGAATAATAAACATTTATTGTGGTATAAGGAAATATAAAATAACAACTTTATTATTGCCTCTAGGGCATATTTCCTTCAGTCTCCCACTTGCACTAGAGTCAATAATCTAGTTCACATCGCCATGTGATTTAACACCACTAGTTCACATCTGTATGTGATTAACACCCATAGTTCACATCGCCATGTGACCAACAACCAAAGGGTTTATTAGAGTCAATAATCTAGTTCACATCGCTATGTGATTAACACCCAAAAAGTACTAAGGTGTGATCATGTTTTGCTTGTGAGAGAAGTTTAGTCAACGGGTCTGCAATATTCAGAGCCATATGTATTTGCAAATTTTCTATGTCTACAATGCTTTGCATGGAGATACTCTAGCTAATTGCTCCCACTTTCAATATGCATCTAGATTGAGACTCAGAGTCATCCGGATCGGTGTAAAAGCGTGCATCAACATAACTCTTTCGATGAACTCTTTATCACCTCCATAACCGAGAAATATTTCCTTAGTCCTCTTAGGTAACTAAGGATAACTTTGACCGATGTCCAGTGATCCACTCCTGTATCACTATCGTACCCCCTTGCCAAACTCATAATAAGGTACACAATAGGTCTGGTACACATCATAGCATACTTTATATAACCTATGGCTGAGGCATAGGGAATGACTTTCATTTTCTTTCTATTTTCTATTATGGTCTGGTTTTGAGTCTTACTCAACTTTACACCTTGCAACATAGGCAAGAACTCCTTCTTTGACTGATCCTTCTTTGACTGATCCATTTTGAACTTCTTCAAAATTTTATCAAGGTATGTGCTTTGTGAAAGTCCAATTAAGCGTCTTGATCTATCTATATAGATCTTGATGCCCAATATATAAACAGCTTCACGGAGGTCTTTCGTTGAAAAATTCTTATTCAAGTATCCTTTTATGCTGTCCAGAAATTCTGTATTATTTCTGATCAACAATATGGCATTCACGTATACTTATCAGAAAGGCTGTAATGCTTCCACTCACTTTCTTGTAAATACAGGCTTCACGACAAGTCTGTATAAAACTTATATGCTTTGATCAACTCATTAAAGCGTATATTCCCACTCCAAGATGCTTGCACCAGTTCATTGATGGACTGCTGGAGCTTGCACACTTTGTTAGCACCTTTAGGATCGACAAAACCTTCTGGTTGAATCATATACAACTCTTCTTTAAGAAATCCATTAAGGAATGCAGTTTTGACATCCATTTGCCAAATTTCATAATCATAAAACACAGCAATTGCTAACATGATTCGGATAGACTTAAGCATCGCTATGGGTGAGAAGGTCTCATCGTAGTCAACTCCTTGAACTTGGCGAAAACCTTTCACAACAAGTCGAGCATTGTAGACAGTAACATTACCGTCAGCGCCAGTCTTCTTCTTGAAGATCCATTTATTTTCTATGGCTTGCCGACCATCGGGCAAGTCCACCAAAGTCCACACTTTTTTCTCATACATGGATCCCATCTCAGATTTCATGGCTTCAAGCCATTTCATGGAATCTGGGCTCATCATCGCTTCCTCATAGTTTGTAGGTTCATCATGGTCTAGTAACAAGACTTCCATAATAGGATTACCGTACCACTCTGGTGCGGACCGTAATCTGGTTGACCTATGAGGTTCGATAGTAACTTGATCTAAAGTTTCATGATCATCATCATTAGCTTCTTCACTAGGAATCACTGGAACTGATTTATGTGATGAACTACTTTCCAATTCGGGAGAAGGTACAATTACCTCATCAAGTTCTACTTTCCTCCCACTCACTTCTTTTGAGAGAAACTCCTTCTCAAGAAAGGATCCATTCTTAGCAATGAATATCTTGCCTTCATATCTGTGATAGAAGGTGTACCCAACAGTTTCATTTGGGTATCCTATGAAGACGCATTTCTCCGATTTGGATTCGAGCTTATCAGGTTGAAGCTTTTTCACATAAGCATCACAGCCCCAAACTTTAAGAAACGACAACTTGGGTTTCTTGCCAAACCATAGTTCATATGGTGTCATCTCAACATATTTATATGGTGCCCTATTTAACGTGAATGCAACCGTCTCTAAAGCATAACCCCAAAACAATAGCAATAAATCAGTAAGAGACATCATAGATCGCACCATATCTAATAAAGTACGGTGATGACGCTCGAACACACCATTATGTTGTGGTGTTCCAGGTGGCGTGAGTTGCGAAACTATTCCACATTTTTTCAAATGAAGACCAAACTCGTAACTCAAATAAGTAGCCTAAGTGAAGCTACTTATGTATTGGGCATTAAAGATCTATAGAGATAGATCAAGATGCTTAATAGGACTTTCACAAAGCACACACCTTCACAAAATTTTGAAGAAGTTCAAAATGGATCAGTCAAAGAAAGGGTTCTTGCATGTGTTGCAAGGTATGAAGTTGAGTAAGACTCAAAGCCTGGCCATGGCAGAAGATAGAGAGAGAATGAAAGTCATTCCCTATGCCTCAGCCATAGGTTCTATAAAGTATGCCATGTTGTGTACCAAACATGTTGTGTACCTTGCCATGAGTTTGGCAAGGGGGTACAATAATGATCCAGGAGTAGATCACCAGACAGCGGTCAAAATTATCCTTAGAAGACTAAGGAAATATTTTTCGATTATGGAGGTGATAAAGAGTTCATCGTAAAGAGTTACGTTGATGCAAGCTTTTACACTGATCCAGATGACTCTGAGTCTGGATACGTATTGAAAGTGGGAGCAATTAGCTAGAGTATCTCCATGCAGAGCATTGTAGACATAGAAATTTGCGAAATACATACGACTCTGAATGTGGCAGACCCGTTGACTAAATTAACTTCTCTCACAAGAAGAACATGATCACATCTTAGTACTATTTGGGTGTTAATCACATGGCTATGTGAACTAGATTATTGACTCTAGTAAACTCTTTGGGTATTGATCACATGGCAATGTGAACTATGGGTGTTAATCACATGGTGATGTGAACTAGATTACTGACTCTAGTGCAAGTGGGAGACTCAAGGAAATATGCCCTAGAGGCAATAATAAAGTTGTTATTTTATATTTCCTTATATCATGATAAATGTTTATTATTCATGCTAGAATTGTATTAACCGGAAACTTGATACATGTGTGGATACATAGACAAAATACTATGTCCCTAGTAAGCCTCTACTAGACTAGCTCATTAATCAAAGATGGTTAAGTTTCCTAACCATAGACATGTGTTGTCATTTTATGAACGGGATCACATCATTAGGAGAATGATGTGATGGACAAGAACCATCCGTTAGCTTAGCATATTGATTGTTCAGCTTTATTTCTATTGCTTTCTTCATGTCAAATACATATTCCTTCGACTATGAGATTATGCAACTCCCGGATACCGGAGGAATACCTTGTGTGCTATCAAACGTCACAACATAACTGGGTGATTATAAAGATGCTCTACAGGTATCTCCGAGTATTAGAGAGGTATCTCTGGGCCCGCTTGGTAATGCACATCATAAGAAGCCTTGCAAGCAAAGTGACTAATGAGTTAGTTACAGGATGATGTATTACAGAACGAGATTGAGCTAGGTATGAAGATACCGACGATCGAATCTCGGGTAAGTAACATACCGATGGACAAAGGGAATAATGTATGTTGTCATAACGGTTTGACCGATAAAGATCTTTGTAGAATATGTAGGAGCCAATATGAGCATCCAAGTTCCGCTATTGGTTATTGACCGGAGAGGTGTCTCGGTCATGCCTACATAGTTCTTGAACCCGTAGGGTCCGCACGCTTAACGTTCGATGACGATTTTGTATTATATGAGTTATGTGATTTGGTGACTGAATTTTGATCGGAGTCCCAGATGAGATCATGGACATGACGAGGAGTCTCGAAATGGTCGAGAGGTAAATGTTGATATATAGGACGATAGTACTCGGACACCGGAAGTGTTCCGGAGGGTACCGGGTACATATCGGGAGACCGGAAGGGGTTCTGGGCACCCCCGGCAAAAGATATGGGCCTAATGGGCCAAGAGGGGAAACGCATCAGCCAACAGGGGCTGTTGCGTCCCCCCCCCCTCATATGGGCCGAACCAGAGGAGAAGGAAAGAGGGGAAGAGAGAAGGAAGGGGAGGGATTCAGCCTCCCCCTTCCTTCCCTCCTTCCTCCTTCCTTCCCCCTTCGGAACATATGGAAGGGGGGAGGCCAAATTGGGGAGGCGCCCAAGTAGGATTCCTCCTACTTGGGGTGCCCCCTTGCTGCTCCCCTCCCTCGCCCACCTATATATACATGGGGAGGTGTAACATCCCAAATTTCCAATTTGGAATGTTATACATTAGGTCATCATTGCATATCATATTTTAATGCATTTTGGTTGATCCTAGAAATTCTACGCAACTCAAGGACCCACGGAGAGAGTTGGGGATTTCGTTATTTTCATATTCGAGTTTTCTCAAATTTTGAAAAAGAGGATCATTTGGTTTTAATTATTTTTCTCTTCGAATATTTCTAATATGAAAACAAAAGAGAGGGGATAAAATGACTTCTCCAAAATAAAAGAAATATTGGAGGAAAAATATTCAAATCAAATAAGAATTTTTTTTTTGGAGTTTTAGTGCTATTTTATTTGTATTAGGAAAAAAATGTGTTTTTCAAAATTGCATTACAGGCCCAAATAAATGTTCACTTTGTCCGCAATATTATTAGAGGACCGTGAAAAATTATTTCAGGATTTTTGGACCCCGTTTAGTATTTTTTTTCATTAGTTTTTCTGCGTCAGGATTTATTAAAAAAAACTAACCAACTTACCTGGCCGTGTCCGACCTGGACTCTGCGCCCGGTCGGCCTTATAAGCCAGGGGCCCGAGCCCGCCACCCCGCCACCCCGCCAGCCCCGCCCCGCCGAAAACCTAGCGCCGCCGCCGCCGCGCGATGCCGCCGCCTCTGTTCGCCGCCGCCGCCGCGACGCCGCCGTCCGTCGCCGCCGCCCCTGTCACCCCGCCTCCGCCGACCCCGCCGCCGGAGCCGCCCATCCCACCACCCCGCCGCAGATCTCGACCTCGCCGGAGGTATAGCCGCCGCCGCCGCCTGTTTTCTCAGGAAAAACCGATTGTTTTATTTCAAAACCCTAGATCCTTTTTTTAGATTCAATTCGGTTTTTTCGATTTAGTTAAATAGCAGACGTTCGTCCGTACGTTTGGTTTAACAAACGTTGTTCGTCCGTTAGCTATAGACAGCGAACGTTCGTTCATTAGCCTGTTCGTCGCGTTTTATTTTTCCAGGGTTTTCCCGCAATTATTTTCGATCGCGATTTCTGCCCTGATCTTCGTTTTAGTTTATCTTTTCGCTTGTTTATCCGAATCTGGTGATTCAAGTTCCTAGATCTTTGTCTCGAAGCCCTCTTTCTGTTTAACCAACTTGAACAAGATTTTGGTACTGTAAAATTTGACCTTAGTCTAGATTAGTAAACGGATGTTGTTTCTTTCGTAGTTTGAGTTTCGTTGCTCCGTTTGAGTTGATTCTTTTTGCAAATAGGAGTTCTTCAGTTGAACTTTCTGGTTAGATCTTCTTATTTGAGTTTTTACCCATGCTTCTAGTTGAGTGCTTATGTATGTTATTGTTTGTTTACGATAGAATTCCCGGAGTGCGAAGCATGCTACTATGAGTCTCTAGGTTTTGCAGATCATCAGCAAGGCAAGTAACACTTTGATCATACGTCTTTACTACCCAGTTTTTATGCATTAGATCAAACCTCAACATTGCATGGTTAGGATCTGTTTAACATGTGGGTTTGGGAAGTAGATGATGAGGTAGAACCTATTGCCCTTTTATTATCAAACCTTTGGGAGTTACTTCTACGTTATGCTTACATTGCTATGATATGCTCGTAGACGTGGATTGTGTGAGTGTATCCATTAAAGATGTGAGTATTGTTAGTTAATGGTTAAGTTAAGGTGGCTACTTAAATACACATCTGGGTGTATTGGTTGAGGCACCCTGGAGTACCCAGTGGTTGTCAGGGCACCTGGAGAATCCAGTGTTGTCCTAAGATATCCCGGAGTACCCGTCTCATAATCCTACGGTTCGGCACCCAGGCTCAAAGGGATCATAAGATTATTCATGCTAGAAACTTCCATGTGCAGCCACAAGCCAATATGGGCTCTGGCATAGTTGAGTAAGTTGCGTGAAGCTCTTGAAGAGGTAGACTAGCAGATGTAGTGGGTTGTAGGTTGTACTGTCTACCCAGAGTAGAGAGTTAATGCTTCAGAAAGACTATGTCTCGAATCTCCGATCATGGATGTGTTCGAGTCTTGTGGGGAAAAGTGCGCAAACCTCTGCAGAGTGTATAAACTAATCATGGTTAGTCGTGTCCCCGGTTATGGACATCTTGAGTATCTGGTTCTTGGATTATCATGTTGATCTCATCACTCTAAAATTAATTTGTTGGGTTTAATGATGATGCTTAATTGGGATTGAGTTGGAGGAACCTTCTCAATGTTTATCAACCACCATGATGGTTAAACAAAAATTTATTCCTTTGTTGTAGGGAAAAATTGGCTTTATGCAAAACTGTAACCATAGAGCTATCGACCAACCATATATGCATGTAGTGATAGCGTTTGTTCTGTTCATTACTCTATGTGTTACATTGCCAGCATATTCCATGTGCTGGCCCGTTTCGAGCTACAACATTTCATGTTGCAGACTTTTCAGACGACAAGTAAGGTGATATAGGTCATTGTTGTTCACTCAGCTATGCCATTGGAGTTGATGGACTCACTTTATCTTCCAAGCCTTCCGTTGTTATCGTATTTAGATGGCCTTAAGCCATATTATTGTAATAAGTTCTCTTTTGAGACATTTGATGTAATAAGTGTGTGATTGAAACTCTGTTATAAATCCTCAAGTACTGTGCGTGTCAGCATTACCGATCCAGGAATGACACTGTTCCACAGAGACTAGACTGTTTGAGGTCTGGTCGCTACAAGATGGTATCAGAGCACACGTTGACTGTAGGAGACGACCACTAAGCTAAAACCATGGGTCACTACTCTCTTCTCATTTCTGACTCCTCTCCCTTTTCTACTCTATAGGATGGCGGATGCAAAGAACAACTTTACACAACCGGATGAAGACACTCCTTTTGGACGACACTTGAAGGAAGTTACTAGGTACCTGAACATTGGAATACCAAGCTTCACCGGGACCTACATCGCCACTAACAGAAGAGGAGCGTTGGATGATTTGAGTTCAAGTTCTAGGAAGGACGTTCATGCCAGTCACAGAGCCCATAGATTTTTCCTTTGATGCACCAACCTGGAGTCTAGGAAAGAGCATGGCAGCCCACATCACTATGGGACGCATTGGAGAAGTTTACCACAAGGATCTCAAGGATACTATCTACCAGATTTGTGGGCGCCGAGATGAGCAATGGCAGATGATCAGCACCAGGAGGGATAGGTCCATTGCAGCTTTCATCCAGGAGTTAAACCAGCACATTCGTCGCTAGGAGAACCAGATATGCGCAGGCATGATAGATCTGAAGAAGGCAATGATCAAGATCACGGAGTTGGAGGAAGAACTCAAGTCTACACGCGATGGATATGAGGAGGAAATGATGATACTCATGGAGAAGAATGACGATCTGACGAGGAAGCTAGGAGTATTCATGTGAGACCCCGCACCAGGAGGAGATGATGACAATTCGAAGGACATTCGTTCGGAGGACTACATCATCATCGACGACACCGACTCGGACCCCGACGATAGCGATGATGACTATGTTGATGAAGCTGGAGCAGATATCATGGAGTCTTCCACCGATTAAAACTTCTAGTCGACCACCATATCAATAGTAGTATTCCCCCATGTATATAGTATAGTCCGAGCACTTTTTGTAACGATAGTTAGACCGATTGTATGCCCTTGTTCGAATTGATTGAAGTGATATGATTGTGTTTGTCTCATGTGCACATGGGTAGTGTTTTCCCTTTAGACCTCATTCTATTTTGTTTTCTCACCTTTTCTAAACCCATCAGATGCCTCCGAGACATGACAATGGATTTGCTTTCCCATCGGAGCTCACCCAGTTGATCCAGCAGCAGAATATCCTGATGCAACTACTAGTACAGAATCAGAACCAGGGGAACAACAACAACAACAACCCACCACCACCACCTGTTGATCACTTAGCCCGTTTTCTAAGGCTGAATCCGCCGGTGTTCTCTAGTAGCACCGAGCCGATTGTTGCAGATGATTGGCTCCGTAAGATTGGAAGGGAGCTGACCACTACATGATGCACAGATGAGGAGAGAGTGCGTTTTGCCGCACATCAACTTGATGGACCCACAACATCATGGTGGGAGAATTTCACAGCCACTTACCCCATCAACACTGTTACATGGGACCAATTTCAGCAGGCTTTCCGCACTGCCCATGTTTTAGCTAGAGCTATGGCCATGAAGAAGCGCGAGTTTCGCAACTTGCGCCAAGGAGGACGCACAGTGGGCCAGTATGTGGATGATTTTAGTAAGTTAGCACGTTATGCCCCGGATGACGTCGCTACAGATGCCGCTAAGCAGGAGAAGTTTCTGGAAGGACTGAATGATGAGCTGAGCATGCAGTTGATGGTGGCAACCTTCAAAAACTACCAGGAGTTGGTAGATAGAGCTCTCATGATTGAAGGGAAGCAGCAGCAGATTGACAACCGCAAGAGGAAGTATGGACAAGGGAACTACAATTCAGGAGCTCAGCAAAGGCCCCGTTTTACTCTGAACTCAGGAGGACACATTCACCATAACCATGGAGGCCATAATTCCAATGGAGGAAGTTCGCATAACCATAGTGGCCCCAAGAATGGGAATGGGAATGGAGGAAGCAACGGCTAGAACTGTTCAAACCCAGCAACGCCCGCCAAGAAGGACCTAAGTCACATTACTTGTTTCAAGTGCGGGAAGAATGGACATTACGCCAGGGAGTGTTCTGAAGCAAAGAATGGAAATGGCAATGGAGGCTCTGGGAAGAAGCCCAACCCTTTCAACAGGGGACAAGTGAACCACGTTAGCATGGAGAAGGTTGAAGCACAACCCGATGCAGTTATAGGTAAGTTTTTGGTTAAGTCATATACTGCAATCTTTCTTTTTGATACTGGTGCATCGCATTCATACATATCAAGGGGATTTGTGGATAAGTATGACCTGCCAACCCAAGCCCTTAGGTCGCCCATGTTAGTAACCTCGCCAGGAGCAGAATATAGGGCTAGCCTTTGGTGTGATCGGTTACCATTAAGGATTGGTAACTACGTGTTCCCCTCAGACCTAATAGTATTGGAGTCACAAAGATAGGATGTAATATTAGGCATGGATTGGTTATCAAAGTATGGAGGGAACATTGTGTGCGCCAGTAAGTCGATTATGCTCACTACCCCAGAAAGAAGGAGGATTAAGTATGTATCCTGGCATGTGCTGAAGAGGACTCAAGTGAATTCCTTATCAGGAGTTGTACATGAGGAAGTACCAATGGTGAAGGATTTCTCTGATGTATTTCCAGAGGAGTCGCCAGGCATGCCACCAGATAGAGACATAGAGTTTTTGATTGAGCTTTTGCCAGGCACAGGGCCAATATCTAAGAGACCGTATTGGATGCCCGCAAAGGATTTGGAGGAAATTAAGAAGCAGATTAAGGAGTTACTGGAAAAAGGCTATATTCGCCCAAGTTCGTCACCTTGGGGATCACCAGTACTTCTAGTGGAGAAGAAGGATGGATCATTAAGGATGGTTGTTGATTATCGTGCGCTGGATGAAGTGACGATCAAGAACAAGTACCCGCTACCGATGATCAAGAGCTAAAGTATTTTCCAAGATCGATCTACGATCAGGATACCACACTACAAAAAAAAGACACATCCGTGACATTTTGGGCCGAACGAAATTTTTTTCTATCATACATATGACACTTCTATGACGATAATTGTGACAAAACCTGGTATCATCATATATGTGGTGGGCTCCTACTTCTATGACAGAAAATGGGCTTTTTGTCCTGGGCGGGCCGGAGACGCAGCTGCATGACATTCTTTGGGCCGTCCATGACGGAGAAAACTATGGTAGAAGCGAGTGCGAGGAAAATTTCAGGGACTTCCCGGTTACGGTGGGAGGTCGGGGGCCGAGCAATGCGCGTTTCTCTCATACAGGTACGCGTGTGTGTGCAAGGCGTTGGCTCTAACTGAACCCGAGCAAGGCGTTGAGCTCTAACTGAACCCGAGTGATTGCACTGCAGGCTACGCGTTACTGAACACGAGCGATCGATCGATGGCTGTAAACTGAACCTGATCGAGCGATTCCTTCGCTACTGCTGCTAACTGAAGTCGATCGATGCTGCCTCTCTGGATGAACAGTGAGCGTTGCGGGGGGGTGGATGAACAGTGAGCGGTGGTGTTGCCTCTAGATGAACAGGACCCCGTGGTGTGGAGGGCTGGATAAATAGTAGACGGTGGAGGGGTGCCCGTGGAGTGGTGGTTGAACAGTAGTCGGTGGAGTAGCGCGCGGTGGAGGCTGGATGAACAGGAGCCCGTGGAGGCTGGAGGAGGTCGACGGTAGCCCGTGGAGGCTAGAGGAGGTCGACGGTGGAGATGAACAGTATCCCGTGGAGTCCCGTTTTGCGGTACGCCACACCCCTCCCGATGAACAGGACCCCCGTTTCGACCATAGCGCTCCAACACAAGTCTGTTTCGTCCGTTTTGTGGTACGCCACACTCGTCCCGATCAACAGGACCCCCGTTTCGACCGTAGGAGGTCCGTTTCCTCCATTTTTGCGGTACGCCATACCCCTCCCGATTAACAGGATCCCTATTTCGACCGTAGGAGGTCCGTTTCCTCCGTTTTGCGGTACGCCAGACCCCTCCCGATGAACAGGATCCCATTTCGAACGTGGCTGGTCGAACACAAGGTCGTTTCCTCCGTTCTGCGGTACGCCAGCCAGACCTCGTTTCCATCGGTAGTTCCGTCCAAGACCCCCCCCCCCCTGATGAACACGACGACGCATTCCATTCCGACCCAGCCGGTTGGCTCCCCATGAACATGACAACGACGTTGTTTCTCCGTTCCGACCCAGCCATGTACACGAGCCCTGGCCGTATATATGCGCGAGTAGGCATTCGAGACCCCGCCCGTCTTTCTTGCACCCTGGCCGTCGTACATACGTGTACATGCTACGTGCGCGCCTCTATAATGACCAGTATGTACATACACATTCGGGACCTGTCGGAAGTTAACCCGGCCAGACTTGGCGGTTTATTTGAGGTCCCGCTGGCACTTGGCGATATTCATCTGGTGACCCGCCCAGACCTGGCGATTTACCAGCAACCTGCCAGGACGTTGTAACTCACTGGTGACCCGGCGGACGGGTTAGAGGAGCGACAAGACCCGGTGGCCCGTCTGGTAGTTCATGAAGGCCGGTTCAACTATTGTGGGCCGGTTTAAGAGGAAAGGCATGAGGAATATTTACCTTACAAGGAGTTAAGACCAGGACTTGTATCCGGTTTGTATTAGAGATAGACTAGTCCTAATCCTAATAGGACTCCACATGTAACCCGCCCCTTCAACATATATAAGGAGGGGCAGGGCTCCCCAAAGAAGGACAAGCTACAAGCAAGAAGAAACAATCATAGGGCTAGACACAAAGAGGAGAGCCGGTTTACGGCGACTCCCTCGTGATGATAATGAGACCTAGCCTCAAACAGCATGTAGGGTTTTTACCGGATGATGTTTCCCGGGGCCCGAAGCTGTCTAAATCCCTGTCTTGTGTTGCGTCTCTCGATTCCGCTCAACCCCTCTCAAGCTACCACATAGATGTGTTGGCCTCGCGACTAAGTCCTGACACTAAGGACATCTGCCGTGACAATTCCACGACAGTTGGCGCCCACCGTGGGGCCTGCGCACGATGGTGATGAGTTCTTGAAGGGATCTTTTACTAAGGATCGAAAGGCTCACGATCGGCCAGATGAAGAAAAGCCAGTCAAAAGAATATACATCGAGTCTGTGTTCAGTCATCAGAGATCAAATCAATCCTCATCTCAAAATCAAGGACGGAAGAAAAGTCTACAATGGCGCCCGCACACGGCAGCTCTTATCGGTTTAATTTTCTCCTCTGCGACAGCCAACAGGATCGTCTAGAAAAAGAAAGGGATGAGGGAAAGCAGGCATGGGACGATCATACAGGAAGCCTGCCGTCAGCCGGGTCAATTAAATTCGCTGATTAACTTTGGAAGGACAGGTACGAGATTGGGATCAAGAGTTTGGGCTGCGTGTGTAAACCGCTGCAAGTCGCCGAGATCAATAATTGTTACTACCATAGCAAAGGTATTACAGTATACGTCAGCTGAAGGGATTTGGCGGTTGGATCCGATTTAGCGACCGGATCTGTTTGCTACTGCCCTTGACCACCGGCTCAAGCTGTATTCACAGTAGAGTCAAATCCTAGAAAAAAAAGGGGATCTGACGTTGCTACCCCATGGCGTGAAGACCGAGGGCTGCTGCAAGTTGATTGGCAGAAGAATATCTCCGTTTGCTACACAGAGAAGCAGTTTTCTTTTTCAAAGGCACAAGTTCCTAGGCCCATTATGACCTCCAAATTGATGTCACGTAAAGCCATCTACTACCACTACGAGTCAGAATCCTTTGTGTTCAATTGCTGCGGTTACCCAACAGAAAAGGTGAAGAGAAGGTTAGCAAACGACGGGAGCGGATGCAGTATTAATCCAAAGCCGGCCACGTCGCAGGAAAGAGTACGGAGCGGTACAAAAAAGGGAAAAAACGAGCCACGATCCAGAAATAGAGCTGGCCGCGATCTGGACTACTACGCCCACCCGCGTGACGCCCGGCTGTCAGCAAAAGAAAATTAGGAGATAATGGAGCACTTGGAGCAGTGCATGCATGCATGGTCACTCAAAGACTAGTCTGCCAACAATAATGGGGTAGGAGTCCCAGTGGGCAAGGCATTATGCATTACCAGCATCTGCGCTCATCTGATAATCACCAGGTGCTATCTGTTCCATATATTTTATCAGCACGGTTTAAATTGTTTGAAAACGATTACTCTGGTCTGTAATATTTTTATGCAGGATGGCTATTAAAAAAAAGAGGAGTGATATTATACCATGGAGGCACATTCGGCTGTGCCATGCAACTTCATGGACATGCGTATCGCGGTCCGGTTTACATCAACGCCGGCCGACTCACCCGTCCGCACCGCCTTACAATGCCACGGACGACTCACCCGTCCGCACTCGTGGCCGGTTCACGCGTCTGCACCGGCTTACAACAAGGAGGACGACTCGCCCGTCCGCGCCGGTTTACAAACGGCGCGGTTGATTCATCTGTCTGCTCCCGCGGCCGACTCACCCGTGAGTGATTTCAACTTAACCTAGTGATCATCAACTTCATGGCGGATTATTTCTGGCCTGACACATCAGGTGATATCTATTTTAAATATATTTCATGGGCACATATTATTTTTGTCAAAGAGCAGTTTATCTTTGCCTTGGTCTGCAATATTGTTGATGCAGGACAATTGTTCACTACATCAAAATGACATGGTTGACTCGCCTGTGCCAGTTTACAGTACCGCGGCCGGTTCATCTGTTTGAGCCACCTCTGATGCCGAGGTCATCTTTTTCGTCCGCCTCTCGTGGCCTGGTCTACATCAACACACCGGGCCGCACCTGTCTGCATGAGCTGTTTATTGAGTATGAGCAAGTCATAGCTTGGGTAGCCCGGTTTTCTTTCAAGCAAAATGGAGGCAAATTATCATATACTATCAACCGCTGTCTGCACTGGGTGGTTCAATGGGCAGGCGCAGAAGTCGCCGCCATTACAGTTTGGTTAACTTCAAATCACCAGTTGGAAGGAACCATTGGCCGAGTTGCTGACACGGCTCATACGGGATCATTTATAACCCGCCGCAGTCACCTCAACCTTCTGTGGATTCACATCATGCTATCAACACCAATGATATACAAGTTATGCAGGTTTATATGACGGTCAAATATGGAGAATCTCAAGCCAACTCTTCGAGTCACCTTGAGACTCGGGGGCTACGATGATATGACGCAACAAGTCTTGCCAGTTTCAGCAAATTTAAAACCCCCAGGACAATGGAGGGAAAGATAACCCGGTCCCGGAGGCTATTGTTATTTGAAGGCCGTCAGAAAATTTCCGGCTTGGAAAGTATATGACAATTACAAAATCCCGGCTCAATGAAGAAGTTCCGGGTCATCAGAAAAGATTCCGGTTTAAAATCCGGCTCAAGGGAAGCCAGTCTCACTGAAGCTCTCAAATCCGGTTTAAGAATTTCCGGTTCAAAAAGGAATTAACTTCTCGCAAGTTCGAGTTTAAAGGCCGTCAGAAAATTTCCGGCTGAAAATGAGGATTCCGGTTTAAAATCCGGTTCAAGGGAAAGATGTCTCCCACAAAGCTTTGAAGCTCTCAATATACGGTTTAACGTCCGGCTCAAGAAGGATTTATCTCTTGCAAAAAGTTTAAGGGTGCCAAAGAGGACCTGCTGCCATGATGCGCGGTTCAAACAAGGGTATCATGTCTTATTGGCTTATCATGTTATTGATCACTTGGGGGCTTGGTCGTGTCTGAACCATAGTCACACCTCTTGATCGGCGCAATGCCACAATATCACTTGGGGGCTTGGTTGTGTCCGAACCAATGCAACACCTCTTGATTGGCGAAAGCCACCAGATCACTTGGGGACATGGTCAAGTCTGAACCAGTCACGCCTCTTGATCGGCCTAAGGCCACAGAGTCACTTGGGGGCTTGGTCGAACCCGAACCATAGCCACGCCACTTGATCGGCATAATGCCACGGTTTCAGTTGGGGACCTGGCTGACTTGAACCATTGCTACACCTATTGGGAGCTTGGTCGTGTCCGACCATGGTAACACCATCTGATCGGCTCAGTAAAGCCTCTTTTTGCAAAACGGTTTTATCATTGCCTTTGCTTCCATATTTTTTTCATAACTGTTATTCAATTTTTGTTGCGTCTTTTAAACCGACAACGTTTTAATCCGGTTCAACTGTCAATTACAAATTGACGGAACACGGTCAAATCTTAATCCAGAGACTATCTGCGCGGTTTGATTTTCTGTTACCATCCTATTATGGAGTAAACCGGTGTTTATCAACCCGGCTCGGCTTTCAACTACAAATTGTCAGTACACGATCAAATTATAATCCAGCGATTATTAACCCGGTCTGGTTTGACTACAAGTTGCCAGTATTATATATTGTTAAACCGGTGTTTATTACAACCCGGTATGGTTTTATTATAAACCGGCACAATATGAAAGGAGTTATCATTACTCAAAATTCCCCTACTAGAAAAAGTTGGTAAACCGACTATGTGATTCAATATCACAGGTATGATATATTTCATATTTGATTATTCTTAAGTGCAGCCTTGGTTATAAACCTGGGTTATATGTTGGGCATTATGACCCGTCCGGCGGTAAACCGCCAGGACACTTTAAACTTGTTGTATGCAGAAACAGGTTGGATAAAGCATGATTATAAATCACCGGTGTTTATTAAACCGGCCTGGCTTTCAACTATATGTCGCCAGTATGATGAGAGATTGTCTGGTGTATATTAAACCGGCCTGGCTTTGGACTATAAGTCGCCAGTACATATTTGGATTGCACCATTGGAATCATGAGCTCATAAATCATTGGATTATATTATTCAAATCTTCAAATCGCCAACATGGCTGGATTTTATTATGGTTATCAATAACCAGTATTATGATTAAGGTTTTCAAAGTCACTTTAGTGCAATGGCTGTCATATTATCAATGGATATGGTTTTTATTCTACAATTGAAGGAATAGTCCCGAGTTGCTGCAGGCTTACAACCCGGCACTTGGGGGCTACATTATTTAAGTTGAGATTACATCAAATATGCAAGTCTCATGTCGCTGCAAGCATGCACCATGACACTTGGGGGCTAATCCAAAGTCATTCTTTGTTCATCTTATTGAAGACCCGACTCATCACATTATAATGAGCCGGCCCTTGGGGGCTACCAATTGCTCCTGTTAAACAATTCAAGGTACAAAGCTTTTTATTCATTATATTGAAGGGTCCACTTCTCAGTTGGTAAAGCACAAGGCTCTTAACATTGTGGACGTGAATTCAAGCCCCATGATGGGGGTTACATCATATGATGTTATTTTCATTGAAGTATATATCAAAGTCCCAGCCCAATATTATCTTACTGAGCCGGCCCTTGGGGGCAACACCGTTGCTATTCAAAGATTACATGATTATATTTACAAAGTCCCTGCTCATTATTGCATAATGACCCGGCCCTTGGGGGCTACACTGGTTGAAGTTTTTATGAGCATCAGGAAATTACAAGTCCCAGGTTACTGCAAGCATGACAACCCGGCACTTGGGGGCTACATATGGGGAATACTCAATTCTGACTAGTGATTGAGATGAACAACCTGGATTTCTTCAAGATTGTGATATTTATATTGAATCAAAGTCTTAAGCCACCACTTTGTTCTGCTCAAAGACTTGGGGGCTACAGGTATTATATTATTATCAAAGAAATATTTTCAAATTCTCTGATTGAGCAAACTAGGTTGATCCGGCATCACCAATCATTATGACCCTGTGGCTGCAACTCGGCGTCATTAATAATCATGAACCGGCGTTGGCAACAATCATGAACCGGTGTCTGCAACAATCATGACTCGAAATTATCAAGTTTTTATAACCCGGCAGTCTTTGGCAATGATAAAACCGGCAAGTTCTGCATCTTCAAACCGGTTGAATATCAGATGAGTATTTCAAGACCGATATTTCTTAAACCGGCGCTTTGGAAGCCGATTCAAGTGGATTATTCTTCACAATATTTTTTCTATAAGAAGCCAACATCAGCAATTTGAGTATGAAGCTGGTTATTGACCCGGCTTTTCTAGAAGGAGGAAATGACAAGGACTTAAGGACGATCAGGTGCTGGTCTACAAGAATTCTTAACCCGGAGCACAACCTGCCAAATTTGTTCTGGTGTTCATTTTGCAGCATAAGTTTACCATGGATAAATCCAAGCTAAACTTGGGGGCTAATGTCGGGGATATACCCCGCGGTGTAAACCGACCGGAAGTTAACCCGGCCGGACTTGGCGGTTTATTTGAGGTCCCGCTGGCACTTGGCGATATTCATCTGGTGACCTGCCCACACCTGGCGATTTACCAGCAACCCGCCAGGACGTTGTAACTCACTGGTGACCCGGCGGACGGGTCAGAGGAGCGACAAGACCCGGTGGCCCGTCTGGCGGTTCATGAAGGCCGGTTCAACTATTGTGGGCCGGTTTAAGAGGAAAGGCATGAGGAATATTTACCTTACAAGGAGTTAAGACCAGGACTTGTATCCGGTTTGTATTAGAGATAGACTAGTCCTAATCCTAATAGGACTCCACATGTAACCCGCCCCTTCAACATATATAAGGAGGGGCAGGGCTCCCCAAAGAAGGACAAGCTACAAGCAAGAAGAAACAATCATAGGGCTAGACACAAAGAGGAGAGCCGGTTTACGGCGACTCCCTCGTGATGATAATGAGACCTAGCCTCAAACAGCATGTAGGGTTTTTACCGGATGATGTTTCCCGGGGCCCGAAGCTGTCTAAATCCCTGTCTTGTGTTGTGTCTCTCGATTCCGCTCAACCCCTCTCAAGCTACCACATAGATGCTTTGGCCTCGCGACTAAGTGCTGACACTAAGGACATCTGCCGTGACAATTCCACGACAGGACCAGAATGACAACGCTACGTATGCTTCGACCAGGTGGGTCCCGACTATCAGGCACTTCCTTGCCTGCGAAGATGTAGCTGGTGGGTCCCAGCAGTCAGGGGGGCGAATCGTTTTTTTTGCCCGGACGCACTTCCTTGTGTGCGAAGATGTAGCTGGTGGGTCCCAGCAGTCTGGGGGGCGAATCGTTTTTTTGCTCGGACGCACTTCCTTGCGTGCGAAGGTGTAGCTGGTGGGTCCCAGCAGTCAGGGGGGAATGTTTTTTTCACGAAATACGATGGCCTGTCCGGTGGGTCCCCGCTGTCAGGTGGAGGAATAATTATTTTGCGCGCAATAAGGAGGCACTTCCTTGCTGCGGTCGTGGACCCAGCTGCCAGCCTCTCCACGTACAGTCCACGTCCGATGGAAGCCGTTCTTTGACCACGTTGACCGCGCCGCGCCGAGAGCACCATGGCAGTGGACGATGACGAGGCCTAGGAAGGGGACGACGCGGAGCTGGGAAAGACGCGGCAGTGGATGCCCACGCATAGAGGAGTACGAGGGTTCACTGGTTCGTTGCGGTGTGAGGCTGCCGTCACCGCAGAATAACAGGGGGTGTGGGTGAGTAGAGGGATGGCCTGGCTAGCGGTGGGAGTAGTAGGCGGCGGTGAGGCCTCCGCCGCATCGCAGCCGGCCACGGGAGGCAGGAGCATGAGGCACGACCGGCGCTGGTTTGGGCGGCTGGAGCAAGAAGACCAGAGGTTGAAGAAGCACTACGGCTGTTGGATGGACATCATACGGTCACTGGAGCTAGAATCGTGCATATAGACTAAGTTGACAAAGCCCTCCGTCCCTGTCAACTTAGTAGGCCCACAAGTCAGCCTGCCACTATACTGGGTCCCAGCTAACAGGGGGAGTATTCATTTTTTTGTGCGTAATAAGGAGGCACTTCCTTGCGTGCGAAGAAATAGCTGGTGGGTCCGAGCTGTCAGCGGCGGTAATGTTTTTTCGTGAAATATAGAGGCCCTTTCGGTGGGTCCCTGATGTCAGGTGGAGGAATCATTATTTTGCACGTAATAAGGAGGCGTTTCCTTGCATGCGGCCGTGGACCCAGCTGTCGGCCTCTCCACGTACAGTCCACGTCCGATGGAAGTCGTTCCTTGACCACGTTGACCACGCCGCACCGAGAGCACCAGGGCGGTGGACGACGGCGAGGCCTAGGAAGGGAATGACATGGAGGCAGGGAAGACTCGGTAGTTGTTTCCCACGCGGAGGGGAGTACGACTATACAAGGGTTTACTAGTCCGTCTGCCGTCGCCGGAGAATAACATCAGGTGTGGGTGAGTAGAGGGATGGCTAGGCTAGCGATGGGAGTACGGTGGGGCGGTGAGGCCTGCGCGGCAGCACACCTGGCCGCGGGGAGGAGGGAGCAGGCAGTCCTGCCGGCGCTTGTTTGAGCGGCTGGAGCAGGAAGAGCAGAGATTGAAGAAGCACGACGGCCGTTGGATGGACATCCAACAGTCACTGCTTGTGCGTCAACCTTTTTTTTAGGAAAGCCTCAAATCTCTGGAAAACAGCATACAGCCCATCTGCCTTTATTTCTAATAACTTATAGCCCATTTGCTAATTCTTAAGGTTTTTTGGAGCCCATATTTTTTTTGTTAGCATTACAACCCATATTGTGGCCATGGTTAAAAAATTATGCGAAATTTTCCATATTTCGGTGCGGTCCGAACTATTTTTAATCCCGAAATTTCGACTCGCATTCAAACTGATTTTTAAAATAAATGTATATCAATATAAAATCCAACAAATTCTCCACGCATAAAAATTAATGTAATTTAAAATCTCAAAATTAAAAAAAGATATTTGAAACTAATTGTCGGTTTAATGTGTTTTATAAATGTACAACCCATTTCTCATTACTGATATGCCATTTTCTCGGCCAGCCGAATGAAGCTCTCCTCATCTTGAAAGATTTGCAGCCCAGCAAGCCTGACAAAGCGACTTACTTGGAAAATCACAAAAAACTGGGTTGTGGCCGTGGACCCAACTGCGGTCATGGACCCAGCTGTTAGCCTCTCCACGTACAGTACTCTTCCGATGGAAGTCGGTCATTGGCCACATTGACCACGCCGTGCCGAGACCCAAGAGCACCAAGGCGGTGGACGATGGCGAGGCCTAGGAAGGGGACGACGCGGAGCCGGGGAAGACGCGGCAGTGGATGCCCACGCGGAGGGAGTACAAGGGTTCACTGGTCCGGCTGCGGCGTGAGGCTACCGTCGCCATAGAATAACAGGGGGTATGGGTGAGTAGAGGGATGCCCTGGGCCAGTGGTGGGAGTAGTAGGGGGCGGTGAGGCCTCCGCGGCATCACAGCCGGCCACGAGAGGCAGGAGCACGCGGCATGACCGCCGCTGCTTTGGGCGGCTGGAGCAAGAAGACCAGAGGTTGAAGAAGCACTATGGCCGTTGGATGGAGATCATACGGTCACTAGAGCTAGAATCGTTCAGATTGACTAAGTTGACAAAGCCCTCCATCCTCGTCAACTTAGTAGGCCCACAAGTCAGCCACCCACTATGGTGGGTCCCAGCTAGCAGGGGGTATTCATTTTTTTGTGTGTAATAAGGAGGCACTTCCTTGCGTGCGAATATATAGCTGGTGGGTAATAAGGAGGGGACCTGTCAGCGGGGGGAATGTTTTTTTCATGAAATACAGAAGCCCTTCCCACGTACAGTCCACGTACAGTGTGTAATAAGGAGGAACTTTCCTTGCGTGCGACCATGGACCTAGTGGGTCCCAGCTGTCAGGCTCTCCATGTACAGTCCTCTTCCGATGACTCTCGTATGTTGACCACGCCGCGCCGAGCGCACTGAGTCGGTAGACGACGGCGAGGCCCCAGACTGGAACGACCCGGAGATGGGGAAGACGCGGTAGTGGAGTCGCAGACGGAGAGGAGTGGGAAACTTGACTGGTTAGGGTGCGGGGTGGGCCTACACTCGGCAGAGAATAACATGAGGTGCGGAGTGGAGGGATGGCCTGGCCGTCGGCGGGGTAGCGTTTTGCTGAGGAGCGCAAAACAACGCCGCTGGACGCCGAAGGCTGGAGCAGGCAGTTCCGGCAGCGCTGGGGGAAGAAGACGAGAGATTGAAGAAGAATGTCGGCCGTTGGATGTAAATCCAACGCCTTCTTAGGCTTCGACCTACTAGCCCACATGTCAGCCAGTCCATTTGTTTTTTTAGTCCATTTGGTGGGCTGGGTGAAACAATGATGTAGCATCTATGCAACCCGTTTAAATCCCATTTGCATTTTTCTCGAAATCCGCGGACTTGCTGGGCTGGGTGAAAATATCATGTTGGGCTAGACAGAGAAATGTTATAAAAACATAAACACATGATTGCACGTCTATTACTGCATTGGTCAGTAAAATCTTTGCAAGCTTATGTACGCAATCACTAGGAGTTAACTTGCCAAGTTATATATAAACAATTATTATTATTATTTTGTAAGAACTTTCAACTTATGAAATAAAATATCATTTTAATTTGATGAGTTAATAGTACGTGGGGTATTATTATTTTTTAGGCTAGACGTGGGACAGTTGAGTTGGTTCTAGGGAAAAGTACTGGGAGAAAACTCAGTTTACATCGAAAAAGAAAGTGGGAGAACAGATAAAGTACAACATCTAGACCTTCCCGGCACGCTTGATCATGATGCTGCGGCTGTCCGTGTACTTGTCGGTTACGGGAAGCAGACACGCCCTCATGTCCAAAATCTTCCTGTACATGTCGTAGCATGCGTATGCGTCCTTGGCCGCGTAGGTTATGTAGGCTAGATTCAGAGGTACCTCCCACGTGTTCAGGTCGTCTTCTTTCATGTTGGCGTATCAGGGGTCAATGATGGTCTCAGCAAGGTCAACCACGGAGTCCTTCTCCTGCCTGTTGCTGATGATCTTGTATTGCTTCTGGATGTCGACAAGCTTGTTGCACCAGATGGTCGAATCGTCGCGTTCTTCCTTCTCGCCACCGTAGCGAAGGTGCAGTCGACGCTGCCGATGAAACGGGCGAATGCTCCAGAACCTGGTGCAGCCATAGAACTGAGGCGAGGCAGAGCTTCACCGAGTCCGTATCGTTGGTGTACATCACATTCAACTTGGTGCAGCCATAGGACTGAACGGTGAACTCAATGGGGAACTCCTTGCTGAAGTCCATATCCAGCAGGCTCACCCCTCGGATCGCCATTGGAGTCTCTTCGAGTGAACGAGTGTATAGGCGGCGGCAGCAGTTCGTTTTTCAACTCTTGGGGAATTGGATTCAACAGTAAGCTGAGTGTGTACAGGCGACAACAGTTACTACCCCTCCCTCGTCCGCTACACGCCCGGCAGAAGATGCACCCTCGGTGCATTCAACCGCCTCCATTAAGAAACCTACTCCGGCCACACGTTGATTCATGAGCGGGTCTGTATTGGTACTGTAATAACAGGAGTCAGTGGTCACTTTACTTCAATTTAATTTGCTTTAATAGAAATTTATACTTAAAACAAGCAATGCATTGGCTCGTTCTATCAGTGCCACAGGATCAACATGCACAACAATTAGAATTATTATTCTCGGGACGCACATGATCAGCACATTTGTCGCACTTTCACAAAGATAATACTACCAAGTTTGAACTGTTTGTTATGGTTGTTGTCATCTGCATCATCATGCCATGTTTCCCAGCTTGCAAGATTCAGAACCAACAAATAAGATCCAAATAATAAGTACAACAAAGATGCCTACACATCTCATTTATTCCCAGCTTGCAAGATTCAGAACCAACAAATAAGATCTAAATAATAAGTACAACAAAGACGCCTACACATCTCATTGATTCCCAGCTTGCAAGATTCAGAACCAACAAATAAGATTCAAATAATAAGTACAACAAAGAGGCCTACACATCTCATTGATTCCCAGCTTGCAAGATTCAGAACCAACCCATTAGAGCCTTTTGATAAAGTGAATATTGGGATTAAAATCCATCTTGACTAGCCATGTCATACAATCGAAGAACTTGGCAATGACCGTCACAACATCTGTAGTTGAGTATTCCTATTTACACAGCACAAACAAGGAGACAGGAGAGCATGATTTTGCTTTAATAGCGGCCTCCTTGAACTCAACCTGCAGCTCCACTAGGATGAGGTCTGCCTGGAGTTCCATGATTCAACTCATGCGTCTTTTTCTGTAGTTCACCTGAAATGAAGCAAAGATTGCATCATTCAGCTAGCAAGAAGTACTTGCTCTCGTGAGCTGGCAGGTTCTTCTTTAGTAGTTGCACTAAAATTGAGGAACATTAAGGTTGGATGTCCGGCTCATGTAAGGTGCAACTATAATTTTCTTATCCTTTTGTGCAGTTCCACTAAAATAAAGTGCCATTGTGGTGACAATGACGACTCCATCTTGCAAAGGCTAATAAAATGTTGCACGAGATTACCAGCAGAACTTGATGAAGATTTTGGAAACTCCAATCACCATTTTGTGCAGTTCCACCAAAATTGAGAGATGTTGCCCACGTGACATTTTAGTTGAACTACACAAGACACTCATTCCAAAAAAAGTGTTTTGTGCAGTTCACCAAAAGGTCACAACAGCAACAAGGTGAAATGGATATCCCTATCTGCACAAAAAGATAGAGAGTAAACAGTTGCTGGTCAATAAGAATATACGAAACATATACAAAATGAAAAGAAGCATCTTAATTATCTTCATGGCAATCACGCAAGGATAGTAGAAATTTTAAAATGTCAGCAATGCTTCATGTTACCAGAAGCATTATGATCAACAATGAGATTCCTCAAATATGGGATTACTTTAATGGTGGCATTGCTTGTTTACCAGACACAGTAAATCAACAGCAGCTAAACAGTTGGTTTAAGGGCATGGGACCGTGGGGACACCAGGACACTCAGCAGCGTAAAGGAGCAACTTACTTATCATACTGGGGAAAACAGCAGGTGTGCCATTTGTAACACAGTTTAATTGCATCTTATCACTGTAGGCATTAGATTAACAATAACACTGGTTAGACATGTCCCTAAGGTAACAGTGTGATCGCTTCATTTTACATGCGCCCTTACATTAACAACAGCAAAAGGTTGGTATAAGGACATGCGACAGTGGACGCATCAGCACAATGTACCTACAAGGAGGCATAAAGTGGTGATGCCGAGTTTGTTCATGCTATGTGAGGGCAGCAAATCTAATCCTGGAGATATTTTACTATGTGAGTGAAGCAAATCTAATCCTGGAGACCTTTTACTATGTGAGGGTAGCAAATCTAATCCTGGAGACCTTTTACTATGTGAGGGAAGCAAATCTAATCTTGAGACCTTTTACTATGTGAGGGCAGCAAATCTAATCCTGGAGGCCTTTTACTATGTGATGGCAGCAAATCTAATCCTGGACATACTCTATTGACTTGTCCACTAGCCGCCACTTTCTATCCTTTTTTCAACCAATAATAGATTTGTTCCTTATCCAGTTTGTACTGTGTTTTCCCTTTATTTCCCTTTTCAACCAAGAGACCCGTTGGGTATCCGGTCTCTACTACTTTCACCATATTATTTCCTCTTTGAATCAAGTCCTAGATTCATGCTACAATTTTCCCCCCTTTCTTCGTTGTTTAAACAAAGCCCTAGATTCAAATGCATGAAGTAGCTTTACCTCTAATAATACTAAAAATGTAGGTGGCTTTGGAAGAGCTGATGGGAGTAGAAAAAGATGCACATGCAGACACGTGGGGAGATGGGGCAGTAGAGCAAGGCCGCTTTCGAAGAACTTATACCTGAGGGTCGCCGGGATGTCAGCGACGGCAGGTCGGATCTGCGGACAATACGGCAGGGAGGAAGAAGGGTCGGAGGACCTCCCGAGCCGACATTGTGTCGGAGAGAACGGCACGGGCAGAGGATCGGGCCCCTCCGACAGCTGTGGGTTTCCTCCCTCGGCGGTGATGACTGCGTGAACGATACACCTTTTAGTCCTGTACACACACCGGCCGAAGGGATCCGGCCGGATCTGTGACCAGCGGTGAGCAGAGAGAAAATGTCGCTACGGCTATCTTGTTTATATATGGAGAGGATGAGAGAATGAAGATAGCAACCCTAGTAAAGCAAGCGCTCAGGCCCCTGCGTCCATATATAGTGGAGTGATTATCTTTTTTCTCTCCACAACAAGCGTTTCAATTTGTGTACGTGGCATTAAAGAAAAGAAACTCCCTATTTAAGGTGACTACTGTAAGACTCCTACTTACTACTAGTAGTACTACAGTATTGTTCACTTGTGCTCCCCTCCCCTCCATTCATTGAACAACCCCACGGATGAGTAAACATGTAGTAAGTACTGTATTTATATAGAACGAGCAAGCTCGAACTATTTTCGCGTAGTTAAAAGTTGAGGGCGGGGCTTTTCCCGGGCAATACACGCGGCAGTTTTCAGGTAGGCGGTTTGACAGAGAGGCGAGGAGGGTGAGCGAGTGGCGGATTCTCAAACATACTGCTGGAAAGGTCAGGCTGTGCGATTTGACGGCGCGTTACTGCTGGAAAGACTTGTGATATGACCACTCACTATAGTCATGAATTACTGGCGCTCCGACCGGTGTGATGCCCCCCTTCCGTTCCGCGCTCTAATCTGGTACATGACACGTCGACCCGGATGCTGGCTCTCCCACGTGTCGGAGTAGTAAGAAGGAGCAAAGAATGATGTGGTATATACTAGTACTATACTACTCCCTCCATTCCTAAATATAAGTCTTTGGAGAGATTTCTCTATGGACCATATACGGAGAAAAATGAGTGAATCTACACATAAAATGCATCCATATACATCCGTATGTGGTCCACAGTGAAATATCTACGAAGACTTATATTTAGGAACGGAGGGAGTACTACTCAGGTCGGAGGAGTGCGAACCATGGCAGCCCAGTGATCCAGCAGTGCGAACCACGACAGCCCAGTGAACCAGCAGTGCGAACCACGGTAGCCCAGTGAACCAGCAGTAGAAAACAATGTGGTGATATGGCCATAAAAAACAATGTGCTACGGTCCACACTGTAGCATGTACAGTAACACTCCTCTTTGTTTGGATCCCTGAGTTAGAGCTAGTTTGGGTTGAAATAGCCTCAAATTATCAAAACAAGAGGGGTTAGTTTGAGCTAGTTTGCTCTAACCCAGCTAAAAAAACTAGCCCGGTGGAGAGGTTCTAATTGGGTTAGTTATCCTCGGGCCCACTAAAAGAGAACTAAAAAATCTCCCCTGCCCGCACCAGATCGCTCCCCCCCCTCTTGCATGACTCCTCTCTGTTCCCCATAGGGCCGCACGCCCAAGCGCCACTCGCCCTCTCTCTCCTCCGGCCGCCCTCTCATTCCGGCCTCTGCCGCCCTACTCCGGCCGCCGTCTCCCTCCGGCCTTCGAAGGTCGCCCCACTCCCCCTTCACCAGTCGTTTTTCTCCCTCTGTCGTGCGCGGCGGCGGCGCATCTACCAGGGAGGTCGCGAGAGGGGTGAGTTTGTTCGTTCCTTCTCTGTCTCATGGCCATATCATTGATCTTGCTTGCTCTAGTGCTAATTCTGATTTGGAAAAGTAGATCCTGATCAAACTTGGTATAGATTTGTGGTGCACGCATGGAATTGTTTGATGCTGCTTGAGGAGGTAATAAATCTTTCTAGAGGCCCAAAGATTCAGTTCACCTTTCTAGGTATTTCAATTTCAGGCTTGCATTATTTCTAGAGGCCCAAAGATTCAGTTCACCTTTCTAGGTATTTCAGTTTCAGGCTTGCATTATTTCTAGAGGCCCAAAGATTCAATTCACCTTTCTAGGTATTTCAATTTCAGGCTTGCATTATTTCTAGAGGCCCAAAGATTCAGTTCACCTTTCTAGGTATTTCAGTTTCAGGCTTGCATTATTTCTAGAGGCCCAAGGATTCAGTTCACCTTTCTAGGTATTTTAGTTACAGGCTTGCATTATTTCTAGAGGCCCAAAGATTAAGCTCCCAGTTGGCAGCAAGCATCCCTGCTACCCATGCCGGTGTCGACCTCAACTCGCAAGGGCCAGCATCGGAGGGGTTTCCGGGGCTTGGGCTCTATAGAGCCTTCCTCCAGAGCGACGATGGCGAGCTCCTCCCTCGGTGTGTGAGGGGCTCCGGGCTCCCTCCCTATCGTGAATGACTTCTATGATGAGTTAGCTCATGCTTTGTTTCATGAAGTGTTTTTTTATTTTGTGAATCTTGATTGACGACTTGTATGTTTAAGTGGGATATCTCATTTGTATGGACAAAGTAAAAAATTATCATGTTTTGCATGCTTGATTTGTATAGATGGTTCGTTTATGTCAATTGTGAGCGGGAGCAGGCCACAGAAGAGTCGGCCACACCAAATCCGGCAGGAAATAGGGTCCAAAGTAGTCAAATGATTGAGAAAGAGCATTTATTGTCAATCTAACCCTGCCATCCATACACCTCTTTGGTTTAGAGTTAGTTCAGGGTTACTCCCTCCGTTCCAAAATAGATGAGCCAACTTTGTACTAAAATTAGTACAAAGTTGAGTCATCTATTTTGGAACGGAGGGAGTAGAATCTAACTCTAACCTCTAACTGAGTTAGAGTTCTCCTCGTCTTGGTTCATCGCCATCATACCTTCCCCATTCCTGTGTTTTCAGTATCCTGCGAATCAAAGAGGCCCTTTTTTTGTGGGAAAAATCAAAGAGGCCCTTAGACTGGTTTAGGTCCGGTCATTTTTTATAAACGTGTTATGTCCAAAATTTAATGAACATGCTCCGGTTTCCATGAAAATAATCCGGTTTCATGTAGTAATTCATTCATTTATTTATTCTTCTGCGGGGGGTTTGCATGTAACCCGTGAGGTCTGAAATGTAAAGTACCCCGACATATGCTCCGAGTTGTGCATGCACTACGACCCAGATGCTCTATGTCCCACATGTCGGCGAATGGGAGCACGTGGAAATAGCCTAGGAGTACATATAGGAGGATAAATGCGTGAAAAAATATGTACTGTGAAGCGTACCCACGGTTCGAAAAGGAGACCTAAAGTGATGACAGTTATAGGTCTCACGCACCCAACTAGTGGTACTAGACATACGACTAATTTTCCCTCAAAAAAAAGAGGCACGAGTGCTCAGTACTCCTATTCTATAAACACGAGTCCCATCTGACAACTGCGTCTGTGCTACAGCTAGCTCTCCTCCCTCGTTTCTCTCTTCTAATTCTAAATTCGGCCGACGCTCAATGGGCGGGGTGGGTTTGCTCAACTACGGCCCCACCTCATAGTGAAAACGTTACGACTGGAATAAAAATGCCATATACTCCCTTCGTTCATAAATATAAGCCTTTTTAGATACTATTTCAAATGGAATACAGCATACAGATGTATGTAGACATAGTTTAGAGTGTAGATTCACTCATTTTGCTCCATATGTAGTAGTGACTTGCTGGTATCTTTAGAAAGACTTATATTTGGGAACGGAGGGAGTACTATACTAATAAAACATTAAGGCCACGAGGTGATGCAGTGCTGGTTACAGGGGGCAAGAAGAAGAGATGAATCCATCAACGACGTCCACCTCCTCGACTCAGGGCGCCGGCCCACTGAACGGCGTCTAAGTAGCAGCAGCTTTCGTGGCCAGGTCGACGTGCTTCTGAACAATGGCGTCCAAAGATTCCAGCCGCTGGAAGAAGGCCAACGTCTTTCTGTCCTCGCTTGCCATGTAGTGGCCTATGTAGACGATTTCCTCGTAGACGTGGATGTGCAGGTCGACGGTTTCTTGCATGGCGAGGTGCTGCGCGGTGAGCGCGGCCTCGAGGTGCACATTCTTCGTCGCGACCTCCGGCACCTGCAGGGCCACCAGGGCTTGAAAGAGTTCGTCGCCATGGAGGCCGATGAGGGTGGCAGGCAATGAGGAGCCTGGGCGCACGGGCTAGAGCAGTACGGCAAGGTCGTCCGCGCGCTTGTTGACAGTGGTGAACTTGCGGATGGAGTTGACCATCATGTCTTCCATGCGAGAGGAGAAGCCAGCGTCAGCGAGGGCTACGATGCCTGCGGCCGCCGGCACCATCTGGAAACGCAGCACGGTGCGGGGCCGCAGACCGGCACCTTGGATGATTTGGCATAGCCGACTGCCGCTCGCGTCCATCGCCTCCGTAGGTGCTTGTGGCTTCTGGTCACTTGATCTTGGATTGGAGTGAGCAGTGTTGCGTAGAGACTTGGGAGTAGATGGATTGGAGTGGTGGGGCGCCTTTATTATATGAGAGTCCAAACTCTATTGCATTCACATCGTGCTGGCTCTATTCTGCTTCTCCAATAAATTCCCTCTGCATGTAATTGAGGATGCATCATTGACCGTTCAACGTCTCGGGAACCGCTACCCTCTCCCTCCTTGGCATTCAAGCACCTATGGACCCGTCGACGACGAGGTGCCTATGGTGACTTCGTAAATTTCAAGATGATAGTGCCGTGCGTGTGTGCGTTCATAGGGGCGAGTGTATGCGCATGTATATGAGCGCTTGCGTCTGTACTGTGTCGAAAAAAAAACGTAAATGCGTGTCAAAAAGAGACTAGTCAGTATACTCAATATTGTGCACCTCGGAGAGGAAAACGATAGAACTAGTACGTATTTATTTACGGTGCAGATTCACTCATTTTGCTCCATATGTACTCCGTCTCGGTGTAGTCTAGTCACTTGTTGAATTCTCTAGAAGGGAAAATACTCCTTTCTGGTTTACAGGGCTATACTAGCAAGTAGTTATACATACTAGTACAATAGTGGGCTCACATAGCAATTTTGTCTCATGCAAGAGCCTGGGTATATGTGTGCTCCAATGTTCGCAACTGCAACGTTCGGTTTGCGCTTGGCTCTTCGCCTCTTCGAGAAGACGAACAATGATGTTACTACTACTGCTTCTACAGTGTCGAATCCACTGCTGCATATCCATCCACCGCGAGCGGGACGGATAGCTTGTTGTAGAAGTACTACTAAGCAAAAGCCTGTCCTCGTTTGTGAGCAACCGCGCGCATGGGCGAGGGAGAAGGCGTGTAGTAAAATCAAGCTTCTCCTTGTTGTACGAGTTCACGCGACACATCATAGCACTGGCCCCACATGCTTGGCTCTAAACTTGGCTAAAAGACCCATAGTGTACAATATATTTGTTGCAACCTCTAACATTTACCCACCACAAATTAAAATATATGTGGCCGTATGCATCATTCTGATGCAGAGGCCGGGGAGTCCCCCCTTTTTGAAAAAAACAAATTAAAATATATATTCCTGTCTTGACCAGATGAGCGTGCAAACTACAATCACCAGGGTGACAGTTAGGGCCAGAAGACTATTTTATTTTTTAAAAAAAAACTTCGAGACGGCCACATAGCATGGAGCCGACCCCAACGATTTTAAGCTTACAGGCACGATACACGCTATCCTAGATTATTCTACACATGAAACTTCCACACTAGCGTCCGGGCTACGCTTGGCTCTTCGCCTCTTCGGGAATTCGAACAATGATGGAGTACTATTGCACTGGAGGAGTACTACAGTACGCTTCTGGCCATCTGACACCGATTGAACTGCTGCATGTCCATCGCGTGCGGGAGGGAGAGCGTGTAGCGAAAGCTTCTCCTAGTCTTGCCAGCCACCATGCTCATGGGCGAGGGAGGGACGCTCCTGCCTTTGCGTGTATGATAGGTGGGCCCGACAGGTGTGTGGCCAACCTGTCATACAGCCAAAGGCAGGTGCAGTTAAGTCCGGGAGGGAGAGGATAATCAAACTTCTCATTGATGTACGAGTTGACACGACACATCAAAGCACTGCACTCGATATATTTCAATAATTTGCGTCTACCGATGCATTAATTACAACGCATGCATGCATGCCGTGACTCTCCTTTTGATACTTGCATGTGTTGATTTAATGCACCTTGAAGTAGTATAAAATATGTGATGGTAAAGCTTTGTAATGCCCCGGCCCAAGTCGAGAGATGGTTGTGCACGAGGAGGGCGAGATCATGCAGACCGAACAGGACCCGACGATGGAGCTCTCTAAGGTCTCGATGGACCTCACCATGCTCCACTGCCCCTTGTGCCTCCGCCCCTTGACGCCTCCAGTGTATGAGGTTCGAATACACCTCGTCCGTTCGGCTGATTGAGCAAGGTGCAGGTTTCTTGATTGACGTGTTGTCCGATTGATTTCTGTAGTGCAAGGGAGGGCACCTGGCCTGCGCGGATTGCTGCATCGAGCGCCCCGGGAACCAGCGGCAGTGCTAGAAGTGCGAGCGCGGCGGTGGCTTCGACGTGTGGAACACGGCGGTGGACTCCGTCCTTTCGTCGGTGAGGGTGGAGTGCCCGCACGAAGGCTGTGGGCTCTACGTCACTTACCACAAGCTCGCCAATCACCAGAGCGGGTGTCCGCTCGCCCCCTGCAAGTGCCCCGTGCCCGTCTGCGGCTATGAAGGCCCGTCGTCGATGCCCTACCACCACATCAGCACCGCGCATCCCATGCCTGTGCACAGGATCCAGTATGGCAAGGTGCTCCAGCTGCAAGTGCCACTGTCGGAGCCACGGATCTTGCTGTTCGCAGAGGAGGACGGCCGCGCGTTTTTCTTGGTCGGTGGCGTGCTCGACATCGGCGCGCCTATCACCGTGTCGGTCGTCTGCATCAGAGCTGGGCGTCCCCACTGCCGCACTACGTGGCCAAGTTGTGGGCGAACGGCCCTCCGGGGGAGCCCAAAGGCACGACCGACGCCGTCAAGGTGGAAATGGAGGTGACAAGCAGCAAGGATCCCGGCGACGTCGACGTGCAGGAGCTAACCTTCTTGACAGTTCTGCCCAAGCTGCTGGCCGGGGCTAAGCTGGTGTCCCTCCACATTCAGATTGACAAGCTCACGTCCTAAATGTTTCTACAGTGCCTTCTATTTATCTTAGTAATATGCTAATATAGGGATTACCTTGGTCTACTTTAGCTTAAGAAATTGTGGGTTTTGGTGGCGATGCAGCAATTACTTCGACACTAGATCAGTAATTTCCAACAGTCGAACGGATATTTTGTGTCCGTTGGATATAAAGTTCCTTTGGGTAAGAAGTACTACTTGTCATCAAAATGGATAAAAGGAGATGTATGTAGACATATTTTAGTTCTAGATACGTCCCTTTTTATCCATTTTGATGACAAGCACTCCCTCCGTTCCACAATACATGCCTTCCATTTGTCAAAATATAGATGTATCTAGACATGTTTTAGTATATAGGTACATCCATGATAGAGCCAATAGGATGGTTGAGAACACTACAATTCGTAGCTACGGATGCGTGTGTGACTCCCAGATGCAGAGGCCGGGGGTCATCATCCTCCTTTTCGAGAAAAAACAGACGCGTGTGTGAGAGGACGAGTGCGTGCGTGCACCTCTTCTCTTCCTGTATAACGTACTAAAATCAGAGTACAAGTTTTTGTGGGTTGCACGATGGTGCGTGCGAGAAGTCCCGAGAGATAGCCTAGAGCTCGCCACGCGGCTATTCCTGTCGAACGCCCCATTAACCGTAAGATATGTATACGACGGTGCCAGTTATTGCACGTACACAGCAGTACTCTCTCTTTTCCGGTTTATATGGCTTAATTCAAAAATCTCACCAACCAAGATGGTGAGTGGTGGAATATTTTTTGTAGTTTGAAAAAGCACCTAATTAATGCTCTTGTTTTTCTCAACAAATTATGTTTATCAATGCATTAATTGCAATGCATGCATGCATAAAGTACATGCATTGTTCAATTTTCTCTTAATACTTGCATGCAATGATTTAATGCACCTTGGAATCTAAACATGTGTTGGGGAACAACCAAATTGAGCCTTATAAAATGGAAAAACTAAAATTTTGAGATAAGCCCTATAAAACCGGAAAGGAGGGGGTAGAAAAAGAACTACTCCATCCGGGAATAGTGCCGCACTTCGAAACTAGAACCGTCAATAAATTTTGAGCTTGCGTCTCGTCACATTCCAAATTACTCCACGCTATATTGAATTGCAAACCTGTTCACACCGATCACAACCTAAACAGTTTCCCACTTAGCAGCATATTAGTACCACGCTATATTGAATTGCAAATCTGTTCACACCAATCACAACCTAAACGGTTTCCCACTTAGGAGCGTATTAGTACTCGGTTATAAATACTAGTATGCCAAGATGACTGCACATTCCTCCTCAACTCCTCATCCACAAAAACAAACAAGTCATTCAGCATCCTTCCCTTGCGTCTGCCATGGCCAGCGTGAGTTCTGGGTCGAGAGATTGCCACCAGGGAGAGGCGAGCATGGAAGTGGAAGCACGAGAGATGTCCCGCCTTGCTGCGAGAGCAGCCGACATGTCCTGCCGCGCGGAAGTAGCAGCACAGAGGTCCCGTCGTGCCGCACGGAGGTCCCGCCGCACCGTTGATGCAGCAGACTGGTCCGGCCGTGCCGCGGAGGCAGCAGAGATGTCCCGCCGCGCCGCGAATGCAGCAGAGATGTCCCACCGCGCCGCGGCCGCCTGGGAAAATTTCTCGCGAGCAGGCGAGGACTGTTACAGGCGCATGCATGCGAGCCAGATGGATCAGATCTCCGGCTGGGCGAGGTTGCAGGATGACATGAAAGCCTCATTTGAACAGGCTACCGGCGTCATCCGGCAACTAAGGAAGGGCAATGAGAGGCTCCGGGCCGAACGCGGCCTGCACAGGGAGAAGATCGTCCGAAGTGCAGACCAGGAGGAGGAGACCAGTGCCTTGTTGAAGAGGATCGGCATCATCGTCAAGAAACTTATGGACGAGAATGACATGCTCCGCAACGAGCGCCAAAGGCTGGTGGAGGAATTTGTGGATGTTCTCTAGCAGCGTCTTGAGGACACGAAAGAGCTCATCGCCGCTCGCTGCGGAGACTAGTTCCCGCGGCCTGCAGCAACACATCAAGAAAGTAGAGATCAGTGAGCCAGATCCTTGTCTTCCTTCTTCTTTTGCCCTTGTGTATTTCAGGCATAGCCGCATGTGGCTTTTTTAATTATCTTTCTAATTATGTAAGACAATTAATCATCCTTATATATTCATCAGTCTTGCTATAAGTCGCAGTAGTTGCTATATAGGTCCGTCGGATCTTACATCAAAGATCCGTGCTTTCATATTTTCTTTTTCTCTCTTAAATCTCAGTCGAGTGAGACATAGCCACGCCATTAAACAGAGGCTTGGGCGCCATTAATGGAGGCCTTGGGAGAGAGGTGGACGGCAGATGGAGGTCAAAGGGCTCTCCTCCCGATAAGCATGCGCAGGGGTCTGATTGCATGCCTCTCGTACTCAAATAGCTACCCTGCACGGCGCCTCCTAGCTAATAAAAAATGGGGACGCGTGGCGGCACGTAAATGGTACTAGTAAGTAGAACGCCCACGGTTTCAATAATACTTGTGTTTCCGATTGTAATGTGCCAACACTTGTTCCAAAATGACTTTGTTGATTGTTAATGTGTGCGCCTTCGCAAATCGGACTGCAAAATTACCACAACATGTTGGTGCCATGTCATGGCACCAAGCCAAGTTTCATTATTTTCATGCGTGTTTTGGATTTACAGGAATTAAAAAACTAAGTTTCTCAATGTTTCCAACCCAGCCACGACGCCCAGAATTTTGAATTTCATTCCCATTTCTTGCATGGAACCTAGAAATTTACTCGAGGACACACATGTGATTTTTCAACCAACTTTGGTGCACTGGAACATGTGCTTGTATTTCAAATTTGAATTATGCACACAAAGGTGACACGTTCCCTCCCAGAACCACGAGCCTTCTTGAGAGAAGCTCAGATTTGCAAGAAGCTTATACCAAAATTTGTTCCTATCCGGCCAATTTTTTTTACCACGGCATGGTACTACCATGACATGACACCATGCCAAGTTTCATGATTTTAAAACCAAGTTTCTCAATGTTCTCGACCGAGCCACGATGCCCAGATGTTTGAATTTTATTCTCATTTTTTGCATGGGACCTAGAAATTCACTAGAGGACACAAATGTGATTTTTTAACCAGCTTTGGTGCACGGGAGCATGTGCTTGTAGTTCAAATTTGAATTATGCACATTAAATGACCAAAAACTCAATTAATGTGTAAATAAGGCCAAACGAAGCCGGAATAATTCCAAATTTAACAGGGCACTCATGTAGTTCTATGTTGCCTTTGTAAATAAACTCAAGGGGGACAGTGTATATCGTTTCGCACTCAAAGGTGGCACGTTCCCTCTCAGAACCACGAGCCTTCTTGAGAGAAGCTTCGGTTTGCAAGAAGCTTATACCAAAATCTGTTCCTATTCGGCCATTTTTTTTACCACGGCATGGTAGTACCATGACATGACATCCATGCCAAGTTTCGTGATTTTCAGACGTGTTTTGGATTTACAAGAATTTTAAAACCAAGTTTCTCAATGTTCTCGGCCGAGCCACGATGCCCAGATGTTTTAATTTTATTCTCATTTCTTGCATGGGACCTAGAAATTCACCCGAGGACACAAATGTGATTTTTCAACCAACTTTGGTGCACGAGAGCATGTGCTGGTAGTTCAAATTTGACTTATGCACATTAAATGACCAGAAACTCAATTAATGTATAAAAAACGACAAACGAACCCGGAATAATTCCAAAATTTAACAGGGCACTAATGTAGTTCTATGTTGCCTTTGTTAAGAAACTCAAGGGGGGGGCAGCGTATATCGTTTCACACTCAAAGGTGGCACGATCCCTCTTAGACCACGAGCTTCCAAATCGGCCCAATTTTTACCACAACATGGTAATGCCATGACATGACACCATGCCAAATTTCATGATTTCCAGGCGAGTTTTGGATTTACATGAATTTAAATTCTAAGTTTCTCGATGTTCTCGGCCGAGTCATGACGCCCAGATGTTTGAATTTCATTCTCATTTCTTCCATGGGACCTAGAAATTCAACCAAGGACACACATGTGATTTTTCAACCCACTTTGGTGCACCAGAGCATGTGCATGCAATTCATATTTAGATTATGCACATTAAAAGTCCAGAAACTCAATTAATGTATAAAAAGGCCAAATGAACCTGAAATAATTCCAAAATTTAACAGGGCACTCATATAGTTCTATGTTGCCTCTATAAATAAAATCAGGGGGGAGGCAGCGTATATCGTTTCGCACACAAAGGTGACACGTTCCCTCTGGGAACCACGAGGCTTGTTGAGAGAATCTCCGGTTTTGCAAGAAGCTTATACCAAAACTTGTCCCAATTCAGTCAAAAATTGTACATATGAAAACAGGGTTTAGATTATCCCGAACATCTCGCTACCTAGACCAATAATGTACTATGATTTGAATTCAACATAAAATGGATACAAATATTTGAATTGGAGAGCGTATGGTACATGTAGTTCATAGTGAAATATGATTACTGCTATATGCATGTTTTTGTTATCAAGATAATATTTAAATTATTGTATAACTTGACAACAATCATATTCAAATAAATAAAATTGATTCAAATTTAGTCCATATGGTAGACGACAATATATATGTTCACATGGTGGAGTAAAATGTTCATATATGATGGAAGATCAAAATGTACGACTACATCAATTATAAACCGCAAGGTCACCTAACGATATATTCGAATTCAACATAACGTGGATTCAAAAATTGAAATTCGAGATCATGGCATCTTTAATCATATAAAAAGGGACATTACTCTTTCTTTGGTGGGAATTGATTTGTTTTTTGTTGTTGTTGAGGGAAGTGCGAATCGATTTGGTACTGTGCAGGGTAATCTTGTTCTCCCGATTTTTTTACATTTTTCTTGTAGTTTTTCAATGGCATATATAGCAATATAGTAAAAGGGGATGATTCGTATCCAACGTATCTACTTTTCCAAACACTTTTGCCCTTGTTTTGGACTCTAACTTGCATGATTTGAATGAAACTAAGCCGGACTGACGTTGTTTTCAGCAGAACTGCCATGATGTTGTTTTATGTGTAGAAAACAAAAGTTCCCGGAATGTCCTGAAAATCCACGGAGGCACTTTTTGGAAAATATAAAAAATACTGGCGAAAGAATCAAGACCAGGGGGCCCACACCCTATCCACGACGGTGGGGGCGTGCCCCCTCCCCCTGGGCACGCCCCCCTGTCTCGTGGGCCCCCTGGACCTCCACCGACCTCAACTCCAACTCCATATATTCATGTTTGGGGAGAAAAAAATCAGAGAGAAAGTTTCATCGCATTGTATGGAGCCGCCGCCAAGCCCTAATCTCTCTCGGGAGGGCTGATCTGGAGTCCGTTCGGGGCTCCGGAGAGGGGGATTCGTCGATGTCGTCATCATCAACCATCCTCCATCACCAATTTCATGATGCTCACCGTCGTGCGTGAGTAATTCCATCGTAGGCTTGCTGGATGGTGATGGGTTGGATGAGATTTATCATGTAATCAAGTTAGTTTTGTTAGGGTTTGATCCCTAGTATCCACTATGTTCTAAGATTGATGTTGCTATGACTTTGCTATGCTGAATGCTTGTCACTAGGGCCCGAGTGCCATGATTTCAGATCTGAACCTATTATGTTTTCATGAATATATGTGTGTTCTTGATCCTATCTTGCAAGTCTATAGTCGCCTATTATGTGTTATGATCAGACAACCCCGAAGTGACAATAATCGGGATACTTCTCGGTGATGACCATAGTTTGACGAGTTCATGTATTCACTATGTGCTAATGCTTTGTTCCGGTTCTCTATTAAAAGGAGGCCTTAATATCCCTTAGTTTCCGCTAGGACCCCGCTGCCACGGGAGGGTAGGACAAAAGATGTCATGCAAGTTCTTTTCCATAAGCACGTATGACTATTTACGAAATATATGCCTACATTACATTGATGAACTGGAGCTAGTTCTGTGTCACCCTATGTTATAACTATTACATGAGGAATCACATCTGGCATAATTATCCATCACTGATCCATTGCCTACGAGCTTTTCACATATTGTTCTTCGCTTATTTACTTTTCCGTTGCTATTGTTACAATCACTAAAAAAAACCAACAGTATTACTTTTGCTACCGTTACCTTTATTATCATACTACTTTGCTACTAAATACTTTGCTGCAGATACTAAGTTATCCAGGTGTGGTTGAACTAACAACTCAACTGCTAATACTCAAGAATATTCTTTGGCTCCCCTTGTGTCGAATCAATAAATTTGGGTTGAATAATTTACCCTCGAAAGTTGTTGTGATCCCCTACACTTGTGGGTTATCAAGACTAATTTCTAGCGCCGTTGCCGGGGAGCATAGCTCTATTCTCTGAGTCACTTGGGATTTATATCTGTTGATCACCATGAAGAACTTGAAAGACATGAAAACAACGATCTATCCCTCAACTACGAGGGGAGGTAAGGAACTGCCATCTAGCTCTGCACTAGATTCTCCTTCTATTTTAAGTAAGCTTGCGAAACCTAAACGTGCTACTACTATGAACTCTGATATGTCGCATGTTATTGATGATGCCACTTCTGCTATGCATGATACTTATGATGAAACTACTTCTGTGCGTGATACTACTTTGCCATTAGGTGAATTTCTTGATGAACAACTTGCTAGAGTTAGGGGAATGAAATTATTGAAGATGCTATTATTGATGATAGTGATGATGAAAATTCTCCCAATGATTATGAATTGCCTGTTGTTCCTGAGGGTTATGTTATGAATGAAGAAGCTGCTAGAGCTATCTTTGCTTGCAATGATAGATATGATCTTAAGAAATTATTAGCTAAATGGAAGCAGCAATCTCTTAATGCTAGAATGAAACCTGACCCTGCTTTTGCTACTTCACCTATTTGTGTTACTGATAAGGATTATGAATTCTCTATTGATCCTGAGATTATTACTTTGGTTAAATCTGATCCTTTTTATGGCCTTGAATCTGAAACTGTTGTGGCACATCTTACCAAGTTGAATGATATAGCCACCCTGTTTACTCATGATGATAAATCTCGCTATTATTATATCCTTAAGATATTTTCGTTCTCATTAAAGGGTGATGCAAAGACTTGGTATAATTCTCTTGCTCCTGGTTGTGTGCGTAGTCCCCAGGATATGATTTATTACTTCTCTGCTAAATATTTCCCTGCTCATAAGAAACAAGCTGCCTTGTGAGAAATATATAATTTTGTGCAAATCAAAGAAGAGAGTCTCCCACAAGCTTGGGGGAGGCTCCTCCGATTACTTAATGCTTTGCCTGATCATGCTCTTAAGAAAAATGAAATACTTGATATCTTTTATAATGGACTAACCGATGCTTCCAAGGACTACTTGGATAGTTGTGTTGGTTGTGTTTTCAGGGAAAGAACAGTCGACGAAGCTGAATTACTATTGAATAATATGTTAACTAATGAAAATAATTGGACTCTTCCTGAGCCAGTTTCTGAGGTAATTCCTGAACCAATTAAGCCAACTCCTGAGCCTATTCCTAATCCCACTCCGAAGAAGAGAGGTGTTTTATTTCTCAGTCCTGAAGATATGCAAGAGGCAAACAAATCAATGAATGAAAAAGGTATTAAAGCTGAAGATGTTAAGAATTTACCACCTATTGAAGAAATACATGGTCTTAATATACCGCCTGTTGAAGAACCACATTGTCTTGATAACCCGACACAGGTAGTAAAGGTAAATTCTCTCTATAGATATGATAAAGTTGAAATCTCCTCTACTAAATTTCATAGCCCATGCTTAGATGAATTTGATGATTTTATGGCTAGGCAAGAAAGTTTTAATGCTTATGTTGGTAGAGAGTTAAAGAATAATGCTTTCCAGATAGGACGTGTGAGCGATAATATGGCTAGAGTTAAAGGTGAACTCAAACTCATTAGCAAATATGCTTCTATGGTTGCTACTCAAGCTGAGCAAGTACTTAAAGCTCAAAATGATTTGCTTGATTAATTAAATAATAAAAATAACTTTGTTGTTAGAGTGGCTACTAGAACTGGTAGAATGACTCAGGAACCTTTGTATCCTGAAGGCCACCCTAAGAGAATCGAGCAAGATTCTTAGAGAAACAATTTAGAGGCGCCTAGTTCTTCCAAAAAGAAGAAAAAGAAAAACTATAGGACTTTGCATGCTTCTAGTGATCCTACTGTAGACACACCTGAGAATCCCAATGATATTTCTATTTCTAATGCTGAAACACAATCAGGTGATGAACATGAACCTAGTGATAATGTTAATGATAATGTTCATGTTGATGCTCAACCTAGCAAAAACAATGAAGTAGAGATTGAACCTGTTGTTGATCTTGATAACCCACAATCAAAGAATCAGTGTCGGTGTCAAAACTGGCGGATCTCGGGTAGGAGATCTACATATCCGTATCGCCAAGCTTGCCTTCCACGCCAAGGAAAGTCCCATCCGGACACGGGACGGAGTCTTCAATCTTGTATCTCCGTAGTCTTGGAGTCCGGCGGACGATGATAGTCCGGCTGTCCGGACACCCCCTAGTCCAGGACTCCCTCAGTAGCCCCCGAACCAGGCTTCAATGACGATAAGTCCAGCGCGTATATAGTCTTCGGCGTTGCAAGGCGGGTTCTCCCTTCAAGTTCCATGTACCTGCCGAACAGTGTCCGGCTTCACCATAAACACTGTGCTTCTCGGCTTCTACGCCCAATAATGGAATTTTTCCACGCGTCGCACGAATGCGAAAAGCCAGGGTGTCTTTTACGTTTCACCCCCTAGTAGTGCGAGTCGTTCGCCTACAAAAGAGGCAAAAATCCAGATCCAAATCACACCATCTTCCTTCCGCGAATAGTTCATCGGAGCGCCCTTGACCTAAAAATCCATTCCATCATGGACCGTCGACGCGGCTCCTCTTCTCGCGCTCCCAGCCCACCGCCAGGGGATTGGAGGAGGTGCTCGGTTTCGCACAATGAGCTAGCGAAGCTCCAAGCGGGGGGATATCTCCCTCCGGCCTTCATGGTCCCAGTCCGGGCCGGACTGGTTACTTATCAAGGTGGGAGGCAAGCGGAGGCTACCCCAAGCCCCAATAAAGGGGAGCGAGTATGCTTCGTCCCTTATCTGATAAGGGGACTCGGATTCCCAATACATCCGTTCCTCCGCGGGCTCCTGGAGTTCTACGGACTCCAGCTCCACCACCTCACGCCCGCCTCTGTCCTGCATATCGCGGGCTACGTAGCTCTTTGTGAGCTATTCCTAGGCATTGAGCCCCATTTTGCATTGTGGAAGAGGCTGTTCTGCCTCGTACCCCGTTCTCACGAGGGGTCCATATATCAAGTGGGCGGTGCCGAAATATGGCGCATTGCCGGGACCGGATACCCATCCGGTACTCCCAAGAAGGCGTCCGAAGACTGGCCTTTAGAGTGGTTTTATATAGGAGACGCTCCGCTGCCGGACCCAGTCCGGATCGGCCTCCCGAAGTTTAGTGCTGCTCCTTTGAAGAAACGCCTCAGCTGGCGCCCACGGAGCCCCCGATTGGAGGAAGACAAGAGCGTCCATTACTTGATGGGCCGAATAAGATTAATGGCCCATTCTGGCTTGACCATGATCGGAGTCATGGCGACATGCATCATGCGGGGGGTACAGCCATTGCAATACAGAGGCCACCCCATGTGGGATCTCAACGGGGAAGACGATGCCACCCGTCATGGCCGCAAAGGGCCGGATTCGACCGAGGATCTGGTGGAGATCCTGTCCAGCCTGTACAAGGGGGAGAAGGAGGACTTCCTTCGAACGAACCCTTTGAATGGGTTTTCCATGATCAACCCTAGAGGATGGGTAAGCGAACACCTTCAAGGGCTCAACCCATGCTTTCGAAGTTTAGGCTTCTTACATTATGTCTTCGGCGTAGGATCTACGCCGGACTGTGGAGGACATGGTAAGTCCTGCTCCACAACCCGAGTATCCGGAAAGATCCCTAGGTCCGGCCTCCGAAGAGGATCCGGACATCGAGGTGGAGCTGATCGACGGGGTGTTTCACCAGCTCAGCATAGACAATGCTTTGGTTGCCATTACGTCGGACTACCCTGGACTATATCCGGCTTCTCAGGTGATCGAGACCGAGGTCCGAACACCATTATCTCTTCCTTTCCCCTTTCTAACCTTCGCGAACGATGGTATGTTACAGGAAGTGCCTTTACGGCAATAAGCCGAGCCCGCGGCGGCTGACCAACAGAGGCCAGTCCGGACCAGCAGGCGTAAAAGGAGCGCGGTGCAGACGAAAACGTCGCCGCAAAGGTATAGCTCGTATTTGAATTTTCAGAGCAACGTTCCTAGGAAACGCCTGAGTGCTCATGATCTTTGTAGGAGCAAAAGCGCTCGCCGGACTGCGGGCGCAGAAGTTGCTAATCCAACCTACACCGGCCAGGCTCCAGCGCCCGGCCTGGAGGGGGAGGCAAGCGCAAGACGCGGGCCGGATCCTTCTCCACCGGAGGACACCGACAGACTGTACGCCACCAAGTCTGAGGTGGAGAGCGCCATGAACCATAGGCGCCGCCGGACAGTATTTCGTGAAGCGTGCTTCTCCCCTGAGGCATTGGATGCCTTTAACGCAGGGAACGCGCATCTCCATGCCGCTCAAGATGGTTTTACCAGAGCCACGGAGCAGTATGTGAAAGACATACGGGTAAAGGAATTTTAATGGTTATATATACCAGTAGCCCCCGAGACTTAAAGTAGTTATGTTAACTGATTTAAGGATCATTTGAAAACGCTGGCTCTTACCGAGAAGAATGCCCAGCTGTCTCGGGAGCTGCAAGATTGCAAGGCCCAACTTGAGGCCGCACATGCTGCCGCAGGAGGAGACACAGAGACCCCTCCTGGTAACACATTTTTATTAATAAATATAAGCGTTGTGCGGCGTGCGCGCGAGTCTAATAATGACATTGCAGGTGCCGCCGGACAAGATCCGGACAGGCAAGCATTGCTGCGCCAGCTAAAGGCCGGCGAGAGTGTGCTGAATAGGGTGCAACAAGAAAGGAATAAACTCCAGGATGCCAACGCCAAGCTCGGAGAAGAGCTGAAAGGCGCTCGCGCCGGGCTGTCCGGCTCCGTTAAGGAGAATGAGCGGCTTCGTCGCGGCATTTATAGTAAGTGCTTGAGCGGACTCCTTTGAAAAGAAGAGTTCGGCGAGGAAGTATATTGACATGATATGTCTTGTAGGTGTACTCACAGGTCGTCCTGCAGAGGAGATGCCCATATCAACGGGTGATCAACTTCCCGAACTGTTGCAACTGCTCGAACGAGTTCGGCAGGCAATGAGCGGCGTCATCCGGGCTTTATGGCCAGCCCTCTCCCTACCCGAGGGCCTTGGGGAGCTTGCGGAGAAGCTTCAGGGAGTGCGGCAGCGCTTCCATTTGTGGAAGATTTCGGCGTGCCGTCAAGGTGCCAGGGAGGCTTGGGCCATGGTGAAGATGCGTTACAAGAAGGCGGATCCCAACCACATGGCCGAAGTTGGACCGGTGGGGCCCGATGGGAAGGAGATCCCTGTGAGTTTAGTATACAGCCAAGTAGAGTTGGCTGCTAAATTTTCCCAACGGGACTGTAAATTAGACAGCCTGTTAGACGGGATTGAGGAGGAATACAATCAGTAAATTTGACAATGTATGTTTTCCTTTAAAGTGACATGTGAAATGCCTTCTAGCCGGATTGTAGATCGTTTGTCTTTGCCGACCTTTTCGCTTCAACCTCGGGACCCTAGAGTCCGGAGTGTGTCTGAATACCTTTTTGGTTAAGAAACAACCGTGGTATGCATGGAGACCAGGCGTAGGGGTCATTAGTGCTTTATCAGACAAGTGCCCAACTAGTTATGTTATATTACATGGTTAGTAAGAAACATCTTCCAGGGAGAATAGTTCCGTTAAGGGTTCCTTTCCCTGGGAGGCATGCCCTAAAGTGCATGTCCGGACTGCAAAGAAAGCAGTAAGACATCTGGGGGCAGATAGATAAATAGGTAAAAAGTCATCTTTTAAGTCACCGACCGAATATTCCCTTAAGAACGCTAGCTTTCGGCTTCACCCAGTCTGAGGTACACATCCGGCTGACCCGGCAGTAACAATCGCAGAGGTGCTCCCTTTACCTCCTAGCCGAACAATCGGGAACGTAGGGGTAAGCACAGGAGCCAGGCAACCCAGCTTGGCCAAAACTTAAGTCATATTGATGCATATAATGGCGAGTAAGAGGTACATGTGGAAGCTTGACACATGTGCTGGGTATGAAACCCGTATAATTAAGCTTCTATAAAAGAAGCCCCCAGGAATAATGAGTGCGGATGGCACATCATGTGTATGCGAAAAATGCAAAAATAGGCCCGCAAGGGCTTTTGAATAAAAAGGCATGAAAAGAGAAACAAAAGACAGCCGAAGTGTAAAGGTTTGGACGGGGGAAGGGGACGAACTCTTAGTCCGGCGCTAGGCGTAGAATCGTCGGAGGCGGGCTGCGTTCCATGGGTTCGGCTCGAGTCGGTTATCCGACGCATTTCTTAGACGGTATGCTCCGCCGGTCAGTACTTGATCGATAATGAAGGGGCCCTCCCATTTGGGCTTGAGCTTGTCCTTTTTCTTGTCCGGCAGGCGTAGAACTAGTTCACCAACGTTGTAAGTCTTGGCCCGTACTTCTCTGCTTTGATATCTTCGGGCCTGCTGCTGATAGAATGCGGAACGAGCCTTCGCGACGTCACGTTCTTCCTCCAATGTGTCCAAGCTGTCCTGCCGATCAAGCTCGGCCTCTCTTTCTTCATACATGCGCACTCGAGGTGAGTCATGGATAATGTCGCAGGGCAGGACTGCCTCTGCGCCGTAGACCATAAAAAATGGTGTGAATCCGGTAGTATGGTTAGGCGTTGTCCGCAGCCCCTAGAGTACGGAGTCGAGCTCCTCGACCCATTGTGTGTCGGATTTAGTAAGTGACCTCACTAGTCTGGGTTTAATGCCGCTCATTATTAGACCATTTGCTCGTTCCACTTGACCGTTGGTTTGAGGGTGATAAACTGAAGCGTAGTCGAGCTTGATGCCCATATTTTTGCACCATGACTTAACCTTGTCGGCTGTGAAGTTCGTGCCGTTGTCGGTGATGATGCTGTGGGGGACTCCGTAACGGTGTACTACCCCTGATATAAAGTCTATCACTGGTCCGGACTCTGCCGTTTTGACCGGCTTGGCCTCTATCCATTTGGTGAATTTATCCACCATGACCAATAGGTACCGTTGCTTGTGGGTTCCCCCTTTAAGGGGTCCAACCATATCAAGCCCTCAGACCGCGAACGGCCAGGTAATGGGTATAGTTTTGAGGGCGGTAGGCGGCATATGGCTCTGATTAGCAAAGAGCTGACAACCAACGCATCTCTGGACTAAGTCCTGGGCATCTGCTCGGGCCGTCGGCCAATAAAATCCTGTATGGAATGCCTTTCCTACAAGGGCCCGGGCTGCTGCGTGGTGTCCGCCTAGTCCGGCATGAATTTCAGCCAGGAGGTTGCGCCCTTCCTCTTCGGAGATACATCTTTGAAGGACTCCGGTTGTGCTTTTCTTATAAAGTTCTCCATCATGGACCTTGTAGGCTTTCGATCACCGGACTATGCAGCGGGCCTCGTTTTGGTCTTCGGGAAGTTCCTACCTAAGCAAGTAGGCTAGGAATGGTTCTGTCCATGGGGCGATTACTGCCATTATGTCGTGGGCTGACGGTGTTATGTCATCGGCTGAATCGCCGATTGGCTCGATTTTTTCCGGTTTGTCACTTCCGGGCTCCTCTTCCCATAGTACGGATGGCTTGAAGAGCCGTTCCAGGAAGATATTTGGAGGGACAGCATCATGTTTCGCACCGATGCGTGCTAGTACATCGGCCGCTTGGTTATTATCTCGGGCTATGTGATGGAATTCGAGTCCTTCAAACCGAGCTGACATTTTTAGGACGGCGTTGCGATATGCTGCCATTTTCGGATCCTTGGCGTCAAAGTCTCCATTTATTTGGGATATTGCAAGGTTTGAATCCCCGCGCACCTCTAGGCGTTGAATACCCATGGAGACTGCCATCCGGAGACCATGTAATAGGGCCTCGTATTCGGCTGCGTTGTTGGAGTCCATGTACATTATTTGAAGTACGTACTGGACTGTGTCCCCGGTTGGGGACGTCAATACGATGCCAGCCCCCAGTCCGGCCAACATTTTAGAGCCGTCGAAATGCATAACCCAATTGGAGTATGCACCGTACTCTTTAGGGAGTTCGGCTTCGGTCCATTCAGCGACGAAGTCAGCCAAAACTTGTGACTTTATAGCTCGCCGAGGTTTGTAAGTTATATCGAATGGTAAGAGCTCAATGGCCCATTTTGCAATCCTACCCGTTGCGTCGCGGTTATTTATAATGTCATTGAGTGGTACTTCAGAGGCCACTGTTATCCAACACTCTTGAAAGTAGTGTCGGAGCTTCCGGGATGCCATGAACACCGCATATGCTATCTTCTGATAGTGCGGGTAACGGGACTTGCAAGGGGGTTAACACAGTGGATACGTAATACACTGGTTTTTGAAGAGGGAATTTCTGCCCTTCTGTCGCTCGTTCGACGACGAGGACCGCGCTTACAACTTGATGCGTTGCTGCGATGTATAACAACATTGGTTCGCCCAGAGTGGGCGCAGCCAGGACCGGATTTGTTGCCAATATGGCCTTTATTTCTTCGAGTCCGGCAGTGGCAGCATCCGTCCACTCAAAGTGTTCGGTGCGCCTGAGGAGGCCATAGAGGGGCAACGCCTTTTCTCCTAGACGGGAGATAAAGCGGCTTAAGGCTGCCACGCATCCTGTTAATTTTTGTATTTGTTTGAGGTCTTTTGGAATATCCAACTATGACAGAGCTTGGATTTTAGCCGGGTTTGCTTCAATTCCTCTACCGGATACAATGAAGCCCAGCAGCTTTCCGGCTGGTACACCGAAAACGCATTTTTCCGGATTCAGCTTGATGTCATATGCTCTGAGGTTGTTGAATGTGAGCCTCAAATCGTCTACTAGAGTTTCGACGTGTTTTGTTTTGACGACTACGTCTTCTACGTATGCCTCGACTGCTTTGCCGATCTGGGTGGCCAGACATATTTGAATCATGCGCTGATATGTTGCGCCGGCATTTTTAAGTCCGAAGGGCATCGTGTTGAAGCAGAATGGTCCGTATGGAGTGATGAATGCCGTTGCCGCTTGGTCTGCTTCCGCCATCTTGATTTGATGATAGCCAGAGTATGCGTCCAGGAAGCACAACGAATCGTGCTCTGCGGTAGCATCGATAATTTGGTCGATGCGGGGGAGAGGGAAGGGATCCTTTGGGCAAGCCTTATTGAGGTCTTTAAAATCGACACAGAGGCGCCAGGATTTATCCTTCTTCGGTACCATTACCAGATTTGCTAGCCAGTCCGGATGTTTGATATCTCTAATGAATCCGGCTTCCAGTAGTTTGGCTAGCTCTTCTCCCATTGCCTGTCTTTTGGGTTCGGAAAATCGTCGAAGAGCCTGTTTGACTGGCTTAAATCCTTTTAGGATGTTTTAGGCTGTGTTCTGCCAACCTGCGTGGGATTCCGGGCATATCCGAAGGATGCCAGGCGAAGATGTCCCAATTTTCCCGAAGGAATTCACGCAGTGCGGCGTCTACTTCGGGGTTCAGTTGTGCCCCAATGGAGGCCGTCTTTGTTGGGTCCGTTGGATGGACCTGGAATTTTATTATTTCATCTGCTGGTTTGAAGGAGGTGGACTTGGATCTTTTATCGAGTATCACATCGTCCCTGTTTACCGTAGAGCGCAGCGCGGTGAGTTCTTCTGCTGCTAAGGCTTCGGATAGTTCCTCCAGGGCTAGTGCAGCTGTCTTATTTTCGGTGCGGAGTGCTATGTCCGGATCACTAGCGAGGGTGATTATTCCGCCGGGCCTAGGCATTTTGAGCTTCATGTACCCGTAATGAGGTACTGCTTGAAAAATGTGAATGCCTCTCGTCCTAATATAGCGTGATATCCGTTGTTGAACAGGGCCACTTGGAACGTGACTTCTTCGGATCTGTAATTGTCCGGCGAACCGAACACCACATCGAGTGTGATTTGTCCGGTGCAGCGTGCCTCCCGGCTAGGGATTATTCCTTTGAAGGTTGTGCTGCTTCGCTCAATACGGCTCCAATCGATTTCCATTTTCCGCAGAGTTTCCTCGTAAATGAGGTTTAGTCCGCTGCCGCCATCCATGAGGACTTTTGTCAGTCGAAAGCCGTCCACTATGGGACTAAGTACCAGTGCCGCTGGCGCTCTGGCTGTTCGGAATTTAGGCTCATCGCTGGCGTTGAAGGTAATAGCTGTGTCGCTCCATGGATTTGCTGTTGCTACTTGGTAGATTTCGGCGAGTTCGCAGATTGTTTGTTTTCGCATATTGTTTGATGTGAAGGTCTCGAAGACTGTTGATACCGTACTGGTATTGTTGGAGTGGTTTTCTGGGGCTAGAAGCTCCTCGCCACTTTTGGCCACCTGCCGTAATATCCAACATGCTCGAAGGCTATGTGTTGGGACGGCTCCCTCTGTACTATGAAGCTTACAGGGTCCATTGAGCCATCCCTCCAGTACGGTTCCGTGCCCCTTATTGGGTTTTTGCTTTTTCTTTTTTGCATATGGGGCTTGAATATGAGGCGCCCTTTTGTTGTGGACTGGGGCTGGGGCCGGATTATCCCAAAATTGATTTTCGGTTTTCCGGAAACTCTCCATCGCACAGTACTTCCGTACTATGGATGCCAGATCGGCGAAACACGTAATTTTGCGACGATCAATGGCATTTAGTATTCCCTTGTCCGTGCAATTATTGCAGAAGATTGAGATTGCGTTTTCCTCTCGGCAGTCCTTTATCCTGTCCATAACCAGGAGGAATCTGGCCCAGTAGTGGTGTACTGTTTCAGCGGGCTCTTGCCGTATTAGAGATAGATCGCATATGTCTGGGCGGGTGGGTGGACTGAAGTCCGGATCCCTGCCCATCTTGGGGCTCAAAGGCCGAGGGGTTTCCGAATTTGGAAGCTTGGTTTGCTGGACACAATCCAGCGAGTCCGGAGCGATGCATGATTTTAAGTTCAATGCTCGATCGAAGTCCGTCCCTCCGCGGAAATCCGGCGTGGAGGGTTCGGGAATCCGGACATGAATTGTTTTCAATACAGGCAAAGAGTTGCCGTATTACTCCTCTACCACCGCGACGTGGTGGGTGGCCTGGGGAGAGTTAATCTCTCTCAGATCGGTTTTAAGCCCAATCTGGTTGTAGTCCGTAGCGACTCCCAGGGCGGCGATGCGATCCAAGAGCTCATTAACAGACAAGAGCTCTATTGGATCCAACTGTTCGGCAGCTTTCGGGCTGACGCGAAGATTGCTTCTGACGACTTGAGAAGTCATTGTCGAAGCGGCGGCCGGACAGGCGGTCATAAGAAAACCACCTAGCCGGATAGTTTGGCCGGCGGCCAAGGCCCCTTCGGCGAAAACACCATCTTTGAAGACGGGTGGAGGCATCCGCCCTATCGGTGACGACACAGAGGAACTCTCAATGAAAGCACCAATGTCGGTGTCAAAACCGGCGGATCTCGGGTAGGGGGTCCCGAACTGTGTGTCTAGGCGGATGGTAACAAGAGACGAGGGACACGATGTTTTACCCAGGTTCGGGCCCTCTTGATGGAGGTAAAACCCTACGTCCTGCTTGATTAATATTGATGATATGGGTAGTACAAGAGTGGATCTACCACGAGATCAAGGAGGCTAAACCCTAGAAGCTAGCCTATGGTATGATTGTTGTAATGTATGTTCTGTCCTACGGACTAAAGCCCTCCGGTTTATATAGACACCGGAGGAGGCTAGGGTTACACAGAGTCGGTTACAATGGTAGGAGATCTACATATCAGTATCGCCAAGCTTGCCTTCCACGCCAAGGAAAGTCCCATCCGGACACGGGACAGAGTCTTCAATCTTGTATCTTCGTAGTCTTGGAGTCCGGCGGACGATGATAGTCCGGCTGTCCGGACACCCCCTAGTCCAGGACTCCCTCAATCAGCGTTATGATAAGAGAGATTTTGTTGCTAGGAAGCACGGTAGAAAGAGAACCATGGATTCAGAAACCCATGCCCTTTCCTCCTAAACCATCCAAGACAAAGGATGATGAGGATTTTGAGCGCTTTGCTGAAATGATTAGACCTATCTTCTTACGTATGCGCTTAACTGATATGCTCAAAGCAAATCCTTATGTTAAGTATACGAAGGATATCATTACAAATAAAAGAAAGATATTGGAAGCTGAAATTTCCACCATGCTTGCTAATTATACTTTTAAGGGTGGAATACCAAAGAAACTTGGAGATGCAGGTGTACCAACTATACCATGCTCCATTAAAAGAAATTATGTTAGAACTGCTTTATGTGATCTTGGAGACGGTGTTAGTGTTATGCCTCTCTCTTTATATCAGACTTGAATTGAATAAGTTGACACCTACTGAAATATCTTTGCAAATGGCCGATAAATCAACTGCTATATCTGTCGGTATTTGTGAGGACGTGCCTGTTGTGGTTGCAAATGTCACTATCTTAACGGACTTTGTTATTCTTGATATTCCCAAGGACGATAGTATGTCGATTATCCTTGGTAGACCCTTTCTGAATACTGCAGGGGCTGTTATTGATTGCAACAAAGGCAATGTCACTTTTCATGTTAATGGTAATGAGCATACGATACACTTTCCGAGGAAACAATCTCAAGTTCATAGCATCAATTCTATTGGAAAAGTTCCAACTATCATTATTGGAGGTTTTGAATTTCCTCTCCCTATTGTCAAGAAAAAATATGATATTCTTATTGTTGGGGATTTTCATATCCCCGTTGAGGTAACTTAGTGTTATTCGAAATTTCTCCGGTTCTGTGTTATTCAGAATGAGTTTGTTAACAAGACTTGATCAACCTTGTTAGTGGATTCATTTTGATGATCATGAAACTAGAAGGCACAACCTTCTGTACCCTCTTTTTACTTTCTCTTATTTAGAATAAATAAATCAAAAATAGTATTATCTGTTTGTTTTCTAAATTATCTGTGCATTAAAAAATAGCCCGAAAATAAAAGTGCTCCAAATGCCCTGCAAATTTAGTATGATTTTTTTATGGAATATTTGAGGATTTTAGGCACTGAAAACACTACAGGAGGGGCAAGCACCAGGCCACGAGAGTGGAGGGCGCGCCCACCCCCTGGGCGTGCCCCCCTGTCTCGTGGGCCCCTGGTGGCCCCCCCCCTCCACTTATGCCAGCACCCACACACTTCATCTTCTACCCAAAAAAATCCCCATCCAGCTCAAGCACGAGTTCTAGCTCATTTTGCTGTGATTTTTGATCTCCTTGCTCAAAGCCCCATTCACAAAACTGCTTTGGGAGATTGTTGCTTGGTATGTGACTCCTCCATTTGTCCAATTAGTTTTTGTTCTAGTGCTTTATTCATTGCAATTTTTTGCTGCATAGGTGACCATGTTATTGAGCTTGCATGTTGAATTTATGACGTCCCAAGCAATTCTAATGCATGATATAGGCTCTAGGCACTTGTAGGGGTAGTTGCTATCAATCTTGTTTAGTTTTATTCACTTTTATTTTGAAGTTACTAAAATTTCAGAAATTTTACAGAAAAAGGATTATGTCTAGGAGAATGTACCAAGGTGGTTCCTCGGTGAAGAAAGGGCCCAGGATTGCTATACGTGAGCAAGATGTTGAATTGCCGAGGGATGCGGATGTACGAGCTTGCGAGTGGCCATCCGATGATTTTATGGTCGAAGCAGGCTTTAAGGAGGAATTTGACGCGTATGTGCGTAATGCTGAGCTAGAGGACTTCTTACAAGATAAGTGTCCTCAGTATTATCAATTGACTGATTCCTTTGTGCGGAGGTTTAAATATAACTGTTCGCGTAATTCTCCTAGTGTCATATTTGATATTTATGATACATCTTATACCATGGACTTAGAGGATTTTACAACTGCTTGCAAACTCTCGCAGTGGGGTAATATTAATGATCTTCACAAATCTGAATTTAGAGATTTCCTTGCTAGTATTACTATGGGAGAATCCAGGGACATAGCAAAAGCTACCATAGGGAGCATTCATTTTCCTGCTATACATTATTTTGCTCTCTTCATTGGTAGATGCATTAATGGTAAAGATGAAGCATGTCATATGTGTGTCCCTGATCTTTGTGTCCTCAAGAGTGATGTGTTGGGTTATAAAGGTTATAACTTGGGGGAAATAGTTGCACGTAGGTTGCAGAATAACAGTAGAACTGGAGATTTATTTGGAGAAATTTATGCAACCCGTGTGGCTAATTATCTTGGTATAGCCCCACGAGAGGGGGATGTGATGATACTTCCTACTTATCTAGATTATGACGCTATGGTCAATCATCATTTCTTAGGAGGAATGAACAATTCCTCCATTATCGACTAATCTATGACAGACGCAACGTCGTCCATGTTACTCTTCCTGCTCCTCTCCTTTTTGATTATTAGGCAAATGGAAGATATGTTGTTACCAGGGAGGAAGCAGCTAAACACGAGGGGAGAGCGGAGGCAGCTCGCCAACACGCCGCAGCTCAGGAGGCGGTTGCCGCTGCATCGCAGTACGACCCCAGCTACAACTACGGATATCAGCCAGGCGGTCCTTGGTATTAGACCAACTTAGGCCAAAAGCCTAAGCTTGGGGGAGTACGTATTTCTCACCGACTTTACATTCATGTTCACACACTAGTCGTCGGTGCTCATACTCTTTCATTGTATTATCCATGTTAGTTTAATTTTCTTTCTCGCTTTCTTCTTGTGTGTTTGATAAACCTTAAGAAAAACCAAAAAAACTAGTTAGTTTAATTTCCATGCCTGTAGTAGAAATTAAAATGAAAATTCAAAAATATTTCTAGTTCTTCTTCTTACTTGTTGGGAGCTTTCCCGTGTAAATAGTTTTATTTTCTTTTCTTTCCTTTGGGGGTCGAGAAGACCATATTGAAAATGCTTAGTGGCTCTCATATGCATGATTGTTTATTTAATTTAGAGCCCATATTACCCTGTCTTCTCTCTTGAGTTGAATGCTTGCAGATTCCAGCTTAGTCCAATGCACGTGCACTCTTATTATTATACACATCGTTCGATCGTGCAAGTGAAAGGCAATAATGATGATATATGATGGACTTATTGAGATAAGAAAAGCTGGTATGAACTCGACCTCTCTTGTTTTTGTAAATATGATGAGTTCATCGTTCCTGATTCAGCTTATTATGCAGTAAACATATTTGCACTTACATTTAGAGATTATAGTTGCTTGTTCCATGCTTGATTAGCTATGAGTTATAATGGTCTACCTTGCGTGCCAACATGCTATTAGAATGATTGTGATGTGGTATGATGGGATGGTATCCTCCTTTGAATGAATTGAGTGACTCGACTTGGCACATGTTCACGCATGTAGTTGAAACAAATCAATATAGCCTTCATGATATTTATGTTCATGGTAGATTATATCCTACTCATGCTTGTACTCGGTGTAAATTAATTTTAATGCATGTTTATGACTGTTGTCGCTCTCTCAGTTGGTCGCTTCCCAGTCTTTTGCTAGCCTTCACCTGTACTAAGCGGGAATACTGCTTGTGCTTCCAAAATCCATAAACCCCAAAGTTGTTCCATATGAGTCCACCATACCTTCCTATATGCAGTATTTACCTGCCGTTCCAAGTAAATTTGTATGTGCCAAACTCCAAACCTTCAAATGAAATTCTGTTTTGTAAGCTCGAGCAGCTCATGTTTCAACTAGGACAGCCTATATATTCCATGCTAGGTGGGTTATTCTCAAGAGTGGACTCCGCGCCTCATTCACGAGAAAGGGCCGGTAACCGGGATGCCCAGTCCAATGATCCAAAAAGATCAAAGCAAATCAAATTAATTAAACAAAACTCCCCCAGGGCTGTTGTTAGTTGGAGGCACTCGTTGTTTTGAGCAAGCCATGGATTGATGCTTGTTGGTGGTTGGGGGAGTATAAACCTTTACCATTCTGTTTGGGAACTGCCTATAATGCATGTAGTATGTAAGATACAACCATCTCATAGTTTTTGCGTTGACAGCAAAAGTATGCCAATCAAAATGTTATTCAATCTCTATTTTAAAATCGAGCTCTGGCACCTCTACAAATCCCTGCTTCCCTCTGTGAAGGGCCTATCTATTTACTTTTATGTTGAGTCATCACCCTTCTTATTAAAAAGCACCCGCTGGAGAGCACACCGTCATTTGCATTCATTATTATTGGTTTATATTGGGTATGACTTGATTGGATCTCTTTTACCATGAATTACAATGTTTAGTTAATCCTTGATCTTTAAAGGTGCTCTGCATTTATGTTTTGCGGTCTCATAAAGGGCTAGCGAGATACCATTTTGTTATATCATGTTATGATTGTTTTGAGAAAGTGTTGTCATTCGAGTTTTATCATTATGGCTCGCTAGCTGATTATGCTATTGATATGAGTAATTGTGAGACCTTGGTGTTATTGTGAGTATGGTTAGTTCATAATATTTGCTGAAACCTGAATGATGGCTTTGCATGTTTACAACAACAAGAGCAAATAAAGTTTGTAAAAGTTTTTCTTTATCACTTTTAGTTTATCAACTGAATTGCTTGAGGACAAGCAAAGGTTTAAGCTTGGGGGAGTTGATACGTCTCCAATGTATCTACTTTTCCAAACACTTTTGCCCTTGTTTTGGACTCTAACTTGCATGATTTGAATGAAACTAACCCGGACTGACGCTGTTTTCAGCAGAACTGCCGTGATGTTGTTTTATGTGTAGAAAACAAAAGTTCTCGGAATGTCGTGAAAATCCACGGAGGCACTTTTTGGAAAATATAAAAAATACTGGCGAAGGAATCAAGACCAGGGGCCCACACCCTGTCCATGAGGGTGGGGGGCGCGCCCCCCTGTCTCGTGGGCCCCCTCGACCTCTACCAACCTCAACTCCAACTCCATATATTCACGTTTGGGGAGAAAAAAATCAGAGAGAAAGTTTCATCACATTTTACGGTACGGAGCCGCCGCCAAGCCCTAATCTCTCTCGGGAGGGCTGATCTGGAGTCCGTTCGGGGCTCCGGAGAGGGGGATTTGTCGCCGTCGTCATCATCAACCATCCTCCATCACCAATTTCATGATGCTCACCACCGTGCATGAGTAATTCCATCATAGGCTTGCTGGACGGTGATGGGTTGGATGAGATTTATCATGTAATCAAGTTAGTTTTGTTAGGGTTTGATCCCTAGTATCCACTATGTTCTGAGATTGATGTTGCTATGACCTTGCTATGCTTAATGCTTGTCACTAGGGCCCGAGTGCCATGATTTCAGATCTGAACCTATTATGTTTTCATGAATATATGTGTGTTCTTGATCCTATATTGCAAGTCTATAGTCACCTATTATGTGTTATGATCCGACAACCCCGAAGTGATAATAATCGGGATACTTCTCGGTGATGAGCATAGTTTGAGGAGTTCATGTATTCACGATGTGCTAATGCTTTGTTCTGGTTCTCTATTAAAAGGAGGCCTTAATATCCCTTAGTTTCTACTAGGACCCCGCTGCCACGGGAGGGTAGGACAATAGATGCCATGCAAGTTCTTTTCCATAAGCACGTATGACTATTTACGGAATACATGCCAACATTATATTGATGAACTGGAGCTAGTTCTGTGTCACACTATGTTATAACTATTGCATGAGGAATCACATCCGACATAATTATCCATCACTGATCCATTGCCTACGAGCTTTTCACATATTGTTTTTCGCTTATTTACTTTTCCGTTGCTATTGTTACAATCACTACAAAACCCAAAAATATTACTTTTGCTATCGTTACCTTTATTATCATACTACTTTGCTACTAAATACTTTGCTGCAGATAGTAAGTTATCCAGGTGTGGTTGAACTGACAACTCAATTGCTAATACTCAAGAATATTCTTTGGCTCCCCTTGTGTCGAATCAGTAAATTTGGGTTGAATACTTTACCCTCGAAAGCTGTTGTGATCCCCTACACTTGTGGGTTATCAGGGGACATGACTCTCTTATGTCTTGTATGAATTATTATTTTTACACGTTAAGTTTGTTCTGTCGAACAAGGAATCCGCAGCTTGTTATCCCGAAATTTTCAAGCTCGAGTATCTTTTGTCTCACCTGCTTTGAAACTCCCGCATCTTCAACCCGTGTTGCGCCTTGTTATCCCGAAATTTGGACGCGCGCGAGAACTCCCTCCTCATCTGAAATCGCTCCCGCATCCCAGACACGCAAAATCCCCCTTCTACCCCTCAACCGGAAATGAAGCTCCACGTCGTGGTGTCAAAACCATTGGGGGTTTGCTGGTAACATACCCTACATTTTGGACAAGCGCGTCCCTAAGCTTGGCTCCCCCCTCCCCCTTCGCCCCCCCCCCCCCCCCCCCCATTCGTACACCGAGGCCGCCAAAACCCGCGAAACCCCATGCTCCTCCGTTGGCCTCCCGACCGCCGCCCAGCCGGAGACTCTTCCCCGACTACGTCGTCCACCGCAACAGCTCGCCGTGCCTCATCCACCGCACTGGATGAGGATCCGTTGTCGATCTCGTCGTCCCGCCGGATCAGCCGCCCCGTCCTCCACCTCCAAGGAGCTGCCCCGATGTTTGCCTCGTCTATCGCACCACCTCAATCCCCACAGTGTCGTCTTGACCTGCCCCACCGAAACCGCAGCACCCTCACCAATTCCTCCGATGAAGCCGAGGCCAAATCGGCGCCACCAAGGAGGTTCTGCACTCACCACTGCATTTTATCTATTATTCGATCTCATGGGGCTGCCGGTGCTCGATACCGAGCAGATATGGCGTGTCTCCATCGACGGCGCCGTCGCCGGCCACATCATCCACGGCGTCTCTCCCCCATGTCGTTGCTTCCTCGGTGGCAACTTCCACAACGGCACTAGCTGCAGCTGCTCCGGCTCTCGCTCGCGCTGCAGCTCTGTTCTTGCTGTCGGTCGCGCTGCTGCACTGCTCCTTCTTTCGTTCATGCTGCTACTCTACTCTTGCTCTCGCTTGCATTGCTGCTGCTGTTGCACGACCTCTGGCAGCTACAGGAGTTGCTGCTTTAGCACTCGCTCGCAGTGCTACTACACGACTTGCTCTCTGCTAGTGCATTCCCTGCTCGAGCGTCTGCTGATTTAGATTACTGCTTCTCTGCTACTATTGCTCGAATGCCCTAAACATCTATTGCAATGCTCTGTTACTAGTTCAATCAGTTTCGACAGTAAAATTCAGTTTCAACTGTAAAGTTTATTTTCTTTAGTTAAGTTCAGAGTGAACAGTACTTACAGCATCTGTCGGAGCGGTCGTGGTGCGGCTGATGCGTTTTACATCTAGCACTTTTTGGTGATGTATTTTACATCATCTATTGAACATGATATTAGGGTCCCACTTCAGATTAACGTTGTTTGTCTTGTCATGCTTCAGCCTCGTCGCCGTACACCTTAGTGGAGCTGCTCCAATGACGGAACCGTCCATCACAGCGGAGCAGTACCCTCGTCGGCGTTTCCAGAGGCCTCAGATCTTCTTCCCCGCCTCCGACAGTCACACCAGCATCATCACCATCCTCCACGCCCAACCCAATGATGCTGAAGTCCACAAGGCTATGCCAAAGAGGTTGTACACTCATCGCATCACTTTGTTTCTCCATTCCTGTGTTCTTCCAATTCATGTGAGCCAAACACCCAGGTTGACTGAAATCCTATGTTTCCAAATGCTCTATTTTGCACGTGCATTCCTATCCTATTCCTGTGTTTTCCCTGTCCCTGCGTTTATAGAATCCTCCAATTCTAAGGAGCCCTTACGGATTTACTTCATTTTCAGATAGGCGCCAAAGAAAACTCTGTGTGTTATGTCCTACTCCTACCGTGCCGTCATCCACCCCACCTGAGGTGCACCATCGACAGAAGCGTTCACTACATCAGAGATCCCCCCTGCAGCTTTCTTTCACCGCCTTAGATCATCTTCCCTGTTGCCGGCAGCCACGCCAACTGCATTACCATCATCAACTGAGCAGATGAACCTGAGGGCTACACGGTTCCGAAAGAGAGGTCGCAGTCTTTCGTGTTTGCTTACGTTATACATCGGTTATTATTACCTGCTACTTTATCGTTCAATCTTGAGTTTTGAATTGCCCATGGGTCTCATATTGAGCCAGCAACGAATAGTATATGTCTACTATCTGGTTCATCTGGGGTCTTCTATGTGGTTCATGTTGGGTGGGCAACAAACAATAGATGATCCATTGTCTATCTTTTTAAACTGAAGCTATAATCTACCTGCTATCATTAGTTTTGGATCCATCCACTCGTTTGCTACCATCAGTCTTGATTTTTGCATGCACCCCTTAGGCCTTACAAAATATAACTATTTCTTTTATTATGCATGTCAGATATTGTACACAATCGTACTGAACATGTAGAGAAAAGAGAAGACCGTTGCGTGGGAATATAATGTCATGCAGACGCCGCTCCATGGTGGGCGAAGTGCCCCCCCCCCTCCTGCATTTCCATATTGTATTCTAGAGGAAGATAACTGTTCAGATGGAGATTCAGAAGGAGCCGACCACGCCTGTTTTCCACCTGAGGTGTTTGCTCTAACCTGGCATGCTGATGTTGGTCATATCATGCATATGGCGCCTTGCATTGCTTACATTATACATCTTATATGTCATCAGCTTAGTTTAGATTTGCTTTTTGTGAATGCCACCTGTTTGGTTTCTATATCATACTCCCACCATTCCTAAATATTTGTATTTTTAGAGATTTCAACAAGTGACTACATACAGAACAAAATGAGTGAATCTACACTCTAAAATATGTCTATATACATCCGTATGTGGTAGTCCATTTGAAATCTCTAAAAAGACAAATATTTAGGAACGGAGGGAGTATATGGGAATTATGCAATGCCATCTTCTTTAGCCAGGCATCATATACGTGAATCATGCAATGCCATCCTGTTTAGCCAGTCATCGTATATATAAATTGTATCGTGCCATATTTTTTTCCATAATGTATTCCATTTGTCAACAATGTTTATACATTCATCTAATCTTCCTGTGAATCAGCCATTTGAGTCGGTCATGGGAAAATCTGGAGTGAAAACAAGGTCTTCTGAGCAGTCAGTGCTACCTGTCGATGCAGATTTCTTGCAGGTTACAGATAGCTCCTCAGAGGAGGATTCAGAGACAGATGACCAGTCGTATTCCCCCCCCCCCTCCCCGAGGTGCATGCTCTAACTTGGCTGGGTTATATTGCTCATATCATGCATATGGTGTCTTGCATTGCCATGCCATATGCTTAGATTAGACATACTTTGTGTGAATGCCTCCTGTTTGCTTTCTACATCAGATATGTGAATTATGCAATGCCATGTTTTTCAGCCAGTTATCATATATGTGAATTATGCACCGCCATGGAGCCAGGCATCATATATGTGAATTATCTCATGCCATCTTTTTTTTCATTACGTATTCCATTTGTCGACAATCTGTGTATATTCAACTACTCTTTATGTGTATCAGCCATTTGAGCCGATTATGGAAAAATCTGGAGCGAAAACAAGGTCTTCAGAGCAGGCAATGGTACCTGTTGAAGCATATATCTTGATGGTTATAGGGAGCTCCTCAGAGGAGGATTCAGAGACAGATGACCAGTCCTATATCCCTCCTGAGGTGTATGCTCTAAGTTGCAATGTTTATATTTCTCATATGATGCATATGGTGTCTTGCATTGCTTAGTTTAGACATCATATGCACAATATTGAATTCTGTCTGCTTAGTTTAGAGATCGTACATGCGAGTGCCAGCTGCTTAGTATATGAATCAATTATGTCAATTATATCATGCCATCCTGTATACTTAGACAACATGTATGTGAATTATTTCATCCCAACCTATTTTAGAAAGACATCATATAGTTTTGTCATGTCATCCTGTTTAGGTACTCATCATATGTTGAATTATGCCATTATATCCTGTTAGGTTATCCATCATATATCTAAAACTGTGTCATGCTATCCTGTTTAGTTAGGCATCATATATGTGAAATTGTGTCATGCTGTCCTGTTTGGTTAGACAACATATATGTGAATTACCACATCTGTCTATCATACAATGTCTGTAAGTTCAATTTCTTTTCTTGTTTATCAGCCATTTGAATTGGAGGGGGTGATGGCAGTATCTAAGGGAGCAAAAACCCATTCCTCACAAAAGACAGTGCTACCCGTCGATGCAGATAGAACCATGGTTGTACTGGCCCACAAACTAGCCCCACCACACATAATCGAGACTCTTCCAGATTGCACACTTACACCGTTGGGCAGAGAACAAGCTACAACCCATCTAACCGCAACCCCAACGGATAGTAACCCACTTCTAGTTAACAAAGCACCATGTCCACCATAGAGTACCCCCACACGAGCAGTTTGTAAAGCTACTATAGTGCCCAAAGCACGAAGACCATCACAGCTAACCCAAACTCCACGTTTAAAGAAGAAGAGCAACTGTTCTCAGGTCAGATTCCGTAGCTATGGTCCATACTCCTTTGCTGTTGCATCACTGTATTTACTCATACCAACTACTTTCGAATTTGAAGGATCCAATTGAAACTCCAATGGTGCAACAGGTATGTTTTAAACCTATTTCTTTAACTAGATTGCTGTTCTAACTTCTTGCTCTATGTTGATTTCAGTTTAAGTTGTATAAACAGTTATGTTCTCATGTGATGCACATTACAAGTGCTGCCAATGCTGTGTAGTTTCTCACGCTTATATTCTGTCTATGCTGTTGTGTCTTAAAAATATATGAGTTGAACTGTGTCTCTATCTTGATTAGGGAACATAAACTAGAATGATATGGACAATACAGTGACCAGTACATAGATATATGTTTGTTTCATGTTGTTATCCTGTCCACCTTACTACTGAACCGGTTTACCAAAATGAGTTTTGTATAATACAAGCTAAACCTGTGATGTGTCTGCTTGTTTCTCTTGTAGTATGCAAACAGAATATTGGAGAAGAGCACCCCACTATGCAATGGTAGAGAAAGTAATGCAGATAAGGTTCAAGATAGTGAGACAACCCTGTTGGTCTCCATGAAAGGTGATAAAAACAATCTTGTAGACAGTGAGAAAACCCCACAGTCCTGCGTTGATGTAGTGTTCGAGTTACTGGCCAGTACCACTGGCACAAGCTCTTCGAACTCGCTGCCTGAATCACTTCGGCTTCTTCAGTCTCAGCTACAAGCTAAAAGGCATCAGTCAGCTGTGCTGCGGCAAGAAGCCGAAGGACTAAGGAAGTCCCTGCAGAATTCAGATGTGTACTTTCTTGTGCAACAGCAAGCGCTGGAGGATTTAAGCGCCAAACAAGAGAAATTTAATAAGCTTGCTAAGCATCTTTCCAGCATTATGGGTACCCAGGATATTGTTTCTTGAACTCTTCTGAAGTGGTTTCGATTCTGGACTTGTTTTGCTGCGGCGTTTATATGCTGCTTTGTTCCCTATATTTGCACTGGTGGTGAACTTTGATGCCCAGTGGATGTAATATGTGTAATAGCCGTGATAGCCTAGCATAAGTTGCGTGCTTATTTATTTCCTTGTTGTCTTGTTTATTTGTTTGCTTGTAGTCAGTGCAGTTCTTTTTCGCGGTTTGCTAGTGGCTGCAATAAACTATTTTTTAAAACTAGGCCATAATAACCATGGGCTAATATTTACTGTAGTGACACTGGGCCTCCTACGGGCCGTAGAAACAGTGGGCCTTCTACGGGCCGTAGAAACAGTAGGCCTTCTACGGGTCGTAGAAACAATGGGCCTTCTACGGGTCGTATCATCACCGGGCCTTGTATGGGCCGTATGATCGATTGGCCAAACATGGGCCAATAACAGGCCGCATTATGGCCGTAAACGGGCTAGAGTTGGAATCGTCCGTTCATGGGCCGACCATAATGGCCATCGTTAATAGGCCGTATTTGATGATGCTATGAAAACGGCCCAACGTATTAACGAACCACAAACGGGCCGACTGTAACCACGAGCTAAATTTGGCCCACAAGCAGAAAATGACAGTAACGGGCCGTAAGTAAACGAATGCTGGAAATGAGCCCAAGAATAAATGGGCTCTGAGAAGGCCGAAAGATAACATGGGCTGGAAACAGCCCAACGGAATAACGGGCCGTTAATGGGTATAAAGTGATACACTATTCATTACGGGCCAGTTTCACCACGGGCCGTTAATGGGTGTAAAGTGTTACACTATTCATTACGGGCCAGTTTCACCACGGGCCGTTAATAGGCCAAGAGTTACATAGGGCCTCATATGGGCCGAAATACGTCATGGGCCATACATGGGCCAGAAGTGAAAACGGGCTGGAATCATATTGGATGGCCCAGATGATGCTACTGAGCCTAATTCGGATAGGGTGTAACGGGCCTTGGGTTAGCGGGCTATAAATGGGCTATATGCGAACAGGCCGTTAACAGGCTTTCCATGGGCCGGCCCGCCACCTTTTGACCAAGTCAAACGGGCCGGCCTTTTCATAGGAATGGGCCTCTGTTGGGCCGTGCCACGTTTCGACGTATCGTAGGCTCCTTCAGTCCAATGAGTGGATGGCATTTGTCCCAACGATGAGCCGACACGTGTCTCCTCCAGCCAATGATGATTTTACACGTGGAAAATCCCCATTGGTTGGGGTTGTTAACGGGTTATCGGATCCAAAACCTGACCCGATAGCTTAACGGTGTTCCGTTACGGTGGATGCCACGTGTCGGTCACCCTTGATGAAAGCACTCCTGTAACACGCGATTTATCGTCATGGAAGTGGACACTTCCGTGATGATAATTTTGGTAATGTCATGGAACACTTCTACGACAACACATGTATGACTATCTTGTTCTGTCATAAAATCGTCATGGATGTACATGCATGACAGAAAATGCGACCTACTGTGACAAACACGTATCATCATAGAAGTGTATTTTTTTTGTAGTGCCACTAGCTGAAGATTCGAGCATAGGATATACCTAAGACAACTTTTACCACAAGGTATGGGCTATATGAGTATACCATTATGTCATTTGGTCTGACTAACGCGCCTGCCTATTTCATGAACATGATTAACAAGGTGTTTATGGAGTTTTTGGATAAGTTCATCGTGGTGTTCATTGATGATATTTTGGTCTACTCAAAGAATGAAGGGAAGCATAAGGAGCATTTGCGTTTGGTTCTTAAGAAGCTCAGGGAACATCAGTTATATGCCAAGTTCAGCAAATGTGAGTTTTGGTTGAAGGAAGTTGGATACCGTCAGTTGTTTGGACCAGATTTGATTAAGGAATCTGAAGAGAAGGTAAAAGCTGATTTGCAATAGACTCAAGGTAGCCCAGTCTAGGCAGAAGAGCTATGCGGATTCTAAACGCAAGGAGACAGTTTACGAAGTCGGAGACAGAGTGTATCTTCGTGTGTCCCCACTTCGAGGAGTTAAGCATTTTGGAGTTAAGGGAAAGTTAGCACCATGTTTTGTGGGACCATATAAAGTTTTGGAACGTATGAGAGAAGTTGTTTACAAGTTGGAACTGCCGGAAGAATTGTCAGGAGTTCATGATGTGTTCCACGTTACCCAGTTGAAGAAGTGCCACACAAAGATGGTTGCTATCCCTTTGAGAGATACAGTGCCACTGGATGCGATTCAGCTGGATAGTGATTTGACCTACGGAGAAACTAGTGAAGATTCACGAGTTTGCCAGCCGAGTCATATGTAGCAAGGTTATCAAGTTCTGCAAAGTTCAGTGGAGCCACCATACCGAGGAGGAAGCCACCTGGGAACGAGAGGAAGACCTACTGAAGGACCACCCGCACCTATTTTCTAGCCAACCCGAATCTCGAGGGCGAGATTCATCTTAAGGGGGGTAGGTTTGTAACATCCCAAATTTCCAATTTGGAATGTTATACATTAGGTCATCATTGCATATCATATTTTAATGCATTTTGGTTGATCCTAGAAATTCTACGCAACTCAAGGACCCACGGAGAGAGTTGGGATTTCGTTATTTTCATATTTGAGTTTTCTCAAATTTCGAAAAAGAGGATCTTTTGGTTTTAATTATTTTTCTCTTCGAATATTTATAATATGAAAATAAAAGAGAGGGGATAAAATGACTTCTCCAAAATAAAAGAAATATTGGAGAAATAATATTAAAATCAAATAAGAATTTTATTTGGAGTTTGAGTGCTATTTTATTTGAATTAGGAAAAAAATCATTTTTCAAAATTGCATTAGAGGCCCAAATAAATGTTCACTTTGTCCGCAATATTATTAGAGGACCGTGAAAATTTATTTCAGGATTGTTGGACCCTGTTTAGTATTTCTTTCGTTAGTTTTTCTACGTCAGGATTTAATAAAAAAACTAACCGACTTACCGGGTCGTGTCCGACCTGGACTCCGCGCCCGGCCGGCCTTATAAGCCGGGGGCCCGAACCTGCCACCCCGCCAGCCCTGCCCCGCCGAAACCCTAGCGCCGTCGCCGCCGTTCCGCCGCCGCCTTATCCCGCCCATCCTGCCACCCCACCACCGATCTCGACCTCGCCGGAGGTATAGCCGCCGCCGCCGATTTTCTTGGGAAAAACCGATCAGTTTTTTTCAAAACCCTAGATCCGTATTTTTAGATTTGGTTCGGTTTTTTGGGTTTAGTTAAATAGCGGACCTTCGTCCGTACGTTTGTTTTAACGAACGTTGTTCGTCCATTAGCCGCAGACAGCGAACGTTTGTTCGTTAGCCTGTTCGTCATGTTTTATTTTTCTAGGGTTTTCCCGCGATTATTTTCGATCGTGATTTCTGCCCTGATCTTCGTTTTAGTTTATCTTTTCCCTCATTTATCCGAATCAGGTGATTCAAGCCCCTAGATCTTCGTCTCAAAACCCTCTTTCTGTTTAACCAACTTGAGCAAGATTTTGGTACTGTAAAATTTGACCTTAGTCCAGATTAGTAAACGGATCTTGTTTCTTTCGTAGTTTGAGTTTCATTGCTCTGTTTGAGTTGATTCTTTTTGCAAAGCGGAGTTCTTTAGTTGAACTTTCTGGTTAGATCTTCTTATTTGAGTTTTTACCCGTGCTTCTAGTTGAGTACTTATGTATGTTATTGTTTGTTTACGATAGAATTCCCGGAGTGTGAAGCGTGCTACTACGAGTCTCTAGGTTTTGTGGATCATCAGCAAGGCAAGTAACACTTTGATCATACCTCTTTACTACCCAGTTTTTATGCATTAGATCAAACCTCAAACATTGCATGGCTAGGATCTGTTTAACATGTGGGTTTGGGAAGTAGATGGTGAGGTAGAACCTATTGCCCTTTTATTATCAAACCTTTGGGAGTTACTTCTATGTTATGCTTATATTGCTATGCTATGCTCGTAGACGTGGATTGGGTGAGTGTATCCATGAAAGATGTGAGTATTGTTAATTAATGGTTAACTTAAGGTGGCTACTTAAATACACATCTGGGTGGATTGGTTGAGGCACCCTGGAGTACCCAGTGGTTGTCAGGGCACCTGGAGAATCTAGTGTTGTCCTAGGATATCCCGGAGTACCCGTGTGATAATCCTACGGTTCGGCACCCAGGCTCAAAGGGATCATAAGATTATTCATGCTAGAAACTTCCGTGTGCAGCCACAAGCCAATATGGGCTCTGGCATAGTTGAGTAAGTTGCGTGAAGCTCTTGAAGAGGTAGACTAGCAGATGTAGTGGGTTGTAGGTGGTACTGTCTACCCAGAGTAGAGAGTTAATGCTTCAGAAAGACTATGTCTCGAATCTCCGATCATGGATGTGTTCGAGTCTTGTGGGGAAAAGTGCGCAAACCTCTGCAGAGTGTATTAACTAATCATGGTTAGCCGTGTCCCCGGTTATGGACATCTTGAGTATCTGGTTCTTGGATTATCATGTTGATCTCATCACTCTAAAATTAATTTGTTGGGTTTAGTGATGATGCTTAATTAGGATTGAGTTGGAGGAACCTTCTCAATGTTTATCAACCACCATGATAGTTAAACAAAAATTTATTCCTTTGTTGTAGGGGAAAATTGGCTTTATGCAAAACTGTGACCATAGAGCTTTCCACGAGCCATATGCATGTAGTGATAGCATTTGTTTTGTTCATTACTCTATGTGTTATATTGCTAGCATATTCCATGTGCTGACCCGTTTCAGGCTGCAACATTTCATGTTGCAGACTTTTCAGACGACGAGTAAGGTGATATAGGTCATTGTCGTTCACTCAGCTATGTCGTTGGAGTTGATGGACTCACTTTATCTTCCAAGCCTTCCGCTGTTATCGTATTTAGATGCCTTAAGCCATATTATTGTAATAAGTTCTCTTTTGAGACATTCGATGTAATAAGTGTGTGATTGAAACTCTGTTATAAATCCTCAAGTACTGTGCGTGTCAGCATTACCGATCCAGGGATGACACTGATGCACAGAGACTAGACTGATTGAGGTCTGGTCGCTACAGGAGGGGGCGCCTAGAACACAACAACAACATCTGTTAGCCGTGTGTGGCGCCCCCCTCCACAGATTACACCCTCGCTCATATTCTCGCGGTGCTTAGGCGAAGCCCTGCGCAAATCACTTCAGCATCACCGTCACCACGCCGTCGTGCTGACGGAACTCATCTACTTCCTCGACACTTTGCTGGATCAAGAGTTCGAGGGACGTCATCAAGCTGAACGTGTGCAGAACTCGGAGGTGTCGTACGTTGGGTACTTGATCGGTCGGAACGAGAAGAAGTTCGACTACATCAACCGCGTTGTCAAACGCTTCCGCTTTCGGTCTACAAGGGTACGTAGACACACTCTCCCCCTCTCGTTTTGCAATGCATCTCCTAGATAGATCTTGCATGAGCATAGGAAATTTTTGAATTTGCATGCTACATTTCCCAACACCTTCTAGGGTCCCTTCTGGTCCAGAAAAAATCATCATAAAGTTTCATCGTGTTTGGACTTCGTTTGGTACTGATTTTTTGAAAAGCAAAAACAAGAACTGGCACTGGGCACTGGGTTAATAGGTTAGTCCCCAAAATGATATAAATAGCATATAAATGCATATAAATCATCCAAGATTGATAATATAATAGCATGAAACAATAAAAAAATATAGATACGAGACGTATCACCCACCGTATGCTATGTTCTTGAGAGACGCCTCTAGTGAAAACTATGGCCCCCGAATCTATTTTAATCATATTACTAAAACCCTAAATACCTTGTTGCAGTTTATTTACTTTCATTTTAGTTTGCAATTTATCTATCTCCTACTAACAGATTTGATCCTTGCAATTAATGAGTACAAGGGGATTGACAACCTTCTTGCCCGTGTTGGGTGCAAGTATTTGCTCTTGTGTGCGTAGGTAATGCTAAAGGTCATTTGCGTGGATCTCCTATTGGTTTGATAACCATGGTTCTCTACCGAGGGAAATATTATCCGCTACTATATTGCTTCACCCTTCCTCTTCGGCGAAAATCCCAACGCGGCTCACAAGTAGCATACCGTCACATCTTGATGTAGACATGGAGATAACCTCCCCCAAGCTTAAGCTTTCGCAAGCTCAAACCAGTAGAATCATTGTGGCGGTTGGTCAGGAGCCCATCCTTGGCTCCAGTTGGTGAACTTCATGTTCATGTAGGCGGACGTGCCTCGAGGGACGTGGTGAGGTTGCTCATGTCATCAATAGAGCCCCGGAGGCTGCAGAGGTCCGCATAGGTGGCGTTGGCTTCTTGTTATGAATGCTCCCCCATCGATGGAGAGTTCTTCTTCATCTACTTGTTCAGATTCTGGGCCTTCTTGGTTAAAAGTTGCATCTCCTTCTTGTGCAACATATTGCAATTTTCCATGTTCTATTGTAATGGCTAGATCTTTGGTGATGGCTATATATACCCCACCACACCACCTACTCTCGGAGAGAGCAACCAGGACGAAGCATACACTTTCCTACGTCCATTTTCTGAGAGAGAACCACATACACTTGTGTTCAGATCAAGGCATTCCACTCCAACCATTTTATCCTTGATTTTTAACCCCCTCGAGTTGATCTCCACTCCAATAATCCTTCTCCCACCACCATGCCAAATCTGTGAGAGAGTGATTCGGTGTTGAGGAGACTATCTTTTGAAGCACAAGAGCAAGGAGTTCATCATCAACAACAACATATATTACCTTTCAAAGAGTGGTGTCTCCTAGATTGGTTAGGTGTCACCTAGGAGCTTCCAAAGCTTGTGGAGTTGAACCAAGGAGTTTTTAAGGGCAAGGAGACTGCCTACTTCATGAAGATCTACCCCGAGTGAGGCTAGTCCTTTGTAGGCGTAAGCCATGATGGAATATACAAGGTTGCTTCTTTGTGGACCCTTCGTGGGTGGAGCCCTTCGTGGACTCGAGCAGCCATTACCCTCCATGGGTTGAAGTCTCCATCAACTTGGATATACGATAACACCACCTATCGGAACCATGCCAAAAATCTATATGTCTTCATTGCATTTGACATCTCTGATCCCCTCCTTTACGTTCATATGCAAAGTGTTTAATTACTTTCCGCTGGTTACTATCTAGACTTGCATGTGTAGGGTGTTGCTTGACTTGTGATTGTTACTAAAACTTACCTACAACTAAAACTGGGAAACGACTAGGTTTTTATTTGGTAAAGTAGTCTAATCACCCTGATCTAGACCTACTTGCGATCCTACAGACTTCCACTTGAGAGTTTGAATGGGGCGATTGTTGCCTCTTCATTAGCTATGGCACATCTCTTTCGACCCCAAGCTAAGCATGCATGTCCTTAGTAAATTGACATGACCTTGCTACTAATGGGACATAAGTCCAATACCACCATTTTATATCTTCTGAGCACTAACTTCCCTTGAGCCCTCCAAAACAACCGCCATGATGTAAAACATCATGACCCCACCTTCACCCACACTAGTGTCACGACCCCACGCAAGTAGTAGAGATACCAAGATAAGAGGCGCGAGTTAGTCGAGTCATGTGGAATTTTGAACAGAGCTTCCACTTATCGGTCCAGTTGCATAAATGTAAACCCTCCTACAATAGCTCATATGTTTATGGTCCTTGGTTGTTGTTTTCTATTTTTTTATTCTTCATATACATGAGAATTACATACTCTTCGCCACATTTAGTTAGAAAAGTCTATGCTCTGAAGATGTGCATGTTATACGTACAATTTTTAAAAGTTCAATATGAACCTTTAATTAGGTTGATGATTAGTATGTATGAACTCAATTTTTCTTATGCTTTGTAACATGTCTAAGTTAATACAGACTAGTTTTATTAAGCATGCATAGTTAGTTATTACAACAATGTTATTCCTAATGAATGTACAAGGTAAGAGTGTGAATGTTATGAGTGAATATATTTTGGCATGTCAATTATAATTGTTTTTTTCATTCTCAACGGTGTTATTCAAACATGCTTTGCATGCATGGTTATTATAGCTATAAATGTAAGTGGACTATAATTTCTTTGCATATTTCAATTATGTTAGTTGAATGTGCTTTGCACAAGTACTTGTGTTTGGAAGTTTTTTTGTAGTTTTTCAAAGCAAATTTTCGATGTTATTGCATGTACACTATTTATGGTAGAAAATGTTATTATCGGCTGGGCCACATTCGCTTCTCGTGTAGGACATATTATAGTGCAAAAATGTGCCCCTAATAAATTTAATGTGCTATGTTGATTGAAATGGGACAATGTTGCTAGCTCATGTCCCCTTGTCTTCTCCCTTCTCATATGTCGTACAAAACTATTTATTACCCTCTTTCACTTATCTCTATAGATACCATATCATCGTTGCAGCGACTACCATCAGTACTGCTCCACTATACGCTATTTTTAAGTGATCACGTCACTAAGGTTGTGCCTCATTCTTCCATGTACATCGACCCTTCTTTCATATCTATAATATGTCCATGGAGAAGCTAACAATTAACATGAAACATGGAGAACCTACCAATCATGATTCCTAGGGAAGAGTCCAACAATGGGCTCCTGAAACTACTGCAGGAATGGTTATCACAGACAATTTTCAAAACCATTATTAAAGATTTGGATTCATTATGTTGTGCTTATGTTCAACGAATATAACATGCTCATATGCAAGAAGATTTTGTGTGATATCACATCAACTTTTAGTGTGGAAACAACAAAATTGACATGCATCAACAAGAATCGACGAGCAAACCTGATAAGAACATGACCACCATTGATGCATAGACAACTCCACATACTTCTATACAACACTTGCTGAAAAAGAACAAGTAGCATCTCAAGAAGAACATCATGATGATCAAGGTCAACATGCATGGTAAGCAATGGAGGGTGGAGCTTAAGGTTTTCAAGGCAAAGGAGAAGCACATGAAGATGATCAAGACCTGTTTGCCCTCAACTACAAGATGAATCCACCATGAATGTTAACATGTCTGCTCAAATTATTGTCTATTATTGGTGAGGGGGAGAGATATGGACAATTTCCTATTACTGGGTGTAATTACTTCCACGTATGTTCCGTGATAATTTTGACGTTGTCATACTGGAGAGTATGTAACTATATTATAAAGTATATAAGACTACTTAGGTAGTATATATACTACCTTTCAGGTAGTACATAGTATTGTTAATCTATTGTTTTGTACATATTTACGTAAGTACTTCATAAAGTATACTAAAACTATATAGACTCACTTGATTTTTTTGTACAAACTCATTTTGGAAATCTTACATATAGTATCCATGTTCAAATCACAAAAGTACCATATATACTACCTACAAAGGAGATTAAAATTAATTAAAATGGCAACTTTTGTTGTGGTTTATCAAGCATGTTAAATAATGGTGTATTTTTTCTTCATATTTTAAGTGATATATTTGCATATATGTTATTTTCTTACATGTCAAGTCATAGTAAAAAATACAAAATACCAACGAGGTTGTAGGGACGGAAGCTCTGTCGGGGGGAGGGGGGGATTGTGATGGCGGGCCTTGCAGCAAAAACGTTGTAGCTAGGACGTGTAAGGCGGGAGAATGCGTGGGGGCATGAGATGTTGTCGGCGTCGGCGATCACCGACCATCAAATAGGCCAACTGAATGACAAATTCCACCTAAACCGGACTTGATGAGAGTGCCACGATCAAAGAGGAGGGGGTTGAGGTGCTCCTCCTCCTCATTGTCTTCCATGGCAGCCAGAATCTACCCCTGCCCCCTCCCCCCCCCCCCCCCCGCGTTGCCCACCTAGGGCGACAAGGGAAGGGACCCACCGCCACCACCCCTAACACCTCTCCGACGCCCCTCCCCCTCACCGTAGTCGGGCAAAGCCTTGGCGGCGGTAGGCGGTGGTAGGGCCTTACTCTTTCTCGCGCATCGAGCTAGGATTCGATAGTCTTCGAGCGTTTAGTTGGTTGGCGTCTCCGCAAGCCTTCTCCGGCGCTGCCCCGTGCCTACCCGGACTCCTTCTTGATGGATCCGGTGGGTGGTGTACAGGAGCCGGTCTCCCCGGGGTCGCTGCTCACTATCCCCATTCAAATCCGGTGGCTTTCTGGGCCGCTAATGGTTGAGGTCCAAGATGGTGATGGCCTCGGCCTGATGTAGATCCATTGACCTGGAGCCCGGTGGCGGTTCTAGTCGCTTGCTCGTCCCAGTGTCGTGTTCGGGGGCACAACCTTGCTGCCATGGTCCTGATCTAGAGACTCTGGCGGGGCCAAGCAGGTGAGGGGCGATTGCATGGTTATCGGAGAGGGGTTCCGGGCTCGTAGGGCACGCTCCTCGTTTGCGAGGTTTGGTATGTGGGCTTACAGGGACCGAGGTCTTCATGGGGTGATGGGCTTCATGCCGCCTATAGAGGTGTTGGACTTCAGCGAAAGCTGCGCGAGGCCTTCGTCATTGTGGACAACGATAACATCCTTGGACGTCGTTCTCCTCCTTGGAGGCATTACTCCTGGCCCCATCCTCTCTAGGTCTTTCGTCAACCTCGCCTTTGCTGTGGCGCCCTTCCTCGATGTCCATTGTGGTGCCCTTGTGTGTGCATCGATGCCAAGGTTCACTCTTGAGCCCTCGTGAAGCCTCCAGTTTCCATCGATGTGCTTTTGGCTTCTTTTAGACAACACGCTTCTTGGTTAGGAAGGCCTTCCCGTTGCTAGGATCGATGCCATACCACAAGGGCCGCCGGAGATTTCACCTGACAAGGTCTATTATGTGTGAGCGGTGGTTGTCTATGATAATCTCAAAGGTTGGAGGTTGGCGCTTCGACGAAAGCATTGCAGAACCATGTTCTTATCAACGACGACGACGTCTGTGGATGTCGTTCCTCTCCTTGGGGATGTCGTTTTATCTGCGTTGCTTCCTTCAAACTGCTGTGTCATGTACTGTGTGGTTCGATCTTATGTGTTCACCTTGGGAACGGTGCCCCGCTCAGCGAGGTGGGTCGGGGAGCTCCACGAAGATTTGTTCTCAGCGTCAGGAACATGCGGGTTCCTTTAGTTTTTGTGCTTAGTTTAGCTTTGCTTGACTTCTGTTTATTCGTCTTCTGCTTGGCCTCTCTATGCTTCTGTCGTAAAGTTGGAATCCCCAACGAGGTTGATGTGAGTGTGAACTACCTTCGTATGTTGTTTGGTTGTTGCTTTATCTATAAAACATGACGAAAGCCTTTTTCGGCATGGTCTTCCATGGCAACAACGAACTGCATCCCTCTTACGTTGGTCGTGCAGCCCCTTCTGTTGGTCGCAAGTCCGCCATGACCCCTCTCCAAGCACGCCGGGAGAGAGGAGGACAAGAGATCAACGAATGGACCAACCGAGGGGTACTTTGCTCTTTGATTGTGGCAGGTTCAAAAGGGCAAACAAGTGAGACAACGAAAATAATTCTAGGTTAAAATTAGGGCAAAAGATTTCATCACATGAGGAGTACCTGCCTTTTCTCTCCCTCCGCGAGTCCTGAGTCCTGACTTACCGAGGCGGCTCTAAAATCTCTTTCTCCCTCTCTCAAAAGAAAAGCGGCTCTAAATCTCTCCTGATAGTCAACCACCGTGCCCTATATCTGCCGCCGTGCTGTACCTTAGCGTCACCGGCGGCGCCTCGATCCTGCCGGCCGACGCCGACGCCCCACGCCCCCATCCCCACCGCCACCCCCACCCCCACCCCCCGGCTCCGAACGCCCCCGCCTCTCACGCGTCGCCCCGATCGCCGTTCCCGTTCTTCCTCATCAGCAACATCGGGTCCCTGCTGTCTCCGCCCCGTCCGCAGTCTTTGGGCATTGGTTTTGAGGTATGAAGTTGTTTTTATCCACCGATTAGTTGAATCCCGCTGCGCAACATCTAGATCCGCCTCCGGTATGGATGGAGGGCCGAGCGAGCACGATTTCGCTGCTATCGCACGGCACATCGAGCTTTGTAGAACCCGAGAATCGTCATCTAATATATTAATCGATTGATGATCTTGCCATGTTTTGGAATCAGATGTTGCATACGTTCCTAACCATTTATTTTTCTGTAAGAGCTAGGGTTTTGATTATTACTGCAACGATCAAAGTCAATTTTGCGATTTAGGGTTATATGCGATGCTTCTTTCGCTTGCTTATTTAGCTTTCAACGCATGAACATTCTTCTAGAGTTGGAGCTGGACCAGTTCTCGTTTTGTTGCTCAAGTAAACTGGCATACTGAATGTAGTTTCCTTGCCTTCCACAAGATTAAGCTTGTTTGGATGGTGGTGGTTTGGCTCAATCCTTTAGGATACTGGTGGTTTGGCATAATTTAACCAAAATTCCCTAACATTGAAGGGGGTGGGTCTAACCCCTGTTTATCTCAAGAGGGAGGTCTTGATGTCAATTCGTGGCTCACTGTTCCTCGAAACAGGCTCTTCCCTACCTTTTTATATATATAAAGCACAAACAACCAAAGTACACTGTTGATGGTTTGATTAATCAGTCATTATCTTTGTGGAAGATTTATTAGATTCTGCAAGATATAAAGATCGGATGCACACTTGTCTATTTTTTTGTAATAAACAGATGCCTTCTTTTATGGTTATTATGTCCTTACCCCATAATAATCTATCCGTTCTGTTTTCTACTATTGAAGGAATCTTATCAATTTTAACTATGTGATTAAACTACCCTTGGTCTTTAACTTCTTTTGTCCTTTTAGACGAGGATTTTTTTTTTGGGTTTATAATCTATGATGTACAGTGCTGTCTGTCTGTCCATGCTTAGCCTTGAACATGCTAGAATGCTGAATGCTGACTTCTCTATGAAAGTAAAAGATACACCTCTGATTGCCAAAGAAGGGCGTACTTTCTTTGTAAATGGTTCTTGTTAATGCACAGAGAAAGTACTCCCGATTACTTTGTGTAAAGGAAGGCCATCGGGAGAGATTTCTTTCCAATTCTATCCCTAATCTCGAGTCCACCATGCACGTGGCAAGTCAATGGCCAACAGCGCTTCATCTCCCTCCATCACGCTCATGTCCTGATCTCCTCATAGATTACATGCTGCATGCAGCCAATAGCAAAAAGAACTCCTTGATTTGGAAGGAATTAACTACATGTTGCATGCAGCCAATAGCAAAAAGAACTCCTTGATTTGGGGTTAGGAATTAACTGCACTGCGTTTTTTGGAGAGAGAACTCGCTAAGCATTTTCGTCACTCCACCCCTAAACTTCCTCCCGGCGCCATTCTTTTGGGCAAAACAGATGATTTTATCCATGCCCTTCTTTGGCGATCAGAGGGAGTAATGTGTACTGTCTATGTCTTTAAGGCTTTCACTTTTTGTAGTACTATATTGTTTTTCTCCTTGATATATGATATACTCGTGTCAACATTCGCATACCACTTGTTCCTGCCAGAAATATTAAATGAAACCAGGGGGTTTGCTAACTTGTAGATTCAAACTTGATACTACCTCTGTAAACTTTATCTTTTAGATCACTACTTTAGTGATCTAAAAGATCTTATAAAAGTTTACAGAGGGACTAGTTTGTAATGTAATGCAATATGTATCGCTAACTAATGGATTTCACTTTATGTAGATTTAATGAGCTGCAAACCCTTGGAGACTTCCTTGTAGCCAATACATATATCGGTACTTGATTACAACAAGGAACAGCTGGAGTGTATAGCTGATGTCTGGCCCACCTGTTTTTTCTGTGTTGCAGGGTAGCAATACAACCCACAGCATAAAAGGTTAGCTAAATGCTATTTATCAAGCCTTCTCGCAGCAGTGAAGCTGAAATTTATGGGTTTTAACAGACAGTATGCTTTAATATGTATGCATATATCTTTCAGGGCAACAAATCTCAATGATTGGGAATGGCCATTCTTTTCAGCAAGGGGTAATGCCTGATGGTCTTCATATAATTTAATATTCACAAATTACCTTTTTGTTGGTGTTAACATATTAAATGTTACATGCAGGTGTATGTCATGGACCCTTCTTCTTTTAACCAAGGTACTGCACAACCCTTGACATAACTTTCTGATTATGTGAACTGCTATATATGTTTCACTGACCATGGTGTGCTTGGTCTAGGTATTTATGCTGAGAAGCAAAGCAGTTTCGCAGAGCGTGCCAATATGATACAGTTAAATGTAAGCTGCCCTATCTCCTCAATAATGTTATGATTGTTATCCAGTCTAAAAAGTACTTTCTGAGATGTTTTTTTTTCTGTACAGAACTTCATGGCAGACAATTCTTCGCCTGGTACGTTTTCTTCTAAACACATTGTATCCAAATTTTATACACTTGTCCAAACATGCCCTTTTTTTTTCCAGAGTCCATTATTCTCAAAAAAGAAAAGAAATATGAGTAGTCCTTTTCTGCAATTATGTTGGATTATGTTGGAAACTTCCACCATTTCTTCATAAATTTCTATTTGCTCAAAGTTATCTTGATGTCTTCTCATTGTACGGGAATGGGTTTTAGATATATCTATTGGTGCTAAACCAACATAGTTTGGCAGTTTGGATAAGATCAGACTGCATGCATCGGCACAAACAATTGGCTAATTGAAATTCATTCTGTGATGAAAATCTATATTTCTGTAGCGTGTGTTATCTTTCTCAGGCTCATTTATTTCTTATTGAACAGCTGGAAACCGCTGCCAGAGACTTGGGTGTAATGAAGTTGTTGAAGGCCAGACACCGTTCTGCAAAAGCCACCGTTTAGGCCAACAATGCCAGATGATTGGCTGCCCTCAGATCCCACCAAATGGCGTAGCTTTGTGCATGTCGCATGGTGGAGGCCATTCTGGTTCCAGTGCAGTACCACTCACTGAATCTGAAGGTTCAATGAAGTATGAAGGAGATGGTCAATTTAGAGTGATGGAAAATGCTATGGGTAGCACAGTCATACCTAATCCTGATGGTGAAGTTGTGATGTGCAAGTATGAAGGATGTAGCAAACGATCCCAGGGAAATACTGTGTATTGCAAGGTCCACAGTGGTGGTTCAAAGGCGTGTATGGTTCAAGGTTGTACCAAGGGAGCACATGGAGGCACTCCTATGTGCATTGCTCATGGAGGAGGCAAGCGCTGTTCCGTCGCTGGATGCCGCAATGCTGCGTGTGGAAGCAGTCAAGGTCGCACTGACTGCTGCGTGAGGCACGGTGGTGGCAAGAGGTGCAAACATGATGGATGTGGAAAGGGTGCTCAAGGGAACACAGATTTTTGCATTGGACATGGTGGGGGGAGGCGGTGCAAGTTTGAAGGATGCGGAAAGAGTGCACAAGGGCGGAGTGATAACTGCATCAAACATGGTGGTGGCAGACGCTGCAAGTTTGAAGGATGCAGCGCCAGCGCAAAATGGGGTGTGGATTTCTGCTCTGCACACAGGAAGAGCATGCTGGGTGAAGGTGATACTGCCAATGGAGCACCAAAGCCGAAACGTCGGGCCAAGAAGTCTGGGACAAAGAAGGCCGAGAGGGCCAAGAGGGCAAAGAAGACGGTTGATCCAGCTGGTCCCTCCAGCGAGGATGTTACCATGCCCGCTGTACTTTCTGCTGACATGCCTGAGATGGGCGCTATCCATGTCGCCGCCCCCGTTCCGGACCATCCCAAATCACCTGAGACTGCTACAGCGCTTGAACAGCCACCGCTTCAGCTTCAACAACCACCGCCGCTTCAGTCCCCGGCTCCATCTGGATTGGCCGCCTCAGCAGAGGAGGGTCTGCCAGCAACAGGTAGTGTATTCTTTGGTTTATAGAAATCATACTGTCCATGAAGATGAAGGTTGTCTGCATAGAGTTGTCAAACTAAACGGTTGAGTCTGTTACAAAGTGTTGTCCTGCGGATCTTAGGAGTTTAGTGATCCAGTGTCCATATGAACTTAGAGTCCTGTGAGTTGACTATAAACGGTTGACTGTGAGTTTTGTGAGTTGACTTAAAAAGTTTAACTGCACATTGTGGTTTACATTTCGTTCGTCTGTCGTCTGCTCGTTTTCTTTTTTGTCTGTGAACATCGTGAAAGGTGCAGCGGCTCCCGATAATCCGAAACATGTCCTCGGATGTGCGGATTTTCTCGCTTTGTTTTGGTTATTGCCGCACGTATGTATAGAGTATCTGCTCCAGGTAGCAGATTATCATATTTCTCCATGAAAACTTGCGAACGTAGTTTTTTTGAAGTTCTATATAGGTTGAAAAATAGATTCATATAGTCATCTCATTAAAAAGAAGGGTTCGTAGTATACTGTGCTCTCAGAATTCGTCTCACCGAGCGAGCCACCTCCACACGCATCTTGTGCTGCTTATTGTGTTTGTAAAGAAGGCACGGAGAGAGCAGGAAGATGCTCAGCGGCGTGGACATAGCCAAAGCATCTGAATTGGAAAAGCATTCAAGAAGAGTCAAAACTTTTTTTTTACCAAACATGGCCTAGCATATTACTCGTAAAAAGTTTCACGGATGAATGACTGTCGTGGTACCCTCGGCAAAAAGAAGCTAAATTCCGAGTCCAAAAAATGTGAATAGTATCATATTTTTTTGTCTACAATACAACGGTAGTCATTCTTCTGCGAAACTTTTCACGCGAGCATTACACTAAGTCATATTCGTAACAAAATGTTAGCAGAATTTTTGACTCTTTTTGATATTGCAAGTTCTTTTTTCCCCAATCCGAGTGCAATGGGACCGAGACCCATAGGCTACTTCCAAGATGCTCGGTGTACTTACTAACTAGATCGGCAACGCGCTTTGGCGATACGGTCAAGCGGTGGAAGATCAAACGGCATGATGCATTTGTACAAAGGCAAATTTAGCCATGTAATAGGACAACCGATTATCGGATTCGGGGGTAGGAAGAAACACTCACTCAATACCAAAAGAGTAGCATTATCGAGTTCACGGTCATGTGATCATAAAAGCTAACCCTTGCCAGAAGCAAGGCAGCATCCAATAGTGGCAATGGAGCCGATAGAACTACAAAGCCATAGTTAGGTATACACCAGATAACTTGGTTCAATTGCCTCCATGAGTGCCATTCCATTTGAGATGCGACGCCAAAAATGTCCAACAAAATATCAGTGACGTCTGTCCTACTTCCAGATGCCTCTGTTTTGTGCCCATCAAATTTGGCAAAATTTCTCATAACTCTTAAATATATTACTTTAAATATGAAAACTGATACATGCACACATATATAATGAAAATAAACTTGACTAATGCAACAACAGAGTGAAAGTCTCATGAATATGAGAAGAAATGTTACAAATGTTGCATCCTTTTATTGCTTGGAGTTATATGAAGAATCGTATGTTCTCCGTTCGGTCTGCTTATTCCGTGGAGTGGAATTATTAGTATGCAAGTAAGCTAAGACATTCTAATGGGATGGGACAAACCACAGTTAACCCTATTTGGAGTAAAATATGGAAATTATCCTGTCCGGGAAAAGTAAAAAAGTTATGTGGCGTACGCTACATGGCACGCTTCCATGTCGGGCTACGTTCGCTAATAGACATATAAAGGTCTCGCCCATCTGCCTTACCTATTCCGAGGGTGTAGAAGACACAAATCACATGCTTTTTCTATGCAGTAAAGCAAAGGAGGTTTGGAAAAAGCTGGGGATGAATGATATTATAAATAGAGCTTGTGAGGTTGATCGTGCTGGAGAGGCGGTGTTGGAGTACCTACTTCTTCTTCCAGATCAAGAATTGTGTATAATGGGTAACCACAATGTGTGTGAAATGATTGTTGTTTTAGCTTGGTATCTATGATGGGAAAGACGGAAATTAGTGCACAAGGAGATAACTCAGAATGCACTTCAGATTTCTTTGAGGATTCTAGCCCTCATGTCAAATTTTGTAAATGCATCATCACCCAAGGCGACTATGAAAGGAGGGGGGGGGGGGGTCTTGTCCTCCTAGGGGTTTTGTGAAACTGAATGTTGATGCTTCTTTTTATCATGACCTGCTTAGGGGTACGATGGGGGCGGTTCTGAGAGATGACAAAGGCAGGTTTACCGCTGGAGGGAATGGGAAGCTTGACTACTGTGCGGATGTGTTGATGGCGGAAGCTTCAGCCCTCAAATCTGACCTTACTCTGGCGCAAAGGGCGGGGTGCAATCGCCTTATTATTAACTCGGACAACTTGGAGGTGATTGACACCATGTAGGACGAAGGATAGACGGCGGGTGCGGCAGCGGCAATCTTCGACATTGTTTTCATTATGCTCGTGACTTCGTTACTACTAGATTTGAATATTGTAACGGAGAAGCAAATAATTTAAGTTGCTCATGAGCTCACTAGATTAGCTAGATTTTCTTTGATTTCTGATTGGTTTGAGGAACCTCTAAATGAAATTGTAACAATCCTCAAAAACAATGTATTGTTAATTTCTAATCAATAAAGCTTCCAGGTTTTTACGTCCTTAGCATTTTGAGGGGTCCGCAATCACATGTCCGCCATGCCTAGATTGAACTTTCTTGAAATTATCTTTGAATTGGCATTAGTTCAATGACATATATGTTGTTATTAATTACCAAAATCATCCGAGGATTAGTTGCACTTTCAAGAACTAATATTTACAATACCAAGGCTTTGAAGTCAGTTCTGAATTCTTATTGTGCCGCTCAGGGGTAAATGGTAAATGTTGATAAGCCCAACATCTTTTTAAGTCCATAAAGAACCTACCATGCCAGAATTTGTACTAGAGCGTTCCTGGGTGCCATGCCAAGGATTTTGTATTATTAGGTTAAAAAAGGCGGTAGGCGTGAGCGAGGCGCTTGGCCTTCGCCTAGTGCCTAGGCAATGCTTAAGCACCCAAGGCGCGACCTAGGTGTAATATAGTTTTTACTATTAGGATGTATTTGTGGTATTAGTATTTGTGGTATTATATGTGTATAGGTGTTATTTTAGGTCACATTAATAATTTAAATACCCGCTGCTGCCATTTGGATATGGCATGTTTGGTATACCAGTGCAATATGGTAAGATTTCTCGCTGTTGTAGACAATTTCTTACTTGCCCTGCCTAGACTTCCACATATGCTCTAGGTGAGGCGTTTGGCCATTGCCTATAGCCTAAGCGCCTCCTAGATACTGTATTTTCCAACAATTTCATGATTCGAAGACAAGCATACTTTCTAAAGAAAAGACCAAAATTTCGATAATCTACTTCTGAGCTCAGGCTCAGCTGCACCCGCCCTGCCGAAAAAATCAAAACAAATACTAGAAAAATTCAGAAAATTCTATGTTTTTTGTGTGGTAGATAATTTGATGCGTGAGGTTTGTAAAAATATAGAAATGTTTACTATTCACGCACTCGGCGAAAAAGACAAATTAGGGGTTTGTAAAAATATTTACTATTCATGCACTTTTTTTTTTGTTGAGAGCTGATGAGATGTCCAAATGATCTAAAATTTGGAACGAACCTCACGCATCAAACTACCTACCATATAATTTTTTTGGAACTGTTTGAATTTTTTTAATATTTATTTTGTTTTTTTTTCTAACCGGGTGAAGATGAGTCTGGGCACCGCACTCACAAAATTTTCTCTAAGAATTAGTACTCCCTATATTCATATCCGTTTTAGCGCATTGTCTAATTTTCATTTGGTTTAGGACTCTATTGTAAAAACCACCTGCCGCGAACCCAAGCTAATTGCTACATCCACCTTCACCATTCAACACCGGATTCTGCTCTCAAAACCCCAACGCCCCCAAAACGGCCGCATTCTCGGCGTCGTCGTCGTCGCCATGGCGGGCGCCGGCGGCAGGAGCAGGGAGCGGCTCACGTCGCGCGCGGAGGAGGCCGCGGGGGGCAAGCGGCGGAGGCAGAGGTGGGAGGTGGAGTTCGCGCGCTACTTCGCGAAGCCGCGGCGTGCCCCCTCGACGCCGCCGCCCCCCGGCCTTCGCTACATATCCCGCGGCAAGCAACTCCACCAGGGCACCTGGCTCCTGGCAGCCTCCCCCGCCGCCCTCTGCATCTCTCGCCCCACCCACTCCTTCGCCGCCCGCGTCCTCACCGTCTCCATCGGCGACGTCGTCTACGTCCGTACCGCGCCGACCCCCTTCCCCCCCCCCTCTTTTCATTTTCGAATGCGTTGCTACATGTTTGTTTGCTTGCCCTCTAGCCAACCATGTTTGATGATCGCATTTGAAAAATGCTTGTTACTGCTGGGGTTAAGGTTTTTTCCGTGCGCCAACCCATTTCTGCTGAATTAGTTGGTTCTAGAACTTTCTGCTCTTAGTTGATTTGGTTCTATAACTCAGAGGATGCTGGTTCCGAGCGCACGCATGGGTCGACCTGTGCACATGTGTAATTTGGCAGCTCTAAGATTGTTGCATTAGATCGAGCGGTTGGTGACCCAGGCACCCAGCATTGCTCTTCGATGCGTTGGTGCTCTGATATTGATTGTTTCAATGGTTTGCGATATGGACTTTGTGTCTGTGCATTGTGTTGGAGCGTAATAATACTATTAATCATGGTTGTTTGTTGGCTAGCACTTTGATTGTCACAACATTGCTAGACAGGATCATAGCCAGTTAACCACCTCTGGCTCTCAGTTGATTTTTCTCACGTTTGAAATAAAATATGCATGTAGAACTGAGTGATGCCCCAAATGTTGCCCAAACAATTAATTCAGTGCTTATGAGATTATGCTGTGTTGTATTTTGTTCGATTTAATGTCGTTCTCCTCAATTATTGCTGTTCATATTTGTTTATTTTGTTGTAGCCAACCATGATGCTGCATCTTTTCATGTAGTACAGTTTTTCATCATATTTTCGTATAACTGCATCGATCATTGTATTATGCGCAATTACATTCGTTGTGCATCAGTTTTACTATTTTAGTTTAGGACCTTTTGGTTCTACACGGAAACCTACAAATGTGCTGCATCTTATAGTTTTATTTGGAAAGAATGAATTACTCCACAATGGTAGAAAGGTGATGCAAGTGGAAGGCCAACAATGAATGCTCACAAAGGTGGAAGAACTCTCTGCATGGGTGTTACCCAGTAGTTCTCACTTTCATGTCACCGAACTGCTACACGTGGAGGAAAACACATAATACCTTGAATCATTTATGGGCTTTGGTCAGAGCAAGATTGATATTCATTGCATTATGGTCCCTAATAATGTATATAAGGGGCAACCCTGGAAATTCCTTAAGTTGAAAGTTTGAACTGAATTGTGTCGGCTGAACAATTTCATGGTTGCATGTGGTATTGACTTATTGTGTTCATACCTAAGTACTGCTCATCTGCCCACAAATTCTCCCACTGCTATAATTAAATATTTTACAATTCTTGATCTAATATTATTTGATAGAAGTTATGGAGGTTGGAGAAATGAGGATACACTGCGAACTTGAACACAATGTTCATTTCTGTTTCGTCATACATTCTCTTTTCTGTCCGAATAACTCAACGCTGAGGTCTATTTTCATGGCACAGGAGGAGCACTATGTGTCTATCCTCAACTTCTCATGGCCACAGGTTGCATGCGTGACAGAGTGCCCAGTTAGAGGGAGCAGGGTGGTGTTCGTGAGCTTTTGTGATAGGTCCAAACAGGCATGTTTCCTTGCATCGCTAAATGTGATTCTGATGACTGAATAGTTGAATGAAAGGGAATTTCTTTGTTGCAAATTGCTCACATGGGATGTTTCTACACGCAAAATTACTTATATAAACACATTTCTATTGGCAAAATTTATATACCACTGATTTCTCTGCAGATCCAGAAGTTTGCTGTACGTTTCCCTCGCCTCAGTGATGCAGAATCATTCTTGAATAGTGTGAAGGTGCAATTTTCTATCCTTCTGTTATCTTCAGATGCTGTTCATATGTGGCTCAGCACAGTTATGTAGGTCTCTGGAGACAATTCCGCATGCCATTCATACAAACTTCTTTCTTGTATTTGTGTTCGTTGGAATGCTCTCTTGTGTTTTATGATTTCTGTCTCTGTATCCAGTGGCTTGCTAATACTGTAGTACTGCTGACTGCTTTTTCTAGTACTGTTGTGACACCTTTTCATTTTATGCGCTTATTTTGCATGTGAACTTACTGTATAAGATAAACATGTTTTATCTTGTACATAAAAAAAAATCTGAAGCAGTTTTAGATTCACAATAAATAAAATACTAGTAGAGGTTGATCAACAACCTTGAAAATGCTCACGACCATTTATTAAGTATTTAATTTGCACTTTTCTTGAAGGATTTTATTTATTTCTTATCAATGGTAGACAGCGCCTCCCTGCTTACCTGCTTTAATGTGTGAACAGGATAACCATAATGGACTGGATAAGACTATTTAGGATGATTTTCACATACTGACTACGTGTTCGCTTACTTTTGTTGATCACTTTGTTGTGTGGTACTTTACTTATGCCATAACAGTGGTGCTAGTTACTATCTCTGCCCAATTTAGAATGCATTGGTGCAAGTTTGCTTACATGGGAGTCCAGTAATAATATTTACTATTGTGTTAGCTTAGATTTTATTAAGAGTGATAGAGCAAGTAAAAATGAGTATTACTGTATTAGGCATGATTTTGCTTTCACTTTGTAAAGTATTATGTTCTCTCAAACACTAAATGCATTTGTTTGATGGACTTTGAAGGAACTCTCAAGCAACACCATGGATATCATGCCATCTGGAAGCGACTATATGTGTGAGCATGAAGATTCATCATCATCTGAATATATTCCTTCTAATGGACTTCAATACAGGTAATAAGTAAAGAAAATGATCACGTCTGTAGCTTGCGGGAATACTTCCTTTGCTAACATCATATTCTATGCCTAGGCCTGATGAAGCGGTAAGCTTTGAGGAGCCAACTTCTGATCACAGGACAGATGCACCTGCTGTTGGCTACCACATGGAACCAGATCAGCCTGTTCTTCAATCTCCCATTGCTACAAATATCAATAGCACCTACTCTGGTTTTCCCGAGGGTTACTCTGGCTTCCCTGAGGGCTACTCTGGTTTCCCTGAGGGTTACTCTGGTTCAGTTAAAATTGAGAGAGGTCGGCAAATCATGATAGGATAAATTGACATTGAAACCACAAATATCTTCATTTTGATTTTTGCTGCTCTATTATCAATAACTGTTCACACATGTAACACAGATGGAGGACCCTTTCCAGCAACTATAACTGATCATGCTCCTGAAAAGGTAATGCTTGGTTATTTGTAAATCCCACAAGTGGTCCCTAAGGATATTTTCTTAATGCTTGCAAATTTTGCAGGCCTACATACTGGACACTCGGCTTGATGGTACAGATAGTTTTATTACATTGCTACTTTTTTTTGTGATGGTTTCATTCCATCTTTTTCTGACCTGTCAGCAATGCTTGTTGCTACTGCAGCTGCTGGTGGAAATTCGGTTGCTGATAAAGGAAAGGGTGCTGGTAAAGAGATTGATGTTAGTGACGTAACACGTGATATTTTGGCAGGGATAGAGGTATCTTGCTTGTCAAAATTGTTCTGCCTTGGTTGTTCCTAAAGCCTCCAAACCAACTTGTATGTCCTAACATGCTCTGTTTTACTTTTACTGCTGTAGACATATGTGGGGGACGACTCTTTTCATGGTATGCTTTCTCTCCCTCTTCCCATGGGAATAATCTTGTACAATAGTATGCTTGATAAATACTCCCTCCGTCCCATAATATAAGAACGTTTTTGACACTAGTGTAGTGCCAAAAACGTTCTTATATTATGGGACAGAGGGAGTAACTGCCTTTCTTAGGCTGTTACTGACACATGCCAATTTGAAAACCTATTCCATGTATTTTTATTTATGTTAACTGAACCTCGTTTCACACACTTGTATTGATCAAGTACTCTTGCTTTCCCTAGATATGCTGTCCAAGCTCAACAAAGCCATTGATGAACTGGGTGGTGACATGTTGCTTGCCTCTTGAACGCCGCTGAAAGGCCTTACTTGCCTCTGACAATACGTACAAATGTAATGGTAGTTCGCCTAGTATGCCTCCAGTATCCGTGTCAGGTCTGCTCCTAAAAGAAACACCTAAGACTGTCCTTTATAGCTACAGCCCAGATGATAGCATTGTGGGATTAGCAAGCAATACGCTGTATGCTTTCTCCGATGTACTAGCACGTAGCATGGTCGTGCTTCGACAGCTGACGAATTATTAATCCAGAAGCTTTAGACCTGGGTGTCCTTGACTGTTTCTGTAAGCTGGCTATTTCAAATTGAGGGTACGCTCTTTGTGTATATGTGTCGCGCGTTCTGTCATGCTGCTGCCTTTATGTGTGCCTGAGTACGGATGGAATTCCTGGACTTATGGGGAGCCTCTCATATTTTTATATTTTTTAGGGTAGAGCTTCTCATAGCTGCTTATTACCCAATGTTATTGGAGCGATTTTGTTTAGCATGAAACACATGGGCTCATTAGCAGGTCTAAGGAAGGGCAAAAGGTTATTCGGTTAACTGGGTTAGTGAAAAAACATTGATGGGCATCCTGTAATGTATGATCGCCTGGAGAAGATCTTATCTCATTGCTACTTGCAAAACCCCTTGTAACCGTCATCCACCAGAATCTTCTTCGCGCAGTGAAACCGTCGGAGGACAGGCACAGCCCGAGCCCGGTGAACCTATGACGAAGCAGGTGGTATTTATGGCCTCAGGCCTCCAGCGCGCGACCCAATCCCGTCCGGGTGCGTCCGTTTGAAGTAGAACGGAATGTCCATTTGGGCATGTGACCCCATTCCGTCCGGGTGCGTCCGATTGGGGTAGAACGGACGAATAGCGCGGCCCAACGCGCAGCCCCAAACGGACAAATGTTCGGATTTTGTCCGTTTTCGATCCATTCCTGGCCTAAACTTGCGCCGAGTTTGGGGTGAAACGGACATCGCGCGAACGGGCTGGACGCACGCCCTTGTCCTCCCGTGACCCGCCTGTCAGGGACACTAGCAGTCCATTCGCCTCCACCCGCTCTCCCCCGCCCCACCCCGCCGCCGGCGCCGCCACTATTCTCCGGCCACCACCTCATTGCTCAACCCCCCGGCCGTCCATACTAAACCACAACATCTCGACATGACCGCCACACGCCCGCGCTTTTGTAGGAGTTTTGGCCGGGCTTGGAGGAGATTTGGCTTTCGCCGTTGTAGCCGGTGCCAGAGGGGATACGACTGCTGGTGACGGATATGGACCACGGCAACTTTCGTTGATTCCTCTAGAGCGGCCACTAGCCGGCCGCCAACCACCCCTGCTGCCTCTTTGCCACCACGTCCGCAAGGTGTTTGACACTTTGCCCATAAAGGTATGGACAGTGAAGATGAATTTTTCTTCTGCCACTTCATTTATTCATCGGACGATTCGTCCTCGGATGACAAAGATCTTGTGGTGGCTGCACTGGTCGTTCACGACCACATTGAACAGTAGCTTCCTCGATAAAGGGGGTCAGTCACTGGCCGTGCTCCCAACCTGAACCGCAACAGAGAGAGAGAGAGAGAGAGAGAGAGAGAGAGAGGTCACGCCCTGCTCTATGCCGATTACTTTGCGAACACCCCGCTCTTCAAGCCGGATAATTTCCGTCGTCGTTTTCATATGTCAAGGCATCTGTTTAATCGTATTCGAGAGGGAGTGGTTGCTCATGACCCATACTTTGAGTGCAAGACTGATGCCCTTGGCAAGCTTGGATTCTCCTCTTACCAGAAATGCACCACGGCCATCCGCATGCTTGCATATGGAATTCCATGCGATCTTGTGGATGAGTCCACATGTCTGTTGTCACTGTACAGCTTCTGCAAGGCCGTGGTGGCAGTGTTTGGCCCTGAGTACTTGAGACAGCCAAATGCCGCTGATACAGAAAGGTTGTTGGCCACCAACGCAACTAGAGGCTTTCCAGGCATGCTCGGCAGCACAGATTGTATGCACTGGGAGTGGAAGAACTGTTCATTTGCTTGGCAGAGCCAGTACAAGGGGCATGTTAAAGCGTGCGTTGTCATATTAGAAGCGGTGGCTTCGCAAGATCTTTGGATACGGCATTCTTTTTTCGGCATGGCAAGTTCTCACAATGATATCAACGTGCTGCAACGTTCTCCAGTCTTCGCAAGGCTTGCAGAAGGCTACTCCCCACCTGTCAACTTTGAGATCAACGACCACCAGTATAACAAGGGATACTACCTAGCTGATGGTATATATCCCCAGTGGTCAACTTTTATGAAGACAATCTTGAAGCCCCAAGGTGAGAAGAGAGATAGATTTGGCCAAATGCAAGAGAGTGCTAGGAACATGCTTTTGGTGTGCTTCAATCCCGATGGGGTATCGTTCGAAACCCTGCACTAACATGGGATGAAGGGAAGCTTTGGGAGGTGATGACTGCTTGTGTGATCATGCACAACATGATCGTCGAGGACGAGCATGATAACATCATCTTCGACCAAGGATTTGATTTTCAAGGTGAAAATGTTGAACCCTTGCACCAAGAACCGGCCACATTTGAACAGTTTGCCAATTTCATCGTGATCTGCGTGATTGGCACACTCATTTGGATCTTCAAAATGACTTGGTTGAGCACGTCTGGACTCACATTGGCAACAAATAGATGTACTGGTTCTTATGTTCATTCAAGACAATTTCGATTTGGTTGTAAAACTATTTTATTAGAGACAATTTCGATTGGGTTGTAAAACTATTCTTATTTTCAGACAATTAATATTTGGATGTGCAAACTAGTTTTGAACATTGAAATATGAATATATGAGCATTTTTTGCCGTGCCGGACAAGATGGGGCCAAAGGATGCGTCCGCGCGTTGGACGCACGGCCACCGCATCCCAGGACAGGTCCGGACACGACCCCATTGCCCTACCCAAACGAATAGAATCCAGTCTAAACGGACGTCTGTTTGGGTCGAGCGCTGGAGTTGGCATGAGGTTCTCTTAGCTCAACTTATATAGTAGTACTATCTACGGTGCATTCGATCCAAAGCCTGTTTTGCAGCTGCCCCTCCTCCAGTCAGTACACACTGGCGATCCATGGGGAACAAAACAACGTGTACCTATATATATGAACGCAGAGAAAATCCATAGCGAAGTAAAATGTCTCGTATCACAATTCCTCCCCCCAGCCCAAGAGTGAACTATGTGATGCCTTGGACCAACGAGATGGCATGCCACATCACCCACACTATAGTTTCCTCGATATCTTTTATTATATGTTCAAACGCACGCACAAGGCACCTTCAGTAACTATTTACACGTGACAACAACCTGACGAACGCCGGGCTCGCTTCATCCGCCCACCTGGTAAAGCCACAGAACCTCATTTCAGAGACATGCGTTTGTACTCCATCATGGTGTTTGTGATGGCCTGCTCAACCGGCAGCCTCTCCATGCTCGAGGCGCCGTAGAATCCATGGACTCGGTTCGTGTTTTTCAGGACAAACTCCGCCTCTCGGGGCCCTGATATGGGACCTGGTGGTGGAATTGTGCATCAGAATCACATGATTTATCAAGACCCATCTGTCACTCGAGGCCTGCGTGAAGCAGAGACTACTTTTTTTTTACTTGCTTACCTCCATGGCAGAGAACAATGATGTCAGGGTTAACGCCGACTGCGGCATCGGCAATGGCTTGAACCCGGACAACGCTGTCATCTAAAGTGGCGGCCGTCTTTGCGCCGATTGACCCAGCTGTCGTGAGGCCCATATGCGCGACTACAATGTGCGCTCCGGCCTTGGCCATGGAAGCGCCTTCTTCTGGATTGAAAGCATATGGGGTCGTCAGGAAACCCATGCTGTGAGCTCTTGAGATCATCTCCACTTCCATGCTGGCAAAAGACCAAGATCAATTTAACATAATTTCCTTGGAACACACACTCAGATGCAGAAGTTAGCATAATTGCAGAATTCAGATACACAAATCTTGCCCTCAGCAGAAAAATAAATAATTGAAACTAACCATTAGGATTTATGAAGTCACTGAAACAGAATCCATATCCAAAATTCAGTCCGGAATTTTTCATGTGCATATTATGTCGATGCCATGGCATGGATAACACATGTATCCTAAAGATAAGGATGTGGTGAATCAATACCTGTAGCCCATTCCAGTTTCTTCCAAGTTCTGTCTGAAGTTCCCATCAAACAGACCAACCGTAGGGAAATTTTGGACACCACAAAATCCAATGGCTTCTAGCTGTTTAAGAAAGTAGTTCATTCTACGAAATGGATCGGTAGCGCAAACCCCAGCAAGAACAGGGACTTCTTTAACGACCTAAATTAGCACCTCATTAACTTCCAGCTATACTCAAGTCAGATATCAGAAAAACAAAAGAATGAACCCTGTTACTAAAAAAAACTCACAGGCAACACTTCATTGGCCATCTCAAGTACAATTGCATTTGCGTCAGCAAATGGTAGGAGCCCTGCTAATGAGCCCCTTCCAGCCATACGGAACCTCCCAGAATTGTACAACACAATCAGATCAACCCCACCAGCTTCTTCAAACTTTGCAGATATGCCCGTGCCAGCACCGGCTCCAATTACAGGAATACCCGCACCGATTTGTTGTTTTAATTTATGTAGTATTGACTTTGTCTTTTGCAAAGTTTCTGTCAGCATTGAAAAGTAAGCAATTAGAATCATTAGGGTACAGAATTGTGTCAATAGATCTCAAGAACTGAAATGAATGAGAACACCCTTTAACATGTCGTGCCAAACAAGGAGACATTGAGCTGAAAATAAAATTATGAAATTTATGTTACTTGTGTGGTATACGTGAGGGTTCGGAATGCTTATTATGCCCTAGAATCTAATGCCGAACTTCTGACCTTTCACAGTTATTTCATCCGTGCACACGGGTACTATAATGTGTAAAATCATTAGAGTTTTGACAATACCCCTTTGTAAAATCATACTGTACTGCAAATAGACTAAAACTTAGTGCACTTGGTAACAGCTGAAGTTAATCCTAATTTGTCAGCGAACACGTGAGGTGACACCGAACATTTCTGATTCAGCACAGTAGAGAGGTAATAGGTGACAATAGCAAGTATTTTGTGGTTGATATCATAAAGGTTAGGCATGTACGCCGAGCTTGTCCCATGTGCATGGTAAGCTCATCCCCAGCTACGTTGAGTTTCTTGGGGACTACATGAATCCTTTGAAACACAATGGAATCTCTTTGAATAGAGACTTCTGTTCCCAAGTCAGAACTGTGCCTAAGTACTGGCACCATTTCTGTGCGTCCTTGGGCCAGTGCCTGCGGTCTTCCCCAAGACAACCCCACAATAATTACATGATACTAAGACTAGAGAAAGGTGGAAAACATCAAACGGTGAAGCGTACTACAGATTCTTGAAGCACAGCCCCAAAGGAATTGTTACTCACAACTATCTTGACCTCTTGGATCATTGAAGACACAAAAATTGTGACAAAAGCCTATGTATGAAGCATGAGAATAAAAACGAAATTAGAACTTCACCCTGAAGGATTTTTTCTAAGGTGGCGTAGCAGATAACAAGGTACTGCCTCCGTCCCATAATGTAAGAAGTGTCAAAAAACGTCTTACATTATGGGACAGAGGGAGTACATACCAGATAACCTTCCACAATTTTTTTCATATGATTCAATAAACAGTCTGTTTGTGTGGGCATAATAAAATTTGGGCGCATAAGATGGGAACAGAATCACCGCTAACCTGGTCTTGCATCAGGGAAATCCACCGGGGGTCTCCATATGATAGAACTATCTGAAGTTTTCTGTCCTGAAGAAGCTTCTTTTTCATTTGTGTCTTGCTTTGGTAGGACCATGTTGTTTTTCTGAGTTATGGCACTAGATGCCTTTATATCCATGCTCAAGAATGCATCCACCAAGGCGTTGGCAAATTCAGGATCGTTTATATGATAAGGAAGCAGCTTCACCTGTCAACAAGCCAATCAGCTTAGTTCATTCGACGACCCTTTGTATCCATACTCTAGCGATGCAACTAACATATTATGTAACATGAAGAAACCTGTCTGTTCTCAGTTTTGACAAGACGAGTATTTAACTCATCCAAGAGTGCAGATGTAGCCTCAGGATCATAAAACGGCATTCCAGGTGCATCTATTGCAGAGATGCCCTTCTGTGGAAGGCAAACAGTAACTGTAGATAAAGATTTGTTCAGCTTGTCAGCAATAAACTGAGCAAACTTCTTGTTCTCCTCCACGGTCGTCCGCATCAACGAAATCTGAAAAAATTACATGGTCTTTTACTCACCGCAAGAAAACTAGGAAATGTGTAATCCTCATAAACAGCGGCACATAAAGTACATAATTGTAAGGTGCTCCCTCCGTAAAGAAATATAAGAGTGTAAAGTAGTGATCTAAACACTCTTATATTTCTTTAAAGAGGCAGTAGTAATTACAGCTTGCGTGTAACAGATGGATTTTCTCAACTGAATATGGTGATTCCAATCCTAATCTTATTAGGACTCAAACAGGTGCGCTACCCAGAGGAATCGTACTCAGGACACATAGTCTACTTGCTTTAGAAGAGGACCAGTGGGAGCCTATATAAACTCTTCAGGAGATGGCCAACTGATCTCAACGCAAGCAATTGCGCAAAACAAATCAAGGTCGAAGAAAGAGAGGATTTGGTGCTATGTTCCATTAGCTCAATATTCTTTTATAGAGACAGGATCCAAGGGTCCCAAAAGATCTGAGAGGGTTGTGGAAACCGGAGTGACAATCCCTTGTACTCTTCTGAGGTCATGCTCTTGCGCTTGAAAAATTCGCAGCCGTCTTTGCCAAGTTTTATCGTTTGCGTAATTTGGCCGTGGTCATTATTTCGTATGCTCTATCACATTCATGTTCCCTGTGCATGCTCATGCCGAATCTTACAAATTTGGATCACATTCATGAGCAGTGCATAAGAAGAGTATTCAAGTATAACAATAGATGTTTCTTCAGAGATAAGATACTGTTTGAGGGATAGGTTGGGTTGTCAGAATTAGTGTTTGACTAGACTACGTCTCGTCTATTGATTTACTTGTCAGAGACTCCTGTTTAGAAGGACAAGTGTTGCGTGGTTCAGACTAAGCAAAAAAAAAAAAATTGATGCGAACTCTTCCTTCATCCTACCCCTCTCCTATATATCTATGTACCTATATCCACAGCCTTACTCTTGGTAGCATAATAGCATTGTCTGTAATGATATCCTAGCGTATTAATCTGGTAAACATATCATTGTGCTAACCTAACAATATATTTAGCGAACATGTACATCATAAATAAAATTTGGTAAAGACCAAGTAAATTAGGAAGTAAAACAAGGTCCAACATAGGAAAATAATGCTATGTGTAACCTGTTCATTATGTATGTGGATCTTTCTGTCTGAGAAAGCAGCAGGTATTGTATCATGAGCTCCAAAGTTAACCATATCCAAGGCCCCAACACTTAGAACCAGAGGGATCTTTTTATCTATAGCCGCATCAAACCTGGTCTCATCACATGCCATGATACCGCCAACAATGTGATCCGCAACTTCTGTTGTTGTTATGTCCAATACACCCTACATGCAACCAAATGGAATTAAGATGAAAAACTCTACAGACAGTAAATTAACACCAGTGGAGTTTCTGCCTAGCAATGAGTTTATCATCAGAGTTCATGAGCTGAAAAACATAGTTTCCACAAGAACAAAATCTTACAGAAAAATAGATAAGGACAAAAAGGTACAAAACCACCTGAAAGTATTAATTACCTGTATGAAACCACCTCTAACTAGTTCTTCCATTGCTTTGCCTCCGACACCAGTGGCATGGAATACAAGCGTCTCATACCCTTCTTTGTTCAGTCTATCCTTGACCGCATTTGCACATTGTGTGGTAACACCAAACATTGTAATTCCAACAGTCAGCTTTGTGTCTGTTTCATCTGATTCATTGGAAGCCATTAATATCCCATATACCATTCCGGCGACAGCTGAAGCGGCATTGGACAATATAACACGGCTGACACTGTTTATTCCGCATATGTCAACAACTGAAGGAAATAATACCAGGTCAGATGTTCCAACATAGGGTGCAGTATTGCCACTAGCAACAGTGGATACAATAAGCTTAGGCACTCCAAGTGGTAGGGATCTTAGAGCAGGAGCAATTAGTGCGGTTCCTCCACTTCCTCCTAGGCCAACAGCAGCAACCAGGGTGCCGGCCTCATATCTGTTTTTCAGAAAGCTCTGAAGGGCCTTTGACATAAGCGCAATCGCTTCACCTCTGTCATCTGGAAGATCTTGTTGGCTGGAATCCGAATAGCATGAGAGAACTGTATCTCTTGCAATAACTGCAATGTCTTTAGAATCTTGTGTTGGTACTGTTTTAGTTGTGGAGACATCCACTATGCTCACTTTAACCTACCATTTCAATAGACCACATGTTATGCCCGAGTTAGCGAAGAAAACAATAAATCTACAGGACAACTCCAAGGGTGCACTACACACAGGTGCACATAAAGATGTGTCCTGCTTCAGAAGTTTGGATGCTCCAATGTTTAACCACGACAAGAATTATGGAACGTAGGGAGCAGCAATTGTTGATACTTGGCGAATGATTGTCTATTACTGAGAGTAGATGATCGATATTTAAGGCTGTTGTATGTGGATAACACAAATTAATGACGGACTCATGTACTCTGAGCCTTAAGCAGGAAATGTACTTTAGTGAAAGTTGTATAAGATAGGCGGGGACGAGAAGATAGGCGGAGAGTGTAGAGCAGTACCTTTGGGGCGGAGGCGGCGAGGCTGGAGCGGAGGCGAGCGGCGAGGAAGAGCAGCTCCTCCAGCTTGGTGTCGGCCGTCCCGATGCAGAGCACCTCCATTGCCGACGCCTCGGAGCAGAGCAGAGATCGGGAGCTCAGCAGGGGGGCCGCGACGGATGGAGGGATGGGTGGGTGCCCATGGGTTAGTTGTTGGTGTATGTAGGTGCCAAACAGTGGAAATGAGGTGTGTTGACTTGCATTCCATATCGGTGTCGTGTGCCCCGCTGCCGGCGCCACGTTGGGCACGGCGGGACAGAGGTGGGTGGGGCTGGGGCCTGATTTGGGATCGGATTGCGATTTTCCGATCTCCAGGCTGGCGGTTTGATCCGTGGTAGAGCATCTCTGCCGTTCACCTAAATTCCTAATTATTTTTTCTAGTATATATTCACAGGCTTGCGAAACTTTACCCCCAAAACCTTTTTACCATCAAATCCCATTGAAAAAAAACATTTTCTATTCATATTCATGTATTTACATAATAATATATAATATATAAATTTTATTCATGCCCCGCGCTTTGTTGCGGAATCGGTTGCTATTATTTAAATGAGATTTGATGGTATGAAACATTAGCGTTTATATTAACGATAGGGGCATCTCCAACGCCGTCCAACAAATCGCTCGTAAACGTCCGAACTGCGTGGTCCGAACACTTTGAGCCCTTCAACGTCGTCCACCAAACGTCCACGAACTTGTTTGCACGTCCAAATTCCCACAAATCGGAAGAAAACATGGACGAGCTTCCTACCATCGATCAAATTTGGCATCATAAGGCTAATCTGAATTTCTTAGGATTTTACAATGGCTAGAAATATGGTTGGTAGTGCAAGTGACAAAAATGCACTTTACATAGGTTATGAAGATAAATAATTTTAGGCATCAAGGCTAGGGCTGAAATTTGTACAGAGTTCTTACATGGCATATGAAAGCTACCATAATTTTATGGGGGTTTGATCTGGTCTAGAAATATAAGCTCTAGTAATTAAATTATCAAAAGAGGGGCAGGTTGGAGAGGCAGACTATTATCCTATGGCAAAAGATTAATTCTAGTACAGTCTTGCCTAGCTAGTATTCCTTCTTATTTGATGGGGGTAATTAAATTCCCTAAGTGGGCTATAACCCTGATTAATTCCCAACTAGCTCATTGCTTTTGGGATGATTATGAGGGCCACTTTAAATATCATCTACTCCCTCCGTTCCCAAATACTTGTCTTTCTAGGCTTTTCAAATGGACTCAACATACGAATGTATGTAGACATATTTTAAAGTGTAGATTCACTCATTTTGCGCCGTATGTAGTCACTTGTTGAAATCTCTAGAAAGACAAGTATTTAGGAACGGAGGGACTAGCTTGGGGGTCCATTGCTACCAAAAAAAAGGTGGCCTGGGTATTATTAATTTGGCTGATTTTAATATGTGCTTACTTGCCTCCTGGGGTAAGAGATATATCCTAGATGAGGGTAAGATTTGAAAAAATATAGTAGATTATAAGTATAATATACAGAATCCTAACATTTTTGCCTGCTCCAGTGTGGGAGCTTCACCTTTCTGGAAAGGTATTCTCTGCGCCATTAAGGCCTCTAAATTTGGATATGAATGGAAGGTGGGTAATGGTAAAAATGTCAGGTTTTGGGAAGATTGTTGGTGTGGTGATACTAATCTAGCTACTAAATTCTGGAGACTTTACTCCATTGCGGTGGACCAACAGGCCACCATTGAGGAGGTGTGGGATGGGACCAACCTCAAAATCAATTTCAGGAGATGTTTTTCTCCTGACATGATGTTAGACTGGAATAGCCTCTTTGAGGAGATTAAAAATATAGTCCTTATAGACGAACCTGATACTCTGGTGTGGAAATACGAGGCAAAGGGGCTTTATACAGTAAAATCTTTCTATAATATTATTAATTTCAGAGGGATCCTGCCTGGGGTTAAACCCGTGGTGTGGAAAACTAAAATTCCCCCTCGTACTCAAATTTTCTTTTGGTTGATTGTGAATAACAAACTCTTGACCAGAGACAACCTGTGCAAGAGGCAACATGTTCCAGATAAAACATGCCTTTTCTGCTCTGAGCATGAGTCCTCTTGGCATTTATTTTTTTCTTGCGTAGTTGCTGTGGAACTTTGGAGAGTTGTCAGGGATGCGGCCAATATCAAAATGTATGAAGATATTCATACAATGATGATAGACTGGGCCAACAAACCTGACACGGCAGCTGTGTTTGTGCAAGCTGCGGCCATGTGGGCTCTCTGGAGGAGCAGAAATGACATATGCTTTAATCGAATGCCTTGGATGGGTATGCAGGTACTCGTGTGGAAGACTGCAAAAAACTTGTCTACGTGGGAGGTGGTCTGGCCAGATGCGCTCAAATCGGAGCTAAAAGAGATCGTACGGAAGCTGGAATGTATGGCAAGAAGACCCCCGCTCCTGCTATGGCCGGATCCAGGCTGATGAGAGGGAGAATATGCTGGGAATGGGCTGATCTTGCTGGGACTCGAAGGAGTGGAAAAAGCGTGCTGAAGATATGGAGAGGGACCTGAAGATCCTGCTCTACTTTACCCTATTTGCTGGTTCTCCTTTGTGTTTTTCCTTTTAGCTTTGCTTTCGTGATCTGTAGTGGGATTTGTTTCCCCTATGGTGAATTTTCTGCTCGTTTTAGTGCCCCACCCTCAGCTGTTTCAGCTGTGTAATGCTCGAGAGATTCATGTTCTGGATACTGCTGGGTTTCATTGGTAATACAATGGAGCCGGGGCTGCGGCCCTTTTTCTCTAAAAAAAAATAATATAAGCTCTAGTACAAAGGTGTGTTTTGGCCAATTTGGAAGGTTCTAAAGGAAGGGCATTTTATAGGATGATCTTGGGGCTGAAACTTTTACCAAAGATCAACATTGGTACAAAAATGCTATACTGAATTATGAGAATTTTGACAGGGCCATAAATATGGTTTATAAATTTTTCCCCCAAAAGGGCAGGAAAGAAAAGAATTAAAAATGAGATATATTGATCAAGGCTGGCCAATATATTTGTATATCTGGACTTTGCAAGTCCCAGTGAGTGTCTAAGAATTTTGGTGGAATCATCTCATGTCTAGAAATGGTAGCTCCTTTGTAATGCCAGGAAGAAAAGAATCATTCCCAAATATGAAAATTAGGTTTTAACAAAGAAGGAATAAAGATTTGATGAATTCCAGGCATTGGAATATGGGCAACAATATTCCTTGGATGTAGGATCAACCATGGCAAGCTCAAGTTTCATCTCATACCAAATTCCAAGTAAGTTTCAAATAGATCCCAAAAAGGACAGAAGACAGAACAGAGTAAAAAAAAAAAAATCTCAACTCAGATTTTTGGCGTGCGACACTTACACTTATTCATCATTTAACAAAATGGCGAAGTAAAATATCTGAATCAATTATTTAATTAATGCAGTAATGCTTATGATGCAAAAATTAAATAACAAACAATTTCTAATTTGGCGTAAACCCCCGGGCTGTTACATACGGTATCATGTTCCATCAAGCTAAAATTTCCAAATTTATACAACCTCAGTTTATATATTCTAAGCTCAAGGGAATGCAAGATGCATTCCTCACATGATTGAGGTCTCACACTCTGATTACGTAATTCACGTGCCATTCTAATAAAAATACACAACCTCCAACATTTATTCAAAGTATATGAATATTGGGGACGATAGGATTTAGGAGTTTAAAGGAACCTATTTAGGTATTCATCCACGGTAATGTAAGGCACATCAGGGTAAAGCTGAGTGGCTTCAACTCCAAATGATGGGTCGATCTCAAAGTTAGTGTGGTCCCCCTTCAACCAGACAGAGTGGCTGATTGCCAGTGGTACACCCAGCGGCCCTGACAACTCGGAAACATACCCGAGAGAGCAAAATCAGTACAAAAGATAAGTATAGACGGCAACTACAACATTATGAGAGCAAAAAAAGGCTTTTACTCTGACCTTGAATCTTCTTCAGGAGTTCGTCTTCTGGGAGGTACACCCTCTCAAGTGTCTTACCAAGTTTCTTCTCCCAGAGTGAGACAAGCTCGTTATGGGACAAAGTGTTGCTTGGTGGCCTCAGATACAGGATTTTGTTCAGGGTCCTTGGATCATCTACAGCTTTAATAGTGTAGGTTCCCACGTCTTCCTCCGCCGTAAAGACTCCTATTGTCGAAAATACACACATAAGAGTGCAGCCATAATCCCATTCCTTGTTTGATTTAAATTCCGTTCTCAAAATAGAGATTAATTTCTCATATCTTAAAACTGTAGAATCATATTAAGGGCATCTTGATCAGATCTACCTTTTACATTTCCATCACCCATAATGAGAACCTTCTCAGTTGGAGGCTCCGTGACCCCAATCTGCGCAAGGCTTCGCAAGAAACGACCAGCAAAGAAGTTGGAAGAGACATATGTGTAGGGAATCCCCTCAGCCTCAATGGCACGCCTTATACGAGCTTTCCCACCGAATACTGTCTTTGCAGGTTCAACTGCATGGTTACGATCCACATCATTACCATACTCTGATGGGAAGAATCTCTGCAAGAAGCTCATCAATATCAGAGTTCAGTATTTTGATAATGACACGAGGAATGCATGGTATCAGTCTATCAGATATGAAAAGGGGCACATTCAACATGTTTTGAACAAAATAACCACAACTAATTCCCGTCCATCTCAATGATTTTTTTGTCCACCATGTTGTGGAAGGCAGGGAACAGCCTAAGTTGTCAAACCAGTTTCTTAGTACCAAAATGACTAGTGTTCTCATCAGCAAAATACGAATACTTGAAGAAAATGCAATTCACAAGTTGTTTCACATAAAAGAGTTTAGGGTGCACAGTTCGTTGCAATTTACAGGCCATCATTTATTGCATAACCATCAATAACAAAGAAGTTTCGAACTATATTATCAGCTAAAGTATTCACAGTAAGCCATAAGGTATGCACACATAACAATTTGATATTGATGATTGGGACTTTGGAAATTACCTTTACATGCCCAACTTCCTTAATTGCTGAGATAATGAGAGTTTGATCCGGTAGCTGTTGATAACCTACGGCCGAGATCACAACATCTGCTGATTTAATGGCTGTCACCAGGCTCTCATGATCATACATATCACCCTAATAATCCAACAGTAATGTAACAGTTATACATCACTATCCAATCAAACTTATATCTTGAGGTCATTATTTTAGTAATCAACAAGGGGTAACGACACAATCAGGGATGGCTATCATCCTTGCCAACATTATAGTTTAGTCTTGGATGGCATGAAAGGTTGTTGACTTGCCGCCACCTTATGAACACATTTCAGTATTTTATCAAACAGAACAACGACTGTGTTACAACATATACCTTTTGTCCCCAGCAAATTGGGGCTTGAACACTGAAGAATCTTAAAAAGCCTAGCAGATTTGATAAAGATAAATTCTGTATATAATCCAAGCAAATCACCTAATCTTTACTTCCTTGAATTCATTTTACATGACTATTTATTTGATCGATTGAATCGAACAGAATGAAAGGGCCCCTTGCTCTAGCATATATTTCTGTCTTGTTCATAGATATGCCACAACAGAAACCAAGTTCGCTGCTTTGTTTAGCACTCGCGCACCGCGCAAGGGACAAGAAGAAAAAAGAAAGCCGGCAAGAAGCAATCCAGAGAATTTCTTATCACTGTTTCTGCTATCATTCTGACGGTCTGACCCAAAATGGCACCATCCTTAGTACTAGAAGTTAGATCCACCAACTTCATAAAAGGAGACATAAAAACAGAGGAAGGATCTGGATAAGAATAGCAAAGCAGAGCACGACGGCTGCTGACCTTGACGATGGTGACGCCGGCATCCCGGAATCCCTGGAGGACGGCGGCCTTGGCTGGGTCGGCGGGCGCGGCGTCGCGGACGAGGACGGCGGTGGGGTGGCCCTCGCGTGCGCTGGCGCCGACGATGAAGCGGCCGATGTAGCCCGTGCCGCCTATCACCAGCACCCGGCTCCTCCCCTCACCTGCAGCCGACGCCATGTACAGCAGAACGGAAAAATAGAACACGGCAAGAACAGAACGGAGAGGGAAAGTGTAGTGTTTTTCTGAGAAAATAATAAAGGAGAAGTGCAGTGAAGTGGAGATAGACGAGGCCGCGAGTACAGGGGAAAAGGTGTGATTAGTCGAAGAGTCTTGACTGGGAAGGAAGGCGGCTTAATAAAGTCCATTGAATGTATGACTCTTAAAATAGGCTTTTTTTTTTAAAAATAAGACTTTCGCCCCGTTTTATAAATAAAGCAATGATCCATACCATTAGTATCCAAATCCGAAACAAGAACGATGACCGGGACAATAACACAATCATGTCCGATAAACACAAGAGAAATAAGAAAAAAAAACACCTAATGGCTGCCGACAAGCGGCCCTACGAGGACGATAGTCGACGTGCTGTAGCCAGAAGCACATCAAACATAAGACTAAAATGATCGCGGTCGCGTTGGCTTGAAAGAGGGTGCCGGTGGTGCAGAAAATGAAGGAATTTGAAGGAGTCAGACGCTTGTTTCGGAAACACCCGCTCGATCATCATTTATTATGCGTTGTCCAGAAAGTCCACGACATCATTGCAAAGATAAACCAGAATAAGCGGCGATGTCGCCCAGGTTGGATAGCCTTGGTCGGAAGGAACTCCGCGAGGTCCAGGGCCTCCCAGTCGGCCCTAGAGCTTCATAGATGTGTTGAAAATATGCCCTAGAGGCAATAATAAATTAGTTATTATCATATTTTCGTTTAAGATAAATGTTTATTATTCATGTTAGAATTATATTGACCGGAAACTTAAATACATGTGTGAATACATACTGGAAAAGGCTTTCGCCCCGCTTTATATATAAAGCAATGACCAACAACAAACCGGTACAAATGCACGCCACAACACACGCACGCACACACCCAAGGCAAGATACATAGGCGCTGAACGCAGCAACATCATCCCAAGCACTACAAGAGAAATTGGGTCCTCGACCGTGAACATGCCACCGTGAAGAGATGAAGCCGCATACGACGAACCGTGGGCTCCAAGGCGGCGCCTTCAGAAAGGAAACAACACCGGAGCGCCGCCACCGCTCGACCCGAGGGTTAGAGTTTCCCCTGGAGCAACACGGCGGGCAATGAGTGCCGCGACGACGCCTTCAGAAAGGGAACGAGATTCGCCGTCGCCGGTCCGTCCGAAGATAGAACAGATTTTCACCCCGGCCAATACTCACCACCACCGAACGCCATACCCCGGTGACCATACCGCCCACACGACCATGGTCACTAGGCAGCACCAAGCCCCGGGCTCCGCCCAAGAGCACCGCGACACCACCATCAGGGCCGACCCCGGCATCCAAGACCTCGATGCCACCTTACCCTCCACCAACCGCTACCCCCACCAAAGAGACGAGAGGAAAGGCCCCGCCTTTAGCACTCCTGAGCTGCCCCCAACGTCGAGACCCACTAGGCCGGCCAAAACTGGCCTCCATCGTCCTATCCTACCGCCGAGCGCGAGACGAGCTCGGTCCTGCTGCCGGGCGCGAGACGAGTCCGGTCCTGCTGCCGGACGCGAGATGGTCGGTCCTGCTGCCGGGCGCGAGACGAGTCCGGTCCTACTGTCGGGCGCGAAACGAGGTTGGTCCTGCTGCCGGGTGCGAGACGAGCGATGAATCGCAACTGGGGGAGGGCCAGCCATTTGATGAAGGTAGTGCCTGAACGACAAGGAGAGGAATTGAAGGTCGACAGGGGCGCTCACCGACAGGCCGACACCAAAGAAATCCGTCCGTCGCTGTGAGACGACCCCGACCACCGCCGCGGGCCACCACCACACCGTGGCAGCCCACATCCACGCCGGGACCCCGAGGGACTACTCCGAGCCCCCTGCCGACAGCCCTGTGCCAGATCCAAGGAGCAGTCCGGCAACCGCCACCGTCCCCTCCCAAATCCGTGACTAGGACGAGCCCCGGCCTCCGCCCTGCGCCACCAGCCGGGTCCCCGGACAAATCCAGCCGGATCTGGCCAAAATCTGGCTCGCTCGCAACCACGCGCACCGCCGCCGCCGCGTCAGATCCACCGCCGCCACGGGTGCGCCCACCACCGTGAGTTCCTCCACGCCGCCACCCCGGACCAGCATCCCACGGTACCAAGCAGCCACGCCGCCGCGCCCTCCGAAAGAGCAGCGCCGCTGTCTGAGCAAGGCGCCCCGCGCCGCCTCTGCCCGAGCAGGGTGAGACGAGGCCCCGCCGCCACCAGCACCAAACGGGTTTCGCCTGCTGTCGTGGAATTATCACATCAGATGTCCTAGTGAGAGGACTTAGTCGTGGAGCCATCGCAACGAGATTAGCTTAAAGGGGTTAAACTGGAGAAAGGACACGGGGAGTTTATACTGGTTCGGCCCCTTGCGGTGAAGGTAAAAGCCTATGATCCAGTTGTGATGGAATTGATGGGGTCTCGATGAGCAGGGAGCGAATCCTCTTTACCTATCTCTCGAGTTGTTGTTTCTTGTCCCTGAACCACCGCCGGATCGTCCCTTTATATACACAGGTTGACGCCCGGTGGTTTATAGAATCTCGAGGCCGGCTCATACACGTGTCCGGCTCGGTTTCTACCTTTCCCTATCTTACAACACGAGTTACATATCTCATGGCGGTTTATGTCTATGGGCCCTAATCCGCCCTTGGGCTCTGGGCCTCTAAGTCTCTGTAGTAAAGCGCCATACTCCTTGTCTTCATGGGCTTCAATACGGATGATTCCTTGTGAGCATAACCCGGCCCCTCCTGGGCGGTTTATACTCAGTAGTTATATCCCCAACATTAGGCCCAAGATTGATTTGAACCTGTTCATGTCAATCTTCAACACTTAGAAAAACTCCTTCTTGAACATCCTCATATGAACCTTGTAAACTGCCATGACGTCATCTCCATATGAACTTGGTAAACCACCGTGACGTCATCTTCCAAGATTGTAATAAATCGCCATGACGTCATCTCCATATAAAAACCTGCAAATACCTCCATTTTATTAATGAACCTCCGAAAACCAAGGTGACAACTATGTCACACATCCATTTTTTGGGTCCCTCGATTCCCGCGCCTGTCACTTATCCCTTCGCCTTATAAATAGGACCAAGGGTCATTCTTTATTTTCCCCTTCGTGCCCTTTCACCTCGTCGTCTTCCTTGCGTCGCCTCAGTGCTCGAGCACAGCCGCCATCGTAGACCTTCGCCTCTATACCAACAACGGCCGCTGCATCAATCTGATCTGACCAGAGAAACGCGGTGCCTCTCCGTTACTCCTTCAATCTCTGTAAGTTTTCCTTCCTTTCACCTCAGATCTACTATTAGGGTTTCGGTGTTCTTCGGTGTTCTTGATGCTCTTTACTTGAACTTTGCTATCACATGGATCCTTTGATAAAACGCGACCTTTTTCCTGTGCGGCCATAGCTAGAACCCGTTTTTCTTCATCATAGCATCTCTTTTGTCAGTAAATAGATCCCATCTGGCCTTTAACTTTTCTGCTGGCACCACTTAGGGCTTCTGAATTTTTCTCCTTTTTAAGACTGCGGTAGATCCAAAATTATAATACCAACTTGTAAAACCTGTTTGTGCAATACTTAGGAATTTTGTCAGATCTATAACTTCCATACCATTGTAGGCGGTTTAACCTTTAGAAGATGATAACCCGCCAGGTACCATTAGCCCTCTCTTAAACCGCCCACTCAACCTCAATATAAACAATCAGGTATATCATGTACATATGTTTCAATTTCTTCTTCCTCTTTCCTTAAGCCGGTTTATCTGCATTAGTCATGAATCTTTAAACCGGCATTGATCCTTTTTTCCAGCTTTTCCATTGAAATGGCCAAAACGTTCTATGCTTGCAATCGGTTCCTTCCCGGGTTACTGAAGAACAGTTAAATGGGCTTGTTTTCACTGGCGTTTTAGCTGAGAAGGAAGTCATAAATTGGAGAGTCCCCGGTCCAGAAAATCCTCCTGAGCCCAAGGATGGAGAGGTAGTTGTTTTTGCTGACCACCTGGGTCGCGGGTTTAGCCCGCCCGATTCAAAGTTCTTTTGTGATGTTCTTGCCAACTTCCAGATCCGCCCTCAAGATATTGGGCCTAACTCTGTATCCAATATTTGCAATTTCCAAGTTTTTTGTGAAGCTTATCTGCAAGAGGAACCCACTGTTGAGTTGTTCAGAGATTATTTCTATTTGAACCGCCGTACCGAGTTCACAGATGGGCCTAACACTAAACTGGGCGGGGTTTCCATCCAAAAAAGAAAAGACGTTAGCTTCCCTCATGCCAAGCATCATAGTCATCCCAAGGACTGGAATCAAACTTGGTTTTACTGCCGTGATACATCTCCACCTGAAGAAAATCCTCTGCCGGGTTACCGTGCACACCGACTTACCAGAGAACATCTAGTTCCTCAGCGACTAACTGCCAAGGAATGATCAAATTATACCCCTCAGTTATCAAAACTCAGGGCCTTTGTTGCAAACGGTCTGACTGGCGTCGACTTCGTTCGGTGCTGGGTCTCTTGGAGCATTATGCCCTTAAGCCGGCGCCCCGGTTTGATGTGTGAATACACGGGGGATTTGAATGACCCTCAGCGTCATATTGACATCCAGCTCACTGATGATGAGGTCACTGAATCTGTCAAGAAGATGCTTGATGAACCGGTGGCAGTATGCAGCAAAGTAGGGCTTAGTCCCTTCTGTACCTCAAATAAACCGCCAGCTGTAATTGCCTCATTTTTGTCTTAATCCGTCCCTTCTTAAATATTCCTTTATAATTTGTTGTCCATCTATGCAGGGTGATGATCCATTCTGGAAGAAGAAATCATAAGATAAATTGGCGAAGCCGCAAGATAAACCGGTAAGAGCACCTCGTGTCAAGACCAGGGTTACAAAGAAGCCCGCAAAGAAAAGAACTGCCGAAGCCTCTGACTTGCCCAATGACGAAGAGCTCGATGACCCAGAATCAGAGATAGAACTTGACTCTCTTGGTTCTTTTTTCATACACCTCATTGACAATGATTATTATCAGGATGATGCGGAAGCTAGCTACGCTGGTGATGCAGAGGTAATTGTTCTATCCTCCGACTCAAATCATGTGCCAGTACCAAAACTCCGTCGAGCAGTCCGGAAAGTAAAACATTCACACCCTCTTGCTTATTTGGATCCACACTTTTCTTTGAAGACATAGCAGCATGAAGCTCGCTGCACAACCCGGCACAGTGGTCAAGTGGTTACCTCCTCCGGTTTACCATAATCTCTGGTTCGCAAACGCCGTCAAGAGGTCTGTTGTTCTTCTAATACACTTTATCCCAAGGCGGGTTACTTTTGATATCCTCTTAATCCGTCTGATTCGAATTATTAGGGAACCTCCCATTCATCCTCCGGCAAGTCATCAGCCACACAGATGCCTCCACTCAAAACCGTTCCTGGGTAAGCATACTATACTTAATTTTTTTATGCCTTGCACTGGTTTATTGTACTAACCTCTGCATTTGTTCTTTTTAGTGCCAAAGCCAGACTTAGCAAGAAAGCCAAGCTGACTACACCAACTGATGATAATCCGGCCACTGAACCGGAGAAGACCTCAGAGGCTCTTGATCAGAATGCTGACATTACTCTGGATGATCCGGTACCTCAAGGTCAGGATACTTTTGTTGAACCGGCAGAAATGAATCCAACAAGCCAGTCTGCTGATCCGCCGAGCCCAGCTGCCGATCCACCAAGCCCAGCAAGAACATCTACTAAACCGCCAAGCCCAGACAAGACTATTGATGGCACCACATATGATGTTGTGATTACCGGCTTTGGCCATACTGCTCCTGGCAACCCTGTTGCTTTTATCAAAGCATAGTGCCAAGGAAGAATTTTCCACTGTGGACAAGGGCAAATGGAAAACAGATTTATCAAGCTATGCCCACCTCAATGCTCAAGACATCCACTCTGGATATCTAAACCGTCTGTATACCAGCCGCGACTATGAAGCCGACTTAGTAGGTCTGGTGAAAGAGCGATATGAGGCAAATATCCGTTCCTTTGCATAAATTCTTTTTTCCTTATAGCTTGCTTCAATTATCAACTCCAGTATCCCCCCAAGGACCGGTTCATAATATGAACATGAACCGGGACTTGTAGTAAGATAAGATTGGGTTTTGCTTGTGTAGCCCCTATAGACTGGTTTATACCTTTAGGATGAACCGGTATATCTTCTGTAATGTAGTTTCCAAAATTCCTTTCAATCATCAACATAATCTGGTTTGTGGAGAGAAACTTGATAACCTTGAATTGATCCGATATGCATTAGCCCCCAAGTGCCAAGTATATAACTTGTTATGTGTTTAGGACTTTAAATATTAGTTGAGAAAAAGCAATCCGCATTAGCCCCCAAGTGCCAAGTGTATAACCTGTTATGTGCTTGGGACTTTCAAAAAAGTATTACCAACTTATTAACTGTCTTTCGTAGGCTGACTTGACCAAAAAAGATTCTCAAATCACCGACCTCCAAGAAAACATCAAGTCCCAGCAAGCCGAAACTTCAAAGGCCAAAGAAGAGCTGAAGGGCGCTTTAACAGCCATGGAACAATTGAAGGATGGCTTCAAAGGCGAACGAGCAGATTGGGAGGCTGAAAAAACAACTTTGCTAAAGCGGGCGGAGGATGCTGAAGCGGCCCTTAAACCGGTGACAGAAGAACTGACTGGCTTAAAGCGCAAATCAACGCTATGACCTCTGCTATTTTTGGTAAGTACCCTCTTCCTGGGTTGTACTTAGACATCCTTAAAATCTGCCTGTTTACCAACAATCTTGTAATAATTGCAGGTAGCCGTGTTGCTCATCTTGGTTCAGACATGCGCAAAAAACTGAAGGCTGCCTATACACTGACAGAGCAGTTATATACCGGCGCTCAATGGGTCATCTGCACCGCTTCATATAATAAACCGCCCCCAACTTTGATCAAAGACACTTTGGCAAAGTTATCCATGACGCCTGCCCAACTCGAAGAGGTAAAGAGATCGGCTGCAAGAGCCGGTGCTCTATCTACATTGACTCGGGCCAAAGCATGGATAGCTGATCTTGATCCGGAGGATATTGGAAACGGCTATCCCAGTCAAAAAGAAGATGGGTCAGACTTTGACAATGATTCCCTCAGGGCTTTGACAAAGGAAATGCATCCACTTGCGAGTAAGCTGGCTGAGGAGACTGATTTGTCCTTCCACCGGTCGATTTATGACGCAGACAACAAATAGATTGATGCATCGGTTTATGAAGCGCAAAATCTTATCCCGCCAATCCGTAAGCATACTTATGCCCCTGATGTTGAACCGTCCGATCTTATAAGCGATGAAGCTATCTTCCGAGCTTTATCTGGGATTGACTGGGCAACCATTGATTTCCATCCACTGGGTGGGGAGGCGGAGGGTGAACCAGTGCAGGATGATCCGCAACCTTCACATCAACCCGAGGAAGAATCATAATCCGGAGGCCGGTTTAATTTTCCATGCCGAGATATCATTGCTAAACAATTATTCTTTTGGGCCTGCTGCCTTGTAATAGGCTAGTTTTAAACACTTGGTCTGCTATGCCATCATGCCTAGCCACTTTGCCTGATACTGTTAATCCGTCTTGATAGTGCTATATCGACTTATGCTCCTTAGAGGTTTTATGCAATCCTATTTCTACATATGATAAACTTAAAATTTCCCTGGCGGTTTTATCGCCAGACGGGTTCTGATACCCAATATAAAGCCAGGGTTTATAACCAAGGCGGTAGGAATAAAAAATAATAAAATATGACTTATATCATACATGTGACATGGAATCACATTTGTTGATTATATCAACTTTATTATAGTAAGGGTAATAACTCCCACCATGTTGTGCTGGTTTATGATGAAGCCATGCCGGGTTACAATAAACACCAGATGATCATGCTGGTGACTTATAGTCAAAGTCAGACCGGTTTAACAAATACCGGATTAAAATTGATAATGTACTGACAACTTATAGTTGAAAGCTAAGCCGGGTCAATTGACACCAGTCATCATATAAGTTTGCACTTGGCAATTTTAAAAAACAGTCTGGGTTAGCAAGTACCGGATTGAATATAAACCTCATTGAAATAAACATCAAAAAATAAAGATTTACAAATAACATATGTAAAAAAGACGAGGCTTTTCATGGCTGCCAGGCCACTGAGTTAAATCATTTGACGAAGCCTTTTAAGATGGACCTCACATTAACCAATCATCGTTTTAACTTTGACAAGTTCAGGGTCTATATAAAATTGACTTGTCAAACATTCGGCGGGTCATACCAGGATTACCTGGGTGGAGTGACTTACTTGATGAAGGCAAGTTAACCTGGGGTTTTAGGTGAATACACCTGGCTTCCAAGCCTGGCTTTTATAGCCTATTGCAAGGCGTGGATTCTTTGTTCTTGTAGAAGCAAAGATCCCCCAGGCAATATTTCGAGCTGTGCTCAATAAGCGCCTATGTTTGAGTTATGCTTTGCAATAAAACTCTCTTTGTCTCCTTATGATACTAGGTATTAAGCCCCCAAGCTTATATTTGAGCTATGCTCTTTTTTTTGTAGCTTTATAAGCCGGATCAATGGACAATCAGAACTCCACTTTACAAGCAGAAGCCCCCATGTAACCAAGAAGATATATAAGGCAAAACGGCAGAGGCCCCGCTTTAGAAAGGATGTCGGTTTATTTATTGGTCATAATATGTACAGTCAAAAATATATACATGATAGGAGCCTATGGCTCAGGTATAGTAAGGTCGAAGATGAGCAATATTCCACGGCCGGCGGGTATCTTCCTCCGACTTGCGTGAGTCTTTGTGCTCTCGAACATCGATGAGGTAGTATGACCCGTTGTTCAGATTCTTGCTGACCACAAAGGGCCCCTCCTAAGGCGGGGATAACTTGTGCATGTCAGTCTGATCTTGGATAAGCCGGAGCACTAAGTCGCCTTCTTGAAAAGCTCTAGTTTTAACCCGGCGGCTGTGATAACGCCACAGGTCTTGCTCATAAATCGCTGAACGAGCTGCCGCAATATCCCTTTTTCATCTAATAGGTCCAATGCATCTTGGCGTGCTCTTTCATTGTCCGCTTCAACATCTTCCACTCGGGGCGAGTCATGGCGAATATCACTTGGGAGAACTGCTTCCGCTCCATAGACCATGAAGAAGGGTGTACAACCCGTAGATCTGTTGGGGGTGGTATTAATGCTCCATAATACTTAAGGCAACTCTTCCACCCAACAACCCGGCGTCCTCTACAAAGGGACCATAAGCCGGGGCTTGATACCCTTCAGGATTTCTTGATTAGCTCTCTCCGCTTGACCATTAGACTGGGGGTGAGCCACTGAGGACACATCAAGCCGGATGTGCTCATGTTGACAGAACTCTTCCATAGCACCCTTGGAGAGATTCGTGCCATTATCTGTTATAATGTTGTGTGGAAAACCAAAGCGGAAAATCACCTTTTTCATGAATTGAACCGCCGTGGCCGCATCACAGTTGCTTATTGGCTCCGCCTCCACCCACTTGGTGAATTTATCAACTGCCACTAGAAGGTGGGTCTTCTTATCCTTGGACCTCTTAAAAGGCCCAACCATATCCAGCCCCCAAGTTGCAAACATCCAGGTGATTGGAATCATCCTCAATTCCTAGGCCGAAACATGAGCTCAGCGTGAAAACTTCTGACATCCATCACACTTCCTGACCAGATCCTCCGCATCAGCATGAGCTGTTAACCAGTAAAAACCGTATCGGAAAGCCTTAGCCACTAAGGATTTTGAACCGGCATGATGACCACAATCTCCTTCGTGGCTTTCACGCAAGATCTCACAACCTTCTTCCGGAGAAACGCAACGCTGAAACACCCCTGAGACACTGCGATGATGTAACTCGCCATTGACAATAGTCATGGATTTGGACCGCCGGATTATCTGTCTGGCCAGAACTTCATCCTTGGGTAACTCGCCCCAGGTCATATACGCCAGGTATGGCACTGTCCAATCAGGGATAGCATGAAGAAGCGCCACCAATTGAGCCTCCGGGTCAGGAACAGCCAGATCCTCCTCCGTTGGTATTTTGATCGACGGATTATGCAGAACGTCAAGAAAAACATTGGGCGGCACCAGTTTACGCCGGGATCCGAGCCGGCTTAAAGCGTCCGCTACTTCATTCTTGCGCCGATCAATGTGCTCGACCTGGTAACCCTTGAAGTGACCGGCAATGATATCCACCTCACGCCGATAAGCCGCCATGAGTGGATCCTTAGAGTCCCACGTACCAGACACTTGCTGAGCCACTAAATCGGAATCGCCAAAGCAACGTACCCGGATTAAGTTCATCTCCTTAGCCATCCGAAGACCGTGGAGCAAGGCCTCATACTCAGCTGCATTGTTAGTACAGGGAAACATTAAGCGGAGAACATAACAAAATTTGTCACCTCGAGGGGAAGTAATAACCACTCCAGCCCCCGAGCCCTCCAATTGTCTGGATCCATCAAAGTGAATAGTCCAGTATGTGTTATCCAGTTTATCCTCCGGTGCCTGTAACTCTGTCCAGTCGTTGATGAAATCCACGAGCGCTTGGGACTTGATAGGAGTGCGAGGCATATATTTTAACCCGTGAGGTCCAAGCTCAATAGCCCACTTAGCAACCCGACCAATCGCCTCCCTGTTTTGAATGATGTCTCCCAATGGAGCGGAACTGACCACAGTAATGGGATGGCCCTGAAAGTATTGCTTAAGCTTTCGGCTTGCCATAAAAACTCCATACACCAGCTTATGCCAATGTGGGTATCTCTGCTTTGATTTGATAAGCACCTCACTAATGTAATAAACCGGCCGCTGAACCAGATACTCCTTACCCGCCTCCTTGCGCTCCACCACAATGGCCACGCTGACAGCCCGGGCATTAGCAACCACGTATAACAACAATGGTTCCTTATCAATGGGGGCAACAAAGAACGGGCGGTTCGGCTTACTACTTCTTCAGATCCTCAAACGCCGCATTAGCAGCATCACTCCAGACAAAGTTGTCTGTTTTCTTCATCATTTGATACAGAGGGATGGCCTTCTCTCCCAACCGGCTGATAAACCGGCTTAGCGCTGCAGTACGACCCGCCAGACGTTGAACATCATTGATGCACGCCGGTTTAGCCAGGGACGTAATAGCCTTGATCTTTTCTGGATTAGCTTCAATGCCCCTATTAGACACCAGAAAACCCAAGAGCTTGCCTGCCGGTACACCAAAAATACACTTGGCCGGATTAAGCATCATCTTATAAACCCTCATATTATCAAAAGTTTCCTTCAAATCCGCTATTAGCGTTTCTGCTTTCCTGGACTTCATCACAATATCATCCACATAAGCATGAACGTTGCGTCCAATCTGATTATGAAGGCAATTCTGCACACATCGCTAATAAGTCGCCTGGGCGCTCTTGAGCCCAAAAGGCATAGACACATAGCAGAAGGCTCCAAAGGGAGTTATAAAAGTTGTCTTCTCCTGGTCCTTAACTGCCATTTTAATCTGAAGATAACCCGAATAAGCATCCAGAAAACTCAAACGTTCACAACCCGCCGCAGCATCAATGATTTGATCAATACGAGGGAGAGCAAAGGGATCAGCTAGACAAGCCTTGTTCAAATCTGTGTAATCCACACACATACGCCAGGTGCCGTTCTTTTTGAGTACCAGCACCGGGTTAGCCAACCACTCAGGATGAAAAACCTCCACAATAAACCCTGCTGCCAAGAGCCGGGCTACCTCCTCACCAATGGCCTTGCGTCTCTTCATTGAAGGGGCGGAGAAACTGCTTGACCGGTTTAAACTTGGGATCGATATTTAGAGTGTGCTCAGCGAGTTCCCTCGGTACACCTGGCATGTCAGAAGGTTTGCATGCAAAGATATCCCGGTTCTCACGGATGAACTCGATGAGCGTGCTTTCCTATTTCAGATCCAAGTTAGCGCTGATGCTAAACTGCTTGGATGAATCGCTAGGAATAAAATCAACCAGCTTAGTCTCATCAGCCGACTTAAACTTTGAAGCCGGATCATGTTCTGTAGTTGGTTTTTTCAGAGATGTCATATCTGCCGGATCAACATTGTCCTTATAGAATTTCAACTCCTCTGTTGTGCAAACCGACTCAGCATAAGCCGCATCACCTTCCTCACATTCTAAAGCAACCTTTCGACTTCCATGTACTGTGATGGTCCCCTTATGACCCGGCATCTTGAGCTGCAAATAAACATAACACGGCCTCGCCATGAACTTAGCATAAGCCGGCCGTCCAAACAGGGCATGGTACGGACTCCTGATTTTCACCACTTCAAAAGTCAATGTATCTGACCTTGAATCATGATCATCTCCAAAAGCAACCTCCAGAGCTATCTTACCAACCGGATAAGCTGACTTGCCAGGCACCACACCGTGAAAAACGGTGTTTGATGGTTTAAGATTCTTATCTGTCAATCCCATGCGACAGAAGGTTTCATAATACAAGATGTTGATGCTGCTTCCTCCATCCATGAGCACCTTGGTGAACTTATAACCTCCAACCTGAGGTGCCACCACCAAAGCTAGGTGACCCGGATTATCAACCCGGGGCGGATGATCCTCTCGACTCCACATAATAGGCTGTTCAGACCAGCGCAAAAAACGGGGTACCGCCGGTTCAACAGAGTTCACTACCCTCTTGTGAAGCTTCTGATCATGCTTGCACAGGATAGTGGTGAAGACATGATACTGCCCACTATTTAACTGCTTTGGGTGACTCTGATAACCTGACTATTGCTGTTGCTAATTTCCTTGTTGAGTATAACCACCTTGGTTGCCCTGATTGCCTTGATTGCCATGTCAGCCCTGATTACCCTAAAATCCTGAACCGAAGTTACCTCCGCCGTAACCCGGCCCTTGTGATCCGGATCCTGAACCGCCGGACGGCCCATGGTCATACCGGAAAAGATTCGAGTTTTTGAACTCCCTCATAATAAAACAGTCCTTCCAAAGGTGCGTGGCTGGCTTCTCTCGCGTCTCGTGTCTCGGGCAAGGCTGATTTAACAGGCGGTCAAGATTAACACCTGATCCTCCACTCCGCGGGGGTGGCCTACCCTTACGATGTTGGCCATTGTCCTGTGCATTGGTGTTAGCCACAAAATCGGGATTACTGTCCGCTTTATGCTTACCGTTATTCCCATGGCCCGCCTGGTTATGTTGCTATCCTTTCGCACCGCCGTTCTTCTTTCCCTTCCCTGGCTTCTCATCGTCAGACTCGGGATCCTTGGTACTATCAAAATCGGCATACTTAACCAAGGCTGCCATGAGTGTTCCCATGTCATTGCAGTGACGCTTGAGTCGTCCCTACTTCAACTTCAGCGGCTTAAACTGGCAATTTCCCTCCAATGTTATGACCTCTGAATCGGCATTGATGCGGTCCGATGAATGCAAGATCTCCGAAACCCGGCGCACCCAATGGGTTGTCGACTCGCCTTCTTCTTGGACACAGGCGGCCAGATCCACAATTGACATGGGTTGCTTGCACATGTCCTTGAAGTTTGTTATAAACCGGGCCTTTAACTCGGCCCATGACCCAATGGAGTTAAACGGCAGGCTTTTCAGCCAATTGCGAGCCGTTCCATCCAACATCATGGTGAAATATTTCGCGCAAGCCGCTTCATCCACATCCAACATCTCCATTGCCATCTCATAACTTTCAGCCCATGACTCGGGGTAAATCAGCGGTGTAATTGGGCACCTTATGCGGCCCTTTGAAATCCTTGGGCAGCTGCACATTGCGTAGAGCCGGGGTGAGGCACGGCACCCCCCAAGAGCTGAAAGCAAGACCTCGTTCCACTAACATCGTCGGACGAACCGGAGTAAACTGACGGTCCGCATGCTGTGCCGCTAACTCGGCTTCTCGATGCACTCTACCATTATCCACCACGTCCTGAGCATTTGCACCACCGCGCGCTGGATTAGGCCCTCGAGGGGCGTCACGGTTCTGCGCACTGCTTGACACAGCCGGTTCATCAATGTGCCTGCTGTAACTCTTGCTCGGGCGAGGGGTTGAATGAATTCTGTCCCGGCTATACGAATAGGCCTGCTGCTACACCATGGCGGTTTGAAGAAGATCCCTTGCCCGCCGCGTTTCAACCGCCGCTGGAGACTCGCCTTCCATTAGAATAGCTGCCAACCACGACGCCGCGGCGATCATGTTATCCAGAGGAGTGGAGAAGTGACTTGGTGGCGTTGGCATGTACTACAGCGGGTCATGGGTCCGTCGAAGCGGGTCCGTCACTCGTGGCTGATCCGACGCTCCTGTCCCAGGTGCTTTAGTCCAGCTTACCACTGCCGGATTACTGGGTCCTACTCCTGGTGAGTTAAAGAGATTCATTGCTTCATAAACCGGCGGTAGACGAGATCGATGCCTCCTCCTCAACACGTCGTTCGAAGCATTCTGATCCAGCATGAGCCGGTAATTCTCTGTCTGAATCCGCTGTGACTGGGCATCTAAAGCGGCCCGCTCATCAACCATCCTGGTTTCCTCAGCCGCCAAGTCCTCCTTGGCCTGAGTTATCTGATCTCGCAGCTTTGTGACCTCTGCGTTGTGATGATCTTGAGTCTCCGAGGTAACCTCTGTGGTCAACAGTGTCGTCCAGGCATCCAATAAACCGGACAGAACTTGAGCCAGCCGGCGCGCGGGGACTCCTGCCCCGGCTGCCAATCCAGAAATCATTGCTGCTACCGTTGAAGATTGCAATGTGGGCTGTGTACCGGCCATGAAGATCGCAACCCGGTTTGGCGGTTCAAGGGGGTCCAGAATACTGTCGCCATCAGAACAGCCCCCAAACTGGCCATCTTGCAGTTGGTACAGTGACTCGGTCTCACTGGTGGATGATTCGCCATCAGAATAAACGACCGTCTCACCATCGGACACTGGTTCAGACTCCGCACCATGGATGAATCCTACGAACGCATGCTTCATGGCAGGCTGAACCCGGGCAGGGCTTGCACGCTGAGCCGTCTCGACAAGGTTGGTGCAGATGTCCAGCTTAGGGCCCGGTTCGCCGATATTGCCGATGAAGACGTGAATTCCTCCAAAGGGGACCCGCTACCCATACTCGATTGAGCCGGCATCGGGGCCCCAGCCTGCGTCGTCGATGTAGAGCTTGCCGCGATGACTCTTGGTCATCCGGCCAACCGTGTATCCCTTGAGTCCTTCAAAGTTTCCCTTCAAGAACTCGAAACCATTGTGCGATTGCCCCACGGTGGGCGCCAACTGCAACTGTCGTGGAATTATCACGTCAGATGTCCTAATGAGAGGACTTAGTCGTGGAGACATCGCAACGAGATTAGCTTAAAGGGGTTAAACCGGACAAAGGACATGGGGAGTTTATACTGGTTCGGCCCCTTGCGGTGAAGGTAAAAGCCTACGATCCAGTTGTGGTGGAATTGATGGGGTCTCGATGAGCAGGGAGCGAATCCACTTTACCTATCTCTCAAGTTGTTGTTTCTTTTCCCTGAACCGCCGTTGGGTCATCCCATTATATACACAGGTTGACGCCCGGTGGTTTACAGAATCCCGAGGCCGGCTCATACATGTGTCCGACTCGGTTTCTACCTTTCCCTATCTTACAACACAAGTTACATATCTCAGGGCGGTTTATGTCTATGGGCCCTAATCCGCCCTTGGGCTCTGGTCCTCTAAGTCTCTGTAGTAAAGCGCCATACTCCTTGTCTTCATGGGCTTCAATACGGATGATTCCTTGTGAGCATAACCCGGCCCCTCCTGGGCGGTTTATACTCAATAGTTATATCCCCAACATTAGGCCCCAGATTGATTTGAACCTGTTCATGTCAATCTTCAACACTTAGAAAAACTCCTTCTTGAACATCCTCATTTGAACCTTGTAAGTGCCACATGTGTGGGCGTTAAGAGGTCTACCCACACATTTTATGTGGTGTATAAGAGGAACAACCCACACACCTACGTGTGGGCAAAACAAGTAATGCCCACACACCTCTTTTTTCCCCTCCCGATCCCTCTCTTGCCCCTCCCATGCCATGGAGACCATGGACCAGAGGGGAAACCCTTCTCCCATCTAGGGAGAAGGTCAAGGAAGAAGAATAAGAAGGGGGCTCTCTCCCCCTTGCTTCCGGTGGCGCCAGAACGCCGCCGGGGGCCATCATCATCACCGCGATCTACACCAACACCTCCGCCATCTTCACCAACATCTCCATCACCTTCCCCCATCTATATTCAGCGGTCCACTCTCCCGCAACCCGCTGTACCCTCTACTTGAACATGGTGCTTTATTCTTCATATTATTATCCAATGATGTGTTGCCATCCTATGATGTCTGAGTAAATTTTCGTTGTCCTACCGGTGATTGATGAATTGCTATGATTGGTTTAATTTTCTTGTGGTTATGTTGCTGTCCTATGGTGCCCTCCGTGTCGCACAAGCATGAGGGATTCCTGTTGTAGGGTGTTGCAATACGTTCATGATTCTCTTATAGTGGGTTGCTTGAGTGACAGAAGCATAAACCTGAGTAAGGGGGTTGTGGCGTATGGGATAAAGGGGACATGATGCTTTAGTGCTATGGTTGGGTTTTACCTTAATGATCTTTAGTAGTTGCGGGTGCTTGCTAAAGTTCCAACCATAAGTGCATATGATCCAAGAAGAGAAAGTATGTTAGCTTATGTCTCTCCCACATAAAATTTGCTATCGGTCTAGTAAAGTAGTCAATTGCTTAGGGACAATTTCACAACTCCTACCACCACTTTTCCACACTCGCTATATTTACTTTATTGCTTATTTATCTAAACAACCCCTACTTTTTATTTACATGTTCTTTATTATCTTGTAAACCTATCCTATCACACCTGCAAAGTACTTCTAGTTTCATACTTGTTCTAGGTAAAGCAAACGTCAAGCGTGCTTAGAGTTGTATCAGTGGTCGATAGAACTTGAGGGAATATTTGTTCTACCTTTAGCTCCTCGTTGGGTTCGACACTCTTACTTATCAAAAGAGGCTAAATTTGATCCCCTATACTTGTGGGTTATCAAGGCCTTTTTCCGACGCCGTTGCCGAGGAGTCATAGCGTGGGGTGAATATTCTCGTGTGTGCTTGTTTGCTTTATCACTAAGTAATTTTTATTTGCTGTTCTTAGCTGTTCTCTATCTTTAGTTATGGATATGGAACATGAAATACCAAAAAAATTAAGTGTACTTGCTACTCATGGAGATGGGGAACCTCCTAAAACCCTCGATGCTCGTTATGTGAAAGAAATCATGTACTACTTTGATAATCCTGAGAAAACCCCATTCAATTATGTAATGGGAGACATGTTGGATCAACATGAATACTTTAGGGATTATCGCTTAACACAAAAAGGGAAACTATTATGGGATCAAATTCATATGTTGCATTTGTATGCTCGAGAACTATGCTTGAGATATGATTATACTTGTTGCTCTAGGATGAAGGCTCCACATCTTTCCTTTCATGCAAATTTAATTATAATAAAACCTTGGCTTCTTATGCTAATGGTATATATGATTACTATGATGTGGAACAAATAGAAGAATTCGTTGCTTTTATGGGTGCTTATGAAATTGAATCATTGTTTAAAACATGTGAAAATCTTGATGATGTTGTTTACAGACCTGAAATTTTTGCTGTACTTAAATATTGCTATGAGAGTTATGAATATAATGCCAATATTGATGCATTTATTGAGGAAGTCTCCGCTGTCCAAGAAGAGACTAATATTTTGCAGGAGTCTATGGAAGAAGAAATTGATGAAACTGTGAGCTCATTGGATGAAAAAAGATGATGAGGAGAGCGAAGAACAAAAGGAGGAAGAGTGGATTAGCTAACCGTGCCCACCTTCTAAAGAGAGTAACTCTTAAACTCATACATTGTTTAATTTCCCTTCGTGCTTACCGAAGGATGATTGCTATGATGATTGTTATGATTCCATTGATTCTCTTGAAATATCCCTTTTTGATGATGCTTGCTATGCTTTTTTATGGCCAAGATGCTAATATGAATTATGCTTATGGAGATGAACTTGCTATAGTTCCTTATGTTAAACATGAAATTGTTGCTATTGCACCCATGCATGATAGTTGAGGGAGTCCTGGACTAGGGGGTGTCCGGATAGCCGGACTATCATCATCGGTTGGACTCCAAGACTATGAAGATACAAGATTGAAGACTTCGTCCCGTGTCCGGATGGGACTTTCCTTGGCGTGGAAGGCAAGCTAGACAATACGGATATGTAGATCTCCTACCATTGTAACCGACTCTGTGTAACCCTAGCCCTCTCCGGTGTCTATATAAACCGGAGGGTTTTAGTCCGTAGGACGAACAACCATTACAACAATCATACCATAGGCTAGCTTCTAGGGTTTAGCCTCCTTGATCTTGTGGTAGATCCACTCTTGTACTACCCATATCATCAATATTAATCAAGCAGGAGTAGGGTTTTACCTCCATCGAGAGGGCCCGAACCTGGGTAAAAACATCGTGTCCCTTGTCTCCTGTTACCATCCGCCTAGACGCACAGTTCGGGACCCCCTACCCGAGATCCGCCGGTTTTGACACCGACATTGGTGCTTTCATTGAGAGTTCCTTTGTGTCGTCACTAATAGGCTTGATGGCTCCTTCGATCATCAATAACGACGCAGTCCAGGGTGAGACTTTTCTCCCCGGACAGATCTTCGTATTCGGCGGCTTTGCACTACGGGCCAATTCGCTTGGCCATCTGGAGCAGATCGAAAGCTACGCCCCTGGCCGTCAGGTCCGATTTGGAAGTCTAAACTTCACGGCTGACGTCCGTGGAGACTTGATCTTCGACGGATTCGAGCCACAGCCGAGCGCGCCGCACTGTCACGATGGGCACGATGTAGCTCTGCTGCCGGACAGTGCCCTGGAGGCTGCACATGAGTCTGCTCCGACCCTTAGTTCGGAGCCGACCGCGCAGATCGAGGACGGGTGGCTAGACACCGCCTCGGGGGCTGCAATCTCTACGGCGATGGAGCCGAATACTAACCTTGTCCCTTGTAAAGCCCGTGACTCCGAGGTGCCGGACTCCTCGCCGGACTCCGAACCTCCTGCGCCCCTACCAATAGAATCCCATTGGGCGCCGATCATGGAGTTCACCGCCGCGGACATCTTTCAGCACTCGCCTTTCGGCGATATTCTGAATTCACTAAAGTATCTCTCGTTGTCAGGAGAGCCCTGGCCGGACTGTGGTCAGGACGGTTGGGATGCGGACGACGAAGAAATTCAAAGCCCACCCACCACCCACTTTGTAGCCACTGTCGACGATCTAACCGACATGCTATACTACGGCTCCGAAGACATTGACGGTATGGACGACGATGCCGGGGACGACCAAGAACCAGCGCCTATGGGGCACTGGAAGACCACCTCAACTCATGACATATACATGGTGGGCACACCAAAAGGAAGCGATAACGAGGAACAATGGGACGTGGCGAAGGATAATTCCTCCGAAAAACAACCAAAACGACGACGCAAGCGCTGCACGAAGTCCCGCCTCGGCAACAACAGCACCCATAATGACCCAGCCGTAGAGCAGGGCAAACTAGTGGACGACAAACATGCAACCAAGCAACCACCCGAACAGGATGTATCGGACAACCAACCCATCCTCGGCGAAAACAACAGTCCAGACGATCTCACGCCGGACACATCACCGGAGCATAAGAACCTTCACAAAAGGCTCGTCGCCACTGCAAGAAGTTTGAAGAAGCAGAAACGGAAGCTCAAAACAGCGGAAGACGTACTCAGAATGAGGTGGAGCAAAGTACTCAAAACCGCAGACAAATACGGCAATAGTCACCAAGCAAAGAGCTACCCGAAGCGCAAGCTGCTGCCCGAATTCGACGAGGAGGCCGTAGAGCCACCACAATCAAAAAGCAAAGAGGCCGCCTGGCCGGATAGACAACCAGATGACAGGCCAAGAGAGGCAAGCGGCGCCGCACACAAGCCGACACATGACACACATAAAGATGCTCGCCAAAAGGATGGCCCGGTCAGGTCCATTTACGGGCCAAAAAAGAGGGCACCAGGAAGCAACACAACACGCCGAGTGCTCGAAGATAACGGCACACCTGAATACAGGGGCGCCAGACACCCACTATGTTTCACCGATGAGGTGCTGGATCATGAATTTCCAGCGGGATTCAAACCCGTAAACATAGAGGCATACGACGGAACAACTGACCCTGGAGTCTGGATTGAGGATTACATCCTACACATACATATGGCTAGAGGAGACGATCTCCACGCCATAAAATACCTACCCCTCAAGCTCAAAGGGCCAGTTCGGCATTGGCTCAAAAGCCTCCCAGAAAATACCATTGGAAGTTGGGAAGAGCTCGAGGACGCGTTTAGAGCAAATTTTCAGGGGACTTATGTCCGCCCTCCGGATGCAGACGATTTAAATCACATAACTCAACAGCCCGGAGAGTGAGCGCGCAAATTCTGGAACAGGTTCCTCACCAAAAAGAACCAAATAGTCGACTGTCCGGACGCCGAAGCCTTAGCAGCTTTTAAACATAACGTCCAAGACGAATGGCTCGCCAGACACCTCGGCCAGGAAAAGCCAAGAACAATGGCCGCGCTAACGAGCCTCATGACCCGCTTTTGCGCGGGGGAAGACAGCTGGCTGGCAAGATGCAGCACCAGCGACCCGAGTACATCCGAGATCAGAGATGGAAATGGAAAATCACGACGCAGGAAAGATCAACGCCAAAATAAAGAAAATGGCCCAAAGAACACGGCGGTCAACGCCGGATTCAAAAGCTCTCGGCCGAACAACAAAACACTGCCGCTTAAGGACAACAGTGATGAGCTATCCAACCTAAACAAAATTTTGGATCGGATATGTCAAATCCACAGTACCCCCGGGAAGCCTGCAAACCACACCCACCGAGATTGTTGGGTCTTCAAGCAGTCCGGCCGACTCAACGCCGAACACAAGGGGCTCGACACGCCAAGTGAGGACGATGACGAACCCCACCAGCAGAGCACCGGAAAACAAAAGACTTTCCCGCAAGAAGCCAAAACAGTAAACTCACTCCATGTGATAACACGGAACAATAGTGCGGCACCCGCTAAAGTACGCGTCGCACGGTCCACCCCAGCGGAATCCCGAGATTGGATGTCAAAACCAATTACTTTTGACCACCTGGATTATTCCAGAAGTATTCGAAACACAGGATGGACTGCTCTGATATTGGATCCTATAATCGACGGACTACAATTTACACAAGTCCTAATGGATGGCGGCAGCGATTTAAACCTGCTATATCCGGACACAATCCGCAAGTTGGGGATAGACCCTACTAAAATTCGCCATAGCCGCACTTCCTTCAAAGGAGTGACGCCAGGCCCTTACGCCAAGTGCACGGGCTCCTTACTACTAGAAGTTGTGTTCGGATCACCCGACAACTTCCGTCGCGAAAAACTAATCTTCCATGTCGCCCCATTCAAAAGTAGCCATCAAGCACTATTGGGACATGAAGCTTTCACCCGCTTTAACGCAATACCGCACTACGCGTCTCTTACACTCAAAATGCCCGGTCCATGCGACATCATCTCATTAAAAGGTTGTTCAAGACCCCGGACACGGCTAGGCGAGTCCGGCATTAATAAACTAGGGGCTCCCTAGACGCATACCCCTTCACAAGGGGCTGTGCGTATGAACAATAAGAGCCAAATAAAGCTCAACTTTATCCATTCATTCATACTTTGTTTTCATTACATTTTTTGCACGATTTCTTTTCACACTAAGTTCCTCTCTTTTACAGATGAACAGCGTGCTACACCCGTCCAGGATACAGCACAATGGAGACACAGGCGCAGACGTGCAGAAGGGACCCGTCGCAAGGATTCTTTTCAGATTAAGACCCTGCGTAAACCTTTCTTACTGTCTCTTGTTGATTCACATCCCCCGGTTTTCTACCATAACCGATGAGGAGGCTGGCGTTTTGGCATCGGCCGCGTCAGAAATTTTTGCCTGTACCTGGACACAAGGGGCTTAGGGCATCGTTCTGCCCGTTATCATAAAGACAGAATACCTTAGGGAGTGTTTGGTCCATCCGACAACTTCCATCGCGAAAAGCTAATCTTCCATATCGCCCCATTTAAAAATAGCCACCAAGCACTATTGGGACGTGAAGCTTTCGCCTGCTTTAACGCAATACCGCATTACGTGTCTCTTACACTTAAAATGTCTGGTCCACGCGGCATCATCTCTTTGAAAGGTCGCTCAAGACCCCGGACACGGCTAGGCGAGTCCGGCATAAATAAACTAGGGGCTTCCTAGCCGCATACCCCTTTACAAGGGGCCGTGAGCATGAACAATGAGAGCCAATAAAAGCTCAACTTCATTCATTTTTTCATGCTCTGTTTTAAATACATTTCTTGCACGATATCTTTCCAAACTAAGTTCTTCTCTTTTACAGATGAACAGCGTGCTACACCCGTCCAGAATACAGGACAACGGAGACACAGGCGTAGACGTGCAGCAGGGACCCGTTGCAAGGATTCTTTTCAGATTAAGACCTTGCGTAAACCTTTCTTACTGTCTCTTGTTGATACACATCCCCCGGTTTCCTACCATAACCAATGAGGAGGCTGGCGTTTTGGCATCGGCCGCGTCAGAAATTTTCGCCCGTACCTGGACACTAGGGGCTTAGGGCATTGTTCTGCCCGTTATCATAAAGACCGAATACCTTAGGGAGTGTTCGGCGTCTCGAGTTAGGCCTTATATGCATCAGCTCCGAATCATGTCTTTGGTCAAATGTTGGGTTTGCCCGGCTCCTGTGTTTTGATGCCTTATGTTCCGTATCATCAGCTAACGCGGCACTAGGAGAACTACTGCGATTGTGCCCCAGTTCGGCCAGGTGAGCACCTCAGTAGAGAAAGCCGAAAACTGACTGTCATGATATAGCGAGAGACTGGTCAACCACTCGATTGACTACCTGACTGTCTAGAATTCCCCCACTTTGAGGAAGGACCGTTTCCCGGTCAGGCACATACGTGCCCCGAATTCGGAGAACGCGGTGCCGCCAGGGGCTATATCGTAGCCCCACCTTCGAACTCCTATGGCTAAGTGAAAGTGATAAAGCATTATAGTCCGGTTGCCTCGTTTGCTACGCTACCACCTCCTTCACAGGACCAAGACGTTGGATTAAGTGTGAAAATGCGCTATTTTGCAAACACCCCTGCACCATGTGCGTGGGGGCTGAAGCCGAAGACTGCCATCTTTCAGGTTATACACAAGTATACATTAACGGCCGCACAGGAGATATTTCAATACTTGAACGCACAAGTATAAAAATCACTTCTATTATGAATATCGTTTTACAAATCATAAAGATCATTTGAACATGATATTTTTTGAGCACTGCGACTCTATTACACGAGCACCCTGCAGGACTTCCCTAAAATAGTGCTCGGCAGGTAACCGGCTCTCGTCCGAACCCCGGGTTGCAATATCGGTGGCATCCATCTCCGTCCAGTATGTCTTCACACGGGCAAGGGCCATCCGTGCACCCTCTATGCATGCCGACCGCTTCATCGCCTTGATATGCGGCACCACCCCAAGAAATTGCTGCAATAAGCCAAAATAACTCTTCGGCTTGGGCCTATCCGGTCACAGATGAGCCACTACATCCGTCATGGCCAATCTGGACAATCTATTCAGCTCAGCCCACTCAGCCAACCGATCGGTCAACGGAAGTGAACGCTCCGGACTGTGGAATTGAGACCACAAAAGCTCTTCTGTCTCGTGATCCTTTTGACTTCGGAAGTGCACAACTGCATCCGCCGCACTCGCCGCCAAATCAAGATAAGGATCCTCCGGACCCCACAGCTGGCCAAGCTGAGCATACTTCTGATCCGTGAACTTCCTGTGGAGCAGAAAGGGCTTGCCAGCCGCAATGTCTCCGGCCTGACGCAGCTCCTCCTTTATAGCCCTCATTGCAGAACGGGCATCCTTGGCTTCGGCGGTGGCCTTCTTCAGGTCTTCTCGCTCTGCTCGGCGTTCTTTTTCAAGAACCTCATAGCGGTCGGCAACATCCTTCAGCTTCACGGCCAGTCCGGCCATCTCCTCCCTGCTTCGGAAGTGAGCTGCCTTTTCGGCTCTTAACTCTTCGGCCGCCCTCGAAGCAGCCACATCACTCCTTCTGGCCTGCTCCTTGGCTCGAGCAAGCTCTGCCCGAAGGTTCTCCATAGCAGCGGCACCATCGGCATCACACATACATATTGTAAGGAGTGGGCGTTAGCTCCCTTACTAGGTGACCACGGAGAAACAACCTACCTTGTGACTCGTCGAGTCGTTTATTGACCAGCGCGATGTCTGCATCCGCAACGTCGAGCTGCCGCTTTAGTTCGGCAACCCCATCAGTCCGGCTGGCCACCGGACTATCCGCCACCTGCATAGGAAAGGCGAGAATTAATACCTGAGATCATGATCCTCGGCACGCTGTCGCTTTCGACAACGTACCGAGTCTCAGGGGCTACTATCTATACAGGGCGCACTTTATGTGTAAAACTGTCAAAAGGTATGTCATTTTTACGTACCGCAAACCCCGCCAGCAAACTTCTGACGGCATCATGCAACCCGCCCTCGGCGGATGAAATTCTTTCAATCACCGTACTCATCAATGTACGGTGACCTTCTGAGATAGATGCCCTCTCGAGCAGATCCTTCAGCTCCCCCGGCCGTACACCAGTTGGTGCCGAACTCTCCGGCCCTGCCGGGCTCGGGGATACCCTCCGTGACGACACCTCAGGGTCGTCCGCCCCGCCTGATGGTGGGGCAGATGGAGGCGTCTCGCTCTCCATCATCTCCGGACGAAGGTCCCCCGAAGATGAGCTCAGCTGAGAAGGACGGAGATCCGAACTACAAGGTAAAAACTTCGGTTATCCTCAGAAGCAAAAATAGAGATGTCCCTTGTTACAAAATTTCCCTTTTTTATACTTACGGCTCGCTTGAGGGCTGATTCCTTGGGGGAGATAGTGCGGCCGGGGCCTCCCCCGGCGTAGGACCCTCTGGTGGAGATTTCTTCCCCCGCTTTGAGGCCTTAACCTCCGGGTCTTCGAAAGCGGTCCTCTTCTCCCCATGGAGGGAGGGATTGTCGATCCCCCCTTTCTCCAAAGCCTCCTTAGTAGAGGCGGTAGTTTCTCTGTTTTCCCCTTCGCCCTCCTCTAGAGGCGCAACCTCCAGCATCTTGACCAACACCGGATCCGGCGTGGTCTCAGGGAGGGGGCCGGACATCGTATCAGTTTCGCCTGCACTATCCACTCCTGTCCAAGGGGTAGCTGGTTAAAAGGCAATTCCATAATGAATAAATGGATGATGCGTCCGGACACAGGGCTACTTACTTGAGTATCCGGGCGATTGCAGCTTAGGCCGGCGTCCTCGGTCAATTCCGGACACACTTCTTGTGATCCGAAGAACAATTTGTACATCTCCATGGGTGTCGAACCCATGAAGTGTTGAAGAGCTCGTGGCCCCTCTGGATTGAATTCCCACAGGCGGAGGGGGCGCCGTTTGCAGGGCAGAAGACGCAGAATTAGCATAACCTGCGTCACCACGACCAGATTGATCTCCCTCTCTTGGAGGTCTCTAATCCGGCCCTGCAATAGGGGTGCATCCTTTGACGGCCCCCAGTTAAGCCCTTTGTTGACCCATGACATCATCCGTTGTTGAGGGCACGAGCGAAAGACGGGCGGCGGCTTCTGCCTGCTGCCCCTGGGAGTGGTAATATAGAACCACTCCTGTTGCCACAAACCGAGCTCCTCCTGGAAAGAGCCCTCGGGCCATGGAGCATCGGCCCTCTTGCTTACAACCGCCCCGCCGCACTCTACTTGACGCCCCTCAATCATCTTCGGCTCCATGTTGAAAGTTTTGAGCCACAAACCGAAGTGGGGGGTAGTGCGGAGGAAGGCTTCGCAGACGACAATAAACGATGAGATATGGAGGATGGACTCCGGAGCCAAGTCATGAAATTCCAGCCCATAGTTGAACATGAGCCCTCTCACAAAAGGATCCATCGGGAGGCCTAAACCCCGACGGAGGTGGGACACGAACACGACGCTCTCGCCGGGCTCGGGAGTAGGAATGACTTGCCCTTTGGCAGGCAACCTATGCGAAATCTCGTAGGTCAGGTACCTGGCTTCTCTCAGCTTTAGCACATCCTCTTCCGTGATGGAGGAGGGCATCCACCGGCCCTGTAAGTCGGAGCCGGACATTGTTGAAGGTCCGAAGCGCTCGAATTTGGAGCCCTGAGTGCTCGAACTCAGGGCGAAGGGTGGATTCGATTGAGGATTGAAGAAAGAGAACGAGCCTGGGTCTCATTATAAAGAAGGAGAATACCAAGAGCCGTCTCTGTGACCGTTTGGAACCCGCCTTCGATGGAGGGGGCGTGGCGACGGGCGCGGTTGGGTTACCCACGTCCGTATTGATGGGAATCCTGGAATAAGGGGAACACGATCTCTGCTTCGACAAGACGTGCCAAGGAAACCGCCTCGCTAAACACGCTGAGGTGGTAAATAAAAACGATTCAAGTAAAGGCTTGGTAGTGGTGTGATGTCACGCCACAAAATACGTCAGCAGATTGAACTTGTGTACATATTATTCTCTCTACGGTGGTATGTGGAATTTATTTTGCAAAGCCGAACACTATCCTGGTGTTCGCAATCTTCTATGAATTATTCGGAAGAGGAACCCGCCTTGCAATGCCGAAGACAATATGCGCGCCGGACTTGTCGTCATTGAAGCCTGGTTCAGGGGCTACTGACGGAGTCCTGGACTAGGGGGTGTCCGGATAGCCGGACTATCATCATCGGCCGGACTCCAAGACTATGAAGATACAAGATTGAAGACTTCGTCCCGTGTCCGGATGGGACTTTCCTTGTCGTGGAAGGCAAGCTAGGCAATACGGATATGTAGATCTCCTACCATTGTAACCGACTCTATGTAACCCTAGCCCTCTCCGGTGTCTATATAAACCGGAGGGTTTTAGTCCGTAGGACAAACAACCATTACAACAATCATACCATAGGCTAGCTTCTAGGGTTTAGCCTCCTTGATCTCGTGGTAGATCCACTCTTGTACTACCCATATCATCAATATTAATCAAGCAGGAGTAGGGTTTTACCTCCATCGAGAGGGCCCGAACCTGGGTAAAAGCATCGTGTCCCTTGTCTCCTGTTACCATCCGCCTAGACGCACATTTCGGGACCCCCTACCCGAGATCCGCCGGTTTTGACACCGACAATAGTCCTATTATCCTTTTGAATTCTCTCGACTACACAATATCAAAGAAGTTTGTGCTTATTAAGTGTCGTGGGGAACGAGCACCTATGGGGCAGGGCCCCTTTTCGGTCCGGCAAGGGAGCGGAGGGCGCACGAAGAGCAGATCGAGGCGAAGCACGCGAGGGATTTTACCCAGCTTCGGAGCTCTCCGGAGAGATAAAACTCCTACTGCTGCTTTGTGTTTCTATTCTGTTCTTGCTTGAGAGTGTGGGTGTGTTGTAGTTTCGAATGAGTCGAACCCCTTCTCCGTGCGCATGGGCCTCCTTTTTATAGTTTAAAGGGGTCGCCGACAGGTGGCAGCGTAGAGAGAGGGGTAAAAAAGTAAAAAGAGAGGTTGGTACAACTGCTACCAACAGTGCCCCCTACCTAACTCTGACGGCAGGGGACAAGGGCATTTAAGGCCCGTCTGGTCGCCCAAACAGTGCAAGAGAAGCGACCGTCGTTAGGGGCGCCACCGATCGCCACGATGGCCTTCTAGTCATCTTCACTTGCCCCCCTTGCACCGCTCGGCTTCACAGCGCCCCGCCACGTGCTCCTGGGATGGTCCTGGGACGACACGTCGTCGGATGCGCTGGAGCGTGGGTGCAGAGTGGCAGCCTCGCCGCGGCAAGCGCCTTGCCGCGGTCGTTGTCTTGCCGCACCCGAGAGATTGTCGCTCGTCGGGTCTTGCCGGGACGCGCGGCGCGTCGCGGCAAGTTCTCCGTAGTGCCTTGGTTGGCCTTCCCGGCAAGCTCCTCTTGCCGGGGCCTTGTTCTTCCCGGCGAGTTACTCTTGCCGGGGCCTCGTCTTCTTAGTTAAACACTTTGTTCTTGAATGGCAGTAATAGGAATAGTGAAGGATCTTGGCGGACGCCCGGCAAGCCTTGCCGCGGGATGCTGCGACCGCCCGTGCACAAGTTTGGGATACTAAGGTACCCCTACTTTAGTACACCGACAGGAGCCCCCGGGCCTGGGCCATACACGGTGCCGAGCGCTGTTGGGCCAGGCCCAAAACAGGGCACGGGCACACGCGGCCTGGGTCCATACCAAATCTAACTCCACATCCACCGCGCCCCCCCGTAACGGCACGCGTCAAACACAGCATCGTGGGAGAGATCGTGGGCAATTCTTTAATCAGGAAAGGCATAACGTTCGCCTCTCCTCTTTATAAGCAGGGGAAACAGGGCTGTTCCACCACCTTCGCCACTTGCAGTTCCTTCCTCAGAAAGCTCCGCCGCTCCCCTCCGCTTCCCAAGCCGAAAGAGAGCCGCGCTCCGCCCTCGCCGTCGAGGAGCTGTCCAGGCGGGAAGGTGAACTAACACAGAAGAAGGTTAATCTGGACAGCCACGAGGAGGAGCTCGAGGCCCGGGAGCAATCACTTGGCGGGGCGCTCAAGGAGGCGAAGGATGCCGCCGCGGCTGCTGAGGCCGCCAAGAAGGAGTTAGAGGTGAAGGTGACGCAGCTGGAGGCGGACATGAAAGGGAAGAATGAAAAGCTTGCCGCACTCCAGCGCGAATGCGAGAAGGATGCACTTGCCCATGGCGATCTGCAAGTTCAACTTGCCGAGAAGATCAACGAACTGAACGCCGCCAAGGACTCGAGCGCTCATCTGGAGCTGAAGCTGGCCACCTTGACGGAGACGCTGGACGCCGCCAAGAAGCGAGAGGATGACTTGAAGAAAGAGGTCAAGGGCAACGAAGAGCTACTGACGAGGGCTGCCGAGACTCAAAACACCTTCAAGGTCACGGTGGAGCTCTGGACGGAGGGCCTCGTGAACATCGCTGCATCCATCGACGAGGAGCTGGCGGAACTGGACTTGGTGGGCTTCGGGTACTCCACTGACGAAAATCTCCAGCCCAGTGCCAAGCTTACTTTTTTCTTCAAGGGGGTGGCGACGGCCCTCTAGCAACTCCGGGAAAGGATCCCGAAGAAGTTGGCGGACGAGTCGCGCGCAATCTGCGCCAAGGTCTTGGAGAAGGTGTTGGTGAAGATACTCTTCCGCAACCCGGGCCTCGACCTCACCCGCGTCCTCAAGAAGCTGCCGGCGGGTGCTGATCTTGAAGAACTCAAAGCCATTGTCGCACCCATCGTGGACAAGGTGAATGAGGTCAGGAGGGTTGACGGCGAGCGCGTGGATTAGGCCATCCTTCTTCTCCTTTCCTTGTCGCTATCTATTGAAGTCATGAGAACAATTTAGTCAGTGCCGCAACAAGTTACTTTTGTAATATAACTTTATTCTGGGCAATGCTTGCTATGCTATCTCCTTTACTTGGTCCTTTTCTTTGTATATTTTTACCCTACACTTTTAGGGAACTTGCCGGCACGGGCACGCTTGCCGCGAGCGCTGAGTGCGGAACATCAGCAGCTCGCCGGCACAGCTTGCCGCGAGTGCTGAGTGCAGAACATCAGCAGCTCGCCGGCGATGCCGGCTCCGGCAAGAAACCTTGCCGCAACTAGTTGTAGCACACTTAAGTTGTTGAGCGGACTCGAAACAAAGTAAGGGCACAACTAGCTATGAGGAGGTTCCTCCGCGCACAGGTTTGCCATACAAAGCACAGTCGTTCAAGGAGGATAGCTTAAAATTTTAAGAACTGATCATGCTCAGACTTTGGCAACTTAGCTCTTTTTTTGTCGTCTGTGTCCCGGCAAGGCCATACTTCTTTGAACGACGCTCGGTCCACACCTTTATCCTCTCCTTCCCCCCCGTGAACTTGTGGGTGAAGGAACCTTCCTTTTGAGAAAAAAGAAAGAAGAGAAAACAATGATATGGGGCCTTAAGGCTCGTTATTGCTTACCGGGGGCAAGTGCTGCACAAAGTGTCAGATAAAACATGCAAAAAAGAAAGAATGCATGAAATTTGACAACATGTGCTGAGCACATAAACTTTATGCACGGGATCTGCGCCCGGCTTTGTACAAAGGGTTACATGCAACAGCGGCAAGGCTTGTACAAAAGGTGGTTGCCGGAACAGTGTCGGTGTACTAAAGTAGGGGTACCTTAGTATCCCGAACTTGTGCACGGGCAGTCGCAGCGACCCGCGGCAGGGTTTGCCGGACGTCCGCCAAGATCCTCCACGGCTACTTTGATGCCATTCAAGATCGAAGTACTCAAACTAAGGCCCCGGCAAGAGAAGCTGGACGGGAAGAATACAAGGCCCCGGCAAGAGGAGCTTGCCGGGAAGGACAAAGGCCCCGGCAAGAGGAGCTTGCCGGGAAGGCCAGCTAAGGCACTTCAAGAAACTTGACACGACGCCCCGCGCGTCCCGGCAAGGCCCGGCGAGCGGCAAGCTTGCTGGTGCGACAAGACAAGGGATGCGACAAGGTGCTTGCCGCGGCAAGGCTGCCACCCTGCGCCCACGCTCCAGCGCATCCGACGACGTGTCGCCACCAGATCGCTCCTGGTGCACGTGGCGGGTAGCTGTGCAGCATGGCGGTGCGAGGTGGCAAGCGAAGCTGACAAGGTGGCCATCGTGGCGATCGGTGGCGCCTCTAACGGTCGTTTCCTTGCACTGTTGGGGCGACCGGACGGGCATTAAATGCCCTTGTCCCCTGCTGTCAGAGTTAGGTAGGGGACACTATTGGTAGTAGTTGTACCAACCCGCATTTTTACCTTTCTACCCCTCTTTCTGCGCTGCCACCTGTCGGTGACCCCTTTAGCCTATAAAAAGGAGGCCCATGCGCACGTAGGGGAGGTTCCGCGGTTCGGCTGATTCGACGCCACGCCTGCTCTCTCAAGCAAGAACAAATACAACACACAAAGCAGCAGTAGGGGTTTTATCTCTCCGGAGAGCTCCGAAGCTAGGTAAAAATCCCCCGCGCGCTCTCTCGCCTCGATCCGCTCTGTGTGCGCCCTCCGCTCCCTTGCCGGACAAACAAGGGGCCCTCCTGCCCCATAGGTGCTCGTGGCCCCCATTCCCCACGACATCTCTGGGGGGGAGGAGAGGATGAAGGTGTGGACCAAGCGTCGTTCAAAGAAGTATAGCCTTGCCGGGACACAGACGACAGAAAAAGCTAAGTTGCCAAAGTTTGAGCACGATCATTTTCTTAAAATTTTAAGCTATCCTCCTTGAACGATTCTGCTTTGTATGGAGAACTTGTGCGCGGAGGAACCTCCTCGTAGCTAGTTGCGCCCTTACTTCGTTTCGAGTCGGCTCAACAACTTAAGTGAGCTGCTAAGCGCCCTTACTTTGCTTCGAGTCCGCTCAGCAACTTAAGTGAGCCGCTAGGCGCCCTTATGTTGTTTTCGAGCCTGCTCAACAACTTAAGTGCGCTGCAACTAGTTGCGGCAAGGTTTCTTGCCGGGACCGGCACCGCCAGCAGGCTGCTGATGTCCCGCACTCAGCGCCTGCGGCAAGCGTGCTCCGGCACCGCCAGCAAGCTGCTGATGTTCAGCACTCAGTGCTCGCGGCAAGCGTGCCCGTACCAGCAAGTTCCCTAAAAGTGTAGGGTAAAAACATACAAAGAAAGAACCAAGTAAAGGAGATAGCATAGCAGATAGTGCCCAGAATAGAGTTATATTACAAAAGTAACTTGCTGCGGCACTGACTAAATTGTTCCAGTGACTTAAATAAACAGCGACAAGGACACGAGAAGAAAGATGGTCTAATCCACGCGCTCGCCGTCAACCCTCCCGACCTCATTCACCTTGTCCACGATGGGTGCGACAATGGCTTTGAGTTCTTCAAGATCGGCGCCTGCCGGCAGCCTCTTGAGGACGCGGGTGAGGTCGAGGCCCGGGTTGCGGAAGAGTATCTTCACCAACACCTTCTCCAAGACCTTGGCGCAGATCGCGCGCGACTCGTCCGCCAGCTTCTTTGGGATCCTTTCTCGGAGTTGCTGGAGGGCCGTCGTCACGCCCTTGAAGAAGAGAGTGAGCCTAGCGCTGGGCGGGAGATTTTCGTCGGTGGAGTACCCGAAGCCCGCCAAGTCCAGTTCCGCCAGCTCCTCGTCGATGGATGCAGCGATGTTGACGAGGCCCTCTGTCCAGAGCTCCACCGTGACCTTGAAGGTGTTTTGAGCCTCGGCGGCCCTCGTCAGCAGCTCTTCGTTCCCCTTGAGATCTTTCCTCAAGTCATCTTCTCGCTTCTTGGCGGCGTCCAGCGTCTCCGTCAAGGTAGCCAGTTTTAGCTCCAGGTCGGCGCTCGAGTCCTTGGCGGCGTTCAGCTCCTTGATCTTCTCGGCGAGCTGAACTTGCAGATCGCCATGGGCGCGCGCATCCTTCTCGCGTTCGCGCTGGAGTGCGGCAAGCTCTTCGTCCTTCCTTTTCACGTCCGCCTCCAGCTGCGTCGCCTTCACCTCCAACTCCTTCTTGGCAGCCTCAGCGGCCGCGGCGGCATCCTTTGCCTCCTTGAGTGCCCCGCCAAGTGACTGCTCCCGGGCGGCGAGCTCCTCTTCGTGGCTGTCCAAGTTCACCTTCTTCTGTATCAGCTCGCCATCCCGCTTGGACAGCTCCTCGGCGGTGAGCCTCTGCTGCTCTTCGGCTTCAGCCTTCTCCAGGAGGAACACCTTCTTCGCCTCCTCGAGCTGCGTCCTCTCCTCGGCAATGGACCGGAGGGCCTCCTGGTTGCGGCTCTTGAGCTCCTCCGCGTGCTTTTCTATGTCAACTCCCGCCCGCGCGACAAGCGCTTCCCGGGACTCGAGCTTTGCTTGCCGGGCGCGATAGAGTGACACCAGCTTTCGGAGCAGCTGCTCCTCCTCGGACTCGCCGCTGCTGCTGCTTGGCTCGTCAACCACTGCCAACCCAGTGGAGGCGAGTACTTCTCCGTCGAACTCCTCTCCTTCCACCGGCAGCCTGGAGCTCAATGCCCAGGGAAGCTTGATGTACACGCCCTCGCCGGCCTTCAAGTATGCGCCTGGCTGGGGCTCCTCGGAGCCTGGCGCTGCATCAGCGGCGGAGGGGTCGGCGGACGGTGTAGCGCCTCGTGTTCCTGCGTCCTCCGGGTCGTCAGTGTGATCACCGGGTCCCTCGCCGGCTCCTGCGCCAGCAGCTTTGGCGGCCTCCTCGTCGGCGGGATCATCAGTACCGACCTCTTCCTCGCCAGTGGCAGCGTCTTCAGTGTTGCCGCGTGCGCCTTCCTCGCCGGCGGCCTCGGTCTCCATCGGGTCTACGAGAGGGGGATCTGAGGATAGGAAGAGGAAGAAAGAGTCAAGCAAATATCCAAAAAAGAAGATCAGAAGAAGGACCCAAGGGAAGATTTCCGACAAGGAAGGTTACCTGTGCTGGGCTCTGTGACTGTGGGCTCCACCACTAAAGGCTCGCTGGTCCCACCCCTCGCCGGGGAACTGCCCCTTGCCGGGGACCGCTCCCTTGCCGGAGAGCGCTCCCTTGTTGGAAAGTCGCCCCTTGGCGGCATAGTTGAAGCAGACAGCACCTCCAGAGCGGCTTCTGGTTCCTCCTGACGGGCTTGCTCTGCTCCTACACGAGCAAATCAACAATCAAGATGCCAGCAAAAAGAAGAAGCACCCGTGCGCGCCCCACAACCGGAAGTAAACCAAACACTTACGGTGGGGGCTGTGCTGGGGGCTGCCGCGAGGAGAAGGAATCGGGTCCGTCAAGGTGGTCTCGGACGTGTCTTCTGCAGTCACAGCAGGATCGTCCTCGATGACAACCACAGGAATCCTGGCCCTTTTCGCCGCCCTCTCGGCCAGAGTCCTGAAATGGAACAGGAATTCAGAGGGAAGCAAACTAGATACAAGACAAACAATGACAAGGGTCAAAGAAGATCAAGAACAGTGAGAAGAAAGCCTCACTCCTCCTCCTCCTCCTCTTCGTCATCATCGGAGCTCAGCGCGGAGAGGTCGAAGTCCGGTACCCTCTCTGCGCAGTGTGACGGAGGAGTAGGCTCCCTTCGGCGTTTGCTGGGGGCTGCGGCAGGATCAGGCGTGGCGGCCCGGGAAGACCCCGCCTCAGTTGCCGGCGCGGCCTGGGACCCTCCCGCGGCAGCAGTGCTTGCCGCGGTGGAGCGTGTCCCACGGCGCCGCGGTTGCTGGCCAGCCTGCTCCTCTGCCGTATCCCCAACTCGACGGAGGCATCTTCTCGGTTGGAATTGGGGCCGCGCTGGGGGCTCCGCCTGCGGCAAGCTGCTCGAAGACGGCTGGCCGCTCGCGCCCCCGGCGGGCTCGCTCGTTTCGGTCTCGGGCTCCCCCTCACCAGCGGCCTCTTCGACAAGCTCTTCCCGATCGGCGAGACTTGCCGCCTCGGCCGCCTCCGTCTCCGCCAACGTGAAGCCGAACTCGCCCGCGGCAGCGGCTGCTGCCACCTCTTCGGCCCTAGTGGCGATGTACACCATCTCATCGGCAGTGGTGGCGGCGGGTGAGAAGCTTCTGCTCGTCGGAGTCGACCGCTACCTCCGTCAAATTATCAAAGAATCGCTGCACGTCCTCGGCGGCGGGCTCTATCCAGGTTGCACTTATCCCGTGCGAATCGCACTCTGGCATCATTGCGCAGATGCGATCGCGCCGGGAGTTGTTGCACAAGGGGATGACGCCCTGCGGCAACCTGAACCATTCTGGATGGTTGGCGTCATGCTTAAACAGCTCCCTCAGCATCGCGTCGAGCTCCAGGACGGTGAAGTTGAAGTTGAGGCCTGGGCGCAGCCTCATGATATCCCCCGGGCCGCCAAACAGCCAGGCGGGCCTCCCCCTCTTTTGTAGAGGGGCGATGCGACGGCGAAGGAAATCCTCGCCAACCGCCCCTGCTGTGAGCCCGGCATGCCTGAGTCGGAGGATTCGGGTGGTGGCAATCTTCAACTTGGCGTCGTCCGGCGACAGAGCGCTCCAGTCGCCGCCACGCACCACCCGGGTCTGGCGCAGCTTGGTGAACGGCTGCGGATCGGCATCACAGATCCAGCACCACTCCGCCCTCCACTCGTCCCACTTGCTGCGGAGCTCGCCCGTCAAGTACACCTCCTTCATGCCAATCCGGGAGGTCCAGGCGATTCCGCCAGCCAGTGGCTCCCCTTTCTCGGCACGGGGGGAGAAATAATGACGAAAAAGAGCGACATTGGGGAGGATGCCAACAAAGTTCTCGCAGAGGTGTACGAAAACCGCCATTGTCAGAACGGCGTTGGGGGTGAAATCAAGAAGATGAAACCCGTAGGTGTTCATGATGTCGCAGAAAAAATCGGAAAAAGGTGGACAGAGCCCGCAATAGAAGAACACAGGAAAGAAGTAGTAACCTCTGGGGCACTTCTTTGATTTGGAAGCCTCAGCGGAAAGCACCTGCGTGCGCAGATGCGCCCGCGTCTCCGTCGACCAGAAGAGGTAGAACTCCTCCCGCAGAGCCTGCCGGGTGAGCTCAGGGAGGAAAAGCACTCGCTTCTTGCGCAGCACCTCAAGCTCCAGCGCCTCGGCCGACTTCACAGCCTTCGCAGCCTTCGCAGCCTTCCTGGTCTTCGGAGCCATGGCGGAAGCGATGGGGGAAGGCGAGGGCGGCGGCAGCGACGGCGGCGATGGGCGGCAGAGCGCTGCTCTCTTTCGGCTTGGGAAGCGGAGGGGAGCGGCGGAGCTTTCGGAGGAAGGAACTGCAAGTGGCGAAGGTGGGGGAATGGCCCTGTTTCCTTTGCTTATAAACAGGGGATGCGGACGTTACGCATTCCCTGGGTTAAAAAATTGCCCACGATCTCTCCCACGACGCTGCGTTTGACGCGTGCCGTTGCGAGGGGAGGGCGTGGTGGGCGTAGAGTCAAATTTAGTGTAGGCCCAGGCCGCCCGTGCCTGTGCCCTGTTTTGGGCCTGGCCCAACAGCGCTCGACACCGTGTATGGCCCAGGTCCGGGGGCTCCTGTCGGTGTACTAAAGTAGGGGTACCTTAGTATCCCGAACTTGTGCACGGGCAGTCGTAGCGACCCGCGGCAGGGTTTGCCGGACGTCCGCCAAGATCCTCCACGGCTACTTTGATGCCATTCAAGATCGAAGTACTCAAACTAAGGCCCCGGCAAGAGAAGCTGGCCGGGAAGAATACAAGGCCCCGGCAAGAGGAGCTTGCTGGGAAGGACAAAGGCCCCGGCAAGAGGAGCTTGCCGGGAAGGCCAGCTAAGGCACTTCAAGAAACTTGACACGACGCCCCGCGCGTCCCGGCAAGGCCCGGCGAGCGGCAAGCTTGCTGGTGCGACCAGACAAGGGCTGCGACAAGGTGCTTGCCGCGGCAAGGCTGCCACCCTGTGCCCACGCTCCAGCGCATCCGACGACGTGTCGCCACCAGATCGCTCCTGGTGCACGTGGCGGGTAGCTGTGCAGCATGGCGGTGCGAGGTGGCAAGCGAAGCTGACAAGGTGGCCATCGTGGCGATCGGTGGCGCCTCTAACGGTCGTTTCCTTGCACTGTTGGGGCGACCAGACGGGCATTAAATGCCCTTGTCCCCTGCTGTCAGAGTTAGGTAGGGGACACTGTTGGTAGTAGTTGTACCAACCCGCATTTTTACCTTTCTACCCCTCTTTCTGTGCTGCCACCTGTCGGTGACCCCTTTAGCCTATAAAAAGGAGGCCCATGCGCACGTAGGGGAGGTTCCGCGGTTCGGCTGATTCGACGCCACGCCCGCTCTCTCGAGCAAGAACAAATACAACACACAAAGCAGCAGTAGGGGTTTTATCTCTCCGGAGAGCTCCGAAGCTGGGTAAAAATCCCCCGCGCGCTCTCTCGCCTCGATCCGCTCTGCGTGCGCCCTCTGCTCCCTTGCCGGACAAACAAGGGGCCCTCCTGCCCCATAGGTGCTCGTGGCCCCCATTCCCCACGACAAACAGGTTCCGGCAACCGCGCCTTATGGGTAAAACTTACGAAGATGCTCTATGTTCTAGGAGTTGCTCACCGGAAAGCCATCTTCGGTCTCAAGGCGGACAGCGCCAGGCCTAGTGACTCGTTTCACCCGATAAGGGCCTTCCCACTTCGGCGTCAACTTGTTTGAATTCTTGGCGGATTGAACGCGCCGAAGAACAAGGTCGCCTTCCTCGAAGCTTCTGGCGTTAACTTTGCGGCTATGGTAGCGACGCAAAGCTTGCTGGTATCGAGCAGCTTGTACCGCAGCCTGAAGACGATCTTCCTCGAGGAGCAGCGCGTCATCTTGCCGCAGCTGCTCTTGCTCAAGCTCATCATAAGCGAGCACTCGAGGCGATCCGTAGACGAGTTCCGTGGGGAGAACTGCTTCTGCTCCATATACTAGACCAAAAGGTGTCTGGCCAGTGGCTCGATTTGGCGTCATCCTGATCGACCAAAGAACCACCGGCAGCTCCTCGATCCAATTTCTTCCGCACTTGTGCAGCCTGTCGAAAGTTCTAGTCTTGAGCCCGCGCAGCACTTCAGCGTTTGCCCTCTCTGCTTGACCGTTGCTTCTCGGTGAGCAACAGAAGCGAAGCAGATCTTGGCGCCAAGATCTTGGACGTACTGCATGAAGGTGCGGCTCGTGAATTGTGCGCCATTGTCGGTGATGATCCTGTTAGGGACTCCGAAATGGCAAACAATTGACCTGAAGAACTTGACTGCTGATTGTGCTGTCACCTTCCTCACTGCTTCCACTTCAGGCCACTTTGTGAACTTGTCGTTTGCAACGTACAAGTACTCAAAGCCCCCGACAGCTCGGGGAAAGGGGCCGAGGATGTCGAGCCCCCAGACCGAAAATGGCCAGGATAAAGGGATTGTTTGGAGAGCTTGAGCTGGTTGATGTATCTGCTTGGAGTGGAACTAGCACGCTTCACACTTGGTTACTTGTGTAGTTGCATCCTGGAGGGCTGCCGGCCAGAAGAAACCTTGCCGGAAAGCTTTGCCGGCAAGTGCTCTTGCGCCAATGTGGTGACCACATATGCCTCCATGTATCTCCGCCAACAGCTCTTGTCCATCTTCCCAGGAAATGCACTTCAATTTCACTCCGTTGAATCTTCTTCTATACAGTATGTCGTCGACAAACTGGTACATACTTGATTGCCGGGCTACTCTCTCCGCTTCTTCTTGTTCTTCGGGAAGTTCTCCTGTCTGAAGGAAATGGACGATCTGCTATGCCCATGCCGGAGCTTGTGGCTCAACGACAAGGACTAAAGGCGCAAATGCTGCTGCGGGAACATCTGCTTCCACGGCAAGAATCTGTGATTCGGCCGGAGCGTGATGCTCCCCGGCAAGCGTGTCGAGACACAGCTTGTCGGGAGCGTCTGCTTCAACGAAACAAACCCTAGGGCTTGTCGGAGCAGACTGCTCCTCAGCGCTCTTTATGTTGATCTTGGGGACCTTCTTGACGGCGGCTTTGGGGAGCTCTGCCGAAAAGTAGTCGCCAGTAACCAACTTCCTCTTCTTGCTCTGTCTAGTTGATGGTGTTACAGAAGGTTGAGTTAGCTTGAGCACAAAAATCCCTGGTTCCACAGGTAACTTGAGTGCGGCGCACTTTGACAGGCCGTCTGTAATGTCATTTTGAGCTCTTGGAACATATTCCATTTGCAGGCCGTCAAAATGCTCTTCCAACTTTCTCACTTCATCAATGTAGGCTTCCATCAACGGACTCTGATAATCTTTGTTTACTTGACGGACGACAAGCTGTGAGTCACCCCGGACAATAAGCTTCTTGATCCCAAGGTCCGCCGCGATCCTGAGTCCGGCAAGCAAGCCTTCATACTCTGCAGTATTGTTTGTTGCTTGCTCCTTGGGAAAGTGCATCCGGACCACGTACTTGAGGTGCTCTCCGGTGGGCGCGACGAGTAGCACGCCCGCACCGGCGCCTTGCAGCGAGAAGGCACCATCAAAGTACATGATCCATTCTTTGTTCGCTTCCTTGACGGGGGTGCTCCTCTCCGGAGTTTCTTCATCAGGTGTTGGCGTCCATTCTGCTATGAATTCTGCCAATGCTCGGCTCTGGATAGTTGAAGTGCTCTCAAACTTGAGGCCAAAGCTTGACAATTCCAGCGCCCACTCGACAATCCTGCCTGTTGCTTCTGGATTCTGCAATATCCTCTTCAACGGAAAGCGAGTGACAACTGTGATTTCGTGTGCTTGAAAGTAATGGCGCAGCTTCCTCGAGGCCATGAGAAGGCCGAAGAGCAATTTCTGCACACAAGAGTACCTTGACCTAGCCCCCTGCAGAAGGGAACTGACAAAGTAAACTGGGCGCTGCACCATCTTCTTCTGTTTCTCTTCTTGTGGCTGCGCAGATCCATCCTTGCCGGAACCAGAACTTGTCGGGGAAGCCCCGTGCTTGTTGCTGGACTCGCTTGCCACGGTCGCTAGCTCATCATCCGTCTCCCTCTCCGCCACTAACGCAGCACTAACCACTTGATTGGTTGCCGCCAGATATAGCAGCAACTTCTCTTGTGGCTTAGGTGCGACAAGTATTGGAGTGGAGGATAGATATCTCTTCAAGTCCTGCAGCGCAGCCTCCGCTTCCGGAGTCCATTTCATTGGACCTGCCTTTTTCAAAATTTTGAAAAATGGCAGGGCGCGCTCAGCAGACTTAGAGATGAACCTACTGAGAGCAGCAACACAGCCGGCAAGTCTTCGCACATCTTTGACGCGCTTCGGTGCTTCGATCTGTTCAACGGCTTTGATCTCGTCGGGATTGGCTTCGATCCCCCGCTGAGACACAAAGAATCCGAGAAGCTTGCCGGAAGGAACTCCAAACACGCACTTCTCGGGATTCAACTTGAGATTGATCTTGCGCAGATTTGCAAAAGTCTCGTCCAGATCTTGGATCAAAGTTTCTTTGTCCTTGCTCTTGACCACTATGTCATCCATGTAAGCTTCTACATTTCTGTGCAGCTGTGGCTCAAAAGCATGACTGACTACTCTTGCAAATGTTGAACCAGCATTCTTTAGTCCGAAAGGCATCCGTACAAAGCAGTACGTGCCACATGGAGTAATGAATGCGGTTTTCTCTTCATCCTCTTCTGCCATGAAGATCTGATGATATCCTGAGTATGCATCAAGGAATGAAAGCAGATCACATCCTGCCGTGGAGTCGACAATCTGGTCAACGCGCGGCAAGGGAAATGGATCCTTGGGACAAGCTTTATTAACATCAGTGAAGTCAATACAAAGCCTCCACTTCCCGTTCGCTTTGCGCACGACTACTGGATTGGCTAACCACGTTGGATGGAGTACTCCTCGGACCAGGCCTGCTGCTTCCAACTTCTTGATCTCCTCTGCAATGAACTCTTGGCGTTCTACTGCTTTTTTTCTGACTCTCTGCTTGACGGGCCGCGCGTGAGGGCAGACGGCAAGGTGGTGCTCAATTATTTTCCTGGGAACACCGGGGATGTCAGATGGTTGCCATGCAAACACATCGACATTCGCCCGCAGGAAAGCAACGAGCGCGCTTTCCTATTTAGGGTCAAGCGTGGCACTGATGGTGAATGTACCACCAGTGCCGTCCTCCTTGGCGGCCACTTTCTTGGTCTCTGGTGAAGCTGTCTTCGCCTTCTTGCACTTGCCGGTGGAGCTCGATGGTGCGTCCTCGGCGGTAGCACAGCACTCCGAAGAGGTGCGCTTGCCGGAGTGGGCATCAGAGCTACTCTTGCCGGACTTGGTCTTCTTCTTCCCCCCGGGAGCTTCAGCGGCAAGTGGTTTGTGTTCTGCTGCGGCTGCTGCTTCCCGGTAGATCTTGTCGGTACAGATAAGTGCATCTTTCTTGTCGCCATGGACAGAAATGACACTTATCGGACCGGGCATCTTGAGCACGTTGTAGGCGTAATGAGAGGCTGCCATGAACTTGGCAAGCGCTGGACGGCCAAGTATCCCATTGCAGGGCAATGGAAAATCAGCAACGTCAAATGTGACTCTCTCTGTCCTGAAGTTCAGCTCGCTGCCAAACGTTACTGGCAGTGTGATCTTCCCCTTCGGCTTGCTCCTTCCCGGGTTGATTCCTTGAAAGGTGCCGGTCTCTTCGAGCTCGCTGTCGGGGATCTGGAGCTTCCTGAGTACCGCTGAGGAGATCAGATTTAGGCCGGCCCCGCCGTCAACCAGCATCTTCGTGACTTTGAGGTTGCGGATTGTTGGTGAAACCAACATCGGCAAGCACCCGACCATAGTTATGCGATCAGGGTGATCCTCAATGTCGAAGATGATGGGCGTGCTGGACCACTTCAGGGGCTTGCGCGACTCAACGGACGGTTCTGCTGCGTTCACTTCCCGCACCCACTGTTTGAGTTGGCGGTGCGAGGTGTGCAGAGAAGCACCGCCGTCAACGCACAAAACCTCTGTTGCCTTCTGAAACTCCTGCTCGCCGGCCTCATCTTCCTCCATCTCATCATCTTCATCTTCGTTTTCGTCTTTGTCGCGGCCGCGGGGAGGCCTATCTCCTTGCCGCTGCTTGGCCTTGCCGCGGCGCCCTCCCCGGGCGGGACGCTTCTTGCCGGATCCTACGCCACCTTCCTGGGCCTTGTCCTTGTCGCAGCGCTCGTATTCAGCTTTCTGTAGCTCAACAAGCTGCTCAACCTTCTTGCAGGCCTGGAGGTCATGGCTCTTGGTGCGGTGGATCTTGCAGTACTGCTTGCCGGAGCCGTCCCGCTTGTCGGCGGCCACCACAGCCTCGCCGGAGTCACCAGCTTTGGCCTTCTCGGTGCCACCTCCGTTGCCGGACTGCTCGACAACTAGCACATCCTTGGCTTTCCTCTTTCTGTTATTCCGCCTCCGGTTCTTCTTTGCCGGGGCGACATCCTCACTGTCAGATTCTTTTGCTCCTGCGTTTTCTTCGGGGAGTTTCCTCCCCTCTTCAGCTCGTGCACACTTGTCGGCTAGAGCATATACCTCGCTGACATCTCTGATTTTGCACATCGCCATCTCCTCCCTCATCCTGCGGTTACGCACATTCTGATGGAACGCGCTGATAACCGCGGCAGGGTGGACATCTGGGATGTTGCGCTGCACCTGGCTGAATCTCTGTATGTACTTGCGCAGGGGTTCTCCTTCCTTCTGGGCGAGCAGATGAAGATCGCTCTCTTGGCCATGGGGTTTGTGGCCGCCTGTGAAGGCGCCGACAAACTGATGGCACAGGTCCGCCCACGAAGAGATGGAGTTGTCCGGCAAGTGCATGAGCCAAGATCTGACATTGGGCTTGAGCATCAGCGGGAAGTAGTTGGCGAGGATCTTCTCGTCGCGCCCCCCGGCAGCCTGCACTGCGATGGTGTAAACGCTGAGGAACTCCGACGGATGTATCCTGCCATCGTACTTCTCGGGTACATCTGGCTTGAAGTTTTTGGTACTGGGCCACTGGACCTGCCGCAGCTCATGGGTGAACGCAGGGCAACCTACCGCGTACGGCAAGTCGCCTAGTTCCCCTGGCGCATGCACATCAACAGTGGGCCCAGCGCGCTGGTCTGACTGACGCCGCGCTTCTCTTCGGCGCTCGATGCGAGTATGAGCGTCTTCTTGTCGTCGTTCTTGGAGAACTTGGCGTTGATCGCGGCGAGCTCGCGGGTCCGACGATGTGGTGGAGTCGGTGTCGAGGTTGGCCCGGCAAGTCGGCGATATTGGCCTTCGGGCCGGGGAGTGCACGGTGGTGGCACCCCCAGCGGTCTTGTCGGCGTCGGCTTGCGCCTGGGCATCTTGTCGGGGCTTCGATGTGTTCGGTTGCCGGGGCTTGTCGCCGTTGGCAAAGCCGATGAGGCTCTGAATGGTGGCCCTCCAGTCGTCGATCTTGTCTGGCGCTGGAGGGTAGTCTAGAAGCAGCTGGGCTCGGGCTAGCGCTTCCTCTGGAGTCTTGGGCGGTGGCGGCGAACGACGCGAGGAGCGAGATATGCTCAGGCTTCTAACATTGTTAGAAGGAGCAACATCTCGTCCAGGCGACCGTCCTGCACTCGTGCCAGCATGTTGACGCGCATGTTGGCCTTGAGCGTCCCGCGATCCACCAGCTTGGCCTTGTTCTAGCACGAGTACGGTGCTAGGAGCACCGTGGCGTTGTCGATCCTGCACCTCCTGGGAGGGGTGCGGCGGATGTACAGACGCTGAAGCTTGTGGGGCCTTGTCCTTGGACCGGGTGACGATGTGAGTCCCCCCGCCGGTGCCCGCTCCTCCGCCGGCGTCCACCCCACCGCCCGTTTGCTCCGGTGGCGGTAGGATAGACGTGGACGGAGCGGCCACCTCCGAAGCCTTCTTCTTCGGTGGCATGTCGATGAAGATGTTGATGTAGCGCGCACGAACGCTGGATCAGGTTCGCACAACCTCGACGCCCCCCTACCTGGCGCGCCAGAGATGTCGTGGGGAACGAGCACCTATGGGGCAGGGCCCCTTTTCGGTCCGGCAAGGGAGCGGAGGGCGCACGAAGAGCAGATCGAGGCGAAGCACGCGAGGGATTTTACCCAGCTTCGGAGCTCTCCGGAGAGATAAAACTCCTACTGCTACTTTGTGTTTCTATTCTGTTCTTGCTTGAGAGTGTGGGTGTGTTGTAGTTTCGAATGAGTCGAACCCCTTCTCCGTGCGCATGGGCCTCCTTTTTATAGTTTAAAGGGGTCGCCGACAGGTGGCAGCGTAGAGAGAGGGGTAAAAAAGTAAAAAGAGAGGTTGGTACAACCGCTACCAATAGTGCCCCCTACCTAACTCTGACGGCAGGGGACAAGGGCATTTAAGGCCCGTCTGGTCGCCCAAACAGTGCAAGAGAAGCGACCGTTAGGGGCGCCACCGATCGCCACGATGGCCTTCTAGTCATCTTCACTTGCCCCCCTCGCACCGCTCGGCTTCATAGCGCCCCGCCACGTGCTCCTGGGATGGTCCTGGGACGACACATCGTCGGATGCGCTGGAGCGTGGGTGCAGAGTGGCAGCCTCGCCGCAGCAAGCGCCTTGCCGCTGTCGTTGTCTTGCCGCACCCGAGAGCTTGTCGCTCGTCGGGTCTTGCCGGGACGCGCGGCGCGTCGCGGCAAGTTCTCCGTAGTGCCTTGGTTGGCCTTCCCGGCAAGCTCCTCTTGCCGGGGCCTTGTTCTTCCCGGCGAGTTACTCTTGCCGGGGCCTCGTCTTCTTAGTTAAACACTTTGTTCTTGAATGGCAGTAATAGGAATAGCGAAGGATCTTGGCGGACGCCCGGCAAGCCTTGCCGCGGGACGCTGCGACCGCCCGTGCACAAGTTCGGGATACTAAGGTACCCCTACTTTAGTACACCGACATTAAGGATTATATTGATGGGTTGCTTTTTACTACTACACATGATGATTTTGATAGATATAATATGCATGTGCTTGCTGCTCCTACTTGCAATTATTATGAGCGAGTGTAGTGCAATTATTATGAACTTTGGCTGTAGTGCGTGATTTTACATTTTTTTACTAGAACGTCAAACGCTTCTGATTCTTTTTGCACTGTCTTGGTATACAAAATTTTTATTTTTACTAATTTTGGTAGAATTCTTGGGGTATGACAAGTATGGTGAATGATCAGATTGCTACAGACTGTTCTATTTTTGACAGATTCTATTTTTGATGCATAGTTTGCTTGTTTTGATGAAACTATCAATTTATATCAGTGGATTAAGCCATGAAAAAGTTATATTACAGTAGACACAATGCAAAAACAAAATATGAATTGGTTGCAACAGCACTTAGAATAGAGATTTGCTTTATTATACTAACGGATCTTACCAAGTTTTCTGTTGAAGTTTTGTGTGGATGAAGTGTTTGATCGAGGAGGTCTCGATGTGAGGAAAAGGAAGAGAGGCAAGAGCTCAAGCTTGGGGATGCCCAAGGCACCCCAAGTGAATATTCAAGGAGACTCAAGCGTCTAAGCTTGGGGATGCCCCGAAAGGCATCCCCTCTTTCTTCAACAAGTATCGGTATGTTTTCGGATTCGTTTCGTTCATGTGATATGTGCAAATCTTGGAGCGTCTTTTGCATTTAGCTTTCACTTTTCTTTTATGCACCATGCTGGTATGAGATAGTCCTTGGTTGATTTATAGAATGCTCATTGCACTTCACTTAAATCTTTTGAGTATGGCTTTATAGAATGCTTCATGTGCTTCACTTATATCATTTGAAGTTTGGATTGCCTGTTTCTTTTCACATAGAAAATCGCCATTTGTAGAATGCTCTTTTGCTTCACTTATACTTGCTAGAGTGTGGGCATATCTTTTGTAGAAAGAATTAAACTCTCTTGCTTCACTTATATTTATTTAGAGAGATGACAGGAATTGGTCATTCACATGGTTAGTCATAAAATCCTACATAAAACTTGTAGATCACTAAATATGATATGTTTGATTCCTTGCAATAGTTTTGCGATATAAAGGTGGTGATATTAGAGTCGTGCTAGTGGGGTAATTGTGAAATTGAGAAATACTTGTGTTGAGGTTTGCAAGTCCCGTAGCATGCATGTATGGTAACCGTTGTGTGACAAATTTGAAGCATGGGGTGTTCTTTGATTGCCTTCCTTATGAGTGGAGGTCGGGGGCGCGCGATGGTTAACTCCTACCAACCTCCCCCTAGGAGCATGCATAGTAGTACTTTGCTTCGAGGGCTAATAAACTTTTTCAATAAGTATATGAGTTCTTTATGACTAATGTGAGTCCATGGATTATACGCACTCTCACCCTTCCATCATTGCTAGCCTCTTCGGTACCGTGCATTGCCCTTTCTCACCTCGAGAGTTGGTGCAAACTACGCCGGTGCATCCAAACCCCGTGATATGATACGCTCTATCACACATAAGCCTCCTTATATCTTCCGCAAAACAACCACCATACCTACCTATCATGGCATTTCCATAGCCATTCCGAGATATATTGCCATGCAACTTCCATCATCATCATATACATGAGTTGAGCATTCATTGTCATATTGCTTTGCATGATCATAAGATAGCTAGCGTGATGTTTTCATGGCTTGTCCGTTTTTTGATGTCATTGCTATGCTAGATCATTGCACATCCCGGTACACCGCCGGAGGCATTCATATAGAGTCATATCTTTGTTCTAGATATCGAGTTGTAATATTGAGTTGTAAGAAAATAAAGTGTGATGATCATCATTATTAGAGCATTGCCCCGGTGAGGAAAGGATGATGGAGACTATGATTCCCCCACAAGTCGGGAAGAGACTCCGGACTTTATGAAAAATAAAAGAGGCCAAAGAAGCCCAAATAAAAAAAGGAGGCCAAAGAAGCCCACCAAAAAAATAAAAAAATTAAAAAAATGAGAGAAAAAGAGAGAAGGGGCAATGTTACTATCCTTTTACCACACTTGTGCTTTAAATAGCACCATGTTCTTCATATAGAGAGTCTCTTGAGTTATCACTTTCATATACTAGTGGGAATTTTCATTATAGAACTTGGCTTGTATATTCCGATGATAGGCTTCCTCAAATGCCCGAGGTCTTCATGAGCAAGAAAGTTGGATGCACACCCACTTAGTTTCCAGTTTGAGCTTTCATACACTTATAGCTCTTAGTGCATTCGTTGCATGGCAATCCCTACTCCTCGCATTGATATCAATTGACGGGAATCTCCATAGCCCGTTGATTAGCCGCGTCGATGTGAGACTTTCTCCCTTTTTGTCTTCTCCACACAACCTCCATCATCATACTCTACTCCACCCATAGTGCTATGTCCATGGCTTGCACTCATGTATTGCGTGAGGGTTGAAAAAGCTGAAGCGCGTTAAAAAGTATGAACCAATTGCTCGGCTCGTCATCGGGGTTGTGCATGATGGGAGCATTTTGTGTGACGAAAATGAAGCATGGCCAAACTGTATGATTTTGTAGGGATAAGCTTTCTTTGGCTATGTTATTTCGATAAGACATAATTTCTTGGTTGGTATGCTTGAAGTATTATCGTTTTTATGACAAATGATAGACTATTGCTTTGAACCACTCGTGTCTTAATATTCATGCCATGATTAGACATATGATCAAGATTATGCTAGGTAGCATTCCACATCAAAAATTATATTCTTATCATTTACCTACTCGAGGACGAGCAGGAATTAAGCTTGGGGATGCTGATATGTCTCCGTCGTATCTATAATTTTTGATTGTTCCATGCCAATATTCTACAACTTTCATATACTTTTGGCAACTTTTTATACTATTTTAGGGACAAACATATTGATCCGGTGCCCAGTGCCAGTTCCTATTTGTTGCATGTTTTATGTTTCGCAGAAACCCCATATCAAACGGAGTCCAAACGGGATAAAAACGGACGGAGATCATTTTTGGAATATTTATGATTTTTGGGAATAAAAACCAATGCGAGATGGTGCCCGAGGCGGCCACGAGGCAGGGGGCGCGCCCTTGACCCTCGTGGGCACCCCGTAAGGCGGTTGACGCTCTTCTTTTGCCGCAAGAAAGCAAATTTTCGGAGAAAAATCTGGGCGAAGTTTTCAATCCAATCGGAGTTACGGATCTCCGGATATATAAGAAACGGTGAAAGGGAAGAATCTGAGAACGCAGAAACAGAGAGAGACAGAGAGACAGATCCAATCTCGGAGGGGCTCTCGCTCCTCCCACGCCATGGAGACCATGGACCAGAGGGGAAACCCTTCTCCCATCTAGGGAGAAGGTCAAGGAAGAAGAATAAGAAGGGGGTCTCTCTCCCCCTTGCTTCCGGTGGCGCCGAAACGCCGCCGGGGGCCATCATCATCACCGCGATCTACACCAACACCTCCGCCATCTTCACCAACATCTCCATCACCTTCCCCCATCTATATTCAGCGGTCCACTCTCCTACTACCCGCTGTACCCTATACTTGAACATGGTGCTTTATGCTTCATATTATTATCCAATGATGTTTTTCCATCCTATGATGTCTGAGTAGATTTTCGTTGTCCTACCGGTGATTGATGAATTGCTATGATTGGTTTAATTTGCTTGTGGTTATGTTGCTGTCCTATGGTGCCCTCCGTGTCATGCAAGCATGAGGGATTCCCATTGTAGGGTGTTGCAATACGTTCATGATTCGCTTATAGTGGGTTGCTTGAGTGACAGAAGCATAAACCTGAGTAAGGGGGTTGTGGCGTATGGGATAAAGGGGACTTGATGCTTTAATGCTATGGTTGGGTTTTACCTTAATGATCTTTAGTAGTTGTAGATGCTTGCTAAAGTTCCAATCATAAGTGCATATGATCCAAGAAGATAAAGTATGTTAGCTTATGCCTCTCCCACATAAAATTTGCTATCGGTCTAGTAAAGTAGTCAATTGCTTAGGGACAATTTCACAACTCCTACCACCACTTTTCCACACTCGCTATATTTACTTTATTGCTTCTTTATCTAAACAGCCCCTACTTTTTATTTACGTGTTCTTTATTATCTTGCAAACCTATCCTATCACACCTGCAAAGTACTTCTAGTCTCATACTTGTTCTAGGTTAAGCGAACGTCAAGCATGCGTAGAGTTGTATTAGTGGTAGATAGAACTTGAGGGAATATTTGTTCTACCTTTATCTCCTCGTTGGGTTCGACACTCTTACTTGTCGAAAGAGTCTACAATTGATCCCCTGTACTTGTGGGTTATCAGCTAGCAAACCCAATGGTGGTCCGGAAGGCAAACAGGAAGTGGAGGATGTGCATTGATTTCACATATCTCAACAAGGCTTGCCCGAAGGACCCGCTTCCCTTGCCGCATATTGATCAGATTGTGGATTCCACTTCAGGCTATGATTTGCTCTCATTTCTGGATGCCTATTCTGGATATCACCAGATCTTCATGTCCAAAGAAGATGAGGAGAAGACATCGTTCATCACTCCATGTGGTATGTACTGCTTTGTCCACATGATACTCGGACTAAAGATTGCCAGGTCCAACTTTGCAAGGGCAGTCCAGATTGGTTTTGAATCTCGGTTGCACTCAGTGGGGGCACGCTTCTCGGACTCTTTGTCGGAGGTCCTACAATCCTTCTTCTTTCCTTTGCTTTCTTTGGTGGGAACTGCTGCTATTGCTGCCTCTGCCGCGATCGCGTCCCAGTACATCTTGTCCACACAAATAATGGCATCCTTCTCATATGATGGGATGGTGAGAACTCCCAGTGGCCCAGGCATCTTTGGGGTGTTCTAGGCATAGTGGGATGCCACCATGAATTTAGCTAGAGCTGGGCATCCAAGAATCCCATTATACGGCAGGGGGAGATTAACCACGTCAAAAACAATCTTCTTAGTCTGGTAGTTCAGTTCTCTCCCAAACATTACCGGTAACGTGATCTTCCCCTTAGGATGACTCCTGCCGGGATTAACTCCTTGAAATGTGTCGGTAACCTCTAGCTCTTCCTCTGCTATCTGAATCTTGCTGATAATTACTAGGGAAATTAGATTCAGTCCGGCCCCGCCATCCACCAACATCTTCGAGACCTTGAGGTTGTGAATTGTTGGAGAAACCAACAATGGCAAGCACCCTACCACAGTGGTACAACTAGGATGATCCTCCTTGTCAAAGATGATGGGCGTACGGGACCATTTGAGCGGCTTCCGGGCCTCTGGCACTGGTTCCATGGCATTGACTTCTCGCGCCCACCGCTTGGCTGGTGGTGAGAGGTGTGCAGAGACGCACCCCCGTCAACACACAGAGCGTCAGTGGCTTTCTGAAACTCTTGCTCATTGGTTTCCTCTTCATCCCCTCTATCGCTCTCATCATCATAGGCTTCCTTCTCTCGACCCTTGGCGGGTTTTCCTTGGTTTTGAAAGGGCTTGTCAGGCGATTCACTTCACCACCTCGGCCCTTACCGCCAGCAATATTCTGACCCTTTTCCTTATCATGCTTCTCATACTCTGTTCTTTGTCTCTTGACCAACTTCTCAACCTGAAAGCACTCTTGAAGGTCGCGGCCTTTAGTCCGACGGATCTTGCAGTACGGTCCATCGCCCTTCCCGGCCTTCTCAGCAGTCGCAGCCTCCCGACAATCAACGCACACGGCAGTCTCCTTGCCGAGGACCTTAGCCTTGGCGATCTTGCCGGTACTAGGGGTGCCTGACCCTTCAACAGTCATCATTGTCTTATCCCTCCTCTTCTTACAGCGCTTCTTGCTCTTCTTCTGACTAGTGGACTCATCATCATCCCATCAATCCACCAAAGCAGGAGTAGTGTTGTACGCTTCTCAGTAGCCCGAACCTGGGTAAAAACCACCAGCGTCACCACTATTGTGCTGCTCCATGGCTTCTACTCTTTGTGCAACATGCCCTTCCCCCTTATCGAACCACAAGGGGCTGATGGCCCCATAGGTGTTTGTCACGGGAAACCAGGACCACCTATGGGACCAGGATGGACCCTTGCTGGTTCGGCAGGGGGGAGTCGCGTTGCACAAAGAGCAGACGAATGGGAGGCAGCATGACAAATATCACACGGGCAGTTTTACCTAGGTCCAGGCTGCCACGAGGCGTAAAACCCTACTCCTGCTTTGGTGGATTGATGGTGGAAATGTGGTGGTGGAGCGTAGTACACTTGCCCGGCAAGGGTTGCCTCAGGGCGACAGTGACTATGCGCTGAAAGGATCGAGAAGAGGTGTCTAGAGGGGGAGTGAATAGACCCTTAACACACAAAGTTGGCAGTTTTTAAGTTTTTCAAGTTTAGGTGGAGTTTAAGCACAAGTTTAACCATTCACAATACATATCAAGCAAGCATGCAAAGAGTATATGGGCAGCGGAAAGTAAAGCATGCAACTTGCAAGAAAGTAAAGGGATGGGATTGGAGTGTGCAAACGCAGTTGGAGACACGGATGTTTTTGGCGTGGTTCCGACAGGTGGTGCTATCGTACATCCACGTTGATGGAGACTTCAACCCACGAAGGGTAATGGCTGCGCGAGTCCACGGAGGGCTCCACCCACAAAGGGTCCACGAAGAAGCAACCTTGGCTATCCCACCATGGCCATCGCCCATGAAGGACTTGCCTCACTAGGGTAGATCTTCATGAAGTAGGCAATCTCCTTGCCCTTACAAACTCCTTGGTTCAACTCCACAATCTTGTCGGAGGCTCCCAAGTGACACCCAACCAATCTAGGAGACACCACTCTCCAAAAGGTAATAGATGGTGTGTTGATGATGAACTCCTTGCTCTTGTGCTTCAAATGATAGTCTCCCCAACACTCAACTCACTCTCATAGGATTGGATTTGGTGAAAAGATGATTTGAGTGGAAAGCAACTTGGGGAAGGCTAGAGATCAAGATTCATATGGTTGGATTGGAATACCTTGGCCTCAACACAAGAGTAGGTGGTTCTCTCTCAGAAAATGAGTAGTGGAAGTGTAGGCACATTCTGATGGCTTTCCTCACGAATGAGGAGAGGGTGGAGGGGTATATATAGCCTCCATACAAAATCTAACCGTTACACACAATATACCAAACTCGGTGGGACCGAATCAGAAAACTCGGTCGGACCGATTCAGTACATAATGTGACCGTTAGGCAATTTTGGTGGGACCAATATGATCAACTCGGTGGGACCAATGTGCAAGTGTTAGGGTAAAACCTCATCTCGGTTTGATCGATTACACAACTCGGTGGAACTGATTTGGTAATAAGCAAAATACATAGTTGGTCAGGCAAACTCGGTGTGACTGATTACATCTTCTCGGTGGGACCGAAAATACCGCAATAGACAACAAAGAGTTTGCAAGCCCATCTCGGTGAGACCGAGATCCCATCGGTGAGACCGAAGTGATTAGGGTTTCTGGCAGTGGCTATGTCAACTGAACTCGGTGGTGCCGGATGGATCAAATCGGTGGGGCCAAGTTTGACTTTTGGTTTGGGGCATATGTGGATATGAGAAAGTGGTTGAGGGCTTTGGAGCATATCACTAAGCACTTTGAGCAAGCAAGCCATTAAACAACACCTCATCCCCTTTTAATAGTATTGGCTTTCCTATAGACTCAATGTGATCTTGGATCACTGAAAATAGAAAATGTAGAGTCTTGAGCTTTGAGCTTGAGCCAATCCTTTGTCGTTAGCATCTTGAAGGGGTTCCACATCTTCTTGTCATGCCACTCCACTGTTGGACTTATCTGAAATATACTAGATAAAAGTATTAGTCCAACAAGAGATATGTTGACATTAATTACCAAAATCACCCAGGGAGCACTTGTACTTTCAATCTCCCCCTTTTTGGTAATTGATGACAACATACATCAAAGCTTTAGATAGAGATATAAAGAATAGCAAGTAAAGCTTTGGAAAGACATGTAACAAACATGGAATCCCCCTACATGTATGCAATCATGTGAATATGGAATGTAGAAGCATGTGAGAGCATAAACGTAATAGAGCAGGCAATGAGTTACATGTATCTTGGCTATATGCATCAGAGCAAATGGTGTGAACATAATGTACCTTCATGCTCATGAGTCCTTCTTGCAAACAATATGTACATCAGCAAGAGATCCTCATGCACGTGAGTGTGATGCATATACTTACCTTGTGGTCTTGAACTAGCTTTGGAAGAGATGAACCTGAGTAAACAAGGTTAGATAACACAGAAACATCTACTAAGCAGAGCAAGAGCAGTAAACCACAAGAGTACCAAGATTTGGGATGACATGTGTAGAGTGAGTACTAGGTACTCTATTTGAGTGTAGACATGTCCCCAAAGGTAAAGATATGCAATGAATTTTAAAATTTCCTTCCCTTAGATGTCTTGCACCTCCTGAATCTTATAATGGATATTGGGAGAAGATAGGGAAAAGAAAAAAAATCAGAGCAAAGCAAAGTAAACATAGAAACAACATGAACATATCTTTCCCCTCTAAAGACATGTAACTTCTCTCCTCTTTGAATACCAAGCAACTGGGGTCTCTCTTTTTAAAAGAATGTCTCTCTCCCCCTGTTGCTCTCTCCCCCTGTTGGAGTGATTAAGCTTTGATGTGCACTCTCTCTCCCCCTTTGACATCAATTTCCAAGAAGGATTCTTCTGGATGATGATGCAATGCAAATAGGTTTGGTCCTTGAGTCACAGAGCAAAGCAGCTCATAGAATATGATGCTGGTAGAGGATAAGAATCATCGAGTGGAGCTGGAACAAAATGTGCAGAAATCAAGCAACAGAGTGATTTCTCAGCATTGAAATCGGCTACACCGAGTTGATTCCTTCGGTGGCACCGAAAAGTTTCGGTTTGACCGAAAGAGGCAAACGGTTTGTCCAAGTTCATCATAGAGAGAAAGCGCTAGTCACCTCATCTCAATAAGCGAATAAGATCTCACAAGGATTTGCAACGAATTGGGTGCAGAGATATGCAGAACAGAAATAAAAGAAAATAAATCTAGATGAAGTTTTTTTGAAAGGGGAACAAATATGCATGAGACAAAATGCAATAACAAGGAGAAACACTAGAGAACTTCATCTAGAATTGGTCGGCGACAGGGTCACCTAGGTTAGATTATATTGACTTAGGAGTCAAGTGAAGACACTTGATCATAGGTCATACTCATCATTTAAGCTCAAAAATGGGGTTGCCATTTTTAGTTTAAGCATCTTGATGTATTCACATCTTGTTGAGTTGCTTTGACCCATGTCTTGGGGTAAAGCTTCTCTAAGATGGAATAACATACCTTGGGTGGTGGTGTTGATCTTGATCATGTAGTTGAACTTGTGTGGGATGCTCAATGTTGATGTAGTTCGTTTGGAGCACCACTTGTAATTGGAGTTCATCTACCTACATGGATTAGATTTGCAAGGAAGAGAACTTGTGTATCCAAAATGACAATCATGAAATTTTACTTAGGAATTTGTCAAAGGATATGTTTGAAGGGTTTCATGCTTCCTTGTCTTCAACCACCATAAAGTAGAGACTTCGTGATGTAGAGATTGCTCAAGATATGAGTGAGTTGCAATCTCATAGATTTAGATCCATCCAAGTACCTACATGGGTTAGATAACATGCAAGGGTGAAAATGTATCCAAGATATATGATTATCATCATAAGAGAAATATCAAGGATTAGTCATAGGCTCATGCCTTGCATGTATCCAAATAGAGTTCCTACTCCAAGTTTGAGGCATCAATGATGTTCAATTCACCTCTCAACCTGCAAAACACTTTCTCATCAAGTGGTTTAGTGAATATATCCGCCAATTGCTTGTCGGTGCGAACATGCTTAAGGTTAGTATCACCCTTAGCAACATGATCTCGAATGAAATGATGACGAACTTCAATGTGCTTAGTTCGAGAGTATTGCATGGGATTGTGAGCAATATTAATAGCACTTTCATTGTCACAAAGCAAAGGAACATGTTTCACATATATCCCATAATCTTTAAGAGTTTGGGTCATCCAAAGTAACTGAGCACAACAGGAACTGGCGGCAATGTATTCCGCTTCGGCGGTGGATAAGGATACCGAGTTTTGTTTCTTGGAGGACCAAGACACAAGAGATCTACCAAGAAATTGACAAGTACCCGAAGTGGACTTTCTATCAACCTTGTCTCCGGCATAGTCCGAGTCGGAGTAGCCAACAAGATTAAAAGAGGCCCTCTTTAGATACCAAATGCGAAAGTTTGGTGTATGTATTAAGTATCTCACTATCCTTTTCACAGCCTTAAGATGACAATCTTTAGGGGCCGCTTGATATCGTGCACACATGCACACACTTAGCATAATATCGGGACGAGAGGCACATAGATATAATAATGAACCAATCATAGAACGGTAAACTTTTTGATCAACAGGTTCACCATCTTTGGTTAAGTCAAGATGTCCACTAGTAAGCATGGGTGTACTCATACATTTGCATTCTTGCATGTTGAACTTCTTTAACAAGTCCTTGGTATACTTCGTTTGAGAGACAAAGGTACCTTCCTTAGTTTGCTTGATTTGCAAACCAAGAAAGAACTTGAGTTCACTCATCATAGACATCTCAAACTTCTCCGACATTAGCTTCCAAACTTCTCACTTCGACTTGAGTGTAGCCTTGGGCGACGAGACGTGCTTTGTTGCAAACTACTTGTCCATCTTCATGTTGCTTGTTGCAAAACACCCATTTGGTATCGATGATGTTGTGGTTGTTGTCGGGCTTCTCGACCAATGTCCACACACTACAAAAAAAGACACATCCGTGACATTTTGGGCCGAACAAATTTTTTTCTGTCATACATATGACACTTCTATGACGATAATTGTGACAAAACCCAGTATCATCATAGATGTGGTGGGCTCCAACTTCTATGACAAAAAATCATGATAGAAAATGGGCTTTTCTTCCTGGGCGGGCCGGAGATGCAGCTGCATGACATTCTTTGGGCCGCCCATGACGGAAAAAACCGTGGTAGAAGCAAGGGGGAGTAAAATCTCGGGGAGTTGCCGGTTACGGTGGGAGGTCGGAGGCTGAGCGATGCGCGTTTCTCTTGTACAGGTACACGCGTGTGCGTGAGGCATTGGCTCTAACTGAACCCGAGCGAGGCATTGGGCTCTAACTGAACCCGAGCGATTGCACTGCAGGCTACATGTTACTGAACCCGAGCGATCGATGGATGGCTGTTAACTGAACCCGATCGAGCGATTCCTTTGCTACTGCTACTAACTGAAGCCGATCGATTGGATGAACAGTGAGTGTTGCGCGGGCGGTTTGGATGAATAGTGAGCGATGGTGTTGCCTCTGGATGAACAGGACCCCGTGGTGTGGAGAACTGGATGAACAGTAAACGGTGGAGGGGTGCCCGTGGAGGGGTGGTTGAACAGGACCCCGTGGTGTGGAGGGCTGGATGAACAGTAGACGGTGGAGGGGTGACCGTGGAGGGGTGGTTGAATAGGACCCCGTGGTGTGGAGGTCTGGATGAACAGTAGATAGTGGAGGGGTGCCCGTGGAGGGTGGTTGAACAGTAGCCGGTGGAGTAGCGCGCGGTGGAGGCTGGATGGACAGGAGCCCGTGGAGGCTGGATGGACAGGAGCCCGTGGAGGCTGGAGGAGGTCGACGGTATCCCATGGAGGCTAGAGGAGGTCGACTGTGGAGATGAACAGTATCCCATGGAGGCTAGAGGAGGTCGACTGTGGAGATGAACAGTATCCCATGGAGTCCCGTTTTGCGGTACGCCACACCCCTCCCAATGAACATGACCCCCGTTTCGACCGTATGAGGTCCATTTCGTCCGTTTTGCGGTACGCTACACCCCTCCCGATCAACAGGACCCCTATTTCGACCGTAGGAGGTCTGTTTCCTCCGTTTTGCGGTACGCCACACCCCTCCCGATCAACAAGACCCCCATTTCGACCGTAGGAGGTCCGTTTCCTCCGTTTTGCGGTACGCCACACCCCTCCCGATCAACAGGACCCCGTTCCGAACGTGGCCGAACACAAGGCTGTTTCCTCCTTTCTGCTGTACGCCAGGCTTCGTTTCCATCGCCTGTTCCATCCAAGCCGGTTGGCTCCCACGCGTTCCGTTGCCTCCCGATGAACACGACACATTCCGTTGCCTCCCCATGAACACGACGCATTCCGTTGCCTCCCCATGAACATGACGACGACGCTGTTTCTCCGTTCCGACCCAGCCATGTACATGAGCCCTCGCCGTAGGTATGCGCGAGTAGGCGTTTGAGACCCCACCCGTATGTACACATATGTGGCCATATTTTCTTTCTTGCACCCTGGCCGTTGTACGTACATGTACATGCTACGTGCGCGCCTCTACTACGACACGTGCGCGCCTCTACATCCACCAGTATATATGTACGTACACGTTCGTGACCAGAATGACAACGCTACGTACGCTTCGACCAGGTGGGTACCGACTGTCAGGCACTTCCTTGCCTGCGAAGATGTAGCTGGTGGGTCCCAGCAGTCGGGGGGCGAATCATTTTGGTTTTTTTATTTTGCCCGAACGTGCTTCCTTGCTTGCGAAGATGTAGCTGGTGGGTCCCAGCAGTCAGGGGGGCGAATCGTTTTTTTTGCCTGGACGCACTTCCTTGCGTGTGAAGGTGTAGCTGGTGGGTCCTAGCAGTCAGGAGGGAAACGATTTTTTTTTTGCGAAATACAGTGGCCCGTCCGGTGGGTCCCTGCTGTTAGGTGGAGGAATCATTATTTTGCGCGTAATAAGGAGTCACTTCCTTGCTGCGGCCGTGGACCCAACTATCAGCCTCTCCACGTATAGTCCATGTTCGATGGAAGTCGTTCCTTGACCATGTTGACCATGCCGCGTCGAGAGCACCAGGGTGGTGGACGACGGCGAGGCCTAGGAAGGGGACGACGCGGAGCCGATGAAGACGCGGCAGTGGATGCCCATGCAGAGAGGAGTATGAGGGTTCACTCGTTCGGCTACGGTGTGAGGCTGCCATCGTCGCAGGGCCTGGCCAGCGGTGGGAATAGTAGGGGGCGGTGAGGCCTCCGTGGCAGCACAGCCGACCACGGGAGGCAGGAGCAGGCGGCACGACCTGCGCTGCTTTGGGCGGCTGGAGCAAGAAGACCTGAGGTTGAAGAAGCACTACGGCCGTTGGATGGACATCGTACGGTCATTGGAGCTAGAATCATTCATATTGACTAAGTTGACAAAGCCCTTCATCCTCGTCAACTTAGTAGGCCCATAAGTCAGCCTCCCACCAAGGTGGGTCCCAGCTAGCATGGGGAGTATTCATTTTTTTGTGCGTAATAAAGATGCACTTCTGGTGGGTCCGAGCTGACAGCGGGGGGAATGTTTTTCTCGCGAAATACGGTGCCCCGTCCGGTGGGTCCCAGCAGTCAGGGGGGAAACATTTTTTCCGCAAAATAAGGTGGCCCATCCGGTGGGTCCCTGCTGTCATGTGGAGGAATAATTATTTTGCGCGTAATAAGGAGGCACTTCCTTGTGGCCGCCGTGGACCCAGCTGTCAGCCCCTCCACGTTAGTACTCTTCTGATGGAAGTCGGTCGTTGACCACGTTGACCACGCCGCGCCGAGAGCACCAGGGCGGTGGACAATGGCGAGGCCTAGCAAGGGGACGACGCGGAGCCGGAGAAGACGCAACAGTGGAAGCCTGCGTGGAGAGGATTACAAGGGTTCACTGGTTCGGCTGCGGTGTGAGGCTGCCATCACCGCAGAATAACAGGGGGTGTGGGTGAGTGGAGGGATGGCCTGGCCAGCGGTGGGAGTAGTATGGGGGTGGTGAAGCCTCCGCGGCAGCACAGCCGGCCATGGGAGGCAGGAGCATGCGGCACGACCGGCGTTGCTTTGGGCGGCTGTACCAAGAAGACCAGAGGTTGAAGAAGCACTACGGCCGTTGGATGGACATCGTAGGGTCACTGAAGCTAGAATCGTTTATATTGACTAAGTTGACAAAGCCCTTGGTACGCTCCAACTTAGTAGGCCCACAGGTCAGCCTCCAAAATGGTGCGCCCCAGATGTCAAGGGGAGGAATCATTTTTTGGGCGGCCGAAGCTAAGAATATCCGAGATTGAAGAAGAAGCACGACATCCGTTGGATAGACATCCAACGGCTACTGCTGCTAGAACCGTGTGTTGACTATAATAAGTTGACAAAGCCTTGCATACGCGTCAACTTATTTTTTTAGGGGACGCGTCACTTAGTAGGCCCACAAGTGTGTGGCAGAGAACTCGTAGCCCATTTGCATTTTGTAAGAATGTACAACCCATTTTTGAGTTCTAATGGAATTTACAACAGCCCATTTACAGTTTGTTAAAAGTACAACCCATTTTCTAGCTAGGACAACGATTAATAATTTCAACCAACCGTTGAAGATAGAATTCAATAAAATTTCCCACATTTTGATGGGATCCAAAATATTTTTATCCCGAAATTTCTAGTCAGATTAAATATAAATTTGTATTACGTAAAAATCCAACGAAACATTGCGCGTGCAACAATGAAAATTTAAGATTTTGAAAATCCATAAATAATATTTTATAAACTAATTTCGTGTTTGGTGCATTTTTTTATAGTTACTACCCAGTTTTTATAATTATATCCCATTTATTATTTTTTAAAGCCCATTTTCCTGTTAAGCCTAATGCATCCCTCCTAGGAAAGATTTGCAGCCCAGCGGGGCGGAGAATAACAAGTTGACCTTGCCTGGGTATTCCTCAAAAAGACGTATAGTTGGGCTAGCCATTTTCATCTTGAAAAATTAGTATCCGGGCTGGATATCTGGCCTGGGCTAGACGGGCCATAGCCCACCCAGTTAATACCCTGCTCTCCTCTGAACAACAACGAAATCATCGCCAAGAAAAACTCTACAGTGCTCATGCCTCGAAAACACAAATACTGCTTGGTCCTAGCTGTCGGGCGCACCTTGTGCAATTCTCTCGTTTATATTGACTACATAGGTTGACAATGGTGTGGGACCGTGATGTCAGGAAACCAGGAGAAAGCAAAAAAAAATATAGTTGTACATAATAAGGAGGCACTTGCGTACGTACGGCTATGGCCCTAGTGGGTCCCTAGTGTCATCCAGTCAAAATAAAGTCATCTCCTGAATCCTCATGTTCGTTAACCATGTTAACAATGCTCGGCGCCATGGCGAGCGCAACAACTCAAAGGACAACGGAGAGGGCCTCGCGGGCCCTACGGAGGTCTGATACAGCGCCCGCTGCTCATTCAGGAAGCCAGGATCATCGGACACCTATGAGCACCTTCAAGAAACTGAAACAACATGAAACGGTAAGGCTGCGCTTGGGAGCTCTGGTTTATTTCAAACCTGTATTAACATACAAGTGTAATTTACTCGTCATCGGAAACAACACGTAAAATACAGGCGTAATGAAACCGAGGGCCCAAGGTCTGTAAGTAAAACCGGCGGGTTATGCATGTATTTTGAGAGACCAATGTATATTTTACGAGCACTGCTATATGGACGACATTACCAGACGATACATGCACGATGTGCGTATCATGCCATCCATGGGCAAGGCTGAAACAGAAGCTAACGGCTGGATTAGCAATCGTCCGAGTGTCGTTCAGTGTTTTTATCGTGTGTGAAGTACTTCCGATATTTTACTAGTCGAAATCGACCAACCAAGCGCCTTCGCCCGAGACCATCTGCTTCAATTTACAAGCGTCAGTTTTACAAGTGGTTTTGGTTGGAAAACAACGATCCAATCACGGCCTAATATCATGAATTGGTCGGAAGATCATATGGTTTCACGTCTAACCTACCCGACATGTCGTATAGGCTATGAATGAAACATCAGACGATGAACTTCTTACGCATGGAAACAACAGAAGAGGATGATCTTCTTAACAAGCAAATCAATGGCATTAGATCGACATGCAAAACAATATGAAGCATTATTCTCAGGAGGCATGGTGAACAGCTCGTGATGCTGCATGCCACAACATTCCAAGCTCAACTTTGCAATCAAACACAAGGCATGGCATTACATAGACAATATTCAGAACAAACTCTTAACACAGGAATATCTCAGCAGAGTAACTATTTACTTCTAAACTGAATACAGGAATAGGAAAAAACACTCGACGCTGCTCACAGCAAGGGCGTCCCACTCAAAAATATCAAATGCATGTCTTCTGGCTAACATCAATGAGCAAATTTTGACAAGGTTTTCCAATTCCAATATATTAAACTAACGTCTTCTTGCTAACATCAATGATTAAACTTTGACAAGCTTTTCCCATTCAAAATATGTAATGCCTATGATTGTGGAGTCCTGTCGTAGCTTCTTGTACTTGTTTGGGCACTTTTTGCCCATGGCACTCCACGTGTTGTTAAATTGCCAATGGTCTCTGCAGACTAGTCATGTCACCGGTGTCTAATAATACTCTGTAAAGCTTCTCGATCATTCCTTCTTTAATGTACCGCAAACAATGACTGCTTCTTTTTGCAAAGTGGAACGACCAACTAGACCCAATATCACATCAGTTTGCCTTGGACACATTGGCTCCTTTTGTGCAGTTCAACTAAAATCGAAGTCGGAGTAAAACCGAGCTTTAATTTTGATATCCCTGTAAGCAACAATAGGTATAAGGGAAATAATTACTGAGAAATAACGGTTGATGACTTGTCTTAATGGGAAACAAAGCAGGAGAGTAGAAATTCTCCATCAGTGTGTTTCATTCATATTGACTGAGACATTATCTTAATGATGCCTTGTTTCAACATGTATAAAGAACGACAAAGCAGAAAAGTACCATTCCTAAAACAATGCAACTGATTCATTTTAACAGAGACATTATCTTAACAATACCTTGGTTAAACATGTAGAAATAACTACAAAGCAGGATAGTACCATTCCTAACAAGTGTTGCAGTTTTGAACTAAGATTCGTAGTTAATTAATTCTGAGAGTGGCATTGCTTAATTTTACCAGCGGCATTAGATTAACGAAAAGCATAAACAGTTCCAGGGGAGAGTGGGCGCAACAACAAGATGTGCTTCCATCTACTTATAAAGGGGGTGATGCAGAGTTTGTTGTAACAAAGCAACAAGCATCATCTCTGGGTTGGTCCCATTTTTGTTCACTATTTAATGGGAAAAGACAACAGTACAATAGCTTCAATTCAACATTTATTTAAAACAGTACCAATACAAGTAGCACAACATCTCAAAGCACACTGCACAATCATATGGATGAAGGCCTGTAATGACCTTTCATGAGAACACCAGGATAAAATATGAATCTGCCAACACGAATAGGAAATCCAATCTCGTTTTGTGTAGTTGCACTGAAATCAAGCAAAGTGTTTCGCGTAGAGAAGCAAAATGTCGCAATAGCAACAAGTTGAATAGATATCCCTGTTTAAATAGAGGCAAAAAAGGAATCAATTACTGGCTAATAAAGGAGGATGAAACATGCGGCCACACAAATGGTAATCCCGCCAATCCCTAACAAGTGTTGTAGTTTTGAAATAAGATTCAATAGTTAATTCTGAGTGGCATCAATTACTGGCTTATAAAGGGGGTGATGCTGAATTTGTTGTAACAAAGCAACAAGCATCATGTCTGGGTTGGTCCCATTTTTGTTCACTACTTAATGGGAAAAGACAACAATACAATAGCTTCAATTCAACATTTATTTAAAACAGTACCAAAACAAGTAGCACAACATCTCAAAGCACACTGCACATCATGTGGTTGAGACCAAGATTTGAAACAACTCGCCACAAAGACTGGAAACAAATCTCGATCTCCTTTTTTGCAGTTCCACCAAAATTAAGCAAAGTCACTGGTGTGACATTCTAGTTGAACTGCACAAAACACTCTTAAAACATAAGTGTTTCGAGTAGTGAAGCAAAATGTCGCAATAGCAACAAGTTGAATCGATACCCCTGTTTTAACAGAGGCAAAAAAGGAAACAATTACTTGCCGATAAAGGAGGATGAAACAAACAGTGACAGAAAGAAGCATCTAACTTATCTTGGATGGAAAACAAAGTAGGATAGTAGCATTTCTAAAACGGTTGCATTGATTCATATTAACAGAGACATTCTCTTGAAACAACATTCGTTAAAAAATGTAGTTTACTTTTAACAGTGGCATTGCTTCAATTTTCTGGCGGCATTCTTAGATTAACAACAGCAAAATAGCTGTATGGGACATGCTAGCACCATGTGCGTCCACACGTATAAATGGGTGATGCAGAATATGTAGCCAAGCAGCATATCTATGTTGGTCCCATATTTGTTCTCTTTGAACTTTTTTCCTATGTGAGGGCAGCAAATCTAGTCCTGCACAAACTACCCGACCCCCCAGTTTCTTTCCCTTTTCAACAAAGAGATCGGTTCCTTACAGATGTGTGTACTGGGTTACCCCCTTTTTCCCTTTTCGACCAACAAAGCGGCTGGATAGCTAGTCTATACTACCTTTCCTCCCTCCTTTCCTCATTGAACCACGTCCTAGATTCATGCTCCACCCCACCGCACCTTTCTTTCCTCTTTGAACCAAGACCTAGATTCGACTACAGATCGAAAAAGATCCACATGCAGCTAGAGCAATGACGGTTTCAAAGAAACTTATACCTTAGGGTCGTCGGGATGTGGCAAGGCGTGCGGCAGGAGGCCGGATCTGCCCACACTACGTACGACAGCGAGGAAGAAGGGGTCGGTGGCCCTCCAGCACAGGCGCTGGGTGAAAGAGAACAGCGCAGCCGGCAGTGGATTGCCTCCCTCGCCAAAGGCGATAGAGTTAACGCTGCACCTCCTCCCCTTCCCGGTGCGACGGGATACGGACGCCTCCTTCACCAGCTGTGAGGGGGGGAGAGAGAGACAAGAGGCCAATGCAGTCTTGTTTAGATCTGGTGAAGAGAGGGTGAGAGACTGTGAATATAGAAAACCCTAGCAAATGAACACTGAGCCTCCAGTGTGTAACATATATGTATTGAGGCGAGCGTGTGGACAGTGCAAACCCTAGCGAACAAGCGCTGAGGCTGCCGCTTATATATATACTAATGTAGTACGGACTGAGCTCCGGTGCCTTCACTGCATCTGCTTTTGGCTGTATGACAGGTGAGCCAGCCGCATTTTGGGCCCACCTGTCATAAACCCAAAGGCTGGTGCACTAAGTCAATGAAGCTGCATCCATATAGTACTCTCGTGTGTATACGACTAATATATAGTGGAGTGGTTTTCTTATTCTCTCCATAACAATTGTTTTAAATTGTGTAAGTACGAAACGAAACTCTTTATTTAATGTACAGTGAAGAAAACTAGTACTACTTCCGATGAACTAACGATCCACGCCCATGCGTCCTGGTCGCACTTCCTGTCCTTCACGTGTGGTACACTACCCTCCCTTAAGTGAACAACCACACATGCGCCAAATTATCGGAAACGTGTGAGAGTGTGTAGAAATAAAGAATTTTAATTTCAATTATCGGAAAGGTTTGAGAGTATTACAAAGTTTGACTTCAGTCAAATCTAATATGTGGAGTAAATAAAAATGGAGGGCTACTACGTCCATCTGGGTTTTTAGTCCACACCATTTTTTAAATCAAAGTTAATAGCTGGACAAATAAAATTACAGGGGAGCTGGAGACAAAGTTGTGAGAAGGCTTAGAAATCAATACAAAACTTATGCTCTTAGTACCAACGTCGATCCTTCTTCGAGGAAACATTTGGTTCATAGCCAATTGTTTGATAAAATTGCACCAACGTGAAAGACGACTGCGTCTCCAACGCAACCAAGGTGAACTTATGAAGGATACCATCTTTGTGCGTAACAAGCAAAGAGCACTGATGGAAGACAACTTGTTTTTCATTGAAAATCGATCAGCTTCACCAGCCGACGCAACCATGAGGCGCAACCATGAGCATCGATAGGTCATCATGGTGATGCATCATCCATTTGGCATCAAGTTTGGGTGAGGCACCTATGAAGTTTGACAAATCCTCACTATGGTCTGTTTCTTCTTAGTAATCAAGCTCGAGGAAGGAAGAACCACGTGGCAGAGGACAGTGAGGCGGAACAATAATGGCCATCCAATTTTGTGCAGTTCCACTAAAATTGAGGAAGACATGCCCGGGTATGGAGACACGCATCGCTGTTTCCAAAAATATAAAAAAGGGTTAGCAACGACATCTCAATTGTCAATAAGAATTAATGAAAAGTACACCAACAAACAGAAGCATCATAATTATATCTTGATGGGAACTAAACCAGGATTCCCGAGAAAAAAAAGCATTTCTTCATTTAACCAGTGATAGTACTACCACCATATGGACAATGACCGCACAACCACCATGTACTTTTTGTCGAAACAACATGTATACCTCCACCGAGGCATAAATCAGGACAACTTTTCGAGTGCCATTTCCTCTATAATAGTACTAGTAGGTGATGTTGGACCAGCCGACGAACCCTAGCTACTATGCATGGGGAGCTGGGGAGTAGTCGCATAGAAGAAAACCCGCACGCAGCGACCTGGGGAGCTGGACCAGTACAAGAAGTTATACCTCGGGTGGGCGAGATGTCGTTTAGGCAGGCGGGTGGGATCTGCCCACACGATAGCAGCGAACAAGGGCGCAGAGGATCTTCATCCGCGCCAGCGCCGGCTCCGAGAGGACGGTGCGCATCGGCTCCCTCCGTCGCCGACGGCGACAATGTCAACGCTGCACCTCCTCACCTCCTGCAGCGGACGGGATTCGGCCGGATCTGTGACCACTGGTGAGGAGAGAGATAGAGTGGACACTGTCATCTTGTTTTGATATGGAGAGGGTGAGAGAGCGAGACACGAAAAACTCTATCAAACAAGAGGCTATAAAGGAGTAAAAAAATCTCTCCATAGCAGTGGTTTTAAATAGAATATGCGTTCCCGGAAAAAAGAAATGAAAACTGGCGGACAATTTTTTAAGGGTCTGTCTAGGACACATCTAGCTGTGACATAGTTATGTCACATCTAAGTTGATGTCCACTCTGTTTGTGGTCTATTTTTTTTGTCCTAGTTTTTTTTGTTTCTTGTTGCTACATTATATACTTGTGGGAGCTTAGATGTGATATCCTTAAATAACATCTAGATTTGAATTGGGCAAACTGATTTTCTAATGTACCAAGAAAGAAAACTCGATCAAAAACACGCCCCCACTTCCAGGTCGCGAGAGTCATCGCGCAGACACACATATACATAGACATGCATATCCGTGTTTATGTAAAATTCCATTTCCATCTCCATCTCCAATCATATTTGTCCAACTGACACATTATTTACGTTGTTAATTATATACATAGCAATATTAACGTACAACATCTCTTGTTTGCGCACGTCCGGACCGCTGCCACGGCCGGTCCTGACCAACCCGAACCCTCTTCATCACCTGCGCGTGCTTCCCGCCCGAAACGGTTAGTGCCGCATTCATGCCCGGCCAGAGCGGACGTGACCTCTCACTGGCGTCGGCATTGAAGGGGCGCGCCGGCCGAGAGAGCGTCACCCCCGCCGCTTCCGGGTGCACGCGGCTGCTCCGCGTTCAAAGGTCGCAATAGCCGGCTACGACATGCATGTAAAAAGTTCTTGGGAGTCCGTGCTACAGCTAGCTGTCCTCCTCCAAGTCGTCAATCTCTTCCAGTAGTGCTAGTACTCCATGGCGCGATCCATCGACAAGCAGGCGGGAACGTTATCTTATACTCGGTTTGTGGTGAGTGGCATGCCGAGCGACCGTGTGGGGTCGAGCCGTGGAGGAGGGTGAGACACGAACACGATAGTCGTGATTTAAATGTCGGTTTTGCTCGATGGCGCAATCCAATGAAACGAAACGTTGGTTTCTCTCCGTTTCCATTTTTTCTCTGGAAAAACGGAAACTTTCCACTCCATTTTCATTCCTATTCCAAGGTTGCTCTGTTACAACATTCCATCAAATACAAAGGAAAACTAACACGCATGCTGATGCATCTCAATGATTCACAGATCATAGCCAATATTTACTTCACAACTAAAGAAAAAAGTTGTGAGAGCGTGTACGAAAGAAAAACTACTGCTGGGGTCACTACGACTTAAACCCTAAACCCTAAACATGATTTAATTCCCTGGCCAGGTAGAACCTGTCGAAGGAAAGACGGCTGGCACCCTCGGATCATACGATGCTTTTGTGCAGTTCCACTAAAATCGACCTGAGCATCCCTGATGGCGAAGATATTGAAGAAGTGTGATTAGACTAATAGTACTGGCACTAGTTCATGAGACATAAACTCATCACAAGTAGAAGCCGGTAGAAGTAGAGAAAGATCGACATGGAGATGGAGCTACAGCAGTGGAGCAGGCCGGCTCCAAAAGGAAGATGGACTACCTGGGACGTCGGGCTGTAGCTAGAAGGGCGGTTGGGATGCGGCATCGGCCCATACCACGGTGACCTCCGATTGGGACGCACCGACTGTGGGTTTTCTCCCTCGCCGATGTCGACCGTGTCTACGCAGAACATTGTCCCCCAGCTGCGGGATCAGGCCCGTCGTTCTATGCTAGTGAAGAGAGCAACCTTAGCAAGCAGGCTTGTAGCTTAGGCTCCTTCTAGTGCATATATAGTGGTTTTCTTTTTCTCTCCATATCAACCATTTTATATTACGTACATGTCATTCAAGAGTGAAATGATGGTTGCTTCTTCCGACTAACTTACTGTGTGATTTGACTGCTCCTTAGTGGCCCCTACACGTACCCCCCCCCTACGTGTATGCAACAGTCACACGTACACATGGACGCAAAAACGCGCGCGACGCTATAATGCATGCATGCCCGAGCACACGACGGAACACACACGGTCACGCTAAGTGCTCAACCTACACGTGCATGCACACACATACTCAGTCAGGGTGAGCTAGTGACCGTATAAACACCAGAAAATATATATATTGAGCGCAATGAGCGTATTATGAAGTCCACTGACCGTATTTTTACAAATATACAGTGACAGACAGTGTATTTATCTCGTTTGAAATTAAGCCATATTAACCGGAGAGGAGGCAGTATGGACTAGCATTACTTTGGCCTTGTTTGGATACTCTAACTCAGTTAGAGGTTAGAGTTAGATTCTAACCCTGAACTAACCGTGAACCAACTCTAGCCAAAGCAGATACGGCGAGGTGCCTTCACGGGCATTGCAAGAGGGAGGGAGGAAGAGGACGAGAAGCTTCAAGGAAGTGGCGAGGGATTTGCTGCGGTGAGAGTGAGAAAAAAAATGTGTTTTTTAGTGCTCCAGAGAAGAACTAACCCAAATAAGCACCTCTTGGGTGGGTTAGATTTTTTGGATGGGTTAGATGCTTCTAACCCAAACTAACCCTCCTGTTTGGATACTTTTGGGTTAGTTGAGTACAAACTAACCCAAACTAACTCTAACCCATGGATCCAAACAGGGCCTTTGCTGTGTCCCGTCAACTTGCCGAACGAGGAGAAGGTTGCAGGACGGGAGAAGCTTGCGCGCGGTGGCTCGCAGGACAAGGAGAAACTTTTGACTAATGCAAGCTCTCCCTCGCTCAGGCGATGGATGTGCAACAGTTAATTCGGTGTCAGATTGCCATAAGCATACACTATACTACTAGTCTACTATTGTTCAACTTCCCGAATAGGCGAACAGCCAAGCGCAAAGTTTACTAGTACTAGTACTACTACTATAGTCTATAAAGGTACATACTATACTAGTACTAGGAACCGGATGGAGGAGCATCTGCACTCTTATTATAATTTTAAAATGTGATAAAGCAATCTTCAACACATTTGGTTCTCTTCGAGGGTTCTCACATGTGATAATGAAAGTTGATTGCATGGAACACTCGCCACAATTCTCGCTTAATTCTGGCTCATATCCTGTTACAAATAGTAGCGCTCGGTAATATTTCCTCTTTTTTTTGTTATTCAGCATGTAAACAGGTCATCAAACCTTGCGGCGCATCTTCGTGCGAACCGTGCTTGCTGCACTTTGAATGTGGCCAAGAGCTGGCTTGATGAAACACCTCGCTTCCTACTTCTTTTTTTGCAGGGTACCTCACTTCCTAGTGACCAGTGTCTTGGCTGATCGTCCTAAGAATGCTTATATATGAATAAAGCTCTCTCATTTACCCGCAAAAAAGATTAAGCCATATTAACCAGAAAGGAGGGAGTATGGACTAGCACTACTTTTTGGTGTGTCCTGTCAACTCACAGAACAAGGAGAAGCTTGCAGGACAAGGTGAAGCTCGCTTACGCCTTTTGACTAATGCAACCTACCCTTGGTGGACATGCATCAGTCCATTCGGTGTCAGATTGGCAGAGGCATACACTGTAGTACCCAACATGCGGAGTACCATCATTGTTCGACTTCACGAAGAGGTGAAGAGTCAAGCGCAATAGTACGAGTAGTACTACTACTAGAACCGCATGGTGGAGCATCTGTACTCTTATTTTTTTATCTCTGATAAAGTACACGTTTATTCCGGAGAAGGGCGGAAAACAGCAGCCCAACATGTAGTGAATGATATCGATCAACCAACCATGCTCGAATATATCTTGGCCTCCATGCGAGCCCGTCTGTGTGTTCTCGCTCCTCGTCTCTCTAAAGGAACGACGGGTTGGCTCTTTGCCGTCAATTGAGATCGGTTTGCTCACACTCCTGTCCCACATGTCAGTGATATGCCAAGAGGAGGTGCGTTGACCGACTGGCCATACGCGTACTTGGTTTTGCACCTTCATACTACTCCTCCCTCCGTCACAGTTTACAGGGCACGCTTCATTATGATGCATTTCTCCCAATGCATTTCCACCACCAGAGAGACTTTAGACGCGTTTGGTTTAATGCTCAATTAATTAGGGCGTGGTAACCGCAATCAAGTCCACAATTTTCTCTCCATGTACTCTGTACTACTACGGAGTGGAGTAAGTGCATCCATGTGTGTACCCGGGGTGGAAGCACTGCATGCATGTGTGTACGCATTATTCCCTCTAGTAATAGATGTCGTGCTATAACTACCAATGCTATTTTTCAGGCCGATCGCTAGTCGCCTTGGTCCCACAATTTTCTTTTTTCTTTTTTCTGAAGTGCATTGTATAAACAGTGACGGATGGAGTAGTATGAGCGGATTCAAAGAAGAGCATATTGATGGTTGCTTCTTCGGAGCAACTTACAGTGGGAAAGGTGGGGCTTACGATTTGACTGCTCATTACTCACTATTAATGCGGCGCAACGACCGGGCTGAGTCTCCCATGCGGTTGTGCACTACCCCCTCGGTTCTTAAATATACTCCGGAGTATATTTTTCTTTCTAGAGATTTCAACGAGTGACTACTCAAATATTTGTCTTTTTAGAGATTTCAAATGGACTGGCACATACGGATGTATATATAGAGTACATATTTTAGAGTGTAGATTCACTCATTTTGCTCCGTATGTAGTCACTTGTTGAAATCCCTAGAAAGACGAATAGAATATTTAGGAACGGAGGGAGTACACATACGAAGCAAAATGAGTGAATCTACACTCTAAAATATGCCCGTTTGAAATCTGTAAAAAGACAAATATTTAGGAACGAAGGAGTATAATTTTGTGCATGGCACATGGACCCGGATGATGAAGAGGCTTCTGGCAATGCTATCAAGCTTCCATCATTTGTTTACATAATTGACGTACTATACAAATAATTTTCCAGTGACATGAAATTGTACAATGGTGTGAGCTTTCAGCTTTTGTTTCGCGTGTCTTGCCATCGATGCTCTTTCGGAAACAATAAAAAACTAACTTCCTTGCTAATGCATGTCAATTATTAGCAGATCAGAGCTAATAATTACATCACAACTGAAGACAGAGTTGTGAGAAGGTGTTAAATTAAAATTGATCCATGCTTTCATTGGCAGCAACGCCCCCCAGCTCTATCTAAATCAACAAGGCATGTTGGGAAAAAAAGTAGCTATCTGGAGCATGCATATTCTGATCATTTTGTGCAGTTCCACTAAAGTAGAGCTGAGCGTCCCTGTTCCAAAGATATTAAGTGTGATTACGATAATAGAGGAGTGCTGATGAAACAATAAACACACAAATAGAAGCCGGTCACCTTTGCAGTCTCTCTTAAGACTAACTAGTTGGAGAAGATTAGGCTCGGAGTTGGATGAGGAGGATAGATCAAAACCAATCTCCCTTTGTGCAGTCGCACTGAAATGTAGAGATGTTGCCCGTGTGATATTTTAGTACAACTGCACAAAACACTCTTAAGAAAAAAGTGATTTGTGCAGTTCACCAAAAGGTCGCAATAGCAACGAGGTGAAATGGATAGCCCTGTTTGCAAAAAAGAGGTAGAAAGAAAACAATTACTGGCCAATAACAGTTGATGACACATGCGACGACAAAAAAGAAGAATATTCCTTGCCCTAAGGGAAGATAACAACACGGTTGTGTTTGTCTAAAACGGTGTGAGGACGAGAATGCAATATGGAAAGTACGCTGGACGAGCTACGTTTTGGGCAGAGAACTATGGAAGATCCACATGCAGCGATGTGGGAAGACGGGCAGTGGAGCAAGGACGGAGGGGATACCTGGAGGTCGTCGGGATGTAACTAGGTGAGCGGCGGCGGGCGGAATCTGCGAGCAGGTGGCGTAGGCCCTGCCGTGCCGGAGCTTGGTCAGAGAGAACGGCGTGTACCGCAGATCGGGACGTGCTGCCTCGGCGCTGTCGAATGGAGAAACGATGCACTTCCTCCCTTTCCCCCGACGGACGGGATGCGGCCGGATTAGTGACCAACGGTGAGAGAGAGAGAGAGGCCACTGCACTCCCTTTCCCCCGACGGATGGGATGCGGCCGGATCAGTGACCAATGGTGAGAGAGAGAAAGGCCACCGCACCCCCTTTCCCCCGGCGGACGGGATGCGGCCGGATCAGTGACCAACGGTGAGAGAGAGAGAGAGGACACCACACTCCCTTTCCGCCAGCGGATGGGATGCAGCCGGATTAGTGACCAAGGGTGAGAGAGAGAGGCCACCGCAGCCTTGTGTGAGATACTCTGAAGAGCGACAAACCAGGCACGCAAGGCTCCATTGTATATAGTGAGCGGACTACCTTTTTCTCCATAAAAATTGTTTTATATTCTGTGTACGTGCCATTGAGCACTATAAATTTATTTAAAAATAACGCGGCAACGCGTCAAGTCGAACTTTGTTTCGTGCAGGTGTGGTACACGACCTCCCTAGGTAAACAACCGCTACAGGCGTTCAAATTAGCACGTGGGCTGCCATTTCGTAAAGAAATGAGCTCCACCGTGTACCCGCGCGGGTGTGGCTGGGCACGAAGCATGAGTACGTGCACGGTGCACCTATTCTCTTCTTGTATATGTACACCACCTACGTGGGGTTGTGTGAGAGAGATACAAACCTAGAGAGATATAGTGTGTGGGTTCTTGAGAGTTTTTTTGGGGGGGGGGGGCAGGGGGGGGGGTCAATCAAAAAATGTAACATATGCAATGTGTGTGAAATAGAGTCCTGGATATAACATATATATAGAGGGGCGATCCACGAGAAGAGAGTGGAGGTATCATCGGCTTGAGGTGTCCATAGAATAGAAAAGAGGGATGATGTGTGTGTGTGTGCGCACGCGATCGATAAAGAGTGCCATCGAATTTGTGTGTGCCCACGTCAAAGATATAGAGTGGCTGGCCTACTGGAACGTGAGAGGGGACATGTGCAGTTTGTCTCTGTGGCATGGATACCTACCTGCAGCGCTCGACTATCGGTGTGTGGTGGGGGAAGAGGGAGGCCCAATTAACTATAGAGGTACAATGGCTGGTATATGTGTGGAGGAGGAGAGAGGCCTACCTCATGTATTAAGGAGATCGATCTGCCTCATGTATTAAGGGAGATCGATCGGCATCCATGCATATGTGCAGGAGAGGAATAAGGTTGGGAGAGAGACAGAGATAGAGTGTTGGAGGGGGTGGTAGTGGAGTTGCTTCTAACAAATGGTGGGATATAGGCTTGCTAGACAAACGGAGGGCATGCCCGCAATATAAATAAGAGAGGAGATGGCTGCTTGTTGTCTGTGCACGTGCATGTGAGAGACGGGTCAGGAGGCATGCACGAATGACGAGGGGGGACGATGTGGCTGTGGTAAGCAGATATACCTACATAGGAAGATCAATCACCCTTTGTTAGAGAAAGGAGAGACATAACTTGTGAGGTACGTCGATCGATTGGGGGGGGGGGTAGTTAAAGTCGATCTAGGTATATGTTGGGAGATCGATCGGTATACATGCATGTGTGTGTTAGAAGCAAATGAGGCACGAGCAGAAGGATAGAGAGAGAGGGATGCATGTAGGAGGTGGTACGAGAGGCATACTATATCAAGCGGGGAGGAGTGTGCGAGTACGAGAACGATGAAAAGAGTGGTGGGAGTGAGGCATGGACGGTGACAACAGAAGAGGGGAAGCTTGTGTTTGTGCTAGGAACAGTTGGCTAGAGAGGCATATCGATCGATGTGTGCCGTAAAGAAGGAGCTGGGGGGGGGGGCTACACACACCGTGGGTGAACGACCTAAAGTGAAAAGACGAATTTGTGCAATGGAGCTAGAGAATGCTGAGGGAGGGTGAGAGGGATGCGGGCGTGTGCATGCACAAGAGAAAGTTAGCGCTAGCTACAAAGATAAGAGGGTTGTGTGGGTGTAAAAGACAAATAGAGATCATATATACTTCATTATAAAAAGCGAATTCGGATATTTGAAGAATTATCATAGTGTTTTAAACCAACGCATGTGTGAATATATATAACGGTGATACACATGGTGTGTTTATGAACATGTTATACTACATTTAATATATTTTATCTCTACTCTTATAAAAACACGGAGTTGTTGATGATGGTGTGCCTGCCATCCTGCATTATAGGCCGTCCGATTTATATCTGGCGGATAGCAAGGAAACTATGATGGTTGAAGTTGGCAACAATCATGATTGTAGATTCTTATTGAAATAGAGAAACGAATTCAAATTTAGTTCGAATTGCAGCGGTAGTATAGACATTTGGAATGCACTAAAATGTTGGTATGAGTAGGTTACATGCATTATACAGCAAGCGAAAAAATTTAATCGGACATAACATGGATTCATACTCCCTCCTTCCATCTATATAGGGCGTAATGAGATTTTTAAGACCGCCTTTGACTATTGACAAGATTAATAGTACATGACATGCACAATGTGAAAATTATATCACTGAAAGAACCTTTCACAGACGAAGTTAACGGTGTGCTTTGTGTAACTTGCATGTCATATATCATTGCTCTAATATTTGGTCAAAGTTACCATCAAAAAATGCATTAGGCCCTATATAGATGGAAGGAGGGAGTAGCTTTGAATAGCATTTGTATAGTAAAACAGGGCAAGACTCTCTCTTTGTGTGGTGTGAATAGTTTTATTTTTTTCGTGTTCTTTTTGGTTGAGGGAAGTGCGAATTGATTTGGTACGTACAAGTACAATATTACTACACGTTAGGCTTGTCCCTAAAATTCAACCCGCATCTTGTTATATCCTGAAAATTCAGATATCGTGCTCCCAAAACTGGCGCCTTCACAACCCGCGCCTTGCTATCCTGAAATTACAACGCGCGCGAAAACTCCCTCCAGCTGCCAAATCCCGACACGCGAAATTCCCCTTCTAACCCTGAGCCGAAAGGGCCGCTAGTTCAAATCAGTGGGGGGTACTTTTGTAACACACCCTACATTTTGGACAAGCACGTCCCTAAGTCATGCTTCACCCCCTCCCATCGCCCCCTTTTCGCCATTCAAAATCCCAGGCCACCATAACCTCTCTGCTCTAGCCGCGAAACCCCACCCTCCTCCGTCCGCCACGTCACCGCTACCCAGCCGGAGCCTCTTCCCCGACAATGTCGTCCACCGCAACAGCTCGACGTCCCTCATCCACCTCCCCGGATGAGGATCCGTCGTCCGTCTCGCTGTCCCGCCGGTTCAGCCACCCCGTCCTCCACCTCCAAGGAGCTGCTCCGACGATCGCCTCGTCTATCGCGGCTGCTCCATCCCCATAGCGCCGCCTTAACCTGCTCCACCGGAACCGCAGCATCCTCACCGACTCCTCGGACGAAGCCGAGGCCTACTCGGCGCCACCAAAGAGGTTGTACACTCATCGCATCGCACCTTCTCCTTAACTCGACCTCCCGGCACCGACGGTGCTCCATCCCGCACCCCCATGGAGCAGCTACCTTGAAGCCGGCTCCGCGGGCGACATCTCCATGGCGGCTCCCCCCCAGTGCGAGGCCCCTTCGACGGCGGCGTCCATACCAGCCGGATCAGCTACTGCTACTCCGGCTCTCGCTCGCTCGCTTGTGCTGCTGCTGCTGCTCTGGCTCTTGCTCGATCGCTCGCTCGCCCAGCTGCTGCTGTTGCTCTCCCCCTCGCTCGTGCTGCTGCTCTGCTCCGATTAAGCCACACTTCAGTCGACTGAATCGACTTTTGGGTCAGTCGATTTTCAGGGGTTGGGGGGGGGGGGGCTCGCCGGAGTTAATGAATAACCACCCGCAGCGGGGACGAGGGCTCTCTAGAGAGGTACTCCACTATCTATCTTAGGGTTCAGGGTGGGGGCGGGGGGCCTAGAGGGCTGGCCGGGGCGGCGATGGCGAGTTGTTTCGAGGCGGCGAGGCGGCGCTGGGCCCGGCGGTTCGGCCGGTGGTGGCTAGCGGCTCAGGGGGGTGCAGGTTGAAGATGAACTGCAGGCCCTCCCTAAACTACATGTCAAGTGCCTCTCTGCTACCATTGTGTTCATTTTCGACAGTAGCATTCAGATTCCACAGTAAATTTCAGTTTTGACAGTTAACTTCAGAGTCAACAGTTTTTACCTCATCTGTTTTAGTCAGGTGGTTTTTGGTGATGTTAATTTTACATCCATTTTACATCATCTATTGGAGATGCTATTAGAACCCCTCTTGAGATTGACGATGTCTATCTTGTGCTGCTTCAGCCTTGACGTCTTACAGCTCACCGGAGCTGCTCCAACGACAGAACGATCCATCACAATAGAGCAGTGCCCTGGACGCCGTCTACAGATTCCTCATATCTTTCTCCACACCTCCGACAGCCACCTCTGCCTCAACTGCTTCAGCGACCAATCCAATGATGCTGAGGTCGACACGGCTACGGCAAAGAGGTTGTACACTTGTTGCATCACTTATTACTATACATTCACGTCGATCCATTAGGGCTATTTGGTTCAACGGAAAAACGTCGATCCACTGGTTGTTGCCATCACTCTAAATTTCTGCATGCTCTCCTTACATAATCTCACCATATTTTTTTAGTATGCATGCCAGATATTGTACACAGTCATGCTGAACATGTAGAGAAAAAAAAGAAGAGTTTTGCGCGGCAATACAATGTCATGCAGACATCGCTCCATGGTGGGTTCAATGGCAAACCCTCCCCACCCCTCTCCAGATTGTAATCCAGAGGAAGATATCTGTTCTGAGGCGGATTCAGACGCCGCTGACCACTCCTATTTACCCCCAAGGTGTTTGCTCTACCTTGGCATGATGATGTTAGTCATATGATGCATATGTTGCCTTGCAGTGCCTACTTTTGACATCATATATGTCATCTGCTTAGTTTAGACATGTTCTATAATGCCACCTGTTTAGTTTCTATATCATATATGGGAATTATGCAGTCTCATGTCTTTTAGCCAACCATAATATATGTGAAATGTGCAACGCCATCCTGTTTAACCAGGCATCATATATTTGAATGATATCTTGCCCATCCTTTTCTTCATTACATTTCCATTTGTCGACAATGTTTGTACATTAAACTACTCTTCCTGTGAATCAGCCATTTGGGTGGGAGATGGAAAAATCTGGAGTGAAAACAAGGCCTTCAGAGCAGGCAGTGCTACCTGTCGAAGCAGATCTCTTGTTGGGTCCCGATAGCTCCTCAGAGATGGATTTAGAGACAGATGACTAGTCCTATTCCCCCACCGAGGTGTATGCTCTAACTTGGCACAGTTATACTGCTCATATCATGCATACGGTGTCTTGCATTGCATAGTTTAGACATCATATACACAATATTCAACACCATGTTCTTAGTTCAGACATCATATCGAATGCCCTCTGTTTAGCATATAAATCACATATGTGAATTAAATGATGTGATCCTGATTACTTAGATAACATGTAGGTGAATTATGTCATGCGATCCTGTTTAGTTATTCATAATATCTTTGAATTATGTTATGCTATGCTATCCAGTTTAGATAGACATCATATATGTGAAATTATGTCATGCTATCCGTTTTAGTTAAACAATATACATGTCAACTATTTCATGCCCTCTTTTTTCCGCATTATCTATTGCATCTGTCTCTCATACAATGTCTGTACATTCAACTATGTTTCCTGTTTATTAGCCATTTGAATTGGAGCGGGTGATGCCAGTATCTAGCGGAATAAAAACACGGTCTTCAAATAAAACAGTGCTACCTCTTGGTGGAGATAGCACCCCGGTTGTACATGCACAAGAACCAGTCATACCACACATAACCCAAACTCTCGCAGATTGTACCCCTACTGCGATGGACAGAGAATCAGCTTAACCCAATCTAACCCCAACCCCAGCCGATAGTAACCCAGTTCCTGTTGACACAGCACCATCTCCACCATAGAGCTCCCAAACAAGAGCAGTTAGTAAGGTAGCTCCAGTGCCCAAAGGGCTAGTACTATCACGGCGAACCCCAACTCCAGCAGTTAGTACGCCTATTCCTGTGAGGAAGCACAACCAACCAGTCGTAGTTTAGCATCTATCGCATTTGATGTTGTTAAATCGTATGTGCGTATCTTCCCATCTTGGAAATATTATACTGAAGATGAAGGAAAATACCAGTTGCAGGTGTTTGTCCAGGAGTTATATGTAAGTAATATTATTCATGGCAATTACTTTGCTTCGTCCCATACATCCTACCTCCATGATGGTTATAATACAACAAATTTTCCCATTTTTCTCTATAGAGAAGGACCGATTTGGAAACTCAGGATGAGGTAACCTGTGCTAATACCTCTGCTATCTTCAAGAATGCTTGGTGGCAGTATCAGAATTACCTGAAGAAAACGTACTTCACCGGCAAAGAAACTCATCAAATTCCCTTACATTCTCCTGAGACACATTTACTGGACGACGACTGGGAACGCCTTGTTGTGTACTGGTCCCGAACCAAGAATGTGGTAAGGTCTATGAGCTCATTTTCTATTTTTAAGTATTTTATTCTTGCGTCTTACTGTACTCTGTTCATGTAGAACAAGTGCCTAAACCTGAAGAACAACTGTTCTAATTTAAGATTCCATTGCTATCATAGTTCAAAAAAGCGCTAGGCGTTAATTGTGCGTTTTGCCACCGCCTTGCGCTTTACTGACCAAAGCGCATGCTTATGCGCAGTTATGCACAGATTATGCGTAGTTATGTGCAATGCATTTTGCCAACGCCTAGAGCCTAGGCGCGCTTAAGTGCTCGCTTAGGCGCCCCTTTTTTAACTATGATTGCTTTTCTCTTGTATCACTGTATTTACTCATACAAACTTATTTTTAAATTAAAGGATCCAATCGAAACTCCAATGGCACAGCAGGTATGTTCACGCATGTTTCTTTAACAGGTTTGCTCTTATCAATAGCTCTGTTGATTTCAATTTCAATTGTGTATACAGTTGACTTTCATATCATGCACATTACTAGCATCACAATAGAGCCAATAGTGTTGTTCTACATGTAGACCCGTGGTACCCATCTGAAATCTTGTTGTGTCGTGTAGTTTCCCACACTTTGTATTCTTTCACTGCTGCTTTGTCTTGAACCAATATGATTTGAACCGTGTCTCTATTTTGATTTGGCAAGACAATGCAATGACCATAGGACATAGATATATGTTTGTTTGATGCTTTTATTATGTACTAGTACTTGGCAATAGAAGACTTGGTAGTTTAATCCTATCCACCTTACTAATGAACTGGTTCACCGAAATGAGTTTCATATACTAGTACATGCTAAACTTGTTATGTGTCTGCTTGTTTCTTATTTTAGAATGCTGACAGAATATTGGGGAAGAGTGCCTTATTAAGCAATGGTAAAGGAAGTAATGCAGATAAGGTTCAGGATAGTGACACATCCTTGTTGGTCTCCAATAAAGCTGATAAAACAGCTAAGGAAGACTATCTTGAAGACAGCGAGACAACCCCAAAGTCTTGTCTTGGTTTAGTGTTCGAGTTACTGGCCACTACCGCTTGCACAAGCTATTCAAACTCAGTGTCTGAATCAGTTTGGTTTCTTAAGTCTCAACTACAAGCTGAAAGACATCGATCAGCTGTGCTGCGACAAGAAGCGAAAGGACTGCGGAAGTCCCTGGAGCATTCAGATGCATACTTTCTGGTGCAACAGCAAGCGTTGGAGGATTTTAGCGCCAAACAGGACAAAGCTAATCAGCTTGCTAAGCTTATTGCCAGCATGGTGGATACCTAGGATAATGTTTCTTGAGCTCTTCTGAAGTTGTTTCAGTTATGCTCTTGTTTTGCTGCCGCGTTTATTTGCACTGATGGCCTATTTTGATGGCTAGTGTATGTAATATGCTGCTTTGTTCCCTATATTTGCACTGGTGGCGAACTTTGATGCCCAGTGGATGTAATATATGTAATAGCGGTAAAAGGCTAGCCTTAATTGCTTGCTTATCTATTTCCTTATTGTCTTGTTTAGTTGTTTGCTTGTAGTCACTGCAATTCTTTTTCTGTGTTTTTCTAGTGGCCACAATAGCCTATTTTTGGTAACTAGGCCAAAATAATCATGGCAACACACGGACTATTGTAACCATGGGCCTCCTGCAGGCCGTATGATCCATGGGCCTTCGTACGGCCATAGGATCCATTGGCCTTCTATACGGGCCGTAGGATCCATCGGCCTTCTATATGGGCCTTAGGGTCCATGGGCTTTCTACGGGCCATATGATACATGGGCCTTCTATGGGCCGTACTATCCATGGGCCTCATACGGGCCATAGGATCCATGAGCCTTCTACGGGGCGTATCATCATTTCGTCAATCATGGGCCATACTATTCGTGGACCATAACGGGCCGTTAATAGGTCGTATTTGATAACTCTATGAAAACAGCCCAACGGGTTTTTTTGACATGAAAATGGCCCAACGTATTAACGGTCCGCAAACGGGCCGACTGTAACGACGGGCTGAATTTGGCCCACAAGCAGAAAATGACAGTAACGGGCCGTATGTAACCGAATGCTGCAAATGAGCCCAAGAATCAATGGGCCCTAAGCAGGCCGAAAGATAACTTGGGCTGGAAACGGCCCAATGGAATAACAAGCCGTTAATGGGTATAAAGTGATACACTGTTCATTACGGGCCAGTTTCACCACGGGCCGTTAATGGGCCAAGAGTTACAAAGGTCCTCATATGGGCCGAAAGAAGTCATGGGCCACACATGGGCCGAAAGTTAAAACGGGCTGAATCATATTGGACGACCCAGATGACACTACTGGGCCTAATTTGGATAGGGCGCAACGGGCCCTGGGTTAGTGGGCTATAAATGGGCTATATGCGAACAGGCCGTTAACAGGCTTTCCGTGGGCTGAGCCGCCACCTTTTGACCAAGTCAAACGGGCCGGTCTTTTCACAAGAATGGGCCTCTATTGGGCCGTGCCATGTGTCGCCGTATCATAGGCGACTTCGGTCCAATGAACAGATGTCATCTGTCCCAACGGTGAGCCGACACATGTTTCCTCCAGCCAATGATAATTTTACACGTGGAAAATCCCCATTGGTCGAGGTTGTTAACGGGTTATCGGATCCAAAACCTGACCCGATAGCTTAATGGCATTCCGTTACGGTGGATGCCACGTGTCGGTCAGCCTTGACGAAAGCACTTCTGTGACGCGCGATTTATCGTCATGGAAGTGGACACTTCCGTGATGATAATTTTGGTAATGTCATGGAACACTTCTACGACAGCACATGTATGACTATCTTGATTCTGTCATAAATTTGTCATGGATGTACATGCATGACAAAAAACGCGACCTATTGTGACAAACACGTATCATCACGGAAGTGTATTTTTTTGTAGTGACACTTGGTTTCTCTCAAAGTTGTGTAGTTCTTCATGCATGGCGTTTATCCAATCTGGATCTTCCAATGCTTCTTCAACCTTCATAGGTTCAATGCTAGAGATGAATGAATAATGTTTACAAAAATTAGTCAAACGAGATTTAGAGCGAGTGATTCTCCCGGTTTGGATATCATTGTAGATTTGGTCGACGGGATGGTCTCTAGCAACTCTTGCTCGAACTTGTGAGAGCTTTTGCTTTGATCGGGGTGGAACATCTTCTTCATCATCTCGTTCTTCTTCTTGTCCTTCATCATTGTTGACGTTGTCGTTCTCTCGTCATGGTGGAGAAGGAGGTTGATGAGCTTCATCTTGGTGTACTTCCTTGTTTTCTTCATCTTGGTGTGTCCCGCTTGTGGATGCTTCCATATCAACTCTTGGTTCACCTTGTCGTGAGGTAGAAGCTTCCACTTGGAAGGACGAGGTACTCTCCTTCACCTCGGTTGGACGAACCTTGCCAATAGACAAGTCTTGGATTGCATCCGAACGATCTTTATCTCCTACATCAATTGGAAATTGCTCTACGTGTGAGCCGTTAGATTCATCAAACTTCACATCTACCGTCTCTTCAACCTCTCGGGTGAAATTGTTGTAGACACGGTAAGTGTGAGAGTTTGAGCCGTAACCAAGTGGGAATCCCTCATGAGATTTAGGAGCAAATTTAGAACGATGATGCTTATCAAGAATGTAGCACTTTGAGCCGAATACTCGAAAGTATCCAACTTGGGGTTTTTTACCGGTGAGGAGCTCGTATGCCGTCTTTCCGAGTAGCTTGTGAAGATACAAGCGATTTGTCGCATGATAAGCTGTCTCAACCGCTTCTGCCCAAAAGTGCTTTGGCGTCTTGTACTCATCAAGCATCGTTCTTGCCAGTTCGATGAGCATCCGATTATTCCTCGCAACAACTCCATTTTGTTGAGGTGTGTACGTAGCCGAGAACTCATGTGAAATCCCTTCTTCATAAAGAAAGGTGTCCACATTTATGTTCTTGAACTCCGTTCCGTTGTCGCTGCGAACCTTCTTGATCTTCACTTCATATTGATTTTGGGCCTTTCTAGCAAAGTTTTTTGAAGATTTTTGGACCTGCGATTTATCATTAAGAAAAACACCCACGTAAATCTTGAAAAATCATCAACTATAACTAGACCGAATGAGTTTCCACCGAGACTTTTGTAAGTGTTGGGACCAAAAAGATCCATGTGCAGTTGCTCGAGTGGTCTCCTTGTGGTCATGATGTTCTTCACGGGGTGGCTTCCTCCAACCTGTTTTCCTGCTTGGCAAGCGCTGCAAAGTCTATCCTTATCAAATATGACATCTTTAACACCAATGATTGATCACCTTTAATAAGCTTGTCAAGGTTTCGCATGCCCACATGACCTAACCGTCTATGCCACAACCAGCCTTTAGAATATTTAGCAATTAAGCAAGTTCTAGGTTGAGCGTGAAGTCAACAATGTATAGATCACCTTTTTGTATACCAGTAAAGACCATTTTATGATTATCTCTATGAAACACTTGGCAATCTACTTTGGTAAATAGGACATTGAAGCCAAAGTCTGCTAGTCTAGAAACAGAAAGCAGACTATAGCTAAGAGATTCAACGAGCATGAAATTTTGTATGGAGCTATCATGTGATATGGCCACCATACCGAGGCCAACCACCTTACCCTTTGAGTTATCACCAAAAGTGACATACTTTCGAGGGTCGTTCTTTTCAGCAAGCTCACAAAACATATCTTTATCTCCGGTCATGTGATCGGTACATCCACTATCAAGGACCCATTCCTTTCCTCCTACCATGTATCCCCGAAGATTTGCCATAAGACCAAAGTTACTCATTGCATCATCAAGATCATTGTCACTATCATCATCCTCATCATAGTATCCATGTTCAACATCGTCATGTGGTGGATCAATTCCGAGAGAGGGTGATTCATTAGATAAATGATTTTGACAATGATCATCTTTATGAATTCTAATAGCTTCGAAAATAATATTGCTAATAATTCCAACATCTCCTTTGGCACGCATAAGATTTGTAAGCTCAAATAGACAATCACCAAACTTAGGATCATTGGAATTCATCTTACTCGAGGCAATAGACTTATGAAAAATCTCATCTAGATTTTGCAAGGAATAATCTGGAAATCGTTCCTCAAGAAATCTCCATATGGTGTAGGCACACTTAAGAGTAGGCAAGCAACCAATCAAGTTTCTAGGCAAACCTCTAGTGATAATATTAACAATTCTAAGATTGCAAATCATGTCAATTGACTCATCAAGGGTAGGATGCATAGGACCAACATGAGGTGCACAAGGGCTAGTAATGTACTTGTTCAAATGATATTCATTGAAGGTCACAAGCATCTCATTTTTCCATTCATGAAAGTACTCTCCATCAAGTATAGGCACTCTATGTCTAAGACTCCCCAAAGTAGACTCATCCATCTTCCTCCAATGGTGTTTAAACCAAAGAAATGGAGACCAAAGCTCTGATACCATTTGGAAGGATCGAGAAGAGGTGTCTAGAGGGGGGTGAATAAACCCTTAACACACAAAGTTGGCAGTTTTTAAGTTTTTTAAGTTTAGGTGGAGTTTAAGAACAAGTTTAACCATTCACAACACTACAAAAAAAGACACATCCGTGACATTTTTGGTGGAACGAATTTTTTTCCTGTCATACTTATGACATTTCTATGACGATAATTGTGACAAAACCCGGTATCATCATAGATGTGGTGGGCTCCTACATCTATGACAAAAAAATCTTGACAGAAAATGAGCTTTTCGTCCTGGGCGGGCCGGAGACGCAGCTGCATGACATTCTTTGGGCCGTCCATGAAGGAAAAAACCGTGGTAGAAGCGAGGGCGAGGAAAATTTCGGCGAGTTCTCGGTTACGGTGGGTGGTCGGGGGCCGAGCGATGCGCGTTTCTCTCGTACACGTACGCGCGTGTGTGAGGCATTGGGCTTTAACTGAACCCAAGCGAGGCGTTGGGCTCTAACTGAACCCGAGCGATTGCACTGCAGGCTACGCATTACTGAACCCGAGCGATCGATCGATGGCTGTTAACTGAACCCGATCGAGCGATTCCTTCACTACTGCTGCTAACTGAAGCCGATCGATGCTGCCTCTGGATGAACAGTTAGCGTTGTGTGTGTGTGTGTGTGTGGGGGGGGGGGTTGGATGAATAGTGAGTGGTGGGGGTGGATGAACAGGACCCCGTGGCGTTGCCTCTGGATGAACAGGACCCCAATTGATCAAGCCGGTTGGGGCTGGATGAACAGGACCCCGTGGAGGGTTGGATGAACAGGATGACCCCGTGGAGGGCTGGATGAACAGTAGAAGGTGGAGGGGTGGATGAACAGGAGCCCGTGGAGGGGTGGTTGAACAGGAGCCCGTGGAGGGGTGGTTAAACAGTAGCCGGTGGAGTAGCGCGCAGTGGAGGCTGGATAAAAAGGAGCCCGTGGAGGCTGGAGGAGGTCGACGGTGGATGAACAGTAGCCCGTGGAGGCTGGAGGAGGTCGACGGTGGAGATGAACAGTATCCCGTGGAGTCCCATTTTGCGGTACGCCACACCCCTCCCGATGAACAGGACCCTCGTTTGGACCGTAGCGCTCCAACACAAGTCCGTTTCGTCAGTTTTGCGATACGCCACACCCCTCCCGATCAACAGGACCCCTGTTTCGACCGTAGGAGGTCCGTTTCCTTCGTTTTGCGGTACGCCAGACCCCTCCCGATGAACAGGATCCCGTTTCGAACGTGGCCGGTCGAACACAAGGCTGTTTCCTTCGTTCTACGGTACGCCATGCCTTGTTTCCATCGCCTATTCCGTCCAAGCCCTCCCGATGAACACGAAGACGCATTCCGTTCCGACCCAGCCGGTTGGCTCCCCATGAACACGACGACGACGCTGTTTCTCCATTCTGGCCCAGCCATGTACACGAGCCCTGGCCGTACGTATACGTGAGTAGGCGTTCGAGACCCCGCCCGTATGTACGTACGTGGCCGTATTTTCTTTCTTGCACACTGGTCGTTGTACGTACGTGTACATGCTACGTGCGCGCCTCTACTATGACACGTGCGCGCCTCTACATCCACCAGTATGTACGTACACGTTCGCGACCAGAATGACAACGCTACATATGCTTCGACCAGGTGGGTCCCGACTGTCAGGCACTTCCTTGCGTGCGAAGATGTAGCTAGTGGGTCCTAGCAGTCAGGGGGGCGAATCGTTTTTTTTGCTCGGACACACTTCCTTGCGTGCGAAGATGTAGCTGGTGGGTCCCAGCAGTCAGGGGGAAACGTTTTTTCGTGAAATACGATGGCTTGTCCGGTGGGTCCTCGCTGTCAGGTGGAGGAATAATTATTTTGCGCGTAATGAGGCTAATTGCATCCGCTGCGGCCGTGGACCCAGCTGTCAGCCTCTCCATGTATAGTCCACGTCCGATTGAAGCCGTTCCTTGACCATGTTGACCACCTCGCGCCGAGAGCACCAGGGCGGTGGACGGCGGCGAGGCCTAGGAAGGGGATGACGCAGAGCCGGGGAAGACGCGACAGTGGAAGCCCACGCGTAGAGGAGTATGAGGGTTCACTGGTTCGGCTGCGGTGTAAGGCTGCCGTCGCCGCAGAATAACAGGGGGTGTGGGTGAGTAGAGGGATGGCCTGGCCAGCGGTGGGAGTAGTATGGGGCGGTGAGGCCTCCATGGCAGCACAGCCGACCACGGGAGGCAGGAGCAGGCAGCACGACTAGCGCTGCTTTGGGCGGCTGGAGCAAGAAGACCAGAGGTTGAAGAAGCACTATGGCCGTTGGATGGACATCATACGGTCACTGGAGTATTGACTAAGTTGACAAAGCTCTCTGAACCCATCAACTTAGTAGGCCCACAAGTCAGCCTCCCACTATGGTGGGTCCCAGCTAGCAGGGGGTATTCATTTTTTCTGCGTAATAAGAAGACACTTCCTTGCGTGCGAAGATATAGCTGGTGGGTCCGACCTGTCAGCGGGGGGAACGTTTTTTCGCAAAATACAGAGGCCCTTCTGTCGGTGTACTAGAGTAGGGGTACCCTAGTATCCCGAACTGGTGCACGGGCAGTCGTAGCGCCCTGCGGCAAGGCTTGCCGGGTGGTCGCCAAGGTCCTCCGTGGTTCCTTTGGATCCATTCAAGAACAAAGTGTTTTAGCCAAGGAGACAAGACCCCGGCAAGAGGAGCTTGCCGGGAAGGCCAACCAAGGCATTTCAAGGAACTTGCCGCGACGCGCCATGCGTCCCGGCAAGGCCCGGTGAGCGACAAGCTTCCGGACGCGACAAGGCAACGACCGTGGCAAGGCGCTTGCCGCGGCAAACTACCACTCTGTACCTACGCTCCAGCACATCCACCAACGTGTCGCCCTGGGACCATTCCAGGCGCGCGTGGCGAGAGGCTGTGCAGCTAGCGGTGCGAGGTGGCAAGCGACGCTGACAAGATTACCATCGTGGCAAGCGGTGGCGCCCCTGACGGTCCCTTTTCTGCACTGTTTGGGCGACACAGACGGGCATTTAATGCCTTTGTCCCCTGCCGTCAGGGTTAGGTAGGATGCACTGTACAAGTAGGTGTACCAACCACAATTCTTTTACATTTTTACCCTTGCATGCGTTGCCACCTGTCGGTGACCCCTTGAGCATATAAAAGGAAGCCCATGCGCAACGTAGAGGGGGGTTCGAAACCAGAAAACACTCAGGCTCGATCTCGCAGCTAGTGTGTACTGTAGCGCTCATCGCTCTCGAGCAAGAACACAATACAAACCACAAAGCAGCAGTAGGAGTATTATCTCTCCGGAGAGCTCCGAAGCTGGGTAAATCGCTCGTGTGCTCCGCCTTGATCCGCTCTTCGTACGATCTTCGCCCCCCACCGGACCGAAAGGGGCTCCGGTCCCATAGGTGTTCGTTCCCACGACATCTTTGGCGCGCCAGGTAGGGGCGTCTAGGTTGTGTGAACCCGATCCGACGTTCACGCGAGCTAGATCTTCATCTTCTTCATCATCTTCATCGACATGCCACCGAAGAAGAAGGCTTCGGAGGTGGCTGCTCCGTCCACGTTGATCCCACCGCCACCGGAGCAAACGGGTGGTGGGGTAGACGCCGACGGAAGAACGGGCGTCGACGAGGGAGCTCATGGTGCTACCAGGTCCAAGGACAAGGCTGCACAGACCTCAGCGTACGTACATGCACCGCGCCCATCTCAGGAGGTGCGGGACCGACAGCGTCATGGTACTCGCGGTACCATACGTTCGTTGGACCGAGATCGAGCCGGTGGATCTCGGGATGCTCAAGACCAGCATGCACGCCAACATGCTGGCACGAGCAAGACATGATCGCCCGGACGGGATACTGCTCCTTCTAACATAGTTAGAAGTCCGAGCATATCCCGCTCCTCGCACCGTCCGCCACCGCCACCCAAAACTTCGGAAGAAGCTTTGGCACGAGCTCAACTGCTCCTGGATTACCCTCCAACGGCAGACAAGATCGATGAATGGAGGACCACCATTCAGAGTCTCATTGGCTTCGCCAACGGCGACACTCCACGACAGCTGAATGCATCGCAGCCGCGGCAAGATTGCCAGGCACGAGCCGATGGCGACAAAACCGGTGGGGGTGCGACCACCGTACACTCTCCGACCCGAAGGCCAAGATCGCCGACTCGCCGGGTCAACCTCGACACCGACTCCACCGCGTCGTCAGATCCACGAGCTCGTCGCGATCAGTGCCAAGTTCTTCACGAACGACAGCAAGAAGACGCTCGTACTCGGACCAGCGCGGCGTCAATCGGACCAGCGCGCTGGGCCCGCTGTCGACATGTATGCGCCAGGGGAACCAGGCGACTTGCCGTACGTGGTAGGTTGCCCTGCGTTCACTCGTGAGTTGCGGCAAGTCCAGTGGCCCAGCACAAAGAATTTCAAGCCAGACGTACCAGAGAAGTACGACGGCAGGTTGCATCCATCGGAGTTCCTCAGCATCTACACCATCGCGGTGCAAGCTGCCGGGGGGGCGCGACGACAAGATCCTTGCCAACTACTTCCCACTGGTGCTCAAGCCCAATGTCAGATCATGGCTCATGCACTTGCCGGACAACTCCATATCCTCATGGGCGGATCTGTGCCATCAGTTTGTCGGCGCCTTTACAGGCGGCCACAAGCCTCATGGCCAAGAGAGCGACCTTCATCTGCTTGCTCAGAAGGAAGGAGAGCCCCTGCGCAAGTATATTCAGAGATTCAGCCAAGTACAGCGCAACATCCCAGATGTCCACCCTGCCGCGGTCATCAGCGCGTTCCATCAGAACATGCGTAACTGCAGGATGCGGGAGGAGATGGCGATGTGCAAGATTAGAGACGTCAGTGAGCTATATGCCCTGGCCGACAAGTGTGCACGTGCTGAGGAAGGGAGGAAACTCCCCAGAGAGAATACAGGAGCAGGGGGATCTGACAGCGAGGATGCTGCCCCGACAAAGAAAAACCGGCGGTGGAACAACAGGAAGAAGAAAGGCGAAGATGTGTTAGTCGTTGAGCAGTCCGGCAACGGAGGTGGCGCCAAGGAAGCCGAAGCTGTGGCGGCCGCCGACAAGCAGGACGGCTCCGGCAAGAAGTACTGCAAGATCCACCGCACCAAGGGCCATGATCTCCAGAGCTGCAAGAAGGTTGAGCAGCTTGTCGAGCAGCAAAAGGCTGAGTACGAGCGACGCGACAAGGAGAAGTCCCAAGAAGGTACTGGAGGATCCGGCAAGAAGCGTCCCGGCCGGGGAGGACGCTGCGGCAAGGCTAAGCAGCGGCAAGGAGACAGGCCTCCCCGCGGCCGCGACAAGGATGAAGATGAAGACGACGACAAAGATATGGATGATGACGAGGCTGATGAGCAGGAGTTCCAGAAAGCCACAGAGGTCCTGTGCGTTGACGGCGGTGCTTCTCTGCATACTTCACACCGCCAGCTCAAGTAGTGGGTGCGGGAAGTCAATGCGGCAGAACCACCCATCGAGTCACGCAAGCCTCTGAAATGGTCTAGCACGCCTATCATCTTTGATATTGAGGACCACCCTGATCGCTTAACTGCGGTCGGGTGCTTGCCGATGTTGGTTTCACCAACTATCCGCAACCTCAAGGTCACTAAGATGCTAGTTGACGGCGGGGCCGGCTTGAACCTGATCTCCTCCGCGGTACTCCAGAAACTCCAGATCCCTGACAGCGAGCTCGAAGAGACCGACACATTCCAAGGAATCAACCCGGGAAGGCGCAAGCCGAAGGGAAAGATCACGTTGCCGGTAACATTTGGCAGCGAGTTGAACTTCAGGACGGAGAGGGTCACTTTTGATGTTGCTGACTTTCCATTGCCTTACAATGGGATACTCGGCCGTCCAGCACTCGCCAAATTCATGGCAGCCTCTCAGTATGCATACAACATGCTGAAGATGCCAGGCCCGATAAGTGTCATCTCTGTCCCTGGCGACAAGAAGGATGCTCTTATCTGCGCCGACAAGATCTACCGGGAAGTAGCAGTCGCAGCCGATCGCAAATCACTTGCCGCTGAAGCTCCCGGGGGGAAGAAGAAGACCAAGTCTGGCAAGAGTTCTGATGCCCACTCCGGCAAGCGCACCTCTTCGGAGTGCTGCGCTACCGTCGAGGACGCACCATCGAGCTCCACCGGCAAGTGTAAGAAGGCAATGGCAGCTCCGCCAGAGACCAAGAAGGTGTCCGCCAAGGAGGACGGCACTGGTGGTACCTTCACCATCAGTGCCACTCTCGACCCTAAATAGGAAAGCGCGCTCATTGCTTTCCTGCGGGCGAACGTCGACGTGTTTGCATGGCAACCGTCTGACATCCCCGGTGTTCCCAGGAAAGTAATCAAGCACCATCTTGCCATCTGTCCTCATGCGCGGCCCGTCAAGCAGAAAGTCAGGAAACAAGTAGTGGAGCGCCAAGAATTCATCGCAGAAGAAATCAAGAAGTTGGAAGCAGCAGGCCTTGTCAGAGGAGTGCTCCATCCTACGTGGTTAGCCAATCCTGTAGTCGTGCGCAAGGCAAATGGGAAATGGAGGCTTTGTATCGACTTTACCGATGTTAATAAAGCTTGTCCAAAGACCCATTTCCCTTGCCGCGCATTGACCAGATTGTTGACTCCACGGCCAGATGTGACTTGCTTTCATTTCTTGACGCATACTCAGGATACCATCAGATCTTCATGGCAGAAGAGGATGAGGAGAAGACCGCATTCATCACTCCATGTGGCACATACTGTTTCATACGGATGCCTTTCGGTTTGAAGAATCCTGGTTCGACATTTGCAAGAGTAGTCCATGACGCTTTTGAACCACAAATACACAGAAATGTAGAAGCCTACATGGATGACATAGTGGTCAAGGGCAAGGACAAAGCAACTCTGATTCAAGATTTAGATGAAACCTTTGCAAATCTGCGCAAGATCAACCTCAAGCTTAACCCCGAGAAGTGCGTGTTTGGAGTCCCCTCCGGCAAGCTTCTCGGGTTCTTCGTGTCTCAGCGGGGAATTGAAGCCAATCCCGACAAGATCAAGGCCATTGAGCAGATCGAAGCACCAAAGCGCGTCAAGGATGTACGAAGGCTTGCCGGTTGCGTGGCGGCTCTCAGCAGGTTTATCTCTAAGTCTGCTAAGCGCGCCCTGCCGTTTTTCAAAATATTGAAAAAGGCAGGTCCAATGAAATGGACTCCGGAAGGGGAGGCTGCGCTGCAGGACTTGAAGAGACACCTGTCCTCCACTCTAATACTTGTCGCACCTAAGCCACAAGAGAAGTTGCTGCTGTATATAGCGGCAACCAATCAAGTGGTTAGTGCTGTGTTAGTAGTGGAGAGGGAGGCGGATGATGAGCCAGCAACCACGGTAGATGCATCCAGCGACAAGCAGTGGGCTTCCCCGACAAGCTCTGGTCCCGACAAGGATGGATATGCGCAGGCACAGGAGGAGAAACAGAAGAAAATGGTGCAGCGCCCAGTTTACTTTGTTAGTTCCCTTCTGCAGGAGGCTAGGTCAAGGTACTCTGGTGTGCAGAAATTGCTTTTCGGCCTTCTCATGGCCTCGAGAAAGCTGCGCCATTACTTCCAAGCACATGAGATCACAATTGTCACTCGTTTTCCGCTGAAGAGGATACTGCAGAATCCAGAAGCAATAGGCAGGATTGTCGAGTGGGCACTGGAATTGTCAAGCTTTGGCCTCAAGTTTGAGAGCACTTCAACTATCCAGAGCCGGGCATTGGCAGAATTCATAGCAGAATGGACGCCAACACCAGATGAAGAAATTCCAGAGACGAGCATCCCCGTCAGGGAAGCAAGCAAAGAGTGGCTGATGTACTTTGATGGTGCCTTCTCGCTGCAAGGCGCCGGTGCGGGCGTGTTACTTGTCGCGCCCACCGGAGAGCACCTCAAGTACGTAGTCCAGATGCACTTTCCCAAGGAGCAAGCAACAAACAATACTGCAGAGTATGAAGGTTTGCTTGCCGGTCTCAGGATCGCAGCTGACCTTGGGATCAAGAAGCTCATTGTTAGGGGTGACTCGCAGCTTGTCGTCCGCCAAGTCAACAAGAATTATCAGAGTTCGTTGATGGAAGCCTACATTGACGAAGTGAGAAAGTTAGAAGAGCACTTTGACGGCCTACAGATGGAACATGTTCCGAGAGCTCAGAACGACATTGCTGACGGCCTGTCGAAGTGCGCTGCACTTAAGTTACCTGTGGAACCAGGGATTTTTGTGCTCAAACTGACTCAACCGTCCCTAACAACATCGACTGGATAGAGCAAGAAGAGGAAGTTGATTTCTGGTGACTATTTTCCGGCAGAGCTCCCCGAAGCCGCCGCCAAGAAGGTCCCCAAGATCAACACCAAGGGTGCTGAGGAGCAGTCTGCTCCGACAAGCCCTAGGGTTTGTTCCGTTGAAGCAGACGCTCCCGACATGTTTTGCTCCGGCAAGCTTGCCGGGGAACATCAAGCTCCGGCTGAGCCACAGGTTCTCGCCGTAGAAGCGGATGTTCCCGCAGCAGCATATGTGCCTTTAGTCCTTGTTGTCGAGCCACAGGCTCCAGCGTGGGCACATCAGATTGTCCGTTTCCTTCAGACAGGAGAACTTCCCGAAGAGCAAGAAGAAGCGGAAAGAGTAGCCCAGCAGTCAAGTATGTACCAGTTTGTCGACAACACACTGTACAGAAGACGATTCAACGGTGTGAAATTGAAGTGTATTCACCGGGAAGATGGACAGAAACTATTGGCAGAGATACATGGAGGTATATGTGGTCACCACATTGGCGCAAGAGCACTTGCCGGCAAAGCATTCCGGCAAGGTTTCTTTTGGCCGACCGCCCTCCAGGATGCAACTGCACAAGTAACCAAGTGTGAAGCGTGCCAGCTCCATTCCAAGCAGATACACCAACCAGCTCAAGCTCTCCAGACGATCCCTTTATCCTGGCCATTTTTGGTCTGGGGGCTCGACATCCTCGGCCCCTTTCCCCGAGCTGTCGGGGGCTTTGAGTACTTGTACGTTGCAATCGACAAGTTCACAAAGTGGCCGGAAGTGGAAGCAGCGAGGAAGGTGACAGCATAGTCAGCAGTCAAGTTCTTCAGGTCGATTGTTTGCCGTTTCGGGACCCCTAACAGGATCATCACCGACAATAGCACACAATTCACGAGCCGCACCTTCATGCAGTACGTCCAAGATTTTGGCGCCAAGGTCTGCTTCACTTCTGTTGCCCATCCAAGAAGCAACGGTCAAGCGGAGAGGGCAAATGCTGAAGTGCTGCGCGGGCTCAAGACCAGGACTTTCGACAGGCTGCGCAAGTGCGGAAAGAACTGGATCGAGGAGCTGCCGGTGGTTCTTTGGTCGATCAGGACGACGCCAAATCGAGCCACTGGCCAGACACCTTTCGCTCTAGTCTATGGAGCAGAGGCAGTTCTCCCCACGGAACTCGTATACGGGTCGCCTAGAGTGCTCGCTTATGATGAGCTCGAGCAAGAGCAGCTGCGACAAGATGACGCACTGCTCCTTGAGGAGGACCGTCTTCAGGCTGCTATACGAGCTGCTCGATACCAGCAAGCTTTGCGTCGCTACCATATCCGCAAAGTTAATGCCAGAAGTCTCGAGGAAGGCGACCTTGTTCTTCGGCGCGTTCAGTCCGCCAAGAATTCCAACAAGTTGACGCCGAAGTGGGAAGGCCCTTACCGGGTGAAACGAGTCACTAGGCCTGGCGCTGTCCGCCTTGAGACCGAAGATGGGACTCCGGTGAGCAACTCCTGGAATATTGAGCATCTTCGTAAGTTTTACCCGTAAGGCACGGTTGACGGAACCTGTTCCGGCAACCACCTTTTGTACAAGTCTTCCCGCTGTTGCATGTAATCCTTTGTACAAAGCCGAGCGCAGACCCCGTGCATAAATAAAGCTCATGTGCTCCGCACATCTTGTCAATTTCACGCTTTTTATATTTTGCATGTGTTATCTGACATTTTGTGCAGCACCTACCCCCAGTAAGCAATAACGAGCCGTAAGGCTCCATATCTTTATTTTCTCTTCTTTCTTTTTCTCAAAGAAAGGGAAGGTTCCCTCGCCCACAAGTTTGTCGGGGGGGAAGGAGAAGATAATGGTGTGGACCAGGCGTCGTTCAAGAAAGTTTCGCCTTGCCGAGACGCAAACGACAGAAAAGCTAAGTTGCCAAAGTTTGAGCAACCAGTTTTAAAATTTTTAAGTTATCTTCCTCGAACGACCGTGCTTTGTATGGAAAACCTGTGCGCGGAGGAACCAACTCGTAGATAGTTGCGCCCTTACTTTGTTTCGAGTCCGCTCAACAACTTAAGTGAGCCGCGACTAGTTGTGACAAGGTTTCTTGTCGGTAGCAGCACCGCCAGCAGGCTACTGACGTTCCGCACTCAGCGCTCGCGGCAAAGGTGCCTGCGCCGGCAAGTTCCCTAAAAGCGTAGGGCAAAAACATACAAAGGAAGGAATCAAGTAAAGGGAATAACATAGCAATCGATACCCAAAATAAAGTTATATTACAAGATAGCTTGTCGCAGCTCTAATAGATTGTTCTCGTAACATGACTAGCAACGGCAAGAAAAGGAGAAAACGGGCGGCCTAATCTACGCAGTCGCCATCGACCCTCTTGACCTCGTTCACCTTGTCCACAATGGGTGCGACAAGGGCCTTGAGCGTGTCCAGATCAGCATCCGGAGGCAGCTTCTTGAGGTCGTTGGTGAGGTTGAGGCCTGGGTTGCGGAAGGCCACCTTCACCAACACCTTTTGCAGAACTCTCGCGCAGATCGTGCGCGACTCGTCAGCCAGCTGCTTTGGGATCCTTTCCCGGAGTCGCTGGAGGGCCGTCGCCACGCCTTTGAAGAACAAGGTGAGCTTGGCGCTGGGCTGGAGGTTTTCATCGGAGGAATACCCGAAATCCTCCATCCCTAGCTGCGCTAGCTCCCTGTCGATGTCTGCGGCAACATCCACGAGACCCTCCGTCCAGTGCTCCACATTCTCCCTAAAGGTGTTCTGGGTGGCGGCAGCACTCGCCAGCAGCTCCTCGTTGGCCTTGATCTCCTTCTTCAAGGCCGCCTCCTGCTCTCTGGCGCCGTCCAGCGTCTTGGTCAAAGTAGCCAACTTCAACTCAAGATCAGCGTTGGAGTCCTTGGCGGAGCTCAGCTCCTTGCCCTTCTCGACGAGACGACCCTGCAGCTCACCGTGGGCATGGGCGTCCTTCTCGCGCTCACGCTGGAGCGCGGCAAGCTCTTCATCCCTCGCCTTGAGATCGGCCTCTAGCTGCACCACCTTCGTCTCCAGCTCCTTCTTGGTGGCCTCAGCAGTTGCGGCAGCATCCTTTGCCTCCTTGAGAGCCCCGCCAAATGTCTCCTCTCGCGCGGCAAGCTCCTCCTCATGGCTGTCAAGGTTGACCTTCTGCTGCGTCAACTCGCCCTCCCGCGCAAACAGCTCCTCGGCGACAAGCCGCTGTTGCTCTTCAGCCTCGGCCTTCTCGAGGAGGAAGGCTTTCCGCGCCTCGGCAAGTTGCGCCCGCTCCTCTGCAATGGACCGGAGGGCTTCCTGGTTACGGCTCCGGAGCTCCTCCGCATGCTTCTCAATATCCACTCCCGCCTACACGACAAGTGCTTCCCGGGATTCCACCTTGGCTTGTCGGGCGCGGTAGAGTGACACTAGCTTCCGCAGCAGTTGCTCTTCCTCAGACTCGCCGCTGCTACTGCTTGGCGCGTCAACCAACGTCAGCCCGGCGGAGGCGAGCACCTCTCCATCGAAAGTTTCTCCTTCGACCGGCGCCCTGGAGCTTGACGCCCAGGGGAGCTTGATGAAGACACCATCGCCGGCCTTCAGATAGGCGCCGGGCTGGGGCTCTTCGGAGCCTGATGCTGCGGCAGCGGCGGAGGGATTGGCGGTCGGCGTAGCGCCTTGCGCTCCTGCGGCCTCGGGGCCGTCAGTACGATCGCCGGACCCCTCGCCAGCTCCTGTGGCGGCAGCCTTGGCGGCCTCTTCGCCGGCAGGATCATCAGCGCCGGCTCCTTCCTCAGTGGCGGCGGCGTCATTGGTGTTGCCGCGCGCGTTCTCCTCGCCGGTGGCCTCGGTCTCCATCGGCTCCGTGGAAGATGGATCTGACGGCCGGAAGAGGGAGAAAAGTCAAGCAAATATCCAAAAAGAAAATCGGAAGAAGAAGACCCCAAGGGAAGTTTTCAAGCAAGAAGGGTTACCTGTGCTGGGATCTGCAGTCATGGGCTCCACCACCGGGGGGTCGCTGGTGCTGTCCCTTGCCAGAGAACCGTCCCTTGCCGGAGACTTCTCCCTTGCCGGAGAACGCTCCCTTGCCGGGGAATCCTCCCTTGGCGGTGTAGTCGAAGTAGATAGCATCTCGGGGTTGGCTTCCGGTTGCTCCTGGTGTGGCTGCTCTACTCCTACACAAACCAGTAATCAGATGTCAGCAAAGAAAGAGCACCCATGTGCGCCGAACAGCGGGAGGTAAACCATATACTTACGCTGGGGGCTGCGCTGGGGAGTAGTTGTCGGGTCCGGCAGGGTGGTCTCGGGCGCGCCCCCTGCTGTCGCGGTGGGCTCGTCCTCGATGATAATCACCGGAGCCTTGGCTCTCTTCGCCGCTCTCTGGGCCAGGGTCCTGAAAAGGAATGAGTTCAGAGTAAAACAAATCAGATGCAAGACAAAAACAACAAGAATTGATGAACTACAAGTACAACAAAGAATCTTACTCTTCTTCTTCCTCGTTGGAGCTGAGAGCGGAGAGGTCGAAGTCCGGTCCACCTTCGGCGCGACGAGGCGGAGGGGTAGGTTCCCTTGACCGCTTGGCGGGGGCAGCAGTAGGATCAGAAGCGGCGGTCCGGGAGGACCCCGCTCCAGTTGCCGCAGCAGCGTAAGACGCTCCTGCGGCAACGGTGCTTGTCGCGGTGGAGCGTGTCCCGCGGTGCGATGGCTGTTGACTCGTCTGCCGCCCTGCTACGTCCCCGGCCTTGCGGAGGCGCCTTCTTGGTGGAGCTGGGGGTTGCGCTGGGGGCTCTGCTTGCGGCAAGCTGCTTGAAGGTGGCGGGCCGCTCGCACCCTCGGCGGGCTCGCTCGACTCGGCTTCAGGCTCGGCAAGCTCTCCCTCGCCGGCAAGCTCTCCGGCAAGCTCATCTCGATCGGCAAGGCTTGCCACCTCTGCTGCCTCTGCCTCCTCCATGGTGAATCCAAATTCACCCGCGGCAGTGGCTGCCGCCGCCTCTTCCACCCTAGTGGTGATGCGCCGCATCTCCGCATCGGTGGTGTCGCGGGTAAGGCTTTTTTGCTCATCGGAGCGGACCGCCACCTCCACCAAGCCATCGAAGAACTGCTGCACAACATCGTCCGCAGGCTCTTGCCTAGTTGGGATAATTCCATGCGAATCGCACAACGACATCATTGCACGGATGCGGTCGAGCGAGGAATTGTTGCACAGCGGAACGACACCCTCCGGCAACCTAAACCATTTGGGATGCTGAAGGTCGTGCTTGAACAGCTCCTTGAGCATCGCGTCCAGCTCCAGGACAGTGAAGTTGAAGTTGAGGCCCGGGCGCAGCCTCATGATGTCCGCCGGGCCCCCGAACTCCCAGGCGGGTCTCCTCCTCTCTTGCAGGGGGGCGATGCGGCGGCGAAGAAAATCTGCGCCAACGGCGCCTACAGTGAGCCCGGCAAGCCTGAGGCGCAAGATCCGGGTGACGGCAATCTTCAACCTATCGTCTTCCGGGGCCAGGCTTCTCCAATCGTTGCCGCGCACTACTGGGGCTTGGCGCTGGGCGGTGAATGGCTGCGGGTTCTCCTCGACAATCCAGCACCACTCCGCTCTCTACTCCTCCCATTTGCTGCGGAGCTCCCCCTCCAGATAGGCCTCCTTCTTGCTGGCCCTCGAGATCCAGGCGATTCTGCCGGATAGAGGCTCTCCTCTATCAACCCGGGGCATGAAGAAATGGCGGAAAAGGGCTACGTTTGGGTGGACTCCGACAAAGTTTTCGCAAAGATGCGCGAAAACTGCCATGGCCAGAACAGCATTCGGGGTGAAGTCAACGAGGTGGAACCCGTAGGTGTTCATAATATCGCAGAAGAATTCACAGAAAGGCGGGCAGAGCCCGCAGTAGAAGAACAGCGCGAAGAAGGGATATCCGTTCGGAGCCCGTTCGAAAGCGGCGGCGGAGAGTACCTTCGTGCGCGGATGCGCTCGCGTCTCCGTCGACCAGAAGAGGTAGTACCACTCCCTCAGCTCCTTCGCGGCGAGCTCGGGGAGGAAGATTGCCCGCTCCATTCGCAGCGCCTCGAGCCGCAGCGCCTCGGCCGACTTTGCGGTCTTCCCGGTTTTCGGAGCCATGGCGGAGGTGGTGGGGGAGATCGAAGGCGTTGGTGGTGCCGGCGGCGATGGGGGGCGGAGCGCTGCTCTCTTTCGGCTTTGGAAGAAGGGGGGAGTGGCGGAGATTTTTGAGATCGGGACAGCAACTGGCGAGATGGGGGAACTGCCCCGGTTTCCCCTGCTTATAAAGAGGGACGGGGCGGACGTTCCGCTTTTCCGAATAAAGAACCACCCACGATCTCTCCCACGACGCCGCATTCGACGTGTGCCGTTAGGGGAGGGCGCGGTGGATACGGAGTAAGATACGGCGTAGACCAGGCCGCGCGCGCCCGTGCCCTGTTTTGGGCCTGGCCCAACAGCGCTCGGCACCGTGTGTGGCCCAGGCCCGGGGGCTCCTGTCGGTGTACTAGAGTAGGGGTACCCTAGTATCCCGAACTGGTGCACGAGCAGTCGCAGCGCCCCGCGGCAAGGCTTGCCGGGTGGCCGCCAAGGTCCTCCGTGGTTCCTTTGGAGCCATTCAAGAACAAAGTGTTTTAGCCAAGGAGACAAGACCCCAGTAAGAGGAGCTTGCCGGGAAGGCCAACCAAGGCATTTCAAGGAACTTGCCGCGACGCGCCATGCGTCCCGGCAAGGCCCGGTGAGCGACAAGCTTACGGACGTGACAAGGCAACGACCACGGCAAGGTGCTTGCCGCGGCAAACTACCACTCTGTACCTACACTCTAGCACATCCACCAACGTGTCGCCCTGGGACCATTCCAGGCTTGCGTGGCGAGAGGCTGTGCAGCTAGCGGTGCGAGGTGGCAAGCGACGCTGACAAGATTACCATCGTGGCAAGCGGTGGCGCCCCTAACGGTCCCTTTTCTGCACTGTTTGGGCGACACAGACGGGCATTTAATGCCTTTGTCCCCTGCCGTCAGGGTTAGGTAGGATGCACTGTACAAGTAGGTGTACCAACCACAGTTCTTTTACATTTTTACCCTTGCATGCGTTGCCACCTGTCGGTGACCCCTTGAGCATATAAAAGGAAGCCCATGCGCAACGTAGAGGGGGGTTCGAAACCAAAAAACACTCAGGCTCGGTCTCGCAGCTAGTGTCTACTGTAGCGCTCATCGCTCTCGAGCAAGAACACAATACAAACCACAAAGCAGCAGTAGGAGTATTATCTCTCCGGAGAGCTCTGAAGCTGGGTAAATTGCTCGTGTGCTCCGCCTCGATCCGCTCTTCATGCGATCTTCGCCCCCCGCCGGACCGAAAGGGGCTCCGGACCCATAGGTGTTCGTTCCCACGACACCTTCTAGTGGGTCCCAGATGTCAGCTGGAGGAATCATTATTTTGCGCGTAATAAGGAGGCATTTCCTTGTGTGCGGTCGCGGACCCAGTTGTCAGCCTCTCCACGTACAGTCCACATCCGATGGAAGTCGTTCCATGACCATGTTGACCACGCCGCGCCGAGAGCACCAGGGCGGTGGACGACGGCGAGGCCTAGGAAGGGGATGAAGTGGAGCCGGGGAAGACGCGGCAGTGGATGCCCACGCGGAGAGGAGTACGAGGGTTCACTGGTTCGGCTGCGGTGTGAGGCTGCCGTCGCCGCAGGGCCTAGCTAGCGGTGGGAGTAGTAGGGGGCGGTGAGGCCTCAACGGCAGCACAGCCGGCCACTGGAGGTAGGAGCAGGCGGTCTCGCCGGCGCTGGTTTGGGCGGCTGGTGCAAGAAGAGTAGCACTTGAAGAAGCAGCAGGACCGTTCGATTCTAATCCAATGGTTACTGCTACTACTATTGTTTGTTGACTAAGTTGACAAGCCCTGCGTACGTGTCAATTTAGTAGGCCCACAGGTCAGCCTCCCAACCGGTGCACCACAGACGTCAGTGGGAGGAATCATTTATTTTCGCGTAATAAGGAGGCAGTTGATTGCGTGCGGCCAGGCCAGCGGAAGGAGTAGGGCGGGCCAGGGAAGCCTGCGCGACATCATAGAGGGCCACAAGAGGAGGGAGCAGGCAGTCCCGCCGACGTTTGTTTAGGCGGCTGGAGCAGGAAGATCAGAGATTGAAGAAGCACGTCGGCTGTTGGATGGACATCCAACAGTCACTACTGCTAGAATTGTGTGTTGACTGACAAAGCCTTGCGTAAACAAGTCAGCCTCGAAATTTGTGGTGTGTACAGCCCATTTGCTATTATTTATATAATTTTTATTCATTTTCTAATTCATATGGAAATTATTGCAGCCCGTTTTCCATTTTTAGAATTGTTGCCTATTTTCTGGTCAGTACCAGGGTTAAAAAATTAACTAAATATGTGCGAAATTTTGAAAATTTGCAAATTTTGGCTGGGGAACAAAATATTCTTAATCCAAAAATTAGTAGCTATACTAAAACAAATTTAAAAATAAATTAGTACTATGTAATGTTAAATCCAATGAAATACTATAAAATAACAGTGAAGAACAAAAACAAAAAAAGAAACTAATATCCCATTTACTATAATTTTTTTGGAATTTTCAACCCCTTTGATATTACTTTTAACAGACACTGACCATACTCTTTGGCCAGGCTGGAATGCATCCCTCCTCGTCTTGAAAGATTTGCAGCCCAGTAAGTCGAAGAAAAAAAATAGGCCTAGCTTGGGTATTCTTCAAAAAGAAATACTGGGCTACCTATTTTCCCAAAGAAAAACCTGCTGGGCTGGTCATGTTTTTAGACGGGCCACAGAGACCGCACAACCCAGTTTATAGCCTGCTCCTCCGAATTACTACTCAAAAAAAAGTTGTGCAATTCTGTTGTTAATTCACTATATGTTAAAAATGATGTGGGTCCCGGATATCAGCAGAGTGGATTAGAGTAAAAAAACGAGGGGTGCATCTGAGTAGTAAAAGAGGCGCTTGCTTGTGTTCGGGAGTGGACCTGGTGGGTCCGTACTATCATACTCGCAACTACAATTCTCTCCCGATTCACTATATGTTGACAGGGACCGTTTCGAAAAAAACTTTGTTGACAGGGCCGGACGGCGGCGCCGCGGCGAACGCACCAAGGCGGAGGATAAAGTGTTGTCGCCAATGTGCTGGGCTGGGTTGGACATTCTAATCAAAAAATAAAAATGGACCGGAAGTATTTACGACGTTGACTACAAGTTGCATGGGTCCGCTGGTTGTAGGAAGAAAATGCTGGGAGAAAGAAGACTGGTCGCTATCTTTGCCTAAGAATAATATCGACTGAATGTAACAACACTATCATAGGAAATAATATCCTCCTGTTAAATCATGAATTTAAAGAACTGGTGCATGAGCATTTAGCTTTATTTATTTATTTACTTATTTATGTTTAGGGGACCATGAGCATGTACCTGGGCCGGATTCATGCGAGAGCCTCCCTTCCAGTTAATTATGGGCTCCTCTATTGGGCCTTCATCAGTGGGCTGCATGTTATCAACAAGTGGAAAATGTGTTCCGTACGAAAAATAGTATGCGTTACGTACGGTATGGGGCACTAAGGATCGAACCATGCAACGACTTCCAAAACATTGTGCTTGTCGTTCTAACAACACATTTATTCAACCAACAGACGAAATATACTACTGATTGTACATTGAAAACAGCAGCAGCAGCAACCATGGCTGGGGGTGCAACAGAAGCAGTAAGCAGTCCAGAAGAGTGAAGACACAGCTCTCTCTTCCAAACCAAACATCAGCCATTATTACAAAAGGGCTACCAAAAAAGAACAAGTGTATGCATCAAACTAAATAAATATCCTACTACACCAAGTGTACGCATCTAACTAACTGGCTCAGTTAGATGTTACTATTTATTAAGCTGTGGAGATTGGCTGACGGCTTGAACCAGATGGGTGCCTGACAGGAGAAACTCCAGCCAGCAGGTCGAAGTCTGATACTTGCGACCCTCTCTCCTACTTTGGGCTACAGAGCATGGTGGCACATATCACGGTATGGTGCATGCAGAGACACATGGTACGCTGTGTACACACAGTTTTGCCTGATGAACGAAACCGCGCTGCCATCATGATCCTTGTCGTCGGTTATCTCCTGGTTAATCGGATAATTCAGTCCGACAAACAGAGAGCGTGTACCAAGGCTACTTACCAGCCTCCAGGAAAAAATTCCTGAAGGCCCAGAGAAGCTGGGATCCTGCTCAAAGACCTTGCAGTGTCTGTGATTGTATTCCGCGAAACAACACGTCCGGTATGTGCGAAGGATCATCAATCGTTCACCGTCGTCTGATCGAGCCAGGAACCACCTGCAACTGCCATGCCGCTTTTCTTTGAAAGGTTCTGGGATTAGGAAGGGTAGGGACACCAGGCAGCCTGCAACATCATATCAAGTTGGAGTCAAATAAAAAAGGGCTCTTGATATAGTCAATCTTAAGAACAACATGTTATGAGCATGAATATTTTTTCAGTAAATGTTGATAGTAATATAAGCAAGCCATCATGATATCATAGGAAAGTAACATACTGCTGTAACAGCCGATTGTAGCGATGACTGGAGTAGGCCAGCAATACGTCCAGCCATAGAAGGAGTCGACAGCGTAAATGAAGCCCTTGTGTTCAATGGCATCAGAGAACCATGGAGGATGTATGATCCTGCGATGGACGTGCAGATTTATCCACTTACCGCAGTGACCTATCAGATAGGCGAGACCGCGGTTGAAGAACACAATTAGCCTGAAGTCTTTATAATTCGCAGATCTTGTGGGCACTTGGAAGATTACAACCTTGATCAAATCAAACTTGGTATCATGTTGGCTACTGTAAGATTCCGAGTATTCTGGGCCGCGGTGCCAAAGCAGTGCAGTGTTAATCGAAGGAAGGGGATCAATTGCTGGGTGTAGACCTCCACGAGCATCCAGCTATCGTAACCATCGACGAGCACCATCCAAGACATGTTCATGCCGACCCAGTACATACCGTTAATGTAGTTGAGGGTGACGGGGATCGGATCATAGTCAAGGGGTTGATGCTCGCCAGCCTACGATCGTTATGCTGCGTGACACACAGTTTCTGAAGATCAGGCGGCATCAGCAAGGAGCTGGCTTAAAAAGCTCTGGCCTGAGGGCTTTGAGTAAACGTTACAGCCCCGGCGAACACGCGGCGAGCAGCATGGTACTGAGATTGTCCACACGCGAAACAATGAGCTTGATTGCCTCTGTGGGGAGCGAATTCCAGCCACTCTTTCGGCGGACGCTGCTCGGTTCTGCCATTGTTAGTGCTTGGGTTTCGGATGAGGGGGGGGGAGGCGCCTTAGCGGGGATGGAAGATTGGACGAGATTATGTGCAGACAAAGATGGAGAAGCGAATATGTGCTGCGGGAAGTGGACAGGTGATGATGACTACATCATGCCGCTTGACTTACGAGACACATACCAGCAGCGTAGGGTCATATCGATGCCAGACAACTTGCTTGAGTGATCACAGTACTGGTACTCCCTACAATACCTACTACTATGCCCTAACTTGCTTGAGTAGAGTAGTAGAGTAGGACTCTGCTCTACTACTAGCACCGGAGGAGTAGTATATTCTAATCTAAAATAGTTACAAACTTCAATGCCCGAGCGTGGAACGACTACGAACCATGCTCAAAGACCATGTCTATGTGGTGTTTGGAATTATATGCAAAAAAATAGCAAGATGCCCGTGCATTGCACGACACACCATCATCACCAACTCGGTTTTTTCTCTACTCCTACTCCTATAAAAGACTCAGTTGGTGATGATGGAGACGAGGAGGCGTGTTCAGCCGGGCGTGCTGTGGACGGCGCAGTACTATTCGATTTGTTATAAAAAACAAAGAAGAGTAGTAGAGATAGAGATAAGAGTAGAGATAGAGACTTGGGGAGGAGCACGAGGTTGTGGGAGATAAGGATGAACGAGGCAAGGCCTTATCCGTAAATGTGGAGAGAGGTGCGGGTATCTTTTGTAAAATTGTCATAGTTGGCTTTCTATCCGTCAGATATAGATCGGACGGTCTATATTACAAGATGGCAGGCACACCATCATCACCAACTCGGTTTTCTATAAGAGTAGATATAGATAGATAGAGACTAGGGAGTACTAGTATGGACACCATCTACTGCTTCATGTGCTACTCCTGCTCTCCATTCGACGGCCGCAACATCCCCTACAGCCACTCCCTCCCGCGCTCCATTTGGCGGGCGCTGTTGAAATTTGGGGAGCGCACTCTCGCGACTGCTGGCAGCCACGACTTCACCGACGATGACTTCTTCCCCGACCTCGGCAACCTCTTCCTCAACGACATGGGCGACAACCTCAATGCCAACAGTGCTGCCCTCGTTGCATCGTATGTGTCTCTGTCCTTCCTGTTCGAAATCGTGGTAGAATTCATGTTTCTACTCTGTATCCTACTACTATGCTAGTCCACATGATTAGTTTCATCTCTGTTATAGCCGTCATGATTTATTTTGTGCTTATTCGGATTAATTCTTGTAGTAACTTGCTCATATATTCAACTGGTGCAATGTCCCCTACAGCCACTCCCGTTTCATGGACGGCCTGGTCGATGCCTCCAAGGATCCCTTCGTCTACTGCTATGAGTGCCCGATGCTGTTTTGGGGCTCGCCGGCGGACATGGTGCATCACCTCATGGATGCGTGTAGCGGTCACTACTGGCCCTTGGCGGAGAACATCAAGTGCGAGACGTGCTACCCGTTCACCATGCTGGAGTGGCTGGAGGATCAACCGCCGCCTGCTAGTCTCGGAGGAGGATGACATCGTCTTCCTCTTGATTGTGGGCACCGGCGAGGCCCGCGCAGGCCGCCGCCCCGTCTCTGTAGTGTGTGTTAGGGGCGACGCCGCTGACGCTGACACTGACATGAGGCCGATGTACAGGTGCGTGCTCAGTGATACAACCCCTCCGGGTCACGTGGGCTGCGACACCAGCCTCATCGAACGGACTTGGACTCTGCGGAGCTGGGACTTTCCCGCTGATGTGGACTTGGAAAACCCATGGTCTCCTTTACCCGTCAACGCGATGCACAGGGGCTCTAAGGAGGTTCACCTGGACATACGCATTATCAAGTTAAATGTTGATCATTAGTCTTCACTCAATGTAATCCGCTGTTTAAGCATGTGGAGACTTCCATGCATGATCTTGCTCTATTGCAGTATCGCGCATGAATAAAAGTGTACCCGTTTATGGTTTAGTCTAGAATCTTCCATGTATGAACTTTACTACAGTACTGGTGAAAGACTTACTATGAACCATTTCTTACATCTCCTCTGCCCCTTCCAAGTCATCCCGATCTAATCCCTCCGTCTAGGTGTATAAGGGCATGGTTAATACTTAATAGTATAGCCAACGGTTGACTACAAGAAAGTGCCATGTCATCTATAGGCAACATGTATAACTATCGATACTCAAAAACTAATTCTTAAAGCCAATGGTGCTGCTCCCGTTGCACCGTATGTGTTTCTGTCCTTCTTGTTCGAAATTGTGGTAGAATTCCTGTTTCTACTCTCTATCCTACTAGATTATATCTGTTAATCTACTATGCTAGTCCACATGATTAGTTTCATCTCTGTTATAGCCGTCATGATTTATTTTGTGCTTATTCGGATTAATTCTCGTAGTAACTTGCTCATAAAATCAACTGGCGCAATGTCCCCTACAACCACTCCCGTTTCATGGACGGCCTGGTCGATGCCTCCAAGGATCCCTTCGTCTACTGCTATGAGTACCCAATGCTGTTTTGGGGCTCGCCGACGGACATGGTGCATCACCTCACGGATGCGTGCAGCGGTCACTACTGGCCCTTGGCGGAGAACATCAAGTACGAGACGTGCTACCCGTTCATCATGCCGGAGTCGCTGGAGGATCACTACCGCCTGCTAGTCTCGGAGGAGGACGGCAGCGTCTTCCTCTTGATCGTGGGCACCGGCGAGGCCCGTGCAGGCCGTCGCCCTGTCTCTGTAGTGTGCGTCAGGGGCGACGCCGCTGACACTTACACTGACATGAGGCCGATGTACGGGTGCGTACTCACTGTTACTGCCCCTCAGAGGTACGTGGGCGGCGACACCGGCTCCATCATGCTGACTAGGACTGTGCAGAGCTGGGACCTTCCCGCCGATGTGGACATGGAAGACGCATGGTATGATTTACCCCGCAATGCGGTGCACGGGGACTCCAAGGAGGTTCACCTGGACATATGCATTACCAAGTTAAATGTTGATCATTAGTCTTCGCTCAATGAAATCCGCTGTCTAAGCATGTGGAGACTTCCATGCATGATCTTTCTCTATTGGAGTATCGCGCATGAATAAAAGTGTATCCATTTATGGTTTAGTCTAGAATATTGCATGTATGAATTTTTACTACAATACTGGTGAAAGACTTACGATGAACCATTTCTTACATCTCCTCTGCCCCCTTCCAAGTCATCCTGATTTAATCCCTCTGTCTAGGTGTATAAGGGCATGGTTAATACTTAATAGTATAGCCAACTATTGACTATAAGAAAGTGCCATGTCATCTGTAGCCAACATGTATAACAATCGATACTCAAAACTAATTCTTAAATATCACTAGTAAAAATGCCCGTGCGTTGCACCGGGCGAAATATTAAATATAACTTGCTCCTCATTCAATTATGAAACACGTTTTGAATCCATTTTTTGCAAAAACGTCAAAAATAAGGTTACATCAAGTATTTCTTTTTGGACCATGAAATTTGGACATACCCTAATAATTTTTGTCATGACCTATTTCAGCTCCACACTTTCATTTCACCCGATGAGAGAGTAGTTGTGTATGAAATAGTCTTTCAATCAACTTTATTTTTTGTTATTCAGAAAAAAATGAATATTTCTTTATTTTGAGGTGTTTTTTTAAAAACAAATGAAGGATATTTTTTAGAATGGAATCATTATTATGGTGATGAACATTTTTTGGAATATTAGATTTCATTTGTAAATTATTTTGCAATATTTTTTGTTGAAAGACTTGACCGACACGCACTTCCCGTTCCCCATTCTTCTTCTCCTGTGTTAGGACAACGCCGGCGCAGCCTCCCTTGTCCCCGTCATTCTCGGAGGACGAGGGGAGGAAGAATAGCGCTCCCACCGGCCGCACGGTCGTGTCCTCCGCCCGCACCGCCATATCAACGGGACCTTGGGCGGCTCCCTCTTCCTGCCTGTTCCCTCCCACCCATCTGGAGTAAGAAAGCCGACCATGGTGAGCTTGCCATGGAATTTAAGTGGCTCCACCATTTACATCATGTCAAGCAATGTCATTGTCAATTGGGGAAATCCATATATGAGAACATCAGACATCTCATTTCCTCTTTCCCCACATCCCACATAAACCAGAGCTTCAAAATTGGAGTACCGCAGATATTTTCAAACTCAATAGACGTCATAGAGATGGTACCAAGAAAATACTATAGACAAAGGATTTCGACAACAGAGCAGTCAGGTGACCACCTTAGAAAGTGCCTGACTAATGACATTTTTTCCGCAACTAAAAGCACCAAATAGCACCATGTTCCTCCAAAAACTGAGGGGAGCATACATCACACACGCTGGATCCATTTCAAATTAGATAAGACTGGGATTTAATGGTGTTGGAAGGAAATGAAAAATCAACATCTGCAAAATGTTTGGTTATGTAAGAGAAGAAACCATGATAAATAAAAACATGCATTTTATTGTGGAAATTGAAGTTCGGATTGTAGACAAACCTGTCCTGTAAGAGAGGTGTGTCCTCACCGAGCTTTGATGCACCAGGTGTTCATGTACGCACATGCCATATCTGTAGCTCGATAACTTCAAAACATTAATCTAGTAATTTAGTCCTCAAAAAAGTTATACCAAATAACTTCCTTACTTGAAGCATAGTTAATTACTTCTTGATGCCCTGAAATTTCAGCTCTAGAAATGTATTGAAGGGCGACATGGTGGTTCATCAAATTATTCTCAAAGACAATCTGTTAGAGTCAGAAAAAATTAGAATGTGAACAAAGGTTAATAATGGGAATCTGACTTGTTATTTTGAAATTCTAAAAGCTCACACTTTGAATATCTTAATCAAGTGGGTGCCCACGCAGCAAGGTGCACAAAATCAACTCTTGTGGTCTTTCTTCTATCTTTGTATGATAAAAAATAATACTGATTTGTACCTTCAGAAAACCAGAAAATTATGCAATGTTGTACTACGTAGGTCAAGAGTGATATCCATGCCTGGTGATTATTTTTTGGGCATTATGTCCCTTAATGTATACTTGAGTGTGATTTTTAGATGACAAACAATACAACCACAGTTTCATAATTGAGAGATGTGTCATAGTTCAGATGCATCAATTTTTCTTGGCACTAAAAATATTAGAGCTTGGGTAGAAATAATAGTATCACACCAGTGCGAAAGATCTTGCTGACTAACTGTTTTAGGAATAAAAGAGATACATTTGCAAATTCATTCAACAAACAACAACTTCTATGTTTGCCTACTTCTCAACAAAATTTCATAGCCACGGCTAAAACTAAGACTAACAACCACACCAACCCACCAAATTTGTTGGGAGATTAGATAAGTAATGCAAGAAGAAAAACAATACCAGGATTTATTTTACATGGTTGAAGACTTGAAGCATGCAAGAAAGGACCCGATGCATTTTCTTCAAGCAATTCATCAAACATTTGATGCATTCTCCGCACGCGCCTCCTGTCTTGCTGCCGCCGCCTGATGCAGGGCTCGAGCGCAACGCCGCCTCCCCGCCATGGCCGCCACCCCCTGCAAGCCTGCGCTGCCATGGTCTGTGGCTTCAACGTAGGAGCCCCCCTGCAAAAAACATGAAACCTTATCTCTGATTAGCCGAGTAAGGAAGGATTGTTTGGGCAAAAACGAAACGTTTTTCGAGATAACCACTTAAAAAGGGACTACCGGTTTAATTACCAGAAAACATAAGGAATGAACATATACTATCATTAAATACCATGCGATCACATGTGATGGAGAGGATGCAACTTATCACGTCCATACTATCATTAAATGGAATGATACACAAGTATGCAATTAAGATGCAGAAAGTAGGATGCAACCTTCAAACCACCAACAGAGGATCTTGTGTATCATTCTCTGTTCTTTTGAAGATTAATTACCAGCGGATGCGATCAGATATGATGGATGAGTGAACATGCCACCCTCATGTCAGATAACTAACTTAGTTACCTCTGGATGCGCACCGTGGTTCCACGGGCCAAAACCATTTCCACAGAAATTAGGCATTGGGGGCGGCGGATGATGATGCATCTGTTTTGGACTCGCCATCGGCGGCAACCTCTGAAAGTCCCGGCCATGCTGGTGCTTAAGCAAGGAGGACCCCCGCATTATCTCTGGTAGCATAAGTACAACAGCAAAACATCAGAAGCCAACATCAGCACGAAAAGGTACTCCATGATCATATGAATCAAGCAACATACTGCATGCTTTCAAGACCTACGACACAAAAGGCCAGCGCCTTGAGGCCAAAACAGAGTCAAGCAGAGCAAGTTTGCATCAACAAGAGAGAAACATAAGAAATCAGGCAACGGCGAATCAGCAAGGACAAATTCTAATCTAGGCCAATAATGGTAGATGGGGGGGGGTGGCAGAGGCGAGGGAGCGAATCGAGGCTCTCACCGTGGCCCAACTGCTTCTAATCTAGGTCAAGAAAGAATATATGCACGTTCCAGACCATGCATCTCAACATCTCATAAAGCACCAATCATACACAGATCCAAATGGTACTAATACTTCATGTGTGTTAGTATATCAGATCTGGCAGTGCCCCAGCATTCAGTTGCAATGAATCAAAAACTTGCCAATTCTCGCAAGAATAGAGTGAAAAAGGAGGAGGAACCAAAATTTTAGATTGTTCATCCATCCATGGCCTACATATATGAACTGAATCGAAGGCCTATATATAAGTTGAGCATCTTCTGACCACCCTGCAACCTGACCTGAATCTACTGGTCTATAGAGGTGGGCGAGCCAGCCAGAGAGAGTCGCTGCTGCAGGAGTAGCAAGAAAGCAGAGCATGCGGCGGCCACCGTCACGGCCGTCGTCCTGCCGGGTTCATCACTGCCACCCAAGGAACCCTGCGTCCTGAGGGAACCCCGTCCTGGGCACCGCCGGCGGCTGCTGCTCCCACGAGAAGGGCCCGGTCGCCTGCAATAGCTCTGGGCAGAAGGGGAACTGCGTGGGCGACGTTGTCGGTAGCGGCATCCCCGGGACAGGGCAGGGTGGCACACACTGCGGGCCCGTGCACAGGCACGCCATGCCGTTGTCGTCGGCCAGCACGCCGCCGGCCGACAGGAGCACCCACACAGCCACAACCAGCAGGACCACCGGCCGCCCAGACGACATCCTTCCTCGATCGCTCTCTCGCCGGTCGCAGCTTCTTCGTCGAAATCTTGTTTTTCTGTGCCGCTGATGTGGGTGGGTGAAAGCACAAGTGCTCCCTAGGTGGTTTTGGTAATTAATGTCAACATATTTCTTATTGGACTAACACTTTTATGTAGTATGTTTCAGATAAGTTCAACAATGAAGTGGCATGGACTAAAGGATGTGGGAACTCCTTCAAGATGCTAAGGACAAAGGATTGGCTCAAGCTTCAAGCTCAAGACTCTTCATTTTACATTTTAGTGATCCAAGATTACATTGAGTCTATAGGAAAAGCCAATACTATCAAGGAGGGATGAGGAGTTGCTTAATGAGTTTCTTGCTTCACAGTGCTTAGTGATATGCTCCAAAACCCTCAACTATTTTCCCATTTCCACACAAGTGTCCTAAACCTAAAGTCAAACTCGGCCCCACTGATTTTTTCTATCCGGCGCCACCGATTTTAGATGTCTTAGCCACTGCCACAAACCCTAGTCAAATCGGTCGTACCGATAGGGATCTTGGTCTCACCGAGATGGGATTGTAATCTCTCTGTGTATGTCCATTACCAAAATCGGTCTCACGGAGTTTGAGCAATTGGTACTACCGAGATTACAATGCAAACTTCCTGGTTGACTCATTACCAAAATTGGTCCCACCGAGTTTGTGTAATCGGTCAAACCGAGTTTGCCTGACCAACTCTCTGGAAAGCTTATTACCAAAGTCGGTCTAACCGAGTTTGTGTAATCGGTCTTACCGAGATTACGTTATGCCCTAACCCTAACCATACCGGTCCCACCGAGTTGCATTTCGGTCCCACCGAAAACCCTAACGGTCACATTATTTGCTAAATCGGTATGACCAAGTTTAACAATTCGGTCCCACCGAGTTTGGTAGATTGTGTGTAACGGTTAGATTTTGTGTGGAGGCTATATATACCCCTCCACCTCCTCTTCATTCGTGGAGAGAGCCATCAGACTGAACCTACACTTCCAGCATACTTTTTCTGAGAGAGAACTACCTACTCATGTATTGAGGCCAAGATATTCCATTCCTACCATATGAATCTTGATCTCTAGCCTTCCCCAAGTTGCTTTCCACTCAAATCTTATTTCCACCAGATCCAAATCCCATGAGAGAGAGTTGAGTGTTGGGGAGACTATCATTTGAAGCACAAGAGCAAGGAGTTCATCATCAACGCACCATTTGTTACTTCTTGGAGAGTGGTGTCTCCTAGATTGGCTAGGTGTCACTTGGGAGCCTCCGACAAGATTGTGGAGTTGAACCAAGGAGTTTGTAAGGGCAAGGAGATCGCCTACTTCGTGAAGATCTACCGCTAGTGAGGCAAGTCCTTCGTGGGCGACGGCCATGGTGGGATAGACAAGGTTGCTTCTTCGTGGACCCTTCATGGGTGGAGCCCTTCGTGGACTCGAGCAACCATTACCCTTTGTGGGTTGAAGTCTCCATCAACGTGGATGTACGATAGAACCACCTATCGGAACCACGCCAAAAACATCCGTGTCTCCAATTGCGTTTGAATCCTCCAAACCCTTCCCTTTACTTTCTTGCAAGTTGCATGCTTTATTTTCCGCTACCCATATACTCTTGCATGCTTGCTTGATATGTATTGTGAATGTTAAACTTGTGCCTAAACTCCACTTAAACTTAAGGCAACTTAAAAACTGCAACTTTGGTACTTAGTGTCTAATCACCCCCCTCTAGACACCTCTTCTCAAGGTCCTACAAGTGGTATCAGAGCATTGGTCTCCATTGCCTTGGTTTAATCACCATTGGAGGAAGATGGATGAGTCTACTTTGGGGAGTCTTAGACATAGAGTGCCTATTAGTACTTTCATGAGTGGAAAAATGAGATGCTTGTAATTTTCAATCAATATCATTTGAACAAGTACATTGCTAGCCCTTGTGCACCTTATGTTGATCCTATGCATCCTACCCATGATGAGTCAATTGACATGATTAGGAATCTTAGAACTGCCGAACTTATCATTAGAGGATTGCCTAGAAACTTGATTGGATGTTTGCCTTCTCTTAAGTGTGCCTACACTATATGGAAATTTCTTGAGGAACGCTTTCCAAACTATTCCTTGAAAAATCTTGATGAAATTCTCCATAAGTCTATTGCTTTGAGTAAGATGAATACTAGTGATCCTATGTTTGGTGATCGTCTATTTGAGCTTACAAACCTTATGCGTGCCAAAGGAGATGTTGGAATTATTAGTGATATTATTCCGAAGCTATAAAAATTCGTAAGCAAGATCATTGTCAAACTCATTCTAACGAATCACCCTCTCTAGGATTTGATCCACCACATGACGATGTTGAACATGGATACTATGATGAGGATGATGATAGTGACTTCGATCTTGATGATGCAATAAGACACTTTGGTCTTATGGCAAATCTCCGGGGATATATGTCAGGAGGAAAGGAATGGGTTCTTGATAGTGGATGTACCGATCACATGACTGGAGATAAAGACATGTTTTGTGAGCTTGCTGATAATGATAGTCCTCGAAAGTATGTCATTTTCGGTGACAACTCAAAGGGTAAGGTGGTTGGCCTCGGTAAGGTGGCCATATCACATGATAGCTCCATACAAAATGTCATGCTCGTTGAATCTCTTGGATACAACTTACTTTCAGTATCTAGACTTGCTGATTTCGGTTTCAATGTCTTATTTACTGAAGTAGATTGCCAAGTGTTTCTTGAGACAATCATAAAATGGTCTTTACTAGTGTGCGTAGAGGTGATCTATACATTGTTGATTTCATTGAAAAGGCTCAACCTAAAACTTGCTTTATTGCTAAATCCTCAAAAGGTTGGTTATGGCATAGACGATTAGGTCATGTTGGTATGCGAAACCTTGACAAGCTTATTAAAGGAAATCATATTCTTGGAGTTAACGATGTCATATTTGATAAGGATAGACTTTGCAGCGCTTGTCAGGCAGGTAAACAGGTTGGAGGAAGGCATCCCGTGAAGAACATCATGACCACAAGGAGGCCACTCGAGCTACTTCACATGGATCTTTTTGGTCCCAACTCTTACAAGAGTCTCGGTGGAAATTCTTTTGGTCTAGTTATAGTTGATGATTTTTCAAGATTTACGTGGGTGTTCTTTCTCAATGATAAATCGAAGGTCCAAAAGATCTTCAAAAACTTCGCTAGGAAGGCCCAAAATCAATTTGAAGTGAAGATCAAGAAGGTTCACAGCGACAACAGAACGGAGTTCAAGAACGCAAATGTGGACACCTTTCTTTACGAAGAAGGGATTTCACACAAGTTCTCGGCTACGTACACACCTCAACAAAACGGAGTTGTTGAGAGGAAGAACCAGACGCTCATCGAAATGGCGAGAATGATGCTTGATGAGTACAAGACACCGAAGCACTTTTGGGCAGAAGCGGTTGAGACAGCTTGTCATGCAACAAATCGCTTGTATCTTCACAAGCTACTCGGCAAGACGGCATACAAGCTCCTCACCGGTAACAAACCCCAAGTTGGATACTTTCGAGTAGTCGGCTCAAAGTGCTACATTCTTGATAAGCATCGTCGTTCTAAATTTGCTCCTAAGTCTCATGAAGGTTTCCTACTAGGTTATGGCTCAAACTCTCACACTTATCGTGTCTACAACAATTTCACCCGAAAGGTTGAAGAGACGGTAGATGTGAAGTTTGATAAATCTAATGGCTCGCAAGTAGAGAAATTACCAATTGATGTAGGAGACAAAGATCCTTCGGAAGCAATCCAAGACTTGCTATTGGCAAGGTCCGTCCAACGGAGGTGAAGGAGAGTACCTCGTCCGTCCAAGTGGAAGCTTCTACTTCACGACAAGGTGAACCAAGAGTTGATACGGAAGCATCCACAAGTGGGACACACCAAGATGAAGAAAACGAGGAAGTGCATCAAGATGAATGTCAACAACCTCATTCTCCACCACGACAAGAGAACGACAACGCCAACAATGAAGAAGGCCAAGAAGAAGAACAAGATGAAGAAGATGTTCAACGAAGACCCAAGCAAAAACTTTCACGAGTTCGAGCAAGAATTGCTAAAGATCATCCTGTCGATTAAATCTACAATGACATTCAAACCGGGAGAATCACTTGCTCTAAAACTCGTTTAGCTAACTTTTGTGAAAACTATTCTTTCATCTCTAGCATTGAACCTATGAAGGTAGAAGAAGCATTGGAAGATCTGGATTGGATAAATGCTATGCATGAAGAGCTACACAACTTTAAGAGGAACCAAGTTTAGACATTGGTTGAGAAGCCCGACAACAACCACAACATCATCGGTACCAAATGGTTGTTTTGCAACAAGCAAGATGAAGATGGACAAGTAGTTCGCAACAAAGCACGTCTCGTCGCCCAAGGCTATACACAAGTCGAAGGTATGGACTATGGTGAGACTTATGCTCCCGTTGCTAGACTTGAGTCCATTCGCATCTTACCTGCCTATGCTAATCATCATGATATCACCTTGTACCAAATGGACATTAAAAGTGCTTTTCTAAATGGTGAAATAGAGGAGGAAGTTTATGTTAAGCAACCTCCTGGCTTTGTCAATCCTAAGAAACCCAATCATGTTTACAAACTTCACAAAGCTCTTTATGGTCTTAAACAAGCTCCTAGAGCATGGTATAAATGCTTGACCAAGTTCCTTATTGAAAAAGGCTTTGAAATTGGGAAAATTGATTCCACACTTTTTACTAAAAGGGTTAATGGAGAACTATTTGTGTGCCAAATCTATGTTGATGATATTATATTCGGTTCAACTAACCCTCATTTTAGTGAAAAGTTTGGGAAGCTAATGTCAGACAAGTTTGAGATGTCTATGATGAGTGAACTCAAATTCTTTCTTGGGTTGCAAATCAAGAAAACTAAGGAAGGTACCTTTGTTTCTCAAACAAAGTACACCAAAGACTTATTCAAGAAGTTCAATATGCAAGAATGCAAAGGTATGTCTACACTCATGCCTACTAGTGGACATCTTGATTTGACCAAAGATAGTGAACCGGTTGATCAAAAGGTTTATCACTCTATGATTGGTTCATTGCTATATCTATGCGCTTCACGTCCCGATATCATGCTAAGTGTGTGCATGTCTGCACGATATCAAGCTGCTCCTAAGGAATGTCATCTTAAGGCCGTGAAAAGGATAGTGAGATACTTAATCCATACACCAATTTTTGGCATTTGGTATCCTAAGAGGGCCTCTTTCAATCTTGTTGGCTATTCCGACTCGGACTATGCCGGAGACAAGGTTGATAGAAAGTCCACTTCGGGTACTTGTCAATTTCTTGGTAGATCACTTGCGTCTTGGTCCTCCAAGAAACAAAACTCGGTATCCTTATCCACCGCCGAAGCAGAATATATTGCTGCTGGTTCATGTTGTGCTGAATTACTTTGGATGACCCAAACTCTTAAAGATTATGGGATATATGTGAGACATGTTCCATTGCTTTGTGACAATGTAACTGCTATTAAAATTGGTCATAACCCTGTGCGACATTCTCGAACTAAGCATATTGAAGTTCGTCATCATTTCATTCGAGATCATGTTGCTAAGGGTGACATTGATCTTAAGCATGTTCGCACCGAAAAGCAATTAGCAGATATATTCACTAAACCTCTTGATGAGAAAGTGTTTTGTAGGTTAAGTGGAGAATTGAACATCATTGATGCTGCAAACTTGGAGTAGAAACTCCATTGGATACATGCAAGACATGAGCTTATGACTAATCCTTAATATTTCTCTTATGATGAAAATCTTATGTCTTGGATATATTTGCATCTTGCATGTTATCTAACCCATGTAGGTACTTGGTTGAATCTAATTCCACGAGATTGTAATATACTCACATCTTGAGCAATCTCTACATCACCAAGTCTCTACACTATGGTGGTTGAAGACAAGGAAGCATGGAACCATCAAACATATCCTTTGACAAATTCTATGTTGAGATTCATGATTGTCATTTTTGGATACACAAGTGCTCTTCCTTGCAAGAACTAACCCATGTAGGTAGATGGACTCAAATTCCAAGTGGTGCTCCAAATTCTTGATGAGCTACATCAACCTCGAGCAACCCACACAAGTTCAACTACATGTACAACGCCACAAACCAAGGTATGTCATTCCATCTTAGAGAAGCTTTACTCCAAGTCTTGAGCTAAAGCAACTCGACAAGATGTGAATACATCAAGATGCTTAAACGAAAAATGGCAACCCCATTTTGAGCTTAAGCGATGAGTATGACCTATGATAAAGTGATCTCACTTGACTCCTAAGTCAATATACTCTAACATAGGTGACTTTGTCGCCGACCATCTCTAGATGAAGTTCTCTTGTGTTCTTTTCTGTATTTTTTGCATTTGTCTCATGCATATTTGTTTCCCCTTTCAAAAAAAAAATTCATCTAGATTTCTTTCTGTTTGCTATGTATTTTTCTGCATTCCAATTCCTTGCATATCTTTCAGTAAATTCCTTGCAAATCTTTGCGAGATCTTACTAGTCTAGTGAGCTGAGGTGACAAGTGTTTTCTCTGCGATGAACTCGGTTTCACCGATTTGTTGTTTTTGGTCCAACCAAATCCTTTCGGTACAACCGAAGCATACCAATCGGTGCCGCTGATTTCACATCAGGAAAATCAGTTTGCCACATATTCTATTTTTCTTCTAATCCAGCTCCACTCAATGAATCTTGTCCTCTACAAGCATCACATTTTTATGATTGCTTTGTGCTGTGTCTCAAGGACCAAATCCATTCGACAGATTCCAGAAAGCCCTTCTGGGAAATTGATGTCAAAGGGGGAGAGAGAGATCCCATCAAAGCTCATCATTTAGAGAGAAATCACATCAGAGAAAGAGTTTAATCACCTCCTCAAGGGGGAGAGAGATCCTCAAGGGGGAGAGAGATCCTCAAGGGGAGAGAGAGATCTCCAGGGGGAGAGAATACTTAAGTAGAAGTATTTCTCAAGGATCCCAGATGCTTGGTGTTCAAGAGGAGAGATGCCACATGTCTTCTTGAGGGGAGAGACATGTTCATATGATCTGTTGTGCTTATTTGCATTAGCTTGCATTAGCTCTGTTCATCATTCATATCTTTCAGCTTTGATTTTCTATTCCCTATCTTCTCCCAGTATCCCATGCTAGATTCAGGGGGAGCAAGACATCTAAGGGAAAGAAATCATTTAAATTCATTGCATATCTTTACTCTTGGGGACATGTCTAATCCAATGTGGTACTTAGTACTCACTCTCTACATGTCATCCTAGTCTTGGTATTCTTGTGGTTTCTTCTGTTTGCTCTGGCTAGTAGATGTACCTGTGTTACCTAACCTTGTTTGCTCAGGTTCATTCCATCCCAAGCCAACTCAAGACTACAAGGTAAGTATATGCATCACAATCATGTGTATGAGGAATTCTTGCTGATGTACATACTGTTTGCAAGAAGGACTCATGGGCATGAAGGTATTTTCTTTAATATTCTTTGCTCTGATGCATATGGCCAAGATACATGTAACACATTACCTACTCTATCATGGTTATGCTCTCACATGCTTCTATATTCCATATTCACATGATTGCATACATGTAGGGGGAGCCTATGTTTGTTACATGTCTTTCCAAAGATTTACTTGCTACTCTTTATCTTTATCTAAAGCTTTGATGTATGTTGTCATCAATTACCAAAAAGGGGGAGATTGTAAGCACAGGTGCTCCCTAGGTGGTTTTGGTAATTAATTTCAACATATCTCTTGTTGGACTAACACTTTTATCTAGTATGTTTCAGATAAGTTCAACAATGGAGTGGCATGGACTAAAGGATGTGGGAACTCCTTCAAGATGCTAAGGACAAAGGATTGGCTCAAGCTTCAAGCTCAAGACTCTTCATTTTACATTTTAGTGATCCAAGATCACATTGAGTCTATAGGAAAAGCCAATACTATCAAGGAGGGATGAGGTGTTGCTTAATGAGTTTCTTGCTTCACAGTGCTTAGTAATATGCTCCAAAACCCTCAACTACTTTCCCATTTCCACACAAGTGTCCTAAACCTAAAGTCAAACTCGGCCCCACTGATTTTTTCTATCCGGCGCCACCGATTTCAGATGTCTTAGCCACTGCCACAAACCCTAGTCAAATCGGTCTTACCGATAGGGATCTCGGTCTCACCGAGATGGGATTGTAATCTCTCTGTGTATGTCCATTACCAAAATCGGTCTCACCGAGTTTGAGCAATCGGTACTACCGAGATTACAATGCAAACTTCCTGGTTGACTCATTACCAAAATCGGTCCCACCGAGTTTGTGTAATCGGTCAAACCGAGTTTGCCTGACCAACTCTCTGGAAAGCTTATTACCAAAGTCGGTCTCACCGAGTTTGTGTAATCGGTCTTACCGAGATTACGTTATGCCCTAACCCTAACCATATCGGTCTCACCGAGTTGCATTTCGGTCCCACCGAAAACCTTAACGGTCACATTATTTGCTAAATCGGTCTGACCGAGTTTAACGATCCAGTCCCATCGAGTTTGGTAGATTGTGTGTAACGGTTAGATTTTGTGTGGAGTCTATATATACCCCTCCACCTCCGCTTCATTCTGGAGAGAGCCATCAGACTGAACCTACACTTCCAGCATACTTTTTCTGAGAGAGAACTACCTACTCATGTGTTGAGGCCAAGATATTCCATTCCTACCATATGAATCTTGATCTCTAGACTTCCCCAAGTTGCTTTCCACTCAAATCTTCTTTCCACCAGATCCAAATCCCATGAGAGAGAGTTGAGTGTTGGGGAGACTATCATTTGAAGCACAAGAGCAAGGAGTTCATCATCAACGCACCATTTGTTACTTCTTGGAGAGTGGTGTCTCCTAGATTGGCTAGGTGTCACTTGGGAGCCTCCGACAAGATTGTGGAGTTGAACCAAGGAGTTTGTAAGGGCAAGGAGATCGCCTACTTCGTGAAGATCTACCGCTAGTGAGGCAAGTCCTTCGTGGGCGACGGCCATGGTGGGATAGACAAGGTTGCTTCTTCGTGGACCCTTCATGGGTGGAGCCCTTCGTGGAATCGAGCAACCATTACCCTTCGTGGGTTGAAGTCTCCATCAACGTGGATGTACGATAGCACCACCTATCGAAACCACGCCAAAAACATCCGTGTCTCCAATTGCGTTTGAATCCTCCAAACCCTTCCCTTTACTTTCTTGCAAGTTGCATGCTTTAATTTCCTCTGCCCATATACTCTTGCATGCTTGCTTGATATGTATTGTGAATGTTAAACTTGTGCCTAAACTCCACCTAAACTTAAGGCAACTTAAAAACTGCAACTTTGGTACTTAGTGTCTAATCACCCCCCCCTCTAGACACCTCTTCTCAAGGTCCTACAGTGGGTGAGGCCGCTCTCGCTCCCTGTTAAACCTCACTGCTCGGTTCCCAGCCCGCACGGCCGCGCAGGCCTCCCGCACCGGCGGCACGCCCAAGGGGCCCCAAGTCGATGCGCGATCCGGCACGGGGGAGGGGCTGGCCCCGAGGAGCTGGGCGGCGCCCTCCATCATCGCCGCCGTCTAGGGAGGGACGTGCTCCCGGTTGACGCGGAGTCGGGTGGACGGCGTGGGGCAGGAGGCGGCGGGATGGAGGTGAAGATGGGATCGAGGAGGCAAGGTCGTGCGGGGCGCTGTTTTTTCTTCTTTTGTGTCCTTTGTACCGGTTTGCGGCTGACTTATGACGGGAGTGCGGGTTGAATTCCTAGAAACAGAGGGACTTTTATGTAAAAATACCTATGACGTACGACCAGAAGCAATAGACGCTTTATTAGTAGGGAAAGATTTCTTGCAAAGCACAATAAGTGTTATTTCTTCACAAGTTTTGGATGCAGGTTGAACAGTTGAACGCTTTTGTTTGCAAAAGATACCTTTTATCTATTTCACCCGGATGTTTGTGAGCTCTAGAGATGAAATAATATCCGAAGAAACCTATTGATACCCGTTACACATGAGATGACCCCCACATCCTTTGTCAAAATAAACAACTCCCCGATTAATGCATTTCACTCTTCCATGCAACGCACGGGGACCTTACTATAGATTAGTACGACCAAAAATTGAACTAACATTATATATAGTACGATAAATGCTGATGCACGTCAAACAAAATTATATCATTGAAAACTATGTTCAAATACGAATCCAACGATATAGTTTTTGTTGACATGCACTAACATTTTGTCAGTTAAATCTTCAGTAAAATTCAATGGAGGACTAATAAACCATGACCGATGTAGTACAATTGTAGAGGGCGGCACTGCACGGGAGTCTCACCCCGCTTGTGGCGCGGCAGTAAAGCCGTCATATCACAAAACCCAACCACTGCCAGTAATAAGTGGCCTGCTAAAATAAACGGACAAGCAACCATCACATCCCTCCGTCTTTTTTGCATTTCATCTCTCTGCATTTACTTTCTCCGGTTCATCTCGCACACTCGATCCCTGGCTACTACTCCTAGTATCCCTAGCTACTACTCCTAGGGCAGTTCTTTTGGCGGCTTAAAAAATAAGCCGTCTCTTCCCTAGCTTTTCCCATAAGACTAGTCACAGTGGAGAGTAACATTAAGGCGCCTCACTCATTTATTTGGGCTTCTAAAGTACTACTACCTCCGTCCTGGTTTATTGGTCCCCATTGTAATTTGTGTCAAATTTTGACTATAAATTTAACTAACAAAATGTCCATGCATGTCAGCAAAAATTATATCATTGAAAACTATGTTCAAATACGAATCCAACTATATAATTTTTGTTGACATGCATTAATATTTTGTCAGTTAAATCTTTGGTCAAAATTTAGCACACATTACAAAGGGGACTAATAAACCAGGACGGAGGTAGTAGTACTACTAGTACTCCCTTCATTTTTATATACAAGGCCACAAACTCAAATTATAGGTACCAAGATTAAAATCAATGTGTGCTTTACAAGTCAATTTATTTTCTCGTTTACTGGGTTAATTAATAGGGTGCATGCACATTAGAAGAAGTTGAGTGGCCGTGAGAGAGGAAGTAGATGAGTTTGTCATTATCATCCACTACATGCATGCTAGTAATTAAGCCATGGGTTACTAGTATGAGGAAACACCATTAATATTTCTCTCGATTACTATTGGTGGCCTTGTATAGATGCAAAATGTATTTTTTATAGTGGCCTTGTATACAAAAATGGAGGGAGTACCTCTGTCCTGGTTTATTCCTCACCATTGTAATTTGTGGTAAATTTTGAACAAAGATTTAACTGATAAAATGTTAGTGCATGTGACATCACAAACATTTCATTAGTTAAATTTATGATCAAAATTTGACACAGATTACAATGGGGACCAATAAACTAGGACGGAGCTAGTAGTAAAGGGATTACTACTAATCTAGAAGCCTAAACGAACTGGCCCGTGGTACTCCTACTAGTAGTACTAGGACTCAAGTTGGAATTCCAATTGCACGGCACAACTTGTTAGGCCAAAAATTCGATACAGGGTGTAGGAAGCGGTTTGGGAATTTGCATGCCTTTCCGACCAGTGAGATACTCCGTACAAAGTATGACAGAGAAATAACCATAGAGAAGGAAGCTAAAAATAAACAATCAAACAAGCATTTTTGCATTTGTTTTGCATTGAACCGTTTGACAAGCTTGACTAGTCCTGTTTTTCTACTTTTACAAAAAACCGCATCGTAATATAAAAATGTGCATTTGCCCGTACATAAGTAATAGTAGTACTCCCTCCGTCTAGGTGTATAAAGTCATCCCTCCTAATTGGTCACGGTGCACAACCAAAGACGACATATTCGCCTTGACGGAGGGAGTAGCATAGTCTGCAAGCATATATAGAGAGAGACGTGTAGTGCGATAGTATATAGTACTAAAGTTTGTGCTGTATGCACCTACCTACAAAATGCATACGGATACACAAGGTTTCCAAACTTTCCCTCTTACATACTTAATTAAGGATGCTAATAATTCCCGAACGTTCGGGATTTATCATTTGTGTCCCAAAACTAATGAGATCACCTTACGAAACTAAATTATACTCCCTACTAAAAGTCACGGCGCTCGCAGGAGCGCTTGCGGCGCGTCATGAGTGCCCTGGTGCGCGGCCGTTTCCCAGCATGCTGACACAACGCCTCTTCCTTAGCCTCGCAACTTGCGAGGTGCTGATTGGCGGTTTGCCGACGGGCGAGTGTGATCTCACCGGTGTGGTGATCCGGCGCCAGCAGGTACTCCTCCTCGCTGGAAGCGTGCACCCGGTCCACGTACCGCCAAGCGTAGATGAGGCGCTTGGGCCCGACTGCACTCAGGGCTTTGGCATGGGTGTCCTCCGCCACCCTCATGGCCCTTGCACGAGCCTTCTGCCAAAAAGCCAATTGCCTGACTCTCTCGGACGTGACATAGAGCTGCCAGGCAGCTTGCCCTGCGGCGTGCTTCTCTTCCTCGGCCTTCTTCTCCGCCTCTATTTTGGCGTGCTCTGCCGGCAGCAAAGCCTCCTGTCGGTGTCAAAACCGGCGGATCTCGGGTAGGGGGTCCCGAACTGTGCGTCTAGGCGGATGGTAACAGGAGACAAGGGACACGATGTTTTTACCCAGGTTCGGGCCCTCTCGATGGAGGTAAAACCCTACTCCTGCTTGATTGATATTGATGATATGGGTAGTACAAGAGTGGATCTACCACGAGATCAAGGAGGCTAAACCCTAGAAGCTAGCCTATGGTATGATTGTTGTAATGGTTGTTCATCCTACGGACTAAAATCCTCCGGTTTATATAGACACCGGAGAGGGCTAGGGTTACACAGAGTCGGTTATAATGGTAGGAGATCTACATATCCGTATCGCCAAGCTTGCCTTCCACGCCAAGGAAAGTCCCATCCGGACACGGGACGAACTCTTCAATCTTGTATCTTCATAGTCTTGGAGTCCGGCCAATGATGATAGTCCGGCTATCCGGACACCCCCTAGTCCTAGACCCCCTCAGTAGCCCCTGAACCGGGCTTCAATGACGATGAGTCCGGCGTGCATATTGTTCGGCATTGCAAGGCGGGTTCCTCCTATAAATAATTCATGGAAGATTGTGAACAACAGGATAGTGTCTGGTTCTGCAAAATAAATTCCACATTCCACCGTAGGGAGAATAATATGTACACAAGTTCAATCTGCTGACGTATTTTGTGGCATGACGTCATCCCACTACCAAGCCTTTACTTGAATCGTTTTTTATTTTAACACCTGAGTGCGTTTAGCGAAGTGGTTTCCTTGGCACTCTTGTCGAAGCAGAGATCGTGTTCCCCTTATACCGGGATTCCCATCAATACGGACGTGGGTAACCCAATCGTGCCCGTTGCCATGCCCCCTCTATCGGAGGCGAGTCCCGAACGGTCATGGGGACGGCTCTTGGTATTCTCCCCCTTTATAATGGGACCAAGGCTCGTTTCTTTTCTTCAATCCTCAATCGAATCTACTCCTCGCCCCGAGTTCCAACACCCAGAGCCCCAGAGTCGAGTGCTTTGGACCTTCAACAATGTCCGGCTCCGACCTACAGGGCAAGTGGATGCCCTCCTCCATCACAGAAGAGGACGTGCTAAAGCTGCAAGAGGCCAAGTACTTAACTTACGAGATTTCGCATAGGTTGCCCGCCAAAGGGCAAGCCATTCCCACCCCCCGAGCCCGGCGAGTATGTCATGTTTGTATCCCACCTCTGTCGAGGCTTAGGCTTCCCTATGGATCCTTTTGTGAGAGGGCTCATGTTTTACTATGGGTTGGAATTCCATGACTTGGCTCCGGAGTCCATCCTCCATATCTCTTCATTCTTTGTCGTCTACAAAGCCTTCCTCCGCATTACCCCTCACTTCGGCTTATGGCTCAAGACCTTCAACGTGGAGCCGAAGATGATCGAGGGGCGTCAAGCAGAGTGCGGCGGGGCGGTTGTAAGCAGAAGGGCCGACGCTCCGTGGCCCGAGGGCTCTTTCCAGGAGGAGCTCGGCTTGTGGCAGCAGGAGTGGTTCTACATAATCGCTCCCAGGGGCAGCAGACAGAAGCCGCCGCCCATCTTCCGCTCAGGCCCTCCACCGCGGCTGATGTCATGGGTCAGCCAAGGGCTCAATTGGGGGCCGTCAAAGGACGTATCCCTATTGCAGGGCCGGATTCGAGACCTCCAGGGGAGGGAGATCAATCTGGTCGTGGTGATGAAGGTTATGCTGATTCGGCGTCTCCTGCCCTGCAAGCGTCGCCCCCTCCGTCTGTGGGAGTTCAATCCCGAGGGGCCGCGAGCTCTCCAACACTTCATGGGTACGACACCCGTGGAGATGTATAAATTGTTCTTCGGGTCACAGGAGATGTGTCCGGAATTAACCGAGGATTCCGGCCTAAGCTGTAATCGCCCGGATACTCAGGTAAGTGGCCCTGCGTCTGAACGCACCGTTTGTTTACGCCTTCTTGAATTTGCCTTTTAACCCATCATCTCTTGAATAGGAGTGGATAGCGCAAGCGAAACTGATACGGTGTTCGCCCCCCTCCCGGAGACCGTGCCGGATCCCGTGCTGGTCAGGATGCTAAAGGTTGCGCCTTTAGAGGAGGGCGAAGGGGCGAACAGGGACACCACCGCCTCTACCAAGGAGGCTTTGGAGGAAGGGGGAGTCGAGAATCCCTCCTTCCAAGGGGAGAAGAGGACCGCCTCCGAAAACTCGGAGGCCAAGGCCTCGAAGCGGGGGAAGAGATCTTCACCAGAGGGTCCTGCGTCCGGGGAGGCCCCGGCCACACTATCTCCCCTAAGGAATCAGCCCTCCAGCGAGCCGTAAGTAGAAAAATGGGAGTTCTGTAATAAGAGGTGTCCCTATATTTGCTTCCGAGGATAACCGAAGTTTTTACCTTGTAGTTCGGATCTCCGCCTTTCTCAGATGAGCTCGTCTTCGGGGGACCTTCGTCCGGAGATGATGGAGAGCGAGACGCCTCCATCTGCCACACCATCAGGCGGGGCGGGCGAACCTGAGGTGGCATCGCGGAGGGTATCCCCGAGTCTGGCGGGGCCGAAGAGTTCGGCACCGGATGGTATGCGGCCGAGGGAGCTGAAGGATCTGCTTGAGAGGGCGTCTATCTCGGAAGATCACCATACATTGATAAGTATGGTGATTGGAAGAATTTTGTCCGCCAAAGGCGGGTTGCATGATGCCGTCAGAAGCTTGCTGGCGGGGTTTGAGGTACGTAAAAATGGCGTACCTTTTGACAGTTTTGCACATAAGGTGCGCCCTGTATAGATAGTAGCCCCTGGGACTCGGTAGGTTGTCGAGAGCGACAACGTGCCGATGATCAAAATCGCAGGTATTGATTTTCGCCTTTCCCATGCAGGTGGCGAATAGTCTGGTGGCCAGCCGGACTGATGGAGTTGCCGAACTAAAGCGGCAACTTGACGTTGCGGATGCGGACATCTCGCTGGTCAATAAGCGACTTGACGAGTCACAAGGTAGGTTTTTCTCCGTGGTCACCTAGTAAGGGAGCCGAAGCCTACTCCTTACAATATGTGTGTTTAATGCAGATGGTGTCGCTGTTGTGGAGAACCTTCGGGCCAAACTTGCTCGAACCAAGGAGCAGGCCAGAAGGAGTAATGCGGCTGCCTCGCGGGCGGCCGAAGAGTTAGAAGCCGAAAAGGCTGCTCATTGCCAAAGTAGGGAGGAGATGGCCGAAATGGCCGTGAAGTTGAAAGATATTACCGACCGCTATGAGGTTCTTGAAAAAGAACGCCGAGCGGAGCAAGAAGGCCTGAAGAAGGCCACCGCCAAAGCCAAGGATGCCCATTCTGCAATGAGGGCTATAAAGGAGGAGCTGCGCCAGGCCGGGGATATTGTGGCTGGCAAGCCCTTTCTGCTGCGCAGGAGGTTTACTGATCCGAAGTATGCTCAGCTTGGCCAGCTGTGGGGTCCGGAGGATCCTTATATGGACTTAGCGGCGAGTGCGGCAGATGCTGTTGTCCACTTCCCAAGTCAAAAGGATCACGAGACGGAAGAGCTTTTTTGGTCTCAATTCCATAGTCCGGAGCGTTCACTTCCGTTGACCGATCGGTTGGCTGAGTGGGCCGAGCTGAATAGATTGTCCGGACTTGCCATGACGGACATCGTGGCTCATGTCTGGCCGGATAAGCCCAAGCCGAAGAGTTATTTTGGCTTATTGCAGCAATTCCTTGGGGCGGTGCCGCATATCAAGGCGATGAAGCGGTCGGCCTGCATAGAGGGTGCACGGATGGCCCTCGCCCGTGTGAAGACGTACTGGACGGAGATGGATGCCACCGCTGTTGCGACCCAGGGTTCGGACGAGAGCCGGTTACCCGCCGAGCACTATTTTGGGGAAGTTCTGCGTGGTGCTCGTGTAATAGAGTCGCAGTGCTCAAAAAATGTTATGTTCAAATGAACTTTATGGTTTATAAAACGATGTTTGTAATATAAGCGCTTTTTGTACTTGTGCGTTCAAGTATTGAAATATCTCATGTGCGGCCGTTTAATGTATACTTGTGTATAACCTGAAAGATGGCAGTCTTCGGCTTCAGCCCCCATGCACATAGTGTGGGGGTGTTTGCGAAATAGCGCATTTTCACACTTAATCCAACGTCTTGGTCCTGTTAAGGAGGTGGTAGTGTAGCAAACGAGGCAACCAGACTATAATGCTTTATCACTTTCACTTAGCCATAGGAGTTCGAAGGTGGGGCTACGATATAGCCCCTAAGGGCACCGCGCTCTCCGTATTTGGGGCGCGTGTGTGCCTGACCGGGAAGCGGTCCTTCGTCAAAGCGGAGGAATTCTAAATATTCCGGAAGTCGATCGAGTGGTTGACCAGTCTCTCGCTACATCATGACAGTCAGTTTTCGGCTTTCTCTACTGAGGTGCTCACCCGGCCGAACCGGGGCACAATCGCAGTAGTTCTCCTGGTGCCGCGTTAGCCGATGATACGGAACGTAAGGCAGCAAAACACAGGAGCCAGGCAAACCCAACATTTGACCAAAGACATGATTCGGAGCTGGTGCATATAAGGCCTAACTCGAGACGCCGAACACTCCCTGAGGTGTTCGGTCTTTATGATGACGGGTAGATCAATGCCCTAAGCCCCTAGTGTCCAGGTACACACAAGGTCCTCTGACGCGGCCGATGCCAAAACGTCAGCCTCCTCTCTGGTTATGGTGAGAAACCAGGGGATGTATAGCAACAACAGACAGTAAAAAAGGTTTACGCAGGGTCTTAATCTGAAAAGAATCCTTGCCACGGGTCCCTACTGCACGTCTGCGCCTGTGTCTCCGTTGTGCTGTATCCTGGGTGGGTGTAACACGATGTTCATCTGTAAAAGAGAGGAACTTAGTTTGAAAAGTAATCATGTCAAAAAATGTATTTAAAACAAAGCATGAATAAATGAATAAAGTTGAGCTTTTATTGGCTCCTTATTGCTCATACGCACAGCCCCTTGTAAAGGGGTGTGCGGCTAGGGAGCCCCTAGCTTGTTTATGCCGGATTCGTATTGCCGTGTACGGGGTCTTTAACGACCTTTTAGTGAGATGATGCCGCGTGGACCGGGCATTTTAAGTGTAAGAGACACGTAGTGTGGGATTGCGTTAAAGCGGACAAAAGCTTCGCGCCCCAATAGTGCTTGATGGCTACTTTTGAATGGGGCGACATGAAAGATTAGCTTTTCGCGTCGAAAGTTGTCGGGTGGCCCGAACACAACTTCTAGTAGTAAGGAGCATGTGCACTTGGCGTAAGGGCATGGTGTCACTCCTTTAAAGGAAGTGCGGCTATGTCGAATTTTAGTAAGGTCTATCCCCATCTTGCGGACTGTGTCCGGATATAGCAGGTTTAGGTCGCTTTCGCCATCCATTAGGACTTGTGTAAATTGTAATCCGTCGATTATAGGATCCAATATTAGAGCAGTCCATCTTGCGTTTCGAATACTTCTGGAATAGTCCAGGTGGTCGAAAGTGATTGGTTTTGACATCCAATCTCAAGGTTCCGCTGGGGTGGACCGTGCGACACCTACTTTGGCGGGTGCCGCACTGTTGTTCTGTATTATCACATGAAGTGAGTTTACTGTTTTGACTTCTTGTGGGAAAGTCTTTTGTTTTCCGGCGCTCTGCTGGTGGGGTTCGTCATCATCATCGCTTGGCGCATCGAGCCCCTTGTGTTCGGCGTTTAGTTGGCCGGACTGTTTGAAGACCCAACAATCTCGGTGGGTGTGGTTTGCAGGCCTTCCGGAGGTACTGTGGATTTGACATATCCGATCCAAAATTTTGTTTAAGTTGGATAGCTCGTCACTGTTGTCCTTAAGAGGCAGTGTTTTGTTGTTTGGCCGCGAGCTTTTGAATCCGGCGTTGACCGCCGTGTTCTTTTGGCTTTTTTCTTTATTTCGGCGCTGGTCCTTTTTGCGTCGTGATTTTCCATTTCCATCTCTAATCTCGGATGTACTCGGGTCGCTGGTGCTGCATCTTGCTAGCCAGCTGTCTTCCCCCGCGCAAAAGCGGGTCATGAGGCTTGTTAGCGCGGCCATTGTTCTCGGCTTCTCTTGGCCGAGGTGTCTGGCGAGCCATTCGTCTCGGACATTATTTTTAAAAGCTGCTAAGGCTTTGGCGTCCGGACAGTCGACTATTTGGTTCTTTTTGGTAAGGAACCTATTCCAGAATTTGCACGCTGACTCTCCGGGCTATTGATTTATGTAACTTAAATTGTCTACATCTAGAGGGTGGACATAAGTCCCTTGAAAATTTGTTCTAAACGCGTCCTCGAGCTCTTCCCAACTTCCAATAGTATGTTCTGGGAGGCTTTTGAGCTAATGCCGGGCTGGCCCTTTGAGCTTGAGGGGTAGATATTTTATGGCGTGGAGATCATCTCCTCTAGCCATGTGAATGTGCAGGATATAATCCTCAATCCAGACTCTGGGGTCTATTGTTCCGTCGTATGCCTCTATGTTCACGGGCTTGAACCCCGCTGGAAATTCATGATCCATCACCTCGTCGGTGAAACATAGTGGGTGTGCGGCACCCCTATATTTAGGCGTGCCATTATCTTCGAACATGCGGCATGCTGTGTTGCTTCCTGGGGCCCTCTTTTTTGGTCCATAGATGAACCTGACCGGACCATCCGTTTTGCGAGGATATTTATATGTGTCATGTGCTGGCTTATGTGCGGCGCCGCTTGCCGCTCCTGGCCTATCATCTGGTCGTCTATCTGGCCAGGCAGCCTCTTTGCTTTTTGCCTGTGGGGGCTCTATGGCCTCCTCATCGAATTCTGGCAGCAGCTTGCGCTTCGGGTAGCTCTTTGTTTGGTGGCCGTTGCCATATTTGTCCGCGGTCTTGAGTACTTTGCTCCACCTCATTCTGAGTATGTCTTCCGCTGTTTTGAGCTTCCGTTTTTCCTTCTTCAAACTTCTTGCGGTGGCGACAAGCCTTTTTTGGAGGTTCTTGCGCTCCGGTGGTGTGTCCGGCGTGAGATCGTCCGGACTCTTGTTTTCGCCGAGGATGAGATGGTCCTCCGGTTCATCCTGTTCTGATGGTTGCTTGGTTGCATGCTCGTCGCCCATTGGTTTGCCCTGCTCTATGGCTGGGTCATTATGGGTGTTGTTGTTATCGAGGCGGGACTTGGGGCGGCGCTTGCGTCGCCGTTTTGGTTGTTTTTCGGATGAATTATCCTTCGTCGTGTCCTGTTGTTCCTCGTTATCGCTCCCCTTTGGAGTGTCCACCATATATACATAATGAGTTGAGGTGGCCTTCCAGTGCCCCGTAGGCGCTGGTTCTTGATCGTCTCCGACGTCATTGTCCATACCGTCGATGTCTTCGGAGTCGTAGTCTAGCATGTCGGTTAGATCGTCGACAGTGGCTACGAAGTGGGCGGAGGGTGGGCTTCGAATTTCTTCGTCGTCCGCATCCCAACCATCCTGACCGTAGTCCGTCCAGGGCTCTCCTGATAACGAGAGATACTTCAGCGAATTCAAAATGTCGCCAAAGGGTGAGTGCTGAAAGATGTCCGCAGCGGTGAACTCCATGACCGGCGCCCAATCGGATTCGATTGGCAGGGGCGCAGGAGGTTCGGAGTCCGGCACCTCGGAGTCACAAGCTTTGCAAGGGAGAAGGTCAGTATTCGGCTCTATCACCGTAGAAGTTGCAGCCCCCGAGGCGGTGTCCAACCACCTGTCCTCGGTCTGCGCGGTCGGCTCCGAGCTTTGGGTCAGAGCGGACTTCTGTGCGGCCTCCAGGGTACTGTCCGGCGGCAGAGTTAAGTCATGCCCATCGCGACAGTGCGGCTCGCTTAGCTGCGGCTCGAATCCATCGAAGATCAAGTCTCCGCGGATGTTAGCCGTGAAGTTTAGGCTTCCAAATCTGACCTGATGGCTAGGGGCGTAGCTTTCGATCTGCTCCAGACAGCCAAGTGAATTGGCCTGCAGTGCAAAGCCGCCGAACACGAAGATCTGTCCGGGGAGAAATGTCTCACCCTGGACGGTGTTGTTGTTGATTGAAGAAGCCATCAAGCCTATCGGTGACGACACAGAGGAACTCTCAATGAAAGCACCAATGTTGGTGTCAAAACCGGCGAATCTCGGGTAGGGGGTCCCGAACTGTGCGTCTAGGCGGATGGTAATAGGAGACAAGGGACACGATGTTTTTACCCAGGTTCGGACCCTCTCGATGGAGGTAAAACACTACTCCTGCTTGATTGATATTGATGATATGGGTAGTACAAGAGTGGATCTACCACGAGATCAAGGAGGCTAAACCCTAGAAGCTAGCCTATGGTATGATTGTTGTAATGGTTGTTCGTCCTACGGACTAAAACCCTCCGGTTTATATAGACACCGGAGAGGGCTAGGGTTACACAGAGTCGGTTCTAATGGTAGGAGATCTACATATCCGTATCGCCAAGCTTGCCTTCCACGCCAAGGAAAGTCCCATCCGGACACGAGACGAAGTCTTCAATCTTGTATCTTCATAGTCTTGGAGTCCGGCCGTTGATGATAGTCCGGCTATCCAGACACCCCCTAGTCCAGGACTCCCTCACCTCCCACATGGCGGCATCCATTTATTTCCAAAGCTCCTCAAGGCTGGGGAGCTCGGCGGGCGGCGCGGCGTTCTCCTCATAGCGGGGAGCTGACGCGCATGCTGGCAAGATTGTTAACGCCAACGCGTCCACCTCGACGCATCACGGCGAGGAGTGGAACACCGACGCGTCCTCCTCGACTAGTGGCGGCGAGGAACGGAACGATGATGTCTACTACACAACCTTCTTCTTGTAGACGTTGTTGGGCCTGCAAGTGCATAGGTTTGTAGGACAGTAGCAAATTTTCCTCAAGTGGAAGACCTAAGGTTTATCAATCCATAGGAGGCGTAGGATGAAGATGGTCTCTCTCAAGCAACCCTGCAACCAAATAACAAAGAGTCTCTTGTGTCCCCAACACACCCAATACAATGGTAGATTGTATAGGTGCACTTGTTCGGCAAAGAGATGGTGATACAAGTGCAATATGGATAGTAGATATGGGTTTTTGTAATCTGAAAATATAAAAACAGCAAGGTAACTAATGATCAAAGTGAGCGTTAACGGTATTGCAATGATAGGAAACAAGGCCTAGGGTTCATACTTTCACTAGTGCAAGTTCTCTCAACAATAATAACATAGATAGATCATATAACAATCTCTCAACATGCAACAAAGAGTCACTCCAAAGCCACTAATAGCAGAGAACAAATGTAGAGATTATGGTAGGGTACGAAACCACCTCAAAGTTATTCTTTCGGATCGATCTATTTAAGAGTTCGTACTAAAATAACACCTTAAGACACAAATCAACTAGAACCCTAATGTCACCTAGATACTCCATTGTCACCTCAAGTATCCGTGGGCATGATTATACGATATGCGTCACACAATCTCAAATTCATCCAACCAACACAAAATACTTCAAAGAGTGCCCCAAAGTTTCTATCGGAGAGTCAAGAAAACGTGTGCCAACCCCTATGCATAGGTTCATGGGCGGAACCCGCAAGTTGGTCACCAAAACATACATTAAGTGGCACATGATATCCCATTGTGACCATAGATAAACACAGCAAGACATACATCAGGTGTTCTCATCATAAAGACTCAATCCAATAAGATAACTTCAAGAGGGAAACTCAATTCATCACAAGAGAGTAGAGGGGGAGAAACATCATAAGATCCAACTATAATAGCTAAGCTTGCGATACATCAAGATCGTGCCATATATAGAATACGAGAGAGAGAGAGAGAGATCAAACACATAGCTACTGGTACATACCCCCAGCCCCAAGGGTGAACTACTCCCTCCTCGTCATGGAGAGCGCCGGGATGATGAAGATGACCATCGGTGATGGGTTCCCCCTCCGGCAGGGTGCCATAACGGGCTCCCGAGAGGTTTTTGGTGGCTACAAAGGCTTGCGGCGGCGGAACTCCTGATCTATCTTGATATTCGATGTTTTTAGGGTACGTAGGCTTATATAGGCGAAAGAAGTCAGTCGAGAGGTGCTCGAGCGGCCCACGAGACAGGGGGCGCGCCCTATAGGGGGGCCCTCCTATCTCGTGGCTGCCTCGAGGATCTTCTGACGTGAACTCCAAGTCTCTAGGATCATATTCTTCCAAAAAATCACGCTGCCGAAGGTTTCATTCCGTTTGGACTCCGTTTGATAATCCTTTTCTTCGAAATACCGAAACAGGCAATAAAAGAGCAATATGGGCTGGGCCTCCGGTTAATAGGTTAGTCCCAAAAGTAATATAAAAGTGTATAATAAAGCCAATAATCATGTAAAACAGATAGGATAATAGCATGAATGCTTCATAAATTTTAGATACGTTGGAGACGTATCAGCATCCCCAAGCTTAATTCCTACTTGTCCTCTAGTAGGTAAATGATAAAGAAAGAATTTATGAAGTGTGAATGCTATAAGGTGCACAAGTTTGATCAATGAAATTTCAATCACCTTTTCTAGCATGATAATATGTCATAACAGTAGTTCATCTCATAAAACTTCTCACGATAAAGTAACAAGCAATTCACATGTCAAAGCATAGACCATAAACTTTCTTGAAAACTAGCAAACTTCATTCTCAGTCATCAAACAATTGCAATTCATCTTATTTTCAGGAATAGCAAACTCCACATACTCGACTATCATATAGTCTTCTACAATTGCTAACACTCACGCAATACTAATGGTTATGGAGTTTCAATCGGACACTGAGAAAGATAGGGGCTTATAGTGTTGCCTCCCAACGTATTCACCTTTGGGTGATGTAAACAATAATAGTTCATGCTAACTTACATCCAATTGGATATATATATCAGGATCACCCCAACACAAAGTGCTTGCCAAAGGATAAAATGAAAAAGGGAAAGGTAAAGATCACCTTGACTCTTGCATAAAGTAAAAGACATAAAGTAAAAGATAGGCCCTTCGCAGAGGGAAGCAGAGGTTGTCATGCACTTTTAGGGTTGGATGCACAAAATCTTAATGTGAATGAACGTCACTTTATATTGCCACTTGTATATGGACCTTAATTATGCAGTCCGTCGCTTTTATTGCTTCCATAACAAGAGATCGTACAAAGCTATTTTCTTCACACCAAAAGATCATACATATTTAGAGAGCAATTTTTATTGCTTGCACCGATGACAACTTACTTGAAGGATCTTACTCAATCCATAGGTAGGTATGGTGGACTCTCATGGCCAAACTGGGTTTAAGGATATTTGGAAGCACAAGTAGTATCTCTACTTGGTGCAAGGAATTTTGGCTAGCATGAGGGGGAAAGGCAAGCTCAGCATGTTTGAATGATCCATGACAATATACTTTAACTGAGGCGTCGGAAAACATAAAACTTACGTTGTCTTCCTTGTCCAACATCAACTCTTTAGCATGTCATACTTAATGAGTGCTCCCAATTATAAAAGATGTCTAGGATAGTGTATTTATATATGAAATCTCTCTTCCTTCAATATTCTTTCATGAATTGTTAAATGACTAATACAATGCTTGCTAACCTTCAATAAATTTACAACCTCTACTTCTTAAATGTGAAGTCATAACTCCCCATGGGATAAGCAAATGAGACATATATAATTTCAAATTTATGACATTCAACTCATTCAACCATTTACTCATAGGATATAAGTGAAGCACATGAGTAAATGAAAAACTACTCCAAAAAGATATAAGTGAAGATCAACGAGTAGCTAAATAATTATGCAACTATGTGAAGACTCTCTCTCATTAAAGAATTTCAGATCTTGGTATTGTATTCAAATAGCAAGCAAAGCAAAATAAAATGACATTGCAAGGATAGCACAACTCATGTGAAGAAGCAAAAACTTAGGCTCAACCAATACTAACCGATAGTTGTCGAAGAAGAAAGGTGGGATGCCTACCGGTGCATCCCCAAGCTTGAACTTTTGTGTCTCCTTAATTCCTCTCATATCATAGTTTCTCTTTTTATCAAAAGCTTCATCCACATCAAACTCAACAAGAACTCGTGAGATAGGTTAGTATAAACCAATGCAAAACCTTATCATTTTGTATTGTAACAAATCACTAAAATTATTATTCAACATTGCATACTAAATGCCTCTGCATATTCAATACTCCTATCCTCAAATAGAATCATTAAACAAGCAAACATATGCAAACAATGTAAACATAACAGCAATCTGCCAAAACAGTACAGTCTGTAAAGAATGCAAGAGTATCAATACTTCCCTAACTCAAAAAAAATATGAAATAAAATTCCCACTGTAGTAAATTTATCAGAGCTCATTATTCCAAAGGTTTCAACATTATATCATGCTCTGACTTTTCTAGGGAATTTTTGCAACAGCGGTAAACTTTCTGTTTTCAAACAGCAACATGTATACTAGCAAAATAAGCATGGCAAAGGCTATCCTTGACTTTTTTTATTGAAAATAAAGATGCAAAACATTAATATAAATAACAGAAAGCAAATACTAACAAAAGAAAATGACGCTCCACGAGATAGGAAATGATGAGTCAATTGACTCATCATTTTCTTTGGCAGCGTGATCTTCACGGCTGCCATCCGCGGAGACTTGATCTTCGATGGATTCGAGCCGCAGCCAAGCGAGCCGCACTGTCGCGATGGACATGACTTAACTCTGCCGCCGGACAGTACCCTGGAGGCTGCACACAAGTCCGCTCTGACCCAAAGCTCGGAGCCGACCGCGCAGACCGAGGACAGGTGGTTGGACACCGCCTCGGGGGCTGCAACTTCTATGGTGATAGAGCCGAATACCGACCTTGTCCCTTGCAAAGCTTGTGACTCCGAGGTGCCGGACTCCGAGCCTCCTGCGCCCCTGCCAATCGAATTCGATTGGGCGCCGGTCATGGAGTTCACCGCTGCGGACATCTTTCAGCACTCACCCTTTGGCGACATTTTGAATTCGCTATAAAAATTCATAAGCAAGATCATTGTCAAACTCATTCTAACGAATCACCCTCTCTAGGATTTGATCCACCACATGACGATGTTGAACATGGATACTATGATGAGGATGATGATAGCGACTTCGATCTTGATGATGCAATGAGACACTTTGGTCTTATGGCAAATCTTTGGGGATATATGTCAGGAGGAAAGGAATGGGTTCTTGATAGTGGATGTACCGATCACATGACCGGAGATAAAGACATGTTTCGTGAGCTTGCTGATAATGATAGTCCTCGAAAGTATGTCACTTTCGGTGACAACTCAAAGGGTAAGGTGGTTGGCTCGGTAAGGTGGCCATATCACAAGATAGCTCCATACAAAATGTCATGCTCGTTGAATCTCTTGGATACAACTTACTTTCAGTATCTAGACTTGCTGATTTCGGTTTCAATGTCTTATTTACTGAAGTAGATTGCCAAGTGTTTCGTTGAGACAATCATAAAATGGTCTTTACTGGTGTGCGTAGAGGTGATCTATACATTGTTGATTTCATTAAAAAGGCTCAACCTAAAACTTGCTTTATTGCTAAATCCTCAAAAGGTTGGTTATGGCATAGACGATTAGGTCATGTTGGTATGCGAAACCTTGACAAGCTTATTAAAGGAAATCATATTCTTGGAGTCAACAATGTCATATTTGATAAGGATAGACTTTGCAGCGCTTGTCAGGCAGGTAAACAGGTTGGAGGAAGGCATCCCATGAAGAAAATCATGACCACAAGGAGGCCACTCGAGCTACTTCACATGGATCTTTTTGGTCCCAACTCTTACAAGAGTCTCGGTGGAAATTCTTTTGGTCTAGTTATAGTTGATGATTTTTCAAGATTTACGTGGGTGTTCTTTCTCAATGATAAATCGCAGGTCCAAAAGATCTTCAAAAACTTCGCTAGGAAGGCCCAAAATCAATTTGAAGTGAAGATCAAGAAGGTTCACAGCGACAACGGAACGGAGTTCAAGAACGCAAATGTGGACACCTTTCTTTACGAAGAAGGGATTTCACACGAGTTCTCGACTACCTACACACCTCAACAAAACGGAGTTGTTGAGAGGAAGAACCGGACGCTCTTCGAAATGGCGAGAATGATGCTTGATGAGTACAAGACACCGAAGCACTTTTGGGCAGAAGCTGTTGAGACTGCTTGTCATGCAACAAATCGCTTGTATCTTCACAAGCTACTCGGCAAGACGGCATACGAGCTCCTCACCGGTAACAAACCCCAAGTTGGATACTTTCAAGTATTCGGCTCAAAGTGCTACATTCTTGATAAGCATCGTCGTTCTAAATTTGCTCCTAAGTCTCATGAAGGTTTCCTACTAGGTTATGGCTCAAACTCTCACACTTATCGTGTCTACAACAATTTCACCCGAAAGGTTGAAGAGACGATAGATGTGAAGTTTGATAAATCTAACGGCTCGCAAGTAGAGCAATTGCTAATTGATGTAGGAGACAAAGATCCTTCAGAAGCAATCCAAGACTTGCTATTGGCAAGGTCCGTCCAACGGAGGTGAAGAAGAGTACCTCATCCGTCCAAGTGGAAGCTTCTACTTCACGACAAGGTGAACCAAGAGTTGATACGGAAGCATCCACAAGTGGGATACACCAAGATGAAGAAAACGAGGAAGTGCATCAAGATGAACGTCAACAACCTCATTATCCACCACGACAAGAGAACGACAACGCCAACAATGAAGAAGGCCAAGAAGAAAAACAAGATGAAGAAGATGTTCAACGAAGACCCAAGCAAAAACTTTCACGAGTTCGAGCAAGAATTGCTAAAGATCTGCCTGTCGATTAAATCTACAATGACATTCAAACCGGGAGAATCACTTGCTCTAAAACTCGTTTAGCTAACTTTTGTGAAAACTATTCTTTCATCTCTAGCATTGAACCTATGAAGGTAGAAGAAGCATTGGAAGATCCGGATTGGATAAACGCTATGCATGAAGAGCTACACAACTTTAAGAGGAACCAAGTTTAGACATTGGTTGACAAGCCCGACAACAACCACAACATCATCGGTACCAAATGGTTGTTTCACAACAAGCAAGATGAAGATGGACAAGTAGTTCGCAACAAAGCACGTCTCGTCGCCCAAGGCTATACACAAGTCGAAGGTATGGACTATGGTGAGACTTATGCTCCCGTTGCTAGACTTGAGTCCATTCGCATCTTACTTGCCTATGCTAATCATCATGATATCACCTTGTACCAAATGGACATTAAAAGTGCTTTTCTAAATGGTGAAATAGAGGAGGAAGTTTATGTTAAGCAACCTCCCGGCTTTATCAATCCTAAGAAACCCAATCATGTTTACAAACTTCACAAAGCTCTTTATGGTCTTAAACAAGCTCCTAGAGCATGGTATAAATGCTTGACCAAGTTCCTTATCGAAAAAGGCTTTGAAATTGGGAAAATTGATTCCACACTTGTTACTAAAAGGGTTAATGGAGAACTATTTGTGTGCCAAATCTATGTTGATGATATTATATTCGGTTCAACTAACCCTCATTTTAGTGAAAAGTTTGGGAAGCTAATGTCAGAGAAGTTTGAGATGTCTATGATGAGTGAACTCAAATTCTTTCTTGGGTTGCAAATCAAGCAAACTAAGGAAGGTACCTTTGTTTCTCAAACAAAGTACACCAAAGACTTATTCAAGAAGTTCAATATGCAAGAATGCAAAGGTATGTCTACACCCATGCCTACTAGTGGACATCTTGATTTGACCAAAGATAGTGAACCAATTGATCAAAAGGTTTATCACTCTATGATTGGTTCATTGCTATATCTATGCGCTTCATGTCCCGATATCATGCTAAGTGTGTGCATGTGTGCATGATATCAAGCTGCTCCTAAGGAATGTCATCTTAAGGCCGTGAAAAGGATAGTGAGATACTTAATCCATACACCAAATTTTGGCATTTGGTATCCTAAGAGGGCCTCTTTCAATCTTGTTGGCTATTCCGACTCGGACTATGCCGGAGACAAGGTTGATAGAAAGTCCACTTCGGGTACTTGTCAATTTCTTGGTAGATCACTTGCGTCTTGGTCCTCCAAGAAACAAAACTCGGTATCCTTATCCACCGCCGAAGCAGAATATATTGCTGCTGGTTCATGTTGTGCTGAATTACTTTGGATGACCCAAACACTTAAAGATTATGGGATATATGTGAGACATGTTCCATTGCTTTGTGACAACGAAAATGCTATTAAAATTGGTCATAACCCTGTGCAACATTCTCGAACTAAGCATATTGAAGTTCGTCATCATTTCATTCGAGATCATGTTACTAAGGGTGACATTGATCTTAAGCATGTTCGCACCGAAAAGCAATTAGCGGATATATTCACTAAACCTCTTGATGAGAAAGTGTTTTGTAGGTTAAGAGGAGAATTGAACATCATTGATGCTGCAAACTTGGAGTAGAAACTCCATTGGATACATGCAAGACATGAGCTTATGACTAATCCTTGATATTTCTCTTATGATGAAAATCTTATGTCTTGGATATATTTGCATCTTGCATGTTATCTAACCCATGTAGGTACTTGGTTGAATCTAATTCCACGAGATTGTAATATACTCACATCTTGAGCAATCTCTACATCACCAAGTCTCTACACTATGGTGGTTGAAGACAAGGAAGCATGGAACCACTCAAACATATCCTTTGACAAATTCTATGTTGAGATTCATGATTGTCATTTTTGGATACACAAGTGATCTTCCTTGCAAGAACTAACCCATGTAGGTAGATGGACTCAAATTCCAAGTGGTGCTCCAAATTCTTGATGAGCTACATCAACCTCGAGCAACCCACACAAGTTCAACTACATGTACAACGCCACAAACCAAGGTATGTCATTCCATCTTAGAGAAGCTTTACTCCAAGTCTTGAGCTAAAGCAACTCGACAAGATGTGAATACATCAAGATGCTTAAACGAAAAATGGCAACCCCATTTTGAGCTTAAACGATGAGTATGACCTATGATAAAGTGATCTCACTTGACTCCTAAGTCAATATACTCTAACATAGGTGACTTTGTCGCCGACCATCTCTAGATGAAGTTCTCTTGTGTTCTTTTCTGTATTTTTTGCATTTGTCTCATGCATATTTGTTTCCCCTTTCAAAAAAAAAACTTCATCTAGATTTCTTTCTGTTTGCTATGTATTTTTCTGCATTCCAATTCCTTGCATATCTTTCAGTAAATTCCTTGCAAATCTTTGCGAGATCTTACTAGTCTAGTGAGCTGAGGTGACAAGTGTTTTCTCTGTGATGAACTCGGTTTCACCGATTTGTTGTTTTTGGTCCAACCGAATCCTTTCGGTACAACCGAAGCATACCACTCGGTGCCGCTGATTTCACATCAGGAAAATCAGTTTGCCACATATTCTATTTTTCTTCTGATCCAGCTCCACTCAATGAATCTTGTCCTCTACAAGCATCACATTTTTATGATTGCTTTGTGCTGTGTCTCAAGGACCAAATCCATTCGACAGATTCCAGAAAGCCCTTCTGGGAAATTGATGTCAAAGGGGGAGAGAGAGATCACATCAAAGCTCATCATTTAGAGAGAAATCACATCAGAGAAAGAGTTTAATCACCTCCTCAAGGGGGAGAGAGATCCTCAAGGGGAGAGAGAGATCTCCAGGGGGAGAGAATACTTAAGTAGAAGTATTTCTCAAGGATCCCAGATGCTTGGTGTTCAAGAGGAGAGATGCCACATGTATTCTTGAGGGGAGAGACATGTTCATATGATCTGTTGTGCTTATTTGCATTAGCTTGCATTAGCTCTGTTCATCATTCATATCTTTTAGCTCTGATTTTCTATTCCCTATCTTCTCCCAGTATCCCATGCTAGATTCAGGGGGAGCAAGACATCTAAGGGAAAGAAATCATTTAAATTCATTGCATATCTTTACTCTCGGGGACATGTCTAATCCAATGTGGTACTTAGTACTCACTCTCTACATGTCATCCTAGTCTTGGTATTCTTGTGGTTTCTTCTGTTTGCTCTGGCTAGTAGATGTACCTGTGTTACCTAACCTTGTTTGCGCAGGTTCATTCCATCCCAAGCCAACTCAAGACTACAAGGTAAGTATATGCATCACAATCATGTGTATGAGGAATTCTTGCTGATGTACATACTGTTTGCAAGAAGGACTCATGGGCATGAAGGTATTCTCTTTAATATTCTTTGCTCTGATGCATATGGCCAAGATACATGTAACACATTACCTACTCTATCATGGTTATGCTCTCACATGCTTCTATATTCCATATTCACATGATTGCATACATGTAGGGGGAGCCTATATTTGTTACATGTCTTTCCAAAGCTTTACTTGCTACTCTTTATCTTTATCTAAAGCTTTGATGTATGTTGTCATCAATTACCAAAAAGGGGGAGATTGAAAGCACAAGTGCTCCCTAGGTGGTTTTGGTAATTAATTTCAACATATCTCTTGTTGGACTAACACTTTTATCTAGTATGTTTCAGATAAGTTCAACAATGGAGTGGCATGGACTAAAGGATGTGGGAACTCCTTCAAGATGCTAAGGACAAAGGATTGGCTCAAGCTTCAAGCTCAAGACTCTTCATTTTACATTTTAGTGATCCAAGATCACATTGAGTCTATAGGAAAAGCCAATACTATCAAGGAGGGATGAGGTGTTGCTTAATGAGTTTCTTGCTTCACAGTGCTTAGTGATATGCTCCAAAACCCTCAACTACTTTCCCATTTCCACACAAGTGTCCTAAACCTAAAGTCAAACTCGGCCCCACTGATTTTTTCTATCCGGCGCCACCGATTTCAGATGTCTTAGCCACTGCCACAAACCCTAGTCAAATCGGTCTTACCGATAGGGATCTCGGTCTCACCGAGATGGGATTGTAATCTCTCTGTGTATGTCCATTACCAAAATCGGTCTCACCGAGTTTGAGCAATCGGTACTACCGAGATTACAATGCAAACTTCCTGGTTGACTCATTACCAAAATCGGTCCCACCGAGTTTGTGTAATCGGTCAAACCAAGTTTGCCTGACCAACTCTCTGGAAAGCTTATTACCAAAGTCGGTCTCAGCGAATTTGTGTAATCGGTCTTACCAAGATTACATTATGCCCTAACCCTAACCATATCGGTCTCACCGAGTTGCATTTTGGTCCCACCGAAAACCTTAACGGTCACATTATTTGCTAAACCGGTCTGACCGAGTTTAACGATTCAGTCCCATCGAGTTTGGTAGATTGTGTGTAACGGTCAGATTTTGTGTGGAGTCTATATATACCCCTCCACCTCCGCTTCATTCTGGAGAGAGCCATCAGACTGAACCTACACTTCCAGCATACTTTTTCTGAGAGAGAACTACCTACTCATGTGTTGAGGCCAAGATATTCCATTCCTACCATATGAATCTTGATCTCTAGCCTTCCCCAAGTTGCTTTCCACTCAAATCTTCTTTCCACCAGATCCAAATCCCATGAGAGAGAGTTGAGTGTTGGGGAGACTATCATTTGAAGCACAAGAGCAAGGAGTTCATCATCAACGCACCATTTGTTACTTCTTGGAGAGTGGTGTCTCCTAGATTGGCTAGGTGTCACTTGGGAGCCTCCGACAAGATTGTGGAGTTGAACCAAGGAGTTTGTAAGGGCAAGGAGATCGCCTACTTCGTGAAGATCTACCGCTAGTGAGGCAAGTCCTTCGTGGGCGACGGCCATGGTGGGATAGACAAGGTTGCTTCTTCATGGACCCTTCGTGGGTGGAGCCCTTCGTGGACTCGAGCAACCGTTACCCTTTGTGGGTTGAAGTCTCCATCAACGTGGATGTACGATAGCACCACCTATCGGGACCACGCCAAAAACATCCGTGTCTCCAATTGCGTTTGAATCCTCCAAACCCTTCCCTTTACTTTCTTGCAAGTTGCATGCTTTAATTTCCGCTGCCCATATACTCTTGCATGCTTGCTTGATATGTATTGTGAATGTTAAACTTGTGCCTAAACTCCACTTAAACTTAAGGCAACTTAAAAACTGCAACTTTGGTACCTAGTGTCTAATCACCCCCCCTTTAGACACCTCTTCTCAAGGTCCTACAGTGGGTGAGGCCGCTATCGCTCCCTGTTAAACGTCACGGCTCGGTTCCCAGCCCGCACGGCTGCGCAGGACTCCCGCACCGGTGGCACGCCCAAGGGGCCCCAAGTCGATGCGCGATCCGGCACGGGGAAGGGGCTGGCCCCGAGGAGCTGGGCGGCGCCCTCCATCATCGCCGCCGTCTAGGGAGGGACGCACTCGCGGTTGACGCGGTGTCGGGCGGACGGCGTGGGGCAGGAGGCGGCGGGATGGAGGTGAAGATGGGATCGAGGAGGTAAGGTCGTGCGGGGCGCTGTTTTTTCTTCTTTTGTGTCCTTTGTACCGGTTTGGGGCTGACTTATGACGGGAGTGCGGGTTGAATTCCTAGAAACAGAGGGACTTTTATGTAAAAATACCTATGACATACGACCAGAAGCAATAGACGCTTTATTAGTAGCGAAAGATTTCTTGCAAAGCACAATAAGTGTTATTTCTTCACAAGTTTTGGATGCAGGTTGAACAGTTGAACGCTTTTGTTTGCAAAAGATACCTTTTATCTATTTCACCCGGATGTTTGTGAGCTCTAGAGATGAAATAATATCCGAAGAAACCTATCGATACCCGTTACACATGAGATGACCCCCACATCCTTTGTCAAAATAAACAACTCCCCGATCAATGCATTTCACTCTTCCATGCAACGCACAGGGACCTTACTATAGATTAGTACGACCAAAAATTGAACTAACATTATATATAGTACGATAAATGCTAATGCATGTCAAACAAAATTATATCATTGAAAACTATGTTCAAATACGAATCCAACGATATTGTTTTTGTTGACATGCACTAACATTTTGTCAGTTAAATCTTCAGTCAAATTCAATGGGGGACTAATAAACCACGACCGATGTAGTACAATTGTAGAGGGCGGCGCTGCACGGGAGTCTCACCCCGCTTGTGGCACGGCAGTAAAGCCGTCATATCACAAAACCCAACCACTGCCAGTAATAAGTGGCCTGCTAAAATAAACGGACAAGCAACCATCACATCCCTCCGTCTTTTTTGCATTTCATCTCTCTGCATTTACTTTCTCCGGTTCATCTCGCACACTCGATCCCTGGCTACTACTCCTAGTATCCCTAGCTACTACTCCTAGGGCAGTTCTTTTGGCGGCTGAAAAAATAAGCCGTCTCTTCCCCAGCTTTTCCCATAAGACTAGTCACAGTGGAGAGTAACATTAAGGCGCCTCACTCATTTATTTGGGCTTCTAAACTACTACTACCTCCGTCCTGGTTTATTGGTCCCCATTGTAATTTGTGTCACATTTTGACTATAAATTTAACTAACAAAATGTCCATGCATGTCAGCAAAAATTATATCATTGAAAACTATGTTCAAATACGAATCCAACTATATAATTTTTGTTGACATGCATTAATATTTTGTCAGTTAAATCTTTGGTCAAAATTTAGCACACATTACAAAGGGGACTAATAAACCAGGACGGAGGTATTAGTACTACTAGTACTCCCTTCATTTTTATATACAAGGCCACAAACTCAAATTACAGGTACCAAGATTAAAATCAATGTGTGCTTTACAAGTCAATTTATTTTCTCGTTTACTGGGTTAATTAATAGGGTGCACACACATTAGAAGAAGTTGAGTGCCCCTGAGAGGGGAAGTAGATGAGTTTGTCATTATCATCCACTACATGCATGCTAGTAATTAAGCCATGGGTTACTAGTATGAGGAAACACCATTAATATTTCTCTCGATTACTGTTGGTGGCCTTGTATAGATGCAAAATGTATTTTTTTATAGTGGCCTTGTATAAAAAAATGGAGGGAGTACCTCTGTCCTGGTTTATTCATCACCATTGTAATTTGTGGTAAATTTTGACCAAAGATTTAACTGATAAAATGTTAGTGCATGTGACATCACAAACATTTCATTAGTTAAATTTATGATCAAAATTTGACACAGATTACAATGGGGACCAATAAACCAGGACGGAGCTAGTAGTAAAGGGATTACTACTAATCTAGAAGCCTAAACGAACTGGCCCGTGGTACTCCTACTAGTAGTACTAGGACTCAAGTTGGAATTCCAATTGGACGGCACAACTTGTTAGGCCAAAAATTCGATACAGGGTGTAGGAAACGGTTTGGGAATTTGCATGCCTTTCCGACCAGTGAGATACTCCGTACAAAGTACGACCGAGAAATAACCATAGAGAAGGAAGCTAAAAGTAAACAATCAAACGAGCATTTTTGCATTTGTTTTGCATTGAACCGTTTGACAAGCTTGACTAGTCCTGTTTTTCTACTTTTACAAAAAACCGCATCGTAATATAAAAATGTGCATTTGCCCGTACATAAGTAATAGTAGTACTCCCTCCGTCTAGGTGTATAAAGTCATCCCTCCTACTTGGTCACGGTGCACAACCAAAGATGACATATTCACCTTGACGGAGGGAGTAGCATAGTCTGCAAGCATATATAGAGAGAGACGTGTAGTGCGATAGTATATAGTACTAAAGTTTGTGCTGTATGCACCTACCTACAAAATGCATACGGATACACAAGGTTTCCAAACTTTCCCTCTTACATACTTAATTAAGGATGCTAATAATTCCCGAACGTTCGGGATTTATCATTTGTGTCCCAAAACTAATGAGATCACCTTACGAAACTAAATTATACTCCCTACTAAAAGTCACGGCGCTCGCAGGAGCACTTGCGGCGCATCACGAGTGCCCTGGTGCGCGGCCGTTTCCCAGCACGCTGTCACAACGCCTCTTCCTCAGCCTCGCAACTTGCGAGGTGCTGATTGGCGGTTTGCCGACGGGCGAGTGTGATCTCACCGGTGTGGTGATCCGGCGCCAGCAAGTACTCCTCCTCGCTGGAAGCGTGCACCCGGTCCACGTACCGCCAAGCGTAGATGAGGCGCTTGGGCCCGACTGCACTCAGGGCTTTGGCACGGGCGTCCTCCGCCACCCTCATGGCCCTTGCACGAGCCTTCTATCAAAAAGCAAATTGCCTGACTCTCTCGGACGTGACATAGAGCTGCCAGGCAGCTTGCCCTGCGGCGCACTTCTCTTCCTCAGCCTTCTTCTCCGCCTCTATTTTGGCGTGCTCTGCCGGCAGCAAAGCCTCCTATCGGTGTCAAAACCGGCGGATCTCGGGTAGGGGGTCCCGAACTGTGCGTCTAGGCGGATGGTAACAGGAGACAAGGGACACGATGTTTTTACCCAGGTTCGGGCCCTCTCGATGGAGGTAAAACCCTACTCCTGCTTGATTGATATTGATGATATGGGTAGTACAAGAGTGGATCTACCACGAGAACAAGGAGGCTAAACCCTAGAAGCTAGCCTATGGTATGATTGTTGTAATGGTTGTTCATCCTACGGACTAAAATCCTCCGGTTTATATTGACACCGGAGAGGGCTAGGGTTACACAGAGTCGGTTATAATGGTAGGAGATCTACATATCCGTATCGCCAAGCTTGCCTTCCACGCCAAGTAAAGTCCCATCCGGACACGGGACGAAGTCTTCAATCTTGTATCTTCATAGTCTTGGAGTCTGGCCAATGATGATAGTCCGGCTATCCGGACACCCCCTAGTCCTAGACCCCCTCAGTAGCCCCTGAACCGGGCTTCAATGACGATGAGTCCGGCGTGCATATTGTTCGGCATTGCAAGGCGGGTTCCTCCTATGAATAATTCATGGAAGATTGTGAACAACAGGATAGTGTCTGGTTCTGCAAAATAAATTCCACATTCCACCGTAGGGAGAATAATATGTACACAAGTTCAATCTGCTGACGTATTTTGTGGCATGACGTCATCCCACTACCAAGCCTTTACTTGAATCGTTTTTTATTTTAACACCTGAGTGCATTTAGCGAAGTGGTTTCCTTGGCACTCTTGTCGAAGCAGAGATCGTGTTCCCCTTATACCGGGATTCCCATCAAAACGGACGTGGGTAACCCAATCGTGCCCGTTGCCACGCCCCTCTATCGGAGGCGAGTCCCGAACGGTCACGGGGACGGCTCTTGGAATTCTCCCCCTTTATAATGGGACCAAGGCTCGTTTCTTTTCTTCAGTCCTCAATCGAATCTACTCCTCGCCCCGAGTTCCAACACCCAGAGCCCCAGATTCGAGCGCTTCAGACCTTCAACAATGTCTGGCTCCGACCTATAGGGTAGGTGGATGCCCTCCTCCATCACGGAAGAGGACGTGCTAAAGCTGCGAGAGGCCAAGTACCTGACTTACGAGATTTCGCATAGGTTGCCCGCCAAAGGGCAACCATTCCCACCCCCCGAGCCCAGCGAGTATGTCGTGTTTGTATCCCACCTCTGTCGAGGCTTAGGCTTCCCGATGGATCCTTTTGTGAGAGGGCTCATGTTTTACTATGGGTTGGAATTCCATGACTTGGCTCCGGAGTCCATCCTCCATATCTCTTCATTCATTGTCGTCTACGAAGCCTTCCTCCGCATTACCCCTCACTTCGGCTTATGGCTCAAGACCTTCAACGTGGAGCCGAAGATGATCGAGGGGCGTCAAGCAGAGTGCGGCGGGGCGGTTGTAAGCAGAAGGGTCGACGCTCCGTGGCCCGAGGGCTCTTTCCAGGAGGAGCTCGGCTTGTGGCAGCAGGAGTGGTTCTACATAATCGCTCCCAGGGGCAGCAGGCAGAAGCCGCCGCCCATCTTCCGCTCGGGCCCTCCACCGCGGCTGATGTCATGGGTCAGCCAAGGGCTCAATTGGGGGCCGTCAAAGGACGTATCCCTATTGCAGGGCCGGATTCGAGACCTCCAAGGGAGGGAGATCAATCTGGTCGTGGTGATGAAGGTTATGCTGATTTGGCGTCTCCTGCCCTGGAACCGTCGCCCCCTCCGTCTGTGGGAGTTCAATCTCGAGGGGCCGCGAGCTCTCCAACACTTCATGGGTACGACACCCGTGGAGATGTATAAATTGTTCTTCAGGTCACAGGAGATGTGTCCGGAATTAACCGAGGATTCCGGCCTAAGCTGTAATCGCCCGGATACTCAGGTAAGTGGCCCTGCGTCTGAACGCACCGTTTGTTTACGCCTTCTTGAATTTGCCTTTTAACCCATCATCTCTTGAATAGGAGTGGATAGCGCAAGCGAAACTGATACGGTGTTCGCCCCCCCTCCCGGAGACCGTGCCGGATCCCGTGCTGGTCAGGATGCTGAAGGTTGCGCCTTTAGAGGAAGGTGAAGGGGCGAACAGGGACACCACCGCCTCTACCAAGGAGGCTTTGGAGGAAGGGGGAGTCGAGAATCCCTCCTTCCAAGGGGAGAAGAGGACCGCCTCCGAAAACACGGAGGCCAAGGCCTCGAAGAGGGGGAAGAGATCTTCACCAGAGGGTCCTGCGTCCGGGGAGGCCCCGGCCACACTATCTCCCCTAAGGAATCAGCCCTCCAGCAAGCCGTAAGTACAAAAATGGGGGTTCTGTAATAAGAGGCATCCCTATATTTGCTTCCAAGGATAACCGAAGTTTTTACCTTGTAGTTCGGATCTCCGCCTTTCTCAGATGAGCTCGTCTTCGGGGGACCTTCGTCCGAACATGATGGAGAGCGAGACGCCTCCATCCGCCGCACCATCGGGCGGGGCGGGCGAACCTGAGGTGTCATCGCGGAGGGTATCCCCGAGTCCGGCGTGGCCGAAGAGTTCGGCACCGGATGGTATGCGGCCGAGGGAGCTAAAGGATCTGCTTGAGAGGGCGTCTATCTCGGAAGATCACCGTACATTGATAAGTATGGTGATTGGAAGAATTTTGTCCGCCAAAGGCGGGTTGCATGATGCCGTCAGAAGCATGCTGGAGGGGTTTGAGGTACGTAAAAATGGCGTACCTTTTGACAGTTTTGCACATAAGGTGCGCCCTGTATAGATAGTAGCCCCTGGGACTCGGTAGGTTGTCGAGAGCGACAGCGTGCCGATGATCAAAATCGCAGGTATTGATTTTCGCCTTTCCCATGCAGGTGGCGGATAGTCCGGTGGCCAGCCGGACTGATGGAGTTGCCGAACTAAAGCGGCAACTTGACGTTGCGGATGCGGACATCTCGCTGGTCAATAAGCGACTTGACGAGTCACAAGGTAGGTTTTTCTCCGTGGTCACCTAGTAAGGGAGCCGAAGCCTACTCCTTACAATATGTGTGTTTAATGCAGATGGTGTCGCTGCTGTGGAGAACCTTCGGGCCGAACTTGCTCGAACCAAGGAGCAGGCCAGAAGGAGTAATGCGGCTGCCTCGCGGGCGGCCGAAGAGTTAGAAGCCGAAAAGGCTGCTCATTGCCAAAGTAGGGAGGAGATGGCCGAAATGGCCGTGAAGTTGAAAGATATTACCGACCGCTATGAGGTTCTTGAAAAAGAACGCCAAGCAGAGCAAGAAGGCCTGAAGAAGGCCACCACCAAAGCCAAGGATGCCCGTTCTGCAATGAGGGCTATAAAGGAGGAGCTGCGCCAGGCCGGGGATATTGTGGCTGGCAAGCCCTTTCTGCTGCGCAGGAGGTTTACTGATCCGAAGTATGCTCAGCTTGGCCAGCTGTGGGGTCCAGAGGATCCTTATATGGACTTAGCGGCGAGTGCGGCAGATGCTGTTGTCCACTTCCGAAGTCAAAAGGATCACGAGACGGAAGAGCTTTTTTGGTCTCAATTCCATAGTTCGGAGCGTTCACTTCCGTTGACCGATCGGTTGGCTGAGTGGGTCGAGCTGAATAGATTGTCCGGACTTGCCATGACGGACATCGTGGCTCATGTCTGGCCGGATAAGCCCAAGCCGAAGAGTTATTTTGGCTTATTGCAGCAATTCCTTGGGGCGGTGCCGCATATCAAGGCGATGAAGCGGTCGGCCTGCATAGAGGGTGCACGGATGGCCCTCGCCCGTGTGAAGACGTACTGGACGGAGATGGATGCCACTGCTGTTGCGACCCAGGGTTCGGACGAGAGCCGGTTACCCGCCGAGCACTATTTTGGGGAAGTTCTGCGTGGTGCTCGTGTAATAGAGTCGCAGTGCTCAAAAAATGTTATGTTCAAATGAACTTTATGGTTTATAAAACGATGTTTGTAATATAAGCGCTTTCTGTACTTGTGCGTTCAAGTATTGAAATATCTCCTGTGCGGCCGTTTAATGTATACTTGAGTATAACCTGAAAGATGGCAGTCTTCGGCTTCAGCCCCCACGCACATAGTGCGGGGGTGTTTGCGAAATAGCGCATTTTCACACTTAATCCAACGTCTTGGTCCTGTTAAGGAGGTGGTAGCGTAGCAAACGAGGCAACCAGACTATAATGCTTTATCACTTTCACTTAGCCATAGGAGTTCGAAGGTGGGGCTACGATATAGCCCCTAAGGGCACCGCGCTCTCCGTATTTGGGGCGCGTGTGTGCCTGACCGGGAAGCGGTCCTTCGTCAAAGCGGAGGAATTCTAAACATTCCGGAGGTCGATCGAGTGGTTGACCAGTCTCTCGCTACATCATGACAGTCAGTTTTCGGCTTTCTCTACTGAGGTGCTCACCCGGCCGAACCGGGGCACAATCACAGTAGTTCTCCTGGTGCCGCGTTAGCCGATGATACGGAACATAAGGCAGCAAAACACAAGAGCCAGGCAAACCCAACATTTGACCAAAGACATGATTCGGAGCTGGTGCATATAAGGCCTAACTCGAGACGCCGAACACTCCCTGAGGTGTTCGGTCTTTATGATGACGGGCAGATCAATGCCCTAAGCCCCTAGTGTCCAGGTACAGGCAAGGTCCTCTAACACGGCCGATGCCAAAACGTCAGCCTCCTCTCTGGTTATGGTGAGAAACCAGGGGATGTATAGCAACAAGAGACAGTAAAAAAGGTTTACGCAGGGTCTTAATCTGAAAAGAATCCTTTCCACGGGTCCCTACTGCACGTCTGCGCCTGTGTCTCTGTTGTGCTGTATCCTGGGCAGGTGTAACACGATGTTCATCTGTAAAAGAGAGGAACTTAGTTTGAAAAGTAATCATGTCAAAAAATGTATTTAAAACAAAGCATGAATAAATGAATAAAGTTGAGCTTTTATTGGCTCCTTATTGCTCATACGCACAGCCCCTTGTAAAGGGGTGTGCGGCTAGGGAGCCCCTAGCTTGTTTATGCCGGATTTGTCTAGCCGTGTCCGGGGTCTTTAACGACCTTTTAGTGAGATGATGCCGCGTGGACCGGGCATTTTCCGTGTAAGAGACACGTAGTGTGGGATTGCATTAAAGCGGACAAAAGCTTCGCGCCCCAATAGTGCTTGATGGCTACTTTTGAATGGGGCGACATGAAAGATTAGCTTTTCGCGTCGGAAGTTGTCGGGTGGCCCGAACACAACTTCTAGTAGTAAGGAGCATGTGCACTTGGCGTAAGGGCATGGTGTCACTCCTTTAAAGGAAGTGCGGCTATGTCGAATTTTAGTAAGGTCTATCCCCATCTTGCGGACTTTGTCCGGATATAGCAGGTTTAGGTCGCTGTCGCCATCCATTAGGACTTGTGTAAATTGTAATCCGTCGATTATAGGATCCAATATTAGAGCAGTCCATCCTGCGTTTCGAATACTTCTGGAATAGTCCAGGTGGTCGAAAGTGATTGGTTTTGACATCCAATCTCAAGGTTCCGCTGGGGTGGACCGTGCGACACCTACTTTGGCGGGTGCCGCACTGTTGTTCTGTATTATCACATGAAGTGAGTTTACTGTTTTGACTTCTTGTGGGAAAGTCTTTTGTTTCCGGTGCTCTGCTGGTGGGGTTCGTCATCATCATCGCTTGGCGCATCGAGCCCCTTGTGTTCGGCGTTGAGTCGGCCGGACTGTTTGAAGACCCAACAATCTCGGTGGGTGTGGTTTGCAGGCCTTCCGGAGGTACTGTGGATTTGACATATCCGATCCAAAATTTTGTTTAAGTTGGATAGCTCATCACTGTTGTCCTTAAGAGGCAGTGTTTTGTTGTTCGGCCGCGAGCTTTTGAATCCGGCGTTGACCGCCGTGTTCTTTTGGCTTTTTTCTTTATTTCGGCGTTGGTCCTTTTTGCGTCGTGATTTTCCGTTTCCATCTCTGATCTCGGATGTACTCGGGTCGCTGGTGCTGCATCTTGCTAGCCAGCTGTCTTCCCCCGCGCAAAAGCGGGTCATGAGGCTTGTTAGCGCGGCCATTGTTCTCGGCTTCTCTTGGCCGAGGTGTCTAGCGAGCCATTCGTCTCGGACATTATGTTTAAAAGTTGCTAAGGCTTCGGTGTCCGGACAGTCGACTATTTGGTTCTTTTTGGTAAGGAACCTTTTCCAGAATTTGCGCGCTGACTCTCCGGGCTGTTGATTTATGTGACTTAAATCGTCTGCATCTAGAGGGCGGACATAAGTCCCTTGAAAATTTGTTCTAAATGCGTCCTCGAGCTCTTCCCAACTTCCAATAGTATTTTCTGGGAGGCTTTTGAGCTAATGCCGGGCTGGCCCTTTGAGCTTGAGGGGTAGATATTTTATGGCGTGGAGATCATCTCCTCTAGCCATGTGAATGTGCAGGATATAATCCTCAATCCAGACTCCGGGGTCTGTTGTTCCGTCGTATGCCTCTATGTTCACGGGCTTGAACCCCGCTAGAAATTCATGATCCAGCACCTCGTCGGTGAAACATAGTGGGTGTGCGGCACCCCTATATTTAGGCGTGCCATTATCTTCGAACATGCGGCGTGCTGTGTTGCTTCCTGGGGCCCTCTTTTTTGGTCCATAGATGAACCTGACCGGACCATCCGTTTTGCGAGGATATTTATATGTGTCATGTGCTGGCTTATGTGCGGCGCCGCTTGCCGCTCCTGGCCTGTCATCTGGTCATCTATCCGGCCAGGCGGCCTCTTTGCTTTTTGCCTGTGGGGGCTCTATGGCCTCCTTGTCGAATTCTGGCAGCAGCTTGCGCTTCGGGTAGCTCTTTGTTTGGTGGCCGTTGCCATATTTGTCTGCGTTCTTGAGTACTTTGCTCCACCTCATTCTGAGTATGTCTTCCGCTGTTTTGAGCTTCCGTTTTCCTTCTTCAAACTTCTTGCGGTGGGGACAAGCCTTTTTTGGAGGTTCTTGTGCTCCGGTGGTGTGTCCGGCGTGAGATCGTCCGGACTCTTGTTTTCGCCGAGGATGAGCTGGTCCTCTGGTTCATCTTGTTCTGATGGTTGCTTGGTTGCATGCTCGTCGCCCATTGGTTTGCCCTGCTCTATGGCTGGGTCATTATGGGTGCTGTTGTTATCGAGGCGGGACTTGGGGCGGCGCTTGCGGCGCCGTTTTGGTTGTTTTTCGGATGAATTATCCTTCGTCGTGTCCCGTTGTTCCTTGTTATCGCTCCCCTTTGGAGTGTCCACCATATATACATCATGAGTTGAGGTGGCCTTCCAGTGCCCCGTAGGCGCTGGTTCTTGATCGTCTCCGACGTCATTGTCCATACCGTCGATGTCTTCGGAGTCGTAGTCTAGCATGTCGGTTAGATCGTCGACAGTGGCTACGAAGTGGGCGGAGGGTGGGCTTCGAATTTCTTCATCGTCCGCATCCCAACCATCCTGACCGTAGTCCGTCCAGGGCTCTCCTGATAACGAGAGATACTTCAGCGAATTCAAAATGTCGCCAAAGGGTGAGTGCTGAAAGATGTCCGCAGCGGTGAACTCCATGACCGGCGCCCAATCGGATTCGATTGGCAGGGGCGCAGGAGGTTCGGAGTCCGGCACCTCGGAGTCACAAGCTTTGCAAGGGACAAGGTCAGTATTCGGCTCTATCACCGTAGAAGTTGCAGCCCCCGAGGCGGTGTCCAACCACCTGTCCTCGGTCTGCGCGGTCGGCTCCGAGCTTTGGGTCAGAGCGGACTTCTATGCGGCCTCCAGGGTACTGTCCGGCGGCAGAGTTAAGTCATGCCCATCGCGACAGTGCGGCTCGCTTAGCTGCGGCTCGAATCCATCGAAGATCAAGTCTCCGCGGATGTCAGCCGTGAAGTTTAGGCTTCCAAATCTGACCTGATGGCCAGGGGCGTAGCTTTCGATCTGCTCCAGACAGCCAAGTGAATTGGCCTGCAGTGCAAAGCCGCCGAACACGAAGATCTGTCCGGGGAGAAATGTCTCACCCTGGACGGCTTTGTTGTTGATTGAAGAAGCCATCAAGCCTATCGGTGATGACACAGAGGAACTCTCAATGAAAGCACCAATGTTGGTGTCAAAACCGGCGAATCTCGGGTAGGGGGTCCCGAACTGTGCGTCTAGGCGGATGGTAATAGGAGACAAGGGACACGATGTTTTTACCCAGGTTCGGGCCCTCTCGATGGAGGTAAAACACTACTCCTGCTTGATTGATATTGATGATATGGGTAGTACAAGAGTGGATCTACCACGAGATCAAGGAGGCTAAACCCTAGAAGCTAGCCTATGGTATGATTGTTGTAATGGTTGTTCATCCTACGGACTAAAACCCTCCGGTTTATATAGACACCAGAGAGGGCTAGGGTTACACAGAGTCGGTTCTAATGGTAGGAGATCTACATATCCGTATCGCCAAGCATGCCTTCCACGCCAAGGAAAGTCCCATCCGAACACGAGACGAAGTCTTCAATCTTGTATCTTCATAGTCTTGGAGTCCGGCCGTTGATGATAGTCCGGCTATCCAGACACCCCCTAGTCCAGGACTCCCTCACCTCCCACATGGCGGCATCCATTTATTTCCAAAGCTCCTCAAGGCTGGGGAGCTCGGCGGGCGGCACGGCGTTCTCCTCATAGCGGGGAGCTGACGTGCATGCTGGCAAGATTGTTAACGCCAACGCGTCCACCTCGACGCATCACGGCGAGGAGTGGAACACCGACGCGTCCTCCTCGACTAGTGGCGGCGAGGAACAGAACGATGATGTCTACTACACAACCTTCTTCTTGTAGACGTTGTTGGGCCTGCAAGTGCATAGGTTTGTAGGACAGTAGCAAATTTTCCTCAAGTGGAAGACCTAAGGTTTATCAATCCATAGGAGGCGTAGGATGAAGATGGTCTCTCTCAAGCAACCCTGCAACCAAATAACAAAGAGTCTCTTGTGTCCCCAACACACCCAATACAATGGTAGATTGTATAGGTGCACTTGTTCGGCAAAGAGATGGTGATACAAGTGCAATATGGATTATGGGTTTTTGTAATCTGAAAATATAAAAACAGCAAGGTAACTAATGATCAAAGTGAGCGTTAACGGTATTGCAATGATAGGAAACAAGGCCTAGGGTTCATACTTTCACTAGTGCAAGTTCTCTCAACAATAATAACATAGATAGATCATATAACAATCTCTCAACATGCAACAAAGAGTCACTCCAAAGCCACTAATAGCAGAGAACAAATGTAGAGATTATGGTAGGGTACGAAACCACCTCAAAGTTATTCTTTCGGATCGATCTATTTAAGAGTTCGTACTAAAATAACACCTTAAGACACAAATCAACTAAAACCCTAATGTCACCTAGATACTCCATTGTCACCTCAAGTATCCGTGGGCATGATTATACGATATGCGTCACACAATCTCAAATTCATCCAACCAACACAAAATACTTCAAAGAGTGCCCCAAAGTTTCTATCGGAGAGTCAAGAAAACGTGTGCCAACCCCTATGCATAGGTTCATGGGCGGAACCCGCAAGTTGGTCACCAAAACATACATTAAGTGGCACATGATATCCCATTGTCACCATAGATAAACACGGCAAGACATACATCAGGTGTTCTCATCATAAAGACTCAATCCAATAAGATAACTTCAAGAGGGAAACTCAATTCATCACAAGAGAGTAGAGGGGGAGAAACATCATAAGATCCAACTATAATAGCTAAGCTTGCGATACATCAAGATCGTGCCATATATAGAACACGAGAGAGAGAGAGAGATCAAACACATAGCTACTGGTACATACCCCCAGCCCCAAGGGTGAACTACTCCCTCCTCGTCATGGAGAGCGCCGGGATGATGAAGATGACCATCGGTGATGGGTTCCCCCTCCGGCAGGGTGCCATAATGGGCTCCCGAGAGGTTTTTGGTGGCTACAAAGGCTTGCGGCGGCGGAACTCCTGATCTATCTTGATATTCGATGTTTTTAGGGTACGTAGGCTTATATAGGCGAAAGAAGTCAGTCGAGAGGTGCTCGAGCGGCCCACGAGACAGGGGGCGCGCCCTATAGGGGGGGCCCTCCTATCTCGTGGCTGCCTCGAGGATCTTCTGACGTGAACTCCAAGTCTCTAGGATCATATTCTTCCAAAAAATCACGCTGCCGAAGGTTTCATTCCGTTTGGACTCCGTTTGATAATCCTTTTCTTCGAAATACCGAAACAGGCAATAAAAGAGCAATATGGGCTGGGCCTCCGGTTAATAGGTTAGTCCCAAAAGTAATATAAAAGTGTATAATAAAGCCAATAATCATGTAAAACAGATAGGATAATAGCATGAATGCTTCATAAATTATAGATACGTTGGAGACGTATCAGCATCCCCAAGCTTAATTCCTACTTGTCCTCTAGTAGGTAAATGATAAAGAAAGAATTTATGAAGTGTGAATGCTATAAGGTGCACAAGTTTGATCAATGAAATTTCAATCACCTTTTCTAGCATGATAATATGTCATAACAGTAGTTCATCTCATAAAACTTCTCACGATAAAGTAACAAGCAATTCACATGTCAAAGCATAGACCATAAACTTTCTTGAAAACTAGCAAACTTCATTCTCAGTCATCAAACAATTGCAATTCATCTTATTTTCAGGAATAGCAAACTCCACATACTCGACTATCATATAGTCTTCTACAATTGCTAACACTCACGCAATACTAATGGTTATGGAGTTTCAATCGGACACTGAGAAAGATAGGGGCTTATAGTGTTGCCTCCCAACGTATTCACCTTTGGGTGATGTCAACAATAATAGTTCATGCTAACTTACATCCAATTGGATATATATATCAGGATCACCCCAACACAAAGTGCTTGCCAAAGGATAAAATGAAAAAGGGAAAGGTAAAGATCACCTTGACTCTTGCATAAAGTAAAAGACATAAAGTAAAAGATAGGCCCTTCGCAGAGGGAAGCAGAGGTTGTCATGCACTTTTAGGGTTGGATGCACAAAATCTTAATGTGAATGAACGTCACTTTATATTGCCACTTGTATATGGACCTTAATTATGCAGTCCGTCGCTTTTATTGCTTCCATAACAAGAGATCGTACAAAGCTATTTTCTTCACACCAAAAGATCATACATATTTAGAGAGCAATTTTTATTGCTTGCACCGATGACAACTTACTTGAAGGATCTTACTCAATCCATAGGTAGGTATGGTGGACTCTCATGGCAAAACTGGGTTTAAGGATATTTGGAAGCACAAGTAGTATCTCTACTTGGTGCAAGGAATTTTGGCTAGCATGAGGGGGAAAGGCAAGCTCAGCATGTTTGAATGATCCATGACAATATACTTTAACTGAGGCGTCGGAAAACATAAAACTTACGTTGTCTTCCTTGTCCAACATCAACTCTTTAGCATGTCATACTTAATGAGTGCTCCCAATTATAAAAGATGTCTAGGATAGTGTATTTATATATGAAATCTCTCTTCCTTCAATATTCTTTCATGAATTGTTAAATGACTAATACAATGCTTGCTAACCTTCAATAAATTTACAACCTCTACTTCATAAATGTGAAGTCATAACTCCCCATGGGATAAGCAAATGAGACATATATAATTTCAAATTTATGACATTCAACTCATTCAACCATTTACTCATAGGATATAAGTGAAGCACATGAGTAAATGAAAAACTACTCCAAAAAGATATAAGTGAAGATCAACGAGTAGCTAAATAATTATGCAACTATGTGAAGACTCTCTCTCATTAAAGAATTTCAGATCTTGGTATTGTATTCAAATAGCAAGCAAAGCAAAATAAAATGACATTGCAAGGATAGCACAACTCATGTGAAGAAGCAAAAACTTAGGCTCAACCAATACTAACCGATAGTTGTCGAAGAAGAAAGGTGGGATGCCTACCGGTGCATCCCCAAGCTTGAACTTTTGTGTCTCCTTAATTCCTCTCATATCATAGTTTCTCTTTTTATCAAAAGCTTCATCCACATCAAACTCAACAAGAACTCGTGAGATAGGTTAGTATAAACCAATGCAAAACCTTATCATTTTGTATTGTAACAAATCACTAAAATTATTATTCAACATTGCATACTAAATGCCTCTGCTATTCAATACTCCTATCCTCAAATAGAATCATTAAACAAGCAAACATATGCAAACAATGTAAACATAACAGCAATCTGCCAAAACAGTACAGTCTGTGAAGAATGCAAGAGTATCAATACTTCCCTAACTCAAAAAAAATATGAAATAAAATTCCCACTGTAGTAAATTTATCAGAGCTCATTATTCCAAAGGTTTCAACATTATATCATGCTCTGACTTTTCTAGGGAATTTTTGCAACAGCGGTAAACTTTCTGTTTTCAAACAGCAACATGTATACTAGCAAAATAAGCATGGCAAAGGCTATCCTTGACTTTTTTTATTGAAAATAAAGATGCAAAACATTAATATAAATAACAGAAAGCAAATACTAACAAAAGAAAATGACGCTCCACGAGATAGGAAATGATGAGTCAATTGACTCATCATTTTCTTTGGCAGCGTGATCTTCACGGCTGCCATCCGCGGAGACTTGATCTTCGATGGATTCGAGCCGCAGCCAAGCGAGCCGCACTGTCGCGATGGACATGACTTTACTCTGCCGCCGGACAGTACCCTGGAGGCTGCACACAAGTCCGCTCTGACCCAAAGCTCGGAGCCGACCGCGCAGACCGAGGACAGGTGGTTGGACACCGCCTCGGGGGCTGCAACTTCTATGGTGATAGAGCCGAATACCGACCTTGTCCCTTGCAAAGCTTGTGACTCCGAGGTGCCGGACTCCGAGCCTCCTGCGCCCCTGCCAATCGAATCCGATTGGGCGCCGGTCATGGAGTTCACCGCTGCGGACATCTTTCAGCACTCACCCTTTGGCGACATTTTGAATTCGCTATAAAAATTCATAAGCAAGATCATTGTCAAACTCATTCTAACGAATCACCCTCTCTAGGATTTGATCCACCACATGACGATGTTGAACATGGATACTATGATGAGGATGATGATAGCGACTTCGATCTTGATGATGCAATGAGACACTTTGGTCTTATGGCAAATCTTTGGGGATATATGTCAGGAGGAAAGGAATGGGTTCTTGATAGTGGATGTACCGATCACATGACCGGAGATAAAGACATGTTTCGTGAGCTTGCTGATAATGATAGTCCTCGAAAGTATGTCACTTTCGGTGACAACTCAAAGGGTAAGGTGGTTGGCTCGGTAAGGTGGCCATATCACAAGATAGCTCCATACAAAATGTCATGCTCGTTGAATCTCTTGGATACAACTTACTTTCAGTATCTAGACTTGCTGATTTCGGTTTCAATGTCTTATTTACTGAAGTAGATTGCCAAGTGTTTCGTTGAGACAATCATAAAATGGTCTTTACTGGTGTGCGTAGAGGTGATCTATACATTGTTGATTTCATTAAAAAGGCTCAACCTAAAACTTGCTTTATTTCTAAATCCTCAAAAGGTTGGTTATGGCATAGACGATTAGGTCATGTTGGTATGCGAAACCTTGACAAGCTTATTAAAGGAAATCATATTCTTGGAGTCAACAATGTCATATTTGATAAGGATAGACTTTGCAGCGCTTGTCAGGCAGGTAAACAGGTTGGAGGAAGGCATCCCGTGAAGAACATCATGACCACAAGGAGGCCACTCGAGCTACTTCACATGGATCTTTTTGGTCCCAACTCTTACAAGAGTCTCGGTGGAAATTCTTTTGGTCTAGTTATAGTTGATGATTTTTCAAGATTTACGTGGGTGTTCTTTCTCAATGATAAATCGCAGGTCCAAAAGATCTTCAAAAACTTCGCTAGGAAGGCCCAAAATCAATTTGAAGTGAAGATCAAGAAGGTTCATAGCGACAACGGAACGGAGTTCAAGAACGCAAATGTGGACACCTTTCTTTACGAAGAAGGGATTTCACACGAGTTCTCGACTACGTACACACCTCAACAAAACGGAGTTGTTGAGAGGAAGAACCGGACGCTCTTCGAAATGGCAAGAATGATGCTTGATGAGTACAAGACACCGAAGCACTTTTGGGCAGAAGCTGTTGAGACTGCTTGTCATGCAACAAATCGCTTGTATCTTCACAAGCTACTCGGCAAGACGGCATACGAGCTCCTCACCGGTAACAAACCCCAAGTTGGATACTTTCGAGTATTCGGCTCAAAGTGCTACATTCTTGATAAGCATCGTCGTTCTAAATTTGCTCCTAAGTCTCATGAAGGTTTCCTACTAGGTTATGGCTCAAACTCTCACACTTATCGTGTCTACAACAATTTCACCCGAAAGGTTGAAGAGACGGTAGATGTGAAGTTTGATAAATCTAACGGCTCGCAAGTAGAGCAATTGCTAATTGATGTAGGAGACAAAGATCCTTCAGAAGCAATCCAAGACTTGCTATTGGCAAGGTCCGTCCAACGGAGGTGAAGAAGAGTACCTCATCCGTCCAAGTGGAAGCTTCTACTTCACGACAAGGTGAACCAAGAGTTGATACGGAAGCATCCACAAGTGGGATACACCAAGATGAAGAAAACGAGGAAGTGCATCAAGATGAACGTCAACAACCTCATTATCCACCACGACAAGAGAACGACAACGCCAACAATGAAGAAGGCCAAGAAGAAAAACAAGATGAAGAAGATGTTCAACGAAGACCCAAGCAAAAACTTTCACGAGTTCGAGCAAGAATTGCTAAAGATCAGCCTGTCGATTAAATCTACAATGACATTCAAACCGGGAGAATCACTTGCTCTAAAACTCGTTTAGCTAACTTTTGTGAAAACTATTCTTTCATCTCTAGCATTGAACCTATGAAGGTAGAAGAAGCGTTGGAAGATCCGGATTGGATAAACGCTATGCATGAAGAGCTACACAACTTTAAGAGGAACCAAGTTTAGACATTGGTTGAGAAGCCCGACAACAACCACAACATCATCGGTACCAAATGGTTGTTTCACAACAAGCAAGATGAAGATGGACAAGTAGTTCGCAACAAAGCACGTCTCGTCGCCCAAGGCTATACACAAGTCGAAGGTATGGACTATGGTGAGACTTATGCTCCCGTTGCTAGACTTGAGTCCATTCGCATCTTACTTGCCTATGCTAATCATCATGATATCACCTTGTACCAAATGGACATTAAAAGTGCCTTTCTAAATGGTGAAATAGAGGAGGAAGTTTATGTTAAGCAACCTCCTGGCTTTATCAATCCTAAGAAACCCAATCATGTTTACAAACTTCACAAAGCTCTTTATGGTCTTAAACAAGCTCCTAGAGCATGGTATAAATGCTTGACCAAGTTCCTTATTGAAAAAGGCTTTGAAATTGGGAAAATTGATTCCACACTTTTTACTAAAAGGGTTAATGGAGAACTATTTGTGTGCCAAATCTATGTTGATGATATTATATTCGGTTCAACTAACCCTCATTTTAGTGAAAAGTTTGGGAAGCTAATGTCAGAGAAGTTTGAGATGTCTATGATGAGTGAACTCAAATTCTTTCTTGGGTTGCAAATCAAGCAAACTAAGGAAGGTACCTTTGTTTCTCAAACAAAGTACACCAAAGACTTATTCAAGAAGTTCAATATGCAAGAATGCAAAGGTATGTCTACACCCATGCCTACTAGTGGACATCTTGATTTGACCAAAGATAGTGAACCGGTTGATCAAAAGGTTTATCACTCTATGATTGGTTCATTGCTATATCTATGCGCTTCATGTCCCGATATCATGCTAAGTGTGTGCATGTGTGCATGATATCAAGCTGCTCCTAAGGAATGTCATCTTAAGGCCGTGAAAAGGATAGTGAGATACTTAATCCTTACACCAAATTTTGGCATTTGGTATCCTAAGAGGGCCTCTTTCAATCTTGTTGGCTATTCCGACTCGGACTATGCCGGAGACAAGGTTGATAGAAAGTCCACTTCGGGTACTTGTCAATTTCTTGGTAGATCACTTGCGTCTTGGTCCTCCAAGAAACAAAACTCGAATATATTGCTGCTGGTTCATGTTGTGCTGAATTACTTTGGATGACCCAAACACTTAAAGATTATGGGATATATGTGAGACATGTTCCATTGCTTTGTGACAACGAAAATGCTATTAAAATTGGTCATAACCCTGTGCAACATTCTCGAACTAAGCATATTGAAGTTCGTCATCATTTCATTCGAGATCATGTTACTAAGGGTGACATTGATCTTAAGCATATTCGCACCGAAAAGCAATTAGCGGATATATTCACTAAACCTCTTGATGAGAAAGTGTTTTGTAGGTTAAGAGGAGAATTGAACATCATTGATGCTGCAAACTTGGAGTAGAAACTCCATTGGATACATGCAAGACATGAGCTTATGACTAATCCTTGATATTTCTCTTATGATGAAAATCTTATGTCTTGGATATATTTGCATCTTGCATGTTATCTAACCCATGTAGGTACTTGGTTGAATCTAATTCCACGAGATTGTAATATACTCACATCTTGAGCAATCTCTACATCACCAAGTCTCTACACTATGGTGGTTGAAGACAAGGAAGCATGGAACCACTCAAACATATCCTTTGACAAATTCTATGTTGAGATTCATGATTGTCATTTTTGGATACACAAGTGCTCTTCCTTGCAAGAACTAACCCATGTAGGTAGATGGAATCAAATTCCAAGTGGTGCTCCAAATTCTTGATGAGCTACATCAACCTCGAGCAACCCACACAAGTTCAACTACATGTACAACGCCACAAACCAAGGTATGTCATTCCATCTTAGAGAAGCTTTACTCCAAGTCTTGAGCTAAAGCAACTCGACAAGATGTGAATACATCAAGATGCTTAAACGAAAAATGGCAACCCCATTTCGAGCTTAAACGATGAGTATGACCTATGATAAAGTGATCTCACTTGACTCCTAAGTCAATATACTCTAACATAGGTGACTTTGTCGCCGACCATCTCTAGATGAAGTTCTCTTGTGTTCTTTTCTGTATTTTTTGCATTTGTCTCATGCATATTTGTTTCCCCTTTCAAAAAAAACTTCATCTAGATTTCTTTCTGTTTGCTATGTATTTTTCTGCATTCCAATTCCTTGCATATCTTTCAGTAAATTCCTTGCAAATCTTTGTGAGATCTTACTAGTCTAGTGAGCTGAGGTGACAAGTGTTTTCTCTGTGATGAACTCAGTTTCACCAATTTGTTGTTTTTGGTCCAACCGAATCCTTTCGGTACAACCGAAGCATACCACTCGGTGCCGCTGATTTCACATCAGGAAAATCAGTTTGCCACATATTCTATTTTTCTTCTGATCCAGCTCCACTCAATGAATCTTGTCCTCTACAAGCATCACATTTTTATGATTGCTTTGTGCTGTGTCTCAAGGACCAAATCCATTCGACAGATTCCAGAAAGCCCTTCTGGGAAATTGATGTCAAAGGGGGAGAGAGAGATCACATCAAAGCTCATCATTTAGAGAGAAATCACATCAGAGAAAGAGTTTAATCACCTCCTCAAGGGGGAGAGAGATCCTCAAGGGGAGAGAGAGATCTCCAGGGGGAGAGAATACTTAAGTAGAAGTATTTCTCAAGGATCCCAGATGCTTGGTGTTCAAGAGGAGAGATGCCACATGTCTTCTTGAGGGGAGAGACATGTTCATATGATCTGTTGTGCTTATTTGCATTAGCTTGCATTAGCTCTGTTCATCATTCATATCTTTCAGCTCTAATTTTCTATTCCCTATCTTCTCCCAGTATCCCATGCTAGATTCAGGGGGAGCAAGACATCTAAGGGAAAGAAATCATTTAAATTCATTGCATATCTTTACTCTTGGGGACATGTCTAATCCAATGTGGTACTTAGTACTCACTCTCTACATGTGATCCTAGTCTTGGTATTCTTGTGGTTTCTTCTGTTTGCTCTGGCTAGTAGATGTACCTGTGTTACCTAACCTTGTTTGCGCAGGTTCATTCCATCCCAAGCCAACTGAAGACTACAAGGTAAGTATATGCATCACAATCATGTGTATGAGGAATTCTTGCTGATGTACATACTGTTTGCAAGAAGGACTCATGGGCATGAAGGTATTCTCTTTAATATTCTTTGCTCTGATGCATATGGCCAAGATACATGTAACACATTACCTACTCTATCATGGTTATGCTCTCACATGCTTCTATATTCCATATTCACATGATTGCATATATGTAGGGGGAGCCTATATTTGTTACATGTCTTTCCAAAGCTTTACTTGCTACTCTTTATCTTTATCTAAAGCTTTGATGTATGTTGTCATCAATTACCAAAAAGGGGGAGATTGAAAGCACAAGTGCTCCCTAGGTGGTTTCGGTAATTAATTTCAACATATCTCTTGTTGGACTAACACTTTTATCTAGTATGTTTCAGATAAGTTCAACAATGGAGTGGCATGGACTAAAGGATGTGGGAACTCCTTCAAGATGCTAAGGACAAAGGATTGGCTCAAGCTTCAAGCTCAAGACTCTTCATTTTACATTTTAGTGATCCAAGATCACATTGAGTCTATAGGAAAAGCCAATACTATCAAGGAGGGATGAGGTGTTGCTTAATGAGTTTCTTGCTTCACAGTGCTTAGTGATATGCTCCAAAACCCTCAACTACTTTCCCATTTCCACACAAGTGTCCTAAACCTAAAGTCAAACTCGGCCCCACTGATTTTTTCTATCCGGCGCCACCGATTTCAGATGTCTTAGCCACTGCCACAAACCCTAGTCAAATCGGTCTTACTGATAGGGATCTCGGTCTCACCGAGATGGGATTGTAATCTCTCTGTGTATGTCCATTACCAAAATCGGTCTCACCGAGTTTGAGCAATCGGTACTACCGAGATTACAATGCAAACTTCCTGGTTGACTCATTACCAAAATCGGTCCCACCGAGTTTGTGTAATCGGTCAAACCAAGTTTTCCTGACCAACTCTCTGGAAAGCTTATTACCAAAGTCGGTCTCAGCGAATTTGTGTAATCGGTCTTACCGAGATTACATTATGCCCTAACCCTAACCATATCGGTCTCACCGAGTTGCATTTTGGTCCCACCGAAAACCTTAACGGTCACATTATTTGCTAAACCGGTCTGACCGAGTTTAACGATTCAGTCCCATCGAGTTTGGTAGATTGTGTGTAACGGTTAGATTTTGTGTGGAGTCTATATATACCCCTCCACCTCCGCTTCATTCTGGAGAGAGCCATCAGACTGAACCTACACTTCCAGCATACTTTTTCTGAGAGAGAACTACCTACTCATGTGTTGAGGCCAAGATATTCCATTCCTACCATATGAATCTTGATCTCTAGCCTTCCCCAAGTTGCTTTCCACTCAAATCTTCTTTCCACCAGATCCAAATCCCATGAGAGAGAGTTGAGTGTTGGGGAGACTATCATTTGAAGCACAAGAGCAAGGAGTTCATCATCAACGCACCATTTGTTACTTCTTGGAGAGTGGTGTCTCCTAGATTGGCTAGGTGTCACTTGGGAGCCTCCGACAAGATTGTGGAGTTGAACCAAGGAGTTTGTAAGGGCAAGGAGATCGCCTACTTCGTGAAGATCTACCGCTAGTGAGGCAAGTCCTTCGTGGGCGACGGCCATGGTGGGATAGACAAGGTTGCTTCTTCATGGACCCTTCGTGGGTGGAGCCCTTCGTGGACTCGAGCAACCGTTACCCTTTGTGGGTTGAAGTCTCCATCAACGTGGATGTACGATAGCACCACCTATCGGAACCACGCCAAAAACATCCGTGTCTCCAATTGCGTTTGAATCCTCCAAACCCTTCCCTTTACTTTCTTGCAAGTTGCATGCTTTAATTTCCGCTGCCCATATACTCTTGCATGCTTGCTTGATATGTATTGTGAATGTTAAACTTGTGCCTAAACTCCACTTAAACTTAAGGCAACTTAAAAACTGCAACTTTGGTACCTAGTGTCTAATCACCCCCCCTTTAGACACCTCTTCTCAAGGTCCTACAGTGGGTGAGGCCGCTATCGCTCCCTGTTAAACGTCACGGCTCGGTTCCCAGCCCGCACGGCTGCGCAGGACTCCCGCACCGGTGGCACGCCCAAGGGGCCCCAAGTCGATGCGCGATCCGGCACGGGGAAGGGGCTGGCCCCGAGGAGCTGGGCGGCGCCCTCCATCATCGCCGCCGTCTAGGGAGGGACGCACTCGCGGTTGACGCGGTGTCGGGCGGACGGCGTGGGGCAGGAGGCGGCGGGATGGAGGTGAAGATGGGATCGAGGAGGTAAGGTCGTGCGGGGCGCTGTTTTTTCTTCTTTTGTGTCCTTTGTACCGGTTTGGGGCTGACTTATGACGGGAGTGCGGGTTGAATTCCTAGAAACAGAGGGACTTTTATGTAAAAATACCTATGACATACGACCAGAAGCAATAGACGCTTTATTAGTAGCGAAAGATTTCTTGCAAAGCACAATAAGTGTTATTTCTTCACAAGTTTTGGATGCAGGTTGAACAGTTGAACGCTTTTGTTTGCAAAAGATACCTTTTATCTATTTCACCCGGATGTTTGTGAGCTCTAGAGATGAAATAATATCCGAAGAAACCTATCGATACCCGTTACACATGAGATGACCCCCACATCCTTTGTCAAAATAAACAACTCCCCGATCAATGCATTTCACTCTTCCATGCAACGCACAGGGACCTTACTATAGATTAGTACGACCAAAAATTGAACTAACATTATATATAGTACGATAAATGCTAATGCATGTCAAACAAAATTATATCATTGAAAACTATGTTCAAATACGAATCCAACGATATTGTTTTTGTTGACATGCACTAACATTTTGTCAGTTAAATCTTCAGTCAAATTCAATGGGGGACTAATAAACCACGACCGATGTAGTACAATTGTAGAGGGCGGCGCTGCACGGGAGTCTCACCCCGCTTGTGGCACGGCAGTAAAGCCGTCATATCACAAAACCCAACCACTGCCAGTAATAAGTGGCCTGCTAAAATAAACGGACAAGCAACCATCACATCCCTCCGTCTTTTTTGCATTTCATCTCTCTGCATTTACTTTCTCCGGTTCATCTCGCACACTCGATCCCTGGCTACTACTCCTAGTATCCCTAGCTACTACTCCTAGGGCAGTTCTTTTGGCGGCTGAAAAAATAAGCCGTCTCTTCCCCAGCTTTTCCCATAAGACTAGTCACAGTGGAGAGTAACATTAAGGCGCCTCACTCATTTATTTGGGCTTCTAAACTACTACTACCTCCGTCCTGGTTTATTGGTCCCCATTGTAATTTGTGTCACATTTTGACTATAAATTTAACTAACAAAATGTCCATGCATGTCAGCAAAAATTATATCATTGAAAACTATGTTCAAATACGAATCCAACTATATAATTTTTGTTGACATGCATTAATATTTTGTCAGTTAAATCTTTGGTCAAAATTTAGCACACATTACAAAGGGGACTAATAAACCAGGACGGAGGTATTAGTACTACTAGTACTCCCTTCATTTTTATATACAAGGCCACAAACTCAAATTACAGGTACCAAGATTAAAATCAATGTGTGCTTTACAAGTCAATTTATTTTCTCGTTTACTGGGTTAATTAATAGGGTGCACACACATTAGAAGAAGTTGAGTGCCCCTGAGAGGGGAAGTAGATGAGTTTGTCATTATCATCCACTACATGCATGCTAGTAATTAAGCCATGGGTTACTAGTATGAGGAAACACCATTAATATTTCTCTCGATTACTGTTGGTGGCCTTGTATAGATGCAAAATGTATTTTTTTATAGTGGCCTTGTATAAAAAAATGGAGGGAGTACCTCTGTCCTGGTTTATTCATCACCATTGTAATTTGTGGTAAATTTTGACCAAAGATTTAACTGATAAAATGTTAGTGCATGTGACATCACAAACATTTCATTAGTTAAATTTATGATCAAAATTTGACACAGATTACAATGGGGACCAATAAACCAGGACGGAGCTAGTAGTAAAGGGATTACTACTAATCTAGAAGCCTAAACGAACTGGCCCGTGGTACTCCTACTAGTAGTACTAGGACTCAAGTTGGAATTCCAATTGCACGGCACAACTTGTTAGGCCAAAAATTCGATACAGGGTGTAGGAAGCGGTTTGGGAATTTGCATGCCTTTCCGACCAGTGAGATACTCCGTACAAAGTACGACCGAGAAATAACCATAGAGAAGGAAGCTAAAAGTAAACAATCAAACGAGCATTTTTGCATTTGTTTTGCATTGAACCGTTTGACAAGCTTGACTAGTCGTGTTTTTCTACTTTTACAAAAAACCGCATCGTAATATAAAAATGTGCATTTGCCCGTACATAAGTAATAGTAGTACTCCCTCCGTCTAGGTGTATAAAGTCATCCCTCCTACTTGGTCACGGTGCACAACCAAAGATGACATATTCACCTTGACGGAGGGAGTAGCATAGTCTGCAAGCATATATAGAGAGAGACGTGTAGTGCGATAGTATATAGTACTAAAGTTTGTGCTGTATGCACCTACCTACAAAATGCATACGGATACACAAGGTTTCCAAACTTTCCCTCTTACATACTTAATTAAGGATGCTAATAATTCCCGAACGTTCGGGATTTATCATTTGTGTCCCAAAACTAATGAGATCACCTTACGAAACTAAATTATACTCCCTACTAAAAGTCACGGCGCTCGCAGGAGTGCTTGCGGCGCATCACGAGTGCCCTGGTGCGCGGCCGTTTCCCAGCACGCTGTCACAACGCCTCTTCCTCAGCCTCGCAACTTGCGAGGTGCTGATTGGCGGTTTGCCGACGGGCGAGTGTGATCTCACCGGTGTGGTGATCCGGCGCCAGCAAGTACTCCTCCTCGCTGGAAGCGTGCACCCGGTCCACGTACCGCCAAGCGTAGATGAGGCGCTTGGGCCCGACTGCACTCAGGGCTTTGGCACGGGCGTCCTCCGCCACCCTCATGGCCCTTGCACGAGCCTTCTACCAAAAAGCCAATTGCCTGACTCTCTCGGACGTGACATAGAGCTGCCAGGCAGCTTGCCCTGCGGCGCGCTTCTCTTCCTCAGCCTTCTTCTCCGCCTCTATTTTGGCGTGCTCTGCCGGCAGCAAAGCCTCCTATCGGTGTCAAAACCGGCGGATCTCGGGTAGGGGGTCCCGAACTGTGCGTCTAGGCGGATGGTAACAGGAGACAAGGGACACGATGTTTTTACCCAGGTTCGGGCCCTCTCGATGGAGGTAAAACCCTACTCGTGCTTGATTGATATTGATGATATGGGTAGTACAAGAGTGGATCTACCACGAGAACAAGGAGGCTAAACCCTAGAAGCTAGCCTATGGTATGATTGTTGTAATGGTTGTTCATCCTACGGACTAAAATCCTCCGGTTTATATTGACACTGGAGAGGGCTAGGGTTACACAGAGTCGGTTATAATGGTAGGAGATCTACATATCCGTATCGCCAAGCTTGCCTTCCACGCCAAGTAAAGTCCCATCCGGACACGGGACGAAGTCTTCAATCTTGTATCTTCATAGTCTTGGAGTCTGGCCAATGATGATAGTCCGGCTATCCGGACACCCCCTAGTCCAGGACTCCCTCAGTAGCCCCTGAACCCGGCTTCAATGACGATGAGTCCGGCGCGCATATTGTTCGGCATTGCAAGGCGGGTTCCTCCTCTGAATAATTCATGGAAGATTGTGAACACCAGGATAGTGTCCGGCTCTGCAAAATAAATTCCACATTCCACCGTAGGGAGAATAATATGTACACAAGTTCAATCTGCAGACGTATTTCGTGGCATGACGTCATCCCACTACCAAGCCTTTACTTGAATCGTTTTTTATTTTAACACCTCAGCGCGTTTAGCGAAGCGGTTTCCTTGGCACTCTTGTCGAAGCAGAGATCGTGTTCCCCTTATACCGGGATTCCCATCAAAACGGACGTGGGTAACCCAACCGTGCCCGTTGCCACGCCCCCTCTATCGGAGGCAAGTCCCGAACGGTCACGGGGACGGCTCTTGGTATTCTCCCCCTTTATAATGGGACCAAGGCTCGTTTCTTTTCTTCAGTCCTCAATCGAATCTACTCCTCGCCCCGAGTTCCAACACCCAGAGCCCCAGATTCGAGCGCTTCAGACCTTCAACAATGTCTGGCTCCGACCTATAGGGTAGGTGGATGCCCTCCTCCATCACGGAAGAGGACGTGCTAAAGCTGCGAGAGGCCAAGTACCTGACTTACGAGATTTCGCATAGGTTGCCCGCCAAAGGGCAACCATTCCCACTCCCCGAGCCCAGCGAGTATGTCGTGTTTGTATCCCACCTCTGTCGAGGCTTAGGCTTCCCGATGGATCCTTTTGTGAGAGGGCTCATGTTTTACTATGGGTTGGAATTCCATGACTTGGCTCCGGAGTCCATCCTCCATATCTCTTCATTCATTGTCGTCTACGAAGCCTTCCTCCGCATTACCCCTCACTTCGGCTTATGGCTCAAGACCTTCAACGTGGAGCCGAAGATGATCGAGGGGCGTCAAGCAGAGTGCGGCGGGGCGGTTGTAAGCAGAAGGGTCGACGCTCCGTGGCCCGAGGGCTCTTTCCAGGAGGAGCTCGGCTTGTGGCAGCAGGAGTGGTTCTACATAATCGCTCCCAGGGGCAGCAGGCAGAAGCCGCCGCCCATCTTCCGCTCGGGCCCTCCACCGCGGCTGATGTCATGGGTCAGCCAAGGGCTCAATTGGGGGCCGTCAAAGGACGTATCCCTATTGCAGGGCCGGATTCGAGACCTCCAAGGGAGGGAGATCAATCTGGTCGTGGTGATGAAGGTTATGCTGATTTGGCGTCTCCTGCCCTGGAACCGTCGCCCCCTCCGTCTGTGGGAGTTCAATCTCGAGGGGCCGCGAGCTCTCCAACACTTCATGGGTACGACACCCGTGGAGATGTATAAATTGTTCTTCAGGTCACAGGAGATGTGTCCGGAATTAACCGAGGATTCCGGCCTAAGCTGTAATCGCCCGGATACTCAGGTAAGTGGCCCTGCGTCTGAACGCACCGTTTGTTTACGCCTTCTTGAATTTGCCTTTTAACCCATCATCTCTTGAATAGGAGTGGATAGCGCAAGCGAAACTGATACGGTGTTCGCCCCCCCTCCCGGAGACCGTGCCGGATCCCGTGCTGGTCAGGATGCTGAAGGTTGCGCCTTTAGAGGAAGGTGAAGGGGCGAACAGGGACACCACCGCCTCTACCAAGGAGGCTTTGGAGGAAGGGGGAGTCGAGAATCCCTCCTTCCAAGGGGAGAAGAGGACCGCCTCCGAAAACACGGAGGCCAAGGCCTCGAAGAGGGGGAAGAGATCTTCACCAGAGGGTCCTGCGTCCGGGGAGGCCCCGGCCACACTATCTCCCCTAAGGAATCAGCCCTCCAGCAAGCCGTAAGTACAAAAATGGGGGTTCTGTAATAAGAGGCGTCCCTATATTTGCTTCCAAGGATAACCGAAGTTTTTACCTTGTAGTTCGGATCTCCGCCTTTCTCAGATGAGCTCGTCTTCGGGGGACCTTCGTCCGAAGATGATGGAGAGCGAGACGCCTCCATCCGCCGCACCATCAGGCGGGGCGGGCGAACCTGAGGTGTCATCGCGGAGGGTATCCCCGAGTCCGGCGTGGCCGAAGAGTTCGGCACCGGATGGTATGCGGCCGAGGGAGCTAAAGGATCTGCTTGAGAGGGCGTCTATCTCGGAAGATCACCGTACATTGATAAGTATGGTGATTGGAAGAATTTTGTCCGCCAAAGGCGGGTTGCATGATGCCGTCAGAAGCATGCTGGAGGGGTTTGAGGTACGTAAAAATGGCGTACCTTTTGACAGTTTTGCACATAAGGTGCGCCCTATATAGATAGTAGCCCCTGGGACTCGGTAGGTTGTCGAGAGCGACAGCGTGCCGATGATCAAAATCGCAGGTATTGATTTTCGCCTTTCCCATGCAGGTGGCGGATAGTCCGGTGGCCAGCCGGACTGATGGAGTTGCCGAACTAAAGCGGCAACTTGACGTTGCGGATGCGGACATCTCGCTGGTCAATAAGCGACTTGACGAGTCACAAGGTAGGTTTTTCTCCGTGGTCACCTAGTAAGGGAGCCGAAGCCTACTCCTTACAATATGTGTGTTTAATGCAGATGGTGTCGCTGCTGTGGAGAACCTTCGGGCCGAACTTGCTCGAACCAAGGAGCAGGCCAGAAGGAGTAATGCGGCTGCCTCGCGGGCGGCCGAAGAGTTAGAAGCCGAAAAGGCTGCTCATTGCCAAAGTAGGGAGGAGATGGCCGAAATGGCCGTGAAGTTGAAAGATATTACCGACCGCTATGAGGTTCTTGAAAAAGAACGCCAAGCGGAGCAAGAAGGCCTGAAGAAGGCCACCGCCAAAGCCAAGGATGCCCGTTCTGCAATGAGGGCTATAAAGGAGGAGCTGCGCCAGGCCGGGGATATTGTGGCTGGCAAGCCCTTTCTGCTGCGCAGGAGGTTTACTGATCCGAAGTATGCTCAGCTTGGCCAGCTGTGGGGTCCGGAGGATCCTTATATGGACTTAGCGGCGAGTGCGGCAGATGCTGTTGTCCACTTCCGAAGTCAAAAGGATCACGAGACGGAAGAGCTTTTTTGGTCTCAATTCCATAGTCCGGAGCGTTCACTTCCGTTGACCGATCGGTTGGCTGAGTGGGTCGAGCTGAATAGATTGTCCGGACTTGCCATGACGGACATCGTGGCTCATGTCTGGCCGGATAAGCCCAAGCCGAAGAGTTATTTTGGCTTATTGCAGCAATTCCTTGGGGCGGTGCCGCATATCAAGGCGATGAAGCGGTCGGCCTGCATAGAGGGTGCACGGATGGCCCTCGCCCGTGTGAAGACGTACTGGACGGAGATGGATGCCACTGCTGTTGCGACCCAGGGTTCGGACGAGAGCCGGTTACCCGCCGAGCACTATTTTGGGGAAGTTCTGCGTGGTGCTCGTGTAATAGAGTCGCAGTGCTCAAAAAATGTTATGTTCAAATGAACTTTATGGTTTATAAAACGATGTTTGTAATATAAGCGCTTTTTGTACTTGTGCGTTCAAGTATTGAAATATCTCCTGTGCGGCCGTTTAATGTATACTTGAGTATAACCTGAAAGATGGCAGTCTTCGGCTTCAGCCCCCACGCACATAGTGCGGGGGTGTTTGCGAAATAGCGCATTTTCACACTTAATCCAACGTCTTGGTCCTGTTAAGGAGGTGGTAGCGTAGCAAACGAGGCAACCAGACTATAATGCTTTATCACTTTCACTTAGCCATAGGAGTTCGAAGGTGGGGCTACGATATAGCCCCTAAGGGCACCGCGCTCTCCGTATTTGGGGCGCGTGTGTGCCTGACCGGGAAGCGGTCCTTCGTCAAAGCGGAGGAATTCTAAACATTCCGGAGGTCGATCGAGTGGTTGACCAGTCTCTCGCTACATCATGACAGTCAGTTTTCGGCTTTCTCTACTGAGGTGCTCACCCGGCCGAACCGGGGCACAATCGCAGTAGTTCTCCTGGTGCCGCGTTAGCCGATGATACGGAACATAAGGCAGCAAAACACAAGAGCCAGGCAAACCCAACATTTGACCAAAGACATGATTCGGAGCTGGTGCATATAAGGCCTAACTCGAGACGCCGAACACTCCCTGAGGTGTTCGGTCTTTATGATGACGGGCAGATCAATGCCCTAAGCCCCTAGTGTCCAGGTACAGGCAAGGTCCTCTAACACGGCCGATGCCAAAACGTCAGCCTCCTCTCTGGTTATGGTGAGAAACCAGGGGATGTATAGCAACAAGAGACAGTAAAAAAGGTTTACGCAGGGTCTTAATCTGAAAAGAATCCTTTCCACGGGTCCCTACTGCACGTCTGCGCCTGTGTCTCTGTTGTGCTGTATCCTGGGCGGGTGTAACACGATGTTCATCTGTAAAAGAGAGGAACTTAGTTTGAAAAGTAATCATGTCAAAAAATGTATTTAAAACAAAGCATGAATAAATGAATAAAGTTGAGCTTTTATTGGCTCCTTATTGCTCATACGCACAGCCCCTTGTAAAGGGGTGTGCAGCTAGGGAGCCCCTAGCTTGTTCATGCCGGATTCGTCTAGCCGTGTCCGGGGTCTTTAACGACCTTTTAGTGAGATGATGCCGCGTGGACCGGGCATTTTCAGTGTAAGAGACACGTAGTGTGGGATTGCGTTAAAGCGGACAAAAGCTTCGCGCCCCAATAGTGCTTGATGGCTACTTTTGAATGGGGCGACATGAAAGATTAGCTTTTCGCGTCGGAAGTTGTCGGGTGGCCCGAACACAACTTCTAGTAGTAAGGAGCATGTGCACTTGGCGTAAGGGCATGGTGTCACTCCTTTAAAGGAAGTGCGGCTATGTCGAATTTTAGTAAGGTCTATCCCCATCTTGCGGACTTTGTCCGGATATAGCAGGTTTAGGTCGCTGCCGCCATCCATTAGGACTTGTGTAAATTGTAATCCGTCGATTATAGGATCCAATATTAGAGCAGTCCATCCTGCGTTTCGAATACTTCTGGAATAGTCCAGGTGGTCGAAAGTGATTGGTTTTGACATCCAATCTCAAGGTTCCGCTGGGGTGGACCGTGCGACACCTACTTTGGCGGGTGCCGCACTGTTGTTCTGTATTATCACATGAAGTGAGTTTACTGTTTTGACTTCTTGTGGGAAAGTCTTTTGTTTCCGGCGCTCTGCTGGTGGGGTTCGTCATCATCATCGCTTGGCGCATCGAGCCCCTTGTGTTCGGCGTTGAGTCGGCCGGACTGTTTGAAGACCCAACAATCTCGGTGGGTGTGGTTTGCAGGCCTTCCGGAGGTACAGTGGATTTGACATATCCGATCCAAAATTTTGTTTAAGTTGGATAGCTCATCACTGTTGTCCTTAAGAGGCAGTGTTTTGTTGTTCGGCCGCGAGCTTTTGAATCCGGCGTTAACCGCCGTGTTCTTTTGGCTTTTTTCTTTATTTCGGCGTTGGTCCTTTTTGCGTCGTGATTTTCCGTTTCCATCTCTGATCTCGGATGTACTCGGGTCGCTGGTGCTGCATCTTGCTAGCCAGCTGTCTTCCCCCGCGCAAAAGCGGGTCATGAGGCTTGTTAGCGCGGCCATTGTTCTCGGCTTCTCTTGGCCGAGGTGTCTAGCGAGCCATTCGTCTCGGACATTATGTTTAAAAGTTGCTAAGGCTTCGGTGTCCAGACAGTCGACTATTTGGTTCTTTTTGGTAAGGAACCTTTTCCAGAATTTGCGCGCTGACTCTCCGGGCTGTTGATTTATGTGACTTAAATCGTCTGCATCTAGAGGGCGGACATAAGTCCCTTGAAAATTTGTTCTAAATGCGTCCTCGAGCTCTTCCCAACTTCCAATAGTATTTTCTGGGAGGCTTTTGAGCTAATGCCGGGCTGGCCCTTTGAGCTTGAGGGGTAGATATTTTATGGCGTGGAGATCATCTCCTCTAGCCATGTGAATGTGCAGGATATAATCCTCAATCCAGACTCCGGGGTTTGTTGTTCCGTCGTATGCCTCTATGTTCACGGGCTTGAACCCCGCTGGAAATTCATGATCCAGCACCTCGTCGGTGAAACATAGTGGGTGTGCGGCACCCCTATATTTAGGCGTGCCATTATCTTCGAACATGCGGCGTGCTGTGTTGCTTCCTGGGGCCCTCTTTTTTGGTCCATAGATGAACCTGACCGGACCATCCGTTTTGCGAGGATATTTATATGTGTCATGTGCTGGCTTATGTGCGGCCCCGCTTGCCGCTCCTGGCCTGTCATCTGGTCGTCTATCCGGCCAGGCGGCCTCTTTGCTTTTTGCCTGTGGGGGCTCTATGGCCTCCTTGTCGAATTCTGGCAGCAGCTTGCGCTTCGGGTAGCTCTTTGTTTGGTGGCCGTTGCCATATTTGTCTGCGTTCTTGAGTACTTTGCTCCATCTCATTCTGAGTATGTCTTCCGCTGTTTTGAGCTTCCGTTTTCCTTCTTCAAACTTCTTGCGGTGGGGACAAGCCTTTTTTGGAGGTTCTTGTGCTCCGGTGGTGTGTCCGGCGTGAGATCGTCCGGACTCTTGTTTTCGCCGAGGATGAGCTGGTCCTCTGGTTCATCCTGTTCTGATGGTTGCTTGGTTGCATGCTCGTCGCCCATTGGTTTGCCCTGCTCTATGGCTGGGTCATTATGGGTGCTGTTGTTATCGAGGCGGGACTTGGGGCGGCGCTTGCGGCGCCGTTTTGGTTGTTTTTCGGATGAATTATCCTTCGTCGTGTCCCGTTGTTCCTCGTTATCGCTCCCCTTTGGAGTGTCCACCATATATACATCATGAGTTGAGGTGGCCTTCCAGTGCCCCGTAGGCGCTGGTTCTTGATCGTCTCCGGCGTCGTTGTCCATACTGTCGATGTCTTCGGAGTCGTAGTCTAGCATGTCGGTTAGATCGTCGACAGTGGCTACGAAGTGGGCGGAGGGTGGGCTTCGAATTTCTTCGTCGTCCGCATCCGAACCATCCTGACCGTAGTCCGGCCAGGGCTCTCCTGATAACGAGAGATACTTCAACGAATTCCAAATGCCGCCAAAGGGTGAGTGCTGAAAGATGTCCGCAGCGGTGAATTCCATGACCGACGCCCAATCGGATTCGATTGGCAGGGGCGCAGGAGGTTCGGAGTCTGGCACCTCGGAGTCACAAGCTTTGCAAGGGACAAGGTCGGTATTCGGCTCTATCACCATAGAAGTTGCAGCCCCCGAGGCGGTGTCCAACCACCTGTCCTCGGTCTGCGCGGTCGGCTCCGAGCTTTGGGTCAGAGTGGACTTGTGTGCGGCCTCCAGGGTACTGTCCGGCGGCAGAGTTAAGTCATGCCCATCACGACAGTGCGGCTCGCTTGGCTGCGGCTCGAATCCATCGAAGATCAAGTCTCCGCGGATGTCAGCCGTGAAGTTTAGGCTTCCAAATCTGACCTGATGGCTAGGGGCGTAGCTTTCGATCTACTCCATACGGCCAAGTGAATTGGCCCGCAGTGCAAAGCCGCCGAACACGAAGATCTGTCCGGGGAGAAATGTCTCACCCCGGACGGCGTTGTTGTTGATTGAAGAAGCCATCAAGCCTATCGGTGATGACACAGAGGAACTCTCAATGAAAGCACCAATGTTGGTGTCAAAACCGGCGGATCTCGGGTAGGGGGTCCCGAACTGTGCGTCTAGGCGGATGGTAATAGGAGACAAGGGACACGATGTTTTTACCCAGGTTCGGGCCCTCTCGATGGAGGTAAAACCCTACTCCTGCTTGATTGATATTGATGATATGGGTAGTACAAGAGTGGATCTACCACGAGATCAAGGAGGCTAAACCCTAGAAGCTAGCCTATGGTATGATTGTTGTAATGGTTGTTCGTCCTACGGACTAAAACCCTCCAGTTTATATAGACACCGGAGAGGGCTAGGGTTACACAGAGTCGGTTCTAATGGTAGGAGATCTACATATCCGTATCGCCAAGCTTGCCTTCCACGCCAAGGAAAGTCCCATCCGGACACGGGACGAAGTCTTCAATCTTGTATCTTCATAGTCTTGGAGTCCGGCCGATGATGATAGTCTGGCTATCCGGACACCCCCTAGTCCAGGACTCCCTCACCTCCCACATGGCGGCATCCATTTATTTCCAAAGCTCCTCAAGGCTGGGGAGCTCGGCGGGCGGCGCGACGTTCTCCTCGTAGCGGGGAGCCGACGCGCATGCTGGCAAGATTGTTAACGCCAACGCGTCCACCTCGACGCATCACGGCGAGGAGTGGAACACCGACGCGTCCTCCTCGACTAGTGGCGGCGGAACGATGATGTCTACTACACAACCTTCTTCTTGTAGACGTTGTTGGGCCTGTAAGTGCATAGGTTTGTAGGACAGTAGCAAATTTTCCTCAAGTGGAAGACCTAAGGTTTATCAATCCATAGGAGGCGTAGGATGAAGATGGTCTCTCTCAAGCAACCCTGCAACCAAATAACAAAGAGTCTCTTGTGTCCCCAACACACCCAATACAATGGTAGATTGTATAGGTGCACTTGTTCGGCAAAGAGATGGTGATACAAGTGCAATAAGGATAGTAGATATGGGTTTTTGTAATCTGAAGATATAAAAATAGCAAGGTAACTAATGATAAAAGTGAGCGTTAACGGTATTGCAATGATAGGAAACAAGGCCTAGGGTTCATACTTTCACTAGTGCAAGTTCTCTCAACAATAATAACATAGATAGATCATATAACAATCTCTCAACATGCAACAAAGAGTCACTCCAAAGCCACTAATAGCAGAGAACAAATGTAGAGATTATGGTAGGGTACGAAACCACCTCAAAGTTATTCTTTCGGATCGACCTATTTAAGAGTTCGTACTAGAATAACACCTTAAGACACAAATCAACTAAAACCCTAATGTCACCTAGATACTCCATTGTCACCTCAAGTATCTGTGGGCATGATTATACGATATGCGTCACACAATCTCAAATTCATCCAACCAACACAAAGTACTTCAAAGAGTGCCCCAAAGTTCCTATCGGAGAGTCAAGAAAATGTGTGCCAACCCCTATGCATAGGTTCATGGGCGGAACCCGCAAGTTGGTCACCAAAACATACATTAAGTGGCACATGATATCCCATTGTCACCATAGATAAACACAGCAAGACATATATCAGGTGTTCTCATCGTAAAGACTCAATCCAATAAGATAACTTCAAGAGGGAAACTCAATTCATCACAAGAGAGTAGAGGGGGAGAAACATCATAAGATCCAACTATAATAGCTAAGCTTGCGATACATCAAGATCGTGCCATATATAGAACACGAGAGAGAGAGAGAGAGAGATCAAACACATAGCTACTGGTACATACCCCCATCCCCGAGGGTGAACTACTCCCTCCTCGTCATGGAGAGCGCCGGGATGATGAAGATGACCATCGGTGATGGGTTCCCCCTCCGGCAGGGTGCCATAACGGGCTCCCGAGAGGTTTTTGGTGGCTACAAAGGCTTGCGGCGGCGGAACTCCTGATCTATCTTGATATTCAATGTTTTTAGGGTACGTAGGCTTATATAGGCGAAAGAAGTCAGTCGACAGGTGCTCGAGGGGCCCACGAGACAGGGGGCGCGCCCTATAGGGGGGGCCCTCCTATCTCGTGGCTGCCTCGAGGATCTTCTGACGTGAATTCCAAGTCTCTAGGATCATATTCTTCCAAAAAATCATGCTGCCGAAGGTTTCATTCCGTTTGGACTCCGTTTGATAATCCTTTTCTGCGAAATACCGAAACAGGCAATAAAAGAGCAATATGGGCTGGGCCTCCGGTTAATAGGTTAGTCCCAAAAGTAATATAAAAGTGTATAATAAAGCCCATAATCATGTAAAACAGATAGGATAATAGCATGAATGCTTCATAAATTATAGATACGTTGGAGACGTATCAGCATCCCCAAGCTTAATTCCTACTTGTCCTCTAGTAGGTAAATGATAAAGAAAGAATTTATGAAGTGTGAATGCTAGAAGGTGCACAAGTTTGATCAATGAAATTTCAATCACCTTTTCTAGCATGATAATATGTCATAACAGTAGTTCATCCCATAAAACTTCTCACGATAAAGTAACAAGCAATTCACATGTCAAAGCATAGACCATAAACTTTCTTGAAAACTAGCAAACTTCATTCTCAGTCATCAAACAATTGCAATTCATCTTATTTTCAGGAATAGCAAACTCCACATACTCGACTATCATATAGTCTTCTACAATTGCTAACACTCACGCAATACTAATGGTTATGGAGTTTCAATCGGACACTGAGAAAGATAGGGGCTTATAGTGTTGCCTCCCAACGTATTCACCTTTGGGTGATGTCAACAATAATAGTTCATGCTAACTTACATCCAATTGGATATATATATCAGGATCACCCCAACACAAAGTGCTTGCCAAAGGATAAAATGAAAAAGGGAAAGGTAAAGATCACCTTGACTCTTGCATAAAGTAAAAGACATAAAGTAAAAGATAGGCCCTTCGCAGAGGGAAGCAGAGGTTGTCATGCACTTTTAGGGTTGGATGCACAAAATCTTAATGTGAATGAACGTCACTTTATATTGCCACTTGTATATGGACCTTAATTATGCAGTCCGTCGCTTTTATTGCTTCCATAACAAGAGATCGTACAAAGCTATTTTCTTCACACCAAAAGATCATACATATTTAGAGAGCAATTTTTATTGCTTGCACCGATGACAACTTACTTGAAGGATCTTACTCAATCCATAGGTAGGTATGGTGGACTCTCATGGCCAAACTGGGTTTAAGGATATTTGGAAGCACAAGTAGTATCTCTACTTGGTGCAAGGAATTTTGGCTAGCATAAGAAAATAAAACCAACACTTAGGTACTGTAATAAACTCATTCTAAATTCATATTGGTATAATATATACTGTATTCCGACTTCTCTATGGTTCATACCACTTAATACTAGCCATAGATGCATCAAAATAAGCAAACAACACATAGAAAACAGAATCTGTCAAAAACAGAACAGTCTGTAGTAATCTGTATCAAACGTATACTTCTGGAACTCCAAAAATTCTACCAAATTAGTAAGTCCTAAGAAATTTGTGTACCAATCCATATCAAAAGGAATCAGATCAGGATCACGTTTCTGTTAATTAACAAAACTAATTTACTGGGTGCAAAAGTTTCTGATTTTCAACAGGATCAACACAACTATCACCGTAAGCTGCCCTAAAGGTCTTACTTGGCACTTTATTGAAACAAAATCTATAAAACATTATTACTACAGTAGAATAATCATGTGGACACACAAAAACAGTAAGGATAAATATTGGGTTGTCTCCCAACAAGTGCTTTTCTTTAATGCCTTTTTAGCTAGGCATGATGATGACAATGATGCTCACATAAAAGATAAGAATTGAAACATAACGCGAGCATCATGAAGCATATGACTAGCACATTTAAGCCTAACCCACTTCCTATGGATAGGGATTTTGTGAGAAAACAACTTATGGGAACAATAATCAACTAGCATAGGTAGGTAAAACAAGCATAGCTTCAAGATTTTCAACACATAGAGAGGAAAGTTGACATTATTGCAATTCCTACAAGCATATATTCCTCCCTCATAATAATTTTCAGTAGCATCATGAATGAATTCAACAATATAACCAGCACCTACAGAATTCTTTTCATGATCTACAAGCATAGAAAATTTACTACTCTCCACATAAGCAAAATTCTTCTCATGAATAGTAGTGGGAGCAAACTCAACAAAATAATTATCATGTGAGGCATAATCCAATTGAAAACTAAAATCATGATGAAAAGTTTCATGGTTATCATTATTCCTAATAGCATACAAGTCATCACAATAATCATCATAGATAGCAACTTTGTTCTCATAATCAATTGGAACCTCTTCCGAAATAGTGGAATCATCACTAAATAAAGTTGACACTCTTCCAAATCCACTTTCATGTTCATCACAATAAGATTCAACATCCTCCAAAATAGTGGGATCACTACTTCCTAAAGTTGACACTCTTCCAAACCCACTTTCATCAATATAATCATCATAAATAGGAGGCATGCTTTCATCATAATAAATTTTCTCATCAAAACTTGGGGGACTAAACATATCATCTTCATCAAACATAGCATCCCGAAGCTTGTGGCTTTGCATATCATTAGCATCATGGATGTTCAAGGAATTCATACTAACAACATTGCAATCATGCTCATCATTCAAAGATTTAGTACCAAGCATTTTAATGCACTCTTCTTCTAGCACTTGAGCACAATTTTCCTTTCCGTCAAACTCACGAAAGATATTAAAAAGACGAAGCGTATGAGACAAACTTAACTCCATTTTTTTGTAGTTTTCTTTTATAAACTAGACTAGTGATAAAACAAGAAACAAAAAGATTCGATTGCAAGATCTAGAGATATACCTTCAAGCACTCACCTCCCCGGCAACGGCGCCAGAAAAGAGCTTGATGTCTACTACACAACCTTCTTCTTGTAGACGTTGTTGGGCCTGCAAGTGCACAGGTTTGTAGGATAGTAGCAAATTTCCCTCAAGTGGATGACCTAAGGTTTATCAATCCGTAGGAGGCTTAGGATGAAGATGGTCTCTCTCAAGCAACCCTGCAACCAAATAACAAAGAGTCTCTTGTGTCCCCAACACACCCAATACAATGGTAGATTGTATAGGTGCACTTGTTCGGCAAAGAGATGGTGATACAAGTGCAATATGGATAGTAGATATGGGTTTTTGTAATCTGAAAATATAAAAACAGCAAGGTAACTAATGATAAAAGTGAGCGTTAACGGTATTGCAATGATAGGAAACAAGGCCTAGGATTCATACTTTCACTAGTGCAAGGTCTCTCAACAATAATAACATAGATAGATCATATAACAATCCCTCAACATGCAACAAAGAGTCACTCCGAAACCACTAATAGCGGAGAACAAACATAGAGATTATGGTAGGGTACGAAACCACCTCAAAGTTATTCTTTCGGATCGATCTATTTAAGAGTTCGTACTAGAATAACACCTTAAGACACAAATCAACCAAAACCCTAATGTCACCTAGATACTCCATTGTCACCTCAAGTATCCGTGGGCATTATTATACGACATGCGTCACACAATCTCAAATTCATCCAACCAACACAAAGTACTTAAAAGAGTGCCCCAAACTTTCTATCGGAGAGTCAAGAAAATGTGTGCCAACCCCTATGCATAGGTTCATGGGCGGAACCCGCAAGTTGGTCACCAAAACATACATCAAGTGGCACGTGATATCCCATTGTCACCATAGATAAACACGACAAGACATACATCAAATGTTCTCATCATAAAGACTCAATCCAATAAGATAACTTCAAGAGGGAAACTCAATTCATCACAAGAGAGTAGAGGGGGAGAAACATCATAGGATCCAACTATAATAGCAAAGCTCGCGATACATCAAGATCGTGCCATAGAGAGAATACGAGAGAGAGAGAGAGAGAGATCAAACACATAGCTACTGGTACATACCCCCAGCCCCGAGGGTGAACTACTCCCTCCTCGTCATGGAGAGCGCCGGGATGATGAAGATGACCACCGGTGATGGGTTCCCCCTCCGGCAGGGTGCCGAAACGGGCTCCCGAGAGGTTTTTGGTGGCTACAGAGGCTTGCGGCAGCGGAACTCCTGACCTATCTTGATATTCGATGTTTTTAGGGTACGTAGGCTTATATAGGCGAAAGAAGTCGGCCGGGAGGTGCTCGAGGGGCCCACAAGACAGGGGGCATGCCCTACAGGGGGGCGCCCTCCTATCTCGTGGATGCCTCGAGGATCTTCTAACGTGAACTCCAAGTCTCCAAGATCATATTCTTCCAAAAACTCACGCTGCCGAAGGTTTCATTCCGTTTGGACTCCGTTTGATATTCCTTTTCTTCGAAATACCGAAACAGGCAATAAAAGAGCAATATGGGCTGGGCCTCCGGTTAATAGGTTAGTCCCAAAAGTAATATAAAAGTGTATAATAAAGCCCATAATCATGTAAAACAGATAGGATAATAGCATGAATGCTTCATAAATTATAGATACGTTGGAGACGTATCAAACAACGACGCGTGACCGTCCGGGCGGTGCAGCGAGGGGCGCTTAGGGCTTGGGAGGGGCGATGCCATGGTGGTCGATGTGAGAGGGAGGGGGAGGAGATAGCGATGAACGTGAGCGTTCTTCCGAATGCCGTGGGAGGCGCAGTATTTATAGCGAGAAATGGCAAACCTACGTAAGATATGGACCGAGCTGCACTGACTTAACTGCAGGTCCAGTTGTGTCACTAACATGTGGGCCAGACCCTTGTTGGGCCCATATGTCAGTGACCCAATGCACCTGCAGTTAAGTAACTGAAGCAGCGTCCCGGAAGATACGTTGCGTGATTAATGTAACATCTACGTGGGCATATTTGTTGGAGTAAATTACGGGGGAGGGAAGGGATGGAAATATTGCTGGTCATGACGAATTGGACGGGCGTGGGGGGAGGAGAGTCATGCATGCAGATTTTTTCACACGGGGTGGAGTGGTGGGACCGCTGGAGGGAGAATGAGAGTCTGGCAGGCATATTGTTTCCACACATGGAGAGGAAAAGATTTGGAGACGAACGGGCTTCCTGCAGGTATGGGGAACAGTGCATAATAAGTCATCTTGCATGTCGGGCTAGGTATAGTCTCAAGTCACTAAAAACATACACGCCCCACATATGTTCATATTTCAAGGTGCACTAAATTATTGCATGCGATGATTAAGGCTGGCCATAATGGTAGTATCTTAGCTGGTATCATGCACACGGGAATAGCAAACATGCTGATGTGGCAAAGAATTAAAGAAGAGAGGGGGTTTAGAGTAACTAGTGTTCATGCATGCATTGGTAAACACATTTTTTTGTGAAGAACGACAGCATTAGTTGAGTACTTTTGCAGACTTCAGAAACTATTCCATCGCCTCTACTATCTTGCTAAGAGTAGGTGAAATATTTGAATCGAGCCCTTTAAACTAGAAGGGAGGTAGTAGTACTCTAATAGCTAACCTTGTTGTGATGACAAGATAGGACATGGCACGCACCTGGACGGAGGAACTAGTCTGCATTGTGCATTTAAGTTTTGTCTGAAGTCAATGTACATCTACTCTCACCAAACTTATATAAAAATGTGTCAACATTCACAATGTCAAATCAATATTTTTACACTCACTATAAAACGTAGTTCTTATACTCATTATAATCAGTATTGTAGATATTGATATTTTTAGTATAAATTTGGTCAAACACTTTGCAAATGGTTGACGGGAGTAAAAAGGACCAGAGGGAGTATCATGCATGCGGAGTAGGCAAAAAAAATTCTCATTTATAGCCGGTCGAAGTCTCAAAGGGCGCGACCACGAGAGGGAGGCGAAGGTCGTTGGAGGCGCGACGGTTGACGGAATTAAGTGAAGTTACATCCACGCGCCGGCATGGCGTGCGAACAGGCAGAAGCTATACCGTCAGGCCTACGATATGGGTGTAGTAGACATGACATCTAGTGGGTCCTACATAGTTCTCCAGAACTCTTTGGGGGCTTGCAGCCGTTTATCCACCGGGCAAGCCAGCAACCCCATGCCGTTCGCACGCCCTACTCGTCCTCGTCTTCTAACTTACAACAGTTCACTCCCAGTCATCCCGTCCTTTCACATTAGTTCGCCCCCAGTTTTTTTTGTGGGGTACAACAGTTCAACTTCTCCTAACCCTCCTCCAAAATCCATGGCCTCCCAAATCTCCATGGTCGCCGCTGAGTACCAGGTTAGAGCCATCACCGGCGATGAGTTCATCGTCATCTACACACGTGGATCGGCGACGGTGAAAGCATGGTTGCTCGCTTCCTACGCATGTTCAACAGTTCAACAGATGAGTGGGTCGCTAGGCTAGATGTTGAGTACACCATAGTCCTAGAAAGAGTGAAGATTCTAAAGGAGGCAGAGAGGAAGAAGCCTGCCATGATCCAGGTTTGCATACATAACGTTTTCTTGGTCTACCACATATGCCATGCCGACGTTGAGTGCTAGGATTTTAAGAACTTCCTCAAGGACAAAAGAGTGAAATTCGTTACTGTAGACTTTAAGAACGACAGGGATGTCCTCCGTCGGATAGGTCTCGTTGTAGGCCAGCCCTTCGATCTCCAGAAGGCAAGCCTAGTGTCCTCCTGTCAACCTTAAATGCTGACCCTGGCAGCAGCCATGATTGATCCTTCGTATGCTAAACTGAAGAAACCTCATCACGAGTTTCATCATGCATGGGAGTCAAAGACATTAGATGAAGATCACATCATGTACGCAACAATGGATGCCTACCTTTGTTTAAATATCTACAAGGGTTGGATGAAGAAGCAGAGCCCAGTGTCTGGTTCAAGCAAAGAAGCGTCGGCGAAGAGGAAGAGGAAGAGGGACGAGGACGAAGTCGAGGAAGTGGACTCGGACTCCGAGTAGGTGGCAGTGCCGTCGCTGATGCTGGTTCTACTGCAGTGTCAAGTGGACTAGTTTCTTAGTTTATTTTCAAGGGTGTGTTGTGCTGAGGCCCCAGCAGAACTATGTTTATGTTCTTTCTCGTTATTTGAACTCTTTAGTACGTACAGTAGTACTAGTACTATGTCTTACTACTGTTCTTCTTGCAGTTGGTACTACTACTCCTATCTTCGTGTTCCTACTGTACTTAATACGTTCGTACTAGTAGTATAATTTGGGTCAGTCGATTTGTGAAAGAAGTTCGACGAAGCGAAGGAAGAAGACGGCAGAAGAGGTGGAAGAACCCTTCTAGCCATCCATGTTGCATCAAACGGCTCACAAGAGTCGATTGACCCAAATTGCTCCTTCAGATTGCAGGATCCACGTGGCATTCAAGGTCTCGAAGGTAGATTCCGCGTCGGCACCCGGTTTGCAAGCTCGACGCGCGCGCGACCGGCTTCCGCCGCGACAGCCATCATGCGTGCCTCCTCCGTGCGGGCGGATACGACAATGACATGCTAGTTCCTCCTCGCCGGCGTGCTGGAGCACGCGCTCGTCCTCCTCTTTGTATGCTGCATGCATAGATGCGGCTCCACCAGCTGCTCGCGTGCTTGGCAGCACGGCGACATCGCGAGGAGGGACTACAGACGACATGAGCGGGCGAGCCTTCGGCTTCATGGCTAAGGGATGGCGGCGACATGGCGGTGATGGGCGAGAAATTGTTGGCCGGAGCAGGCGGGCGCCGGCATGTGCAACGGCGGCGGCGGCATATTTATGAGTGCACGTATGGGAGATTACTTTAGTTTTATATAAGCTTGGTCAAACTTTAAAGAAAACCGTACTAGTACACGTAAACATTAGAGTTAGGCAACGCTTTTATTAGTTAGTACCACATCCACGATACGGAATCCTGTGCAAGCGCATGAACCGGGGCCGCGCGGTCGATCGAACGGTGTGTCACCGTGTCGCGCTCGAAGGACATCCACCGAACCTTTTTGTGTGTGTGAAAACAATCCCCAAATATTACTCAACTTTTTTCCTGGAAAAGTTCTTGACGCTGCAATATTTCCATATATTTGAATTTAGCTCCAGTTTGTGTTTATTTCGATTTGGACGTTTTAGGTGCGCGCTAGTTTTTTTAATAGTGTTTTTGTGTGTGTGACTGAGAGAGAACGTGTGTATGTGTCCATATGTGTGTTGTGGCGGAAGGGTAATGTGGAGACGGTGTGCGTGTGATACAGACATAGAGAGGTGTGAATGTGCAAATGATCATGCATGAGTGAGACATAGACAGATGCCGATACGTTGTGTATACATGAGAGAACGGTCTTCTAGTTTACTTGTGTGTGTGTGTGTGAGAGAGAGAGAGAGGAGCATCCATAACACAACAACCATCTCTCTCGATTCGTCCGTCCCTCGCACGATCGCATGTAACACATGCATCAACGCGCACATTTTGACACCCTCACCCGGCCCCTGCCCACCTCAAGGCCCACACAATCTCTTCGTGAATACCCATTTCTCTCCTTAGGTTTGTTTTCTCTCAATATATGACACACACACACACACAACACAACACACACACACACACACTCCCCCGAGCACACAATTCATCCCCATCCAAGGTTATACGGCGACCACTCTCGCTTGTGCTTCTTTGCACCCCAACAAGCAAAACACCTCAATCTTCAAAGAGGGCATCGAGGAGATCGAAGATGGTGACCACACTGCGCTAGAGAATGTGGGGCCATTTGGAAGCAGGATGATGTGATGACAGCTGAATGACTCCTCCCCCACCCTCTCTCTCTCTCTCGCACAAAATTACCAATCCCTCTCTCCCCCGCACAAAATTATCAATCCCTCAACCCACGAGATCCTTCCCCTCTCATCCATGTTTTTCCAGCTCTCTCATCAAACATGTTGTCTCTTCTCCTTCAACGTATACAGAATCCAGATGCACACACGTCTCATGTATATTACATGTCTCCATCTTTCTCACAGACCTAACTTCTTCCTCTCTCTTTCTCTCTCTCTCTCTCTCTCTCTCTCTCTCTCTCCCTCTCTCCCTCTCTCTCTCTCTCTGTATCGTTAGGTTTGTCTCCTGCTCTCTCGTCCACATACATACAATCTTTCCCGCCCTATCTGCTCCATCTTCACAAGCTCTCTCTGCACGTTTCATTCAAACATTGGGATATGTTCAAAATGTTGCTTCTATAATGGCTGATGTAGAGTTATGGTTGGTTTTGTTGCATCCTACAAAGTAATAACTATGAAATGCATTTAGATTCTCATTTGACTGGGATTATGTGAGTTTGAGCATGTTGTGAAGTACTATAGACCTTGTATACATCTTGGGATTCGACAATGATTGTAACTATTGAATTGTATAGACCATTACATTCGAAGTCAATAGCCTAATATATTTATTTCACAATTTCAACAAATGATTAGTTCACTACAAACTAAGAAAACAAATGTGTACTCCCTCCGTTTTTATTTAAGTCCGCGTATTAGCATTGGTCAAAGTCAAGTTTTGTAAACTCTTAGAAAGATTATAACAAAAAATATTAACATATACAATAACAAATAAATACCATTAGATTCATTATTGAATGTACTTTCACATCATACATATTTGTTATGGTAAAATGTTTATATTTTTCTATAAACTTGGTCAATTTTAGGAAGTTTGACTTTGGTCAAACCTAATATGCGGAGTTTACTACTACTACTCGCTAGTTGCTTAGCCTAATCACTCAACACGCCACACGGGGAGTTCAGTGTCACAAAATTTTGAGGTCGGCGGGAAAATCTCCCGTGACCCTGATTCGAGAAGTGGGAAGTTACCATCATAGCCTTCGAAACAGGCCTACGGATGACGCTTGGTAGGGGGCTGTTTTCGTAACTTCAAGTTCACCCTACCCAGCCAACCCCACCCCGGCACCCAGAGTAGTACACTTGAATACTCCCCATTTTCTATCCCCACCGCAAAATAGACTTCTCCATGACACCGCAGCCTTCATGCTCCTCCCCTTTACATTGGCGCACTCGTCCACCGCAGCGCATCTGCCTCATCGACGACCTCATACGCCGCACTGGAGTCGGTCCACCGCTTTCATTGTACACGAAGCCCCTTCCCCAGCATCGTCTTCCACGGTCTCGGATCTGCTTCCCGGAAGCCGACGCCACGTGCAGAAGCACCACCGTCGTGGACAATGAACTGACTCCCATTGCCGACCATGACTCACAGAGGCCGCCGCGACCATCGTTCTCCTCCTCGATTGGTAGTGTGTGTATTGAATCACTTAGCAGTACATGTGCAGTTCCAATTTTGTTCATACCTACCCTTCAAATTTCCTGGGTGCTATTGTTCCCGTAAAAGTAATTGGTTATAGCCTCCATTGTCCAATAGAATATCAGCCTGTAATTGTGCGTCGCTCCTGTATTGCGCTGTGCTTGGGTAGGTTTTTCATCTGCAACCAGTAGTGTGGCAAATGATGGAAAGTTTTTTAGAACTAGCAAGATGCCCATGCGTTGCATGCATCAAGATGCATTTGTATGAGTAGTTTATCTTGTGGGAGAAAAGGATGAACGAGGGAAGGCATTATTTGCAAATCTGGAGAGGGGTATGGGTATCTTTTTGCAAAACTCCCATTGTTTCCCTCCTATCTGTCAGATATAAATCGGACGGCCTATATTGCAGGATGGCAGGCACACCATCATCACCAACTCTGTTTTTTATAAGAAAAAAAGTAAGAGAAAAAAAGTAGATAGTGGAGAAGTAGAGATAAATATTAAATATAAAATAAATATAGCAGTAGAGAAGAGAGTAGAGATGGCAGAAACGCCGCAAAAGGATCGTGCGCGCGCGGGAAAAAGCGGTCGGGCGTGCGCTAGTTTTGGCGTGCAGCGTCCGGCGTGCTTTATAAAATCCAACGCCCTCCCACCGCTCTCTGCCTTGCCACCGCTCTCTCCCCGCTCTTTCTTGCCTCGCCGCCGCCGCGCCACCATGCCGCCGCGAAACTTGGGGATACCGCGGCGTCCGCGCGCGCCCCTCCGGCTTCTGCGGGATGCGCCTCGGCCTCAGCAATTTCGACACCGCCAACGAGGCCGCCCGCGTGTACGATGCGGCGACGTGGCGCCTCCGATGGCCTCATAGAACATTGAACTTCCCCAACGTGCCGACGCGGGAGTGGGCACAGGAACTCGCGCCTCTGTCATGGCTTAGCACCGACGAGGATCGTCGCGACAACCGAAGGCGGGAGCACCATCCCAGCATCGCCGAGATGGACGAGGAAGCCATGCGCTGTGGCGCCAACACTTCCTGCGGGACATAATCAACGAGCGCGAGTTCTACGTGCAAAGGAGGGCAGAAAGGGATAAGAGGAGGGCAGAGCGAGCCGCCTATCACGAGGACAAGTGTAGGCAAAAAGCGGACGCTCAATTCAACATGAGGCTAGGAGCAGCGTCGCCCTGGGAATCCGATGACGATCGGTATCTTCACGCCTACAGTCAGACATTGGAGGAGGACATCACCGAGGAGGAGTCGGACGATGAGGAGTAGTTGAATTATCTTTTTTTATCTATCTATGCTGAGAACTATCCTCTACTCTCTAGTCTCTACTCTCTATCTCTACTTCTCGATCTCAGCACTGTAAACGCTTTTTAAGGCGCCACGCGTTGCGGTTCCGTTGGAGATGCTCTAACATGGCAGACGAGTGCTTTAATGTTGCCCACAAGATGCGCGAGTATTACTAGTAGTATATTTTTCTTGCCATGTTGAGATTTTAAAACCACAAGTGCGAACATGCAGAGGAGCAATGAAGACCAAACACGGGATATTGGGGACATCTTCAAGGAGCATGGCAAGTTAAAGAGGAGCTGCATTGAACCTATAAAACGAGCTTTGGTAAGTAACACCCTATCAATTACTTTCGTTTAGCCTTGTGTTCTTCGATGTGTATATGTTGTAGTTTCTATTTCTCTTAAGCCTGGTGTTCTTCGATGTGTAATAAGAAGAGTCTTAATCGTCCTAATGCTTTCGTTTTTAGCTTGATGTAGGAAGTGGGTGTTCTCACCTTGTAGTCTATTTTTATATTTTTTTTCTTTTTGAATTCACTTCTCCGAGTTCTGTTTATCTGGCTTCTACTAAATGGATCTGGGTTGCTCTGAGTATTGATCTAAAAAAGAAGTAACTTCATGTCAGGATGCAGTTCCTGCGAGGAGGGAAGTATGGTCAACCTCGAGATCATGTTTCCAAAATGAGGCTGGATTAGACACAAGGTGCAAATTCCCAGATGATGCTGGATTACACACAAGCCAGGTGGAGTCGTCAGCTGTTCGTGTCCTCGTGGCTCTAGTAAAGGCTGAAAGAAAGCATGCATCAGCCCTTGAGAATGTAGCTGAGTTCCTGAAGAAGTGAAAAGAGCAATCAGATGCTCTCTTCACCCAAGCCAAAGAAGAGATGGAAGAAGCCAGAAATAAGCTAGCAGAGGCAGAGCAGGCTAGGCGCCTCCTGCTATCTAAATTTGTTGTTAATACAAAATTTCCTTCATAATAGCTAGGTTCAAATGTTTATCCAGTCAGCATGCCTGTTGTGATGTCCGTGCATCTACTGATGTGGCACAAAATATTTTTTCGGGTCATGTAATAACAACAATTACTTTCCAAACAATGACAGACGAAGCATTGGACATGGTATAGTTCACGCACAAGCCCGACATTCCAAGTTCAACTTCCACATCAAACTCATGTTCACAGATATCTGCACATTCATACATAATGTCCACAACCATGATTCACTTCAAAGCCAAAAAAATGTGAGGAGAGTTATAAATAAAGGAAAACCTCTACTAGTTCGTGCTACCAGTGCGAGCATAGCAAGTCAAGACCATGCATAAATTAATTATATTTTAGTCATTTTTCGTGTTCTAAAATGCCCGCCGGCTCGTGGAAGGACGTGTTGCCGGCACACGTGCGGATTCGATGAAGGCAGGCGGGGCAGTCTTAAGCTGGTTGCATGCGGCGAGGAGGCGTGCTCAGCCGGGCCTGCAGCGAGTGCGGCCCTCTTGGCCGGCGCGCCGGTTCAATGCCTGCGCTATGAGAGGTCACGTCCGTGTCAGAGCAATCACTCCCTCCAGTCCTTTTTTGTTTGGGTATAACAAAATCTCATTTTCCATTCACATTTTACAAGTAAAATTTATGGACAAACTTTGACCCAAAATACGATGGGGCCTAGTAAACCAGAATGGAGGTAGTAGTTTTTTTTTATCAAAGAAGGGTTTCACCTTTCGATTTTCATTACTGAAAACTAGCATCTAAATCTAAGCCACAATATTTGCCCTAGAACTACCAGGTTCGACATCTCGCAACATAAACCCATACAACCATACGCCAAGGAGGTACGTAGTACTATGAATTCCATTTTCACTCCATACCAATCGTTCTAAAAACTACTTAGTACTTATAACGCGCCATTGAAAATCGGAACTCTTAACCCCGCTAAAAATGATATTTTAAACGTGGCTACTCGATCTGTGGCAACTGGCGAGCCACTGTGCTCCAAGTCGTTCACCTGTGGTCCCGACAATCAACTCCTACGGATCAAATTATCACGCGAGCTGACAATTCCTACAAAGGTGCTCCACCACGTACCCGGTACCCGCAAATGCAGCAATCGTGCACCTAGGGTTTTAGGGTTTATTTGTTAACGTCGCCTTTACGTAACACTCATGTGTGCGAGACAGCAAGAGGCCGACTGCGTGCGTGCGCCTCTTCTCTTCGCGTATGTACTCCACCATTTGTCTGGCGTCCAAAAAATTATAATAACTACTAGCAATGTGCCAGTGCGTTGCCACACAATCAAAGTAGATTAATACATATTCACCGATTTGATAGAAAAAAGTCTAGTTTTGAAATACGTATATCACTAAAAATATGTTATGTTTCACTAAAATATATTCCTTTGGCGGTTTTGATGAGATAAGGGAGGAATGTTGTTGGTTTCAAGATTCGAGAAGTGGTATATGTCCAATTTCTACTCTTACTAGCAAGATGACCGTGCGTTGCACGGAACATCAAGATCTTGTGGGAGAAAAGTATGAACGAGGGAAGGCCTTATCTGCAAATGTGGTGAGGAGTGCGGGTAAATTGCCATATTTTCCTTCCTATCTGTCAGATATAAATCGGACGACCTACATTGCAGGATGGCAGGCCCACCATCATCACCAACTCTGTTTTTATCCCTACTCTTATAAAAAGCATTGTCGGTGATGATCGTGTGCCTGTCATCCTGCAATATAGTCCGTCCGATCTATATCTGACGGATAGGAAGGAAACTATGGCAATTTTGCAAAAAGATACCCACACCCCTCTCCACATTTGCAAATAAGGCCTTCCCTTGTTCATCCTTTTCCCCCACAAGATAAACTACTCATACAAATGCATCTTGATGTTCCGTGCAACGCATGGGCATCTTGCTAGTTGTTACAAAAAGCCCATGTGTGTGTGAGAGAGAGGGAGAGTGGAGGAGGACGGAGTGCATGTGTGACAAAGACACAAGGAGTGTGTGTGCGATAGATATCAACTTAAAATGAGGCGATAGTGTGTGTGTGCACGATCGAGAGGGCGTGTCTCAAGAAGGGAAGAAAAATCTACATAGATACAAGGAGCGGGAGAGAGACATGTATGCGATAGTGGAAGCACGAGTGTGCGGGTGTATAAACCTATCTAGAGGCTAGTCGATAAATGTTTGTGAGAGAAATACGAGTCGGGGTGCGAAAGCGAGAGTTTTGTGTATGTGTGTGAGAGAGAGAGACAGTAGTCGGGAAGGGGAGTGGAAGCAGGAGTTGTGTGTGTGTGTGTCTGTGAGAGAGAGATGGGGGGTTGTCTGATCGGTAAACAAATGAATAATGTCAGTCTGGGATGGAGACGAAAAGGAGACCGCAACAAATGTTGTGTCTACAGGAGAGAGAGAGAGTAATTTTAGTGGTATGAGTCATATGGAGAACATATAGGGTGTGAGAGAGAATCCCATAGAGAGAAAGACAAAGTGAAAGACGAGTGGAGACTGTGTGTGTGGCGGTGAAAAAGAAAGCTTAGGTACCGAGTGATACCAGATAACAATAGAGACGTGAGAGATAATGAAAATCGTGTAATGTATAATGATAGGGAGAGTGTGACACTTCCCAAGGGAGACGTCAAGAGACCATGTTTGCGAGGATATGAGAAACATGAAGTGAGCGTGCGGGTGAGCTGGAGAAAAGAGAGTGATAGCTACATGAAGCAGCATACATGCGAGAGAGATGGGCGTGAAAGGAGTGAATATAAAAGGGATTCAAATATTTGAATTCGAGATGATGATACATGTAATCCATACTCGAACCAAAATTTATCTATCAAACATGCATACTCATATGAATTCACGCACATCTATGTTATTAATATATAGATATTACTGATCTATACATTTTAGTAGAACATAATTTGGTTAATTTTTTTTAATTCATCCTTAAGATTTTGAGATCATTGTATTTGTAAATCATATTATACATATAAAGGAGCAGAATTCTTTGTTGTGCTTTTGAAAGTATATATATATAAAAATGATGTATATAGAATTTAATTCCAATTGAAAATGGATCCCGCCTGAAAAAAATAGAATACAAACGGGATTCGAATTGAGTTGGCACGGTAAACGTGCACTCTGCAAAATTTGAACGAAGCGGGGAAAATCGCAGTAACCGCTCGATACCAAAATCTGCGAGATGGAAATTACTACTGCCTATCCTTGCCACGCAAAGCCTATCTGCTGGATTTCTATAGGTTTCGATAGGGGTAGGTTTGTAATTTCACCCAAATGTGATGTAACCGCCTCTCACCCGGATTCATACACGGTGGTCACCAAAACATAGTGTGTCCTCGGCCGAAATCGACTCCCTCCCCAATTCATATTCATACACGGTGGGCGCCAAAAACAAACTCTCGTCGGCAAATATTTGGTGCATGCGAGATTACCGTCCTATCCCCAACCGATTAATATTGCTGTGATTTAGAAAATTTGAAACGGGACCTAACTTTGTAAATTTCCTCGCATTTGAGACAAGCGCGCCCTGAATACATGGTTCCCCCTTCCTCTCTACCTCCCTTTTCCCCATTCATACTCCGTGGGCGCCAAAACACCCTCTCCACCCCACCCTCCTCTGTCTGCCGCCATCCGCCACCCCATCCACCGCCGTCCTCCTCCACCATGCCGAAGCTGATACCCCGACGCCGCAGTCCATTACAAGAGATCGACCTCCCTCATCCACGGCTTCATACCGGGATCCTTGCATCCCGTCCTCTCGCTTCATCCTCGCCATCGTCCACCTTGCCGGCGCCGCTCCTACGACCGCCTCGTCCACCGCACCCCGCCGCCACCGTCTACCCTCCTAGATCTGCTTCCACGCCGCTGACAGCCATCGCTACCGCAACACCGTCAAATTCTCAGCAGATGCATACACTGCGCCGCATCAGAGGCGGTACTCTTTCATATCTGCTCCACTTATTTAGCGCAGCAAGAAAATAGATCGCCACTGCTTTACTCTGATTTCTTGTCTTGGTTGCGAAGTTGCCTTTGTCCGGTTTGCACCTTCATATCCGCCATGGCACGCTCAACACTATACTCCCAATGCTTATGGTTTTCCCCTTTTATATTCCACACTAGTTAAATCACAGTAGACTAAATTTCAAAATTGGGTCAGTCGATTTTTCAGAGCTCGCCGGAGTTTGCCGGTGCGAACGAAGGGGCTCAGATGGTTGTGGGGCCTCGCCGAATGAAGAAAACTCGACACGGTTGGGGGTTGGGGCGGGGGTGGGGGTGGGTGTGGCGGAGGAACACAGGCGGTGGTGGCCGGTGGTCCAGGAGGCGGCCCGTGCGGTGTTCTGTATGGGAAGAATCAGAGACGAGGAAGAAGAAGGGTTAGGAGACGTAGGATCTTCATCGAACCGCCTGAAATGGTCAAGAGATAGTTGGGAGTTACATTCTTAATGCGCTCTGGTTCATCATGTGTGGGCACTACGCAACCAACATTTTATTATCCAAAATCTGCTTGCTCTTCTTTACCATGTTCCTCTTCCGTTCTTCTTTAATATGTACTCTCTCCGTTCCCAAATACAAGTCTTTGTATAGATTCCGCCATGGACTACATATGGAGCAAAATGAGTGAATCTACACTCTAAAATGTATCTGGATACATCTGTATGTGATCCATAGTGGAAATCTCTACCAAGACTTATATTTTGGAATGGAGGGAGTATGATAGTAGTACAGTATGTTCCTTGTACTGAAGATGAGCAGTGACATTTGCAGTGTAGAGGTCTATATGGTCGGTTGTGATGAACACTTTGAGCCTCTTTGATTCGTAGGATTTTGTAAACATAGGAATAGGATTTGTAGTGACCTGCCCACTTGAATCATATAAGAATAGCAAGGAAATGTGGGGACTTGTGTCGCCTTTGAGAGTTACACTGATATTAACAGTACCGCACTTTCAGTTGAAGAGAACTGGTATCCAAAGCCTTTCAGCCGTACCGGCAGTACTAGCACATATATTCCAGCAAGTTCCACTTTGCTGGTTTTACTCTGATGCTTACGGTTTTCCCCGTTATATCTACACTATGATCTGTGTAGCTGCTTTGTGTCGCACTAGCAGCAGTCCACTCTTGAAGCTAAACACTACAATGACTTACAAAATTGGCACCAAGGCATTGAGTGCCATTCTGGATGCAATGAAACTCATACGCTCCCCACCTGTTGATTCTTGTTCGGAATATGATCCTAATGACTATTCTAACCTCGAGGAGTCAAAGGCAGATGGCCTGTCCTGTTCACCCATCAAGGTGCATGTTCTAATTTGGCAAGGTTTTATTGATTGCGCGTATCTTGCATATGTTGTCTTGCATTTCTTCTACTTTGTTGCACCGCCATCTGCTTAGTTTACTCATCATATATGTCAAGATGCCATGCCCATCCATTATCAATACATATTCCATCTGTCATCATACCATGTTTTTTCACTCAAATGTTGTTCTTGTGCATCAGACATCAAAAAGGAAGAGGGTGATTGCCGAACCTGAAGGAGCACCAGCAAAGTCCTTGAAAAACGTGGTGGTGCTGGAGAAATCAGACAGCACCCCACTTATATTGGTTGTACAACCAGTGACACAAAACGTAGGACTGACTCCAGCAGACTGTACCCATACTTCACTGGCCACACCACTAGCCCCACCACACAGGACCTGCACTCCAGCAAAAGGTATACCGATTTCATTTGCCATAGCACCAGCCGTACCACAAAAAAATCCCACTCCAGCAAAAAGTACAGCAAGTCCACCAGCCGAAGACCTATCCCAACTGCAGAGATGGCCAATTCCTGCAGATTGGAACCCCATTCATTTATTCCCAGTTTAAAAGACAATGCTTTCAATGTTGTTAGGGACTACGTGCATATATTCCCATCATGGGAAGATTATAGTGAAGACAAACACCATTTTCACATCTTCCTGTCCAACTTATGTGTAAGTGCTATTATTCATGGTTATTATTTTCCTGTTTTCTGCTGATTGAACACATCAATGATTTACATTACATTGTTGAAAATAGGCGAGGATCAATCTGGATAGTCATGACAAGCAAAGCTTGCTTGTGCTTTTCAAGGAAGCATTGCAGCAGTATCGGTGTTACCTGAGGAAATCACACTTTGATGGCAAGTCTATAAACAAATTTCCGGTGAAGGCTCCTGTGCTAAATTTAGAAGACATTGAATGGAAAAACCTTGTTATGCACTGGTCTCGTTCCCAGGATAAGGTACTGTCTATGAAATCACATGACAATTTGAACTTCTACTTTTCCGCATGTGCCTTACGAATCTTTTTTGTAGGAAATCTGCTCAAAGAAGAATTCCGGTTTGAAAAGAACGACAGGATATCGCAAATATGCTGCCCGCTGCTTTGCTTTTGTTAGTACATGTTGTCCTGTATCATTGTACTTGCATACATACCTGGTTCATTATGTGACAGCAGTATGCATGATAGCTTGCTTATCAATTGTTCGCTCCAAATTATCTGATATGTATGAGTGGTTACATTAGTGTAGAATATATCCAATGCCAATGAATTTTTTTCACTCTGCATTGTTCTTGTAAGTACATGCTGTCCTTTATCAGTATACTTATATTGACTGGTAGTTGTTCATGTACCATCACTCTATAGCTTATTTTCCTTTGCCCTCCACTTTCTACACACCAGATCTATATTTACTCTTACCATAAGTGTAACGCCCCGAATGTAACTTTCCATATTCGTAACTCCAACTCTTGCCTTTTCCGGAGATGCAACATGATATTTCCTTCGTGGTTGGGTTTTATCTTTTGTTTTGCATTTTGTTCATGTCATGCATTTCATCTCATGTCATCATTCGCATTGCATCGACATCGTTTTCATAAAACTTGCACCCGTTCGTAGTTGCCGCATCCCCCCTTGCCTTCGTTGACCGTTCCGAGACCAACCGTGTTTTCGTTTCCCTCTTGTCAAGCCACCTAACCTCTCTACAACCACCGACCCCCTCTTTCGTGCGTCCGAAAACTCCCCCGAACCCGACCCGGACTTTCATTACCGATGGGTTCAGATCATCCCCAAACATCTACAAAACATCTGCGTTTATTTGTTGGACTCCCCTAAGCCATTTAGTCTCGACCGTCCGATTTAATCGGAGGGTCCAAATCCACCCTAAACCCCCTTTCCCTATATATAAACCAACCCCATACCTAATCTAGCCTAACCCTAGTTTCTAGGACGGCTGTCCCATCCTTCCATTCCCTCCGCCGCCGCCACTCCACCTGGTCTCTTATTCCACATCGGGATCCTCCCCGATCCAAAAAAATCCACCTCGCCTTCAACCACCACCAACAGGAGCAGTGTCCGTCCCTCTTTGTCCCATTCATCCCATCGATCCACTCCACCCCCGCCGGCAACCACCTCCCCGCGCCTCCACTCGATCCCCGGCCAACCACTGGAGCTCCTCCCGAGCGCGAGCGCTCACGCCCGAGGCCCCAGCTGGCCGAAGCTCTTCTCCAACCAGAACCCCAGCGCCAGCAGCAGCCATCTCCCTCGCGAGCCCCTGCTTCCTTGCGCTCCGTCGCCGTCCAAGGTCCCGACGACCTCGCCGTCCTTGCCTCCTCCGCCACGCCGGCGAGCGCGACACCGGCGCACTGCAGGTCGCCTTGCCTCTGCCCATCCTCCTCCTCCTCTCGTTCCTTCTCGTCTGTTTTTTTTCATCTATTTTCTCTCATGCCCAGGGAGCCACCACCGCATCGCTGGATCCCGTTCCTGCCGCTCGGATTCCGCGTCTCATGCCGGAGTCCCCTGCCTCGCCGGCCCCGCTGCTGCTTCCCGTTTGTGCGTCGCCGTCCTCTGCGTCCCTGCTTCAGTTGCAGAGGAGGACGAGTGCCCTGCTCCTGTGCGCGTGAGCAGGGTGACCTGCAACGAGCACGCCGCCCCCTTCGGGTCAACCTTCGCGCCCTGCCGTCTCCTTCTTCCTCTCGTGCTCTCTCTCCCTCCTTCTGGTTTCTCTCTCTCTTACCTTCTCCCTCTCCAGGACCTCCAAGATGCCATGGACGGCCTCCCCGCCACCCGTCGTCTCCGTTCACGGCAAGCACCGCTGTTGCCTTGCTCGCCTGCGCGAAGACCTCGCCTCCGCCCGTTTCCCCGGCCCCGGCGCCGTCTGCAGCTGCGCCAAGCCGCCGTCGTGGCTCTGCTTCCTGTCGAGCAGAGGAGCCCGCTCACCCGCGTTGACCGCGGCCACTCCACGCGCGGGCCATGATCCTCCCGCGGCCCGGCTCCCATCTCCACCAACCTGGGCTTGGCCCATGGTGAGGCCACCCCCCAGCGCCCCCTTTTTTTCCCATTCTGTTGGACCTCTGCCTAGATTCGGCCCATATAGTGTTTTTTCCTGTCTGCGGTTTTAGTAATTATCCAGTGATTTACAGATTTGCAGAAAACCCCTCCATGTTCATGCATATAATAACTAATTAACCATGCATCATATGTAAATAATTTATATATGAAAAATGTTTAGTTTTTCATCTAGTTTCATAATCAGCCAATTTCATCTATGTTAAAAATGTTTAAATTGTTGTTTGCATTTATTTTGCTAAATGCCATGTTAAAATGATTTATTTCATAACTAAATAACCGTAGCTCGGTTTTAAATAAACTTTATATGTAAACGGGGTGGAAAAATGCCTAGTTTAACATGGTGCACTTTATTTTTCAGTTTAACAACATTAAAATTGTGTTTAGGGCAGAACAGTACCAAATTAGAAATATGCATATGGGGATTTTCCGGAATTGTTGTTTGTTGTTTCTGGCCTCATTTAAATTGCCTAGATATTTAGTTTACTTATGTTTCACCTCTTTCCATGTTTAACAACATTTAATATTGTTGTGTACCTAAACGAGAGCGAACTAAATATGTCAATGTGGTGTTTTGTCAATATGCAACTCGTTGCATATTGAGCTCCACTTAACTTGTAGTATTGTTTGTTGCACTTTGCCATGCCATGCCTCATTAAACCGGACATGCATCATACTTGATTGTGCATCATGCTATGTTTATGCTTATGTGTTTACCATGTTGTTTGCTTCTTTCCGGTGTTGCTTCCTAGTTCTGGTAATGTTGCGATTGTGAGGATTCGTTCGACTACTCCCGTTCGTCTTCTTCATGGACTCGTTCTTCTTCCTAGCGGGATTTCAGGCAAGATGACCGCTACCCTGGATCTCACTACCATCATTGCTATGCTAGTTGCATCGTTCTATCGCTATGCTGCGTTACCTATCATTTGCTCTTCAAGCCTCCCAAATTGCCATGAACCTCTAACCTTTGACACCCTTCCTAGCAAACCATTGCTTGGCTATGTTATCGCTTTGCTCAGCCCTCTTATAGCGTTGCTAGTTGCAGGTGAAGTTGAAGATTGCTCCATGGTGGACAGGGTTATGTTGGGATATCACAATATCTCTTATATTATTAATGCATCTATATATTTGGTAAAGGGTGGAAGGCTCGGCCTTATGCCTGGTCTTTTGTTCCATTCTTGCCGCCCTAGTTTCCGTCATACCGGTGTTATGTTCCTGGATTTTTGCGTTCCTTACGCGGTCGGGTGATTTATGGGACCCCCTTGACAGTTCGCTTTGAATAAAAATCCTCCAGCAAGGCCCAACCTTGGTTTTACCATTTGCCTCACCACCACCTACTTTTCCCTTGGGAGTCGCTCTCTCGAGGGTCATCATTATTATAGCCCCCCGGGCCAATGCTTGTCTAAGCGTTGGTCCAAACTAGAGCACCGTGCGGGACCATCCCTTGGCAACTTGGGTTACGTCGGTACCTGTACGCTTCGCTTATCCGGTGTTGCCCTGAGAATGAGATATGTGCAGCTCCTATCGGGATGTCGGCGCATCGGGCGGTCTTGCTGGTTTTGTTTTACCATTGTCGAAATGTCTTGTAAACCGGGATTCCGAGACTGATCAGGTCTTCCTAGGAGAAGGTATATCCTTCGTTGATCGCGAGAGCTTATCATGGGCTAAGTTGGGACACCCCTGCAGGGTATAAACTTTCGAGAGCCGTGCCCGCGGTTATGTGGCAGATGGGAATTTGTTAATGTCCGGTTGTAGATAACTTGACACCAGATCCGAATTAAAACGCATCAACCGCGTGTGTAGCCATGATGGTCTCTTCTCGGCGGAGTCCGGGAAGTGAACACGGTTTCTGTGTTATGTTTGACGTAAGTAGGAGTTCAGGATCACTTCTTGATCATTTCTAGCTTCACGACCATTCCACTTGCTCTCTTCTCGCTCTTATTTGCGTTGGTTAGCCACCATACTTGCTTAGCCGCTGCTGCAACCTCACCACTTTACCCCTTCCTTTCCCATTAAGCTTTGCTAGTCTTGATACCCACGGTAATGGGATTGCTGAGTCCTCGTGGCTCATGGATTACTACAACAACAGTTGCAGGTACAGTTTATGCGACGATCATGACGCGAGAGCGATGTTTACTTGTTTTGGAGTTCTTCTTCTGCTTCTTCTTCGATCAGGGGATAGGTTCCAGGCCGGCAGCCTGGGCTAGCAGGGTGGATGTCGTTTGAGCTTATGTTTGTGTTTCATCTGTAGTCGGATGTTGATCTTATGTATGACGTGAAATTGTATTCGTGTGGCATTGTATGCCTCTTGTATGTATCCCCATCTATTATGTAATGTTGATGTAATGATATCCTCCTTGCAAAAGTGTTTCAATATGCGGGTCTATCCTTGGTGGGACCTTCGAGTTCCTTTTGGATAGGGTCGCATATTGGGCGTGACAATAAGGTTGGTACTGAAGAAGTTTAGCTGTGCATTGCTCTTGGCTGTACCTTTTGCCTGTATCGCTGCACTTACATTTATAGCTACTTGTTTATGTAGCATCACTCTTCATCTTATCTTAAACATTCTCCATCTTTTCGTATATTATCACATCTATATTTACTCTTAACAAAATGTAGAATAAAGGCAATGCTTATGAAGAAGATTATGTGGTAAACTTCTTGAATTGCCCCCCCATCAGCATGGACAAGGGCTTTATAGAGCCTGTCTTCACCAATAATGTAAGTTTTTCCTTCTCAAGCCTTCAAACTTTGTTGTGTATATTTGGTTAGGCATGACTACAACAGCTGTTTATTTTTGGTGTTTGCATCAAATTGCATGTTTAAAGTTTATTATGTAGTTCATAAACAAAAGTTTGTCCTTCTCAATTTAAGTTTTCAGTTGTACAACCAAGTTCCTTCTTCATACCATGTAAGTTAAACTATACAGAGCAAGTGATCTTCTTTTGCACTGCATGTATGCTTCTGTTCTTCATCCGTAATCCAGTGGTGTGGTGAACCTACCCACTACAGCACAATGTCATATTCTGCAATGTCTTAACTATGAACAATGTCCCGTCTCTTTATTTGCCAATCTGAAATGGGATAAATTGACAGCACACTAACCATTGATACTTATGAGTTCTTGATCTGGAATCCAGTGGTGTCGTGAAGCTGCCAACTCCTTCACAATGTCATTTCCTGCCATGTCTTGACCAGAACAATACCATATTGTGTTAATGCAATTTTAAACTGTGTCACTTTATTCGTCAGTAAGAAATGTGATGAATTTTTAGCACTGATACTTTTATGTGCAAAACATGTCATCTGTCTGCTTGTTTATCTTTCAGAGTGAGGAAGTTATAAGTGTTGAACAAGCGCAATCTCATCAGCTTGCTCAGCTGCTTGCGCTGCAGCTCCCCAGCAGGGCTAACCTTTCTTGAACTCTATTGAAGTGCTGTCGGTTTTGTATATTATTTTGTCGGCGTGTTTATTTGCACTGGTGGCAATCTTTGATGTCCAGTGTATGTAATCTGTTGTCTGCTTGTGCTTTATTATCATAGTGGCGAACTTTGATGCCCAGTGGATGTATTATGACATAATTTCTTTATTGTATAGTCTAGGTTTTTTCTTATTCACGATGCTTCAGTTATTTTACTGTATATATATCCTGTCTTCGCAGTAAACCGGCCAAACCGTAAAATTATGATACATAATCGGGCCGTCATGCAATCACGATGTATGATCCGCATCATGGGCCCCATCATCTTGGCCCGTTAAAAGGGCAAAAGTAAACTGGCCCACTAGTAGATTAGGGCCTTTAATAGGCCGAGTAACCCCGGCCCTCTTTTTGCAAGAAAACTCAATGGGCTTTTAGGAGGCTGAGAAGTAGGTTGGGCCTGAAACATGTCGAACAGCCCACGGGCCGGTAGCAGCCCGAAATGGACCCCGGCCCATGATTGTGCGAACCAAATCACGGGCTTTTAACAGGCCAAAATTGTCTCGGTCCTTGTTTGGCCCAATCAGATATCGGTTGCGAGCAGGCCGGATGCAAATTAGGCCGTAGTTAGGCCCAACTATATGATAGGCTTTTAACAGGATGAAATTAATATAGGGCCGAAATGTTTAACGGGCCCTTAACAGGCCGAAACTAATATCAGGCCGAATTACTAAATGGGCCTTTAGCAAGTGGGCCCAAAAGCATAGCGTCCAGTTGACGGGCCGAATCTGATATGCGCCATAATTTAGCCCAAAGCCTCTTAAAGGGCCGGACCTTATCTGGGCCGTAATTTGGCCCAGAACGTGGTTGGTTTTTAACGGGCCGGATCTCATATGGGCCATTATTAGGCCCGGAACGTGGTAGGCCATTAATGGACCGGATCAAATATGGGCCGACATTTGGCCCAAAACATGGCAGCCAGTTAATGGGACGGCCTACTAGGGTCCACAAAATGTTGTGGGCCTACAGCTGGGCTGGCCCATTAATGTCGGCAAAATCTCGTGGGCCTTTAGCTGGGCTGGCCCATTATGATCCGCAAGAATCTTGTGGGCCTTTACCTGGGCCGGCCCATTATGGCACACAAAAATCTTGTGGGCCTTTACCTGGGCCGGCCCATTATGGCCTGCAAAATCTTGTGGGCCTTTAGTTGGGTCGGCCCATTATGGTCCACAAAATCTCGTGGGCCTTTAGCTGGGCCGGCCCATTATGGTCCGCAAAATTTTGTGGGCCTTTAGTTGGGCCGGCCCATTTAAACTTGATGGGCCAGTCCACGTGTCAACATATCATAGGCGCCTCTCGCCCATTGGATGAGTGACACCTGTGCCAACTCGGAGCCGACACGTGTCTACTCCAGCCAATGATGGTTTTACACGTGGAAAATCCCCATTGGTCGGGGCTGTTAACGGGTTATCGGATCCAAAACCCGACCTGATAGCTTAAGGGCGTTCCGTTACGGTGGATGCCACGTGTCGGTCACCCTTGACGAAAGCACTTCCGTGACGCGCGATTTATCATCATGGAAGTGGAAACTTCCATGATGATAATTTTGGTAATGTCATGGAACACTTCTACGACAGCACAGGTATGACTATCTTGATTCTGTTATAAAATCGTCATGGATGTACATGCATGAAAAAAAACGCGACCTACTGTGACAAACACGTATCATCACGGAAGTGTATTTTTTTAGTGCAATACATATCAAGCAAGCATGCAAAGAGTATATGGGCAGCGAAAAGTAAAGCATGCAACTTGCAATAAAGTAAAGGGATGGGATTGGAGTGTGCAAACGCAAATAGAGACACGGATGTTTTTGGCATGGTTCCGATAGGTGGTGCTATCGTACATCCACGTTGATGGAGACTTTAACCCACGAAGGGTAACGGCTGCGCGAGTCCGCGGTGGGCTCCACACATGACGGGTCCACAAAGAAGCAACCTTGTCTATCCCACTATGGCCATCGCCCACGAAGGACTTGCCTCACTATGGTAGATCTTCACGAAGTAGGCGATCTCCTTTCCCTTACAAACTCCTTGGTTCAACTCCACAATCTTGTCGGAGGCTCCCAAGTGACACCTAACCAATGTAGGAGACACCACCCTCCAAAAGGTAATAGATGGTGTGTTGATGATGAACTCCTTGCTCTTGTGCTTCAAATGATAGTCTCCCCAACACTCAACTCGCTCTCATAGGATTGGATTTGGTGGAAAGATGATTTGAGTGGAAAGCAACTTGGGGAAGGCTAGAGATCAAGATCCATATGGTTGGATTGGAATATCTTGGCCTCAGCACAAGAGTAGGTGGTTCTCTCTCACAAAATGAGTAGTGGAAGTGTAGGCACGTTCTGATGGCTTTCCTCATGAATGAGGAGAGGGTGGAGGGGTATATATAGCCTCCACACAAAATCTAACCGTTACACACAATATACCAAACTCGGTGGGACTGAATCGGAATACTCGGTCGTACCAGTTCAGTACAAAATGTGACCGTTAGGCAATTTCAGTGGGACCAATGTGCAAGGGTTAGGGTAAAACCTCATCTCGGTTTGACCGATTACACATCTCAGTGGGACCGATTTGGTAATAAGCAAAATAGAGAGTTGGTCAGGCAAACTCGGTGTGACCGATAACATCTTCCCGGTGGGACCGAAAATACTCAATAGACAACAGAGAGTTTGCAAGCCCATCTCGGTGAGACCGAGATCCATCGGTGAGACTGAAGTGATTAGGGTTTCTGGCAGTGCCTATGTCAACAGAACTCGGTGGCGCCGGATGGATCAAATCGGTGGGGCCGAGTTTGACTTCTGGTTTGGGACATATGTGGATATGAGAAAGTGGCTGAGGGCTTTGGAGCATATCACTAATCACTTTGAGCAAGCAAGCCATTAAACAACACTAATACGTCGATTTTGCATCATGCTTTGATATTGATATTTATTGCATTATGGGTTGTTGATACGTCTCCAACGTATCTATAATTTTTGATTGTTCCAGGCTATTATATTATCGGTTTTGGATGTTTAATGGGCTTTATTATACACTTTTATACTATTTTTGGGACTAACCTATTAACCGGAGGCCCAGTCCAAATTGTTGCTTTTTGCCTATTTTAGTGTTTCACGGAAAAGGAATATCAAACGGAGTCCAAACAGAATAAAACCTTCAGGAGAGTCATTTTTGGAACAAACGCAATCCAGGAGACTTGGAGTGGACGTCAAGGAAGCAACGAGGCGGCCATGAGGCAGGGAGGCGCGCCCAGAGGGTAGGCGCGCCCCCACCCTCGTGGGCCCCTCGTGGCTTCCCTGGCCGACTTCTTTCGCCTATATATACTCATATACCCTCAAAACATCCGAGAGCACCAGGAAACCCTATTTCCACCGCCGCAACCTTCTGTACTCGTGAGATCCCATCTTGGGGCCTTTTCCGGTGCTCCGCGGGAGGGGGAATCAATCATGGAGGGATTCTACATCAACACCATAGCCTCTCTAATGATGTGTGAGTAGTTTACCTCAGACCTTTGGGTCCATAGTTATTAGCAAGATGTCTTCTTCTCTCTCTTTGGATCTCAATACAAAGTTCTCCTCGATCTTCTTCGAGATCTATTCGATGTAATTCTTTTTGCGGTGTGTTTGTCGAGATCCGATGAATTGTGGGTTTATGATCAAGATTATCTATGAACAATATTTGAATCTCCTCTGAATTCTTTTATGTATGATTTGTTATCTTTGCAAGTCTCTTCGAATTATCAGTTTGGTTTGGCCTACTAGATTGATCTTTCTTGCAATGGGATAAGTGCTTAGCTTTGGGTTCAATCTTGTGCTGTCCTTTGCCAGTGACAGTAGGGGCAGCAAGGCACGTATTGTATTGTTGCCATCGAGGATAAAAAGATGGGGTTTATATCATATTGCTTGATTTTATCCCTCTACATCATGTCATCTTGCCTAATGCGTTACTTTGTTCTTATGAACTTAATACTCTAGATGCATAGCGGTCGATGTGTGGAGTAATAGTAGTAGATGCAGAATCGTTTCGATCTACTTTTCGCGGACGTGATGCCTATGTACATGATCATGCCTAGATATTCTCATAACTATCACTTTTCTATCAATTGCTCGACAGTAATTTGTTCACCCAACATAATACTTATGCTATCTTGAGAGAAGCCACTAGTGAAACCTATGGCCCCGGGGTCTATTTTCCATCATATAAGTTTTTGATCTATTTTATTTTGCAATCTTTACTTTCCAATCTATATCGTAAAAATACCAAAAAATATTTATCTTATTATCTCTATCAGATCTCACTTTTGCATGTGGCCGTGAAGGGATTGACAACCCCTTTACTGCGTTGGTTGCAAGGTTCTCATTTGTTTGTGCAGGTACGAGGGATTTGAGTGTAGCCTCCTACTGGATTAATACCTTGGTTCTCGAAAACTCAAGGAAATACTTACGCTACTTTGCTGCATCACCCTTTCCTCTTCAAGAGAAAACCAACGCATGCTCAAGAGGTAGCAAGAAGAATTTCTGGCGCCGTTGCCGGGGAGTCTATGCACAAGTCAAGACATACCAAGTACCCATCACAAACTCTTATCCCTCGCATTACATTATTTGCCATTTGCCTCTCGTTTTCCTCTCCCTTACTTCACCCTTGCTGTTTTATTCGCCCTCTTTTTCCCGTTCGCCTCTTTTTCGTTTGTTTCTTGTGTGGTCGTTCGTCGTCATGGCTAGCCCTTCTATCATTGTTAGTACTCCCGATCATGAAGTTCTTAATTTTAAACAAAGGGAGGGAGAAAATCTAAAAGATGCTTGGCATAGAATTTGCAATGCTCAGAATAGATCTACTAGGAAGCAATCTACTTCCGTTCTTCTTCGCAATTTTTATGTAGGCATTACTCCTTGGAACAGATATATTCTTGATACCATTACCGGCGGGAATTTCTTGGGTAGCCATACTTTTGATTCTTATAATGCTATGATAGATTTGTTTGGTCCACCACCTCTTTTGGTTAATGGAACTGTTTTAACTTTGGAACATGTGATGCAAAGGCTTGAAATTATTGAGAATAAAGTTGCCACTGTAGAGTTAACTGAAAATTTGGATAAAAAGATCCACAACCAAATTACTCAATAAGGATCTAAGGTTGGAGTTACTCTGAATTTTTTTAAAGAAAATGAACCTATAGTTAACGAAAGAATAGATCAAGATTCCACAAGAATTGGTAAACTTGAGGATATTATTACCAACTTAGGGTCTGCCTTTTCATTCATGAAAAATACTCCAAATCCTCCTACTACCAAAATTGCCAAATTAATGTATGTTCCTAAAAATAAGGGTGAATCTTCTAGTAAGGAAAATGTGGATCTCAAATCAATAAGTGTTCACCCTAGCTTTTTCGCTACCATTAAGGAACCTTTTGCTACAAACGAATTTCTTGATTTCTTGCCTAGGAGTTTAACCATTAATAAAAAGAAGGAAACTCCTAAGAGTTATAAGTATTCTATTGAAGAATTGAGTACCAAAGATGGCAATACTTAGATCTATTATCGCTTTTATGCCTAGCTAGGGGCTTTAAACGATAGCGCTTGTTGGGAGGCAACCCAATTTTATTTTTGTTCTTTAATTTTTGTTCCTGTTTAGTAATAAATAATTTATATAGCCTCTGGTTAGATGTGGTTTTATGTTTTAATTAGTGTTTGTGCCAAGTAAAACCTATAGGATCTTCTTGGGTGATAGTTAATTTGATCTTGCTGAAAAATAGAAATTTCTGCACGCACTAGAATAATTTTCGTAAATCACAGAAACGTGCTTTTCAGTTGATTCCTTCTGCAGAAGATTAACAAACAAATTAACTAGGACTTCCTATTTTGGTAGAATTTTTGGGGTTCCAGAAGTATTCTAAAGTTACAGATTGCTACAGACTGTTCTGTTTATGACAGATTATGTTTTCGTGTGTTGTTTGCTTATTTTGATGAATCCATGGCAAGTATCGGGGGGTATGAACCATAGAGAAGTTGGAATAAAGTAGGTTTAACACCAATATAAATAAAGAATGAGTTCAGTACCTTAAAGTGGTGGTTTGTTTTATTTCGCTAACGGAGCTCATGAGATTTTCTGTTGAGTTTTGTGTTGTGAAGTTTTCAAGTTTTTGGGTAAAGATTTGATGGATTATGGAATAAGGTGTGGCAAGAGCCTAAGCTTGGGGATGCCCAAGGCACCCCAAGGTAAAATTCAAGGACAACCAAAAGCCTAAGCTTGGGGATGCCACGGAAGGCATCCCCTCTTTCGTCTATGTCCATCGGTAACTTTACTTGATGCTATATTTTTATTCACCACATGATATGTGTTTTTCTTGGAGTGTATTGTATGATTTGAGTTTTTGCTTTTTAGTTTACCACAATCATCCTTGCTGTACACACCTTTTGGTACAGACACACATGAATCGGAATTTATTAGAATACTCTATGTGCTTCACTTATATCTTTTGAGCTAGATAATTTTGCTCTAGTTCTTCACTTATATCGAGCACGGTGGTGGTTTTATTTTATAGAAATTATTGATCTCTCATGATTCACTTATATTATTTTGAGAGTCCTTTAGAACAACATGGTAATTGCTTTGGTTAAAATTTTAGTCCTAATATGATGAGCATCCAAGATAGGTATAATAAAAACTATCATATAAAGCGCATTGAATACTATGAGAAGTTTGATACTTGATGATTGTTTTGAGATATGAGGATGGTAATATTAGGGTCATGCTAGTTGAGTAGTTGTGAATTTGAGGAATACTTGTGTTAAAAGTTTGTGATTCCCGTAGCATGCACATATGGTGAACCGTTATGTGATGAAGTTGGAGCATCATTTATTTATTGATTGTCTTCCTTATGTGTGGAGGTCGGGATCGCGCGATGGTTAACTCCTACCAACCCTTCCCCTAGGAGCATGCGTGTAGTACTTTATTTTGATAACTTGTAGATTTTTGCAATAAGTATGTGAGTTCTTCATGACTAATGTTGAGTCCATGGATTATACACACTCTCACCCTTCCACCATTGCTAGCCTTTCTTGTGCCGTGCAACTTTCGCCTGTATCATACACCCACCATATACCTTCCTCAAAACAGCCACCATACCTACCTATTATGGCATTTCCATAGCCATTCCGAGATATATTGCCATGCAACTTTCCACTGTTACGTTTATTATGACACTCTCCACCATTGTCATATTGCTTTGCATGATCATGTAGTGGACATCGTATTTGTGGCAAAGCCACCATTCATAATTCTTTCATACATGTCACTCTTGATTCATTATCCCGGTACACCGCCGGAGGCATCCACATAGAGTCATATTTTGTTCTAAGGTTCTTGAGTTGTAAGTAGATAAAAGTGTGATGATCTTCATTATTAGAGCATTGTCCCATGTGAGGAAAGGATGATGGAAGCAATGATTCCCTCACAAGTTGGGATGAGTCTCCGGACTTTATGAAAAATAAAAGAGGCCAAAGAAGCCCACCAAAAAAATGAGAGAAAAAGAGAGAAGGGACAATGTTACTATCCTTTTACCACACTTGTGCTTCAAAGTAGCACCATGATCTTCATGATAGAGAGTCTCCTATTTTGTCACTTTCATATACTAGTGAGAATTTTTCATTATAGAACTTGGCTTGTATATTCCAATGATGGGCTTCCTCAAATTGCCCTAGGTCTTCGTGAGCAAGCAAGTTGGATGCACACCCACTTAGTTTCTTTTGATGAGCTTTCATACATTTATAGCTCTAGTGCATCCGTTGCATGGCAATCACTACTCACTCACATTGATATCTATTAATGGGAATCTCCATAGCCCGTTGATACGCCTAGTTGATGTGAGACTATATTCTCCTTTTTTGTCTTATCCACAACCACCATCCTATTCCACCTATAGTGCTATGTCCATGGCTCACGCTCATGTATTGCGTGAAGATTGAAAAAGTTTGAGAACACTAAAGTATGAAACAATTGCTTGGCTAAAACCAGTGTTGTGCATGATCTAAATATTTTGTGTGATTGTCGGTGTCAAAACCGGTGGATCTCGGGTAGGGGGTCCCGAACTGTGCGTCTAAGGCTAATGGTAACAGGAGGCGGGGGGACACAATGTTTACCCAGGTTCGAGCCCTCTCTATGGAGGTAATACCCTACTTCCTGCTTGATTGATCTTGATGAATATGAGTATTACAAGAGTTGATCTACCACGAGATCGTAATGGCTAAACCCTAGAAGTCTAGCCTATGAGATTATGATTGTTGTCCTACGGACTAAATCCTCCGGTTTATATAGACACCGGAGAGGGCTAGGGTTTCACAAAGTTGGTTACAGAGGAAGGAATCTACATATACAAATCGCCAAGCTTGCCTTCCACGCAAAGGAGAGTCCCATCCGGACACGGGACGAAGTCTTCTTCATAGTCCAATAGTCCGGCCACAGTACATAGTCCGCCTGTCCGAGGACCCCCTAATCCAGGACTCCCTCAGTAGCCCCCAAACCAGGCTTCAATGACAATGAGTCCGGCATGCAGTTTGTCTTCGTCATTGCAAGGCGGGTTCCCTCTCCGAATACTTCAAAGTACCTGACTTAAATAGCAGTGTCCGGCTTTTCATTTAATGACATGCTCATCGGCTTCCGCACCTTCATGATTTCAGCTTCCACGTGTCGAGCGAATACGAGAGGTCGTGGCATTTTTACACTCACCACCCTGACCATGAGAAAATTGACTTATTTAAAGATACAGGGGTCTTCAGATCTAATCCACACCATCTCCCCAAACGAGGAATACTCGGAGCTTGACCGCAGAAACCACCCCAACATGGCTAGCGCTCGCAGCTCCTCCTCGTGCCCTCACGGCCCCAAGCAGGGTGATTGGGAAAAGTGTTCCGTATCCCATGGCCAACTGGTGAAGCTGCAGACCCAGAGATTTCTTCCCCCTGCAGATCTGGTCCCCGTACGAGCCGGATTGGCTTCCTTCAACGGTGGGGAGCAGGCGGAGAAGTTCCCCAACCCATCCAGGGGGGAACAGGTATGTTTCGTTCCCTATTTGTTGAGAGGCGTTGGATTTCCAATCCATCCATTCCTCCGAGGGTTGGTGGAGTACTACGGCCTCCAACTGCACAACTTCACACCTGCTTCCATTCTGCATATTGCGGGCTATGTTGCCCTTTGCGAGCTATTTCTGGTTTGTGAGGCCCATTTCAAGTTATGGAAGAAGTTGTTTTGCCTCATCCCTCGTAACCAGGAGGGATCAATATTCCAAGTAGGCGGAGCCGAGATATGGCGCATTGTCGGGACCGGATACCTATCCGGTACACCGAAGAAGGCATCCGAAGAATGGCCTTCCGAATGGTTTTATATTGAAGACGTCTCCCTTCCTGACCCAATCCTGAGGGGTCTTCCTGAATATTCAAACACTCCATTGAAGCAGCGCCTCAGTTGGCACCCTCGGAGCCCCAGGGAGGAAGATAGTATGGAAGTCCGTCAGCTGATGAGCAAGATAAAGATGCTTGCTCAATTTGGATTGTCAATAGTCGAGGTTATGGCAATATCCGTAATGCGAGGGGTTCAGCCACTCCAATACCGAGGGCGCCCCATGTGGCACTTCAATGGAGAAGATGATGCCACCCACTATGGTCGGAAGGGTCCAGACACTTCCGCTGCCTTGGCGAAAATACTATCCGGATTATACAAAGGGGAGGAGGAGGAGTTCATCCATATTAAGCCTAGGGATAGATTTTCCATGTACAACCCTCCCATCTGGGTGAGTTTCCGTCCCACTGCTTTACTCCATCAACTCATTGAGTCCCTTTTCATGAATATTAATCCATCATTTACAACAGGAATGGCGGAAAGTCACCAGGCAGATCCACAGCCCCGCACCACAGCTAGAGGACCACAACCAGGCCCTCGATCCCGGATTTGAAGAGGATCCGGATATATTCATGGAGCTTGGGGAAGGGGTGTTGTAACACCCCGGATGTAGCTTTCCATATTTGTAACTCCAACTCTTGCCATTTTCGGCTATGTGCTATGGTATTCCCTCCGTGGTTGGGTTTTGTCTTTCGTTTTGCATTTTGTTCATGTCATGCATCTCATATCATGTCATCATGTGCATCTCATTTGCATACGTGTTCGTCTCATGCATCCGAGCATTTTCCCCGCTGTCCGTTTTGCAATCCGACACTCCCACATGCACTGGCGCACCCCTCTTGTCTCTTTTCGTGTGCGGGTGGTAAACATTCTCGGACTGGACCGAGCCTTGCCAAGTGGCCCTGGTATACCACCGGTAGACAACCTGTCAAGTTTCATGCCATTTGGAGGTCGTTTGATACTCCAACGGTTAACCGGGTAACCGCGAAGGCCTCTTGTGTGTTGCAGCCCAACACCCCTTCAAAACATCCCAAAAACCCATCTAAGTCACTTCCATGCTCTCCGTCGTCGGATCACGATCGTGTGGGCGAAAACCACACTCCATTTGGAGCCTCCTAGCTCCCTCTACCTATAAATAGGTGCTTCCCCGAAAAATTTCGCAGATCAAACCCTAGCCTCGCTCCCTCTCCGCCGTCGGACACGTCCGGACGGAGGCGGATGCGTCCACCCGCCGCCGCCCGACGAACCACGCGCCGCCACTTGGCGCCGCAGCCGCCCACTGCCGCCGGCCCGCCCGAGCCCAGGTCGGGCCCCCGAAGCCCGCGCCGCATGGGTGCCCGCCCTCGCCGCCCGTCCACCGCGCCACCCGCGCCCGGCTGCCGCCTCGCCGCCGGTCCACCGCTCCTCCGCCGCCGGACGTCGCCGCCGCGCTCCGCCAGCCGCCGCCCGCGCCTCCTCCTCGCCTCCCGAGGCGCTCCGCCGCCCCCGCGCCTCGTCCTCGCCGGATCCGGCCAGATCCGGCCAGCCCAGCTCCTCTCCGTCCATCTCTGGCGAGGAACTCCAGTGAACCTCGACCCTCGTGCCAGATCCAGTTTCTAGGGTTGACCATATTCATCGCATCATAACTCCGTCATCGTAGCTTCGTTTCATGCGCATAATATATCAAAATGTTCATCAGGATGTTCTCTTCATTTTGCTCCATTGGGCCATGTTCATTTGAGGTCATCTAGATGCCTGAATCTCTGATGCAAGAGGTGCTATATGATGTTAGTTTCTAATTCTTAACAGAATGTGTGCATTTGTCATTTTTGCTACATTTATTGTGTGCATCTTATGGGCATGAGCTCTACAGGTTTTTTGTTCTATGCCATGCCATCTTTACAGAGGTGCTTGCCATGTATTTTTGTGATTTATGTGGTGACTAGATCAAGCATGCAAACTAGGCTTCGGGATGTTGCTGATTTCAGTCCCTGTTCTGCTGTTATTTTCATGCCATGTAAACTTGATGCTACATAGTGATCCATGCATATTTTGAGATACTTCAGTAAGGATGTTTTTAACATATAGTTATGCTCTATCCATCCATGCCCCTGTTTGCAATTATGGAGTAGTCTAGCATGTCATTTTCTTGCTCTACTTTTTCTACAAAATGTTTCCTGGCAGATTGTTTACATGTTATTCAATTTTGCCAAGGTTGTTGTAGTTGATCCTTGCATGCTATAAACTTGTTCTTGCCATGTTTAGTTTCATAAACATGTATACTTGCTGGTGCTATGCTTATCTTGTCATGCAATGACTTGTGGTGAGAGAATCGAGCTCGCAAAGATGCCTTCATAATGCTATCTTCTCCAAGCTTGACCTTCGTATGGGTTATCATCAGATTCGCATTCGTGAACAAGATATTCCCAAGATAGCATTTAGAACAAGCTATGGTTCTTATGAATATAATGTCATGTCTTTCGGCCTTGCCAATGCTCCTCCAACGTTCTCTCGCATGATGAACTTTATCTTCAACCCCTACACAAATGAATTCGTCTTGGTGTATCTCGATGATATCTTGGTCTTCTCCAAGAATAAGTCGGATCATGCCAAACATTTGCGATTGGTGCTCGACAAGCTCAGAGAGCATCAATTCTATGTGAAGTTTTCCAAATGTGAGTTCTGGCTTGATGAAGTTCTTTATCTTGGTCATATCATCTCCGCCAAGGGCCTCGCTGTTAATCCCGAGAAGGTGTCTGCAATTGTGAATTGGGAACCTCCTCAGAATGTCAAGCAGCTCTACAGTTTTCTTGGTCTTGCAAGCTATTGCCGAAGATTCGTTGAGAACTTCTCGAAGATTGCAAAGCCTCTTTCCAACCTCCTCCAGAAGCATGTCAAGTATGTCTGGACGCCTGAGTGTGACGTTGCTTTCAACACCCTCAAAGAGAAGCTAGTCACAGCTCCTGTCTTAACTCCTCCTGATGAATCCAAGCCATTCGAAGTTTTCTGTGATGCTTCTCTTCAAGGTCTCGGTGCTGTGTTAATGCAAGAGAAGAAAGTTGTGGCCTATACCTCTCGTCAGTTGAAGCCCAACGAAAAGAACTACCCCACTCACGATCTTGAGTTGGCGACAGTTGTCCATGCATTGATAACATGGAGACATCTCTTGTTGGGAACGAAAGTGGACATTTTCACCAATCACAAGAGTCTCAAGTATATCTTCACTCAACCCAACCTCAACCTCAGACAAACTCGATGGGTCAAAATGATTCAAGAGTACAATCCAAGTATTGAATATACTCCTGGCAAGGCGAATGTGATTGCAGATGCTTTGAGCAGAAAGGCTTATTGCAACAGCTTAATTCTCAAGCCCTTCCAACCGGATCTTTGTGAAGCTTTCCGCAAGCTGAATCTTCAAGTTGTTCCTCAAGGCTTTCTTGCCAACCTCATAGTCTCTCCTACTTTGGAAGATCAAATTCGTGAGGCACAACTCCTGAATACCATGGTGAAAAAGGTGAAACGTGGTATTGACAAGGGCATTCCCAAATACAAGTGCTTCCACATTGATGACAAAGATACTCTTTTCTTCGAGGATCGAATTGTGGTTCCTAAAGGCGATCAGAGAAAAGTCATTATGAACAAGGCACACAATTCCCTTCTATCCATTCATCCTGGAAGTATGAAGATGTACCATGACCTCAAGCGGTCGTATTGGTGGACTCGAATGAAGCGAGAGATTGCTCAGTTCGTGAACGAATGTGATGTCTGCAGAAGGGTGAAAGTAGAACACCAAAGACCAGCTAGTCTCCTCCAACCTCTTGCTATTCCGGAATGGAAGTTTGATCATATCGAGATGGACTTCGTGACTGGATTTCCTAAGTCCAAGCGTGGAAATGATGCTATCTTCGTTGTCATTGACAAGCTAAAGTGGCTCATTTTCTTCCTATCAAAGAATCTATCACAGCAGCTCAGCTGGCAGAGCTATACACCTCCAGGATTGTCTCCTTGCACGGCATTCCACAATTGATCTCTTCAGACCGCGGAAGCATATTCACTTCTAAATTCTGGGACTCCTTCCAAAAGGCCATGGGCACCAACATTCGTTTCAGCACATCTTTCCATCCTCAAACTAGTGGCCAAGTCGAGCAAGTCAATCAAATCCTCGAAGACATGCTCGGGGCTTGTGTCATTTCCTTCGGTATGAAGTGGGAAGATTGTCTTCCATATGCCGAGTTCTCCTACAACAACAGCTTCCAAGCTTGTTCGGGCAAGGCCCCATTCGAAATTCTCTATGGCAGAAAGTGTCGTACTCCTCTCAATTGGTCCGAGACAGGTGAACGCCAACTTCTTGGCAACGACTTGATCACAGAAGCCGAAGAAATGTGCAAAGTCATTCATGAGAATCTCAAAGCCACGCAATCGCGCCAGAAGAGCTATTATGATGACAAGCACCGTGATGTGGCTTTTGAAATCGGAGACCATGTCTACCTCCGCGTCTCTCCAATGAAAGGCACTCATCGCTTCGGTATCAAAGGGAAGCTTGCCCCTAGATACGTGGGTCCTTTCAAGATCATTGGCAAAAGAGGCGACCTCGCCTATCAACTTGAACTTCCGTCAAACTTTGCAAACGTGCACGATGTGTTTTACATGTCACAGCTTCGCAAGTGCTTCAAGACTCCTGAACGCACTATCAACTTCGAAGAGATTAACCTCCAAGAAGATCTGTCCTATCATGAGCACCCCATTGCTATTCTTGAAGAAACTGAGCGCAAGACTCGCAACAAGTCAATCAAATTCCTGAAAGTGAAGTGGTCACACCATTCCGACCGGGAAGCCACCTGGGAGCGCGAGGATCACCTCCGTTCCGAATATCCGGAGTTCTTTCAGTCCTAGATCTCGGAACGAGATCCTCTTGTAGTGGTGGAGTGTTGTAACGCCCCGGATGTACCTTTCCATATTTGTAACTCCAACTCTTGCCATTTTCGGCTATGTGCTATGGTATTCCCTCTGTGGTTGGGTTTTGTCTTTCGTTTTGCATTTTGTTCATGTCATGCATCTCATATCATGTCATCATGTGCATCTCATTTGCATACGTGTTCGTCTCATGCATTCAAGCATTTTCCTCGTTGTCCGTTTTGCAATCCGACACTCCCACATGCACCGGTACAACCCTCTTGTCTCTTTTCGTGTGCGGGTGGTAAACGTTCTCGGAATGGACCGAGCCTTGCCAAGTGGCCCTGGTATACCACCGCTAGACCACCTGTCAAGTTTCGTGCCATTTGGAGGTCGTTTGATACTCCAACGGTTAACCGGGTAACCGTGAAGGCCTCTTGTGTGTTGCAGCCCAACACCCCTTCAAAACAGCCCAAAAACCCATCTAAGTCACTTCCGTGCTCTCCGTCATCGGATCACGATCGTGTGGGCGAAAACCACACTCCATTTGGAGCCTCCTAGCTCCCTCTGCCTATAAATAGGTGCTCCCCCCAAAAATTTCGCAGATCAAACCCTAGCCTCGCTCCCTCTCCGCCGCCGGACACGTCCGGACGGAGCCGGACGCGTCCACCCGTCGCCGCCTGATGAACCAGGCGCCGCCACTTGGCACCGTAGCCGCCCACCACCGCCGGCCCGCCCGAGCCCAGGTCGGCCCCCCGAAGCCCGCGCCGCCTGGGTGCCCTGCCTCGCCGCCCGTCCACCGTGCCACCCACGCCCGGCTGCCGCCTCGCCGCCGGTCCACCGCTCCGCCGCCGCCGGACGTCGCCGCCGCGCTCCGCCGGGCCACCGCCCGCGCCTCCTCCTCGCCTCCCGAGGCGCTCCGCCGCCCCCGCACCTCGTCCTCGCTGGATCCGGACAGATCCGGCCGGCCCAGCTCCTCTCCGTCCATCTCCGGCGAGGAACTCCGGTGAACCTCGACCCTCGTGCCAGATCCAGTTTCTAGGGTTGACCCCGAAAATCCTCCAAGTCATTTTCTGTCACATTATTTTGCCATATTCATCGCATCATAACTCCGTCATCGTAGCTCCGTTTCATGCGCATAATATATCAAAATGTTCATCAGGATGTTCTCTTCATTTTGTTCCATTGGGCCATGTTCATTTGAGGTCATCTAGATGCCTGAATCTCTGACGCAAGAGTGCTATATGATATTAGTTTCTGATTCTTAACAGAATGTGTGCATTTGTCATTTTTGCTACATTTATTGTGTGCATCTTATGGGCATGAGCTCTACAGGTGTTTTGTTCTATGCCATGCCATATTTACATAGGTGCTTGCCATGTATTTTTGTGATTTATGTGGTGACTAGATCAAGCATGCAAACTAGGCTTCGTGATGTTGCTGATTTCAGTCCCTGTTCTGCTGTTATTTTCATGCCATGTAAACTTGATGCTACAGAGTGATCCATGCATATTTTGAGATACTTCAGTATGGATGTTTTCAACATATGGTTATGCTCTATCCATACATGCCCCTGTTTGCAATTATGTAGTAGTCTAGAATGTCATTTTCTTGCTCTACTTTTGCTATAAAATGTTTCCTGGCAGATTGTTTACATGTTATTCAATTTTGCCAAGGTTGTTGTAGTTGATCCTTGCATGCTATAAACTTGTTCTTGCCATGTTTAGTTTCATAAACATGTATTCTTGCGGGTGCTATGCTTATCTTGTCATGCAATGACTTGTGGTGAGAGAATCGAGCTCGCAAAGATGCCTTCATAATGCTGTTAATGCCATGCTCTGTTTCCTGAATCTGTTAACGAAACTTGCTATGTTTACATGGGTGCAATAATATCTTCTGATCCTTTTTGGCTCATGGTCAGTAAAGGACTCTTGTTCTATGCTTTGAGCAGAATCATGTCATTCCTTGGTTTGCTATTATATGTTCCTGTAGCATGTTGATTGATTGCTCTGAACATTGCTACCTGATGCTGTTTATGCCATGTCCAAGCTGATATCTTTTGTACTTTTGCCATGCTTGTTTGAACCTGTTATGGTGTGATTTAGCCGTAGCTCAGTGTTCCTCTTTTGTCAAGCATCTCATGTAGGTCACTGCCATATACTTTATTTTTATGTTGGAGTGCTGTAGCATAGTTTCTTGATGTATTCTAAGTGCTATCATGTTGTTAACCGCAGAATTGTGTCATTCTTGTTTTGCTTGCCATTTGCAAACCGTGCATCCGATTCCGGTGACCTTTATATCGATTTCAACCGAAATCATCTCATCTTTCCAGTGGCATACTTGGTTTGCCAAGTTGATGCCTTGTTCATCATTTTCCTTCCGGAGCACGCATAAGCATTGCATATCACATCTCGCATATCATGCCATGTATTGCATCATGTTGCTTGTGCATTGCTCCATGTTTGATTGTGGTTCCATTACTTGTGTTCTTGCTTTGGGTAGAGCCGGGAGACGAGTACGTGCACGAGGAACCTGTTGAGAACGCTTACGAGGATCAAGCCTTCGACAACTCTGAGAACTTTGCAGGCAAGATGACCATACCCTCGATATCACTTCTATCTTTGCTTTGCTAGTTGCTCGCTCTATCGCTATGTTAGCTCTACCTACCACTTGTTTATCATGCCTCCCATATTTCCATGTCAAGCCTCTAACCATCCTTTCCTAGCAAACCGTTGTTTGGCTATGTCACCGCTTTTGCTCAGCCCCTCTTATAGCGTTGCTAGTTGCAGGTGAAGATGAAGATTGTTCCTTGTTGGAACATGGATATTTTGGGATATCACAATATCTCTTGTTCTAATTAATGCACATATATACTTGGTAAAGGGTGGAAGGCTCGGCCTTATGCCTGGTGTTTTGTTCCAGTCTTTCCGCCCTAGTTTCCGTCATATCGGTGTTATGTTCCTTGATTTTGTGTTCCTTACGCGGTTGGGTGATTTATGGGACCCCCTTGACAGTTCGCTTTGAATAAAACTCCTCTAGCAAGGCCCAACCTTGGTTTTACCATTTGCCACCTAAGCCTTTTTCCCTTGGGTTTTCGCGAGCCCGAGGGTCATCTTTATTTACCCCCCCGGGCCAGTGCTCCTCCGAGTGTTGGTCCAAACTAGAGCCCTTTGCAGCGCCCCCTCAAGGAAACTTGAGGTATGGTTTTAGTTGTACAGATTGCTCATCCGTTGTGCCCTGAGAATGAGATATGTGCAGCTCCTATCGGGATTTGTCGGCACAGTCGGGTGGTCTTGCTGGTCTAGTTTTACCATTGTCGAAATGTCTTGCGAACCGGGATTCCGAGACTGATCGGGTCTTCCCGGGAGAAGGTATATCCTTCATTGACCGTGAGAGCTTATGATGGGCTAAGTTGGGACACCCCTGCAGGGTATTATCTTTCGAAAGCCGTGCCCGCGGTTATGAGGCAGATGGGAATTTGTTAATGTCCGGTTGTAGATAACTTGACACTTGACTTCATTAAAATGCATCAACCATGTGTGTAGCCGTGATGGTCTCTTCTCGGCGGAGTCCGGGAAGTGAACACGGTTTGGGTTATTTATGTACATAAGTAGTTTCAGGATCACTTCTTGATCACTTCTAGCTTCTCGACCGATGCATTGCTCCTCTTCTCGCTCTCGCTTGCATATGTTAGCCACCATATATGCTTAGTGCTTGCTGCAGCTCCACCATATTACCCCTTTCCTACCCACAAGCTTAAATAGTCTTGATCTCATGGGTGTGAGATTGCTGAGTCCCCGTGGCTCATAGATTCTACCAAAACAGATGCAGGTGCTGAGGATACCAGCGTAACTGGCGCAACCGAGCTCAAGTGGGAGTTTGACGAGGACCTTGGTCGTTACTATGTTTCGTTTCCAGATGATCAGTAGTGGGCCCTGTTGGGGCGATCGGGGATCTAGCATTTGGGGTTGTCTTCTTTTCATTTGGATTTGACCGTAGCCGGTCTATGAGTGTATTTTGAATGATGTATGATTTATATTATGTATTGTGTGAAGTGGCGATTGTAAGCCAACTCTCTTTATCCCATTCTTGTTCATTACATGGGATTGTGTGAAGATGACCCTTCTTGCGACAAAACCACCATGCGGTTATGCCTCTAAGTCGTGCTTCGACACGTGGGAGATATAGCCGCATCGTGGGCGTTACAGGTGTTTTACCAGGCGAGCTGTGATGGCACCGAAGTGGCCATCATTGCCGACTATCCCGGTCTCCTCCCTGCGTCGCATGTAAGTAATTAGGAAACTTGTCTCTTGGGAGAATTTCCCTCTTCCCCCTTACCCACCGCACTATATTATGCTCTAAAGGGGAGGCGATCGGTACGCCACGTGGCACCTGAGGCGATGCGCAGGCCTTCGAAGAGGAAAGCCAATAAAAGCGCGGCCGAGCCTTTGGCAAAGAGGTATGGTTGTTTTAAGTATGCTCTATGGCCGTCACATTTAAAATGTGACAATATCTGTTGTGTCTTATCAGGAAAAACATTCACCATACTATGTTCGGGGATCCTGCCGGTTGTGCCTCCACGAGATGGATTCCGGACCCTGCCGCAAGGACTGGGGCTAATACGGAAGTGACACCAGATTGTCCCTCAGTGGAGGAGTCGGATAAAGTATCCATCACAAACTCCATAGTGGCAAGCGACATGAATCATCGGCGCCGGCGGGCTGTTCTTCGCGACCCTGGTTTTTCAGAAGAGGCCTTCAACGCCTTTAACTCGGGTGATGCTTACATCCGAGCTGCTCGAGATGGGCTTACCAAAGCCACAGATCAGTATTTGAAAGATGCGGGTAAGTACACATTTGTACAAAACTAATAATCATATACCAGTAGCCCCTGAGACTTGAAACAGTTGGTACAACTGATTTAAGGATCGTTATATGACCAGGTGCTTATAGAGAAGAACAATATGTTGTCTCAAGAGCTAGAAGAGTGTCAGAACCAGCTAACTGCTGCTACCACCGAACTGGAGAAATCCAAGAAGGTGCCATCTGGTAATGTTCCCCTTCATCGAGAAAACATAATCATATACCGGGATTATTAATACAGGTGCATATCTTTATGATAGAGGCACCGAAGGTCGCACAAGCGGGAGCTCAAAGGCAACTGGCCGCAGGCAAACATATCCTAACACAGGTCAGGGTGGAGAAGAACAAACTCCAAGATGCCAACACCAAGCTCGGTGAAGAGCTAAAAGATGTGCGAGCCCAGCTAGCTAACTCCGTGAAGGAGAATAAGAAGCTGCGAGGCGGCATATTTAGTATGTGTTCGGAATTTACCTTTACATAGTTCGGCAAAGAACTGACAATAGTTATGTCTGTAGCTATATTGATGAGCCATCCCGAAGAGGAGGTGTCCGGATCATCGAGCAATCTGATGCAAGAGTTGTCGCAAATGCACGAGCGAGCTCGGCAGGCGATGTAAAGTATTGCTAATGCTTTATGGCCATATGACTCCCCTCCAGGAAGTATGGAGGGGCTTGTACAGCTACTCCAGGGAGCACGGCGGCGCTTCTGATCATGGAAGATATCGGCCTGCCGGGAAGGTGCGCGAGAGGCCTGGGCAATGGTGAGAACGCGGTATACCAACCTCGACCCGAATCACATGGCCCGGGTCGGACCTGTAGGGTCAAATGGAGAAGAAACTCATGTTAGTTCGGTATATGACCAGGTTCAAGTAGCCGCCAAATATTCCCAGCAGGATTGTAGGCAAAATAGCTTGTTAGATGGCATAGAAGAAGAAGTGTTTGAGTCTAAGTGACTATGTACTTTATTTGACAAATTAATGTCTCTAGATGAATTGTAAAACGCTTTTCATGGCAGACCTTTTCGCTTCAACCTCTAGACCCGAAGGTGTGGAGTGCTTCCGAATACTCGCTCGGTAATGTAAACCGGGGTACGCGTGGAAGCCAGGCGTAGGGGTCATAGTTTCTTGAACAGACAAGTATCCGGCTAGTTATGTTATATTACATTTTGATCGTAAGAAACATCTTCGAGAGAGAATAGTTTCGTTAAGGGTTCCTTTCCCTGGGTAAGCATGCATTAATGTGCATGTCTGAATTGTGTTTGAAAAACCACAGCATACATAACATCTGGGGGTTCATAAAGTGACAAGTAAAAAATATCTTTAGTCCGCCGACTGAATATTCCCTTAAGAACGCTAGCTTTTGGCTTCACCCAGTCTAGGGTACACATCCGGATGACCCGGCAGTAACAATCGCAGAGGTGCTCCCTTTATGCCCTAGCCGAACTAACAGGAATGTAGGGCATAAACACAGGAGCCAGGTAGCCCAGCTTGGCCAAAACTGAAGTCATATCGATGCATATAATGGCGAAGAAAAGGTACATATGTGAACAAGACACATATGTGGTGAGCTTGATGCTCAGAAAATAATAGTAATAAGCTTCAGTACAAGAAGCCCCCAGGTATAATTGACATACATATTAAGAATTGTATGCGCTATAGGTGTATGGTTTAACCGTACAAGAGCTTTACAGCATAAGAAATAAAAGTGAAAAGAGAGGAAAAATAAATAAATGGAGGGAAAAGGGAAAAAGGAGACGAACGAAGAGTCCGGCGCTAGGCCTAGAATCTTCGGAGTCTGGCAGCATTCCATGGGTTCGGCACCAGGCGGTTGTCTGATGCATCACACAGGCGGTACGCTCCTCCGATGAGAACTTCGTCGATGATGAAGGGACCCTCCCACTTGGGCTTTATTTTGTCCTTTTTCTTCTCCGGCAAGCGTAGAACGAGTTCACCAATGTTATAAGTCTTGGCCCGTACTTGTCTGCTTTGATATCTGTGAGCCTGTTGTTGATAGAATGCGGAACGGGCCTTGGCGACATAGCGCTCATCCTCCAGGGCATCTAAGCTGTCCTGCCGATCCAGCTCGGCCTCTCTCTCTTCATACATGCGCACTCGCGGTCAGTCATGAATAATGTCGCAGGGTAACACAGCCTCTGCGCCGTACACCATGAAAAAAGGTGTATATCCGGTAGAACGATTGGGCATGGTCCACAGCCCCCAGAGTACGGAGTCGAGCTCCTCCACCCAGTGCTTGTCTGATTCTTTCATAGACCGCACTAATCTGGGTTTGATGCCGCTCATAATAAGACCATTGGCTCGTTCGACTTGACTGTTGGTTTGTGGGTGGTATACGGAGGCGTAATCGAGCTTGATGCCCAGATTAGCACACCAGGCTTTCACCTCATCGGCTATGAAATGGGAGCCGTTGTTAGTGATAATCCTGTGTGGAACACCATAATGGTGCACAACGCCGGATATAAAATCTATCACTAGCCCGGCTTCGGCCGTTTTGACTGGTTTGGCCTCTATCCACTTAGTGAATTTATCCACCATGACCAACAGGTATTTTTCTTGTGGCTTCCTCCTTTAAGGGGTCCGACTATATCAAGCCCCCAGACCGCAAAAGGCCATGTGATGGGGATTGTTTGTAGAGTAGTGGGTGGCATATGGCTTTGGTTGGCGAAAAGCTGGCATCCGACGCAATGTTGAACAAGGTCATGTGTGTCTGCTTGGGCCGTCGGCCAATAGAAACCGGTACTGAAGGCCTTGCTTACAAGGGCCCGAGCCGTGGCGTGGTGACCGCCGAGACCGGCGTGAATTTCAGCCAAGAGCTGCTGCCCTTCTTCCTCGGAGATACATCTTTGAAGTACTCCGGTAGTGCTTTTCTTATAGAGTTCACCCTCGTGGACCTTGTAGGCTTTAGATCGCCACACAATGCAGCGTGCCTCATTCTGATCCTCAGGAAGTTCTCACCTATTGAGGTAGGCCAAGAAGGGTTCGGTCCATGGGGCGATGGCCGCCATGATGAGATGGGCCGATGGTATAATTTCGGTGGTTGAGCCCCCGACTATGTCGGTGCGTTCGGAATCTGGGGTTGTCTTCGGATTCGGATTGGTATTGCCGCTCTCCCCCTGCCACACCATGGATAGCTTGAAGAGCCGTTCCAGAAATATGTTGGGTGGAACGGGGTCACACTTAGCGCCAACGCGAGCAAGGATATCTGCCGCTTGATTGCTTTCTCGAGCCACATGGTGGAACTCGAGCCCCTCGATCCAAGCCGACATTTTAAGAATGGCGTTACGGTAAGCCGCCATCTTCGAATCTTTGGCATTGAAATCTCCATTTATTTGAGATATTGCAAGGTTTGAATCCCCTTGCACTTCCAAGCGTTTTATGCCCATGGAGACGGCCATCCAAAGACCATGCAATAAGGCTTCATATTCGACTGCATTCTTAGAGTCCGTGAACAATATTTGTAGGACGTACTGAACAGTATCTTCGGTAGGGGATGTTAGGACAACGCCTGCCCCTAGGCGTGCCAGCATTTTGGAGCCGTCGAAGTGCATGATCCAATTGGAGTATCTGTCGTACTCTTTAGGGAGTTCGGCTTCTGTCCATTTGGCGACGAAGTCAGCCCTTGAGATTTAGTGGCCCTGCGCGGTTTGTATGACATGTCGAATGGAAGGAGCTCAATGGACCACTTGGCAATCCGTCCCGTAGCGTCGAGGTTGTTTATTATGTCATTGAGAGGTACTTCGGAGGCCACCATAATTGAACACTCTTGAAAGTAGTGTCGTAGCTTCCGGGATGCCATGAAAACCGCATATGCTATTTTTGGTAATGAGGGTACCGGGATTTGCATGGTGTGAGGACGGTGGATACATAGTATACCGGCTTCTGGATTGGGAATTTGTGTCCTTCCGCGTCTCGTTCGACGACGAGCACCGCGCTCATGATTTGGTGTGTGGCTGATATGTATAATAACATGGGTTCACCGACATTTGGCGTGGCCAGGATTGGGTTGCTTTCTAGAAGAGCCTTTATCTCTTCCAATCCGGTCGTTGCCACGTCCGTCCACTCAAAGTGTTCGATGTGTCAGAGAAGGCGATACAGCGGCAATGCCTTTTCTCCTAGTCTAGAGATAAATTGGCTTAAAGCTGCCACACATTCGGATAATTTTTGGACCTGTTTAAGGTATGTTGGGGTAGCCAACTGTGACAAAGCTCGGATTTTAGCTGGGTTTTCCTCAATTCCTTTATTGGAAACGATGAAGCCCAGAAGTTTTCCAGCGGGATTGCCGAAAACACACTTTTTCGGATTGAGCTTGATGTCATATGTTCGGAGGTTGTCAAATGTGAGATGCAGATCGTCTATTAAGGACTCGACGTACCTGCTTTTGATGACTACGTCATCCACATATGCTTCAACTGTCTTGCCGATTTGTTTCTCCAGGCATGTTTGAATCATGTGTTGATAGGTGGTACCGACATTTTTGAGCCCGAAAGGCATAGTGTTGAAGCAGAAAGGCCCGTGTGGGGTGATAAATGTTGTTGCAGTTTGATCGGACTCCATCTTGATTTGATGGTATCCGGAGTATGCGTCGAGGAAACATAGTGAGTCGTGTCCTGCGGTAGCATCGATGATCTGATCAATGTGGGGGAGGGGAAAGGGATCCTTAGGGCAAGCCTTGTTGAGGTCTTTGAAATCGACGCATAGGCGCCAGGATTTATCCTTCTTTGGTACCATCACCAGGTTTGCTAGCCAGTCCGGGTGTTTTATCTCCCTGATGAATCCGGCCTCGAGTAACTTGGCTAGTTCCCATCCCATGGCTTGTTGTTTGGGTTCGGAAAAGCGCTGTAATGTTTGCTTGACCGGCTTGTATCCCTTTAGTATGTTTAAGCTATGTTCGGCCAGCCTGCGTGGGATTCCTGGCATATCAGAAGGGTGCCAGGAAAATATGTCCCAGCTTTCGCGTAGGAACGCCCATAGTGTGGCGTCGATCGTGGGGTCCAGCTATGCCCCGATGGATGTTGTCTTTGTGGAGTCCATTGGGTGGACCTGGAATTTGACTATTTCATCTGCTGGTTTGAAGGAGGTGGATTTGTATCTATTATCAAGTATCACATCGTCCCTATCCACCGTGGAGCGCAGTGCGGTTAATTCTTCGGCCGTGAGGGCTTCAGACAATGCCTCGAGGGCCAAGGCAGCTGTTTTGTTTTCGGCACGGAGTGTTATGTCCGGATCACTAGTGGGAGTGATGATTCCATTGGGCCCGGGCATCTTTAGCTTCATGTACCCGTAATGGGGTATAGCTTGGAAGCTCGCAAATGCATCTCGCCCTAAAAGGGCGTGATATCCACTGTTAAAAGGGGCCACTTGAAAGGTTATTTCTTCGGACCGGTAGTTCTCCGGCGTGCCAAATACCACATCGAGTGTGATTTTTCCCGCACACCGTGCCTCTCGACTGGGAATAATTCCTCGGAAGATCGTGCTGCTTTGCTCAATGCGGCTCCTGTCTATTTCCATTTTGTTGAGAGTTTCCTCGTAAATGAGGTTTAGTCCGCTGCCGCCATCCATGAGAACTTTGGTAAGCCGAAAACCGTCCACAATTGGACTGAGGACCAATGCGACAGGTGCCCGGACTGTTCTCAATTTTGGTTTGTCACTGGCATTGAAAGTTATGGTTGTGTTGTTCCAGGGGTTTATTGCTGCAGCTTGGCAGACTTCAGCGAGGCCGCGGAGTGCCCTTTTGCACCTATTGTTTGAGGCGAAAGTCTCGAAGACTGTCAGCACTGTATGGTTGTTGTCTTCCGTGGGATGTTGCTCTGTGGTATTTTTGGTGAGGAGATCCTCGCCGCTCTTGGCCACCTGCTGGAGTATCCAACATGCTCTAAGGCTGTGTGTTGGTACGGCATCTGATGTTGTGTGTATTTTGCATGGCCTATCGAGCCATCCCTCTAGAACGGTTCCGCGCCCCATAACGGGCTTTGATTTTTTTGTTATTGGATCAGGCGACCGACGAGGGTGCGTCCTTTTTATCCGGACGAGGGGTTCAGTGGAAACTGGTGGCTCCCAAGAAGTTGCCTGAGTTTTTCAGGCGCTTTCCATTGTGCAGTACTCCGTACTATGGTTGCCAAGTCAGCGAAGTTTGATACGTGACGATGATTGATTGCGTTGAGGATTCCCTCGTCCGTGAAGTTTTTGCAGAATAATGAGATTGCGTCTTCATCGCGGTAGTCCTTGATCCTGTCCTTGACAAGGAGGAGTCTGGCCCAAAAGTGATGGACCATTTCCTGGGACTGTTGTCTGATGTGGGAAAGATCACTTGTATCTGGGTGGGTGGGTGGATTTAAGTCCAAACCCTGACCCGATCTGAGATCCGGAGTTCGAGAAATTTCTGAGCTTAACAACTCGGGCTCCGGAATATCAACCAACTTTTTTGTCCCACAGTCCGAATCAAGGTTCGAAACACGGGGAGTGTCCTCCTGTGGGCGGGTATCCAGCTCTGTGAACTCGAAAATTCGAACATAGTTCGTCCTCAATATAGAGGAAGGGTTGTCGCATTGTTCCTCCACTACCGCTATCCGATGGATGATCGGTGGAGATTCAATCTCTCTTTGATCGGGTTTAAGCCCAATCTAATCGTAGTCCATAGCGACTCCCAAGGTGGCGATGCGATCCAGGAGTTCGTTTAAAGATGACAACTCCATCGGATCCATCTGCTCAGAGTATACTGAGCTGACGCGGAGGCGATTTTCAATGACCCGAGAAGTCATCGTCGGCCCGACGGCCGAACGGGCGGCCATGATAAAGCCGCCCAGCCGGAGGGTTTGGCCTGAGGCTAGGGCTCCCCCGGAGGTGATGTTGTCCTTGATGACAAGGCGATCCATCAAGCCTATCTTCGGCGGCACGGTGGAACTCTCAATGAAAGCACCAATGTCGGTGTCAAAACCGGTGGATCCCGGGTAGGGGGTCTCGAGTTGTGCGTCTAAGGATAATGGTAACAGGAGGCAGGGGACACAATGTTTACCCAGGTTCGGGCCCTCTCTATGCAGGTAATACCCTACTTCCTGCTTGATTGATCTTGATGAATATGAGTATTACAAGAGTTGATCTACCATGAGATCGTAATGGCTAAACCCTAGAAGTCTAGCCTATGAGATTATGATTTTTGTCCTACGGACTAAACCCTCCGGTTTATATAGACACCGGAGAGGGCTAGGGTTACACAAAGTCGGTTACAGAGGAAGGAATCTACATATCTGAATCGCCAAGCTTGCCTTCCATGCAAAGGAGAGTCCCATCCAGACACGGGACGAAGTCTTCTATCTTGTGTCTTCATAGTCCAACAGTCCGGCCATAGTACATAGTCCGTCTGTTCGAGGACCCCCTAATCCAGGACTCCCTCAGTGATGAAGATAGAGCATAGCCAGACTATATGATTTTGTAGGGATAACTTTCTTTGGCCATGTTATTTTGAGAAGACATGATTACTTTGTTAGTATGCTTGAAGTATTATTACTCTTATGTCAATATTAAACTTTTGTCTTGAATCTTTCGGATCTGAACATTCATGCTACAATAAAGAAAATTACATTGAGAAATATGCTAGGTAGCATTCCACATCAAAAATTCTCTTTTTATCATTTACCTACTCGAGGACGAGCAGGAATTAAGCTTGGGGATGCTTGATACATCTCCAACGTATCTATAATTTTTGATTGTTCCATGCTATTATATCTGTTTTGGATGTTTAATGGGCTTTATTATACACTTTTATACTATTTTTGGGACTAATCTATTAACCGAAGGCCCAGTCCAAATTGTTGTTTTTTTTCTATTTCAGTGTTTCGCAGAAAAGGAATATCAAATGGAGTCCAAACGGCATGAAACCTTTCGGAGAGTCGTTTTTGGAACAAACGCAATCCAGGAGACTTGGAGTGGACGTCAAGGAAGCAACAAGGCGGCCACGAGGCAGGGAGGCATGACCAGGGGGTAGGCACGCCCCCCACCCTCGTGGGCCCCTCGTGGCTCCCCTGACCGACTTCTTTCACCTATATATACTCATATACCCTGAAAAAATCCGAGAACACCATGAAACCCTATTTCGACCATTGCAACCTTCTGTACCCATGAGATCCCATCTTGGGGCCTTTTCCGGTGCTCCGCCGGAGGGGGGATCGATCATGGAGGGCTTCTACATCAACACCATAGCCTCTCCAATGATCTGTGAGTTGTTTACCTCAGACTTTTGGGTCCATAGATATTAGCTAGATGGATTCTTCTCTCTCTTTTGATCTCAATACAAAGTTCTCCTCGATCTTCTTGGAGATCTATTCGATGTAATTCTTTTTGCGGCGTGTTTGTCGAGATCTGATGAATTGTGGGTTTATGATCAAGATTATCTATGAACAATATTTGAATCTCCTCTAAATTCTTTTATGTATGATTTGTTATCTTTGCAAGTCTCTTCGAATTATCAGTTTGGTTTGGCCTACTAGATTGACCTTTCTTGCAATGGGAGAAGTGCTTAGCTTTGGGTTCAATCTTGCAGTGTCCTTTCCCAGTGACAGCAGGGGTAGCAAGGCACGTATTGTATTGTTGCCATCGAGGATAAAAAGATGGGGTTTATATCATATTGCTTGATTTTATCCCTCTACATCATGCCATCTTGCCTAATGCGTTACTATGTTCTTATGAACTTAATACTCTAGATGCATGCTGGATAGCGGTCGATGTGTGGAGCAATAGTAGTAGATGCAGAATCGTTTCGATCTACTTGTCGCAGATGTGATGCCTATATACATGATCATGCCTAGATATTCTCATAACTATGCACTTTTCTATCAATTGCTCGACAGTAATTTGTTCACCCACCGTAATACTTATACTATCTTGAGAGAAGCCACTAGTGAAACCTATGGCCCTGGGGTCTATTTTCCATCATATAAGTTTCCGATCTATTTTATTTTGCTATCTTTACTTTCCAATCTATATCATAAAAATACCAAAAATACTTATCTTATTATCTCTATCAGATCTCACTTTTGCAAGTGGCCGTGAAGGGATTAACAACCCCTTTATCGCGTTGGTTGCAAGGTCCTTTTTTGTTTGTGCAGGTATGAGGGATTTGAGTGTAGCCGCCTACTGGATTGATACCTTGGTTCTCAAAAACTGAGGGAAATACTTACGCTACTTTATTGCATCACCCTTTCCTCTTCAAGGGAAAACCAACGCATGCTCAAGAAGTAGCAAGAAGGATTGGTACCGGTCTCCTCTCAAACCCTAGTTCATCTCTTGTATCCGATCTTTGTCTCAAAGCCTCAGATTGGTACCTGTGGGTTGCTAGTGGTGTTGATTACTCCTTGTAGTTGATCCTTCTTGGTTTATTCGGTGGAAGATCATATGTTCAGATCCTATATGCATATTAATACCCCTCTGATTATGGACATGAATATGATTTGTGAGTTGTTACGTTTGTTCCTGAGGACATGGGAGAAGTCTTGCTATAAGTAGTCATGTGAATTTGGTATTCGTTCGATATTTTGATGAGATGTATGTTGTCTTTCCTCCAGTGGTGCTATGTGAACGTCGACTACATGACACTTCACCATCGTTTGGGCCTAGAGGAAGGAATTGGAAAGTAATATGTAGATGATGGGTTGCTAGAGTGACAGAATCTTAAACCCTAGTTTATGCGTTGCTTCGTAAGGGGTTGATTAGGATCCATATGTTTCATGCTATGGTTAGGTTTACCTTAATTCTTCTTTCATAGTTGCGGATGCTTGCGAGAGTAGTTAATCATAAGTGGGATGCTTATCCAAGGAAGGGCAGCACCCAAGCACCGGTCCACCCACATATCAGATTATCAAAGTAACGAACGTGGATCATATGAGCGTGATGAAAACTAGCTTGACGATAATTCCCATGTGTCCTCGGGAGCGTTTTCCTTCATATAAGAATTTTTCCAGGCTTGTCCTTTGATACAAAAAGGATTGGGCCACCTTGCTGCACCTTATTTACTTTTGTTACTTGTTACCCGTTACGAATTACCTTATCACAAAACTATCTGTTACCGATAATTTCAGTGCTTGCAAAGAATACCTTACTGAAAACCGCTTGTCATTTCCTTCTGCTCCTCGTTGGGTTCGACACTCTTACTTATCGAAAGGACTACGATATATCCCCTACACTTGTGGGTCATCAAGACTCTTTTCTGGCGCCGTTGCCGGGTAGTGAAGCGCCTTTGGTAAGTGGAACTTGGTAAGGAAAAATTTATATATTGTGCTGAAATTTACTGTCACTTGTTACTATGGAAAGTAACCCTTTGAGGGGTTTGATCGGGGTATCTTCACCCTGAACAGTAGAGCAATGAGTTGCTCCTCAACCTAATGAACCTACTGAAAATGTTTACTTTGAAATTCCTTCGGGTATGATAGAGAAACTGCTAGCTAATCCTTTTACAGGAGATGGAACATTGCATCCCAATTTGCACCTAATCTATGTGGATGAAGTTTGTGGATTATTTAAGCTTGCAGATATGCCGAGGATGTTATCAAGAAGAAGGTCTTCCCTTTATCTTTGAAGGGAAAGGCATTGACATGGTTTAGGCAATGTGATGATATGGGATCATGGAACTACAACCGATTGAAATTGGAATTTCATCAGAAGTTTTATCCTATGCATCTTGTTCATCGTGATCGTAATTAAATATATAATTTTTGGCCTCGCGAAGGTGAAATCATCGCTCAAGCTTGGGGGAGGCTTAAGTCAATGTTATATTCATTCCCTAATCATGAGCTCTCAAGAGAAATTATTATTCAAAAAATTTATGCTCGGCTTTCTCTCAATAATTGCTCCATGCTCGATGCTCCTTGTACTGGCTCTTTCATGATGAAGACTATTGAATTCAAATGGGATTTATTGGAAAGAATTAAACGCAACTCAGAAGATTGGGATATCGACAAAGGTAAGGAGTCAGGTATAACACCTAAGTTTGATTGTGTTAAATCTTTTATGGATACCGATGCTTTTCGTGAATTTAGCACTAAATATGGACTTGACTCTGAGATAGTAGCTTCTTTCTGTGAATCATTTGCTACTCATGTTGACCTCCCTAAGGATAAGTGGTTTAAATATAATCCTCCCATTGAAGTAAAAGTAGTTTCACCTATTAAAGTTGAAGAAAAGACTATCACTTATAATGATCCTATTGTTCCTACTACCTATATTGAGAAACCACCTTTCCCTGTTAGGATAAAGGATCATGCTAAAGCTTCAACTGTGGTTTGTAAGAGTAATACTAGAACACCTAAACCATCTGAGAAAATTAAAGTTGAACCTAGTATTGCTATGGTTAAAGATCTCTTGGCTGATAATATTGATGGGCATGTTATTTACTTTTGTGATGAAGCTGCTAGAATTGCTAGACCCGATACTAAAAATAAACATAGACCTGTTGTAGGCATGCATGTTATTTCTGTTAAAATAGGAGATCATTGTTATCATGGCTTATGTGATATGGGTGCTAGTGCAAGTGCAATACCTCATTCCTTATACAAAGAAATTATGCATGATATTGCACCTGCTGAGATAGAAGAAATCGATGTTACAATTAAGCTTGCCAATAGAGATACTATTTCACCAGTTGGGATTGTTAGAGATGTTGAAGTCTTGTGTGGGAAAGTTAAATATCCTACTGATGTTCTTGTTCTTGGCTCCCACAAGATGACTTTTATCCCATTATATTTGGTAGACCCTTCTTGAATACTGTTAATGCTAAGATAGACTGCAAAAAGGATATTGTTATGATTGGTTTAGGGGATATGTCTCATGACTTTAATTTTGCTAAATTTCGTAGACAACCCCATGATAAAGAATTGCCTAGTAAGGATGAAATTATTGGTCTTGCTTCTATTGCCATGCCTCCTAATGATCCTTTAGAACAATATTTGCTAGACCATGAAAATGGTATGTTTACGAATGGAAGAAGGGAGATAGATGAAGTATTCTTTAAACAGGGACCTATTTTGAAACACAACTTGCCTATTGAAATTCTAGGGGATCCTCCACCACCCAAGGGTGATCTTGTGTTTGAGCTTAAACCACTACCTGATACTCTTAAATATGCTTATCTTGATGAAAAGAAGATATATCCTGTTATTATTAGTGCTAACCTTTCAGAGCAGTAAGAGGAGAAATTATTGAAAACTCTGACGAAGCATCGTGTTGCTATTGGATATACTCTTGATGATCTTAAGGGCATTAGTCCCACTCTATGCCAACACAAAATAAAATTGGAGAAAGACGCAAAACCAGTTGTTGATCACCAACGATGGTTAAATCCTAAGATGAAAGAAGTGGTAAGAAAAGAAATACTAAAGCTCCTGGAGGCAGGTATAATTTATCCCGTTGCTGATAGTCAGTGGGTAAGACCTGTCCATTGTGTCCCTAAGAAGGGAGGTATTACTGTCGTTCCTAATGATAAAGATGAATTGATCCCGCAAAGAATTGTTACAAGTTATAGGATGGTAATTGATTTCCGCAAATTAAATAAAGCTACTAAAAGGATCATTACCCTTTGCCTTTTATTGATCAAATGCTAGAAAGATTATCCAAACATACACATTTTTGCTTTCTAGATGGTTACTCTGGTTCCTCTCAAATACCTGTGTCAAAAGAGGATCAAGAAAAGACCACTTTTACTTGCCCTTTTGGTACTTCTGCTTATAGACGTATGCCTTTTGGTTTATGTAATGCACCTGCTACCTTTCAAAGATGCATGATGGCTATATTCTCTGACTTTTGTGAAAAGATTGTTGAGGTTTTCATGGATGATTTCTCTGTTTATGGATCCTCTTTTGATGATTGCTTGAGCAACCTTGATCGAGTTTTGCAGAGATGTGAAGAAACTAATCTTGTCTTGAATTGGGAAAAATGCTACTTTATGGTTAATGAAGGCATTGTCTTGGGGCATAAAATTTCTGAAAGAGGTATTGAAGTTGATAAAGCTGAAGTTGATGCTATTCAAAAGATGACCTGTCCTAAAGACATTAAAGGTATAAGAAGTTTCCTTGGTCATGTCTGTTTATATAGGAGGTTTATTAAGGGCTTCTCTAAAATTTCTAGGCCTCTGACTAATATCTTACAAAAAGATATTCCTTTTGTCTTCGATGATGATTGTGTAGAAACATTTGAAATACTTAAGAAAGCTTTGATTTCTGCACCTATTGTTAGCCACCTGATTGGAAATTACCCTTTGAAATTATGTGCGATGCTAGTGATTATGTCGTAGGTGCTGTTCTAGGACAAAGAGTTGATAAGAAACTAAATGTTATTCAATATGCTAGTAAAACTCTAGACAGTGCCTAGAGAAATTATGCTACTACTGAAAAAGATTTTTTAGCAGTTGTATTTGCTTGTGATAAATTTAGACCTTATATTCTTGACTCTAAAGTAACTGTTCACACTGATCATGCTGCTATTAAATATCTTATGGAAAAGAAAGATGCTAATCCTAGACTTATTAGATGGGTTCTCCTACTACAAGAATTTGATTTGCATATTATTGATTGAAAGGGAGCTGAGAACCCCGTTGCAGACAACTTGTCTAGGTTAGAGAATGTTCTTGATGACCCACTACCTATTGATGATAGCTTTCCTGACGAACAATTAGCTATCATAAATGCTTCTCGTACTGCTCCATGGTATGCTAATTATGCTAATTACATTGTTGCTAAATTTATACCACCTAGTTTCACGTACCAGCAAAAGAAAAGGTTTTTCTATGATTTAAGACATTACTTTTGGGATGGCCCACACCTTTATAAAGAAGGAGTAGATGGTGTTATTAGACGTTGTGTACCTGAGCATGAACAGGAACAGATCCTACGCAAGTGTCACTCCAAGGCTTATGGAGGACACCACGCTGGAGATAGAACTGCGCATAAGGTATTGCAATCTGGTTTTTATTGGTCTACTCTCTTCAAGGATGCCTGTAAGTTTGTCTTGAGTTGCGATGAATGACAAAGAATTGGTAATATTAGTAGATGTCAAGAAATGCCTATGAATTATTCACTTGTTATTGAACCATTTGATGTTTGGGGATCTGACTATATGGGACCGTTTCCTTCCTCTAATGGGTATACACATATTTTAGTTGTTGTTGATTATGTTACTAAGTGGGTAGAAGCTATTCCAACTAGTAGTGCTAATCATAACACCTCTATTAAGATGCTTAAAGATGTTATTTTTCCGAGGTTTGGAGTCCCTAGATACCTAATGACTGATGGTGGTTCACATTTTATTCATGGTGCTTTTCATAAAATGCTTGCTAAGTATGATGTTAATCATAGAATTGCATCTCCATATCACCCACAGTCTAGTGGCCAAGTAGAACTGAGTAACAGAGAGCTTAAATTGATTTTGCAAAAGACTGTTAATAGATCTAGAAAGAATTGGTCCAAGAAACTTGATGATGCATTATGGGCTTATAGAGCTGCATATAAAAATCCTATGGGTATGTCTCCATATAAAATGGTTTATGGAAAAGCATGTCACTGACCTCTCGAACTAGAACATAAGGCATATTGGGCCATTAAAGAGCTCAATTATGATTTCAAACTTGCCGGTGAGAAGAGGTTATTTGACATTAGCTCACTTGATGAATGGAGAACTCAAGCCTATGAGAATGCCAAACTGTTTAAAGAAAAAGTTAAAAGATGGCATGACAAAAGGATACAAACCGTGAGTTTAACGTAGGTGATTATGTGTTGCTTTTCAACTCTCGTTTAAGATATTTTGCAGGAAAAATCCTCTCTAAATGGGAAGGTCCTTACGTTATCGAGGAGGTCTATCGTTTCGGTGCCATAAAAATCAACAACTTCGAAGGCACAAATCCGAAGGTGGTGAACGGTCAAAGAATCAAACATTATATCTCAGGTAATCCCATAAATGTTGAAACCAATGTGATTGAAACCGTAACCCCGGAGGAATACATAAGGGACACTTTCCAGAATGTTTCAGACTCCAAAAAGGAATAGGTATGTAGTATGGTAAGTAAACCGACTCCAAAACAGTTCTAATAGCAACTTTTTTCTCTGTTTGGGATATTTAAGAAAACAGGAAAATAAGTAGTCCGGGAAGGACACAAGGCGTCCATGAGGGTGGAGGGCACGCCCTACCCCCCTGGGCGCGCCCCCTGCCTCGTGGGCACCTCGTTTGCTCTCCGGACTCTATTTTCTTGCATGATACTTCTTTTTGTCGGTAAAAATTCATTATATAATCTCCCAAAGGTTTTGACCCTCGTATCACGCAAGTATCCTCTGCTTTTGTTTCGAGCTATTTTTCTGACAGATCGGGATCACCATGACGGCTTCAAGCGCTCCCAAGGACAAGTTTTTTGAGAAGGTCATCAACCCCTACCTCACGGAAGTGCTGCAACACCCTCAAACCATTGAGATGCGTGAGGGGGTGCTGCACATCCGCGATGTTGAGGGACCAAGGAGGACTAGAAGCATGGAGACAAGGCTTGAAGCAATGGAGCAACAAGTTTTCAAGTGCTAGGAGATGGTAGAACGTGGACTCGATGCCAACCACATAATGATCACGGAGTTCACCAACAACCACAAGCTGGATGCTGAGAACATTGGGGAGACCATCTTCAAGCTTCACGAGAAAATAGAGCACCTTCAAGCCCAGATCTATGACCTACAAAACCAAAACTATGAGTATGAATACAGATTCAAAAGGATGAGTTTGGCTGCCGATTTGAGGATCCCAGAGACTCGATCATCCTTTTATGATGGTGAGTATATGCCTTGGAAGATGGACGACAAGCCTACATCATCAACCACTCCATCATCATCACCTCCGAAGAAGGAGACATAATCACATGGGTATGGGCACTCCCCTTGGCAACTGCCAAGCTTGGGGGAGGTGCCCCGGTATCGTATCACCATCACACTCCTATCTTTACCATTTTTCTTAGTTTGATCCTTTTGGTGATATCTTGATCTAGTTGAATAAAGTTTTAGAATGATCTAGTTTTGAGTTTTGCTTTATGATTCCTCTATGTAATCGAGTGCGTGAGCTATATATAATAAATATTAGTCTTGAGTCAAGGGCTTTGCTATCTTGCTATGATCTTGAGGGAATAAAGAAAAATAAAGAATAAAAATAAATAAAGAGATCATATGGATCTTATGGAGAGTAATGACTTCACATATTAAGAGTATGATGAATAAAAGTTGTTGAGAGTTGGCAAACACAGTTTTAGTCATCGCTGCAATTAATAAGAAGTAATAAAGAAAGAGAGGTTCTCACATATAAATATACTATCTTGGACATCTTTTATGATTGTGAGCACTCATTAAAATATGACATGCTAAAGAGTTGATGTTGGACAAGGAAGACAACATAATGGGTTATGTTTTCTTATATCCAAAATAAAGTATATTGTCATGGATCATCCAACATGTTGAGCTTGCTTTTCCCTCTCATGCTAGCCAAATTCTTTGCACCAAGTAGAGATACTACTTGTGCTTCCAAATATCCTTAAACCCAGTTTTGCCATGAGATTCCACCATATCTACCCATGGATTGGGTAAGATCCTTCAAGTAAGTTGTCATTGTTGCAAGCAGTAAAAATTGCTCTTTAAATATGTATGATTTATTAGTGTGGGAGAAAATAAGCTTTATACGATCTTGTGATGTGGAAGAAATAAAAGCGACGGACTACATAATAAAGGTCCATATCACAAGTGGCAATATAAAGTGACGTTCTTTTGCATTAAGATTTTGTGCATCCAATCCTAAAAGCACATGACAACCTCTGCTTCCCTCTACGAAGGGCATATCTTTTATTTCTTGTCTTATACCTTCATACAAGGGTCATGGTGATCTTCACCTTTCCTTTTTACATTTTATCCTTTGGCAAGCACATTGTGTTGGAAAGATCCTGATTTATATATATATATATATATATATATATATATATATATATATATATATATATATATATATATATATATATATATATATCCAATTGGATGTAAGTTAGTATGAACTATTATTGTTGACATTACCCTTGAGGTAAAAGGTTGGGAGGCAACACTTAAGCCCCTATCTTTCTCTGTGTCCGATTAAAACTTCATACCCATAAGTATTGCTTGAGTGTTAGCAATTGTGAAAGACTAAATGATAGTTGAGTATGTGGACTTGCTGAAAAGCTCTTATATTGACTCTTTCCGATGTTATGATAAATTGCAATTGCTTCAATGACCGAGATTATAGTTTGTTAGTTTTCAATGAAGTTTCTGATTCATACTTGACATTGTGAATAGATTGTTACTTTAGTATAAGAAATCATATGACAATATTTATATATGTTGCTATTATAAGAATGATCATGATGCCCTCATGTCCGTATTTTATTTTATCGACACCTCTATCTCTAAACATGTGGACATATTTTTTGATATTGGCTTCCGCTTGAGGACAAGCGAGGTCTAAGCTTGGGGGAGTTGATACGTCCATTTTGCATCATGCTTTGATATTGATATTTATTGCATTATGGGCTGTTATTACTCATTATGTCACAATACTTATGCCTTTTCTCTCTTATTTTACAAGGTTTACATGAAGAGAGAGAATGCCGGCAGCTGGAATTCTGGGCTGGAAAAGGAGCAAATATTAGAGACATATTCTGCACAATTCCAAAAGTCCTGAAACTCCACGGAAGTTATTTTCGGAATTAATAAAAAATACTGAGCGAAGAAAATACCAAAGGGGGGCCACCCACCGTCCACGAGGGTGGGGGCGCACCCTACCCCCCTGGGTCGCGCCCCCCTACCTCGTGGGCCACCTGGCAGGCCTCCGGTGCGCATCTTTGGCTATATGAAGTCTTTCGCCCTGGGAAAAATGAGGAGGAAGCTTTCTGGACGAAACATCACCGCCACGAGGCGGAACCTTGGCAGAACCAATCTAGGGCTCCGATGGAGCTGTTTTGCCGGGGAAACATCCCTCCAGGAGGGGGATATCGTCACCATCGTCATCACCATCGATCCTCTCATCGGGAGGGGGTCAATCTCCATCAACATATTCACCAGCACCATCTCCTCTCAAACCCTAGTTCATCTCTTGTATCCGATCTTTGTCTCAAAGCCCCAGATTGGTACCTGTGGGTTGCTAGTAGTGTTGATTACTCCTTGTAGTTGATGCTAGTTGGTTTATTCGGTGGAAGATCGTATCTTCAGATCCTATATGCATATTAATACCCCTCTGACTATGAACATGAATATGATTTGTGAGTAGTTACGTTTGTTCCTAAGGACATGGGAGAAGTCTTGCTATAAGTAGTCATGTGAATTTGGTATTCGTTCGATATTTTGATGAGATGTATGTTGTCTTTCCTCTAGTGGTGTTATGTGAACATCGACTACATGACACTTAACCATTGTTTAGGCCTAGAGGAAGGCATTGGGAAGTAATAAGTAGATGATGGGTTGCTAGATTGACAGAATCTTAAACCCGAGTTTATGTGTTGCTTCGTAAGTGGTTGATTTGGATCCATATGTTTCATGCTATGGTTAGGTTTACCTTAATTCTTCTTTTGTAGTTGCGGATGCTTGCGAGAGTAGTTAATCATAAGTGGGATGTTTGTCCAAGGAAGGGCAGCACCCAAGCACCGGTCCACCCACATATCAGATTATCAAAGTAACGAACGCGAATCATTTGAGCGTGATGAAAACTAGCTTAAGGATAATTCCCATGTGTCCTCGGGAGCGTTTTCCTTCATATAAGAATTTGTCCAGGCTTGTCCTTTGCTACAAAAAGGATTGGAACACCTTGCTGCACCTTATTTACTTTTGTTACTTGTTACCCGTTACAAATTACCTTATCACAAAACTATCTGTTACCGATAATTTCAGTGCTTGTAGAGAATACCTTACTGAAAACCACTTGTCATTTCCTTCTGCTCCTCGTTGGGTTCAACACTCTTACTTATCGAAAGGACTACGATAGATCCCCTACACTTGTTGGTCATCAAACACCTCATCCCCTTTTAATAGTATTGGCTTTCCTATAGACTCAATGTGATCTTGGATCACTGAAAATAGAAAATGTAGAGTCCTGAGCTTTGAGCTTTAGCCAATCCTTTGTCTTAGCATCTTGAAGGGGTTCCACATCTTCTTGTCCATGCCACTCCACTGTTGGACTTATCTAAAATATACTAGATAAAAGTATTAGTCCAACAAGAGATATGTTGACATTAATTACCAAAATCACCCAGGGAGCATTTGTGCTTTCACGCGCGTATGGGGGTGTTAGTTCTCAAACCTTCCAACCTCTTGAACCGTTGCCATGGGCCTCCTTTTATAGGTTAAGGGGTCACCACAGTGGCAAATCAGTCATTAGACACTGATAAGATAGCAAATAGTGCTATCATACCTAACTCTGCAGGCTGACAGGGCGCATTTAATGCGCTGCTTAACGTCACGTCATTGGTTGCCCGACAAGGCTTGCCGGGCTATCTTGCCAGCTCGGCAGCTCCACGCCTGCTCGTCTGACACATCATAGGACGGGTGTCATCTGTGGGTTTTTTTGCAGAAAGGGGCCGCCATGTGGCGAATGGATATCACTAATCACTTTGCGGCTTGACACCACACTAATCAACGACGTGAGTCATGGTGGAGTGGTCGGTGAGGCGGTTTGGCCTTCGCAAGTCCCGGCAGGCCCTGCCAGGACGCCTTGGTCATCTTCTTATGGGGGTGGCCTTGCCCCTTGCCACGCTCGCCTGCCTGGCAAGGGAGGTCTTTCTCTCAATGATATCTTGCTTCCTTGGCTTGGTCTTGGTCCCTCTGTTCTGCTTGTTGGTCCTTCGAATCTATTGGTTTCTTGTATTTTTTCTTGGGTTGGTGCTCCAATCTTGGTCTTGTGCATGTGCATAGTCAGGGCAACATACCCAGGGTTAGTTGCGCCGATAGTGTTCATGTTCCACCACGACATCTTTGGTGCGCCAGGTAGGGGGAAGCGTTTGCGCGAACCCGAGGTCGTGAACAAAACGTCAATATTCATCATCGACTTCTTCATCATTAGCTTCATCATCCATGGCGCCCAAGAAGAAGTCCGTCGCAACTACTAACCCTTTCACCTTGAAGGTCCTCTTGCATGCGGCCACCGATACTATGGGAGCTGCGGTGGCGTTGGGAAGCGGATGCCGTGGGGGACATAACCCGCGGCCGAGGCAGGAGTGAAGAACACCGGGGAAGGGCGGCATCAATAGCGTCCCGACGGCCGTGTTCTGCAAGTCGTGGGTGGGGAGAATATTCAATCTCTACGTCCCACCACGTTGGAGGGCGCAGCCGCAGCGACGACGCCCGCTCTAGCTAGTGCGAGTCGCAACCCCCTAGCTATCCCTGCTACAGGCGCAGCTACGTGACACGCGCCTTCCCCAAGGCAGGGTAACCAAGACGAAGCGCCAAACAAGGTTGTCAACCCCTAGGCACACCCCTCTCACTGTCGTGCCACTGTGGTGGCTGGCTTGCAACAACGAGAACATGACGCCGCCGCCACTGGTACTGTCAGGAGTCAAGCGATGCCACGATCTGCATTGTCATCTATGCCAAGCACTGCTTCAGAAGCCATGGCACGAGCCCAACTCCTACTGAGGTTCTCGCCAGCGGCTGACCAAATGGATGAGTGGAGAGTCACCATTCTGAGTTTGATTGGTTTTACTGAAGCAGAAGGATCAGAGCGGGCAGGCCTGCCACAGCAACCGCAGGCGATAACCACGGCCCGATCTGCTGACCGTGTTGAGGGGCCCACTCCAACGGTGCAATCCCCTCCACGACAGCCAGCACGAAGGCTGCAGCCTAGACCACACGACCAGGAGCATGACGCGGCATCAATGGCTTCGTCTTAACCTCGGGCCCATCGAAATCAGCGACAGCTCCTGGAAGATCGGCAGAGGGAAGACGCACGCGTCACTATAGAGCGGCGCCGCGAAACTCGCCGCCAATTTTATAGGTGCAATGGCCTAGACGCCAACGAACCCGCGCCCAGGGAAGGCAGATACTCACCTTTCGAGGTTGGGTGCCCTACCTTCACTCGCGAGCTACGGCAAGTCTGTTGGCCATCCGCCCGCGTTTTCAAACCAGAGATACCAGAAAAGTATGATGGAAGGTTGAACTCAGCAGAATTCTTGAGCATCTACACAATTGTTGTTCAAGCCGCCGGAGGAAGATATGAGAAGGTGTTCACCAACTAGTTCCCTTTGGCACTCAAGCCAAACATGAGGTCATGGTTGATGCACCTGCAGGAGAATTCCATTTCGTCCTGGGCTGACCTTGCAATGAGTTTGTTGGTGCCTTCACAGGCAGCCATCAAGAGCTTGGACAGCCCAGATTTGCAACTCCTTCCGCAAAAGGAAGGGGAGAGTTTGCGAAGTACATGCAGAGGTTTAGCCGGGTGCACAGGAACATTCCAGATAGCCACCCGGCGGCTGTGATTGCTGCTTTCCAGTCCAACATGCACAACAGGAGGATACATTCCAAGATGAACGCCTGGTTGCCCAAGACTGTGAATGAGCTATACACCTTGGCAGATAAGTATGCCTGTATGTATGAAGGGAGGCGACTCCCTGACGAAGAGGATGGCATAGAAGTCGACGGAGAGGATGACGATGATGCCACTAACCCGAAGAAGAAGAATAAAAAGCGCAACAAGAAGCGCAAGGAAAAGGCAGTATTGGTTATTGAGGGTTCTACCACTCCTAGTACTAGCAAGAAGGCCAAGACCGAAGCCCTCGGCAAGGAAGTTGTGAAGGAAATATGCCCTAGAGGCAATAATAAAGATGTTATTTATATTTCCTTATCTCATGATAAATGTTTATTATTCATGCTAGAATTGTATTAACCGGAAACTTAGTACATGTGTGAATACATAGACAAAACAAAGTGTCCCTAGTGTGCCTCTACTTGACTAGTTCGTTAATCAAAGATGGTTATGTTTCCTGACCATAGACATGTGTTGTCATTTGATGAACGGGATCACATCATTAGAGAATGATGTGATGGACAAGACCCATCCATTAGCTTAGCATAATGATTGATAAGTTTTATTGCTATTGCTTTCTTCATGACTTATACATGTTCCTCTTACTATGAGATTATGCAACTCCCGAATATCAGAGGAACACCTTTTGTGCTATCAAACGTCACAATGTAACTGGGTGATTATAAAGATGCTTTACAGGTGCCTCCGAAGGTGTTTGTTCGGTTGGCATATATCGAGATTAGGATTTTTCACTCCGTGTATCGGAGAGGTATCTCTGGGCCCTCTCGGTAATGCTCACACTATAAGCCTTGCAAGCAATGTGACTAATGAGTTAGTTGCGGGATGAAACATGACGGAATGAGTAAAGAGACTTTCCGGTAATGAGATTGAACTAGGTACGAAGATACCGACGATCGAATCTCGGGCAAGTAACGTACCGATGACAAAGGGAACAACGTATGTTGTTGTGCGGTTTGACCAATAAAGATCTTTGTAGAATATGTAGGATCCAATATGAGCATCCAGGTTCCGCTATTGGTTATTGATCAAAGATGTGTCTCGATCATGACTACATAGTTCTCAAACCCGTAGGGTCCGCACGCTTAACGTTCGATGACATTTGTATTATGAGTTATGTGTTTTAATGACCGAAGTTTAGTCGGAGTCCCGGCTGAGATCACGGACATGATGAGGAGTATCGAAATTGTTGAGAGGTAAAGATTGATATATTAGAAGGTCGTATTCGGACACCGGAAGGGTTCCGGAGTTTATCGGGTACAAACCGGAGTACCGGGAGGGTTACTTGAACCCCCCCAGTGGCAGATATGGGCCATAGGGGCCATGGGAGGGAGGCTAACCAGCCCACAAGGGGCTGGTGCGCCCCCCACAAGGGAGGAGGCTGAATTGGACTAGGGAAAGTGATGCGGAGCATCCCTCTCTCATCCCCATGGACGTACCTACATCTCCCTCGCAACCACTTGGACCCATTACAAGAGCTCGAGCAAAGGCTATTGAATATAAGGTGAACTCGCTCCTCTCCGAAATCCCTCTCCCTACTCACGAGACATGGCTACTACCTCATACGGAGACTCTATGTGTGATCAGGTGCTTGGAAGGGAGCCACGGTCCAGCTACATTCAATGGCCAAGAAGGCGAGGACACCAAGCGTGAAGGACAAGAAGAAGAGCTGCTTTGGAAGCTACACGCTCCGGACGACCGGCCTGGCCCAGACATCCAACCCCTGGAGGTCGCTACGGCCAAAGGAAGAGAGGCCAGCCAGAGCTACAGGCTCCAGACGACTGGCCCAGGCCGGACGTCCGGCCACTCCCAGGCTCCGGACGACCGAGCCCTTCCGGGCGTCCGGCACTTCTCCAATAGAACCAAATCTACGGATTTCCGAGGAATACCGGACGACCATGCACCTGCCAACAGAATCGAATCCACGGACATCCAACGAACTCCGGACGTTCGGACCCTGGCTGCGTCGAGTTGCGGGCCGATGCCCATGTACCCCTTCAATTCGCCCCTCATTTGCACTATGACTATAAATAGACCTCTCCCACCTCCTAGCTAGGGTTAGCGTTGATTTAGCTCATTTGTGAGATAGAGCCTCGCTCATCCATCCAGATCTACTCCTCGTGAGGGACCGACACCTCTTCGGAGAAGATCCACCTGGATTCAAGACATCCATTCGAAGAAGACCATCAAGACCTCCTCACGGAGAAGAACGTTTACCCTTGTATCATCCCTTGTTGACTTTGGATCTCATGTTACTTTGTGCCTCGATGATCTAGCGCATGTGTGATCATATTCTCATTGGTTGAGTGTTCCTAGTGTTTTCTCGTTGATTTCCCTTGTTCCCCTCCTCGTGTTCTTCACATTCCTCGTAGGGATCCTCTCCAAACGTGAAAGATCGGACCCTAGGGTTCTACCCTACATCATCTTGGTATCATGAGCCACGTTGAACACGTTTTTGGAGCCCCTACCCCGTGTTTTCTAGCTTGATTTTGTCGTTTTCGTCCTAAATCCGAAAAAAAACCACCAAAATAGCCCCGATTTTTTTTTTGTGATTTGTTGGTGAGTTGAAATTTTGTTGGTTTTGGTCCATGGATTTGTGTTGCCACGTGTGGATCTAGCTTTCCCCACCCTCACCACCCTTTTCCATCTACAAATTCCCTCGAATTCGACATCACCACTTCCCTCCACCTCGAAATTGAGCAGTTCATCCCGTGCCCGATTTTCGCCCAGGCACTGGACGACCGGGATCGGCCGGACGTCCGACGACTGGACGACCGGACGACCGTGACACTCCGGACGTCCGAGCAACTATGATGAAACTGAATTTTTCCAGTTCGGCCACCACCATTTCCCACTTTCCACCACATCTTCCAAACCCTCATACCACCACAGCTGCCCACATACACCACCATCATCCACCAATACCTCCTATGACGATTTTGACACGTTTTGGTCTTTGAGATTTTGGGTTGTGGTTCCCGTGTCCTATTGTGTTTCGACTATATAGGTACGGTTGGACATCATCATCACCACCGCTCATCTTCGCAAAGGACTCATCATCGCCAAGGACGGTAACCTCGACGACATCCTTGTCATAGCTTGCAATTGCATTTATAACCACATGTCCTTACTTTTGAGTTGCTTACCCGTAGAGACTAGCCATTGAGTATTGCCGGCAACGTGACTTGTGCACATTAGTGATCATACTCCATAGCATACATACAATACCATAGTGGTGCATATCTTGGCATCATCTTTTGTGTCACAAAGTTGTCATCGCATACACAATTGCTATCTTGGTTCGTGAAGTTTTGCATGAGAAAAGAGCTCCAAAGTAAAAGAGCCAAACAAGCTTTTAAGCAAAGAGGAAAGATAAGCAAAAAAGATTATAAGCAAGAACCATAGCATCATAATACATTAACATTGTCATATCCAATCATCTTGGATCATATCACCGAAATACCATACATATAGCATACTTGGGATAGAGGTCGTTGCATTTTTGCCTAGTAGGTTGTGCACAAGTTACGTATCCACCTATTGTGCAATCGTGCTAGCGTCTTTCTTGTATTGTGCAACAAGAGCATTTTCGTGGATTCCACATTTTGGCTCATTTTTGGTTTGCACAATCCCACTTATCTATTTGTGTGTGTGTTTCCGTGTACCTCTACTTGCTTGGTCTACTTGTTGCATTTGCAAATTTGTGAATCTTTTCCAACATTATTGAAGCTCACTTACAATTGCATCAAATTTTGTGCCACCATCCTAACCAAGCTCCACCATAAGCTTTTACTTGTGTAGGTGTGAGAACCGACAAGAATTGGTACCAATTGTGCTATTTCATTGTCCGCATTTGAGTGATCTTGATCCATCTTCAACATCGGCCAAGGTACATTTGGTATAAGTTCTTCTCCTTCTACCACTCACATTTTGCTTGGAATGATGGATAGGCCAACTACTTCTACCAACCCACTCTTCATCGAGCAAGACGACGACATGTCATCATTCGTCACCAAGAGCCATCTCTTTGGTGCACAACAAGCGTTGCATCAAGAGCAACAAGCGATGACCAACCGCATCGACAACCTCGCCACCGACTTGCGACTCTCCGAGCAATGTACAAGGGACTACTTCGACAACAAGCTCGACGCGCACAAGCAAGAGAATGATGCAAGAATGGATGAGATCCGCGCCTTGTGGGTGAACCACCCTCCTTCTACTTCTTCATACTCAAGACGGAGCCGCTCAAGTCGACACTCCGACGACACCTTCTCTGGCTCAAGTACACCGACATCGAACACTCTTCGACGAGCCACGCGTCTAGACCGTCATGCATCTCGCAATCCTCTACACGACAAGCATTCACAAGAGCAAGTCGACGAGCAAGTACTTCATCCCCAACCACACCAAGTTGCTTTTGCACAAGCTCAAGAACGACAACATCAACGTCGTCAAGAGGAAGAACGAGCGTGTCTACATCAAGAGGAACAAGACGCCGAGGCTCAACATCTTCAACAACAACGACGTGAAGCACAAGAACTTGAGGCGCAATGTGCCCTTCAAGAATCAAGTCGAGCCATCGCCAACCGCAATCGAGATCGGCGCAATCAAGAGGAAGCACTTCAAGAAGAAATCCAAGAGCGTAAATACCAACCACGAGTGCAACGTCAAGTTCCTCAAGCTCCTCCACAAGCCCGACAAGTTCCTCCTCAACCTCAAGTTCAACAAGAGCAAGATGATAATGGACTTCCTCCATGCCAAGAGCAAGTTGATCATGGACTTCCTCCACACCAAGAGCAACATGAGGTTGATTATCCTCCACGGCAAGGGCGTCATCATCACCCTCGCCAACAACATAATGAAGAGAAACGCTATGGCAAGCTAAAATTCACAATACCCAAGTTCAATGGAAGCAATGATCCCGAAGAGTACCTCTCATGGGCATTGAAGGTCGACAAAATCTTTCGTTTGCACAACTATGAGGAAGAGAAGAAGATCGCTATGTCATCCCTTGATTTCCAAGACTATGTGCTCATATGGTGGGAACAAGTCCTTGAGCGCCGAGAAGCAAGAGGTGAACCACCCATCACCACTTGGGCTCAAATGAAAGATGCCATGCGAGCACGTTTTGTACCCACCTACTACAACCGCGATCTCTTCAAGAAGCTCCAACTCCTCAAGCAAGGAACAAAGAGTGTTGAAGAATACTACAAGGAAATGGAGATAGCCATGATTCGAGCCAATGTCACAGAAGATGATGAGCAAACCATGGCACATTTCTTGAATGGACTCAATCATCCCATCAAGAAGATTGCCGACTTCCAACCCTACTCCAACCTCATTGAGCTCGTGCACCAAGATACCAAGGCGGAACGTCAAGTTCAAGATGACTTCAAGTATGCCAAGTACTCATCCAAGACTTACGGCTTCTCCAACAACCAAGCTTCAACGACTCCTCCAACTTCTACCTCAACCAAGCCATCTACAAGCAACGACGACAAGTCAAGTTACAAGAAAACTTCAACAAGCTCAAGTCGTCTTCCTCCTACTACAAGCAACTTCAAGCTGCGCGCTTCATCATCTACTCTGACCGATGAGACCGTCAAGACAAGCTCCTTCAAGTGTTTCACTTGCGGCGGCCGAGGCCACAAGTCTTTCCAATGTACCAACAAGCGCACCATGATCCTCAATGGTGATGGAACCTATGACTCCATGAGTGAAGAGGAAATGGAAGCCCTTGAGCAAGTGGCCATTCACCAGCGCGTGAACGAGAATGAAGATGATCAAGTCTTTTGTGATGAGGATTTGAGCCCCGCTCTCGTTGTCTCCAAAGTCTTGACTCTTCAACATCAACAAGAAGAAGACCAACGATGCCACATCTTCCACACAAAGGCCGACATCAATGGAAGGTCCGTCAAGGTCATCAACGATGGAGGTAGTTGTCACAACTTGGCAAGTGAAGAACTATGCTCCAAGCTTCAATTGGTAAAGATGAAGCACCCGCACCCATACAAAGTCTAATGGCTAAGCGACTCCGGCACTATACGAGTTGAGCATATGGTCCAAGTCTCCTTCAAAATTGGCACATATGAGGACACTTTGGAGTGTGATGTCATCCCAATGTCCGTTTGCCACCTCCTTCTTGGTAGGCCATGGCAATTCGACCGCAGCGTCATCCACAACGGGCGTACCAATCACTATAGCTTCAAGATGAAAGGGAAGGAGTATGTGTTATGACCTATGTCTCCTAGTCAAGTGATAGCCGACAAGCAAGCCACCCATCGTGGAGAGAAGAGTGAGAAAGTGATCCACCCAAAAGAGAGTGAGAGCCACAAGCCAAAGCCGAGTGCCTCCACAATGAGCGACAAGAAAAACTTAGTCCTATTTGCCACCAAAAGTGAGATGAGAGAAGTGTGTGAGAACCCATCGAGTGTTATGCACTTTGTCCTTGTGTGCAAGGACGGGGAACCAAAAACTAACTCCTCTCACGATCTACCTTTAGTGTTATCTTCTCTTTTGCGGGAATTCCAAGATGTTTTCCCCGATGAGCTACCTCCGGGTCTACCTCCACTTCGAGGCATTGAGCACCGAACCGACCACATCCCCGGAGCACCTCTACCAAACAAAGCTCCGTACCGCGTCAACCCCGAAGAAACTAAGGATATCCAATGGCAAGTACAACAACTAATCGACAACGGACATGTACGTGAAAGCTTAAGCCCTTGAGCCGTTCCCGTTATATTTGTGCCCAAACAAGACGGTAGTTTTTGCATGTGCTCAGATTGTAGACCCATCAATGCTATTACCATTCGTTATAGGCATCCCATTCCTTGCCTAGATGATATGCTTGATGAACTTAGCGGTGCCACCATTTTCTCATAAATTGATCTTAAAAGTGGCTATTATCAAATCCGCATACAAGAAGGTGATGAATGGAAAACCGCTTTCCAAACCAAATTTGGCTTGTACGAGTGGTTGGTTATGCCTATGGGTTTATCGGAAGCTCCCGGAACATTCATGTGTCTTATGCATTTTGTGCTTCGTGTGTTTGTTGTGGTTTACTTCGATGACATTCTTGTTTTTAGCAAATCCATGAAAGAGCATCTAAATCATGTTAGGTCTGTTTTGCAAACTCTTCGCAAGGAACGTCTTTAAACCAACATGAAAAAGTGCACATTTGGTGTCGACAAGCTTGTTTTCTTGGGTTTCGTTGTCTCTTCCAAGGGTGTCCATGTTGATGAATCCAAAATTGAAGCAATTAAAACTTGTCCCCAACCCACCAATTTGCAACAAGTGTGTAGCTTTCTTGGCCTTGCGGGTTTTTATCGTTGCGTTGTGAAACATTTTAGCACTATTGTCGCCCCTTTGCATGCCTTGAGTAAGAAGAATGCTCCTTTTGTTTGGGGATCTTTGCAATCTACCGCTTTTGATGAGCTCAAGTCTTTGCTTACTCATGCTCCGATTCTTGCTTTGCCCAACTTTGACAAAACTTTTGAGGTTCATTGCGATGCAAGTGGTACCGGAATTGGCGGAGTTTTGATGCAAGCAAAACGAGCCATTGCATATTTTAGTGAAAAGCTCTCTGGTGCTCAACTTAACTATCCCATCTATGACAAAGAATTGTATGCTTTAGTGCGTGTGCTACATGTTTGGGAACATTATCTTAGACCTCATGAGTTTGTCATCCATACCGATCATGAAACACTTAAGTACTTAAAAGGTCAAACTAAGTTGAACAAGCATCATGCCAAATGGAGTGTATTTATTGAATCTTTCCCCTATGTGATCAAGTACATTAAGGGTAAGGAAAATGTGGTTGCAGATGCACTTTCACGCATATGCACGCTTGTCACTAAACTTGAGTTGAATGTTATTGGCTTTGAGCACATAAAAGACTTGTATGCGAATGATCCTTCCTTTGCTACTCCTTATGCTAAGTGATTGAGGCATACATCTTGGGAATGATATTACATCAAGGATGATTATCTTATGAGAGCTAACAAACTTTGCATTCCTGAGTCTTCTCTTCATTTGCTCCTTTTGCAAGAGGCTCATGGAGGCAGACTCATGGGACACCTTGGACGTGACAAGACATTCGCCACGCTCTCCAAGAACTACTTTTGGCCCAAGATGTTCCGCGATGTCTCACGCTTCACCAACCGATGCTCTACATGTCGCAAAGCTAAGTCTAAAGCTCAATCCCATGGTCTTTACATGCCTCTTCCTATTCCTTATCAACCTTGGGAAGACATTAGCATAGATTTTGTACTTGGTTTGCCTAGAACTCAAAATGGCAAGGATTCCGTGTTTGTTGTTGTGGACCAATTTTCTAAGATGGCACATTTCATTCCTTGCAACAAGATAGACGATGCTTCACATGTCACCAATCTCTTTCGTAGGGGAATCTTGTGACTCCATGGAGTACCAAAGACAATCGTCTCCGACCGCGACGTCAAGTTCTTGAGTTACTTTTGGAAGACGCTATGCGCCAAGCTCGGAATCAAGCTCTTGTTATCATCCGCATACCATCCTCAAACCGACGGCCAAACGGAGGTGAAGAACCGTACGCTCTCCACTCTACTTCGCGTGTTGATCAAGAGGAATATCAAGGAGTGGGAGGCGTGTCTACCCATCGCCGAGTATGCCTACAACCGTGCAAGACATTCGACTACCGGCAAGTCCCCCTTTGAGGTCGTCTACGGCTTCAACCCATTGTCCCCATTGGACATTCTACCTCTTCCACTACAAGAGCGCACAAACCACGACATGAGTGCACGAGCAAGCTACCTCAAGAAGATGCACGAAGATACAAGGCACACCATCGAGCGCCAAGTACAACGACTAGCGACCAAGCTCAACGTCAACAAGCAACCCATGATCTTCAACATTGGCGATCTCGTGTGGCTACACCTTCGCAAGGACCGCTTCCCCAATGAACGCAAGTCCAAACTTCTACCTCGAGCCGACGGACCCTTCAAGGTGCTAGCACGCTACAACAACAACGCCTACAAGATCGACCTCCCACGAGACAAGTACAACATGAGCGACATCTTCAACGTCAAGGACCTCTCGCCATACCATGGTGATGACACTTTCGATCCGAGGTCGGATCTTTCCCAGGGGAGGGGGGAGATGATGTGGAGCATCCCTCGCTCATCCCCATGGACGTACCTACATCTCCCTCGACACCACTTGGACCCATGACAAGAGCTCGAGCAAAGGCTATTGAAGATAAGGTGAACTCGCTCATGTTCGAACTCCCTCTCCCTACTCACGAGACATGGCTACTACCTCATACGGAGACTCTATGTGTGATCAGATGCTTGGAAGGGAGCCACGGTCGAGCTACATTCAATGTCCAAGAAGGAGAGGACACCAAGCATGAAGGACAAGAAGAAGAGCTGCTTTGGAAGCTACAGGCTCCGGACGACCGGCCTGGCCCGGACGTCCCTGGAGGTCGCTATGGCCAAAGGAAGAGAGGCCAGCCAGAGCTACATGCTCCGGACGACTGGCCCAGCCCGGACGTCCGGCCACTCCCAGGCTCCGGACGACCGAGCCCTTCCGGACGTCCGGCACTTCTTCAACAGAACCAAATCTACGGATATCCGAGGAAGACCGGACGACCGTGCACTTGCTAATAGAATCGAATCCACGGACATCCGAAGAACTCCGGACGTCCGGGACCCCGCGAGCCTCCGGACAACCGGCGCCCCACGGACGTCCGGACCCTGGCTGCATCCAGTTGCGGGCTGATGCCCATGTACCCCTTCACTTCGCCCCTCATTTGCACTATGACTATAAATAGACCTCTCCCACCTCCTAGCTAGGGTTAGCGTTGATTTAGCTCATTTGTGAGATAGAGCCCCGCTCATCCATCCGGATCTACTCCTCGTGAGGGACCGACACCTCTTCGGAGAAGATCCACCTGGATTCAAGACCTCCATTTGGAGAAGACCATCAAGACCTGCTCACGGAGAAGAACGGTTAACCTTGTATCATCCCTTGTTGACTTTGGATCTCATGTTACTTTGTGCCTCGGTGATCTAGCGCATGTGTGATCATATTCTCGTTGGTTGAGTGTTCCTAGTGTTTTCTCGTTGATTTCCCTCGTTCCCCTCCTCGTGTTCTTCGTGTTCCTCGTAGGGATCCTCTCCAAACATGAAAGATCAGCCCCTAGGGTTCTACCCTACATTAGAAAGGGGGCGCCACCCCCCTTTCCTTCTCCTACTCCCTCTCCTTCCCCATTTCCACCTTCGTAAGAAGGAACAAAAGAGGGGGGCCGAATCCTACTAGGAGTGGAGTCCTAGTAGGACTCCCCCCTCCCTTGGCGCGCCCCTGGTGGCCGGCCTCCTCCTCCCTCCTTTATATACGGGGGCAGGGGCACCCCAACGGCATAATATTTTCTTAGCCGTGTGCGGTGCCCCCCTCCATCGTTTACTCCTCCGATAGTATAATCATAGTGCTTAGGCGAAGCCCTGCGTGGATCACATCATCAACACCATCACCACGCCGTCGTGCTGACGAAACTCTCCCTCGACGCTCTGCTGGATCAAGAGTTCGAGGGACGTCATTGAGCTAAGCTTATGCTATACTCGGAGGTGTTGTACGTTCGGTACATGGATTGGTTGGATCGTGAAGGCGTTCGACTACATCAACCGCGTTAACTAATGCTTCCGATTTCAGTCTATGAGGCTACTTGGACACACACTCCCCCTCTCGTTGCTATGCATCTTCTACATAGATCTTGCATGAGCGTAGCAATTTTTTTGAAATTGCATGCTACGTTCCCCAATAGTGGCATTCGAGCCAGCTCTATGGGTAGATGATATGCACGAGTAGAACACAAAGAGTTGTGGGCGATAATAGTCATACTGCTTACCACCAACGTCTTACTTTGATTCGGCGGTATTGTTGGAGGAAGCGACCCAGACCGACATTACATGACCGCGTTCATGAGACTGGTTCTACCGACGTGCTTTGCACATAGGTGGCTGGTGGGTGTCTATTTCTCCAACTTTAGTTGAATCGAGTTTGACTACGGCCGGTCCTTGTTGAAGGTTAAAACAGCACACTTGACGAAAAATTGTTGTGGTTTTGATGCGGTAAGAACGGCTCTTGCTAGTAGCCCGTAGCAGCCACGTAAAACTTGCAACAACAAAGTAGTGGACGCCTAACTTGTTTTTACAGGGCTTGTTGTGATGTGATATGGTCAAGACATGATGAGATATAAATTGTTGTATGAGATGATCATGTTTTGTAACGGAGTTATCGGCAACTGGAAGGAGCCATATGGTTGTCGCTTTATTGTATGAAATGCAATTGCCATGTAATTGCTTTACTTTATCACTAAGCGGTAGCGATAGTCGTAGTAGAAATAGTTGGCGAGATGACAATGATGCTACGATGGAGATCAAGGTGTCAAGCCGGTGACGATGGAGATCATGACGATGCTTTGGAGATGGAGATCAAAGGCACAAGATGATAATGGCCATATCATGTCACATATTTTGATTGCACAAGATGTTTATCTTTTATGCATCTTATTTTGCTTAGTACGGCGGTAGCATTATAAGATGATCCCTCACTAAATTTCAAGGTATAAGTGTTCTCTGATGTCTACTACACAACCTTCTTCTTGTAGACGTTGTTGGGCCTGCAAGTGCACAGGTTTGTAGGACAGTAGCAAATTTCCCTCAAGTGGATGACCTAAGGTTTATCAATCCGTAGGAGGCATAGGATGAAGATGGTCTCTCTCAAGCAACCCTGCAACCAAATAACAAAGAGTCTCTTGTGTCCCCAACACACCCAATACAATGGAAAATTGTATAGGTGCACTAGTTTGGCGAAGAGATGGTGATACAAGTGCAATATGGATGATAGATATAGGTTTTTGTAATCTGAAATAATAAAAACAGCAAGGTAACTAATGATAAAAGTGAGCGTAAACGGTATTGCAATGATAGGAAACAAGGCCTAGGGTTCATACTTTCACTAGTGCAAGTTCTCTCAACAACAATAACATAGATAGATCATATAACAAGCCCTCAACATGCAACAAAGAGTCACTCCAAAGCCACTAATAGCGGAGTACAAACGTAGAGATTATGGTAGGGAACGAAACCACCTCAAAGTTATTCTTTCGGATCAATCTATAAAAGAGTTCGTACTAGAATAACACCTTAAGACACAAATCAACCAAAACCCTAATGTCACCTAGATACTCCATTGTCACCTCAAGTATCCGTGGGCATGATTATACGATATGCATCACACAATCTCAGATTCATCCAACCAACACAAAGTACTTCAAAGAGTGCCCCAAAGTTTCTACCGGAGAGTCAAGAACGTGTGCCAACCCCTATGCATAGGTTCCCAATGTCACGAAACCCGCAAGTTGATCACCAAAACATACATCAAGAGGCACATGATATCCCATTGTCACCACAGATAATCACGGCAAGACATACATCAAGTGTTCTCATAAAAGACTCAATCCGATAAGATAACTTCAAAAGGGGAAACTCAATTCATCACAAGAGAGTAGAGGGGGAGAAACATCATAAGATCCAACTACAATAGCAAAGCTCGGGATACATCAAGATCGTGCCATCGAGGAACACGAGAGAGAACACGAGAGAGAGAGAGAGAGAGATCAAACACATAGCTACTGGTACATACCCTCAGCCCCGAGGGTGAACTACTCCCTCCTCGTCATGGATAGCGCCGGGATGATGAAGATGGCCACCGGTGATGGGATCCCCCTCCAGCAGGGTGCCGGAACAGGCTCTCGAGAGGTTTTTGGTGGCTACAGAGGCTTGCGGTGGCGGAACTCCCGATCAATCTTCTGTTCTGGAAGTTTTAGGGTACGTAGGTATATATGGGCGCAAGGGGTACGTCAGTGGAGCTACGGGGGCCCCACGAGGTAAGGGGGCACGCCCGGGGGGTGCCCCCACCCTCGTGGGCAGCCCGTATCTCCCCTGACGTGCACTCCAAGTTCCCTGGGTTGCTTTCCTTCCAAAAACAACTTCTCCAATTGATTTCGTTCCGTTTTGACTTCGTCTGATATTCCTTTTCCTCGAAACACTGAAATAGGCATAAAACAGCAAATCTGGACTGGGCCTCTGGTTAATAGGTTAGTCCCAAAAATAATATAAAACTGGATAATAAAGCCCAATATTGCCCAAAACAGTAGATAATATAGCATGGAGCAATCAAAAATTATAGATACGTTGGAGACGTATCAAGCATCCACAAGCTTAATTCCTGCTCGTCCTCGAGTAGGTAAATGATAAAAAAGAATTTTTGATGCGGAGTGCTACTTGGCATAATTTCAATGTAATTCTTCTTACTTGTGATATGAATATTCAGGTCCGAAAGATTCAAGACAAAAGTTCATATTGACACAAAAATAATAATACTTCAAGCATACTAATCAAAACAATCATGTCTTCTCAAAATAACATGGCAAAAGAAAGTTCATCCCTACAAAATCATATAGTTAGGCTATGCTATCGTCACACAAAGATGTTCCCAACTTCAATACCCCTGATGACAAGCCAAGCAATTGTTTCATACTCAAATAATCTCAAACTTTTTCAACCTTCACGCAATACATGAGCGCGAGCCATGGATATAGCACTATGGGTGGAATAGAATGTGATGATGGGGATTGTGTGGAGAAGACAAAAAAGGAGAAAGTCTCACATTGACAAGGCTAATCAACCGGCTATGGAGATGCCCATTAATTTATGTCAACATGAGGAGTAGGGATTGCCATGCAAAGGATGCACTAGAGCTATGAATGCTCAACAAAAGAAAACTAGTGGGTGTGCATCCAACTCGCTTGCTCATGAAGACCTAGGGCGTTTGAGGAAGCCCATCGTAGGAATATACAAGCCAAGTTCTATAATGAAAAATTCCCACTAGTATAAAAAGACAACTTATGAGACTCACTACATGAAGAACAAGGTGCTACTTTGAAGCACAATATATGAGACTCACTACATGAAGAACAAGGTGCTAATTTGAAGCACAAGTGTGGAAAAGAGATAGTAGCATTGCCCTTTTTATTTTATTTTTTATTTTGTTGGGCCTTTCTCTTTTCTTTTTTTTGGCCTTTCTCTTTTTTTTGGCAATGCTCTAATAATGATGATCATCACACTTCTATTGATTACAACATAAGGATTAGAACTCGAAACTTAGAACAAGATATGACTCTATATGAATGCCTCCGGCGGTGTGCCGGGATGGTGCAATGAATCAAGAGTGACATGTATGAAAAATAATGCATGGTGGCTTTGCCACAAATACGATGTCAACTACATGATCATGCAATGGCAATATGACAAAAGTAATGTATGTCATGAATATGATGACGAAGTTGCATGGCAATATATCTCGGAATGGATATGGAAATGCCATGATAGGTAGGTATGGTGGCTGTTTTGAGGAAGATATAAGGAGGTTTATGTGTGATAGAGCGTATCGTATCACGGGGTTTGGATGCACCGGCGAAGTTTGCACCAACTCTCAAGGTGAGAAAGGGCAATGCATGGTACCGAAGGGGCTAGCAAAGGCGGAAAGGTGAGAGTGCGTATAATCCATGGACTCAACATTAGTCAAAAGAACTCATATACTTATTGCAAAAATTTAGAAGCCATCAAAAATCAAGTACTACGCGCATGCTCCTAGGGGGATAGATTGGTAGGAAAAGACCATCGCTCGTCCCCGACCGCCACTCATAAGGATGCACAAGCCAGGTACACTTCATGTTTCAAATTTGTTACACAACTTTAGCCATACGTGCATGCTACGGGACTTGCAAACTTCAACACAAGCATTTCTCAAATTCACAATTACCCAACTAGCACGACTTTGATATTATCACCTCCATATCTCAAAACAATTATCAAGCATCAAACTTATCTTAGTATTCAATTCACTCAAAAGAAAGTTTCACATATCTTGAACACTAAGTATATTAACATTAAGCAAATTACCATGCTATTAAAGACTCCCAAAATAATCTAAGTGAAGCATGAGAGATCAATAGTTTCTTTAAAACAAATCCACCACCATGCTCTAAAAGATATAAGTGAAGTACTAGAGCAATAACAAAAACTACTCTGAAAGATATACGTGAAGATCAATGAGTAGTCGAATAATTATGCAACTATGTGAAGACTCTCCCATTTAATATTTCAGATCTTGATACTTTATTCAAACAGCAAGCAAAGCTAAGGAAAACTACATTGCAAGGATAGCACAACTCATGTGAAGAAGCAAAAACTTAGGCTCAACTGATACTAACCGATAGTTGTTGAAGAAGAAAGGTGGGATGCCTACCGGGGCATCCCCAAGCTTAGATGCTTGATACTTCTTGAAATATTATCTTGGGGTGCCTTGGGCATACCCAATCTTGAAATTTTGTGTCTCCTTAATTCCTCCCATATCATGGTTTCTCTTTTTATCAAAAGCTTCATTCACAACAAACTCAACCAGAACTCGTGAGATAGGTTAGTATAAACCAATGCAAAACCTTATCATTTTCTACTGTAACAAATCACTAAAATTATTATTCAGCATTGAATACTAAATGCATCTGCATATTTAATACTCCTATCACCAAATAGAATCCTTAAACAAGCAAACATATGCAAACAATGCAACCATAACAGCAATCTGCCAAAACAGTACAGTCTGTAAAGAATGCAAGAGTATCCATACTTCCCTGACTCCAAAAATTATGAACTAAAATTCCCACTGCAATAAATTTATCAGATCTCAATATTCAAAAAGATTCAACATTATACCTCTCTCTGAATTTTCTAGGGAATTTTTGCAACAGCGGTAAACTTTCTGTTTTTCAAACAGCAACATGTATACTAGCAAAATAAGCATGGCAAAGGCTATCCTTGACTTCCTTATTGGAACTAAAGATGCAAAACACTAATCTAAACAACATCAAGCAAATACTAGCAAAATAAAATGACGCTCCAAGCAAAACACATATCATGTGGTGAATAAAAATATAGCTCCAAGTAAAGTTACCGATGGTACGAAGACGAAAGAGGGGATGCCTTCCGGGGCATCCCCAAGCTTAGGCTCTTGGTTATCCTTGAATATCTTGGGGTGCCATGGGCATCCCCAAGCTTAGGCTCTTACCACTCCTTATTCCATAGTCCATCGAATCTTTACCCAAAACTTGAAAACTCCACAACACAAAACTCAACAGAAAACTCGTAAGCTCCGTTAGTATAAGAAAGTAAAACAACCACTTAGGTACTATAATGAACTCATTCTAAATTCATATTGGTGTAATATCTACTGTACTTCAACTTATCTATGGTTCATACCCTCCGATACTACTCATAGATTCATCAAAATAAGCAAACAACACATAGAAAACAGAATCTGTCGAAAACAGAACAGTCTGTAGTAATCTGTATCAAACGTATACTTCTGGAACTACAAAAATACTACCAAATTAGGAAGTCCTAAGAAATCCGTTTACCAATCCAGCTCAAAAATAATCAGATCAGAAGAACGTTTCTGTGAATTAACAAAACTAATTTACTGGGTGAAAAAGTTTCTGATTTTCAGCAGGATCAACACAACTATCACCGTAAGCCATCCTAAAGGTCTTACTTGGCACTTTATTGAAACAAAAGCTATAAAACATGATTACTAAAGTAGCATAATCATGTGGACACACAAAAACAGTAAGGATAAATATTGGGTTGTCTCCCAACAAGCGCTTTTCTTTAATGCATTTCTAGCTAGGCATGAAGATGACAATGATGCTCACATAAAAGATAAGAATTGAAACGTAACGGGAGCATCATGAAGCACATGACTAGCACATTTAAGTCTAACCCTCTTCCTATGCATAGGGATTTTGTGAGCAAACAACTTATGGGAACAATAATCAACAAGCATAGGAAGGTAAAACAAGCATAGCTTCAAGATTTTCAACACATAGAGAGGAAACTTGACATTATTGCAATTCCTACAAGCATGTATTCATCCCTCATAATAATTTTCAGTAGCATCATGAATGAATTCAACAATGTAACCAGCACCTAAAGCATTCTTTTCATGACCTACAAGCATAGAAAATTTACTACTCTCCACATAAGCAAAATTCTTCTCATGAATAGTAGTGGGAGCAAACTCAAAAAAATAACTATCATGTGATTGAAGATTAAGATCAAGATGACAAGTTTCATGGTTATAATTATTCTTTAAAGCATACGTGTCATCACAATAATCATCATAGATAGGAGACATGCTTTCATCATAGTAAATTTGCTCATCAAAGCTTAGGGGACAAAAAATATCATCTTCATCAAACATAGCTTTCCCAAGCTTGTGGCTTTGCATATCATTAGCATCATGGATATTCAAGGAATTCATACTAACAACATTGCAATCATGCTCATCATTTACATATTTTATGCCAAGAATTCTATGTAATTCTTCTTCTAGTACTTGAGCACAATTTTCCTTTCCATCATACTCACGAAAGATATTAAAAAGGTGAAGCGTATGAGACAAACTTAATTCCATTTTTTTGTAATTTTCTTTTATAAACTAGACTAGTGCTAAAACAAGAAACAAAAATATTCGATTGCAAGATCTAAAGATATACCTTCAAGCACTCACCTCCCCGGCAACGGCGCCAGAAAAGAGCTTAGTTGATGGGGTGTGAGTGAGTGCCCTTTTACCTAGCCTCCCCGGAAACGGCGCCAGAAAAGAGCTTGATGTCTACTACACAACCTTCTTCTTGTATACGTTGTTGGGCCTGCAAGTGCACAGGTTTGTAGGACAGTAGCAAATTTCCCTCAAGAGGATGGCCTAAGGTTTATCAATCCGTAGGAGGCATAGGATGAAGATGGTCTCTCTCAAGCAACCCTGCAACCAAATAACAAAGAGTCTCTTGTGTCCCCAACACACCCAATACAATGGCAAATTGTATAGGTGCACTAGTTCGGCGAAGAGATGGTGATACAAGTGCAATATGGATGATAGATATAGGTTTTTGTAATCTGAAATAATAAAAACAGCAAGGTAACTAATGATAAAAGTGAGCGTAAACAGTATTGCAATGATAGGAAACAAGGCCTAGGGTTCATACTTTCACTAGTGCAAGTTCTCTCAACAATAATAACATAGATAGATCATATAACAAGCCCTCAACATGCAACAAAGAGTCACTCCAAAGCCACTAATAGCGGAGAACAAACGTAGAGATTATGGTAGGGTACGAAACCACCTCAAAGTTATTCTTTCGGATCAATCTATAAAAGAGTCCGTACTAGAATAACACCTTAAGAAACAAATCAACCAAAACCCTAATGTCACCTAGATACTCCATTGTCACCTCAAGTATCCGTGGGCATGATTATACGATATGCATCACACAATCTCAGATTCATCCAACCAACACAAAGTACTTCAAAGAGTGCCCCAATGTTTCTACCGGAGAGTCAAGAACGTGTGCCAACCCCTATGCATAGGTTCCCAATGTCACGAAACCCGCAAGTTGATCACCAAACATACATCAAGAGGCACATGATATCCCATTGTCACCACAGATAATCACGGCAAGACATACATCAAGTGTTCTCATAAAAGACTCAATCCGATAAGATAACTTCAAAAGGGGAAACTCAATTCATCACAAGAGAGTAGAGGGGGAGAAACATCATAAGATCCAACTACAATAGCAAAGCTCGGGATACATCAAGATCGTGCCATAGAGGAACACGAGAGAGAACACGAGAGAGAGAGAGAGATCAAACACATAGCTACTGGTACATACCCTCAGCCCCGAGGGTGAACTACTCCCTCCTCGTCATGGATAGCGCCGGGATGATGAAGATGGCCACCGGTGATGGGATCCCCCTCCGGCAGGGTGCCAGAATGGGCTCCCGAGAGGTTTTTGGTGGCTACAGAGGCTTGCGGTGGCAGAACTCCCGATCTATCTTCTGTTCTGGAAGTTTTAGGGTACGTAGGTATATATGGGTGCTAGGGGTACATCGGTGGAGCTACGAGGGCCCCACGAGGTAGGGGGCGTGCCCGGGGGGGCGCGCCCCCACCCTCGTGGGCAGCCCGTATCTCCCCTGACGTGCACTCCAAGTTCGATGGGTTGCTTCCCTTCCAAAAATAACTTCTCCAGTTGATTTCGTTCCGTTTTGACTTCGTCTGATATTCCTTTTCCTCGAAACACTGAAATAGGCATAAAACAGCAAATCTGGGCTGGGCCTCCGGTTAATAGGTTAGTCCCAAAAATAATATAAAAGTGGATAATAAAGCCCAATATCGCCCAAAACAGTACATAATATGGCATGGAGCAATCAAAAATTATAGATACGTTGGAGGCGTATCATTCTCCCTGAGTATGCACCGTTGCTACAGTTCGTCGTGCCGAGACACCACATGATGATCGGGTGTGATAAGCTCTACGTTCACATATAATGGGTGCAAGCCAGTTTTGCATGTGCAGAATACTCGGGTTAAACTTGACGAGCCTAGCATATGCAGATATGGCCTCGGAACACTGAGACCGAAAGGTCGAGCGTGAATCATATAGTAGATATGATCAACATAGAGATGTTCACCATTGAAAACTACTCCATCTCACGTGATGATCGGACATGGTTTAGTTGATATGGATCATGTGATCATTTAGATGACTAGAGGGATGTCTATCTAAGTGGGAGTTCTTTAGTAATATGATTAATTGAACTTTAATTTATCATGAACTTGGTCCTGATAGTATTTGCAAATTATGCTGTAGATCAATAGCTCGCGTTGTAGCTTCCCTATGTTTTTTGATATGTTCCTAGAGAAAACTAAGTTGAAAGATGATAGTAGCAATGATGCAGACTGGGTCCGTGATCTGAGGTTTATCCTCATTGCTGCACAGAAGAATTATGTCCTTGATGCACCGCAAGGTGACAGACCTATAGCAGGAGCAGATGCACACGTTATGAACGTTTCTCTACCTCAATATGATGACTACTTGATAGTTTAGTGCACTGATACGTCTCCAACGTATCTATAATTTATGAAGTATTCATGCCATGTTTACAATAGTTTTATATGATTTTGGTATGATTTGATTAGAACTAACCCGGACTGACGCTGTTTTCAGCAGAACTACCATGTTGTTGTTTTTGTGCAGAAATAAAAGTTCTCGGAATGCGCTGAAAATCAACGGATATTTTTTTGGGAAAATATAAAAAATACTAGAAGAAAAATCTACCGGAGGGGAGTCCCATGGGCTCCACGAGGGTGGGGGGCGCGCTCACCCCCCTAGGGCGCGCCCCTATGCCTCGTGGACTCTCTGTGGGGCCCCTTGACTTGTCCTCGACGCCAACCTCTTCTATAAATACCCAAACCTCCAGAAAATAACCTAGATCGGAAGTTCCACCGCCGCAAGCCTCTGTAGCCACGAGAAATCAATCTAGGCCCTCTCTAGCACCCAGCCGGAGGGGGCCACCATCACCGGAGGCCATGGAGAAGGATCCCGGAGGGGCCATCATCGCCATGAAGGCCAAGGACCAGAGGGGGAACCTCTCCCTATCCAGGGGAGAGGCCATGGAGGAGCAAGCACAATGGGGAGAACCTCTCCTCCTCTCTCTCGGTGGCGCCAGAGTGCCATCGGGAGGGGAATCATCGCCGCGGTGATCGTCTTCATCAACATCACCATCATCATCACCATCCTCATCTCTTTTACGCGGTCCACTCTCCTGCACCCCGCTGTAATCCTTACTTGAACATGAGGCTTTATGCCACGTATTATGATCCAATGATGTGTTGCCATCCTATGATGTTTTGAGTAGATATCCTTTGTCCTTGGGTTGATTAATGATCTAGATTGGTATGAGTTGTATGTTTTATTTTGGTGTTATCCTATTGTTCCCTCTGTGTCGCGCAAGTGTGAGGGATTCCCACTGTATGGTGTTGCAATATGTTCATGATTCGCTTATAGTTGGTTGCTTGAGTGACAGAAGCATAAACCCGAGTAAGGGGGTTGTAGCGTATGGGATAAAGGGGACTTGATGCTTTAATGCTATGGTTGGGTTTTACCTTAATGATCCTTAGTAGTTGCGGATGCTTGCTAGAGTTCCAATCATAAGTGCATATGATCCAAGAATAGAAAGTATGTTAGCTTATGCCCCTCCCTCATATGAAATTGCAATGACGACCATCGGTCTTGTTAACAATTGCCTAGGATAATTCCGCACACCGACCCCTCATTATTCCACACTCGCTATTTATAATATATAGTAATATATTCAAACTTTATGATAATAGTACCTACATTTATATTTTAGCTCTCTGATATCACGCAAAGTTATCCTCTTCATACCCACAACATAGTTTTATTTCTCGTTTCTAGTTGGAAGCAAACGTTCGGTGTACGTAGAGTCGTATCAGTGGCAGATAGGACTTGAGAGAATATTAATCTTACCTTTAGCTCCTTGTGGGTTCGACACTCCATACTTATCACCTCCACCTTTGGGAATTGCTACGATGATTCCCTGCACTTGGGGATTATCAAGCTCTTTTCTGGCGCCATTGTCGGGGAGCAATAGCGTGGGGTTGATATTCTCATGTGTGCTTGTTTGCTTTCTTCACTAAGTAGATTTTTGTTTTCCCTTTTAGTTTTGATTAGTTGTGGGTGAAACATACAAAAAAAATCAAAAAATTAAAATACAAAAAGATGCACTTGCCTCATATGCCTAAAAAGTTTTTCAAGAAGAGAAGTGATTGGAAAGTTATGCATTGGAAAAGTGAGGGTCGACCTTGAGCACTTGTGTTCATGCTCATGGAAACAATGTAGAATTTTTCATGGAAGTTTCTCTATAAATAATTATCCCCTTGTATATATCCTTTCTATTATAAAAATAATGTGCCAAGCTTTGGTTTTAGGATGATTAGATTGCTTGTTTACTATGTGCAGTACAAAAACAGAAACTTTGGCTGTAGTGCGTGAATTTACATTTTTTTTACTAGAAAGTCAAATGGGTCTGAAACTTTTTGCACATTACTTCTGCACAAATTTTTTAAATTTTCCTATTTTATTTAGAATTTTTGGAGTTATAGAAGTTTACTAAATTTCTAGATTACTACAGACTGTCCTGTTTTTGACAGATTCTATTTTCTATGTGTTGTTCGCTTATTTTGATGAATCCATGGGTAGTATCAGGGGGTATGAACCATGGTGAAGTTGTAATACAGTAGGTATAGTGATAATATGAAATTGGAATGAGTTTGCAAAAGTACCTAAAGGTAGTGATTTGCTTTATTATACTAACGGATCTCACAAAGTTTTTGTTAAGTTTTGTGTGGATGAAGCGTTCGAAGAACGAGGAGTTACCGATGTGAGAAGAATAAAGAGAGGCAAGAGTTCAAGCTTGGGGATGCCCAAGGCACCCCAAGTAAATATTTCAAGGATACTCAAGCATCTAAGCTTGGGGATGCCCCTGTTGGCATCCCATCTTTCTTCTTCAACAATTATCAGTATACCTCGGTTTTTGTTTTGTTCACATGATTTGTGTCCCTCTTGTTTTTCTTTTTCTTTAGTAACCATGCTAGTATGAGATAGCCCTTTGTTGATTTATAGAATGCTTCATGTGCTTCACTTATATCTTTTGAGTATGGTTCTATAGAATGCTTCGTGTGCTTCACTTATATATTTTGAGCTTGGATATTGGTTAGTCTATATTAATTGTAGAATGCTCAATGAACTTCACTTATACCTTTTGGAGTATGAATAATACCATCATCGGAAGTGGGTTTGGAAGAGTGTCAACTTTAGAAATTAGTGATCCCACTATTTTGGAGGGTGTTGAATCTTAGTGTGATATTTATGAAAGTGGATTTGGAAGAGTGTCAACTTTAGTTAGTAACGATTCCACTATTTCGGAAGGGGTTCCAACTGATTATGAGAACAAAGTTGCTATCTATGATGATTATTGTGATGACATGTATGCTATAAAAGAATAATGTTAACCATGAAACTTGGCATCATGATTTTAATTTTCAATTGGATTATGCCTCACATGATAGTTATTTTGTTGAGTTTGCTCCCACTATTCGGAATGAGAAGAATTTTGCTTATGTGGAGAGTAGTAAATTTTCTATGCTTGTAGATCATGAAGAGAATGATTTATGTGATGGTTATATTGTTGAACTCATTCATTATGCTACTGAAAATCATTATGAGGGAGGAATATATGCTTGTAAGAGTTGCAATAATATCAAGTTTCCTCTCTATGTGCTTAAAGTTTTGAAGTTATGCTTGTTTGCCTTCCTATGCTAGTTGATTCTTGTTCCTATAAATTGTGTGCTCACAAAATCCCTAGGCATAGGAAGTGGGTTAGATTGAAATGTGCTAGTCATATTCTTCATGATGCTTTCTTTATGTTTCAATTCTTATCTTTTATGAGAGCATCATTGAAATCATCATGCCTAACTAAAAGGCATTAAAGAAAAGCGCATGTTGGGAGACAACCCAATATTTACCCTTACTGTTTTTGTGTGTTCACATGATTAATATACTGTATTAATCATGTTTTATAGCTTTTGTTTCAATAAAGTGTCAAGTAGGACCTTTGGGAAGACTTGGGTGAAAGTTAATGTGATCTTGTTGTAAAAAACAGAAACTTTGTGCTCACGAGATTAGTGGTCATTTTTTGCAGAAGAGTACTTTTGAGTTTATTATTTTTGCAGAAGAGTAATAGACAAATTCATCACGTCCACCAATTTATTTCAGAATTTTTGTAGTAGCAGAAGTATGGTTGTTGTTCATATCATTACAGACTATTCTGTTTCTGGCAGATTCTGTTTTCAATGCATAGTTTGCTTGTTTTCTAGTTTCTATGGCTTATATTGCTCAATATAATTTGTAGAAATGATATGGTACAGTAGGCATTGTGTGAGAACAATTATGAATCTTGTCTTTGGCAGTACCAAAGTGAATGATTTACTCTTTATCATACTAACCCATCTCACGAAGTTCCGTTAAGTTTTGTGTGGTTGAAGTTTTCAAGTTTTGAGTGAGATATGGATATGAGGAGAATAAGGATTGGAAAGACCCTAAGCTTGGGGATGCCCAAGTCACCCCAAGGTAATATTCAAGGAAGACTCAAGCGCCTAAGCTTGGGGATGCCCCGGAAGGCATCCCCTCTTTCGTCTTCAAAACTATCGGTATACCTTACTCAGAGCTATATTTTTATTCGTCACATGATATGTGTTTTGCTTGGAGCGTATTTTTAATTTTACTTGCTGTTTGAATAAAATCATTGGATCTGAAATCTTGAATGAAAAAGAATCCTCCCATGGCTAGTTAATTATTTGACTACTCAGTGTTCTTCATTTATATCTTTTTGGAGTAGTTTGTCATTTACTCACGTGCTTCACGTATATCTTATGGGTAAATGGTTGAATGAATTGACTATCATAAGTCTAAATTTATATATGTTTCATATGCTTATAACATGGGGAGTAATGACTTCACACATAATGAGTATAGGTAGTAAACTTATTGAAAGTTAGCAAATACAGAATTGGTCACTTGAACAAATCATGAAAGAATATTAAAGGAAGAGAGATTTCACATATAAATATACTATCTTGGACATCTTTTGTAATTGTGAGCACTCACTAAAATATGACATGCTAAAAGGTTGATGTTGGACAAGGAGGACAACTTAATGGGTTATGTTTTCCTATATCCGAAACATTATATTGTCTTGGATCATCCAACATGTTGAGCTTGCCTTTCCCTCTCATGCTAGCCAAATTCTTTGCACCAAGTAGAGATACTACTTGTGCTTCCAAACATCCCTTAAACCAGTTTTGCCATGAGAGTCCACCATACCTACCTATGGATTGAGTAAGATCCTTCAAGTAAGTTGTCATCGTGCATGCAATAAAAAATTGCTCCTTAAATATGTATGATCTATTAGTGCGAAGAAAATAAGCTTTATAGGAACTTGTGATAAGGAAGAAATAAAAGCGACAGACTGCATAATAAAGGTCTTTATCACAAGCGGCAATATAAAGTGACGTTCTTTTGCATTAAGATTTTGTGCATCCAACCATAAAAGCGCATGACAGCCTCTGCTTCCCTCTGTGAAGGGCCTATATTTTACTTTTATCTTCTACCCTTATACAAGAGTCATGGTGATCATCACCTTTCCTATTTACACTTTTTCCTTTGGCAAGCACTTTGTGTTGGAGCGATCCGGATATATATATCCACTTGGATGTAGGTTTTCATAAATTATTATTGTTGACATTACCCTTGAGGTAAAAGGTTGGGAGGCGAAACTATAGGCCCCTATCTTTCTTTGTGTCTGATTAAAACTTTGAAACCATAAATATCACATGAGTGTTAGCAATTGTGAAAGATTAAATGATAGTTGAGTATGTCGAGTTTGCTGAACCAAAGCTTTTACATAGACCCTTCCCAAAAATAAGATGAATTGCAATTGTTTGATGACTAAGAGCATGGTTTGTTAGTTTTCAAGAAAGTTTATGATCTATACTTTAACTTGTGAATAGCTTGTTACTTGATCATGAAAAGTTTTATGAGTTGAGCTACTGTTATGATATAATAATGATGCTATAAAAAGTGATTGAAACTATAATTGATCAAACTTAAGCGCTTGCTAGCATTCACACTTCATAAATTATTTCTTTTATCATTTACCTACTCGAGGACGAGCAGGAATTAAGCTTGGGGATGCTGATACGTCTCCAACGTATCTATACTTTATGAAGTATTCATGCCATGTTTACAATAGTTTTCTATGCTTTTGGTATGATTTGATTAGAACTAACCCGGACTGACGCTGTTCTCAGCAGAACTACTGTGGTGTTGTTTTTGTGCAGAAATAAAAGTTCTCGGAATGCGCTGAAAATCAAAGGAGATTTTTTTGGGAAAATATAAAAATACTGGAACAAAAATCTACCGGAGGGGAGTCCCGTGGGCTCCATTAGGGTGGGGGCGCGACCCTGTGCCTGGTGGACTCCTTGTGGGGCCCCTTGACTTGTCCTCGACGCCAACCTCTTCTATAAATACTGAAACCTTCAAAAAATAACCTAGATCGGAAGTTCCGCCACCGCAAGCCTCTGTAGCCACGAGAAATCAATCTAGGCCCTCTCTGGCACCCTGCCGGAGGGGGCCATCATCACCGGAGGCCGTGGAGAAGTATCCCGGAGGGGCCATCATCTCCATGAAGGCCAAGGACCAGAGAGGGAACCTCTCCCCATCCAGGGGGGAGGCCATGGAGGAGCAAGCACAAGGGGGAGAACCTCTCCTCCTCTCTCTCGGTGGCGCCGGAGTGCCATTGGGAGGGGAATCATCGCCGCGGTGATCGTCTTCATCAACATCACCATCCTCATCTTTTTTACGCAGTCGACTCTCCTGCACCCCGCTATAGTCCCTACTTGAACATGGTGCTTTATGCCACATATTATGATCCAATGATGTGTTGCCATCCTATGATGTTTTGAGTAGATATCCTTTGTCCTTGGGTTGATTAATGATCTAGATTGGTATGAGTTGTATGTTTTATTTTGGTGCTGTCCTATTGTGCCCTCCGTGTTGCGCAAACGTGAGGGATTCCCACTGTAGGGTGTTGCAATACATTCATGATTCGCTTATAGTGGGTTGCTTGAGTGACAGAAGCATAAACCCGAGTAAGGGGGTTATAGCGTTTGGGATAAAGGGGACTTGATGCTTTAATGCTATGGTTGGGTTTTACATTAATGATCTTTAGTAGTTGCGGATGCTTGCTAGAGTTCCAATCATAAGTGTATATGATCCAAGAAGAGAAAGTATGTTAGCTTATGCCCCTCCCGCATATGAAATTGCAATGGCGACCACCGGTCTTGTTAACAATTGCCTAGGATAATTCCGCACACTGACCCATCATTATTCCACACTCGCTATTTATAATATTTAGTAATATATTCAAACTTTATGATAACAGTACCTACTTTTATATTTTAGCTCTCCAATATCATGCAAAGTTATCCTCTTCATACCCACAACATAGTTTTATTTCTAGTTTCTAGTTGGAAGCAAACGTTCGGTGTACGTAGAGTCGTATCAGTGGCAGATAGGACTTGAGAGAATATTAATCTTACCTTTAGCTCCTTGTGGGTTCGACACTCCATACTTATCACTTCCACCTTTGGGAATTGCTACGATGATTCCCTGCACTTGGGGATTATCATGCACCATGCTTTACGGCTTAGAACCGGGACTTCAAAAATGTTTTGAAATGCCATGGAGCATATGAGATGTTCCAAGAGTTGAAATTGGTATTTAAGACTCATGCCCATGTCGAGAAGTATGAGACCTCTAACAAGTACTTCACCTAAAAGGATGGAGGAGAATAGCTCAGCTAGTGAGCATGTGCTCAGAATGTCTGGGTACTACAATCGCTTGAATCAAGTGGGAGTTAATCTTCCAGATAAGATAGGGATTGACAGAGTTCTCTAGTCACCATCACCAAGTTATTGGAACTTCGTGATGAACTATAATATGCAAGGGATGACAAAAGCGATTCCCGAGGTCTTCATGATGCTGAAATCAACGAAGGTAGAAATCAAGAAAAAGCATCAAGTGTTGATGATTAAACAAGATCACTAGTTTCAAGAAAAGGGTAAAGGGAAAGAAAGGGATCTTCAAGAAGAATGGCAAGCAAGTTGTCACTCCTGTGAAGAAGCCCAAAGCTGGACCTAAGCCTGAAACTAAGTGCTTCTACTGCAAAGGAAATGGTCTCTAGAAGCGGAGTTACCCCAAATATCTGGTGGATAAGAAGGATGGCAAAGTGAACAAAGGTATATTTGATATACATGTTATTGATGTGTACCTTACTAGTGCTCGTAGTAACCCCTCGGTATTTAATACTTGTTCAGTTGCTAAGATTAATAACTCGAAACAGGAGTTGCAGAATAAATGGAGACTAGTTGAGGGTGAAGTGACGATGTATGTTGGAAGTGGTTCCAAGATTGATATAATCATCATCGCACACCACCTATACTTTCGGGATTAGAGTTGAACCTAAATAAATGTTATTTGGTGTTTGCGTTAAAGCATGAATATGATTAGATCATGTTTATTGCAATACAGTTATTCATTTAAGACAAAGAATAATTGTTATTCTATTTACAAGAATAAAACCTTCTATGGTCATACACCCAATGTTGATGGTTTATTGAATCTCGATCGTAGTGATACCCATATTCATAATATTGATGCCAGAAGATGCAAAGTTGATAATGATAGTGCAACATACTTGTGGCACTGCCGTTTAGGTCATATTGGTGTAAATCACATGAAGAAACTCCATGCTGATAGGCTTTTGGAATCACTTGATTATGAATTATTTGATACTTGCGAACCGTGCCTTATGGGCAAGATGACTAAAACTCCGTTCTCCGGAACAATGGAACGAGCTAATGACTTATTGGAAAATATATATACCGATGTATGCGGTCCGGTGAGTGTTGAGGCTCATGGCAGGTATCATTATTTTTTGACCTTCACAGATGATTTGAGCAGATTGGCTATATCTACTTAATGAAACACAAGTCTAAAACATTTGAAAAGTTCAAAGAATTTCAGAGTGAAGTGAAGAATCATTGTAACAAGAAAATAAGTTTCTACGATCTGATCATGGAGGTGAATATTTGAGGTATGAGTTTGGCCTTCATTTAAAACAATGTGGAATAGTTTCATAGCTCATGCCACCTGGAACACCACAACGTAATGGTGTGTCCGAACATCGCCGTACTTTTTTAGATGTGGTGCAATATATGATGTCTCTTACCGATTTACCACTGTCGTTTTGGGATTATGCATTAGATACAGCTACATTCACGTTAAATAGGGCACCGTTAAAATCCGTTGAGATGACACCATATGAACTGTGGTTTGGCAAAAAACCTAAGGTGTCGTTTCTTAAAGTTTGGGGCTGTGATGCTTATGTGAAAAGGCTTCAACCTGGTAAGCTCGAGCCCAAATTGCAAAAATGTGTCTTCATAGGATACCCAAAAGAAACGGTTGGGTACACCTTCCATCACATATCCAAAGGCAATATATTCATTGCTAAAAATGGATCCTTACTAGAGAAGGAGTTTCTCTTGAAAGAAGTGAGTGGGAGGAAAGTAGAACTTGACGAGGTAATTGTACCTTCTCCCGAATTGGAAAGTAGTTCATCACAGAAATCAGTTCCAGTGATTCCTACACCAATTAGTGAAGAAGCTAATGATGATGATCATGAAACTTCAGATCAAGTTACTACCGAACCTCGTAGGTCAATCAGAGTATGGTCCGCACCAGAGTGGTACAGTAATCCTATTCTGTAAGTCATGTTACTAGACCATGATGAACCTACGAACTATGAGGAAGCGATGATGATCCCAGATTCCGTGAAGTGGCTTGAGGCCATGAAATCTGAGATGGGATCCATGTATGAGAACAAAGTGTGGACTTTGGTGTACTTGCCCGATGATCGGCAAGCCATAGAAAATAAATGGATCTTCAAGAGGAAGACTGACGCTGATAGTAGTGTTACTATTTACAAAACTCGACTTGTCGCAAAAGGTTTTCGACAAGTTCAAGGTGTTGACTACAATGAGATTTTCTCAACTGCAGCGATGCTTAAATCCGTCCAAATCATGTTAGCAGTTGCCATATTTTATGAAATCTGGCAAATGGATGTCAAAATTGCATTCCTTAAATGGATATTTCTTAAAGAAGAGTTGTATATGATGCAACCAGAAGGTTTTGTCGATCCTAAAGGTACTAACAAGGTGTGCAAGCTCTAGTTATCCATCTATGGACTGGTGCAAGCATCTCGGAGTTGGAATATACTAATATACGCTTTGACGAGTTGATCAAAGCATATAGTTTTATACAGACTTGCGGTGAAGCATGTATTTACAAGAAAGTGAGTGGGAGCACTACAGCCTTTCTGATAAGTATATGTGAAAGACATATTGTAAATCGGAAATGATGTAGAATTTTCTAGAAAGCATAAAGGAGAGTTTGAAAGGAGATTTTCAAAGAAAGACCTCGGTGAAGCTGCTTACATATTGGGCATCAAGAGCTATAGATATAGATCAAGACGCTTGATAAGATTTTTCAATGAGTACATACCTTGACAAGATTTTGAAACAGTTCAAAATGGATCAGTAAAAGAAGGAGTTCTTGCCTGTATTACCAGGTGTAAAGTTGAGTAAGACTCAAAGCCAAACCACGGCAAAAGACAGAAAGAGAATGAAAGTCATTCCCTAAGCCTCAGTCATAGGTTCTATAAAGTATGCCATGCTATGTACCAGACCAGTTGTGTGCCTTGCTATGAGTTTGGCAAGGGGGTACGATAGTGATCCAGGATTGGATCACTGTATAGCGGTCAAAGTTATCCTTAGTTACATAAGAGGACTAAGGAAGTATTTCTCGGTTATGGAGGTGATAAATAATTCATCGTAAAGAGTTACGTCGATGTAAGATTTACACCAATCCAGATGACTCTGAGTCTCAATCTGGATACATATTTAAAGCGGGAACAATTAGCTAGAGTAGCTCCATGCAGAGAATTGTAGACCTAGAAAATTTGCAAAATACATACAGCTCTGAATTTAGCAGACCCCGTTGACTAAACTTCTCTCACAAGCAAAACATGATCACACCTTAGTACTCTTTGGGTGTTAATCCCATAGAGATGTGAACTAGATTATTGACTGTAGTAAACCCTTTGGTTGTTGGTCACATGGCGATGTGAACTATGGGTGTTAATCACACACAGATGTGAACTATTGGTGTTAAATCACATGGAGATGTGAACTAGATTATTGACTCTAGTGCAAGTGGGAGACTGAAGGAAATATGCCCTAGAGGCAATAATAAAGTTGTTATTTATATTTACTTATATCATGATAGATGTTTATTATTCATGCTATAATTGTATTAACCGGAAACTTAGTACATGTGTGAATACATAGACAAAACAAAATGTCCCTAGTATGCTTCTACTTGACTAGCTCGTTAATCAAAGATGGTTATGTTTCCTGACCATAGACATGTGTTGTCATTTGATGAACGGGATCACATCATTAGAGAATGATGTGATGGACAAGACCCATCCGTTAGCATAGCATAATGATCGATAAGTTTTATTGCGATTGCTTTCTTCATGACTTATACATGTTCCTCTGACTATGAGATTATGCAACGTGTTGGATCAAGAGTTCGAGGGACGTCATCGAGCTGAACGTGTGCTGAACTCGGAGGTGCCGTACATTTGGTACTTGGATTAGTTGGATCGTGAAGACGTTCGACTACATTAACCACATTAACTAATGCTTCCGCTTTCGGTCTACGAGGGTATGTGGACACACCCTCCCCCTCTCGTTGCTATGCATCTCCTAGATAGATCTTGCATGAGCGTAGGATTTTTTTTGAAATTGCATGCTACGTTCCCCAACAAGTAGCCGCATGCACTGATTGCCGGGAGGCGGTGGCGGCCGAAAAGGTTGGGAAGGCTGACTAGCCATACTGCAAGATCCACCATACCAAGGGCCATGATCTCTAGGAGTGTCACCAAACTAAGCAACTTGTCAAGAAGCAGAAAGCTAAGTATGAGAACCGTGACAAGGAAAGAGACCAAGAAGGTGCTGGCGGGAAGGCCAAGGTGGCAGAGGAGGCCGCGTGGCAAGATTCCTCAGCATCAAGAAAAACCTGCTAGAGGCCGTGAGAAAAAGGAAGGTGATGACGAAAGTGATGAAGGGTGAGGGAGTCCTGGACTAGGGGGTGTCCGGATAGCCAAACTATCATTGGCCGGACTCCCAGACTATGAAGATACAAGATTGAAGACTTCGTCCCGTGTCCGGATGGGACTTTCCTTGGCGTGGAAGGCAACCTTGGCAATACGAATATGTAGATCTCCTACCATTGTAACCGACTCTGTGTAACCCTAGCCCTCTCCGGTGTCTATATAAACCGGAGGGTTTTAGTCCATAGGACGAACAACAATCATACCATAGGCTAGCTTCTAGGGTTTAGCCTCCTTGATCTCGTGGTAGATCTACTCTTGTACTACCCATATCATCAATATTAATCAAGCAGGAGTAGGGTTTTACCTCCACCGAGAGGGCCCGAACCTGGGTAAAAACATCGTGTCCCTTGTCTCCTGTTACCATCCGCCTAGACGCACAGTTCGGGACCCCCTACCCGAGATCCGCCGGTTTTGACACCGACATTGGTGCTTTCATTGAGAGTTCCTCTATGCCATCGCCATCAGGAAGGATGCCTTGTCCCGTCTGTAAAGACGGCACCGTAGCTGAAGGAGCTTTGGCCATCGGCCAAACTCTCCGGCTAGGCAGTTTTCTCATGACCGACTGTTCGGTCACCGCGCCGACGATGACTTCTCGGGTCATCAAAAGAAATCTTCACGTCAACTCGGAGCTCGCCGAGCAGCTAGATCCAATGGAGCTCTCCTCCTTAAACGAGCTCTTGGATCGCATCGCCTCCCTGGGAGTCGCTACAGACTACGATCAGATTGGGCCTAAAATCAATCTGAGAGAGATCAACTCTCCCCAGGCTACCCACCACGTTGTTGTGGTAGAGGAACAGTGCGGCGACTCTTCTTCTATATTAAGGACTAGTTATGTCCAGATTCCTGATCCCTCCATGCCGGATTCCCGCAGAGGGACGGACGTCGATCAAACCCTGAACCTAAAGTGAGGCAGCTGGCGGGATTCATTGGACAATACCCAAAAACCCAAGTTTCAAGGTTTGGAAACCTTTCGGCCCTTAAGTCTTAGATTGGACGGGGTTCCGAATCCAATACCACCCGCCCACCCAAACATAAGAGATTTATCCCAAATCCGGCAAGAGCCCACTGAAATAGTACACCATTACTGGGCCAGATTCCTCCTGGTCATGGACAGGACAAAGGACTGCAGTGAGGAAAGCGCAATTTCAATCTTCTGCAATAATTGCACGGACAAGGGAATCATGAACGCCATAAGTCATCGCGAAATTACATGCTTCGCCGACTTGGCATCCATAGTATGAAAGTACTGTGCGATGGAGAGTGCCTGGAAAACCGAAACCAAATTTTGGGACAATCCGGCTCCGAACACAACCCTATTTCGAAATAAAAGGGTGCATCATATTCAGGCACCTGGGTTAAAAACCAAAAAGCAAAAAAACCCCAAAGGGCACGGAACCGTACTGGAGGGATGGCTCAGCGGACCCTGCAAAATTCATAGTACAGAGGGTGCCACTCCAACACATAGCCTTCGAGCATGTTGGATACTACGGCATGTGGCCAAAAGTGGCGAAGAGCTTCTAGCTCTAGAGAACCAGCCCAGCAATACCAGTATGGTATTAACAGTCTTCGAGACTTTCGCATCAAATAATATGCGGAAACGAACACTCCGCAGCCTCGCCGAAGTCTACCAAGTAGCAACAATAAATCCATGGAGCGACACGACTATTACCTTTAACACCAGTGACGAACCTAAATTCCGAACAGCCCGAGCACCAGCCGCATTGGTCCTCAGTCCAATAGTGGACGGCTTTCGCCTTACTAAGGTACTCATGGATGGCGGTAGCGGATTAAACCTCATTCATGAGGAAAACCTTCGAAAAATGGAAGTAGACTGGAGCCGCATTGAGCGAAGCAGCACAACCTTCAGAGGAATATCCCTAGTCGGGAAGCATGCTGCACAGGAAAAATCACACTGGATGTGGTGTTCGGCTCGCCGGACAACTACAGGTCCGAGGAGGTCACGTTCCATGTGGCCCCGTTCAGCAGCGGATATCACGCTTTATTAGGACGAGAGGCATTCACAATTTTTCAAGCTATACCCCATTACGGGTACATGAAGCTCAAAATGCCCGGGCCCAACGGAATCATCACCCTTGCTAGTGATCCAGACGTAGCGCTCTGAGCCAAAAATAAGACGGCCGCACTAGCCCTAGAGGCGCTCTCTGAAGCCCTAGCGGCCGAGGAACTCACAGCACTGCGCTCCACGGTGAACAGGGACGACATGATACTTGACAAAAGATCCAAGTCCACCTCTTTTAAGCCAGCGGACGAAATAGTCAAATTCTAGGTCCATCCAACGGACCCCACAAAGACGGCCTCCATTGGGGCACAATTAAACCCTGACGTAGAAGCCGCATTACGAGAATTCCTACGGGAAAATTGGGATATTTTTGCCTGGCACCCTTCAGATATGCCAGGAATCCCACGACGGCTGGCCGAGCACAGCCTAAATATCCTAAAAGGATTCAAGCCAGTCAAGCAAACTCTTAGGCGATTTTCCGAACCCAAGAGACAAGCAATGGGAGAGGAGCTAGCCAAACTATTGGAAGCCGGATTCATCAGAGACATAAAGCATCTGGACTGGCTAGCAAACCTGGTGATGGTACCAAAGAAGGATAAATCCTGGAGCCTATGTGTCGACTTCAAAGACCTCAATTAGGCTTGCCCAAAGGATCCATTCCCCCTCCTATGCATCGATCAAATCATCGACGCTACCGCAGGACACGATTCATTATGCTTCCTCGACGCATACTCCGGCTACCACCAAATTAAGATGGCAGAGCCAGACCAAGCCGCAACGGCATTCATCACTCCATACGGACCATTCTGCTTCAACACAATGCCCTTCGGGCTCAAAAATGCCGGCGCAACATATCAGCGCATGATTCAGACATGTCTGGCAAACCAGATCGGCAAAACAGTGGAGGCATACGTAGACGATGTGGTCGTCAAATCCAAGCATGTCGAAACCCTAGTAGACGACTTGAGGCTCACATTCGACAATCTCCGAACATACGACATTAAGCTCAACCCAGAAAAATGCGTTTTCGGCGTACCAGCCAGAAAGCTCTTGGGCTTCATTGTATCCGGTAGAGGAATAGAAGCAAACCCAGCCAAGATCCGAGCTCTGTCACAATTGGATATCCCAAAAGACCTCAAACAAATGCAAAATTTGACTGGATGCGTGGCGGCTCTGAGCCGCTTTATCTCCCGCTTAGGAGAAAAGGCATTACCCCTTTATCGCCTCCTCCGGCGCACCGAACACTTTGAGTGGACGGATGCTGCCACGGCCGGACTCGAAGAAATCAAAGCCATATTGGCAACAAATCCGGTCCTGGCCGCGCCCAACTTGGGCAAACGAATGTTATTATATATCGCGGCAACACATCAAGTTGTAAGCGCGGTGCTCATCGTCGAACGAGAAACGGACGGACACAAGTTCCCCCTTCAAAAACCTGTTTACTACGTGTCCACTGTCCTAACTCCATGCAAGTCCCGGTATCCACATTACCAGAAGATAGCATACGCGGTGTTCATGGCATCCCGGAAGCTGCGACACTACATCCAAGAGTGTTCGATAACAGTAGCCTCCGAAGTACCCCTTAATGGCATTATAAACAACCGCGACGCGACTGGCAGGATTGCAAACTGGGCCATTGAGCTCCTACCGTTCGACATAACCTATAAACCACGGCGAGCTATCAAGTCGCAAGTTTTGGCCGACTTCATCGCCGAATGGACGAAAGCCGAACTCCCTAAAGAGTATGGCGCATACTCCAATTGGATCATGCACTTCGAGGGCTCCAAAATGTTGGCTGGCCTGGGGGCTGGCATCATCCTGACATCCCCAACCGGAGACACAATCCAATACGTACTCCAGATAATGTACACGGACTCCAACAACGCAGCCGAATACGAGGCCCTTCTACATGGCCTCCGGATGGCGGTCTCCATGGGCATTAAACGCCTAGAGGTGCGAGGGGATTCGAACCTCGCGATATCCCAAATAAATGGAGACTTCGATGCCAAGGATCCAAAAATGGCAGCTTACCGTAACGTCGTTCTTAAAATGTCAGCTCGGTTTGAAGGGCTCGAATTTCACCATATAGCCCGGGATAATAATCAAGCGGCGGACGTATTGGCATGCATCGGCGCAAAGCGCGATGCCGTCCCTCCCAACATCTTCCTGGAACGGCTTTTCAAACCATCCGTACTATGGGAAGGGGAGTCCGGAAACAGCAATCCGGACCCAACCGCACCGCCCGACACCGCACACTCTGACACAATCGGTAGTTCTGCCAATGAAATAACACCTTCAGCCCACGAAATAATGGCAGTCATTGCCCCGTGGACGGAACCATTCCTAGCCTACTTAACCAGGCAGGAACTTCCAGAAGACCAAAATGAGGCCCGCTGCATAGTACGGCGATCTAAAGCCTACAAGGTCCATGAGGGAGAGTTTTATAAGAAAAGCACAACCGGAGTCCTTCAAAGGTGCATCTCCGAAGAAGAAGGGCGAAATCTTCTGGCTGAAATTCACGCCGGACTCGGTGGGCACCACGCCGCAGCCCAGGCCCTGGTAGGCAAGGCCTTCCGTACAGGATTTTATTGGCCGACGGCCCGGGTAGATGCTTAGGACTTAGTCCAACGATGCGTCGGTTGCCAGCTCTTTGCTAATCAAAGCCACATGCCACCCACCGCCCTCAAAACAATACCCATCACCTGGTCGTTCGCGGTCTGGGGGCTTGACATGGTTGGACCCCTTAAAGGAGGAACCCATAAGCAAAAATACCTATTGGTCATGGTGGACAAATTCACCAAATGGATAGAGGCCAAGCCAGTTAAGACGGCCGAATCTGGACCTGTGATAGACTTCATATCTGGGGTAGTACACCGTTACAGCGTCCCCCATAGCATCATCACTGATAACGGCACGAACTTCGTGGCCGACGAGGTTAAACTCTGGTGCAAAAACATGGGCATCAAGCTCGACTACGCTTCAATCTATCACCCTCAAACTAACGGTCAAGTCGAACGAGCAAATGGTCTAATCATGAGCGGCATCAAACCCAGACTAGTGCGGTCCCTTAAGGAATCTAACATGCACTAGGTAGAGGAGCTCGACTCCGTACTCTGGGGGCTGCGGACCACGCCAAATCGCACTACCAGATTCACACCATTTTTTATGGTATATGGCGCAGAGGCAGTTTTACCATGCGACATAATTCATGACTCACCTCGCGTGCGCATGTACGAAGAAAGAGAAGCCGAGCTAGATCGGCAGGACAGTTTGGACGCCCTAGAGGAGGAGCGTGATGTGGCAAAAGCTCGTTCCGCATTCTATCAACAGTAGGCTTGAAGATATCAAAGCTGAGAAGTACGGGCCAAAACTTACAATGTTGGCGAACTAGTTCTACGCCTGCCGGACAAGAAAAAGGACAAGCTCAAGCCCAAATGGGAGGGTCCCTTCATCATCGACCAAGTCCTGACCGGCGGAGCGTACCGTCTGCGAAACGCATCGGATAACTGACTCGAGCCGAACCCATGGAACGTAGCCCGTCTTCAAAGATTCTACGCCTAGCGCCGGACTTCGAGTTCGTCCCCTTCCCCCCACTGCATTTTATACTTTAGTTGTCCTTTATTTCTCTCCTTCCCCCTTCCCCTTTCTCAAAGCCTTTGAAGGCTCACCTGCGCATTGATCGCACACGCTTGACATGCTACTCGCACTCATTATACCTAGGGGCTTCTTTAACAGAAGCTTATTTATATGGGCTTTATGCCCAACACATGTGTCACACTTCCGCATGTACCTTTTATTCGCCATTATATGCATCGATATGACTTAAGTTTTGGCCAAGATGGGTTGCCTGGCTCCTGTGCTTACCCCTACGTTCCCGATTGTTCTGCTAGGAGGTAAAGGGAGCACCTCTGCGATTGTTACTGCCGGGTCAGCCGGATGTGTACCTCAGACTGGGTGAAGCCAAAAGCTAGCATTCTTAAGGGAATATTCGGTTGGTTAATTGAAAGATGATTTCTTACCTATTTATTTATCTGCCCCCAGATGCTTTCCTGCTTTTTTCGCAGTCCAGACATGCACTTTAGGGCATGCCTCCCAGGGAAAGGAACCCCTAACGGAACTATTCTCCCTGGAAGATGTTTCTTACTAACCATGTAATATAACATAACTAGTTGGGCACTTGTCTGATAAAGCACTAATGACCCCTGCGCCTGGTCTCCATGCATGCCCCGGTTTTTACATAACCGTGAGGGTATTCGGACACACTCCGGACTATCGGGTCCCGAGGTTGAAGCGAAAGGTCCGCAATGACAAACGATCTACAATCCGGCTAGAAGGCATTTTTCATGTCATTTCAAATTACATAGTCAAGATGACTGATGGTATTCCTCTTCTATACCATCTAATAAACTGTCTAGTTTACAGTCCTGCTGTGAATACTTTGCGGCCAACTCTACTTGGTCGTACACTAAGCTCACAGGGATCTCCTTCCCATCGGGCCCCACAGGTCCGACCTCGGCCATGTGGTTCGGGTCAGCCTTCGCATACCGTGTCTTCACCATGGCCTAGGCCTCCTTGGCGCCTTGACGGCAGGCCGATATCTTCCACAACCGGAAGCGCCGCTGGGCTCCCTGAAGTTTCTCCGCAAGCTCTCCAAGACCTTCGGGCAGGGACATGGAAGGCCACAAGGCCTGGGCGACTCCGCTCATCACCTGCTGAACTCGTTCGTGCAGTTGCAGCAGCTAGGGAAGTAGGTCACCCGTTGAACCGGGCATTTCCTCCGCAGGACGACCTATGAGCACGCCTATAGACATATTTCTGTCAATCGACTTCCTCGCCGAACTCTTCTTTTCAAAAAGTTTGCTCAAGCACTTACTATAAATGCCGCGACGAAGCCACTAATTCTCCTTCACGGAGTCAGACAGCTGGGCCCGAACATCTTTTAGTTCCTCGCCTAGCTGGGTGTTGGCATCTTGGAGTTTGTTCCTCTCTTGATGCACCCTCATAAGCACCTTCTCGCCGGCCTTCAGCTGGCGTAGTAGCTGTTGCTTGTCCGGATCTAGTCCGGCGCCATCTGCAATATTATTGTCAGACTTATACACACGCCGCACTTCACAAAGTACTTATCTTTTGAAGTATATATTACCAGAGGGGGTCTCTGTGGCTCCCCCTGTGGCGGCTAGTGCAGCCTCAAGTTGGGCCTTGCACTCTTGAAGCTCCTGAGACAGATGGGTATTCTTTTCTGAAAGATCCTGCATAACAAATGATCCTTAAATCAGTTATTCTAACTATTTTAAGTCTCGGGGGCTACTAATATATATAAATGGTCAAAATTCACTCACCCGTATGTCTTTCACATACTGCTCCGTGGCTCTGGTTAGACCATCTTGAGCGGCACGGAGGTGCGCATCTCCCGCATTAAAGGCATTCAACGCCTCCAGGGAGAAACACGCGTCACGAAGAACTGTCCGGCGGCACCTATGATTCATGGCACTCTCCACCTCAGATCTGGTGGCGGATAGCCTGTCGGCATCCTCCGCTGGAGGAGCATCCGGCGCACGCCTTGTGTTCGCCTCCCCCTCCAGACCAGGCGGTGGAGCCTGGCGAGCGGAGGCTCGATTGGCAACCTCTCCGGACACAGTCTGGCGAGCGCTCTTTCTCCTGGAAAAATCACGAGCATTAATATGCCTCCCAGGAATCTTTCCTTTAAACACGGTGGTGCGTCATACCGTTGCGGCGACGTCTCGATTCGCATCGCACTTCTTTTCCGCCTGCTGGGCCGAGCTGCCCCTTGCTGGAAGGCCGCCGCAGGCTCGGCTTCCCGCCTCGAAGGCACCTCCTGCGGAACACCATTGGTATACGGTGGTCAGAGATAAGCAGGGATGAGTAGCGGTATCAGGACTCCGGTCACAATTACCTGGAAAACCGGAGATATTCCGGGGTAGTCGGCCGTAATGGCGACCAAGGCATTGTCGATGCTAAGTTGGTGGAACACCACATCGATCAGCTCCACCTTTATGTCCGGATCCTCTTCGAAGGCCGGATCAAGGGATCGTTCCGGATCCTCTGGTTGTGGAGCCGGGCTGTGTATATCCTCTACGGCCCGGCGCAGTTCCTGCGTCAAAATCACAAAGTGAGACACTTAACTTTGGGAATATGGATCGGATAGACAATAGTCCGCTTACCCAGCTCCGAGGGTTGTTCATGGAAAATCCATTCAATGGACTAGCACGGAGGAAGTCCTCCTTCTCCCCTTTGTACAAGCCGGACAGGATCTTCACCAGATCGGCAACTGATCCCGGCCCCTTATGCCCATGACGGGTGGCATCATCCTCCTCGTTGAAATCCCACATGGGGTGGCCCCTATATTGGAGCGGCTGGACCCCTCGCATGATGCATGTGGCCATGACTCCAATCATGGTTAATCCGGAATGAGCCAATAACCTTATTCGGCCCATCAGATATTGAACGTCCCTATCATTCTCCCGTTGAGGGCTCCGCGGGCGCCAACTCAGGCGTTTCTTCAGAGGAGCGTTGCTGAACTCCGGGAGGCCGATCCGAACTGGGTCCGGCAGCGGGGCGTCTTCCACATAAAACCATTCCGAAGGCCAGTCTTCAGACGCCTTCTTCGGGGTTCTGGATAGATATCTGGTCCCGGTGATGCGCCACAGTTCGGCTCCGCCCACTTGATATATCAACCCCTCATGAGAACGGGGTACAAGGCAGAATAATCTCTTCCACAGTGCAAAATGGGCCTCGATGCCCAAGAACAGCTCGCAAAGGGCCACGAAACCCACGATATGCAGGATGGAGGCAGGCGTAAGATGATGAAGCTGGAGCCCATAGAACTCCAGGAGCCCCCGGAGAAACGGATGTATGGGAAATCCGAGTCCTCTTATTAGATAAGGGAAGAAGCATACCCACTCTCCTTTGGAGGGATTGGGGATGCTCTCCGCCTGCTTCCCGCCCTTGTAGGTGGCAAGTCCGGCTCGAACCGGAACCATGAAGGCTGGGGGAAGAAATCCCTCAGCTTGGAGCGTCACCAGCTCACTATGCGGGACCGAGCATCTCCCCCAATCTCGTGGCTGAGGGCTGGGAGTGCGAGAGGAGGAGCCACGTCGATTGTCCATGATGGAATGGATTTTTGGTCAGAGGCGCTCCGGTGAATGCTCGCGGAAGGAGGATGGTGTGATTCGGATCTAGATCCTCGCCTCTCTTTATAGGCAGCTCATTCGCGCAGCTAGGGGGTGGAATGTAAAAATACCCTGGCTTTTCGCATTCGTATGACACGTGGAAGATGGCCATTATTGGACGTGGAAGCCAAGGAGTGCAGCATTTATAAGGAGCCGGACACCATTCGGCGAGTACATGGAATTTGGAGGAGAACCCGCCTTGCAATGCCGAAGACAATATGCGCGCCGGACTCATCGTCATTGAAGCCTAGTTCGGGGGCTACTGAGGGAGTCCTGGACTAGGGGGTGTCCGGATAGCCGAACTATCATTGGTCGGACTCCCATACTATGAAGATACAAGATTGAAGACTTCGTCCCGTGTTTGGATGGGACTTTCCTTGGTGTGGAAGGCAAGCTTGGCGATACGAATATGTAGATCTCCTACCATTGTAACCGACTCTGTGTAACCCTAGCCCTCTCCGGTGTCTATATAAACCAGAGGGTTTTAGTCCGTAGGACGAACAACAATCATACCATAGGCTAGCTTCTAGGGTTTAGCCTCCTTGATCTCATGGTACATCTACTCTTGTACTACCCATATCATCAATATTAATCAAGTAGGAGTAGGGTTTTACCTCTACCGAGAGGGCCTGAACCTGGGTAAAAACATCGTGTCCCTTGTCTCTTGTTACCATCCGCCTAGACGCGCAGTTCGGGACCCCCTACCCGAGATCCGCCGGTTTTGACACCGACAAAGGGGATGAAGATGAAAGCAGTGGGCAAGAATTCCAGAAAGCCACGGAGGCCCTGTGCATTGACGAAGGAGCATCTTTGCACTACTCTCACCGCCAGCTTAAGCAGTGGGCATGTGAGGACAATGCCATAGAGCCAGCGGCAGATTCCGGGAAACCACTCAAATGTTCCCGCACGCCCATTGTCATTGACGAAGAGGATCAACCTGACGGCACCACCGCGGTAGGGTGCTTGCCGTTGTTGGTTTCACCAACAATCCACAACCTCAAGGTCACAAGGATGTTGGTTGACAGTGGGGCAGGTTTGAATTTGATTTCCCCCAAAGTAATAAGCAAATTGCAAATATCAGATGAAGAGCTCAAGGTTACTAGCACGTTCCAAGGGATCAACCCCGATAGGAGTCGTCCTAAGGGGAAGATCACACTGCCGGTGATGTTTGGAGGAGAGTTGAACTACCGTACCGAGAAGATTGTGTTCGATGTGGTCGAGCTTCCTTTGCCATACAATGGGATTCTTGGCCGACCAGCTCTGGCAAAATTCATGGCGACATCCCACTATGCCTATAATACTCTGAAGATGCCAGGGCCGATGGGCGTCATCTCCATACCGTCGGACAAGAAAGACGCAATCCTATGTGTGGATAAGATGTATCGAGATGCAGTTGTCGCCGAGGCCACAGAAGCTGTAGTTCCCTCCAAGAAAAACAAGAAAGGGAAGAAAGCTAGCAGGGATGTCAGTAAGGAATCCGGGAAGCTCGCCTCTCCGGAGTGTGCTGCACCCATTGATGATTTTCCAGAGAGTTCCACTAGCAAGAGATCCAAAGTTGCCTCACCTGCTCTGAAGAGGGTCCCGACAGGGCTGGGTGGTGCTGATGGTACTATCAAGTCCACCCTTGATGACGAATAGGAAAGCACGCTTGTTGCCTTCCTGTGGGCGAATGTCGATGTGTTTTCCTGGCAACCATCTGACATCCCCGGCGTTCCCAGGGAGGTAATCGAGCACCACCTTGATGTTTTCCCTCATGCTCGGCCCATCAAGTAGAAGGTTAGAAAACAAGCTTTGGAGCGGCAGCAATTCATTGCCGAGGAAATGAAGAAACTTGAAGCAACTGGTTTGGTCAGAGGAGTGTTGCATCCAACATGGTTGGCAAACCGGTGGTGGTGTGCAAGACGAATGGGAAATGGAGGCTTTGCATAGACTTCACAGATCTTAACAAGGCATGCCCAAAGGACCCATTCCCCTTGCCGCGCATTGATCAAATTGTGGATTCCACCTCCGGGTGCGATCTACTTTCCTTCTTGGATGCATACTCCGGGTACCATTAGATATTCATATCCAAGGGGGACGAAGAGAAGACCGCGTTCATAACCCCATTTGGCACATACTGCTTTGTGTGGATGCCCTTCGGGTTAAAGAGCGCTGGATCCACTTTTGCAAGAGCCGTACAGATTGGGTTTGAGTCTCAGTTGCATAGGAATGTTGAAGCTTACATGGATGATATAGTGTTCAAAACCAAGGACAAATCAACACTTATTCAGGACTTGGAAGAGACCTTTGCAAACATGTGCAAGATCAACTTGAAGTTGAATCATGAGAAGTGCATGTTTGGCGTTCCCTCCGGCAAGCTACTTGGCTTCTTTGTATCTCACCGGGGAATAGAGGCCAACCCCGACAAGATTAGAGCGATCGAGCGGATTCAAGCACCCAAGACAGTCAAGGACGCGAGGCATTTAACTGGATGTGTTGCCACGCTAAGCAGGTTCATTTCTAATTCTACCGAGCATGCCCTGCCGTTCTTCAAAGTTCTAAAGAAGGCAGGACCCATGAAGTGGACCCCGAAGGCAGAAGCGGCACTGCAGGACTTAAAAGCCTATCTTTCCTCTGCTCCCACCTTGATCGCTCCTAAGCCACAAGAGCCGTTGCTGCTATATTTGTCGGCAACCAATCAAGTGGTTAGTGCAGCGCTGGTGGCGCAACAGGAAGTTGATGAAGGAGCAGCCACAACTACTATCCTCTTGGAAGAAGGAAGTGAACCAGTCATGCCAAGGCTGGGTACGGATCGGGAGAAATAAGAGCAGGATGGTGAAGGCAATCCCAAGGCCACGACAAAGAAGAAGGTGGTACAACGACCAGTTTACTTTGTTAGCTCCCTGTTGCAGGGGGCTAGGTCAAGGTACTCTGGGGTGCAGAAATTGATCTTTGGCCTCATCATGACCTCAAGGAAACTGCGCCACTACTTCCAAGCCCACGAGATCACACTTGTCACCCGTTTTCCTTTGCAACGCATACCGAGGAACCCTGAGGCCACCGGCATAATAATGGAATGGGCATTAGAGTTGTCAAGTTTTGGTCTGAAGTATGAAAGTACTGCAACCATTCAGATCAGGGCACTGGTGGAGTTCATTGCAGAATGGACACCTACTCCAGGCGAAGAGGCACAAGAAAAGCTATCCCTGACAAGGAGGCGCCCCAAGAATGGATCATGTACTTTGATGGTGCCTTCTCATTGCAAGGCATGGGGGCTTGCGTGCTCTTCATCGCACCCACTAGAGAGCACCTCAAATATGTGGTCCAAATACATTTTCCCTGGGAGAAGGCTACCAACAACACTTCAGAATATGAAGGGCTCCTTGCCGGGCTCAGGATTGCAATAGAATTGGGGATCAAGAAGTTCATCATCCATGGAGACTCACGGATTGTGGTGAGGCAGGTTAACAAGGATTACCAGAGTCCATTGATGGAGGCATACGTCAAAGAAGTGAGGAGGTTGGAGGAACACTTTGATGGATTGCAAACAAAGCACGTGCCACGTGCGAAAAATAGCACTGCTGATTATTTGTCAAAGTGTGCCGCGCAAAAGCTCCCTATGGAACCAGGAGCCTTTGTCATTCAACTGACTCAACCATCAGTATCTCCATTGATGATGCCTAGGAAAAGGAGGAAGAAGGACTCCGGCAAGCCTTTACCGGCAGGACCTCCAGAGGTCCCCCATAGAGAAGCTGCCAGGAACAACTCCACTTTGCTTGGTGAGCTACACTCTTCCACAGGACCACAAGTCCTTGCAGTCGAGGTAGGCGCTCCCACGAGTGAGGAGGTGGTGTTGGTCCTAGTTGTCGATCCACGATCTCAAACTTGGGCATGACACATCATCCACTACCTCCAAACCGGAGAACTTCCCAAAGAGCAAGAAGAAGCTGAAAGAGTAGCCCAGAGGGCCAGTATGTATCAGTTTGTCGATGACACATTATACAAAAGGAGGCCCAACGGTGTGAAATTGAAGTGCATTTGCCGGGAACAGGGAAAGGAACTGTTGGCAGAGATACACAAAGGCATGTGCAGCTCCCATATTGGATTGATACGTCCATTTTGCATCATGCTTTTATATCGATATTTATTGCATTATGGGCTATTATTTCACGTTATGTCACAATACTTATGGCTATTCTCTCTTATTTTACAAGGTTTACATGAAGAGAGAGAATGCCGACAGCTGGAATTCTGGGCTAGAAAAGGAGCAAATATTGAAGGCCTATTTTGCGTAACTCCAAAAGTCCTGAAACTCCACGGAATGTCTTAAAATAAATAAAGAAAAATCGTCGCCAAAGATGAAGGCCAGGGGGGCCACACCCTGCTCACGAGGGTGGGGGGCGCGCCCTCCCCCCCCCCCTGGGCGTGCCCCCCTACCTCGTGGGCCCCCTGGTGGCTCTCTAACGCCCATCTTCTCCTATATGAAGTCTTTCGATGAGAAAAAAATAGAAGGCAACCTTTCGGGACGAGACTCCACCGCCACGAGGCGGAACCTTGGCGGAACCAATCTAGGGCTCCGGCAGAGCTATTCTGCCGGGGACACTTCCCTCCGGGAGGGGGAAATCATCACCATCATCATCACCAACGCTCCTCTCGTCAGGAGAGGGCAATCTCCATCAACATCTTCACCAACACCATCTCATCTCCAAACCCTAGTTCATCTCTTGTATCCAATTCTTGTCTCCAAGTCCGGGATTGGTGCTAGTAGGTTGCTAGTAGTGTTGATTACTCCTTGTAGTTGATGCTAGTTGGTTTATTTGGTGGAAGATCATATGTTCATATCCTTTATGCAAATTATTACCCCTCTGATTATGAACATGAATATGCTTTGTGAGTAATTACGTTTGTTCCTGAGGACAAGGGAGAAGTCTTGCTATTAGTAGTCACATGAATTTGGTATTCGTTCGATATTTTGATAAGATGTATGTTGTCTAACCTCTATTGGTGTTATGTGAACGTCGACTACTGTCGGATTTAACACTGGGGTGCGCTCGGAGATTTAACCCTCTGCCAGCTTGCTCTTCGCCGACTCACTAGGATCTAAACTACCAAACAGAACAACACAAGAGACACAAGATTTATACTGGTTCGGGCCACCATTGTGGTGTAATACCCTACTCCAGTGTGTGGTGTGGTGGATTGCCTCTTGGGCTGATGATGAACAATACAAGGAAGAACAGCCTCGCGAGGGTCTGTTCTTGGCTGGTGCTGCTTGGCTCTGGCTCTTGGGTTCTCGATGCTAGATGCCTCTACCCAGGGGGTGGCTACTCCTATTTATAGGCATAGGCCCTGGGCCTCTTCCCAAATATTGAGCGGGAAGGGCGCCAACAATTGGCCATTTTGAAGGGGAACAGCGGGTACACTTATCCTGACTAAAGTTGGTCCTCGCCTGTCAAAGGCTCTGGTGGTGACGCCTGCTTGGGCTCCACAATGACTTCCTTCCGGCCGTTGGGCTGGTCTTGGTCTTGTTGCACCAAAATGGATGCCTTTGCTTGATGCCCTCGCCTACGCTTGCCCCCTTTGCACCAAAGAGGAAGGGAGGACACTGCGCGGGCTGGCGCCCGACTGGCGCCCTAGGTCGTCATGGCTTGCGTCATGGGCACCTCGCGAGGTACCCCGCCTTGAACTCTCCACCTCCTCGTGAGCCAGCCTAACGAGGCCGTGCCTGAGGAAGCTCCTTGTCGTCCGCCCCGCGAGGCTTGGCCCCTCGCGAGGGTCTTGAGCTTGTGTCGATGAAGATGGGCTGTGCTGGGCCTCCTTTGAGCCACGCCACAGGCCGCAGGCAGGCAAGTCTGGGGACCCCCGTTCCCAGAACGCCGACAACTACATAACACTTCACCATTATTTGGGCCTAGAGGAAGGCATTGGGAAGTAATAAGTAGATGATGGGTTGCTAGAGTGACAGAAGCTTAAACCCTAGTTTATGCGTTGCTTCGTAAGGGGCTGATTTGGATCCATATGTTTCATGCTATGGTTAGGTTTACCTTAATACTTTTGTTGTAGTTGTGGATGCTTGCAATAGAGGTTAATCATAAGTGGGATGCTTGTTCAAGTAAGAACAGCACCCAAGCACCGGTCCACCCACATATCAAATTGTCCAAGTACCGAACGCGAATCATATGAGCGTGATGAAAACTAGCTTGACGATATTCCCATGTGTCCTCGAGAGCGCTTTTCCTATTATAAGAGTTTGTCCATGCTTGTCCTTTGCTACAAAAAGGATTGGGCCACCTTGCTGCACTTTATTTACTTTTGTTACTTGTTGCTCGTTACAATTTACCTTATCACAAAACTATCTGTTACCACTTATTTCAGTACTTGCAGAGAATACCTTGCTGAAAACCGCTTATCATTTCCTTCTGCTCCTCGTTGGGTTCGACACTCTTACTTATCGAAAGGACTACGATAGATCCCCTATACTTGTGGGTCATCAAGACTCTTTTCTGGCGCCGTTGCTGGGGAGTGAAGCGCCTTTGGTAGGTGGAATTTGGTAAGGAAAAATTTATTTAGTGTGCTGAAATTTTCTGTCACTTGTTATTATGGAAAGTAATTTTCTAAGGGGCTTGTTCGGGGTATCTTCACCTCGTCCAGTAGGGCAAAGAGTTGCTCCTTGACCTATTGGACCTATTGAAAATGAAACTCCTTTTCAGATTCCTTCGGGTATGATGGAAAAACTGCTAGCTAACACTTTTACAGGAGATGGAACAACGCATCCTGATGAACATCTACGCTATGTGGATGATGTTTGTGGACTATTTAAGCTTGCAGGTATACCCAATGATGTTGTTAAGAAGAAGGCCTTCCCTTTATCTTTGAAGGGAGACACATTGACATGGTATAGGCTATGTGATGATATGAGACCATGGAACTATAAAAGATTGAAGTTGGAATTTCATCAAAAGTATTACCCTATGCATCTTGTTCATCGTGATCGCAATTTTTGGCCTTGCGAAGGAGAAAGCATCGCTCAAGCTTGGGGGAGGCTTAAATAAATGTTATATTCATGCCCCAATCATGAGCTCGCAAGAGAAGTAATTATGCAAAAAAAATATGCTCGGCTTTCTGATAACAATCGCACCATGCTCGATACTTCTTGTGCTGGCTCTTTTATGATGAAGCCTATTGAATTTAGATGGAATTTATTGGATAGAATTAAACGCAACTCTAAAGATTGGGACCTCAACGAAGGTAAGGAGTCAGGTATGACACCTAAGTTTGATTGTGTTAAATCTTTTATGGATACCGATATTTTCTGTAAGTTTAGCACTAAATATGGACTTGACTCCGAGATAGTAGCTTCTTTCTGTGAATCTTTTGCTACTTATGTTGATCTCCCCAAGGAGAAGTGGTTCAAATATCATCCTCCCATAGAAGTAAAAGTAGCTGCACCTATTAAAGTTGAACAAAAGACTGTCACTTACAATGATCCTATTGTTCCCACTTCTTATGTTGAGAAATCACCTTTCCCCGTTAGAATGAAGGATCATGCTAAAGCTTCAACTGTTGTCCGTAAAAGCAATATTAGGACCTATACACCACCTGAGCAAGTCAAAGTAGAACCCAATATTGCTATTGTTAAAGATCTCTTGTCTGATAATATTGATGGGCATGTTATTCAATTCTCTGGTGAAACTGCTAGAATTGCTAAACTCTATGATAGAAATAAACATAGACATGTGGTAGGCGTGCCTGTTATTTCTGTTAAAATAGGAGATCATTGTTATCATGGCTTATGTGATATGGGTGCTAGTGCTAGTGTTATACCCATTGACTTATACAAAGAAATTATGCATGATATTGCACCTATTGAGTTAGAAGAAATTGATGTCACAATTAAGCTTGCCAATAGAGATACTATTTCACCAGTGGGAATTGTTAGATATGTTGAAGTCTTGTGCGGGAAAACTAAATATCCCGCTGATTTTCTTGTTCTTGGTTCTCCTCAAGATAGCTTTTGTCCCATTATATTTGGTAGACCCTTCTTGAATACTGTTAATGCTAAGATATACTGTGAAAAGAATGTTGTTACTATTGGCCTGGATGATATGGTTCATGAGTTTTATTTCTCTTAATTTAGTAAACAACATCATGAGGAAGAATTTCCTAGTAAGGACGAAATTATTGGTCTTGCTTCTATTGCCGTACCTCCTAGTGATCCTTAGAACACTATTTGCTAGACCATGAAAATGACATGTTCATGAATGAAAGAAGGGAAATAGATGAAGTATTCTTTAAACAGGAACCTATTATGCAACACAAGTTGCCTATTGAAATCCTAGGGGACCCTCCTCCACCCAAGGGTGATCCCGTGTTTGAGCTTAAACCGTTGCCTGATAATCTTAAATATGCTTATCTTGATGAAAAGAAAATATATCATGTCATTATTAGTGCTAACCTTTCAGAGCATGAAGAAGAAAAATTATTGAAAACTCTGAAAAAGCATCGTGCCGCTATTGATATACTCTGGATGATCTTAAGGGCATCAGTCCCACTCTATGTCAACATAAAATAAATTTAGAAGCGGATGCCAAACCAGTTTGTGATCCTCAACGACGCTTGAATCTTAAAATGAAAGAAGTGGTAAGAAAGGAAATACTCAAGCTTCTGGAGGCAGGTATAATTTATCCCGTTGCTGATAGTCAGTGGGTAAGTCCTGTCCATTGTGTCCCTAAGAAGGGAGGTATTACTGTTGTCCCTAATGATAAAGATGAATTGATTCCGCAAAGAATTATCACAGGTTATAGGATGGTAATTGATTTTCGCAAATTAAATAAGGCTACTAAGAAAGATCATTACCCCTTACATTTTATTGATCAAATGCTAGAAAGATTATGCAAACATACACATTGTTGCTTTCTAGATGGTTATTCTGGCTTCTCTCAAATACCTGTGTCGGCTAAAGATCAATCAAAGACTACGTTTACATGCCCTTTTGGTACTTTTGCTTATAGACGTATGCCTTTTGGTTTATGTAATGCACCTACTACCTTTCAAATATGCATGATGGCTATATTCTCTGACTTTTGCGAGAAAATTTGTGAGGTTTTCATGGACGACTTTTCCGTCTATGGTTCCTCTTTTGATGATTGCTTGAGCAATCTTGCTCGAGTTTTGCAGAGATGTGAAGAAACTAATCTTGTCTTGAATTGGGAAAAGTGCCACTTTATGGTTAATGAAGGTATTGTCTTGGGGCACAAAGTTTCTGAAAGAGGTATTGAAGTTGATAAAGCCAAGGTTGATATTATTGAAAAGATGCCATGTCCCAAGGACATCAAAGGTATAAGAAGTTTCCTTGGTCACGCCGGATTTTATAGGAGGTTCATTAAGGACTTCTCAAAAATCTCTTGGTCTCTGACTAATTTATTACAAAAAGATGTACCATTTGTATTTGATGATGATTGCGTAGAAGCATTTGAAATACTTAAGAAAGCATTAGTCTATGCACCTGTTGTTCAACCACCTGATTGGAATTTACCTTTTGAAATTATGTGTGATGCTAGTGATTATGTTGTAGGTGTTGTTCTAGGGCAAATAGTCGATAAGAAATTATATGTTATCCATTATGCTAGTAAGACTCTAGACAATGCTCAAAGAAACTATGCTACTACCAAAAAGGAACTTTTAGCAGTTGTATTTGCTTGTGATAAATTCAGACCCTATATTGTTGATTCTAAAGTTACTATTCACACTGATCATGTTGCTATTAAGTATCTTATGGAAAAGAAAGATGCAAAACCTAGGCTTATTAGATGGGTTCTCTTGCTTCAAGAATTTGATTTGCATATTGTTGATAGAAAAGGAGCTGAGAACCCCGTTGCAGACAACTTATCTAGGTTAGAGAATGTTCTTGATGACCCACTACCTATTGATGATAGTTTTCCTGATGAACAGTTAAATGTCATAAGCACTTCTCGTAGCACTCCTTGGTATGCTAATTATGCTAATTATATTGTTGCTAAATTTATACCACCGAGCTTCACATACCAACAAAAGAAAAAGTTTTTCTATGACTTGCGACATTACTTTCAGGATGACCCACATCTTTATAAAGAAGGAGTAGATGGTGTTATTAGGCGTTGTGTACCTGAGCATGAACAGGAATATATCCTACACAAGTGTCACTCCGAAGCTTATGGAGGACACCACGCTAGAGATAGAACTGCACATAAGGTATTGCAATCCGGTTTTTATTGGCCTACTCTCTTCAAGGATGCCCGTAAGTTTGTTTTGTCTTGCGATGAATGTCAAAGAATTGGTAATATTAGTAGACGTCAAGAAATGCTATGAATTATTCACTTGTTATTGAACCATTTGATGTTTGGGGCTTTGATTATATGGGACCTTTTCCTGCCTCTAATGGATATACTCATATTTTAGTTGCTCTTGATTACGTTACTAAGTGGGTAGAAGCTATCCCAACTAGTACTGCTGATCATAACACCTCTATTAAAATGCTTAAGGAAGTCATTTTTCCGAGGTTTGGAGTCCCTAGATACTTAATGACTGATGGTGGTTCACACTTTATTCATGGTGCTTTCCGTAAGATGCTTGCTAAATACGATGTTAATCATAGAATTGCATCTCCATACCACCCGCAGTCTAGTGGTCAGGTAGAATTGAGCAATAGAGAGCTCAAATTAATTTTGCAAAAGACTGTCAATAGGTCTAGAAAGAATTGGTCCAAGAAACTGAATGATGCATTGTGGGCCTATAGAACTACATACAAAAATCCTATGGGTATGTCTCCGTATAAAATGGTTTATGGAAAAGCTTGTCACTTACCTCTCGAACTAGAACATAAGGCATACTGGGCTATTAAAGAGCTCAACTATGATTTCAAACTTGCTGGTGAGAAGAGGTTATTTGATATTAGCTCACTTGATGAATGGAGAACCCAAGCTTATGGAAATGCCAAGTTGTTTAAAGAAAAGGTTAAAAGATGGCATGACAAAAGGATACAAAAGCGTGAGTTTAATGTAGGTGATTATGTATTGCTATACAACTCTCATTTAAGATTTTTTGCAGGAAAACTTCTCTCCAAATGGGAAGGTCCTTACGTTATCGAGGAGGTCTATCATTCCGGTGTCATAAAAATCAACAACTTCGCAGGCACAAATCCGAAGGTAGTAAATGGTCAAAGGATCAAACACTATATCTCAGGTAATCCTATAAATGTTGAAACTAATATTATTGAAACCGTAACCCCGGAGGAATACATAAAGGACACTTTCCAGAATGTTCCAGACTCCAAAAAGGAATAGGTATGTGGTACGGTAAGTAAACCGACTCCAAAACAATTTTTAAGGCAATATTTCTCTGTTTTGGAATATTTAGAAAAATAGAAAAATAAGTAGCAGACCGGGGAGGACACGAGGGTGGAGGGCGCGCCCCCCTACGTCGTGAGCACCTCGTGTGCCCTTCGGACTCTGTTTCCTTGCACGATACATATTTTGGTCGGTAAAAATTCATTATATATACTCCCGAAGGTTTTGACTCTCGTATCACGCAAATCTCCCCTGTTCTTGTTTCGAGCTATTTTTCTGACAGGTCCAGATCATCACGACGACCCCAAGTGCTTCCAAGGAAAAGTTCTTCGAGAAGGTGATCAACCTTACCTCGCGGAGGTGCTGCAACACCTTCAAACCATTGAGATGCGTGATGGGTTGCTGCACATCCGCGATGTTGAGGGACCAAAGGGAACCGGAAGTGTGGAGTTGAGGCTCGAAGCAATGGAGCAACAAGTTTTCAAATGCCAGGGGATGGTGGAGCATGGAATCAATGCTACCCACAAGATGCTAGCGGAGTTCACCAACAACTACGAGCCGGATGCCAAGAAGACCGAGGAAGCCATCTTCAAGCTACATGAGAAGATCGAGCACCTCTAAGCCCAAATCTATGATCTGCAAAACCAAAACTGTGAGTATGAATATAGATTCAAAAGGATGAGTTTGGCTGCAGATTTAAGGATTCCAGAGACTCGATCATCCTTCTATGATGGTGGGCCTATGCCATGGAAGGTGGACGACAAGCTTGCATCATCAACAACACCTCCACCACCAACAACAAAGAAGGAGACATAATCACATGGGTATGGGCACTCCCCTTGGCAACTGCCAAGCTTGGGGGAGGTGCCCTGGTATCGTATCACCATCACAACTCCTATCTTTACCGTTTTTCTTAGTTCGATCCTATTAGTAGTATCTTGATTTAGTAGAATAAAATCATGGCATGATCTAGTTTTGAGTTTTGCTTTATGATCCTTCTTTGTAATTGAGTCCGTGAGCTATATAATAAAGATTAGTGTTGAGTCAAGGGCTTGAGTATTTTGCTATGATCTTGGGTGATTAGAAGAAAAAGAATAAAAAGAATCGAAGAGTTCATATTGATCTTAGTGAACGTAATGACTCCACATAGAAAGAGTATGATGATTAAAAGTTGTTGGGAGTTGGCAAATATAGCTTTGGTCATCGTTGCAATTAATAGGAAGTAATAAGGAAGGAGAGGTTTCACATATAGATATATTATCATTGACATCTTTTATGATTGGGAGCACTCATTAAAATATGACATGCTAAAGAGTTGATGTTGGACAAGGAAGACAACATAATGAGTTATGTTTTCTTACATCTGAGATAAAGTATGTTGTCGTGGATCCTCTACCTTGTTGAGCTTGCCTTTCCCCCTCATGCTAGCCAAATTCTTAGCACCAAGTAGAAATACTACTTGTGCTTCCAAATACCCTTAAACCAGTTTTCCCATGAGAGTCCACCATATCTACCTATGGATTGAGTAAGATCCTTCAAGTAAGTTGTCATCGGTGCAAGCAATAAAAATTGCTCTCTAATTATGCATGACTTATTAGTGCGGAGAAAATAAACTTTGTACGAACTTGTTGTGGACGCAATAAAAGCGACAGACTGCATAATAAATGTTTGCATACAAGGGGCAATATAAAGTGACGTTCTTTTGCATTAAGATTTTGTGCATCAACCCTAAACGTGCATGACAACCTCTGCTTCCCTCTGCAAAGGGCCTATCTTTTATTATTATCCTCTACCTTATGCAAGAGTCACGGTGATCTTCACCTTTCTTTTTTTCATTTTATCCTTTGGCAAGCTCAACATGTTGGAAAGAACATGATATATATATATATATATATATATATATATATATATATATATATATATATATATATATATATATATATAATTGGATGTGGGGAAGCATGAATTATTATTGTTGACATTACCCTTGAGGTAAAAAGTTGTGGGGCAAAACTATAAGCCCCTATCTTTCTCTGTGTCCGATTAAAACTCCGTAACCACAAGTATTGCGTGAGTGTTAGCAATTATGAAGGACTAAGTGATAGTTGAGTATGTGGACTTGCTTTTAAGCTCTGACATAGACTCTTTCCGATGTTATGATAAATTGCAATTGCTTCAATGACTGAGCTTATAATTTGTTGGTGCTCAATAAGGTTTCTGATTCATAATCTGGCTTTGTTAAAAGATCATCACTTGAACATGAGTAATCATATAACAAAATATATTTATGTTGCTGTTATGGAAATAATCATGATGCCTTCATGTCCGTATTTTATTTTTATCGACGCCTCTACCTCTAAACATGAGGACATATTTATTGTTATCGGCTTTTCGCTTGAGGACAAGCGAGGTCTAAGCTTGGGGGAGTTGATACGTCCATTTTGTATCATGCTTTTATATCGATATTTATTGCATTATGGGCTGTTATTTCACGTTATGTCACAATACTTATGGCTATTCTCTCTTATTTTACAAGGTTTACATGAAGAGGGAGAATGCCGGCAGCTGGAATTCTGGGCTGGAAAAGGAGCAAATATTGAAGGCCTATTCTGCGTAACTCCAAAAGTCCTGAAACTCCACGGAATGTCTTAAAATAAATAAAGAAAAATCGTTGCCAAAGATGAAGGCTAGGGGGCCCACACCCTGCTCACGAGGGTGGGGGGCGCACCCTCCCCCCTGGGCGCGCCCCCTACCTCGTGGTCCCCCTGGTGGCTCTCCGACGCCCATCTTCTCCTATATGAAGTCTGTCGATGAGAAAAAAATAGAAGGCAACCTTTCGGGACAAGACTCCGCCGCCACGAGGCGGAACCTTGGCGGAACCAATCTAGGGCTCCGGTAGAGCTGTTCTGCCGGGGACACTTCCCTTCGGGAGGGGGAAATCATCACCATCGTCATCACCAACGCTCCTCTCATCGGGAGAGGGCAATCTCCATCAACATCTTCACCAGGACCATCTCATCTCCAAACCCTAGTTCATCTCTTGTATCCAATTCTTGTCTCCAAGTCCGGGATTGGTGCTAGTAGGTTGCTAGTAGTGTTGATTACTCCTTGTAGTTGATGCTAGTTGGTTTATTTGGTGGAAGATCATATGTTCAGATCCTTTATGCACATTATTACCCCTCTGATTATGAACATGAATATGCTTTGTGAGTGATTACGTTTGTTCCTGAGGAGAAGGGAGAAGTCTTGCTATTAGTAGTCATGTGAATTTGGTATTCGTTCGATATTTTGATAAGATGTATGTTGTCTAACCTCTATTGGTGTTATGTGAACGTCGACTACATAACACGTCACCATTATTTGGGCCTAGAGGAAGGCATTGGGAAGTAATAAGTAGATGATGGGTTGCTAGAGTGATAGAAGCTTAAACCCTAGTTTATGCGTTGCTTCGTAAGGGGCTGATTTGGATCTATATGTTTCATGCTATGGTTAGGTTTACCTTAATACTTTTGTTGTAGTTGCGGATGCTTGCAATAGAGGTTAATCATAAGTGGGATGCTTTTTCAAGTAAGAACAGCACCCAAGCACCGGTCCACCCACATATCAAATTGTCAAAGTACCGAACGCGAATCATATGAGCGTGATGAAAACTAGCTTGACGATATTCCCATGTGTCCTCGGGAGTGCTTTTCCTATTATAAGAGTTTGTCCAGGCTTGTCCTTTGCTACAAAAAGAATTGGGCCACCTTGCTGCACTTTATTTACTTTTGTTACTTGTTGCTCGTTACAATTTACCTTATCACAAAACTATCTGTTACCGCTTATTTCAGTACTTGCAGAGAATACCTTGCTGAAAACCGCTTATCATTTCCTTCTGCTCCTCGTTGGGTTCGACACTCTTACTTATCAAAAGGACTGCAATAGATCCCCTATACTTGTGGGTCATCATGGATCAAGAGCCTTGGTTGGAAAAGCTTTTCGGCAAGGTTTCTACTGGCACACGGCCCTCCAATATGCAATTTAGCTAGTCACCAGATGTGAAGCCTACCAGTTCCACTCCAATAATATCCATCAACCCGCTCAAGCTCTCCAGACGATCCCTTTGTCATGGCCATTTTCGGTCTGGGGGCTCAACATCTTGGGCCCCTTCCCTCATGCTGCCGGGGGCTTTGAATTCTTGTATGTTGCAATCGACAAGTTTACAAAGTGGCTGGAAGTGGAGCGTGTGAGGAAGGTAACCACACAATCAGCTATCAAGTTCTTGAAGGGATCGGTGTGTCGTTTCGGAGTACCCGCTAGAGTCATCACTGACAACAGCATCCAATTCACAAGTCGCGCCTTCATGCAATATGTTCAAAACCTCGGAAGCAAGGTTTCATTCGCCTTTGTTGCTCATCCCAGGAGCAATGGACAAGCTGAGAGGATGAACGCTGAAGTGTTGCATGGGCTTAAGACAAGGACTTTCGATAAGCTGCAAAAGTGCGGTAGACGCTGGATCGACGAGCTGCCGGTGGTTCTTTGGTCCCTCCGTACGACACCAAATCAAGCTACCGGCTAGACTACCTTCTCCCTAGTCTATGGGGCAGAAGCAATGCTCCCCATGGAACTCATATACGGGTCACCTCGAGTATTTGCCTACGATGAAGTAGAGCAAGAGCAGCACTGGCATGATAATGTTGTGCTCCTTGAGGAGAACCGTCTCCGGGCTGCTGTGTGTGTTGCACGCTACCAGCAAGCCCTGCGCCTCTATCACAACCGCAGGGCCCATGCCCGGAGCCTTGAGGAAGGTGACCTTGTCCTTAGGCATGTTCAGTCCACCAAGGGTTCCAACAAGTTGATGCCGAAGTGGAAGGCCCTTACCAGGTAGTACGAATCACCAGACCTGGTGCAGTCCGTCTAGAGACCGAAGATGGTATCAAAATGCAAAACTCATGGAACATTGAGCATCTTCGCAAGTTCTACCCGTAAGGCGTGACTGTCGGGCCCTGCCCCGGCAGCCACCCTTGTGTACAAGCCTTGCCGATGCACATGTAACCCTTTGTACGAAGCCAGGCGCAGACCCTGAGCACAGATAATGAAACGAAGCACTGGCGCCCTAAAAACATGCATGCATGATTAGCTTAGCATAAACTTGCCATGATCATTTAGATAAGGTCATATGCTGCTATGTTTTCCCTTGCACTAACTACAGGGCTCTTACTGCGGGCTTGATTTTGGGAAGAAGAGATGGAAAACAAGCTTACATATCAACCCCCGACAAGCCAAACAGATAAGTTTCTTTTTATCCATACATGTCTCTGTAAGAAGAGAACTTGTGCATAGAGAAACCTTGTCACCTTCAAAAAATTTGTGCTCCCATCCTTTGACCCAAACGTGTTTCAATCAAGATGGTTGTAGTGGCATTTAACGGAGAAGGATCAACAAGGGGTCGGTTTCCTTCTATAGTTTGAGCCCGGCAGGCCAAGCCCCACAGCAACAAGGGAAGGCACCGGCAAGGTAGCTTGCCGAGAAAAAATGTTTACTTAAAATTATAGAGGCGTTCCTCCTCTGCATGGATAAGATACATGCACAAGTACACGGCAAGGCTTGTCTTTTTCATTAAATATACGGATAAACAAGTGCAAGTCTTATAGAGCACAAACATGGATAAAAGAGATTACATGTTTAAGGATAAAATTTGGCAAGCGCCTACATCTTTTGAAATATAAAAGGGCAGATGCCCCGTAATTCCTTAATTTATTGTCCTCCTTCTCCCAGGGTTCATCTCGAGTGCGAGAAGGGCGAAGGAAGCACCTAGATGAGGTGCACATGGCAGAAGGCACCAAGAGAGCATTCCCTCACCCGGCAACTGTCCGGAAGAGGCTGGTGATGATGGTGCCGGGGGAGGGGAAGAGTCAGAGGACAGTGCAGCAAGCAGGCAGTACGAGACGAAGGCGTCGGTGCCATCGTACTATGACCTGACGGCTTTCCACCCGCCTCCCTTGTCTTCGCCGGTTTCTTCTTCGTCACTGTCGCTCCGGGAGGACACCGGGCACCTGGCCCGTCACCTCCCCCGGAGAGGCAGCCGACGGTGGTGGTGGTGCCCAAAGGGCACTAGGGGTGTTGCCTCCCACCTTGGCCAGCAGGAGGGCGCCACCCTCTTCAGCATCGTCCCTGACCTCGCCGGAGTGGGCCACGCTGGGATTATTAAGAATCCCGAGCGCAGCGCCGCGGGCGGGCACCAGAAGCCTAGAAGACTCCGTCGACGGGTTACCGTGCCCCCGCCCCGGATGTACGGCTCGCGTGTACAGCGTGAGCACTCTACCATTAAGGAGAAGCACAATGCCTTCCGTACCAGAGCCAGTGTGATGTTCATGGGTGTGCTGCCGCAAAATGAGACCACCCCAACCACAACCACCACGTCTCCCGCGGCCTTGGACCAGACTCACTCCTCGAGTGCTAACACGAGCCTTTGGAATCATCACTCCCGAGCTGAGGCCCGGGGCAGGGCCCCGACCTCTTTCCCCTGGCATAGTGGAGAAGAAGGTGGAGGAGAAGAAGGAGCAGGTGCACGAGTGAACACCTCCATTCCCCCTCGCACTCCCTTTTTATAGGTGAGCCGAGGTCTGGGGGATGATTATCTGCCGCCTTGTTCAAGGGGCTCCTTCGAATCCAACCCGTCCATGCCATTGATGGTGGCTGGGATCGTCGACCGCCCTCTTACACCAATCTGGGACGTCTAGGTTTCTACCGTAGCGCTCCTCCCTGCGCCATACACATATGTTACCTACCCCACACGACGCATGCAACGTACACGACGGAAAGGACGGGCAAAGTGGGATGAGTGAAATGGCGGTTACCTCCCCGTGAATTAAAGTCAGTCATGGGCCATTAGAGAGATGGCCCCACCGCATTTGGCGCCAAGCGATGCACGGGGAAACCGGAAACTGACTGAAGCACAGGTTAATGAAGAAGCAAGTAAAATATCAAGAAAGAGCTACCATAAGCGCCCTGCTTGTGTACCTGATAGGGCCTACCCCGGCGGTGCTCGGAAGCATGTTCGGGCCAGGCCCGGGGGCTCCTGTCGGTGCAACAAACTTTCACTGTGTTGCCCGGACCATACACAGGCATGATTGCGAGGATGCAACAACACCAAGCATCCAAGTCAAGTCCAAGCCAGAGAAATAGCTCTTTGAGGAATCAAAGGGCGGATCAAGAAGACCAAGACAAGCCAAAGCAGCAAGATGTCACTAAGAAGAGACCTCCCTTACCGGGCAGGCAAGCCTGGTCAGGTCGAGTCCTCACCAAGGACAAGTCCCAAGATCTCCCCGGCAGACTTGTTGGGGCCGCCAAGGGCGAATCTCCCCGCCAAGACTCCATCGCTCCACTGCACAGTAATGCAAGCCACTTATCAGTGTGGTGTCGAGCTCTCAAGTGATTAAGTGGCTGTCATTTGGCATGTGGCAGCCATTTGGAAGGGAGATTCCCCCTATATGACACCCGTCCAAAGACGTGTCATGCAGAGAGGAAGAAGACGATTAAGCGGTGCGGCAAGCTTGCTGGGCTACTTCCTCAGCATGACACCTAGCAGTGCATTTAATGCACTTTGTCCTAACTGCCAGAGTTAGGCATGATAGCACTGTTAGCTATCTAATCAGTAGATAATGACAGTTTTGCCACTGTGGTAACCCCTTAGCCTATAAAAGGAGGGCCATGGCAACCTACGAAAGGATTCAGACCCTTATTCACTCGTACACGCATAGCTGCTCTCCCCAAGGCACCCTTCACAAGCTTGAGCGCCGCGTGCTCACCACGGTCCTCCCATCAATCCACCAAAGCAGGAGTAGGGTTTTATGCTTCTCAGCGGCCTAAACCTGGGTAAAAACCACCAGCGTTACCACTGTTGTGCTGCTCCATGGCTTCTGCTCTTCGTGCAACGTGCCCTTCGCCCTTGCCGAACCACAAGGGGCTGATGGCCCCATAGGTGTTTGTGTTCCACCATGACAGGTGGATCCCATCTGTCAGGGAGGATGAGGAGGCACTTCCTTGCATGCGAAGATATAGATGGTGGGTCTGAGCTGTCAGGGGGAGGATTTATTTATTTTTCACGTAATAAGGAGGCACTTCCTTGCGTGCGAAAATGTAGCTGGTGGGTCTAGCTGTCAGCCTCACCGTGTACAGTCCTGTTTCGATGGCTGTCGTTAGTTGACCATGTTGACCACGTCGCATGGACAGCACCCAGGCGGTGGACGACCATGAGTTAGGGAACGACTTGGAGCCTAGGAGCACGCGGAGGGTAGTACGAGGGTTGAGTGGTTCAGCTGCGGTATGAGGCTACTGCTACGTCTTGAGCTTGCGCTGGTTTTCCTCGAAGAGGAGAGGGTGATGCAGCAATAGTAGCGTAAGTATTTCCCTCTGTTTTTGAAAAACCAAGGTATCAATCCAGTAGGAGGCTCCTCAAAAGCCCCATGCACCTACACAAACAAACCGAGAACTCGCAACCAACGCAATAAAGGGGTTGTCAAACCCTTCACGGCCACTTGTGAAAGTGAGATCTAATAAAGATAGTATGATAAGATAAATATATTTTTGGTATTTTATAATATAGATGCAAAAAGTAAAGATGCAAATAAAAGTAGATTGAAAGCAAATATGATAAGAGATAGACCCAGGGGCCATAGGTTTCACTAGAGGCTTCTCTCAAGATAGCATAAGTATTACGGTGGGTGAACAAATTACTGTCGAGCAATTGATAGAAAAGCGCATAGTTATGAGATTATCTAGGCATGATCATGTATATAGACATCACGTCCATAACAAGTAGACCGACTCCTGCCTGCATCTACTACTATTACTCCACACATCGACCGACTCCTGCCTGCATCTAGAGTATTAAGTTCATAAGAACAGAGTAACACATTAAGCAAGATGACATGATGTAGAGGGATAAACTCATGCAATATGATATAAACCTCATCTTGTTATCCTCGATGGCAACAATACAATACGTGCCTTGCAACCCTTTCTGTCACTGGGTAAGGACACCGCAAGATTGAACCCAAAGCTAAGCACTTCTCCCATGGCAAGAAAGATCAATCTAGTAGGCCAAACCAAACTGATAATTCGAAGAGTCTTGCAAAGATAACTCAATCATACATAAAAGAATTCAGAGAAGATTCAAATATTATTCATAGATAAACTTGATCATAAACCCACAATTCATCGGATCTCGACAAACACAACGCAAAAAGAGTTTACATCGAATGGATCTCCACAAGAGAGGGGAGAGCATTGTATTGAGATCAAAAAAGAGAGAAGAAGCCATCTAGCTAATAACTATGGACCCGTAGGTCTGTGGTAAACTACTGACAACTCATCGGAGGGGCAAGGATGTTGATGTAGAAGCCCTCCGTGGTCGATTCCCCCTCTGGCAGAGTGCCGGCGAAGGCTCCAAGATGAGATCTCACGGATACAGAAGGTTACGGCGGTGGAAATTGTGTTTTGTGGTGCTCCTAGATGTTTTCGGGGTACGTAGGTATATATAGGAGGAAGAAGTACGTCGGTGGCCGCCCGAGGGGCCCACAAGACAGGGGGCGCGCCCTACAGGGGGGTGCGGCCTCCTATCTCGTGGCTGCCTCGGCTGCTTCTTGACTTGCACTCCAAGTCCTCTGGATCACGTTCGTTCCAAAAATCACGCTCCCGAAGGTTTCATTCCGTTTGGACTCCGTTTGATATTCCTTTTCTTCGAAATACTAAAATAGGCAAAAAAACAGCAATATGGGTTGGGCCTCCGGTTAGTAGGTTAGTCCCAAAAATGATATAACTGTGTAAAATAAAGCCCATAAACATCTAAAACGGGTAATATAATAGCATGGAACAATCAAAAATTATAGATACGTTGGAGACGTATCAAGCATCCCAAGCTTAATTCCTGCTCGTCCTCGAGTAGGTAAATGATAAAAAGAGAATTTTTGATGTGGAATGCTACCTAGCATAATTCATAATGTAATTTTCTTTATTGTGGCATGAATGTTCAGATCCAAATGATTCAAAATAAAAGTTCATATTGATAAAAGAAATAGTAACACTTCAAGCATACCAATCAAAGTAACATGTCTTCTCAAAATAACATGGCTAAAGAAAGTTCATCCCTACAAAATCATATACTTCGGCTATGCTTCATTTTCGTCACACAAAGATGTTCCCAACTTCTATACCCCCGATGACAAGCCAAGCAATTGTTTCATACTTAAATAATCTCAAACTTTTTCAACCTTCACGCAATACATGAGCGTGAGCCATGGATATAGCACTATGGGTGGAATAGAATATGATGATGGGGATTGTGTGGAGAAGACAAAAAAAGGAGAAAGTCTCACATTGACGAGGATAATCAACAGGCTATGGAGATGCCCATCAATTGATGTCAACATGAGGAGTAGGGATTGCCATGCAACGGATGCACTAGAGCTATAAATGAATGCTCAACAAAAGAAAACTAGTGGGTGTGCATCCAACTTGCTTGCTCACGAAGACCTAGGGCATTTGAGGAAGCCCATCGTAAGAATATACAAGCCAAGTTCTATAATGAAAAATTCCCACTAGTATGAAAAAGACAACTTATGAGACTCACTATATGAAAAACATGGTGCTACTTTGAAGCACAATATATGAGACTCACTACATGAAGAACAAGGTGCTACTTTGAAGCACAAGTGTGGAAAAAGAGATAGTAACATTGCCCTTTTTATTTATATTTTTTTCTTTTTTCTTTTTTTTCTTCTATTTTTTTTCTTTTTCCTTTTTTTTCTTTGGGCCCCTTTTTTTGGCCTTTCTTATTTATTTTTTTCTTTTTTTTCTTTGGGCAATGTTCTAATAATGATGATCATCACACTTCTATTGATTACAACAAAAGAATTACAACTCGAAACTAGAACAAGATATGACTCTATATGAATGCCTCCGGCGGTGTACCGGGATGGTGCAATGAATCAAGTGACATGTATGAAAAATAATGCATGGTGGCTTTGCCACAAATACGATGTCAACTACGTGATCATGCAATGGCAATATGACAAAAGTAAAGTATGTCATGATGATGATGAGCGGAACGGTGGAAAGTTGCATGGCAATATATCTCAGAATGGCTATGGAAATGCCATAATAGGTAGGTATGGTGGCTGTTTTGAGGAAGATATAGGGAGGTTTATGTGTGATAGAGTGTATCGTATCACGGGGTTTGGATGCACCGGCGAAGTTTGCACGAACTCTCAAGGTGAGAAAGGGCAATGCACGGTACCGAAGAGGCTAGCAAAGGCGGAAAGGTAAAAGTGCGTATAATCCATGGACTCAACATTAGTAAAAAATAACTCATATACTTATTACAAAAATTTAGAAGTCATCAAAAACCCAAGTACTATGCACATGCTCCTAGGGGGATAGATTGGTAGGAAAAGACCATCGCTCGTCCCCGACCGCCACTCATAAGGATGCACAAGCCAAGTACACTTCATGTTTCAAATTTGTTATACAACTTTAACCATACGTGCATGCTACGGGACTTGCTAACTTCAACACAAGCATTCTTTAAATTCATAATCACCCAACTAGCATGACTTTAATATCACTACCTCCATATCTCAAAACAATTATCGAGTATCAAATTGATCATAGCATCCAATTCACTTCCTATGATAGTTTTTATTATACCCAACTTGGATGCCTACCATTCTAGGACCAATTTTATGACCAAAGCAAATACCATGCTGTTCTAAAAGACTCTCAAAATAATATAAGTGAAGCATGAGAGACTAGTAATTTCTTCAAAATCAAGACACCGTCGTGCTCTAAAAGATATAAGTGAAGCACTAGAGCGAAAACTATCAAGCTCAAAAGATATAAGTGAAGCACAAAGAGTATTCTAGCAAATTCTAATCAAATAGGCTTCTCCCAAAAGGTTTGTACAGCAAGGATGATTGTGGTAAACTAAAAAGAAAATAATAATATAATAAACGACGCTCCAAGCAAAACACATATCATGTGGCGAATAAAAATATAGCTCCAAGTAAAGTTACCAATGAACGAAGACGAAAGAGGGGATGCCTTCCCGGGGCATCCCCAAGCTTAGGCTGTTGGATATTCTTGAATATCTTGCGGTGCCATGGGCATCCCCAAGCTTAGGCTCTTGCCACCCTTTATTCCATAGTCCATAAAATCTTTACCCAAAACTTGAAAACTTCACAACACAAAACTCAACAGGAAATCTTATAAGCTCCGTTAGTGAAAGAAAATAAAACCACCACATAAGGTAATGCAATGAACTCATTCTTTATTTAATTTGGTGTTGAACCTACTGTATTCCAACTTCTTTATGGTTTATAAACTAATTTACTAGCCATAGATGCATTGAAATAAGCAAACAACACACGAAAAACAGAATCTTTCAAAAACAGAACAGTCTGTAGCAATCTATAACTAATGCAAACTTCTGGAACTCTAAAAATCCTACCAAAATAGGAAGTCCTGGAAATTTTGTTTATTGAACAGCAGAAAAAATAATCAACGCAAAATCACGTTCCTGTGATTTAACAAAATTATATTCGTGCGTGCAAAGTTTCTGTTTTTCAGCAGAATCAAATCAACTATCATCGTAGGTTATCCTATAGGTTCTACTTGGCACAAACACTAATTAAAAGATAAAAACACATCTAAACAGAAGGTAGATGCAATATTTATTACTAAACAGGAGAAAAAACAAAAAACATAAAGAAAATTGGGTTGCCTCCCAACTAGCGCTATCGTTTAACGCCCCTAGCTAGGCATAAAAGCAAGGATAGATCTAACGGGTGCCATCTTTGGCACTAAGTTCATAAGTAGCCCGCATGATAGATTCATAATGCCATTTGACTTTCTTTCTTGGAAAGTGCTCCATACCTTTATTTAATGGAAATTGGAATCTAATACTCCCTTCCTTCATATCAATAATCGCACCAATCGTTCTAAGGAAATGTCTACCAAGAATAATAGGGAAAGAAAGATTGCAATCTATATCAAGAACGATAAAATCTACGGGCACCAAATTTCCATTTGCAACAATAAGAACATCATTGATCCTTATCATTGGCTTTTTAATGGTGGAATCCGCAAGGTGCAAATTTAAAGAACAATCATCAAGATCATGAAAACCTAGAATATCACATAAAGTTTTCGGAATCATGGAAACACTAGCACCCAAATCACACAAAGCAAAACACTCATAATCTTTAATTCTAATCTTTATAGTAGGTTCCCACTCATCATTAAGTTTTCTAGGTATATAAACTTCCAAATTAAGTTTTTCATCATAAGATTGCATCAAGGCATCAACGATATGTTTGGTAAAAGCTTTGTTTTGACTATAAACATGAGGAGAATTAACAACGGATTGCAACAAGGAAATACAACCTTTTAAAGAACAATTATCATAATCAAATTCCTTGAAATCCGAGATAGTAGGTTCAATGTTATTAGAAGTTGAGGATTCTCCAATCTCACTTTTACCAAATTTAGCATCAAGATCTAAAGATTCTGAATTCTTGGGACGCCTTCTAGGCAAAGTTGATTCATCATCAGTCCCATAATCATCAAAATTCATATTGCAAAACATAGATCTAATAGGAGACGCATCAATAACTTTAAGATCCTCATCATTATTTTCATGGAAACTAGAAGAACACGCTTTATAAAGCTATCTTTCTTAGCACGCAATCTAGCGGTTCTTTACTTACACTCATCAATGGAAATTCTCATTACTTTGAGAGAATCATTGATATCATGCTTAGGAGGAGAACATCTAAGTTTAAGAGAATCAACATCAAGCGAAAGTCTATCAACGTTCCTAGCCAAATCATCAACTTTGAGCAATTTTTCTTCAAGCAAAGCATTAAAATTATTTTGAGAAATCATAAATTCTTTCACACTATTCTCAAAATCAGAGGGCATCTTATTAAAATTACCATAAGAATTATTGTAGGAATTTCCATAATTATTAGAGGAATTACTAGGGAACGGTCTAGCATTAAAGTTTCCTCTATAAGCATTGTTTCCAAAACTATTCCTACCAACAAAATTCACATCCATAGATTCATTATTATTCGCAATCAAAGAAGACAAAGGCATATCAATGGGATCAAGAGGAATATTTTTAGTAGCAAACATCTTCATAAGTTCATCAATCTTTCCACTCAAAACATTAATTTCTTCTATAGCATGCACTTTTTTACTAGAAGATCTTTCGGTGTGCCATTGAGAATAATTAGCCATAATATTATCAAGAAGTTTTGTAGCATCTCCTAACGTGATTTCCATAAACGTGCCTCCTGCGGCCGAATCTAAGAGATTTCTAGAAGCAAAGTTCAAACCAGCATAAAAATTTTGTATGATCATCCATAAATTCAAACCATGAGTAGGGCAATTGCGAAGCATCAATTTCATTATTTCCCAAGATTGGGCAACATGCTCATGATCAAGTTGTTTAAAATTCATGATATCGTTCCTAAGAGTGATGATCTTAGCGGGAGGAAAATACTTAGAGATAAAAGCATCTTTGCACTTGTTCCAAGAATCAATACTATTTTTAGGCAAAGATGAAAACCAAACTTTAGCACGATCTCTAAGTGAAAACAAGAATAACTTCAATTTGACAATATTGTTATCTGTATCTTTCTTCTTTTGCATATCACACAAATCAACAAAATTGTTTAGATGAGTAGCGGCATCTTCACTAGGAAGGCCGGCAAATTGATCTTTCATAACAAGATTCAGCAAAGCGGTATTGATTTCACAAGACTCAACATCATTAAGACGAGCAATCGGAGTACTAAGGAAATCATTATTATTGGTATTCGAGAAATCACACAATTTGGTATTATCTTGTGCCATGGCAACAAGTAATCCAACACACAAGCAAACAGAAAAAGGCAAGCGAAAAAGAGAGGAGGAGATTGGGAAAGAGAGGGCGAATAATACGGCAAGGGTGAAGTGGGGGAGAGGAAAACGAGAGGCAAATGGCAAATAATATAAATGCGAGGGAGATGGGTTTGTGATGGGTACTTGGTATGTCTTGACTTGAGCGAAGACCTCCCCGGCGACGGCGCCAGAAATCCTTCTTGCTACGTCTTGAGCTTGTGTTGGTTTTCCTCGAAGAGGAGAGGGTGATGCAGCGATAGTAGCGTAAGTATTTCCCTCAGTTTTTGAGAACCAAGGTATCAATCCAGTAGGAGGCTCCTCAAAAGCCCCACGCACCTACACAAACAAACTGAGAACTCGCAACCAACGCAATAAAGGGGTTGTCAATCCCTTCACGGCCACTTGCGAAAGTGAGATCTAATAAAGATAGTATGATAAGATAAATATATTTTTGGTATTTTATAATATAGATGCAAAAAGTAAAGATGCAAATAAAAGTAGATTGAAAGCAAATATGATAAGAGATAGACCCGGGGGCCATAGGTTTCACTAGAGGCTTCTCTCAAGATAGCATAAGTATTACGATGGGTGAACAAATTACTGTCGAGCAATTGATAGAAAAGCGCATAGTTATGAGATTATCTAGGCATGATCATGTATATAGGCATCACGTCCATAACAAGTAGACCGACTCCTGCCTGCATCTACTACTATTACTCCACACATCGACCGACTCCTGTCTGCATCTATAGTATTAAGTTCATAAGAACAGAGTAACACATTAAGCAAGATGACATGATGTAGAGGGATAAACTCATGCAATATGATATAAACCCCATCTTGTTATCCTCGATGGCAACAATACAATACGTGCCTTGCAACCCTTTCTGTCACTGGGTAAGGACACTGCAAGATTGAACCCAAAGCTAAGCACTTCTCTCATGGCAAGAAAGATCAATCTAGTAGGCCAAACCAAACTGATAATTCGAAGAGTCTTGCAAAGATAACTCAATCATACATAAAAGAATTCAGAGAAGATTCAAATATTATTCATAGATAAACTTGATCATAAACCCACAATTCATCGGATCTCGACAAACACACCGCAAAAAGAGTTTACATCGAATAGATCTCCACAAGAGAGGGGGAGAACATTGTATTGAGCTCCAAAAAGAGAGAAGAAGCCATCTAGCTAATAACTATGGACCCGTAGGTCTGTGGTAAACTACTCACAACTCATCGGAGGGGCAAGGATGTTGATGTAGAAGCCCTCCGTGGTTGATTCCTCCTCCAGCAGAGTGCCGGCGAAGGCTCCAAGATGAGATCTCGCGGATATAGAAGGTTACCACGGTGGAAATTGTGTTTCGTGGTGCTCCTAGATGTTTTCGGGGTACGTAGGTATATATAGGAGGAAGAAGTACGTCGGTGGCCGCCCGAGGGGCCCGCGAGACAGGGGCGCGCCTTACAGGGGGGGCGCAGCCTCCTATCTCGTGGCTGCCTTGGCTGCTTCTTGACTTGCACTACAAGTCCTCTGGATCACGTTCGTTCCAAAAATCACGCTCCTGAAGGTTTCATTCTGTTTGGACTCCGTTTGATATTCCTTTTCTTCGAAATACTGAAATAGGCAAAAAAACAGCAATATGGGCTGGGCCTCCGGTTAGTAGGTGATGTCTACTACACAACCTTCTTCTTGTAGATGTTGTTGGGCCGGCAAGTGCACAGGTTTGTAGGACAGTAGCAAATTTCCCTCAAGTGGATGACCTAAGGTTTATCAATTCGTAGGAGACGTAGGATGAAGATGGTCTCTCTCAAGCAACCCTGCAACCAAATAACAAAGAGTCTCTTGTGTCCCCAACACACCCAATACAATGGTAAATTGTATAGGTGCACTAGTTCGGCAAAGAGATAGTGATACAAGTGCAATATGGATGGTAGATATAGATTTTTGTAATCTGAAAATATAAAAACAGCAAGGTAACTAAAGGTAAAAGTGAGCGTAAACAGTATTGCAATGATAGGAAACAAGGCCTAGGGTTCATACTTTCACTAGTGCAAGTTCTCTCAACAATAATAACATAGATAGATAATATGACAAGCCCTCAACATGCAACAAAGAGTCACTCCAAAGCCACTAATAGTGGAGAACAAACGTAGAGATTATGGTAGGGTACGAAACCACCTCAAAGTTATTCTTTCGGATCTATCTATAAAAGAGTTTGTACTAGAATAACACCTTAAGACACAAATCAACCAAAACCCTAATGTCACCTAGATACTCCATTGTCACCTCAAGTATCCGTGGGCATGATTATACGATATGCATCACACAATCTCAGATTCATCCAACCAACATAAAAGTACTTCAAAGAGTGCCCCAAAGCTACTACCGGAGAGTCAAGAACGTGTGCCAACCCCTATGCATAGGTTCCCAATGTCACGAAACCCGCAAGTTGATCACCAAAACATACATCAAGTGGCACATGATATCCCATTGTCACCACAGATAATCACGGCAAGACATACATCAAGTGTTCTCATAAAAGACTCAATTCGATAAGATAACTTCAAAAGGGGAAACTCAATTCATCACAAGAGAGTAGAGGGGGAGAAACATCATAAGATCCAACTACAATAGCAAAGCTCGGGATACATCAAGATCGTGCCATAGAGGAACACGAGAGAGAACACGAGAGAGGGAGAGAGAGAGAGAGAGAGAGATCAAACACATAGCTACTGGTACATACCCTCAGCCCCGAGGGTGAACTACTCCCTCCTCATCATGGATAGCGCCGGGATGATGAAGATGGCCACCGGTGATGGGTTCCCCCTCCGGAAGGGCGCCGGAACGGGCTCCCGAGAGGTTTTTGGTGGCTACAGAGGCTTGCGGCGGCGGAACTCCAGATCTATCTTCTGTTCTGGAAGTTTTAGGGTACGTAGGTATATATGGGTGCAAGGGGTACGTCGGTGGACCTCCGGGGTGCTCACGAGGCAGGGGGCGCGCCCAGGGGGGGTGTGCGCGCGCCCCACCCTCGTGGGCAGCCCGGGACTCCCCTGGCGTGCACTCCAAGTCCATCGGGTGACTTTCCTTCCAAAAATAACTTCTCCAGTTGATTTCGTTCCGTTTTGACTTCGTCTGATATTCCTTTTCCTCGAAACACTGAAATAGGCATAAAACAACAAATCTGGGCTGGGCCTCCGGTTAATAGGTTAGTACCAAAAATAATATAAAAGTGGATAATAAAGCCCAATATTGCCTAAAACAGTAGATAAAGTAGCATGGAGCAATCAAAAATTATAGATACGTTGGAGACATATCAAGCATCCCCAAGCTTAATTCCTGCTCGTCCTCGAGTAGGTAAATGATAAAAAAGAATTTTTGATGCGGAGTGATACTTTGGCATAATTTCAATGTAAAGCCTCTTAATTGTGATATGAATATTCAGATCCGAAAGATTCAAGACAAAAGTTCATATTGACACAAAAATAATAATACTTCAAGCATACTAATCAAAGCAATCATGTCTTCTCAAAATAACATGGCAAAAGAAAGTTCATCCCTACAAAATCATATAGTTAGGCTATGCTTCATTTTAGTCACACAAAGATGTTCCCAACTTCTATACCCCCGATGACAAGCCAAGCAATTGTTTCATACTCAAATAATCTCAAACTTTTTCAACCTTCACGCAATACATGAGCGCGAGCCATGGATATAGCACTATAAGTGGAATAGAATATGATGATGGGGATTGTGTGGAGAAGACAAAAAGGAGAAAGTCTCACATTGACGAGGCTAATCAACGGGATATGGAGATGCCCATCAATTGATGTCAACATGAGGAGTAGGGATTGCCATGCAACGGATGCACTAGAGCTATAAGTATATGAAAGCTCTAGAAAAGAAACTAAGTGGGTGTGCATCCAACTTGCTTGCTCACGAAGACCTAGGGCATTTTGAGGAAGCTCATCATTGGAATATACAAGCCAAATTCTATAATGAAAAATTCCCACTAGTATATGAAAGTGACAAAATGAGAGACTCTTTATCATGAAGATCTTGGTGCTACTATGAAGCACAAGTGTGGTAAAAGGATAGTAGCATTGTCCCTTCTCTCTTTCTCTCATTTTTTTATTTAGGCCTTTCTCTCTTTTTTTGTCCTTTCTCTTTTCTTTTCTTTTTTATATATTTTTCGTCCGGAGTCCAATCCCGACTTATGGGGGAATCATAGTCTCCATCATCCTTTCCTCACTTGGGACAATGCTCTAATAATGATAATAATCACACTTTTATTTTTCTTACAACTCAACAATTACAACTCGATACTTAGAACAAGGTATGACTCTATATGAATGCCTCCGGCGGTGTACCGGGATGATGCAATGAATCAAGAGTGACACGTATGAAAAATAATGCATGGTGGCTTTGCCACAAATACGGTGTCGACTACATGATCATGCAATGGCAATATGACAAAAGTAATGTATGTCATGATGATGATGATGGAAGTTGCCTGGCAATATATCTCGGAATGGCTATGGAAATGCCATGATAGGTAGGTATGGTGGCTGTTTTGAGGAAGATATAAGGAGGTTTATGTGTGATAGAGCATATCGTATCACGGGGTTTGGATGCACCGGCGAAGTTTGCACCAACTCTCAAAGTGAGAAAGGGCAATGCACGGTACCGAAGAGGCTAGCAAAGGCAGAAAGGTGAGAGTGCGTATGATCCATGGACTCAACATTAGTCAAAAGAACTCATATACTTATTGCAAAAATTTAGAAGCCATCAAAAATCAAGTACTACGCGCATGCTCCTAGGGGGATAGATTGGTAGGAAAAGACCATCGCTCGTCCCCGACCGCCACTCATAAGGATGCACAAGCCAGGTACACTCCATGTTTCAAATTTGTTACACAACTTTAACCATACGTGCATGCTACGGGACTTGCAAACTTCAACACAAGCATTTCTCAAATTCACAATTACCCAACTAGCACGACTTTGATATTATCACCTCCATATCTCAAAACAATTATCAAGCATCAAACTTATCTTAGTATTCAATTCTCTCAAAAGAAAGTTTCACATATCTTGAACACTAAGTATATTAACATTAAGCAAATTACCATGCTATTAACGACTCTCAAAATAATCTAAGTGAAGCATGAGACATCAATAGTTTCTTTAAAACAAATCCACCACCGTGCTCTAAAAGATATAAGTGAAGAATAGAGCAAAAATTATCACGCTCAAAAGATATAAGTGAAGTACTATGAGCAAAACTATCAAGCTCAAAAGATATAAGTGAAGCACATAGAGTATTCTAACAAATTCCAAATCATGTATGGATCTCTAAAAAGGTGTGTACAGCAAGGATGATTTTGGTATACTAACAAGCAAAGACGCAAATAATACAAGACGCTCCAAGCAAAACACATATCATGTGGTGAACAAAAATATAGCTGCAAGTAAATTACCGATGGAAGTGGACGAAAGAGGGGATGCCTTCCTGGGCATCCCCAAGCTTTGACTTTTTGGTGTCCTTGGATTATCTTGGGGTGCCATGGGCATCCCCAAGCTTAGGCTCTTGCCACTCCTTGTTCCATAATCCATCAAAAGAATTCACCCAAAACTTGAAAACTTCACAACACAAAACTCAACAGAAATCTCGTAAGCTCCGTTAGTGAAAGAAAACAAAACACCACTTCAAGGTACTATAATGAACTCATTCTAAATTCATATTAGTGTAATATCTACTGTACTCCAACTTATCTATGGTTCATACCCTCCGATACTACTCATAGATTCATCAAAATAAGTAAACAACACATAGAAAACAGAATCTGTCAAAAACAGAACAGTCTGTAGTAATATGTATCAAACGTATACTTCTGGAACTCCAAAAATTCTACCAAATTAGGAAGTTCTAAGAAATTTGTGTACCAATCCAGGGCAAAAAAGAATCAGATCATAAGAACGTTTCTGTGAATTAACAAAACTGATTTACTAGGTGTAAAAGTTTCTGATTTTCAGCAGGATCAACACAACTATCACCGTAAGCCATCCTAAAGGTCTTACTTGGCACTTTATTGAAACAAAAGCTATAAAACATGATTACTACAGTAGCATAATCATGTGAACACACAAAAACAGTAAGGATAAATATTGGGTTGTCTCCCAACAAGCGCTTTTCTTTAATGCCTTTCTAGCTAGGCATGATGATGGCAATGATGCTCACATAAAAGATAAGAATTGAAACGTAACGGGAGCATCATGAAGCACATGACTAGCACATTTAAGTCTAACCCACTTCCTATGCATAGGTATTTTGTGAGCAAACAACTTATGGTAACAATAATCAACTAGCATAGGAAGGCAAAACAAGCATAACTTCAAAACTTTAAGCACATAGAGAGGAAACTTGATATTTTTGCAATTCCTATATATTCCTCCCTCATAATAATTTTCAGTAGCATCATGAATGAATTCAACAATAGAACCAGCACCTAAAGCATTCTTTTCATGATCTACAAGCATAGAAAATTTACTACTCTCCACATAAGCAAAATTCTTCTCATTCGGAATAGTGGGAGTATCATAAGAGACTTGAACACTAAAAATTGTTTCTACATTAAAAGAGTAATGTTTAGAAAAAGGGTAATCATAATCATGACAAGATTTGTAAATATAATCATCACTGCTATTTATAGCATAAGTTTCATCACAATAATCATCATAAGTAGCAACTTCGTTCTCATCATAATCGATTGAAACCTCTACCAAGATAGTGGAATCACTAAATAAAGTTGACACTCTTCCAAATCCACTTTCATATTCATCACAATAAAATTCAACATCCTCCAAAATAGTGGGATCACTACTTCCTAAAGTTGACTCTCTTCCGAACCCACTTTCATCAATATAATCATCATAGGTAGGAGGCATGCTATCATCATAACAACTTTGCATATCAAAACTTGGGATGCTAAAAATATCATCTTCATTAAACATAGCATCCCCAAGCTTGGGACAAACATTAATTCCAGCAAATATATTCTCAAATATTTCATCCCAATCAAACATAGCTTCCCCAAGCTTGGGCCCTTTCATATCATAAGCATAATCACTCTCATCATTAAAAATATGGATAGCACCAATAGTATAGCAATTGTCATCATCACAAGTAGTAGTAGGAGCAACATCATTTGGGAGGGATACCTCTATACCTTTGTTGCTCCTTCTTTTCTTCTTTTTCTTCACATTATGTGTGGGTTCAACCTTCCTCTTTGAGCTCCTTATTGATGAGATTGGTCGAATAGAAAGCTCCTCCTCGTTACCTGATTCATCATAAGAAATAATAGGAGGAGATTGGGAAGCCTCTTCCCTTTCATTAGTATTCTCATCATCTTCCATTTGCTTTCTTTTCTTTAGGTAATTGGCAATATAAGGATTTTCGATGCAATTCACCGCACAATACATATAAATTTCTTCTAGATCAAAATGAAGAATTCTATCAAGGGCAAATTCTGGAATAATCTTAGTTATACGTTTTATTTCTTCATAACCCAAGAGCAAACTAAGCTCATTATGATGCTCAAGGGTAATCAAATTATCACAATTTTTGGACACGATACGATCATGAAATAGTTTGCATTGGGTACTAAAATGATCACATTCATTGCAAAGTTCACAAGTATGGCTAAGAAAAAATAAATTTTCAGCACATGCATCTAGCCTTTCTTGCAACCATTTAGTTTCTAAGTACTTATGACTCTTGCAATATCTATCTTCCCTATTCGGTGTGTCCTTGCAAGCCCAATGCACTCCACAAAAATTGACATGCTTATAGGAGGCATTTTCATCATAACTAGTGCAATCATCATTAGCATCATGGATATTCAAAGAATTCATACTAACAACATTGCAATCATGCTCATCATTCAAATATTTAGTGCCAAACAATTTAGAGATTTCTTCTTCTAGTACTTGAGCACAATTATCCTTTCCATCATACTCACGAAAGATATTAAAAAGGTGAAGCGTATGAGACAAACTTAACTCCATTTTTTTGTAATTTTCTTTTATAGACTAACTAGTGCTAAAACAAGAAACAAAAAGATTCGATTGCAAGATTTAAAGATATACCTTCAAGCGCTAACCTCCCCGGCAATGCTGCCAGAAAAGAGCTTGATGTCTACTACACAACCTTCTTCTTGTAGACGTTGTTGGGCCTGCAAGTGCACAGGTTTGTAGGACAGTAGCAAATTTCCCTCAAGTAGATGACCTAAGGTTTATCAATCCGTAGGAGGCGTAGGATGAAGATGGTCTCTCCCAAGCAACCCTGCAACCAAATAACAAAGAGTCTATTGTGTCCCCAACACACCCAACACAATGGTAAATTGTATAGGTGCACTAGTTCGGCGAAGAGATAGTGATACAAGTGCAATATGGATGGTAGATATAGGTTTTTGTAATCTGAAAATATAAAAACAGCAAGGTAACTAAAGGTAAAAGTGAGCGTAAACGGTATTGCAATGATAGGAAACAAGGCCTAGGGTTCATACTTTCACTAGTGCAAGTTCTCTCAACAATAATAACATAGATAGATAATATGACAAGCCCTCAACATGCAACAAAGAGTCACTCCAAAATCACTAATAGTGGAGAACAAACGTAGAGATTATGGTAGGGTACGAAACCACCTCAAAGTTATTCTTTCGGATCGATCTATAAAAGAGTTCGTACTAGAATAACACCTTAAAACACAAATCAACCAAAACCCTAATGTCACCTAGATACTCCATTGTCACATCAAGTATCCGTGGGCATGATTATACGATATGCATCACACAATCTCAGATTCATCCAAACAACATAAAAGTACTTCAAAGAGTGCCCCAAAGCTACTACCGGAGAGTCAAGAACGTGTGCCAACCCCTATGCATAGGTTCCCAATGTCACAAAACCCGCAAGTTGATCACCAAAACATACATCAAGTGGCACATGATATCCCATTGTCACCACAGATAATCACGGCAAGAAATACATCAAGTGTTCTCATAAAAGACTCAATCCGATAAGATAACTTCAAAAGGGGAAACTCAATTCATCACAAGAGAGTAGAGGGGGAGAAACATCATAAGATCCAACTACAATAGCAAAGCTCGGGATACATCAAGATCGTGCCATAGAGGAACACGAGAGAGAACACGAGAGAGAGAGATCAAACACATAGCTACTGGTACATACCCTCAGCCCCGAGGGTGAACTACTCCCTCCTTGTCATGCATAGCGCCGAGATGATGAAGATGGCCACCGGTGATGGGTTCCCCCTCCGGCAGGGCGCTGGAACGGGCTCCCGAGAGGTTTTTGGTGGCTATAGAGGCTTGCGGCGGCGGAACTCCCGATCTATCTTCTGTTCTGAAAGTTTTAGGGTACGTAGGTATATATGGGTGCAAGGGGTACGTCGGTGGACCTCCGGGGTGCTCACGAGGCAGGGGGCGCGCCCCCCACCCTCGTGGGCAGCCCGGGACTCCCCTGACGTGCACTCCAAGTCCATCGGGTGACTTTCCTTCCAAAAATAACTTCTCCAGTTGATTTCGTTCCGTTTTGACTTCGTCTGATATTCCTTTTCCTCGAAACACCGAAATAGGCATAAAACAGCAAATATGGGCTGGGCCTCCGGTTAATAGGTTAGTCCCAAAAATAATATAAAAGTGGATAATGAAGCCCAATATTGCCTAAAATAGTAGATAAAGTAGCATGGAGCAATCAATAGATACGTTGGAGACGTATCAGTAGGTTAGTCCCAAAAATGATATAAATGTGTAAAATAAAGCCCATAAACATCCAAAAGGGGTAATATAATAGCATGGAACAATCAAAAATTATAGATACGTTGGAGACGTATCAGCTGCCGTTGCCACAGAATAACAGGGGTGTGGGTGAGTAGAGGGATGATCTGGCCAGCGGTGGGAGTAGGAGGGGCGGTGAGGCCTGCACGGTAGCACAGCCGGCCACGGGAGGGAGGAGCACACGGTGATTTGGATGGCTGGAGCAAGAAAATCAGAGGTTGAAGAAGCAGGACGACCGTTCGATGTTAATAATCCAACGATCACTGCTGATAGAATCGTTTCTTGACTAAGTTGACAAAGCCCAGCGTACGCGTCAACTTAGTAGGGCCACAAGTCCGCCTCCAAATCTGGTGGGCCCCAGTTGTCATGGGGAGCAATCATTATTTTTTGCTCAATAAGGAGGCACTTTCTTTCGTGCGAAGATATAGTTGGTGGGTCCTAGCTGTCATGGGGAGGATTCATTTTTTTGGCGTAATAAGGAGGTACTTGCTTGCGTGCGGCCATGGACGATGTGGGTCCCTACTGTCAGCCTCTCCACATACATCCCTCTTTTGATGTTGTCGTTTGTTGACAATGTTGACCACACCGTGCTGAGAACACCAATGTGATGGACGATGGCGAGACCCAGGAAGGGAATGATCCGGAGGTGGCGAATCCACAATAGTGGAGGACTGTAGGTGAGTAGAGGGATGGTTTGGCTAGAGGTGGGAGTAGTATGGGTGATGAGGCCTACGTGGCAGCACAACTGGCAACGGGAGACAGGAGTAGGCGGTCCCGCCGGCGCTGGATTTGGCAGCTAGAGCAAGAAGATTAGAGATTGAAGAAGCACGACGGCCAATCCGACGGTCACTTATGCTAGAATTGTTTGTTGACTAATATATAATAAGTAAAAAAAAATTGCATACGCGTCAGCTTAATGGGCCCACAAGTCAGCCCATTTCCTTTTTTAATAATTTACAGCTCATTTGCAAAGTAAATTATTTAGAAGTTTGGGATGTTACACTACCGCAACAAATTCCCAGAAAAAATTTGCGTCCTTCTTAAGCCATGAGGGTTTTTATATCCAAAGGAGAGCGTAAGACGGTGCCCTGAGGGCCCCACACGTTAGGCCCATGCCCCCCAGGCTGCGTGGCCACCTGGTGGCCTCCCTCTGGGTGCCCTTCTGACTCCATTGCTCCTTTCTTCCAGAAAAAAATTCATTAAAATTTGGTGCTCGATCTGGGAAACTTTATTTCTCCACAAAAGTAACACCAAGGGGAATTCTTCTTAAAACAAAATCAGATTAGATTAGTTTATCCAAATCATGCGAGTTAGAGGACAAAAACATAGCAAAGTGCTCAAAAAAGTTGATATGTTTGAGACGCATCAGCTCCCTCAGGCTTAGCTTATTGGTTGCCCTCAAGCAATTTAGTTGACAAACGGACGCGACAAAGAAAACTTTAACAATCACTTTTGTTATGTGTACACACATTAATTTAGTCCATGATACCCCACGAATAACAGGAACTTAGCAACCATGTTCTTTCATGATAAGATCCCAACTAACTAGTAAGCTATAATAAATCATTTCAAACATCAACATGATTGAAATGGACATGATGCAAACATGACAACATGGTATCCCTCTAGTCTTTTTGTGAAGCAAAAGATAAATGCAAGACATCAGAGAAGTTCAAGTAGTGACTGAATATTATATTTAGTATAAGGCATCATATTCATGCGTCACATAATGTTACTTAGACAGAATACATATCAAACTAAAAGTAATAAATTTTCTCTTTTATTAGGTGCTCTAGGAAGGCGATGACACAACATCAAAGCAAATAGATAGGCCGTTCGTAGAGGGGAGCAGGGATTGTCATGTGCTTAAGTAGTTTTGAAAAGATGGATCAACTTCAGCTGCCCAAGTTTTGAGTTAATTTCAATGCCTTTAATGAGGTGTAATACATCTATCACCCATTGCCCCTTTATGATGGTGCAAGATGTTTTTCCTCTATCTTTTATTAAGCTTATATTTTTGGCGAGGAGATTCCTTCCGTTTTCTCTTTTTTTGTTTGGCTAGCCTTCTACATCTTTTAATTTGGTGGGCCTTCCCACATCTTTTATGCTCCACTTTTGCACCATTATAAGTTTGTGGAATCAAAATGTATTACGACACATTAAAAATTTTGATCATTGAAAAGTGTTTATCAATTTTAAGTTATGCACCAATGACAATTTACTTGGAATTGGAATAATCTTACCCAGACATGATAGGAAGATATGGCGGACTCTTTATGGCAAAAAAATGGATAAGCATTTTAGATGTGCAAGCAGAGTTCCCACTTAGTACAGATGAGTACTATTAATATATAGACTGGGAAGCAACAAACTAGAGAGCATATTCGTCATAATCATGCATTATGAATAAGCAAGCATTAAACGTTAAGATGGATATGATACAATATTCTAAATGCATAAGATCTTTGAGGATAAAATGGAATAGATCAATAATGTGTCAACATGTGCCAAGTAAAACTACTTGAATACTTCAAAGGAGAATACCATGTTGACATACCACATTATGCCACATCTTAATGCACATTAACACTCAAGATAAATCATTATAAAGGCTCATAGTTAATTGAAACTCAACATGAGAAAACATGAATCACTAAATTCTCATTATGCATAGGATGACTATACTAAAAAACTTGGGAAGCAATCATGAATGTAACACCTATACATTAACAAAACAAAACATGATTGTACCAGCTTTCTCCGCCACAGCCACTTCACCAAATATTCTTCACCATTGCCTTGTCACTAGCACAATTTGAATAGCACTGATAATCATAATATAATGCAAGTGTCACCGCATTTGAAGCTAGAACTACTTACAACTGTAAAAAATATATTTGATCTCTTCATTAGTTCAACAATAAAGTGCATAAGATATGAACACAATTTTTCCTCTTCAAACACAAGACTCTATAAGACATAACCGATAAATCTTTTTGGAATTTTTGATTTTGCAACTTTTAACAAAGATGATAGAAACAAAAAAAACAGCAAAGAAAAGCCAAAAAGAACAACTAAAGGAAACTAAAAGAAAAATGAAAGAAGAAATCTTTTTGGATCTTCTTGAAACATAAAAGGCAAAAAAGAATTCAAAGAAACACAAAAAAATACTTTTGGAGTTTTTACTTTTCCCTAAAGAAGGAAAATAGGAATGCAAAGAGAAGCAAAGATAAATCTTTTTGAGATTTTTCAACAATTCAACAAAGAGACAGTCAAATAAACTTTCAAAGAAAAAGAAAAGGAACGAGGAAATAATTTTGTTGTTTTTCTCAAAGAACTTCAAAAGGACAAAAGAAGAATAAAGAAATATTTTTGGGTTTTCTTTTCTTAAAAGTAAACAATGAGAAATCAAAAAGAATGAAGGAAATACCAAAAAAAACACAAAAGAATACAATAAAAAATAAAATAAAATAAAGCGAAGAACAACAAGAATTTTTTTTGGAATTTTGTTTTTAATAGAACTAGCAACCGAAGCAAATGAAAACCAAATACGGATATACAGAATTCATCAAGTGCATCGACAAATGTAGCATGAGTTAAATGTCGATAAGGAAACATACTCCCCCAAGTTTAGGCTTTTGTCCTAAGTTGGACTCAATCCCATGACTGGCAATCCTCGTGGCCTTCGTAATCTCCCTGATTACTATGGTCTCCATAGTCCCCGTAGAAACTATGGTGGTAGCTGCTCCACGGGTCTATGTTAGCCTCCCATGGGGCACGACTCATGCGCTCTTCCTCTTCCACCCGAGCCTTGTATGCATTCATGTCACATAAACAGGTCTCACGGAGTCCGTGAGCAAGGAGGACCTTGTCTCCCTTGAACTTGAAGGGCCCATGAATTTCACAAAGCTATTGAAGCCCTTCTTCATATTCTCAACTTGGATAGGAAAGGTTCCAGTCATAAGAATTTTATGCTTCTTTTTAGAAGGAATAATGGGCAATTCAAATTGACCAATAATGATAGTCATAATTTTTGCAGCCTTTTGGGAACCATTTCTTTTATCATTCTTCTTTGAAAAACAAAACATATGCTCATTCCTATTAACATGAAAATAAGCCTATTTTTGCTGCAATCAATGATAGCTCCGAGTGCCCTTCTGGATCTGTGGCTCTTTTCTTCTAGAAAAAATTCAGTAACATTTTGGGCTCGCTCCGAAAAACTTTATTTCTGCACAAAAATAAAATCAAGGGGTAATTGTGCAATGCCAATCCAGGTTAGTTTTCTCCAAATCATGCAAGTTAATTAGAGGACAAAAACATAACAAGAGTGCTCAGAAAAGTAGATACGTTTGGGACGTATCTTGGCCGGGGACTGTACGCTGATGACCGAGCTGCTTGGCGACGTAGTGGTATGGGCTTGGTAGCGTAGTAGTATATTCGCCGGCCAAACGGGCTTGTCTCTGCGTCACCGGCTTGGGCTTGCGCGAGATGACCCTCCTCGCGTTTCTTCTTATGGAAATCATGAGCCCAATGGCCAGCGATCTTGTAGTAGTGGCATATGTCCACCGACATACGTACCAATAGGGCATTTGCATTTTATGCCACAACCTCCCCGCGCCATTGGGCGTCAGACGAGCCACTCCTGCCTACGCCGCTATTGACATCACACTTCATAAGTGCACGCCATTCTTAATCGGTGGGCAGCAGCCGCCCATAGGCTTCGGTCTCGCTATCCGGATCGACCCATTCCACCGTCACCTTGAGATGCCCAGTGAGCTCCTCGATTGTGAGTATTTCGAGGTCGACAATAGGGATGGCAATGTGTACTCATTACCCGCATACTCGTCGAGTAAAAATCCTATTAGGGAAAGGGTATGGGATAAAAGATTAGCCATGGGTATATAAATAGAAAAATATTAAACCCATTGGGTAGAGTGGGTACGGGTATGGGATAGCATAACCCATACCCGTGTACCCATATACCCACTTAAAATTTATTGAGTGGGCCTTCAATATTCATTTATCTTTTTTTAAAAGCAATATTCATTTATCTAATTAACTTCGCAAAAAACAGTCTAATCCCGTAGCCCACTGCCCACGAGATACATGACTACATGAATAGTCGAGAGCTCCTCCTCAGCGCTCGTTGCGCCGCCCCAACAGCGCGAGATCGCGCCCCGCTCGCTCGCCTGTTGGTTCGATCACAGTGGCACTCGATCGAAGGCTTTGTTCATAGCTCAATAGATTCAGTTGACCTCGTTGATCTGTTTAGTTGACCGTGTTGACCATCTCTCTAAAAACAGTTCATCTCTTTAATAGAACTTCATCAACTTTTGGAGAAAGTTCATTGATATTTTAAAAAACAATTATCGGATCTGAAAAAAGTTCATAGCTTCTAAAAAATGTTCGTCTATTTGACAAAAAATTCATCAAATCTGAAAATAAGTTCATCGAATTTGCGAAAAGTTCACCGAATTTGAGAAAAGTTCATCGAATCTGAAAAAGAGTCCACCGAATTTGAGAAAAAGGTTCATTGAATCTGAAAAAAGTTCACCTAATTTAAGAAAAGTTCATTGATTTGAAAAAAATACATCTAATTTGAAAAGAAGTTCATCAAATTTCAAAAAAAAACTTTATCCAATTTGGAAAAAGTTCATCAAATTATGAAAAAGTTCATTCGGTTTTGAAAAAGTTTGTTCAATTTGAAAAAAGTTCAATTGTTTTGAAAAAAGGTTCATTCAATTAGCATTAAGAAAAAAAAGAGGAATAAAAAACCGAACAAAAGCGTTCCGAATAAAAAAGTAAAATGATAAAAGAAAAAGGGAAAAGGAAATAGAAATAGAAAAGAGAAAAAGACGAGATAAAAATAGGGGAGAAGTTTCTCTTGAGCATGTAAGGTGGACGTGGTGTCGTGGTTAGCGCAGCGAGGATTGACCAGGAGATCCCACATCTCGTATGTATAACGCTGAACCTACGAACACCCACATTACACCCTGTCCTTCTATTTTTCCCTAATTCTTTTTTGTTTTACCCTCAATGCAGGTAACTGATGAGCTCACCATGATTCTCAAACAGCAAAATGCAAGGGCTCTCATGCACTTGTCTCAAGCGAGCAACGCTTCCAAATGGCACTGTCTCAAGCAAAAAATGCCATGCAGATGGACATGGTTTTTTGATCAAGTTCTGAATTCAATTAGCCGTCGTTGTGTTTGTTGCCGCGCGCGGATTTACTGAATGCCCAACTTCAGGTTGTCATTCAGTAAATTGGCCTTAGATAGCGGAAAAAATTGAACAAGAGCTCTATTTTTTTCCGCTATCTGAGGCCAATTTTTTCACTTCATACAATGTTTAGCAGCTGGGCACCGGATCATAGTTACTGCAGTTTTTACAGCAATTCTGCCTGCCTAGGAAGGACGAATACCTTCATCATCTCGATGAAAAGACAGTCCAGGCCGACAGTTTGTAATCACATCCACAAAGCGGCGACCATTGCACGGAGGATCTTCGTCCACGTCGTCTCCGGGCCTGCCACTCCCAACCACCATAGTCGATGCTTAATCCAAAAAACACATGGTCACCGATCAGTATTATTTACTAGCATTAATACAAAAATTTATACAGTACCCACAACCCCACAAATATTATTCCAGCTGTTTCATATAAAAAGGTAGCTGTCTTCACCAATGAAACATACCTCCAGTCCACGCAATCCGGGGAATTCACATGTTCAAGGAGGCCAGCATCGAATCTATGTAATCTTCATCAATCGTATCGGACTCCCCCTCCGATGCAACTTGCTCTCCCATGTAATTTATTGGCACCTTCGATGCCACATCGAATCTATGTGATCTTCATCAATTCAACGTCCAGCTCTGAAAGATGAAAAACATTTTTTTCCAGCAACAACGGCATAGTTAAATGCAACCCCCTCAAGGAAAAAGAATTTTGGCTTGTGGCCGTGTACCTATACCATTGCATAGTGATCAAGGTTCCACGCAAATTGATTATCAGTATCCATTTGTTCTTGAGTTGTCATTGGTGGTGCTTCCTGGCTTTCATTCTTCAGTTCTTCCCAATTAATGTCGTCATTATCAACGCCTTCTCCAGCTTCTCCCGTTTCTCCACCTTGCTCTTGGCCTCCAGGAGAGGCAGCATCTACAATCAACAAATGAGTGTATTGTTTTCATCAGCAACCTAGACATCAGAAAAACAGAAGTTCAAACATCAACCATCATGGAGCAAAATTACTTACGTCCAATATCTCCATTGACGCCCAGCCTTGACAGCAGAGCCCTTGCTTGATCAAAGATGCATGTTTGTCGGCAATGCACTAGTTGCTACATGCAAAACAATAAAAGACGTAGCAATGTACACGGGCAAGGATGGAATTGTCTATTGTTCTGTCCACTAAGTCTAGAGCTGCCGCAGCCAGGCTGCACACACGTTGCCGGTGTTCGTCGTCTGGAGGTCCACTGGAAGCCCCTAACGCACCACTATTTGCTGCACCACCCCTCACTGGTATAGTACCGAACAAACATCAAATTATCAGTACCTAGCAACCCAAATTTACTTTCTCTTATTGTGAGAACCACAATCAAGGAACCAAAGAAAGATGCTTCTCTCACATTCAAGGTCTATCTTTGCTTGCTCCTCAACAGCTGCCATTTCGTTCCATATCCTCTGTGCCTCCCTGCTTCAATGCTCACCGTTTTCTTCAGTAAGATCAGCCCCAACAGTGGCACCGCTCCTACCGGCTCCATGGTCACCACTGTCCCTCAACTGCAGTCTTTGCCTCAGCCTCATCATACTCCGTGGCGCAAAACCTGGCATGTGCACTTATTCAATCAGATGTTGCTTTTCAACAGCTCCTCACAAACATGTTTTCCACACCAGCCATACGATATTTTTTGAAGCACAAACCTGTGACATGGCCACCTTCCATGTCATTCCTAATACAGAGGCTTCCCTGCGAACTCTGTAGCCCTAGGGGTTGACCTTTATTAAGTTTGTATAAACGTTAAATGTCAGCACTGCAATTATAAGAAGCAAAACCACTAAAATTTGCACGGCAAACCTCTGTCTTCTACTCTCTGATATGCCCTGATAATGCGATCGTTTGGATCACCGCCAGTGCCATCACTGTCACTGCTCAAGGAATATGAGATTTCTTCCATTATAGCTTTCCCGTTTTGATGTCCTGCACCATTAGAAGTTCCTGGTCCAGGCTGGTCCTCTTCGTTTGCTTCTGCCACACCTTGGTTCTTTTTGCCAGCAACAATTAGGCTCTGAGCTGCTCACAGTGCTTCGATTTGTGCTGATAGTATCACCACATGAAATTCAATCATGTTATTTTTAATGTACACCCAACATCCATAAGTTTATAGCTAAAGTTTTTTTTGTTTTTAATGCTTACATTCATGTGACAAGAAGCCACCTGGCTCCCGGCAACCGGATGCCAAAAATCTTCAATTACCAAAGTAGTTTTCAGGTTTTATCTGTTCAATGCCAAGCAAATAATTACCAAGCAAGAACAAATATTATTTTTTCTGTAAATGCAAATGAGCAATGCAGGCTGTAGAAGTCATATGCCTCACCAAGTGAATCAAAACTCGGGCCAAGTGCTGGTCGTACGACACTCTTTGTCAGTTCCTCTGCATATTTACGAATTGACCGCTAAAGAGTACAAATGCGAGACGGTCAAGCTGTTCGGTTTGTCGGCGCACTACCCAGCCACAACCTGAATTTTTTTGCAAACATATTATAAATTCAGCACACTAGAATCTCAAAAGTAATAGCACTGAACTTTCTGCCGATTGGCCAGTAAGGATCAGCTGCCAATGACTAACCTATCTATATCATATTCTCAGTTTGTAAATGATTTTGCTACGATTTTGTATAGTAAAATGGATCGAAAAACAGTCGGATGGGCTTCAGGTTCAGTCGTTCAGACCTTTTTGTCCAACTTGGGGCCTGTGGGTTGACTTTGTCAGTTGACTGCGCTGACATGGTCGGAGATGAATCTGAATGACGACGGACTCCGTCTCGTGCTTTGTCAGCTCCGTCGTCGCCGAGCTATTGCCCGCAGCCACACCCGGTATTTGAGTCTTCAGGGTCGCCACGGTTGGTTTCTCTCGTGGGCAACAAGACCAGAGGAACCGGATCTGGGTGTTCAATGTTGTCAGCGTACTCTTCCCGCAGCAGGAACCTGAGAGAAGAATGGCAATGGATGACGGCCAGGCCACATTGTTATCTACCTGATTCAGGTCTCGCAGAATGCAAAACAAATCCCACGAAATACCCAGATCTATAGAAACTAACCTGTCGACGGAGTCGAGAAGAAACTCCACACCAGCGTCCTCCATTTTCCTTGGCCGCGGGTGGCCAAAATTAGCGCCGCCGCCACGAGCAGCTCACTCGTAGACGAAAGGGGGACGAAGTTGTTCTTGAGGGGAAACAGGCGACAAACGGCCCAACTTTTCCGTCATTATCTGATCTATGGCTCGGTAAGAATTGCAACTTTCTGATCCACGGACCAGGACGGCAACGCCCCTCCACCGTCCCAACGATGCGAATCGGACCCACGAATTCACCACTGTTCCATACTGTATTCCCCTCGTAGGCTGTTTTTTCTTTACCGATTGTCAGGTGTGTCAGACCGATTTATTCGGATCCCAAGCCAGATATGGACGCCAGGGATATCAGGAGCAGCTGGGCTCGGGCACCAAATCACCCTGTCCCATATATCTCTCCTTCTCTCTGAGATTAATGTGATTTGGTGATAGGCTATTCAGGGGGTTTTCTATCCCCTAGCGAAAAGCTAGGGTTTTCTCTCCCCTAGCGAAAAGCTTGGGTTTTCTCGCGCTACCGGTGGCTACGCCGGAATTTCCCTCCTTCCCGGACAGATCCCCCTCCGCTCTCCCGCCTCTCACTCGGGTTGTCCTGCGGCCTTGGTTTCGAGAGGAATCGGGGGAGGATTTGGAACAGGAAAACTCTAGGGTTTGTACGTCGCGATCTGATCGGCGACAATGGAGGACGAAGTACCTGGTTCGCAGAGGAAGGGGACGAAGGAGAGTACAAAAGATCTCTTGGCTCGTCTGAATCTACAGGAAGAAGAGGATGACGACTTCGTATGGGAGGAGGAGCTCCCTGATCTGATGTCTGCAGCTAAGTGGCTAGCGATTGCTAGGGTTCATACCCCAAAAACCTTCAGTCCGAGTGCGCTCTATGGGGACATGCGAGCAGCGCGGAACCCAGCAAAAACTTTGAGTTGGAGGAGGATCAATGAGAACCTTTTCACCGTGCAGTTCGGGTGCTTAGCAGATTGGAACAAGGCAATGTTTGAAGGTCCATGCTTATTCAAAGGACAGTCAGTCATAATGAAGGAGTATGACGGATTTAAAAATCCCAAGTCAATCCAGTTGGACAAACTCACAGTGTGGGCGCAGATCCACCGCCTTCCAGATAACTTCTTAATAGAACCGGCAGTTCGAGGTATGGCTTCACGCATTGGTGAGGTGGAGGAGATTCAGCTAAGGCTCCCAGCTGGTTTCTTCGGGGAATTTGTCCGCATCAAAGTTAGTATTGACATCAATGCCAAGATAAAGCGCTTTGTGATGGGAAAGAAGGGGGACGAAAGAGTTCACTATCAAGTGAAGTATGAAAAAATACCCACCTTCTGTTTCAATTGTGATGAATTTGGTCACTAGTATGAAGAGTGTGGGGATGGTGAGCATGATGTATCGTCTTTTGAATGGGGGGGGGGAATTTGTGCTAGCTGATGCTTTCAGAGCGGGACATGATGGCCGTGGTGTGGCGGGACCCCAGAGAGGTCGTGCTACAAGAGGTGGGGCAGGAGGCAGAGGTAGGGGAAGAGGTACGTACAACCCCAACCAGAGCTGGCGTTTCAACGCACAAAATCAGAATCCGGTGAATGCTGGGGAGACAATGGAAACTGATAAGGGAACGGTTGATGTTGATGCTGCTGGCCAGAATTTCTCAGCGATAGCAAAGGACAGTATGCAGCCAAATAAGTGCCTCTCGGTTGAAAATGTATCAAGTTCTATCTCGGCAGGGCAAAGTGAGCTCAATCCTGGAGTGGGGGTTGATGGGGCAAATCCATTGGCAGTGGTGGTGGCGACGACCCAGCTTTCTGTACCCCCACTACCCCCAGTTTATGTCTCCCCACGTAAACAACATAAGAGGTACAAACTGTTGGAAATATGCCCTAGAGGCAATAATAAAAGCATTATTATTATATTTCCTTGTTCGTGATAATTGTCTTTATTCATGCTATAATTGTGTTATCCGGAAATCGTAATACATGTGTGAATAACAGACACCAACATGTCCATAGTGAGCCTCTAGTTGACTAGCTTGTTGATCAATAGATAGTCATGGTTTCCTGACTATGGACATTGGATGTCATTGATAACGAGATCACATCATTAGGAGAATGATGTGATGGACAAGACCCAATCCTAAACATAGCACAAGATCGTATAGTTCGTTTGCTAGAGTTTTCCAATGTCAAAGTATCTTTTCCTTAGACCATGAGATCGTGTAACTCCCGGATACCGTAGGAGTGCTTTGGGTATACCAAACGTCACAACGTAACTGGGTGACTATAAAGGTAGACTACGGGTATCTCCGAAAGTGTCTGTTGGGTTGACATGGATCAAGACTGGGATTTGTCACTCCGTATGACGGAGAGGTATCACTGGGCCCACTCGGTAATGCATCATCATAATGAGCTCAGAGTGACCAAATGTCTGGTCACGGGATCATGCATTACGGTACGAGTAAAGTGACTTGCCGGTAACGAGATTGAACGAGGTATTGGGATATCGACGATCGAATCTCGGGCAAGTAACATATCGATTGACAAAGGGAATTGAGTACGGGGTTGATTGAATCCTCGACATCGTGGTTCATCCGATGAGATCATCGTGGAGCATGTGGGAGCCAACATGGGTATCCAGATCCCGCTGTTGGTTATTGACCGGAGAGTCGTCTCGGTCATGTCTGCTTGTCTCCCGAACCCGTAGGGTCTACACACTTAAGGTTCGGTGACGCTAGGGTTATGAAGATATGTATATGCAGAAACCCGAATGTTGTTCGGAGTCCCGGATGAGATCCCGGACGTCACGAGGAGTTCCGGAATGGTCCGGAGGTAAAGAATTATATATAGGAAGTGCAGTTTCGGGCATCGGGACAAGTTTCGGGGTTATCGGTATTGTACCGGGACCACCGGAGGGGTTCCGGGGGCCCACCGGGTGGGGCAACCTGTCCCGGGGGGCCACATGGGCTGTAGGGGGTGCGCCTTGGCCTTCATGGGCCAAGGGCACCAGCCCCTATAGGCCCATGCGCCTAGGGTTTCCACCTAGGAGTCCTAGTGGTGGAAGGCACCCCTAGGTGCCTTGGGGGGGAGGGAAACCTCCCCTTGGCCGCGCCCCCCCTAGTAGATCTCATCTACTAGGGCCGGCGCCCCCCCCCCCCCATGGCACCCCTATATATAGTGGGGGGGGAGAGAGGAGGGAAACAGCCCAGCCCCTGGCGCCTCCCTCTCTCCCCGTTACGTCTCTCTCTCGTAGTCTTGGCGAAGCCCTGCTTCTGTGACGCCCTGCATCCACCACCACACCGTCGTGCTGCTGGATCTTCATCAACCTCTCCTTCCCCCTTGCTGGATCAAGAAGGAGGAGACGTCTCCCGTCCCGTACGTGTGTTGAACGCGGAGGTGCCGTCCGTTCGGCGCTTGGTCATCGGTGATTTGGATCACGTCGAGTACGACTACATCATCACCGTTCTTTGAACGCTTCCGCTCGCGATCTACAAAGGTATGTAGATGCATCTAATGACTCGTTGCTAGATGAACTCCTAGATGATCTTGGTGAAACGAGTAGGAAAATTTTTGTTTTCTGCAACGTTCCCCAACACAAACATGGGGAGGAAGGCAAAGGACAGGCGGGAGTAAATGCTGGCACTAGCGTTAGGGACTCAGGAATGGCAACTTCTTCAAATACATCGGCGACCTCCGGTCGGGAGGATCGCCGGGACCAATGAAAACCCTAGCATGGAATTATCGTGGGATGCTCTCTCCCACGGCAATTCGAGAGCTCTTGGATCTCCAAGGGCGGTTGAGAGCAGATGTGGTCTTTTTGTCAGAATCACATCTTAATAATGACAAGGCAGAAGTTCTAAGGGTTAAGTTAGATTTTGATTGTTTTCATTTAGTGGCTAGTGATGGACGTGCTGGTGGGCTTGTACTCTATTACAACTTATCAAATGAAGTGATTCTGAATTACTCCTCGGATAATGTTATAGATGGCATAGTGATGGACGGAAACTCACCATCTTGGCGCATTACAGGGTTCTACGGAGAACCGAGTTGGGAGAGAAAGTATCTCTCATGGACGTACCTCCGAGATATTCATGCAAACAACTCTGGGCCATGGATGATCCTTGGCGACTTTACTGAAATCACCAACATGAGTGAAAAGGAAGGGGGTAATAACCGTCCTGATCACTATATGCGGGATTTTAGAGACTGCATCGACGACTGTGGGCTACAAGAAGTGATGGTGATAGGAGATACATTCACATGGAGTCGTGGACCGATCAGAGAGCAACTTGACAGGGCTCTATGTAATGAGATGTGGGCGGAAAAATTTCCTTTTGCAGGGCTGGTACATGAACACCATACCCACTCTGACCATAGGCCTATTCTGCTCGATACAGAGTATTTCAAACCGATGTTGATGCTGCAGCAGCAGAACTGGAAACGAATGTTCGAAGCCCGATGGTTGGAAGAAGGGACAGTGAACGAGATTGTAAAGACAGCTTGGGAGCGAGCTAAGTTAGCTGGGCTAGGCCCTTCCCTTGCGGGTCGGACCAAGGCAGTGTTGAAGGACTTGCATATGTGGGATCGTGAGACCCTAAAGAACCCTAAGAAGAGAATAAATAAGTTAAAGAAAGAGCTGGAGAAATTAAGAAGGGGACCGAACACTGCTGAAAACAGACAGAGAATGAAAGATACCCAAGTCCTGAATGAAAACCTACTGGATCATGAAGAGTTGGTTTGTCTCCAATGTGGAAGGGCAAATTGGCTGCTGCATGGTGACCGAAACACAACGTTTTTCCATAGAGCTGCCGCAGCTCGCAAGAAGAGGAATTGCATTAAGAGGCTGCTGGATGACACTGGAGTATGGAAGGAAAGCGAGGAGGACACTAATCTAATTATCTCAGAATACTTTTCTGCTTTGTTTACAGCACGAGTTCAGCAGCCGGACCTCAATGTGTTGTCAAAGGTACAATCTCATGTTACTGCTGCCATGAACGAAGCTCTTATGTCCCCCTATACAGCAGAAGAGGTCAGGAAAGCTTTGTTCTTGATCGGCGACTTTAAAGCCTCGGGACCTGACGGATTACATGCAGTTTTCTATAAGAGGTTTTGGCCAATGTTAGGGGATGATCTTCTGATGAAAGTTTTGGGTGCAGTTAACTCACAGGAGATCCCACCGGGATGGAATGACACTAATATTGTGATGACCCCTAAGGTAAACACTCCAGAGAAAGTCACACAATTTAGACCCATTAGTTTGTGCAATGTGGTCTATAAAGTTATCTCAAAGATGATTGCTATAAGACTGAAAAGTTTACTCCCTGAAATCATTAGTCCTACCCAGAGTGCTTTTATTCCGGGAGACTCATCACGAATAATGTTTTGATAGCTTATGAGAGTCTCCATGCAATTAAACAGAAGAAAAAAGGCAAGGAGGGATGGTATGCAGTGAAATTAGATATGCACAAAGCATATGATCGTGTAGAATGGGTCTTTTTGGAGGCAATGCTTCTAAAACTGGGGTTTAGAGCTGATTGGGTCAGAATGATTATGGCCTGTGTGTCGTCTGTGGAATACAGAGTGAGGTACAATTCGGTTGAAACAGATACTATCAAACCATCATGTGGGCTCCGCCAAGGGGACCCTCTATCACCCTACTTATTCTTATTGGTTACGGAGGGTCTGTCAGCACTTCTTAATCATGCAGAGCAATCAGGCGAAATTGTGGGTATTCAGGTTTGTCGAGGTGCACCTTCGGTTACAAATCTCTTGTTTGCCGATGACTCCTTAATTCTTATGAAAGCAAATGTGGTGAATGCGATATGCTTGAAATCTGTCCTGGATGCTTACTGTGGGGCTTCCGGCCAGTTGGTGAGTGTGGATAAATCTAGTATTTTTTCAGTCCTAGCACAGATATAAACACTAAGGATCAGGTGTGCACTACTCTGAATATTATGATGGAGGCTCTGAATGACACATACTTGGGATTACCAACTACCCTAGGACTGGATAAAACAGACAGCTTTCAATACTTGATCGATCGATTAATTGTGAAACTTACAGGATGGAAGGAAAAGTGTCTATCTTCGGGAGGTAAGGAAGTGCTTATCAAATCTGTTGCACAAGCCATACCAACGTACGCGATGTCGGTCTTCAAAATTCCTAAAAAAAATGCAAAGGAATTACAGATGCGATCTCTCGTTACTGGTGGGGCGATGACGCATCACATAAGAGAATGCACTGGTTTGCCTGGTGGAAGATGTGCTTGCCAAAGAGTAGAGGAGGAATGGGGTTCAGAGACATTCACTGCTTTAGTTTGGCATTGCTGGCTAAACAAGCATGGCGACTTATTGAAGACCCCGAATCCCTCTGTGCAAAGATTCTTAAAGCAAAATATTACCCTGAAGATGAGCTTATGAATGCTAGTCTGAAAAAGAAGGCCTCTTATACATGGCAAAGTATAATGGCAGATGTGGAGACGTTGAAACATGGACATATTTGGAGGGTGGGAGATGGTCAAAAAATAAATATATGGGAAGATAGTTGGATCCCACAATCTCCCATCAGGAAGGTTATCTCTAGAAAAGGGAATCACCTCCTCTCTCGTGTGTGAGATTTAATAGATCCAGTGTCAGGTGACTGGGATTCGGGGCTGATAAACCAAACGTTTTGCAGTGTTGATGTTCAGAGAATTCTTGCAATTCCACTACCAATATATGAAATGATAGACTTTTTAGCTTGGAGTTTCACTAAAACAGGTGGATTCACCGTAAGATCAGCATACCATGCTGTCTGGGAGTCAAAGTTTGGCCATAATCTGCAAGGTACAACGAGTTCTTCCTCGCCTACACCTACGTGGGATTCGGTGTGGAGCTTGAGATTCCCAGCAAAGGTTAAGAATTTTGTTTGGAGAGCACTTCTTAGTGCTGTTCCATGCCGTGCAATACTGGCTGATAGACATGTCAAGATCAAACCAAATTGTCCTGTGTGTAACAATGGGCCGGAGAGCATCCGTCACCTGCTTTTTGAATGTCCAGTTGCGGTTCAGGTTTGGAAACTACTTGGAGTGTGGGATGTAATACAGATGGGATTGGCGATGAACACAAGTGGGGAGGTTGTGTTGGATTTTCTTCTCAGTCTTCCAGATGATCATATCCATGTGCTAGGATTGCCAAAATTGCGAGAAACGGTGGCTACATACTGCTGGTACATGTGGTGGGAAAGGAGAAAAATTACACATGGAGGTGATCCACAAACGGCGCCACAGATCAACCTTGCTGTACGTTCCTTGGCAGAGAACTTTATAGCAGCGAATTCACCACGGCCAAGAGTTCATTTGGGAGGTTGGACGAGACCAAGGACTGGGTATGTCAAGCTAAGTGTGGACGCGAGTTTTGATGATAACTTACTTGAAGGTTCAGTAGGTGCTGTCGTTAGAGACCACAAGGGCAAGTTTATAGCTGCAGCGAATGAAAAGCTTGGACTCTGTTATGATGCTTTTACTGCAGAGGCAATTGCCATCAGATTCGGTCTAAATCTTGCTCGCACAACCGGATGTAGCAAAGTTGAGGTGAATCCAGATAATGTGGACGTGGTTGAAGCGCTCAGAGAGGGCTATTCATTTTCGGTAGCCAGTGCGATTTTTGATGATTGTTACTTCATGTCCTTAGACTTTAGTCATATTGTTTATGAGCATTGTTTTAGAGAGAATAATAAGGTAGCGCACGAATTAGCTAGTCTAGCTAGATTCAATCCTCCTAATGTATGGATGGATGAGGCCCCTTCGGCTATCATTCCCTTGATCGTATCAGATGTTACAATTGTAGCCAATTAATAAAGGAGGTGTTTATAAAAAAAAGTGATTTGATGATAGTGAATAATGAATACGTGATCACGTCCCATATTCAGTGACAATGCTTCGGTGCTTTAAGGCACCTACCTTTGTGTCTATGACATATGGGTCTAACAGATGGGTCCACATGTTAGTGACCCAAAGGCATGTGCCTTTAAGGCACCGAAGCTGTGTCCCATATTCAGATAGACGGAGATTGATATCCTCCTCATCTCCTCGTCTCATCTCGCCTCCTCGGCCCGTCGGCCCTCGCTAGTCGCCGCCGCCAGTCGCCTCCAGCTGCTCACTGCCTCGCCGTCGCCAGCGCATCCAGCCGCTCGGACGCCATGGACCTTGCGGATGATGACCATAGCTTGCGCGAGGACGGCGACCGGGAGAAGCAGATGCAGCTCACACTCATGGGGACTGAGTCAGAGGGCGGCGACCACCACGGCCAGCAGCATGGCACGACCACCCCGATCCCGTCGTTGGACGAAAACATTCGCACCTGCACTCCGGCCCGCTTATCCTGGGCGTCCATGTACATTAGCGGGCAGCTGTTATCAGCGGGACGCGACTGTTACCCGATGGCACTGTTTCAGCCGGGTCACATGCACACAGATAAGACAGAATCCTGCCGAGCCCCCCGTGACTCTGTTCCACCTCCGTCTGACATTGGAGTGGAGTAGCTGTACACAGGAGAATTCTAGGCGGCGGGGGAGACGGATTCATTTGAGATGGGCATGGAGAGATCACGGATCTGAGTGGAGGTCCGCTTGCTGGAACAAGAGGAGCCGGGTAATCAGCCGCAGGTCCGGGCGGGCGGCACCGGAATCGCCGCCGGCGCTATCCCGCGCCGGGGCACCGCCGCTGGTGAGATCCCGCGCCGGGAGGCATTGTTCAATTAGATCCCAGGTGAATATGTGTTTTTTTAATTGCGCATCCCCCTTTTTGCTCTCTCTGGATGTAGATTATTTGGGAGCAATACACCCATATCAGGGTTTGGTTTTGGGCGCCGGATAGAAATTGACGATTTGTCCATTCTTCTGTATTTTTGCAGCTCAAAATAGGCAGGCAGGAGGCTTCGCAAAAATCTGTATCTGCGTCCGTGATTTGGCCGTCAGCATGCAGTTATCTGTTTCTTTCATGCAGAGTTATGTTCCACATTGATTTCGTCTCCGCGGATGCAAATGTAATGGGTAGTAAAACCAACTGTCGATTAGGACATACCTTTCGTATTGTTCCTAAATCACGGATGTCATGGGTTTGTCTGAATCGAACAATTTCTGGGTTGTTACAGAGTGCATGAATCAAATGGTACATTAATTTATGTTCAGATGATGGCATGCACTGAAATATAAGTTTGCATTCTGTAATAGTAGTATTATCAAACACAACATCTGGATGGTTTTCAAAGGAGTTATACATATAATCGTTGCTTTGTTTGTGCAGAATCACAGCAAGCTCAACAAGCTGCCCACAATTCTGGAAGAAGATGAGTCAGACGGGTGACGGGTATGGACTTATCCAAGCAAGCATTTTTTCCAAGGCGCATATTCGTTGCATGCTGTTGATGCGTCTTTGTGCTTAATAAATGTTTAATCCATGTTACTGACTAATGTATTACACCTTGAAATATCTCCAGGTGTTCTATCTAGACAGCATCAACCTGGGCGATATAAGCAGGGCACATGATGTTTTCCCCAGAATAAAAGTGTTCACAGCAGAAAAAAATAGATCCATGATTAATGCGGACAAAAGGCCGGTGGATTCTATAAAAAATGGAGATCCCATTTTTGGTATATCTATGCTTGTTTTGGGGTGCAAGCAATGTATGATATTGTTCTGGGTTGGCTATGAAGTCTGAATTATTCTCATGTCGACACTTGAGACCAACTTATTTGTCAGGACGTGTCATGACACATATCATGTTCATGGCACGTAATTTGACCAAAAGTGTGCCTGGCACGTGTGAATCCATCCAATCATTGTTATGGTAAGTCCCAGGTCGAATAATGTGCCTGGCTCATTATCTAGGTGTTCATGTTAAATAATGTACCTGGCACATTTGCAAGACGCTTGTCGCTCTTTGTGACCGTGGATTATGGTAGTCATGTGTCCTGTACCCGGCACAAGATGCACACGAGCTGTGGAGTTTCGGAAGTGAACGAGAGGAGAGAGAGAGTCAGATGTGTTCACGGGCTTGCAGCGGGGGAGGGGACGGCGGTCGAAGACAAAGCTACCCTGAGCCAAAGATGGAGCAGTACCCATGTGACCACAATGACCGTAATAGCCTGCTGCCACGTTAACAGTTCCAACAAAACTGGTTTACCTGTCAGGCATCTCGAGGTACAGTGGAAAGATTCTACCGCTGGGATAACGCGGCCCCGACGCAGGTGCTCTAAAAATCCGCGTCCCGTCGTTGGATGGTGCCATCCATCTCCGTCCGCCAGGAAAGGGCCAAGTTCCCGGCCGACGTAAAGGTCCTCCAACTCCTGCTTCGGCATCCAAGGCACAACACCGTCGCAACACAACTACGTCAAGCCGGCCGCCTCGCCCTAGCCCGCTTACTCGGTCCTCTGCTGCCAAAAAAAACAAGAACAAGACCAAGGCTATATTGGCTTGGTGAGTTTCAGTTTTGTGTATGATTTTATGAATATGAGCATTGATCTTGTAGTTCTTTATATGCATGATGTGATGCATCCGTGTATATAACTATAAGCATTGATTTCTTCTTATACATGATGTATACAGTATATAGTTGTTGTGATGTATACAATTTTTTTGTATATAGATTTTAGATGATATGTAGGAGATTCCAGTACGTAGTCTATGGTGTATATACATTTTTCTCTATATAGTTGATGTGATGTATACAATTTTTCTACATATATAGATCTTATATAAGTAGGAGATTCCAGTACGTAGTGTATGATGTATATATGAGCATCATAATTTCAGTGCTCATTAAGAATCAAGTATTACATTCAGCAGACCATTATGAATTTGATGTCTATTTTGTTATATCTGATCGTTTTGCAGTGGCACAAGCTCTAGCAGCCAAGTACAAGTTCCTTGTGAATATGCCAATGATACATCTGCCCCAATGGATGAAGATGGAGATCATATTATTCTTTCCGATGATGAAGATGGACAGGAGGAGGTGGAAGAGGTCAATGAAGCAGGCAAATGGAAGCTAACTTCTAAAGTTTGGTTGGAAATGAAAAAGATTAGGATCAACGGGCAATGGAAGGCAAGGTGTAACTATTGTCACAAGGAACTTACTTCAGGACCCAGAGCAGGCACGAAGCATCTTGCTGAACATCTAAAGATTTGCACTCTCAAGATGTTGAAGACGAAGGGAGGCAAAACATTGTGTCAGCCATCATTGATGATGAATGCTAAGGAGGATGGTAACATTTCTGTAGAGACTTATACTTTTGATCAAGAGGTTGCTAGAAGAGAGCTTGGTAACATGTTGGTGTTGCATGAGTATCCACTGTCTATAGTTGACCATGCTGGTTCTAGGAAATTTATTTGTGCACTTCAGCCACTATTCAAGCTACATACCAGAAATACTATTAGGTATACCTTGCTATGATTTTATTTGATTTATTTCTATTTACCTCATTCTATCCAAAGAAGAGGTAACATATGGTATCCTCTTGTTTTGTCTTTTAGGCAAGATATTGTGGAAAATTACAAGCAAGCAAGAAAGAAGGCAATTGATTACATGACTATGAACCAATCTAGGGTTGCTATCACTATAGATATGTGGACTGCTGACAACCGCAGGAAGGGCTATATGGCTATTACAGCTCATTTCATTGATGATTCTTGGAAGCTTTGAAGCGTTATCATGAGGTACTACTATGTGTTGCTGTATACCTTTTAATTTACTTTTTCTATTGCACGTATGAATACAATTGATACCAGTCTCTCGCTCCCACACTCTCTCTACCTCCCCTTCTCTCCCACCCCCCTCTCTCTACCTCCCCTTCTCTCCCCCCCCCCCTCTCTCTCTCTCTCACACACACGCACACACACACACACACTGACTCTCCCCTCTCTCCCTCTCAAGACTCAAATTTAATTTGGTACAACTTAATTTTTGCTCGGTGTTAACATTCGCCAACTACAGTATATCCTAGAAGCTAAAAATATTAAAGAGTAAGAATGTAATAAAATGAATAAAACAAAGGAATTAATAACATAGAAAAATCAGTGGAACTTTTGAGAGTAACAACAATGATCTCCGCACATTGTAAGATTAGTACAAAAATTGACGGCTTCCATCTCCACTTTTTTTGGAGATTAGGTGATGACGAAAGTAAATCGAGACATGCCTGCATTCTGCATTTCAGGGTCGCCTACATAAGAAGATCCATCCACCCAATAGTACTTGACTCATACACAAACTTAATTTCGTGGACTCACAACATCCAAATTTTAACATTTTCATAAACAATTGGTGATTTTTTTATAGAAAAATAATGTAGTTTCTCCTTTAAGATCACCCCATTCATCCCCATATAATTGTTATTCCAACATCTAACGTAGCCACGAGGGCCTCAGCCCACTTGATCCGCTCTTTAATGCACCCACTTTACAAGTGCTCCACCTCTCAAGAGCAATTGCACTGGTGTAAAACAACAACGGTTAGCTCTTCCATCTTGTTCCCGTGAATCCAAAAACAGTAGATTATATCCAGAAGAAAATAATAATATTATAATTAGTAAATTATTGAAGGGGAGCCTTGGCGCAGTGGTAAAGCTGCTGCCTTGTGACCATGCCTTGTGACCATGAGGTCACGGGTTCAAGTCCTGGAAACAGCTTCTTACAGAAATGTAGGGAAAGGCTGCGTACTATAGACCCAAAGTGGTCGGACCCTTCCCCGACCCTGCGCAAGTGGGAGCTACATGCACCGGGCTGCCCTTTTTTTTTATAATTAGTAAATTATTACAACAAAAAGAATAAATAACAATAGGATCTTGAAAATGGAACTTCAACCTAAGTAAATTTTATAAATCCAGATCCTCTCCCACTCCTCACATTTGTTTACAAACGAATTCGGAATATACAGTAGTACCAACCCAATAATTTGATTCCAAAAGCACTGGATCGTCCTACACTGTTGGCTAAGCTGTTTGCTTGCTCTCAGAGATACTGACTTCCATGAAATGACGGGATCCATAATTAAGAAGATATCATGCTGAAGAGATACTTTGGTAGAGCCAACATTAGTAGCATCAATTGGACAACCGAACCTTCTTTCCGTTGATCCTATGGTACGACATATTTTAACATTAAGGTTCATTAAGAACAATAGATGTCAACGAAGAACTAACAATAAGTATATCTGGTATTCTTGAACGATGTTTCTCAAAGAATATCAAAATAGGTAAGATATTGATCTTACAATTTTCATTCTCTACATTAAGCTTCCTGATGGTCTTTAGAGACTGTTAGACTGTTGGAAAAAGATTACTTACAAAACTGGTATACTCGTAATATTCAAGTTTTCACGAAGTTCCACAAGCACACTACCAAATTTTAGGGCCAAGTGCACGTCCAACAACATCCTCCACCATCGTGATGCCGAGTGACAATGACTTCTCCCGACCAAATCCCTTGGAAAGAGGTGCTGATGGCATCGTTCATGTGGCACCGCTGCTGGCGTGGTTCTTCTAAGACGTGTTCGGCACCGAGGCTTCCATGCAGTGCGGGAGTACCTGAGACGATGGTGCACCATAGATGGCTTCTAGTATGGCGGGAATGGGAAGCGGACGATGCCAGATCCCGGTGTGCCCATGATCCGACGATGACGTGGACGATGGGTTCCTTCTAATGACTACCTTGGTCTGTTGCGGTAGATTGGCCACACTGGCTGGGTCCAAACAGCAGCAGGTAGACACATAGACCTTATTACCGAATACCCAGTGAGCTGCGGCATGGCTCCTCAGGCCCTCTCCTCCAGTGCGACACACCTTGGCAGGGGTTTGGTGCCTCGCGATGTTGGAGTGCACGCACATCCTATGAAGGCAGTGCGGCGGCCTGCTTTTGTGGTCGATAATGGTGATTGTTGCCAAATAGTGTCGTGCGAGAGCTTTGGTAGAGGATTAGCTGCACATTGCCTATTTCCATATATTGTTTATACGACTGCCACTTGCCACGACGCGACGATACCACCTACCAACTCCCCAACTAGGAGTAGAGAAACATATGTAAATAAAACTAAAAGAAGCATTTGAAAATCTCAAATTCTAAATGGCACTTACCGAAAGTTCATGAGGCCAATCTCGAGGAAAGGGACGTGGCATCTATATATTGAATCCCACTAATGTTGTATCTTCACAACCTTAAGCAAGAATAGCAACATTTGCAAAAATTTAATCAGAGTGAGACACTGAGTTGTATGGAGTAATATGCAACAACAAAGTTAAAGATGATGCACTAGTGATGCTTTTGTCCCGTAACGAGAATATGACCCCAAACTATGGGGAGCACGGTGGACAAATTGTCGATGCTATCCCGTGCGCCGACATCCTAACCTTGGTCCTAGCATTTAGTGTGATGACAAACTCCATGGCTAGATGCCAGAAATGTCCATCTGGTATTTCCGTAGGGTTGAACCCGACGCGAGTGAAGTCATATGTCATGCCGGTTTGTAGCATGGTGTTGAAGCGAAATGCTTGGTTGTTGTATGCGATCGCTTCCATTTTTGTTCCCTACTATTTTTTATGAACCATAACAATAATCAGAGAACAGAACTATATCAAATGTGTATATTAAAAAACATGCTGTAAGTAGTGATGAGTAATGCCTTACATTCTGATCCAGTAGTATACACTGAAGGTAAACAATCCCCATTGCATTCTCCTTCATTTGGGCCTTCCATAAGACCCTAGTATGAATTGAAAAGTCAAGTTCTTGTGCATAGAATAGAATGAATAAATGAGGTAAATAATTAAGCGGTGATGGCAAACTGCTGTACAGCAGGCTGATTCATCTACCTTGCATGTTTATCGGAGGGATGATAGGTTGAGGGATGACAGGAATCGGCGGCGATGTCATCACCCTCTTAGAGGCCGTCAATCTGTATGAGATTATCATGGCCGTGGAGAAGATGGCTGAGCCTATGTATAAAGATGAAGACATATAGGGTGGTGTTGGGCATTTTTGTAAGCATAGTGGATGGCGGGAAAACCAAATAACTTCCAAAAATTGGTTTTGGCGGTTTAGGTGCCGGTGGGTGAAAAATCCCTCTTGTACGACCCCTCCTCGAGCGATCGCAATAGTCATTTGAAACTTATTTGGTTTTCCCGCCACCCGCTATGCTTATAAAATGCCCCGCACCGCCATATATGTCTCCATCTTTCTATATAGGCTTAGCCATCTCCTCCACGGCCATGGTAATCTCATTCAGATTGATGACCTCTAGGAGGACAGATTGATGACCTCTAGGAGGGTGAGGGCATCGCCGCCGGTTCCTGTCATCCCTTGACCTGTAATCCCTCCGATGAACGGGCAAGATAGATGAATCAGCATGTTGCACGACAGTTTGCCATCAACGCTCAATTATTTAACTCATCCATTCATTCTATTCTATGCACAAGAACCTGGCTTTTCAGAGCGTCCAGATGGAGCATATCTATCAGAATTGTTGGACCATTCATGTTAGGGTCTTGTGAAAGACCCAAATGAAGGAGAATGCAATGGGAACGTTTACCTTCAGTGTATACTATTGGATTAGGATGTAAGTCATTACTCATCACTACTTACAGCACGTTTTTTAATATACACATTTGATAAACAATTTTGTTCTCTGATTATTGTTATGATTCATAAAAAATATATTAGGGAACAAAAATGGAAGCGATCGCATACAACAACCAAGCATTTCGTTTCGACACCATGCTACAAACCGGCATGACATATGACTTCACTCGCGTTGGGTTCAACCCCACGGAAATACCAGATGGACATTTCTGGTATCTACCCATGGAGTTTGTCATCACACTAAATGTTAGGACCGAGGCTAGGATGTCGGCGCACATGATAGCATCGACAATTTGTCCACCGTGCGTCCCACAGTTTGGGGCCATATTCTCGGTACGGGGCAAAAGCATTACTGGTGTATCATCTTTAGCTTTGTTCTTGCATATTACTCCATACAACTCAGTGTCTCATTCTGATTAAATTTTTGCAGATGTTGTTGCTATTCTTGCCTACGTTGGTAAGATACAATATTAGTGGGATTCAATATATAGACGCCACGCCCCTCTCCTCGAGATTGGCCTCATTAACTTTCGTTAAGTTTGAGGAGATGACAAAGTTTAAAAAGGTTAAAATAACAAGAAAGTTGATTCTTGATTGCAAAAATAGGTGGAACTCCACTTTCATGATGCTAGAAGTAGCTTACCATACAACCGAACGTGCAAATCAAGTTGAGAAACAATATGAGCATTTACCTAGTGCCAAAGAATGGTACTTTGCTCCAGAGATGGTGGAGGGACTTGGATTACTCTATGAGATAACCAAGTTGTTCTCGAGAACTGATTATGTGACTTCTAATGTGTACTTCCCTAAAATCTGTGAGATTAAAATGAAAACGAGACAGTGGGCCACTTCTAGCAATCCAGTTATAAAAAAACTTTTGAGGAAATGACTACTAAATTTGATAAGTATTGGAAGGACATTCAAGTTCTAATGGGGATGGCTACACTTCTTGATCCTTGTCACAAGAGGCATATGTTGACAGCTTACTTTGCCATGCTCCATGGAATTGAGCCATCTTCTTATGAGTGTGTGGAGTTGGTTGATGAATTAGTTGCTAGACTGCATTCATTCATAGAGGAGTATGAAGTGGAAGTAGATGAATATAAACCATGTGAAGAACTGATTTCTTCAGTGAAAGCTCCAGCCATCATGAACATCTTTAATGACATTGTTGCCAAGCAAAGTCCTGCAGCAGCTCGGCTACAAGGTGAAATAGATATGTACTTGACAGATGGCCTGAGCGCCATACACAGAAGCATTTAGTGTGCTGGATTGGTGGAAAGTAGTTGGAACAAGATATCCAACATTAAGGAAGGTGGCCAGAGATATTTTTGCTATTCCCGTGACAATAGTTGCTTTAGAGTCGGCCTTTAGTACAAGTGGCGGAATACTTAGTGAGCATAGAGCTGCCTAACTCCTAATATGGTGGAACTTTTGATGTGCTCCTAAGATTGGCTTAGAAATAAGCAAAAAGGTGAGCGCTTTAGAGTCGGCCTTTAGTACAAGTGGCGGAATACTTAGTGAGCATAGAGCCGCCTAGCTCCTAATATGGTAGAACTTTTGATGTGCTCCCAAGATTGGCTTAGAAACAAACAAAAAGGTGAGCAAATAATGTACTTTGTTCAAATTTACAATTTATTTAACTATTGCTAATCACCATCTCGTCATGTGTACAAATTGTTTGTTCTAGATGCTCATAAAGAAGATGCTAGCTTTTGGACTTGCCTTCAAGACATTCAAGAGGGGATGCAGGTTAGTACTCACCAACACATTTCCTTTGCCAATTGAGTATTTGACTGTACTTTCTACAAGGAAAATCCTAAATATTGACTATATTCATGTTTCCAACTAGGACTTGGCCCTCTGAGACGTAAAGACATGGTCTCATCGAGTTATTCTCAAGACTGAAGACTTATTGCTACGGTCTTTGTTATGCTACTGCTGGATTGGTCGAGTCTTGAACTTGTTACAATGTCTAAACTTTATTGTGATGCTTAATTTGTGGCCTTATGTATGGTCAAATTACCTCCATACTTTGTCATGAGTTTGTGAACTTAAAATAAATGACTATACATTGCTTTTTACGAGTGTGTTGCTGTTTTTATGTGTTGTTGTCTACTAGTAAGTGTTGCTATATGGGAATATGTTGCTGTTGGTGAATTACGATGTGTTGCTGTCTACAAGTGCTGCTATTTATAAGAATGTGTTGCTGCTTATGACGTGTTGTTTATAAGCATATGATGTTGTTATGATGTGCTGCTGATTATAAATTATGATGTTGATGTGTGCACATGTGTGTATTTTACCCGTGTATACCCATTGACCCTATCGGGTGCTGGGTACGGGGAAAATTTGTACCCGTTTACAAGTGTGGGTACGGGTGATGGGTAAGATCAAGGAGGATGGGTAAGGGTATGTGGTAGCTCCACCCGTACCCAAACCCGATGGGTGCCATCTCTATTGACAAAGGTCTCGATCGAGCGCGCCACGAGAGAGTACTTGCAGGGCACAACACGAAGAAACATCCGCACCAGGCGGCCATCAGAGACTTGATCGCCATGGATGGACATGTTGTTGACGAGCCCGCTCAACCGCATGGCAAATTCATCGACGACCATCATGTCGACGCACACCCTGGGCCTCGACCTCGCGCATGACAATCAAGCCCATGCGCATCGTCTTGACCGCATCCCAATCCTCCTTCACCGTTTGCATGGCGGAGAGCGTGACAAGCATCTCCAGGGCCACCGCCCGGAGGATGGCCTCGAGGGCCACCTTGATCATCGTGTCAGTTGGAGATGTCGGTCTCCACCGCGTCCCAAAGACCACATGTCTGCAAGATGACCCTCATCAACATCAACTAGTCGCCGTAGTTGCTCCGCGTCAGCATCGGGAATATGGCCGACATGGAGATCTCACGCCTCTGCACCGTCAGCACGACGAGCTTGCGCTAGCGGATGGTGCGGCTCCACCCACACCTCGTGGGTGAGCTGGAGGGCGAGCTTGCTCACCGCGGCGACGTCTTTGAGCCGGAGCCTCCACTTCCGCTCTTCTCCGACGCCTTGCTCCCGCCATGTCCGGAGGATCACAACACAGACTCTGATGCCACTTGTCAGCACAACTCTCAGCTTGCACACAATGAACATAGTGGCACGGGTAGTTTTTTTTGCGCTGCACACATTTTTGCAGCTTTGCTCCGTTTGTCATTCTCCTTTTATTCCGTTACAAACAAAATAACCTTTAACGGCCCGAATGAAACGCCCGCGATGATCCTCGGCGTTCGTGCCATCCCATGAACTAGAACTTGCACGTTGTGGACTAAGCCCAACCCACTTATCCAGCTAACCACTTCTGCCACGCCATCCCATGACCGTGCTAACCTGAAATCAACTGGCAAAGCACCTAATCAACTAACAAGGCACATGAGCAGTCGATACGCAGACTTCTGCCATGCCACGATTGTTGGACTGAAAAGAGCTGCCATGGCAGCCAAAAACGCTGTGACATAGCACCTAAACTAGACAACACAAGTATATTCAACACTACCTTGTGCCAATGAGGGAGCTACACATTACCGAAAAAGGCTTTCGTCCCGCTTTATAAATAAAGCAAACCACCAAAGGGAGCTACACATTTCCTACAGAAGATGAAAAATTCTTGCACTGACCAGGTCCCAATCTCACAGAAATCAACTAAGCAGTACGGTTGTTCACATAACCCATGTTCGATCTAGTTCCAATGAAAAATCTCCCATGGAACTTATGTGATCAACACACATTCTAGGTATCTGTTACATCGAACAGCATGCATCCGAGTGCAAGCCTTTTTGACACAAGACCTATGAGCTAAACCTACCTTTTCTTACCCTAGCAAAGAAAGACAAAAACATGTGCAAATACAAACTCTAGTCAAATACATTGCGGTCAAAAAAGTACCCACATTAAGCATTTCATCTGGACACTACTACCCGCTCCCATTTGCATCAGGTGGTCAGTGTTGTCAAATTCACAAAGTTCTGATTCTCAAAAAATAAAAAATCACTTAGTTCTCAGAGGACGTTTCGTGACCGGGGTTTTGAGAAAATGCTGAGCTTTCTTGAGATATACCGAGCTGATTTGGATATCGGCTGTTTGCAGATCGACCCATTGGGTGAGCTCTCTACTCCAGCATTGACAGCATGAGCTACCCCTGAGCCCCCCAAGATTTGAAGCAGCTTGATTGAAGACGCTTTTGCCCCCTCAGTTCCATAAACCGACAGATCAACAAGGGCAGGGATGACACCTTCCTTCATCACAAGAAAATGATCCGCCTCGGTGCTGCGGGAACATACCGTATGAAGAATAACAGATGCATGCTCCTGCTCACTGCGGCTTCCTGTGTCTAGATGATCTGAAATGGAACCGATGCAACGCTCTGATCTGATGATAAGATCAGCAGCTTGTTTCACTTCGCATAAGTTCCGCAGAATCTTCAGGCAATACTCGGTCAAGCTTACTTCACTGAGTAATGTAGACAGCTTGGCAATTATGCCTGGAGAAATCAGTAAGGATTTTACATCATTACTGGATGACAGTTCGCAGATCATCTTTAGAGCGAGCTGCAAGCACTCGTTGTCTCCAGTATCCAAAGCTCCAATCACAGAAGGAGCCACAAGCGAGGCCATGAGAGGAGATTCCCGACAAATTGGATGATGCAGCAGTTCATGAAGTATCAGCAAAGCTTCCAGCTTTAACTCAGAATCAAGAAGCGATACAATCAGCCGCACTGCATCTTCAGTGATAGATAAAATTCTAGTCCTGGATGAAAATAAAAAAATTAAACATTACAAATATCCATTTGAAAGTAAACTAAAACTACATAATAGTATCTTAGGCCTTTGTGCAAAAGCATAGGACAGAATTCCTAACTTTTGGAGCATGGAACTAGTTTAATTGAATAGAAAAACAGAGTGCATCAGGTGATCCAAAACTAGGTCTTATTACTACTTCTTACGGACTTGCGATTTACTGCTGAGAAAATATTATGATTTTTATTTTAGAAAGAAAATATCTTCTTTTCAACATCAACTACTATCTGCAAATGGAGAATATAAATGAAGATATATCCATACCTGCTATTGCAAAGAAACGTAAGGAAAAAATAAATTCCAGTTTTCTGAGCTTGTAATGTGCTTCTGAGATTGTCATTCTTAAGAAATTCAAGGAATGCTTCTAAAAAGCCATTGGAGATCATGGACTGCCAAACCTCATTTTTACTATTCAGGACAGTTTTTAAGTCTTTGACAGCCTGCCTTTGCAGTTCCACCGGGAGCTCTGAGAGCTCTTGAAACAAATTCAGAAACATTTCCTTATCGAAGTTGCAGAAGGACAGATACAACTGGCAATTGACATTTGAATAAAACCGGGTAAAATTAGTCTTTGGCACATCCGTTTCCCTGACTGGGGATGATAAGTAACTAGCACTACATAATGCAACTGATGAACCGCTATGCTCAACCATGTAATCAAAGTTTTTGTCAGCAATCAGGGGCGCCGAGATATCGTGCAAACTTGATAGGGAGTAATTATGAAATTGCTCGGGCAAATAAGTGCATTCAAGCTTCTGTTCTTTGCACCAGTTGTAAATAACAGCCTGCATACAAGTATTTGGAGTTATTGTAAAGTTTTCTAACTTTACTTGTGTCCTAGGACAAGTATCGTATCCTTTACTGAACCACCTCTCGATATTTTCTCTTTCATAAGTTTGTCCAGAGGCTATTATCACAGGATCATGCATCAGCTTCATAGATATTGGGCAGCAGAGCTCTGTAGGTGGTGTAGCAAGTCCTGACAAATTATTCTGATCATCATATCTCTCAGTCCCAGAGTTCACACCTGGAATGCATTCTCTGCGTGCACCAGTGTCACTAGAAATTACATTTGTGCATGTAGTTTCATTCACAGTTCCATTCTTTGCACCTGTCTCAGGCTTGCTGTTCTTTCCGTACTTTCTGACTAGATACAGGAAAAAACTGAGGATACCTTCCTTTTTGGGATCGTTGCCATTGATCTTATCTAGTAGTTTCTTGATTGCCCGTCTTTCGATTAACATAGCTTTCTGTGATGTCAGATTTAACTTTGAACATGCTAGAAGGAATGTATGCATTTCAAGTTCTTCGGTTGCATCCGAATGTCGAAGCATCTTCAAGACCGCTTTGCCAGCTTCCTCTTCTGCTGGATCAACAAGGAATTTTATATTTCGGAGATCATTATGTACATCAGCAACCTGTTACAAATAGTCAGGTGTAAATATACTATTTGAAACCTGCAATATCAATATTGGCGTAGTAATAATAAATGCAGTTATTTGGTAAGCAGAAATTTCTGCAGACAACGCATGCCTATATGCAAATACTGGGTACACCTCCAACTAAAAATATGTGAATGCGAGTTTCCCATACTCAGGCTACTTTGATTGATATTCCAACAAATGGTTCGCCAGAGAATTACTCTCTTTTACATCTAGCGAGCAAACCATGTACTTAGCAATGATCAGCGTAGAAAAAAGTTTGCCTGCTATTGAGTGATCTATAAAGTTCAGTAAACTAGCCTGATCAGCCAACATGGCCGGGACCATATTCTGAATCAGGAACAAGCTCCGCCTCATCGAGTTTCTAATCCTTTCGCATCGCATTGCTGTTGCTTCTCCTGTAATAGCCTGAAATGTGTGTGTTCAATATCAAAAGACAATACATGAGAAGCCAAGGAAAACCATTTTATCAACAAAAAGGCTCAGAAAAATATAAATAAAATGGTTTAACATCCTCAATGCAGAGTGACATACCAAATAAAGACTACTACACTCAATGCAGTTCTGGATTATAAGTTTCCCTTTGTCAACTATGCTGTACAGATTGCATAGTTCCTCTATGCCTGCTTTACATCCTGGTTGAGCCGCTTCTATTGAGGGAAGAATAGAAGTAACTTTATCCAACATCATTTTCAACTCACTGCACATCAAGCTGTGAACCTATAAAAACAGAGTCAGAGAAGAATAATCATAATAACTGAAAACTAGCTGAATATGGGGGTTTGCACAAGTACCTGGTGAAAATGATGTAACAAAATAGATAATACCATGAAAATATGAAATGGTAGTTTAAAATACCACGCGTTTAAGTTACTACACCTGCCAACTAGTACGAAAGCTAAATTCAGTATGTGCTTGATGAAAGAAATTCCACTATTTCAGGCTTAATCATTTGAGACATTGTTATTGTGATTCGAATCATAGTTGGATACAGCATTTAGCATATATTGCACGGTATTGTTTTAATATATATTAACCTGTTAGAGTACGTAATGGGCCTAATGGGCCTGGGCTGGCGGTATAGCCTGTTAGTCTTAGGGTTAATTAGAGATAAGGGTCGCTTGCTTAGGGGTCAAGTAAGCCTTGCTTGGGAGTCAAGTAAACCTCTCTATATAAAGAGAGGAGATGTATCAATCTAATCAAGCAAGAATTAAGAAGGAAATCCCTTCCCTCTTGCCCGGCCGTGGGCAAAAGGCCCCCGGCCGGCCCTCTCGCGCCCTCCTTCTAGCAGCCACCATAACAATTTGGTATCAGCTAGCTTCGGTTCGATCATGTCTTCACCGCCGCCCAACCCGTCTCTCCCGCTGCCGGTCACCTCGTCGCCTCCGGCGACCACCACGGCCGTCGCGCCCGCCCCCGCCGTCCTCACCCCGGAGGAGGTGTCCGGGGCACCGCGGAACCTAACCCAGGCGGTCCAGGAGATCCGCCTGTTCTTGGCCGGGTCCTACGGGCCGCACCCGGCTGCGCCGCCCATTGCCGCCACCGCGCCGCCGTGGCAGCCGCCACACCAGGCGGCCTCCGCCGCGCTCGCCGGGCCGCTGCAGCTGCCATCCACCGCTCCGCCCTGGCTGCAGTGGCAGCCGCCGCTCCTGGCGGCCTCCTCCGCGCCCGGCGCTCCGCCGCAGCAGCCGTTGCCGCTGCCCGGCGCGACACTGCAGCAACCACCGCCGGTCAGCTCCGCCGCCCAGTATGGGATACCCTACGACGGGACTGCGACGACCTTGTTCCCATCAGCGCCGCCGCCGTCCTAGGGCGTCCACATCCAGCAGATCAAGTCCCCGCCGTCGCCGTCACCGCTTCCGTCTTGGATCGCTACACGCCACGTGTTGGCGGCGGCGAGGCTGCAGGCTGCTGCGCGCGGCCTCCTAGCGCGTCGGCGTGTGCGGGAGATGCGTGGTATGCAGCTGCCGCTCCTCCAAGTTGCCATTCACTGCGCAAAGGACCTCGATCTCGTCCGCTGCGTCGGGGAACTTGGACATGCGGTTTCCCCCACGGGCGGCGGGCATGCTGTTTTCCCCGCGGGCAGCGACCTCAAAGTCTGCGACATCGGCGGTTGGGGGGGCACACCCCTCCTCGTCATTCTCCATCACAAGCCCTCCACTCTTTCCTGTGCGGTGCAGACCAACAGCCGTCCGGCAGGGAGAAGGCATGGTGTCACCGACAGGAGCACACCGCGTAGCACCACTGCATTCCGCCACCGGCCGCCGCGAGGGCGCCTCTGCTGGTCACTCTTGCGACCACTTCCAGGTGGCCATATACATGCACTCCTTTTGTCCAGGTGGTGTCCATGGGATCCAGGTGGCTGTACACGTGCACGTCCGACGTGCGGATGGTGTCCACTTTTTGTTAAGGGGTCCAAAATAAAGCGTCCCAGTCCATTTCAGGTTGAGAGTAATAAAACAAGCCGAGGTGTAAAAGGCTTGTTTTTAGGTGTTAGGTTTGTGTTGCATCGAGTCATGGTTATAAGTTGGTTAGGCTGCAGCTCGAGGACAAGCTGCATGTCCAGGTGGGGTGTAGTGTTAGAGTACGTAATGGGCCTAATGGGCCTGGGCTGGCGGTATAGCCCGTTAGTCTTAGGGTTAATTAGAGATAAGGGTCGCTTGCTTAGGGGTCAAGTAAGCCTTGCTTGGGAGTCAAGTAAACCTCTCTATATAAAGAGAGGAGATTTATCAATCTAATCAAGCAAGAATTAAGAAGAAAATCCCTTCCCTCTTGCCCGGCCGTGGGCAAAAGGCCCCCGGCCGGCCCTCTCGCGCCCTCCTTCTAGCAGCCACCATAACATAACCACACACAATTATTCTTGCTTATGGGAAGTACTGGATTAATAATGCCTGAAAAAACTCATGACCATTTTACTGTACCACATATCTCCCCAGATCTAAGAAAGAATGACATGACGAATTACATGCAATCAAATAATGAGCGGACACAAAAATATGAACTTCACCTTACAACAAAATACGAACAGTTATATGTAAGTAGAAATAGTTGTCAAACAAATGGAAATGCTAGCAATCTAATATCTGCACCTTAGGATGTGAGTTATGCTCAGGTGTACCAAACATTCCATCAGTATAATTCTCCATCTGTCAAAAGCCATGAGAGATTGTCAAAATAGGCTGAAAAGGCAAGTTAAAATTAACAGTCAAATAAACCCTACATGCAAACTTTCATTGTTTTGTTATTTGTAACACAATCAGTATCTTCAGCAAAAGAAAGGAGATAATGACAGTATGTATAGGCTGCAAGTGCATAATACTACAAAAGGTAAACCATGTAAATTAAAAAAAAACATTGGTATATCAGATATTTCCCTAAATTAATATGTCAGATATACTGTTATCAGGCATATTCCTGGTCACTGTCTAACACCATTGTCTTGCAATTCGAAAGTAACCTAACATTAGCACGAGTGGCCAATAATCGAGCACGAAAACAATTAGTTATGACGCAACTCGTAGAGTTCATACATGGTGAAATGCCAATAATTTGGCCAACCAACTACTTTCTTTGAAAAACATTCTTTTATAGTTGGAACTAGATAAATCTAGTAAATCACACAAACACTTTAAGATTTCTAGTACATGTAAGAAAAATCCTTGAATACAATATCCCTTTGACCATATCCGAAATAAAATAGGAAGAACTTTAGTTGTCTTAGATAGAACATATGTACCTTCTATACATTTTGAAAGTTATTATCCATGTCCTGCTCGCATCCACCATGGTCAAAGTTTACTTTTCTATTTGTCTGGAAGACTGTTTTCACATTGCACCAAAAACGTGTGCAATTTTACAGGCACTTGTTACTATTACCGAAAAAGGCTTTCGCCCCGCTTTATAAATAAAGCAAACCGCCACAGAGCACACATACATGGACTAGTTCAAACACACGCACCCAAGTCTCACACACAAGTACGAAGGTTCTGCTGAGGGCACAACTCAACAAGCCCAAAAAACCAACAAAGTAGGTGGACCGATTGATTTCTTGTTTTCTCTAAAAATCAGTGTAATCTATATTAGCTGGAGTACGGAAGCAGTTGAAGGCACTGAAAATAAAACCAACAAAAATAAATTTGACCCCATAAGTACGGTGTGTATCATTCCCAGGTGACAAACGTTGGACTAGAAAGACAAGTATAATTCAGAAAAACTGATAACAACAGTCGTTTATTTTAATTGTTTAACTAGTATGGATTTAACTATGAAAACACAACATATACTACATCCTGTTTTCCTAAATGCAAGACGTTTTGGCAGTTTAATTTGAACTGCCAAAACATCTTACATTTAGAAACAGAGGTAGTAGTAGAGAACTCAGGTACAAAAAAGAAGAATCTGAAACTTGAGGAAGCAACTCACCTTTGTGACCCCCTCCCCTTGAAGAGAAGCTGTATTAATTCGCTGGATCAAACGGAGACAAGCAACCAGCGTTGGAGAGAAATGCTACCCAGAGACTAAGCAAAAACAATGAACAACCTCAAGAGCTCCTCCTTTCCTGAAACTTGTGGGCTAAAACCAAGAAAACTTCATTTTCCTGTAATTATAGGGCACCAATCAAACACGGGGAAACCATAAAACCCCACCAATCAAATTCAGGAAAGGGAAAAGATGAAAGGAGAGTCCGAAAACCGAACCTCTCAAGCAACAAGAACCTCCTTCTGCCCCCCACCTCTTTTCTTCAGAGGAAACCCTCGCGCGCAGGAGCCTAGCCCCGTTCCGGGAAGGAGGCCAGAGGAACTGATCGGGGAGGGCGCAAGGGGGCGAGGTGAGATCACGATGGCCGCTGCCCTGCCGCGTAAGCCAGAAACCGTTGACGATCGAAGAAGGGGGGTGGGATCGAGGAGGACTCCTCGTCACCTCGCACGTTTATCCTCTCGCTTTTCTCGGGCAGGCCTCGGTGCGCAGCCGGGGAGACTGTGGAGTGCGCTGGGACGTGGACGCGACGGCGGTGCTCTGTTTCCCGGGCATGTTCAATGCGCTCTCGGCTGTCGTCCACTACGCATGGTGCGCACCGGGATTAGCAGGCGGTTTAAGCGGCGGGGTTTACGTGTGAGCTGGTGGTTAAAAGTTTGGTTAAGAGAAGATCACGAGGTCGTCTGTCATGGGCGACAGGGTATTGCGCTTTCAGATTACTTTCAGACTTTACTCCTGGGTTGGCCGCTTCCATTTGTAGCCGCCTGTTCTACCACCACTACAGGAAGACCACGGCGCCTTCTTCGTCGAGATGCCGGCTCGTAGGCCCCGCGTGGCACACTCCCCTCCCAGCTGTCGTATAGTATCATTTTTTCTGCGGGAGCCGTCTTGTCACCTTTTTCGTTCACAGGGGGGCCGTCTTAACACTTCATTAGCCGTCTCTCACAGTTCACAAATGTTAAATTACTGGGCCCCGCTAGGTATTGGTCGACTGGACTTGATCGTAAGATCAGAACGGTCTACCATTGTGCAGCAAAAGGAAAATCACCGTGGGGCAATTTTTTTATATTATGTTTATTATACGACATTATCGTCATTTCTTGGCCTAATCTGAGACATCAATCAATAAGACAATGTTCGGTTGAAGGGGTAGATATGAGTGGGCTGGGACCATCCAGATTTTGTGGATGAGATGGTTCAGTTTTGGTGTTTGGTTAAGATGAGCGGGATGAATCCATTTTATGTTTGGTTGAAGGGATAAATGTGGTTTGGATGTGGCCCTCACATAAAATAATCATAAGACACAGAGACATCATGACATATATAAAAATAATTGTGTGAGGAGCCGAATAGGAATTGGACCATTCGGTTCGACCATTTTTTGGGGTGGGATGGTTCAGTATCTTCAGATCATATTCTCCTTTTTTTGGTTGCAACCATTCAAGTGTTTTTTTAACCGAATAACTATGTTTTTTTTTATTTTTGGTATGGTTCCAATCCATCGTGGGTGGCCCCTTCAACCAAACACATCCTTAGTATCTAGTGTCAGTTTCTGTTTTTTTATGCCTATTTCTTTGTTTCACAGAAAAATCATACTAAACAAAGTCCAAACACGGTGAAACTTTATGGTGATTTTTATTTTGGACCAGAAGAGACCATAGAAGTTTCGGGGAGAGACCAGAAGATGCACGAGGGAGCGACAAGCTCACCAGGCGCGCCCTGGGGGAAGGCGCCATCAACACTTGTGGGGCCCACAGGGCTCCATTTGGCCTAATCTCTTGCCTATAAATTCCCTAAAATCCAGAAACCCCCAAAGCGAGACCCGAAATAATTTTATCGTCGTTGCAAGCCTATGTTCTTCCGTGATCCCATCTGGAGGCCTCAACCGGTACTCTGCCAGAGGCCGAAACCATTGGGGAGGCAATCTTCATCGACCTTGTTGCCTCCATGATGATGCGTGAGTAGTTCCATAGGACCTATGTGTCCATAACAGTAGTTAAATGGTTCTCTCTCTCTCTCTCTCTCTCTCTCTCTCTCCTTCAATACAATGATCTCTTCAAGGATCTATTCGATGTAATTCTCGCGATGCGTTTGTTGGGATCCGATGAATTGTGGGTTTATGATCGGATTATTCATTGAAAATATTTGAGTCTTTTTTGAGATTTATTTATGTGTGATTTTATAGCCTTGTATTTCTCTCCGATCTGTCTTTTGGCCAATTAGATCGATTTATCTTCAGTGGGAGAGGTGTTTGGTAGTAGGTTCAATCTTGTGGTGTCCTTACTATATGATAGGAGGAGTTGCAAGGCGCATATTTGTATTGTTGCTACTAACGATAAAACGATGGGGTTCAAACATATTATTTGATCTTACTTTGTCTACAATATGTCATTATGCTTCAAGCATTACTCTGTTTGCTATGAACTTAATACTTTGAGATGCATGCTGGATAGTGGTCTTGAGGTGGATCGAGTAATAGTAGTACGCGCCAGCAAGTTTAACGTTCTACTTGTCACAGATGTAATGCTATATATTGATCCTCCCATGAAGAATCATCATAAATATGCACTATTTTGTCAATTGCCCAACAGTAATTTGTCTACCCACTATTGCTATACTTATGAGAGAGATGTCTCCAGTGACCCTATGGCCCTCGGGTACATCTTCCATATTTACTAAAACCCTAAAAATTGCTCGTTGTTTTTATTTCCTTTTTATTTTTACTTTATTTTATATATCTACCACTACCAGATTTAATCCTTGCAATTGGCGAGAACAAGGGGATTGATAACCCTCTTGCCTTCGTTGGGTGCAAGCATTTGCTTTGTGTGTGCATGTACCACTTATATTGTTTGTGTGGTGTCTCCTACTGGTTCGGTAAATCTTGGTTCTTAACTGAGGGAAATAATATCTGCTAATATACTACATCACCCTTAGGCGTTGTTCGGTATCGCTCCGCTCCACAACTCCGGGAGCGGAGTTGGCGGAGCTGCAGTTCAAAATGGTGGAGTTACAGTTTCTCCGCTCCACAGATTTCGGGAGTGGGTGATTACTGAATAGGCCCTTACTCTTCGGGAAATCCCAATGGCTATCACAAGTAGCAGCCCTGTGACTGAATGTCCTCCTGGTGTCCTTGTTTCTGAAGTTTTGGCCCTAGCTTCAGTCAGTTATCATGTCGATGTTCCATGAATTTTACATTGGGTCTCTTGACATGACACGTCTAAACTTTGGTGTCATTACCTTGACCCCAAAAGTAGTTAGGGTGACGGATATTCTGCACTTTAGGATGATTATGGTGATTAATGTGCTTGAGCGAATTTTTGCGAAGGTCTGTGTAATGCGTTTGGCACCTATTGTGGCCTTGCATACAATCTGACTCGAGGGTCCTGATGAGCAAGTTCGAGCCACTTACAGGAAGGGCTGCGTCTCGGGCAGAACTGTGGTACGTCCTGTTTACTTTGAAAGGAAGTAAGTCAGTCTTGATTGACTCTAACCTATCTTGCCACACCATATATATGATGGGGTTGTATATCTTGTTGGAGGGGGTTCATAGCCAGTTTGATAAAGACATGACCTGGTTCTTCTAGCAGGTGGCGAGCTGCCGCCAGAAATACCATATAATGAAGTGTGCTAACATTTGTATGCCCAAGGACCTAGGAGGGTTGGGAATCCTAGCGTCCCATTGCATTAATGTGGCCCTCATGTTGCGGTGGGTTTGGCAGATCATTCGTAGGAAGAGGGGTTTGTGTCTATGGCTTCTTCAGGCTAAGTACCTGCGGGCGAGCCCCTCCTTGCTTGCTTGCACATGGAGGGATCCCAGTTCTGGAAGTCCATGCGGCGGATCAAACAGGAAATCCACCTTAGGGTTTCCTTCTCTATAGGCAATGGTGAAGGAACTCTATTCTGGCTTAATACATGGGTTGGGGGAGTCCCATTGCGTATGAGATTCCCAGGCTTGTTTGCTATCTGTGCATATCTGATGGTGTTGGTCTTGGCAACTACCCAGAATGGCCACTGGAACATCTTGTTTCGAAGGTCATTTGGGTAGGCGGAGATAGTAGATTCAGCTAATTTGCGGGTTGCCTTCCGCCGGTGCTCACGGATAATCCAGACACCATATTGTGGAGTCTCTAACCTTCAGGTGTGTTCTCCGTTGGCTCGACTTGCCATGCTCTGTGTCATAGTCATACTATTCTTTGGACTACTCCTCTTTGGAAAGCGCCTCCGCCCTTGAAGATCCAGATTTTTGTGTGGCAATTGTTGAGGAAAAGACTCCCATCCGGGACAGAGGTGCTTAAGAGATAGGATCCTAGTAATGGCTTTTGTCCCCTTTGTGATGTCCCGAAAACAGGTACCCATATCCTTTTCTCTTACACGGTGGAAGAGTTCCATGTAGCTTCGTCTGTGAGGCTCTAGGGCCGGACTAGGAGGCCTCGAACCTGGCTGGGTTTCTTGAGACTAGGGCCAATCCGACGGGGCAGCATGCTGACTGTTCTGGTTGATTTTTGCGGTGTTAGCTTGGACGATGTGCACAACGTGTAATAAGATAGTCATTGAGAGGGTCTTTCCTAGGTGTGCCTCAGACTCGCCCTTCAATTTCCTTACTTTCTTGCAGCACTGGCCCCCATTGTCTAGGTAGCGTGACCACAAGCATCTTTGACTGATGATGGGTGCGCTACATGCTATCGTTAGACATCTATCCTCACATCAGGATCCTTGAGTCTGCAACCACTTTGTGGCCTTTTTCTGATTTCTTTCCTACTTTTCCTAGGGCGTATTTGTGCTTATACCCCATCCACTCTATGTAGCTTCGATGCACTTGAACTTGTTGTTGTTGGAAATATGCCCTAGAGGCAATAATAAAGTATTATTATTATATTTCTTTGTTCATGATAATTATCTTTTATTCATGCTATAACTGTATTGTCTGGAAATCGTAATACACGTGTGAATACATAGACCATAATATGTCCCTAGTGAGCCTCTAGTTGACTAGCTCGTTAATCAACAGATAGTCATGGTTTCCTGGCTATGGACATTGGATGTCGTTGATAACGGGATCACATCATTAGGAGAATGATGTGATGGACAAGACCCAATCCTAAGCATAGCACAAGATCGTGTAGTTCGTTTAGCTAGAGCTTTTCCAATGTCAAGTATCTTTTCCTTAGACCATGAGATCGTGTAACTCCCGGATACCGTAGGAGTGCTTTGGGTGTACCAAACGTCACAACATAACTGGGTGACTATAAAGGTGCACTACAGGTATCTTTGAAAGTGTCTGTTGGGTTGACACGGATCGAGACTGGGATTTGTCACTCCGTATGATGGAGAGGTATCTCTGGGCCCACTCGGTAATGCATCATCATAATGAGCTCAAAGTGACCAAGTGGTTGGTCACGGGATCATGCATTACGGTACGAGTAAAGTGACTTGCCGGTAACGAGACTGAACGAGGTATTGGGATACCGACGATCGAGTCTCGGGCAAGTAACGTACCGATTGACAAAGGGAATTGTATATGGGGTTTGATCGAATCCTTGACATCGTGGTTCAACCGATGAAATCATCGTGGAAACATGTGGGAGCCAACATGGGTATCCAGATCCCGCTGTTGGTTATTGACCGGAGAGTCGTCTCGGTCATGTCTGCATGTCTCCCGAACCCGTAGGGTCTACACACTTAAGGTTCGGTGACGCTAGGGTTATTAGGAAGACTTGTATGTGATTACCGAATGTTGTTCGGATTCCCAGATGAGATCCCGGACGTCACGAGGAGTTCCGGAATGGTCCGGAGGTGAAGTGAGGGAGTCCTGGACTAAGGGGTGTCCGGACAGCCGGACTATCATCGTCCGTCGGACTCCAAGACTACGAAGATACAAGATTGAAGACTCCGTCCCGTGTCCGAATGGGACTTTCCTTGGCGTGGAAGGCAAGCTTGGCGATACGGATATGTAGATCTCCTACCATTGTAACCGACTCTGTGTAACCCTAGCCTCCTCCGGTGTCTATATAAACTGGAGGGCTTTAGTCCGTAGGACACAACATACATGACAACAATCATACCATAGGCTAGCTTCTAGGGTTTAGCCTCCTTGATCTCGTTGTAGATCCACTCTTGTACTACCCATATCATCAATATTAATCAAGCAGGACATAGGGTTTTACCTCCATCGAGAGGGCCCGAACCTGGGTAAAACATCGTGTCCCTCGTCTCCTGTTACCATCTGCCTAGACGCACAGTTCGGGACCCCCTACCCGAGATCCGCCGGTTTTGACACCGACATTGGTGCTTTCATTGAGAGTTCCACTGTGTCGTCACCGATAGGCTTGATGGCATCTTCAACCAACAACGCTGTCCAGGGTGAGACTTTTCTCCTCGGACAGATCTTCGTATTCAGCGGCTTCGCACTGCGGGCTAATTCACTTGGCCATCTGGAGCAGATCGAAAGCTACGCCCCTGGCCGTCAGGTCAGATTCGGAAGCCTAAACTTCACGACCGATGTCCACGGAGACTTGATCTTTGACGGACCCGAGCCACAGTCAAGCGCGCCGCACTGTTGCGATGGGCATGACCTAGCTCTGCCGCTAAACAGTGCCTTGGTGGCCGCACACGAATCCGCTCCGGCCATCAGTCCGGAGCCGATTGCCCGGATAGAGGATCGGTGGATAGACACCGCCTCGGGGGCTTCAACTTCCACGACGATGGAGCCGAGCATTAATCCTGTCCCCCGCGAAACTCGTGATTCCGAGGTGCCGGACTCCTTGCCGGACTCCGAACCTCCCACGCCTCTACCAACCAAATCGGATTGGGCGCCGGTTATGGAATTAACCGCCGCGGACATCTTCCAATACTCGCCTTTTGGCGACATCCTGAATTCACTAAAGCACCTCTCATTATCAGGAGAGCCCTGGCCGGACTATGGCCAGGATGGTTGGGGTACGGACGACGAAGAAATTCAGAACCCACCCACCACCCACTTTGTAGCCACTGTCGACGATCTAACCGACATGCTAGACTACGACTCCGACGACATCGACGCTATGGACGACGATGCCGGAGACGAACAAGAAACAGAGCCTATAAGGCACGGGAGGACCACCTCGTCATATGACATATACATGGTGGATACCCCAAAGGAGAGCGATGACGAGGACCAACGGGCCGCGGTAGAAGATAACACCGCCAATAAACAACCAAAACAGCGACGCAGACGCCGCCCTAAGTCCCGCCTCGACGACAACAACGCTCCCAAGGAGCCCGTAATACAGCAGGGCTCACAAGTGGACGACGAACATGCAGATAAGCAACCGTCCGAACATGACGAGTCAGATAATCAGTCCAGGCCTGGCGAAAACGACAGTCCGGACGACCTCATGCCGGACACGTCGCCGCAGAGCAAAAACTTTCGGAAAAGACTCGTCAACACTGCAAGAAGCCTGAAGAAGGAAAAGCGGAAGCTCAAAACAGCGGAAGACACTCAGAATGAGATGGAGCAAAGTGCTCAAAACCGCAGATAAATACGACAATGGCCACCAATCAAAGAGCTACCCGAAGCGCAAGCTGCTACTAGAATTCGACGACGAGGCCATAGAGCCCCCACAGTCAAAAAATAAAGAGGCTGCCTGGTTGGATAGACGGCCAGATGATAGGCCAAATTCTGAAAGCGGCGCCGCACATAAACCAACTAATGAACCGGGAAAGACAGATGGCCCAGCCAGGTCCATCTACGGGCCAAAGAAGAAGGCCCCAGGAAGCAAGGCAACACGTCAAGTGTCCGAAGATAGCGGCACACACAAATACAGGGGCGCCGCACACCCACTATGTTTTACCGATGAGGTGCTGGACCATGAATTCCCAGCATGATTTAAACCCATAAACATAGAGGCCTACGATGGAACAACAGACCCCGGAGTCTGGATAGAAGATTATATACTGCATATACACATGGCCAGAGGAGACGATCTCCACGCCATAAAATACCTACCCCTCAAGCTTAAAGGGCCAGCCCGTCATTGGCTTAAAAGCCTCCCTGAAAACACTGTTGGAAGTTGGGAAGAGCTCGAGGACGCGTTTAGAGCAAATTTTCAAGGGACTTATGTCCGCCCTCCGGATGCAGATGATCTAAGTCATATAACTCAACAGCCCGGAGAGTCAGCGCGGAAATTCTGGAACATGTTTCTCACCAAAAAGAACCAAATAGTCGACTGTCCGGATGCCGAAGCCTTAGCAGCTTTCAAACACAATGTCCGAGACGAATGGCTTGCCAGGCACCTCGGCCAAGAAAAACCGAGGACAATGTCCGTGCTAACAAGCCTCATGACCCGCTTCTGTGCGGGAGAGGATAGCTGGCTAGCAAGATGCAGCACCAGCGACCCAAGTGCATCCGAGATAAGAGATGGAAACGGAAAATCACGGCGCAGAAAAGAGCAGCGCCGGAATAAAGAGAAAAGCCCAAAGAGCACGGCAGTCAACGCCGGATTCAAAAGCTCGCGGCCAAACAACAAAACACAGCCTCTTAAGGATGACAGCGATGAATTGTCCAACTTAAACAAGATTTTGGGTCGGATATGTCAAATCCGCAGTACCCCCGGAAGGCCTGCAAATCACACCCACAGGGATTGTTGGGTTTTTAAACAGTCCGGCCGACTAAACGCCGAACACAAGGGGCTCGACGCGTCAAGCGAAGAAGATAAACCCCACCAGCAGAGCACGGGAAAACAAAAGACTTTCCCACAAGAGGTCAAAGCAGTAAACTCACTTCATGTGATAATACGGAAAAATAGTGCGGCACTTCCTAAAAAGAGCCTCGCATGGTCCAAACCAGCAGACCATAGAGATTGTGATGAGGACATGACTACCTTGGATATGACCAAAAATATTGCATATATGCATATTTGTCAGGTGATTTCTAGTGCAAACTATTCAATAATCTATTTATGTTATCCAGAACAAAAATACTTCACACACTTTTGTGTTTTGTCTAATTGCAGGTGTATGGGACATTTGTACAATCCACATACGAAGATAAGGAAGAAAGAGATGTTTATTTGCTGTCCAAAAAGTTCTCTCACGTCACTTTTGGCCCAAGAGAAGATAGAGTCCAAGTCTCTCACGTTCTGGATTCAGATTCGGACTGCACAGACATACCTGACTCAAAACGCACACAAGTTTTTCATACGGACTCTGAATTGGGTGATTCTTTTTTTGTTAGAAACTAGATTTCGTGCACTTTCCAACCCAATTGGAATCACCTTCAAATTCGTCCGGAGCATTGAGTTGTGGACGAAACAATCTGATGCTGCAGCAGAATCCGAGTCAAACTACAAGTCCAAAGGTGTTACATCACCTCCACTTGTGCCCATTGGCCTTGTACGACCTAGATTTAGTTTTAGGCTGCCTTGGGACGTCCTCCCACCTCCTTGGCCGCCACCCCTTGCTCCTATATAAGTAGATCCATCTAGTAGCTTTTCCTTGGGATTTGTTTAGTTAAAAGTTAGCCATTGCAACTTCGTGTACTTCGTTTGTGTCCAACGACCAGACCAAGACCGCTTACGGATCCCCACCTTTATCAATACTTCATATATACTCGCAATATTCAGATTGCTTTTATCATATTCTTGCTTGTTCTTCGATTGCTTGCAGGAATAGACCTTCGTGGTCAGGTTGATTGTGCTCCGGCGTGGTCAATAACCTCTCAGAGTTGGTTTAGCGATTGCTAAGGCGCAACGTCATGCACGTTTGTAGTCGGATCGTCAAAGTCATCTTCACCAAATCGATAGTTATCATCTCATCGAAAGATCGGGACATCCCCGCCTCTATCAAGTGGTATCAGTTTTCAGGTTGCTCGGTGAGAATTTCCAGTTTTCCTAGATTAGATTTATTTTCTTACCTATTGTCCAAGAAAAAGCCACAAAAAAGAGTTAGATCTATTCATCCTTGGTCCAAGCCAGTCTGAGCCTTTGCAATTTTCTTTTCATTGCTTGCATAGTTGAATTATCGGTTGCATCGTCGTGTCGAGTTGCTGGTCTTAGTGTCTAGTTCGTTTAGAGTTTCGAGTTCTGTTCACATTAGTCACGCCACCGCTGCATCATTATCTCTTCCGCTGTCCACCACCCATCCATCAATTTCCACCACGTGCTACCCACCATTCATTGTCATAATAATAGTTGAGATTGTTCACATCTTCACTTGATCCAATCTGCATCTTATCTAGTTTGTTTTGGAAAGAGGGAGAAAAAAAAGAGAGAAAAAAAACGAGAGAAAAAAAAAGAGAAAAAAAAGTCAGAGAAAAAAAAGGAGAAAAAAAATCAAAAAAATCGGCACAAACTTTTTCAGAGGAAAGTTGGAGACAAAGTTGTTGTATATCCTGCTTGGCAGTTGTTTTTCATCATTATCTTCACTGCCGTTGTGATCTTCACTTATATCTTGCTGTCAAGAGCTACTTAGTATCCTTCATTGATGCTAGTTGTGCTACGCCGTGACCTCATTAGTGTTCTAGGCTCGCGTCTCTAGTCCGGTCTAGCCTAGGACCAGCACAGTACCGTCGTTGAGCGTTTATTCAATATTGCATCTTTGAATTGATTATTGCTAATCTTTTGCTACCATATATAGCCAAACCAGCTTCACATATTTCTACACCGTGTATACGTACGCTCCCCTGGCAATCGCTTTACTCAATATTCGGAGTTACTTGACACCGCTGGTTGCCGATCACCGCCTGCTGCATGGTAAGAACTTGTAAGACATTGATATTTGCTTTACTGTGAGCGTTTTACCACCACATCCTAGTAGTTATAGGAACATTATTTTTGGGTTTTGTTTCTTGTTCTACTAATCATGACAGGATCCAGAGTCAATTCATGGGCTTTGTCGATCGCGGGAGACGTGCCACCACCTTTGCAAATACCACAACCGTCACGAGAGGTGCACAAACATCCAAATGCACATGATCAGGTTAATGTATCTATACCACCATTTAATGGCCGTTTTAAACCTGCTTTATATATTGAATGGGAGTTCGACATAAAAAATATATTTGCTTCCCATAATTTCGATGAACATAAAAAGGTTAAGGTTGCGGTTGGTTCTTTCACTAGTTATGCTTTGGTTTGGTGGAGTGAATATTGTCGGTTACACCCTGATTATATACCTACTACTTGGGATGATCTGAAACTTGCCATGCGACATACTTTCGTCCCTGCTTATTATACTCTTTACATGATTAAGAAGTTGCAACACTTAAAACAAGGTAGTGAAACTGTAACAAAATATTATGATGATTTACAAACTACCTTGTTGCATTCCTCTTTAGAAGAAAGTGAAGATGATTTTATGGATAGATTTTGGGGAGGATTAAACCGTGATATTCAAGAGATACTAATTCATGAAGAGTGTTATCCTATGGACCATTTGTTTCATCTTGCTTGCAAAGCTGAACAGGAAATAAAACGACGTGTTGGCCACGAGGAGAACAAGCGCACGGTGCACATTCCAAGAGTTGATATGATTGTTCCTTCAACTACTAGGCATACTATGACAACCACATCCGTTGTTGTCAGGACTACATCACCTCCACCATGTGACACATCGCCCCCGAGAGTGGCTACATCATCTGAGTTGATCATAAGAGGTAATGACAAAGGTACTGATCTTCCATCTCTACATGAGAATGATGAATGCCTTGTCAATTTGAATGCACCATCTGATGAGCTACCCACTACTTTGATCACACCACCTATTTTAGAGGACTACATTGATAATTTGACTTTGCCATGTGATCAAACAACTGAAATACCAACAATTTTGAGTGCACCCATTGAATTAACTATTGATGCAAAAGAACCAATGTTTAATCATTTTGATATGACCTCTAATCTTGGTGATGATTCTGTGTTGAATGACTTGTTGCATGTTTGCTTATTTAAGCATGTTGTAGCATGTAAATTCGATGCAAGTAAGGTTTATTCACCAATGTTGGGATGGTTTAATGATGAACATTGTCAATCTTTTGAAATGAATAAGAGCTTCACTTATATGTGCAAACTGAGTTGCAATATTTTCATGCCTTCTACTTCTTGTGCTAATTTTTTACTTTAGATTTTATGAACTATGCAAGTTACTCATCTATTCATGTGTCATATATGCAAAAATCAAGGGAAGTAAAAATGGATGACATATACATATACAACATGTACACCTTGTCTCTTTTGTTAGCCACATTTCAGATTAAGCAACGCCGAGGACGGCTTTATTTTCAAGAAGGGGAGGATGATGAGGACATGACTACCTTGGATATGACCAAAAATATTGCATATATGCATATTTGTCAGGTGATTTCTAGTGCAAACTATTCAATAATCTATTTATGTTATCCAGAACAAAAATACTTCACACACTTTTGTGTTTTGTCTAATTGCAGGTGTATGGAACATTTGTACAATCCACATATGAAGATAAGGAAGAAAGAGATGTTTATTTGCTGTCCAAAAAGTTCTCTCACGTCACTTTTGGCCCAAGAGAAGATAGAGTCCAAGTCTCTCACGTTCTGGATTCAGATTCGGACTGCACAGACATACCTGACTCAAAACGCACACAAGTTTTTCATACGGACTCCGAATTGGGTGATTCTTTTTTTGTTGGAAACTAGATTTCGTGCACTTTCCAACCCAATTGGAATCACCTTCAAATTCGTCCGGAGCGTTGAGTTGTGGACGAAACAATCTGATGCTGCAGCAGAATCCGAGTCAAACTACAAGTCCAAAGGTGTTACATCACCTCCACTTGGGCCCATTGGCCTTGTACGACCTAGATTTAGTTTTAGGCTGCCTTGGGACGTCCTCCCACCTCCTTGGCCGCCACCCCTTGCTCCTATATAAGTAGATCCATCTAGTAGCTTTTCCTTGGGATTTGTTTAGTTAAAAGTTAGCCATTGCAACTTCGTGTACTTCGTTTGTGTCCAACGACCAGACCAAGACCGCTTACGGATCCCCACCTTTATCAATACTTCATATATACTCGCAATATTCAGATTGCTTTTATCATATTCTTGCTTGTTCTTCGATTGCTTGCAGGAATAGACCTTCGTGGTCAGGTTGATTGTGCTCCGGCGTGGTCAATAACCTCTCAGAGTTGGTTTAGCGATTGCTAAGGCGCAACGTCGTGCACATTTGTAGTCGGATCGTCAAAGTCATCTTCACCAAATCGATAGTTATCATCTCATCGAAAGATCGGGACACCCCCGCCTCTATCAGATTGGATATCAAAACCAATCACTTTCGACCACCTGGACTATTCCAGAAGCGTTCGAAGCGCAGGACGGACTGCCCTGATATTGAATCCCATAATAGACAGACTACAATTCACTAAAGTCCTAATGGACGGAGGCAGCGACTTAAACCTGCTGTATTCAAACACAATCCGTCAGATGGGGATAGACCCTACAAAAATTCGACACAGCTGCACTTCCTTCAAAGGAGTGACGCCAGGACCTTACGCCAAGTGCACAGGCTCCATATTACCAGAAGTCATGTTCGGATCACCGAACAATTTTCGGCGCGAAAAACTAATTTTTCACATCGTCCCATTTAAAAGTGGATATCAAGCACTATTGGGACGAAAGGCTTTTGTCCGTTTCAACGCCATACCGCACTACGCATCTCTTACACTCAAGATGCCCGGTCCGCGTGGCATCATTTTAGTGCGAGGGTCACTCAAAGACCCCGGACTCGGATAGACGAGTCCGGCTTCAGCAGGCTAGGGGCTCCCTAGCCGCACACCTCTTCACAGGGGGCTGCGCGCACAAACAACCGCGGGTTCATACAAACCCCGCTTTACTTATTTATATTTCTCCTTTTACACATATAATTTTCGCACAAATTGTTTACAAACTAAGTGTTCCTCTCTTTTTACAGATGAACAACGTGCATACCCGTCCAGGATAACGGCGCAACGGAGACACAGGCGCAGACGTGCAGTAGGGACCCGTTGCGAGGAATCTTTTCAGATTAAGACCCTGCGTAGACCTTTTTTAAATGTCTCTTGTTGTTATTCTCCCTTGGTTTCTTCCTATAGCCAAAGCGGAGCCTGATGTTTTGGCATCGGCCACGTCAGAAGACCATGCCCGTACTTGGACACTAGGGGCTTAGGGCATTATTCTTCCCATTATCATAAAGACCGAACACCTCAGGGAGTGTTCGGCGTCTCGAGTTAGGCATTATATGCATCAGCTCCGAATCATGTCTTTGGTCAAATGTTGGGTTTGCCCGGCTCCTGTGTTTTGCTGCCTTACGTTCCGTATCATCGGCTAACGCGGCACTAGGAGAACTACTGCGATTGTGCCCCAGTTCGGCTGGGCGAGCACCTCAGTAGAGAAAGTCGAAAACTGACTGTCATGATATAGCGAGAGACTGGTCAACCACTCAATCGACTACCAGAATGTTTAGAATTCCTCGCTTTGGCGAAGGACCGTTTCCCGATCAGGCACACACGCGCCCCGAACTCGGAGAAGCGCGGTGCCCCCAGGGGCTATATCGTAGCCCTACCCTCGAGCTCCAATGGCTAAGTGAAAGTGATAAAGCATTATAGTCCGGATTGCCTCGTTCGCTACGCTACCACCTCCTAAACAGGACCGAGACGTCGGATTAAGTGTGAACACGCGCTATTTTTGCGAACACCCCCGCACCTTGTGCGTGGGGGCTGAAGCCGAAGACTGCAATCTTTCAGGTTATACAAGTGTATACGTAAACGGCCGCATATGAGAAGTTTTATTACTTGGGACGCACAAGTATAAAAAGCAGTTATATCATAATCATCGTTTTACAAGCTAAAACGTTCATTTGAATGTGACATTTTTTGAGCACTGCGACTCTATTACACGAGTGCCACGCATAACTTCCCTGAAATAGTGCTCGGCGGGGAGCCGGTCTTCATCCGAGCCCTGGGCGGCAACAGCGGTGGCATCCATCTCTGTCCAACGCGCCTTTACGCGGGCAAGTGCCATCCGCGCACCCTCGATGCAGGCCGACCGCTTCATCTCCTTGATATGCGGCACCGCTCCAAGGAATTGCTGCAGTAAGCTGAAGTAGCTCGTCGCCTTGGGCCTCTCTGGCCAGACATGAGCCACGATGTAAGTCATGGCAAGTCCGGACAACCTATTTAGCTCGGCCCATTCGGCCAACCGGTCGGTCAACGGAAGTGAGCGATCCAGACTATGGAATTGAGACCAAAATAGCTCTTCCGTCTTGTGATCCTTCTGGCTCCGAAAGTGCTCAACGGCATCAGCCGCACTTGCCGCTAAGTCCATATACGGATCCTCCGGACTCCACAGCCGATCAAATTGAGCATACTTTTGATCCATAAACCGGCGACGCAGCAGATAAGGCTTGCCAGCCACGATATCTCCGGCCTGGCGCAGCTCCTCCCTCATGGCCCGCATTGCAGAGCGGGCATCCTTGGCCTCGGCGGTGGCCTTCTTCAGGTCTTCCCGCTCCGATAAGCGCTCCTTTTCAAGAGCCTCATTGCGGTTGGCAGCATCTTTCACTTTTACGGCCAATTCGGCCATCTCTTCCCTGCTTAGGCAGTGAGCAGCCTTTTCGGCTTTCAACTCCTCGGCCGCCCTCGAGGCAGCCGCGTCACTCCTTCGGGCTTGCTCCTTAGCTTGAGCAAGTTTGGCCCGAAGGCTCTCCACAGCAGCAGCACCGTATATATAACAGCATATAATTTATCAGAGGAGGGCTTTGACCCCATTAATAAAGCGACCGTGGAGAACTCATTTACCTTGCGACTCGTCAAGTCGCCGGTTGACAAGTGTGATGTCCGCATCCGCCGCGTCAAGTTGCCGCATTAACTCGGCAACCTCACTAGTCTGGCTAGCCCTCGGACTATCCGCCACCTGCATAGGAACGACGACATTCATTACTTGCGATTTCGATCCTCGGCATGCTGTCATCTTCGACAACCTATCGAGTCTCAGGGGCTACTATCTATACAGAGCACACTTTTATGTGCAAAACTGTCAAAAATAGAAGGTGCGTCATTTTCGCGTACCTCAAATCCCGCCAGCAAACTCATAGCGGCGTTACGCAATCCGCTCTCGGCGGACGAAATCCTTCCAATCACCATGTGCATTAGCGCACGATGATCTTCTGAGATGGATGCCCTCTCAAGCAGATTCTTCAGTCCTCCTGGACGGATACTAGTGGGCGCCGAACTCTCCGGCCCCTCCGGACTTAGGGATACCCTCCGTGACGATACTTCAGGCTCGTCTGCCTTATCTGATGGCGCAGCAGACGGGGGCGTTTCGCTCTCCATCATCTCCGGAAGAAGGTCCCCCGAAGAAGAACTCATCTGCGAAGGCTGCAAATCTGAACTGCAAAATAAAAATTTCGGTCACCCACAGAAGCATAAACGGAGGTACTTTCTTACTGATGAAATTCCCTTTTCATACTCACGGCTCGCTAGAGGGCTGATCCTTTGGCGATGGTTGTGCGTCCGGATTCTCCCCGGACGCCGGATCCCCCGGGGAAGATCTCTTCCCCCGTTTAGGGGCTTTGGCCTCCGGATCCTCGGAGGCGGTCCTCTTCTCCCCCTGGAAGGAGGGGTTCTTGATTCCCCCCTCTTCAGATGCCCCTTTGGGCGAAATATTAGCTCCTCTATTTTCCCCTTCGCTCCCTTCTGTGGGCGCGACCTCCAACATTCTGACCAGCACGGGCTCCAGTGCGGTCTCTGGGAGGGGGGCCGGACACCTTATCAGCCTTGATCGCACCACCCACTCCTGTGAAGAGTAATGCGTCAGGAGGCGAACTCTAGAAAGGCAGATAAACAGAATGTCCGGACTCTGAGCTATTTACCTGAGTATCCAGGCGATTGCGGCTTAGGCCTGCGTCCTCGGCTAATTCCGGACACGCCACCTGCGGTCCGAAGAACAACTTGTACATCTCCGCGGGTGTCGCACCCATGAAGTGTTGGAGAATCCGAGGTCCCTCCGGGTTGAACTCCCATAGACGGAGAGGACGGCGTTTGCAGGGCAGAAGATGCCTGATTAGCATAACCTGCATCACCACGACCAGATTGATCTCCCTCGCTTGGAGGTCTCGAATCCGGCCCTGCAGTGAGGGCACGTCTTCGGACGGCCCCCAATTGAGCTCTTGGTTGACCCATGACATCAGTTGGAGTGGAGGTCCCGGGCGGAATGAAGGCGGCGACTTTTGCTTGCTGCCCTTCGGAGCGGTGATATAGAACCACTCCTGCTGCCACAGTCCGAGCTCCTCTTGGAAGGAACCCTCGGGCCACGGGGCATCGGCCTTTTTGCTTATGGCCGCCCCGCCGCACTCCGCTTGACGCCCCCCGATCATCTTCGGCTCCACATTGAAGGTCTTCAACCACAGGCCGAAGTGGGGAGTGACGCGGAGGAAGGCTTCACAGACGATAATGAATGCAGAGATATGGAGGATGGACTCCGGAGCCAAATCGTGAAAATCCAGCCCGTAGTAGAACATGAGCCCTCTCACGAAGGGGTCCGTCGGGAAGCCTAAACCCCGACGGAGGTGGGATACAAAGACGACGTATTCACCGGGCTCGGGGGCGGGCACGGCCTGCCCTTGGACAGGCAACCTGTGCGAAATCTCGTAGGTCAGGTACTTGGCCTCACGTAACTTCAATATGTCCTCCTCCGTGACGGAGGAAGGCATCCACCGGCCCTGAAGGTCGGAGCCGGACATGATTAAGAATCCGAAGCGCTCGAATCTGGGGCTCTGGGTGCTGGAACTAGGAGCGAGGAGGAGATTCGATGCGAGATTGAAGAAAAGGAACGGTCCTTGGTCCTCTTATAAAGGGGAAAAAAATACCAAAGGTCGTCTCCGTGACCGTTCGGGATTCACCTTCGATGGAGGAGGCGTGGCCACGGGCACGGTTGGGTTACCCACGCACGTATTGATGAGAATCCGGAATAAGGGGAACACGATCTCTGCTTCGACAAGACGTGCCAAGGAAACCGCTTCGCTAAACGTGCTGAGGTGGTATAGTAAAAAATGATTCAAACAAAGGCTTGGTAGCGGTGTGATGTCACGCCGCATAATACGTCAGCAGATTGGATTGGTGTATATTTTATTCTCTCTATGGTGGAATGTGGAATTTATTTTGCAGAGCCGGACACTATCCTGGTGTTCATGATCTTCTCTGGATTATTCAAGGGAGGAACCCGCCTTGCAATGCCGAACATTATGCACGCCGGACTTATCGTCATTGAAGCCTGGTTCAGGGGCTACGGAGGGAGTCCTAGACTAGGGGGTGTCCGGACAGCCGGACTATCATCGTCCGCCGGACTCCAAGACTATGAAGATACAAGATTGAAGACTCCGTCCCGTGTCCGGATGGGACTTTCCTTGGCGTGGAAGGCAAGCTTGGCGATACGGATACGTAGATCTCCTACCATTGTAACCGACTCTGTGTAACCCCAGCCTCCTCTGGTGTCTATATAAACCGGAGGGCTTTAGTCCATAGGACACAACATACATGACAACAATCATACCATAGGCTAGCTTCTAGGATTTAGCCTCCTTGATCTCGTGGTAGATCCACTCTTGTACTACCCATATCATCAATATTAATCAAGCAGGACGTAGGGTTTTACCTCCATCGAGAGGGCCCGAACCTGGGTAAAACATCGTGTCCCTCGTCTCCTGTTACCATCTGCCTAGACGCACAGTTCGGGACCCCCTACCCGAGATCCGCCGGTTTTGACACCAACATGAAGTTTTATATATGGGAAGTTGTTATGCAGACACCGGAAAGTTTTGGGGGCATATCGGTATTGTACCGGGGCCACCGAAGAGGTTCCGGGGTTCCACCGGGAGGGGCCACCCCTCTCGGAGGGCCACATGGGCCGCAAGGGGCAGGGAACCAGCCCCTAGAGGGCTGGGTGCGCCCTCCACCTTGGGCCCATGCGCCTAGGGTTGGGGGGGGGAACCCTAAGGGGGCGCCCCCTTTGCTTGGGGGGCAAGTCCCCCCTCCCTGGCCGCCGCCCCCCTCTAGATCCCATCTAGAGGGGTCGGCCCCCCTTGCCCCTTCCCCTATAAATAGAGGGGTGAGGGGAGGGCTGCTGAACACAACCCAAGGCGCAGCCCCTCCCCTCCCCAACACCTCTCCTCCTCCGTTACGTGCTTGGCGAAGCCCTGTCGGAGTACTGCTGCACCAACACCACCACGCCGTCGTGCTGCCGTTGGAGCAATCTTCCTCAACCTCTCCTTCCTCCTTGCTGGATCAAGATGGAGGACACGTCGTCCGTCCCATACGTGTGTGGAACGCGGAGGTGCTGTCCGTTCGGCACTTGGTCATCGGTGATCTGAATCACGACGAGTACGACTCCATCATCACCCTTCCCTTGAACGCTTCCGCACGTGATCTACAAGTGGTATGTAGATGCAATCTCTCTCCCATGACTCGTTGCTTAGATGAACTCATAGATGGATCTTGGTGAAACCGTAGGAAAAATTTTAATTTTCTGCAACGTTCCCCAACAGTGGTATCAGAGCTAGGTCTATGCGTAGTTCTCTATTGCACGAGTAGAACACAATTTTGTTGTGGGCGTAGATCTTGTCAACTTGCTTGCCACTACTAGTCTTTTCTTTCTTCAGCGGTATTGTGGGATGAAGCGGCTCGGACCAATCTTACACGTACGCTTACGTGAGACCGGTTCCACCGACAGACATGCACTAGTTGCATAAGGTGGCTGGCGGGTGTCTGTCTCTCCCACTTTAGTTGGAGCGGATTCGATGAAAAGGGTCCTTATGAAGGGTAAATAGAAGTTGAAAAAAATCACGTTGTGGTTATTCGTAGGTAAGAAAACGTTCTTGCTAGAACCCAATTGCAGCCACGTAAAAGATGCAACAACAATTAGAGGACGTCTAACTTGTTTTTGCAGCAATTGTCATGTGATGTGATATGGCCAGAAGTTGTGATGAATGATGAATGATATTTTGTGATGTATGAGATCATGTTCTTGTAATAGGAATCACGACTTGCATGTCGATGAGTATGACAACCGGCAGGAGCCATAGGAGTTGTCTTTATTTTTTGTATGACCTGCGTGTCATCGAAGAACGCCATGTAAATTACTTTACTTTATTGCTAAACGTGTTAGCCAGAGAAGTAGAAGTAGTCGTTGGCGTGACAACTTCATGAAGACACGATGATGGAGATCATGATGATGGAGATCATGGTGTCATGCCGGTGACAAGATGATCATGGAGCCCCGAAGATGGAGATCAATGGAGCTATATGATATTGGCCATATCATGTCACTACTATATAATTGCATGTGATGTTTATTATGTTTATGCATCTTGTTTACTTAGAACGACGGTAGTAAATAAGATGATCCCTTACAACAATTTCAAGAAGTGTTCTCCCTAACTGTGCACCGTTGCTAAAGTTCGTCGTTTTGAAGCACCACGTGATGATCGGGTGTGATAGATCCTTACGTTCACATACAACGGGTGTAAGACAGTTTTACACATGCCAAACACTTAGGGTTAACTTGACGAGCCTAGCATGTACAGACATGGCCTCGAAACACAGAGACCGAAAGGTCGAACACGAGTCGTATGGAAGATACGATCAACATGAAGATGTTCACCGACGATGACTAGTCCGTCTCACGTGATGATCGGACACGGCCTAGTCGACTCAGATCGTGTAACACTTAGATGACTAGAGGGATGTCTAATCTGAGTGGGAGTTCATTGTAATAATTTGATTATATGAACTTAGTTATCATGAACTTAGTCTAAAACTTTTGCAAATATGTCTTGTAGATCAAATGGCCAACGCTCATGTCAACATGAACTTCAACGCGTTCCTAGAGAAAACCAAGCTGAAAGATGATGGCAGCAACTATACGGACTGGGTCCGAAACCTGAGGATCATCCTCACAGCTACCAGGAAACAATATGTCCTAGAAGGACCGCTAGGTGACGCCCCCGTCCCAGAGAACCAAGACGTTATGAACGCTTGGCAGTCTCATGCTGATGATTACTCCCTCGTTTAGTGCGGCATGTTTTACATCTTAGAACCGGGGCTCCAAAAGCGTTTTGAGCATCACGGAGCATATGAGATGTTCGAGGAGCTGAAACTAGTTTTTCAAGCTCATGCCCAGGTCGAGAGATATGAAGTCTCTGACAAGTTCTATAGTTGTAAGATGGAGGAAGACAGTTCTGTCAGTGAGCACATACTCAAAATGTCTGGGTTGCACAACCGCCTGACCCAGCTGGACATTAACCTCCCTGATGAGGTGGTCATTGACAGAATCCTTCAGTCGCTCCCACCAAGCTACAAGAGTTTTGTGATGAACTACAATATGCAGGGGATGGTGAAGACCATTCCTGAAGTATTTTCAATGCTGAAGTCAGCGGAGGTTGAGATCAAGAAAGAACATCAAGTGTTGATGGTCAATAAGACCACTAAGTTCAAGAAGGGCAAGGGCAAGAAGAACTTCAAGAAGGACGGCAAGGATGTTGCCGCGCTCGGTAAGCCAGTTACCGGGAAGAAGTCAAAGAATGGACCCAAGCCTGAGACTGAGTGCTTTTATTGCAAGGGGAAGGGTCACTGGAAGCGGAACTGCCCCAAATACTTAGCGGATAAGAAGGCCAGCAACACCAAAGGTATATTTGATATACATGTAATTGATGTGTACCTTACCAGTACTCGTAGTAACTCCTGGGTATTTGATACCGGTGCCGTTGCTCATATTTGTAACTCACAGCAGGAGCTGCGGAATAGGCGGAGACTGGAAGGACGAGGTGACGATGCGCGTCGAGAATGGTTCCAAGGTCGATGTGATCGCCGTCGGCACGCTACCTCTACATTTACCTACGGGATTAGTTATAAACCTTAATAATTGTTATTTGGTGCCAAGTTTGAGCATGAACATTGTATCTGGATCTCGTTTGATACGAGATGGCTACTCATTTAAATCCGAGAATAATGGTTGTTCTATTTATATGAGAGATATGTTTTATGGCCATGCCCCGATGGTCAATGGTTTATTCTTAATGAATCTCGAACGTAATATTACACATATTCATAGTGTGAATGCCGAAAGATGCAAAGTTGATAACGATAGTCCCACATATTTGTGGCACTGCCGCCTTGGTTACATTGGTGTCAAGCGCATGAAGAAGCTCCATGCTGATGGAATTTTAGAGTCTCTTGATTATGAATCATTTGACACATGCGAACCATGCCTCATGGGCAAAATGACCAAGACTCCGTTCTCCGGAACAATGGAGCGAGCAACCAACTTGTTGGAAATCATACATACCGATGTGTGCGGTCCAATGAGTGTTGAGGCTCGCGGAGGATATCGTTATGTTCTCACTCTCACTGATGAGTTGAGTAGATATGGGTATGTCTACTTAATGAAACACAAGTTTGAGACCTTTGAAAAGTTCAAGGAATTTCAGAATGAGGTAGAGAATCAACGTGACCGAAAAAAATAAAGTTCCTACGATCAGATCGTGGAGGAGAATATTTAAGTCACGAATTTGGTACACACTTAAGGAAATGTGGAGTCATTTCACAACTCACGCTGCCTGGAACACCTCAGCGTAACGGTGTGTCTGAACATCGTAATCGCACTCTATTGGATATGGTGCGGTCTATGATGTCTCTTACCGATTTACCGCTATCATTTTGGGGATACGCTCTAGAGACAGCTACATTCACTTTAAATAGGGCACCGTCTAAATCCGTTGAGACGACACCGTATGAATTATGGTTTGGGAAGAAACCTAAGCTGTCGTTTCTAAAAGTTTGGGGATGCGATGCTTATGTCAAGAAACTTCAACCTGAAAAGCTCGAACCCAAGTCGGAAAAATGCGTCTTCATAGGATACCCTAAGGAAACCGTTGGGTATACCTTCTACTTAAGATCCGAGGGCAAGATCTTTGTTGCCAAGAACGGATGCTTTCTGGAAAAAGAGTTTCTCTCGAAAGAAGTAAGTGGGAGGAAAGTAGAACTCGATGAAGTACTACCTCTCGAACGGGAAAGTAGTGCAGCTCAGGAAAATGTTCCTGTGATGCCTACACCAACTGAAGAGGAAAATAATGATGATGATCAAGGTACTTCGGATCAAGTTGCTACTGAACTTCGTAGGTCCACAAGGACACGTTCCGCACCAGAGTGGTACGGCAACCCTGTCCTGGAAATCATGTTGTTAGACAACAGTGAACCTTCGAACTATGAAGAAGCGATGGCGGGCTCAGATTCCAACAAATGGCTTGAAGCCATGAAATCCGAGATAGAATCCATGTATGAAAACAAAGTATGGACTTTGACAGACTTGCCCGATGATCGGCGAGCGATAGAAAACAAATGGATCTTTAAGAAGAAGACGGACGTAGATGGAAATGTTGCCATCTATAAAGCTCGACTTGTCGCTAAGGGTTATCGGCAAGTTTAAGGGATTGACTACGACGAGACATTCTCTCCCGTAGCGAAGCTGAATTCCGTCCTAATCATGTTAGCAATTGCTGCATACTATGATTATGAGATATGGCAGATGGACGTCAAAACGGCATTCCTTAACGGACATCTTAAGGAAGAGCTGTATATGATGCAGCCGGAAGGTTTTGTCGATCCTAACAATGCTAACAAAGTATGCAAGCTCCAGCGATCCATTTATGGGCTGGTGCAAGCATCTCGGAGTTGGAACATTCGCTTTGATGAGATGATCAAAGCGTTTGGGTTTATGCAGACTTATGGAGAAGCCTGCGTTTACAAGAAAGTGAGTGGGAGCTCTGTAGCATTTCTCATATTATATGTAGATGACATACTCTTGATGGGAAATGATATATAACTTTTGGACATCATTAAGGCCTACTTGAATAAGTGTTTTTCAATGAAGGACCTTGGAGAAGCTGCTTATATATTAGGCATCAAGATATACAGAGATAGATCGAGACGCCTCATAGGTCTTTCACAAAGCACATACCTTGATAAGATTTTGAAGAAGTTCAAAATGGATCAGTCCGAGAAGGGGTTCTTGCCTGTGTTGCAAGGTGTGAGATTGAGCTCGGCTCAGTCCCCGACCACGGCAAAAGATAAAGAAGAGATGAGTGTCATCCCCTATGCTTCAGCCATAGGATCTATTATGTATGCCATGCTGTGTACCAGACCTGATGTAAACCTTGCCGTAATTTTGGTAGGAAGGTACCAAAGTAATCCCGGCAAGGAACACTGGACAGCGGTCAAGAATATCCTGAAGTACCTGAAAACGACAAAGGACATGTTTCTCGTTTATGGAGGTGACGAAGAGCTCGTCGTAAAGGGTTACGTCGATGCTAGCTTCGACGCAGATCTGGATGACTCTAAGTCACAAACCGAATACGTGTATATGTTGAATGGTGGAGCAGTAAGCTGGTGCAGCTGCAAGCAGAGCGTCGTGGCGGGATCTACATGTGAAGCGGAGTACATGGCAGCCTCGGAGGCAGCGCATGAAGCAATTTGGGTGAAGGAGTTCATCACCGACCTAGGAGTCATACCCAATGCGTCGGGGCCGATCAAACTCTTCTGTGACAACACTGGAGCTATTGCCCTTGCCAAGGAGCCCAGGTTTCACAAGAAGACCAGGCACATCAAGCGTCGCTTCAACTCCATCCGTGAAAATGTTCAAGATGGAGACATAGAAATTTGCAAAGTACATACGGATCTGAATGTCGCAGATCCGTTGACTAAACCTCTCTCGTGAGCAAAACATGATCAACACCAGAACTCTATGGGTGTTCGATTCATCACAATGTAACTAGATTATTGACTCTAGTGCAAGTGGGAGACTGTTGGAAATATGCCCTAGAGGCAATAATAAAAGTACTATTATTATATTTCTTTGTTCATGATAATTGTCTTTTATTCATGCTATAACTGTATTATCCGGAAATCGTAATACACGTGTGAATACATAGACCATAATATGTCCCCAGTGAGCCTCTAGTTGACTAGCTCGTTAATCAACAGATAGTCATGGTTTCCTGGCTATGGACATTGGATGTCGTTGATAACGGGATCACATCATTAGGAGAATGATGTGATGGACAAGACCCAATCCTAAGCATATCACAAGATCGTGTAGTTCGTTTTGCTAGAGCTTTTCCAATGTCAAGTATCTTTTCCTTAGATCATGAGATCGTGTAACTCCTGGATACCGTAGGAGTGCTTTGGGTGTACCAAACGTCACAACGTAACTGGGTGACTATAAAGGTGCACTACAGGTATCTCTAAAAGTGTCTGTTGGGTTGACACAGATCGAGACTGGGATTTGTCACTCCGTATGACGGAGAGGTATCTCTGGGCCCACTCGGTAATGCATCATCATAATGAGCTCAAAGTGACCAAGTGGTTGGTCATGGGATCATGCATTACGGTACGAGTAAAGTGAATTGCCGGTAACGAGACTGAACGAGGTATTGGGATACCGACGATCGAGTCTCAGGCAAGTAACATACCGATTGACAAAGGGAATTGTATATGGGGTTTGATCGAATCCTCGACATCGTGGTTCAACCGATGAAATCATCGTGGAAACATGTGGGAGACAACATGGGTATCCAGATCCCGCTGTTGGTTATTGACCGGAGAGTCGTCTCGGTCATGTCTGCATGTCTCCCGAACCCGTAGGGTCTACACACTTAAGGTTCGGTGACGCTAGGGTTATTAGGAAGACTTGTATGTGATTACCGAATGTTATTCGGATTCCCGGATGAGATCCTGGACGTCACAAGGAGTTCTGAAATGATCCGGAGGTGAAGTTTTATATGGGAACTTGTTATGCGGACACCAGAAAGTTTCGGGGGCATATCGGTATTGTACCGGGGCTACCGAAGAGGTTCCGGTGTTCCACCGGGAGGGGCCACCCCTCTCGGAGGGCCACATGGGCCGCAAGGGGCAGGGAACCACCCCTTGGAGGGCTGGGCGCGCCCCCCACCTTGGGCCCATGCGCCTAGGGTTGGGGGGGGGGAAACCCTAAGGGGGGCGCCCCCTTTGCTTGGGGGGCAAGTCCCCCTCCCTGGCCGCCCCCCCCTCTAGATCCCATCTAGAGGGGTCGGCCCCCCTTGCCCCTTCCCCTATAAATAGAGGGGTGAGGGGAGGGCTGCTGAACACAACCGAAGGTGGAGCCCCTCCCCTCCCCAACACCTCTCCTCCTCCGTTACGTGGTTGGCGAAGCCCTGTCGGAGTACTGCTGCACCCACACCACCACGCTGTTGTGCTGCCGTTGGAGCAATCTTCCTCAACCTCTCCTTCCTCCTTGTTGGATCAAGACGGAGGAGACGTCGTCCGTCCCGTACGTGTGTTGAACGCGGAGGTGCTGTCCGTTCGGCACTTGGTCATCGGTGATCTGAATCACGGCGAGTACGACTCCATCATCACCCTTCCCTTGAACGCTTCCGCACGCGATCTACAAGTGGTATGTAGATGCAATCTCTCTCCCATGACTCGTTGCTTAGATGAACTCATAGATGGATCTTGGTGAAACCGTAGGAAAAATTTTAATTTTCTGCAACGTTCCCCAACAGTGGTATCAGAGCTAGGTCTATGCGTAGTTCTCTATTGCACGAGTAGAACACAATTTTGTTGTGGGCGTAGATCTTGTCAACTTGCTTGCCACTAATAGTCTTTTCTTGCTTCAGCGGTATTGTGGGATGAAGCAGCCCGGACCAACCTTACACGTACGCTTACGTGAGACCGGTTCCGCCGACAGACATGCACTAGTTGCATAAGGTGGCTGGCGGGTGTCTGTCTCTCCCACTTTAGTTGGAGCGGATTCGATGAAAAGGGTCCTTATGAAGGGTAAATAGAAGTTGACAAAATCACGTTGTGGTTATTCGTAGGTAAGAAAACGTTCTTGCTAGAACCCAATTGCAGCCACGTAAAAGATGCAACAACAATTAGAGGACGTCTAACTTGTTTTTGCAGCAATTGTCATGTGATGTGATATGGCCAGAAGTTGTGATGAATGATGAATGATATATTATGATGTATGAGATCATGTTCTTGTAATAGGAATCACGACTTGCATGTCGATGAGTATGACAACCAGCAGGAGCCATAGGAGTTGTCTTTATTTTTTGTATGACCTGCGTGTCATCGAAGAACGCCATGTAAATTACTTTACTTTATTTCTAAACGCGTTAGCCATAGAAGTAGAATTAGTTGTTGGCGTGACAACTTCATGAAGACACGATGATGGAGATCATGATGATTGAGATCATGGTGTCATGCCGGTGACAAGATGATCATGGAGCCCCGAAGATGGAGATCAATGGAGCTATATGATATTGGCCATATCATGTCACTACTATATAATTGCATGTGATGTTTATTATGTTTATGCATCTTGTTTACTTAGAACGACGGTAGTAAATAAGATGATCCCTTACAACAATTTCAAGAAGTGTTCTCCCCTAACTGTGCACCGTTGCTAAAGTTTGTCGTTTCGAAGCACTACGTGATGATCGGGTGTGATAGATCCTTACGTTCACATACAACGGGTGTAAGACAGTTTTACACATGCAAAACACTTAGGGTTAACTTGACGAGCCTAGCATGTACAGACATGGCCTCAGAACACAGAGACCGAAAGGTCGAACACGAGTCGTATGGAAGATACGATCAACATGAAGATGTTCACCGACGATGACTAGTCCGTCTCACGTGATGATCGGACACGGCCTAGTTGACTCGGATCGTGTAACACTTAGATGACTAGAGGGATGTCTAATCTGAGTAGGAGTTCATTGTAATAATTTGATTAGATGAACTTAATTATCATGAACTTAGTCTAAAACTTTTGCAAATATGTCTTGTAGATCAAATGGCCAACACTCATGTCAATATGAACTTCAACGCATTCCTAGAGAAAACCAAGCTGAAAGATGATGGCAGCAACTATACGGATTGGGTCCGGAACCTGAGGATCATCCTCAGAGCTGCCAGGAAACAATATGTCCTAGAAGGACCGCTAGGTGATGCCCCCGTCCCAGAGAACCAAGACGTTATGAATGCTTGGCAGTCTCGTGCTGATGATTACTCTCTCGTTCAGTGCGGCATGCTTTACAGCTTAGAACCGGGGCTCCAAAAGCGTTTTGAGCATCACGGAGCATATGAGATGTTCGAGGAGCTGAAACTAGTTTTTCAAGCTCATGCCCGGGTCGAGAGATATGAAGTCTCCGACAAGTTCTATAGTTGTAAGATGGAGGAAAACAGTTCTGTCAGTGAGCACATACTCAAAATGTCTGGGTTGCACAACCGCCTGACCCAGCTGGACATTAACCTCCCTGATGAGGCGGTCATTGACAGAATCCTTCAGTTGCTCCCACCAAGCTACAAGAGCTTTGTGATGAACTACTATATGCAGGGGATGGTGAAGACCATTCCTGAAGTATTTTCAATGCTGAAGTCAGCAGAGGTTGAGATCAAGAAAGAACATCAAGTGTTGATGGTCAATAAGACCACTAAGTTCAAGAAGGGCAAGGGCAAGAAGAACTCATAGATGGATCTTGGTGAAACCGTAAGAAAAATTTTAATTTTCTGCAACGTTCCCCAATAGTTGTGTGGATGTTGGCTTTATTTATAAAGTGGGAAGAAAGCCTATTTTGAGGAGGAAAATCCGAACGGTCCAACCATTATAGCATAAAAACTCAATGCAACACTTTTTTATGCGTTTACACACATCCATGTAAACACATATTGTCATAGTAATTTTTATCGCAGCATGTCAAAAGCATGTAACAAGGTCACAACATTTTAAACACATCCATGCAACATTGTTTCATGTGTATGCAACAAATCTTCATTTGTGTACCACAATAATCTAGAAGAATCATCACAATATATGTAGCATCTAAACCAATGTTTGAACCAATAGAAAAACAGTTTGCAACAGACCTCCAGAATCATCACACCTTGTCACTCATATGTTTGCACCAAACAAAAATCTTAGGTCGTAGCATGCCGACTGGACGTATGCATCATAGAAAAACTCCAAATCACTAATCTTCATTTTAGAGCACCAACCTCGTCGCGTTTGTGCCCGTCAGCCACAAATTTAACAAGTCGAAGCTTCTTAGCCACTCGATCTGTCAATCCCGAATATATCTACATCTGCCTACCATCTTTCCCAGAAGCAACTTATCAATATTTTCACGAAGCTACTTGATGAAGCAAGATTCCGTGAGTTAAGGCATGAGCTGAATATCTTGGACATGAGTAACTTGGGTTGATGATCTTGCATACAAACATAAACCTAACTAAGTACATTGTTTAGATGTAAGCACACAAGTAGGGGGGTTGAAGTCAATTCATTATTTACAATATCCCTACTAGTGCATAAAGAAAACAAATCTTTCACATCTGCCATTTATGATGGCAATTGTGCTTCAAAGATGAGTGTTAGTGTTGGCCTGAAGGTTAAAATCTTTGCAATTCCAAGCCAAAACATACTCAAACAAGGTGGGTACGGTCACCGCCCTTCTTTGTTAAGAGAAGTTTGGACTTCATTAGTGTTTTTTGGGTATTGTAAACCTATGTCACCACATGCTAAAGTATGATCATAGCACTTATAGTTAGTTTTCGCTTTCGTTCTTACAAATATGTGTGTTGTAGATCCCTATAAGACAATGTTTGCGCTCGATCCCAAGCCATTTTATCCAAAGGCATGCTTTCACATTTGCAGGATTCCCTTTTTGATCATATTCATGTAGTTAGGATTTCCATGCGGCGAGTATCCTTGATTTGTGTAGATTTTTGAACTATTTCTGGGAAAGTCTACAAATTGTTTGACACCCTAGAGCTGACTTTCAAACTTTTTCACTAGTCTCTGGATAGCCCAGGTATCCGGTCTCCTAGAATCAGAGTACCCGGGGTAATCAGACCGACCAACTATATATAGGGGAGCGTGTGGGGGCTAGGGACCCAAGTTGCACTCACGCCCCCAAGCCGCCACCTGCCGCCTCCTCCACACATGTTGTCCGGCGACCTTTTGGGCCTTCGGACTCCGCGTGCTCTTTTTGCCGGCCCATTGTGGTGCGGGGCACCCTAGGTTTTTTCCTTTAGTTTTTTTTGCATTTTAAAAAATGTTCATAGAAAACTGAAAAAATGTCCACAAATTTTTTAAAAACATCATGACTGAAGAAAATTTTATGAATTTTTTAAAACATTAACTAATTTAAAAAATGTTCCGAATTTCAAATTTTGAAAAAACTGTTCATGAATTAATTTTTGTTTGTGAATACAAAGATGTTCATGAATTTACAAAAATGTTCATTGATTCAAAAAATGTTCACAAGTTCAAAACATGTTTGTGAATTTCCAAAATTGTTCCCAAATTTTAAAAAATGTTCATGTATCTAAAACACACTCTTGTATTTAAGGGAACATTCCCTTACTTGCAAAAAAACGTCATGAATCTGAAAAAAAAATCTTGGGTTTGAAAAAACATTCCAGTGTTTGCAAAAATTGTTCCCATATCTTAAAAAAGTTTGCATGTTTCAGAAAAGAAAATCACCAATCTGTAACTTTTTCGTGAATTTAAAGTTTGTTCACGATTTTTCAAAAGTTTGAATTTTAATTTTTTTTTGCAATTTTACAAAAACATGAATTTGAAAATTTTCAGAATTTGCAAAAATTCTCAAGTTTTACTAAAGTTCACAAATTTATAAATGATATGAGGAAAAAAGAAAAAGAAAAACCGGTTCAAGGAAGGGACCTCCTATTTAACGCATGACAGGCTGCAAAGACAGCGAGGGTTCGCCCCAGCATGTGCCCTTTTCTCATTTTTAAAATAATTCAAAAAATGTTCGCCCCAGCATGTGCCCTTTTCTCTTGTCTCAAAAAAATGTGCCCTTTTCTCATTTCTAAAATAATTCAGGATTTCAAAAAATCTAATTTCAAAACAAATTGCGAATTTTGATTTATTTGTAAAGTCATAAATGTTCACGAATTCAAAAAAGTTCATGGTTTTAAAAAAATTCGGCAAATACAAAAATATTCGCATATTCAGAAAAATGGTAAATGCCACAGATTCAAAAATTGTTCATCTATTTCATAAATTGTTCACAAATCCAAAAAATGTTCATGATTTCTATAAAAAATGTTCATGAATTTCTGAAATATTTACACAATATTTGAAAAATATTCTGGATGTTTTAAAACTGTTAGTTAGTTTTTAGAAATGTTCACAAAATTCAAAAAATGTTCGCTTATTCAAAATGTGTCCATAAACTCAAAAAATGTTCTTAAAAACTGTTGCTGAATTCAAAAATTGTTTCCAAATTTCAAAAAATGTTTGCCATTTAAAACAATTATCCAGGTGTTCCAAAAAATACATGCAAATTCTAAAAATGTTCTTGAATTTGAAAAATGTTCACGAATTTGTAAAAAATGTTCACAAATTTAAAAATGGCCGCGAATCAAAAAAATGTTCATGTATTTAGAAAAATGTTCATGGTTTAAAAAATTAATCTTGAATTTAAAAGATGTTGGCAGTTGAAAAATGAAACAGAAAAGAAAAATGAAACAGAAAAGAAAAATGAAAGATAAAAATAAAGAAAAAACCCGCTTCAAGGAATGTCGTAGAACCTTTCCAAAACCGATGAGATGAAATATGGTAATGGGCCAGCCCATAATAATATATAGCGCGTGAGGCGGGGTACGCCAGGTCGGTCTGTGGGGACCCGCACGCCAAAATAGGGGTGGCCGTTCTAGAACTCCTCTGATGCCGCGACTATTTATCGCCTTAAGCGATAAAAGGAACTTCTATCGCTGAAGCCTTTTCCTCCCTCGCTAAACCGGGGTCTCCGGGTGGAACTTGAGCCACGCTAACCATTCCACCCAAGCTCCCTTCATGGTAAGAACAAGGGGCATGTTCTACTTGAGGCTACTTCAGCTGTTTTCTTCGGGGTTTTTTTCTTTTTGTTTTTTGACAGGTTTTTCTTTGTTTCCCCTTTGTTTTTTATTTGGTTTTCGTTTTTTCTTCTGCATTTTTTGTTGGCAAAAGCTTACCTTCGGCCGATCGATCGTGAGTGAGCATCCGCTACCTCAGTGTCAGTCAGATCGACTGTTGATCAGACGAACTAGGGGAACCTGCTCCGCGCCCATGTTTCGTGCAACTAGGCTCTTGTTGCATTCCCTGGACCACAACAAGGAGTCAGTTGTTATCTCGCACGAAGCCGCCATGGCCACCGCGGAGCACCAGCTTGGCCTCGCGGAGTGTCGCCGTCCCCGAGCTAGTCTACCGCGCAGCCGAGGTACCCCGCCGCCTGACCCTCTCTTCCTCTCGCCCCGCCCGCCGTGCTGCTGCATCTAACCGTGCCGCCCTTGCAAGGTCACTGGTGCCGGTCTGAAGCTCCATGAAAGGGATCGAGCTCGCCCGTCAATGGACTCCACCGCCGCCGCTGCCGGTGGAACAAACCCTGGGTCCGTTGCCCAGATTGTGCACATGCCCAAGGACAAGATTACAGTGCCAAGATTAGACCAAGAAAGAGGGATCAATTCTTTGAAGGATCCAAGTGCAGATCAAGAAAACCAAGATGAGCCAGAGAAGCAAGATATCGCTAAGGAAAGAACCTCCCTTGCCGGGCAGGCGAGCCTGGCAAGGTTGGGTTTGCCCCAGAAGCAAGCTTCCAGATCGTCCCGGCAGGCCTGCCGGGGCTTGCGGAGGCAAGCCACTCCACCACTCCACCTCACAAGCAACAATGGATGCTTTTCGCCACATGGCAGCCACTTCCTACAGCAAACACCCCCATACGACACCCGTCCTGAGACGTGTCAAGCAAGCAGGCGCGAAGCTGGCAAAACTCTTGCCGGGCACGCTGTGATGTGACACTCGACGACGCATTTAATGCGCTCTATCAGCCTGCAGAGTTAGGTATGATAGCACTGTTTGCTATCTAAACAATACGTAAAGACTGATTTGCCACTGTGGTGACCCCTTAATCTATAAAAGGAGACCCATGGCAACCGTAGAAAGGGTTTGGTTCGGAAGTTCCGATTCCAAAGGCTCGGAGATCCAGCGGTTCGAACCCTCACACATTCATATGCGCATAGCCACTTTTGCCCGGAGGCAACCTTGCCGGGCAAGTGCGCTGCGTCCACCACCATTTTCCACCATCATTCCACCAAATCAGGAGTAGGCTTTTACGCCTCAGGCGGCCCGAACCTGGGTAAAAACTGCCCCTGTGATCTCTACCGTGCTGTGTTACACTTCTCCACTCTTTGTGCAACGTGCCCATCCCCCCGCCGAACCAAAAGGGGCTCATGGCCCCATAGGTGGCCGTGGTTTCCCACAACATCTTTGGCACTCCAGGTAGGGGCATCACTTGCGCAAACCCGAGAGCGTCAGTAGCGCATTGATACGTCTCCAACGTATCTATAATTTTTGATTGTTCCATGATGTTATATTATCATTCTTGGATGTTTTACAATCATTTTATAGTCATTTTATATCATTTTTGGTACTAACCTATTGAGATAGTGCCCAGTGCTAGTTGCTGTTTTCTGCATGTTTTTTACATCGCAGGAAATCGATACCAAATGGAGTCCAAACGCAGCGAAACTTTTTGTGGATTTTTTGGGTCAGAAGACATCCAGTGGGCCAGGAACGCACCTGAGGGGAGCTCCGAGGGGAACACAACCAACTAGGGCGCGCCTGGGGGCCCAGGCGCACCCCGGTGGGTTGTGCCCTCCTCGTTGGCCTCCCGCACCACCTCTTTGCTCTATAAATACCCCAATATTCCAGAAACCCTAGGGAAGTCGACGAAAATCAATTCCAGCCGCCGCAGAGTCCAGAAACACAAGATCCAGTCTAGACACCATCTCGGAGGGGTGCATCATGTCCATTGGTGCCTCTCCGATGATGCGTGAGTAGTTCTTTGTAGACCTACGAGTCCGTTGTTAGTAGCTAGATGGCTTCCTCTCTCTCTCTCTCTCTCTCTCTCTCTCTCTCTTGAATATCAATACAATGGTCTCTTGGAGATCCATATGATGTAAGTCTTTTTGCGGTGTGTTTGTTGGGATCCGATGAACTTTGAGTTTATGATCAGATCAATGTTTTTATCCATGAAAGTTATTCGAGTCTTCTTTGATATCTTATATGCATGATTGATTATAGCCTCGTATTTCTTCTCCAATATTTGGATTTTGTTTGGCCAACTTGATCTATTTATCTTGAAATGGGAAGAGGTGCTTTGTGATGGGTTCGATCTTACAGTGCTTGATCCTGGTGATAGAAAGGGAAACGACATGTATGTATCGTTGCTATTAAGGATAACAAGATGAGGCCTATTTCTACATAAATAGATCTTGTCTACATCATGTCGTCATTCTTATTGCATTACTCCATTTTTCCATGAACTTAATACTCTAGATGCATGCTTGATAGCGGTCGATGTGTGGAGTAATATTAGTAGATGCAGGCAGGAGTCAGTCTACTAATCTTGGACGTGATGCCTATATAATGATCATTGCTTGGATATCGTCATGATTATTTGAAGTTCTATCAATTTCCCAACAGTAATTGTTTTCCCACCGTTTGCTATTTTTCTCGAGAGAAGCCACTAGTGAAACCTACGGCCCCCGGGTCTCTTTTCATCATATTTGCCTTTGCGATCTATTTTCCTTTGCTTTTATTTTCAAATCTATTAAACCAAAAATACAAAAATACATTGCTGCAATTTATTTGTTCCACGATCTATTTATCATATCTACCACTTTTATTTCACGTTATTTGCCTATCTTGAGGTGCCGTACCCGAAAGGGATTGACAACCCCTTTAACACGTCGGTTGCGAGTATTTTTTATTTGTGTGCAGGTGCTGTTTTCGTGGTGTGAGGAGGTTCTCCTACTGGTTCGATAACCTTGGTCTCATCACTGAGGGAAATACATATTGTCGCTATACTGCATCATCCCTTCCTCTTTGGGGAAATACCGACGTGTTCTAGCAGTCATCAAAAGGAATTTCTGGCGCTGTTGTCGGGGAGGATCTTCAACATCAACCAGGTTCCTAATCACAAATACCATCTCCTCACAATTTACATTATTTGCCATTTTCCTCTCGATTTCATCTCCCCCACTTCACAAAAATTTGCCGTTTTATTCGCCCACTTTTTCGTTTGCCCTTATGTCTTTCTTGGTTTGTTTGCTTGTTTTTTTTGGCATAATTGTGTGTTTTATTGGAAATCCGAAACCAAAAACCTTATGGATCCACATACACTTGCTAATCTTTTTAAAAGATCCAACTATGATGAACCAATTGCTAGTGAATTGAGTACACTAGATTATCTTTATGAAGTTTTGCTTGAGATTCATGAATCTAAAAATTGTGATGAAGTGATAAAAGAAGAAATTTATGAAGTGATTCATGATAACTCCTTGAATGAAGAGCATGATTACAATGGTGTTATAATAAATTCTATTAATATCAATTATGCTAGTAATATGCAAAACCCCAAGCTTGGGGATGCTAATTTTGGTATGTCCTCTACTTATTGCAATGATCATGATTGGGGTGACTCTTCTTACGATCTTGAAAATTTATTTAAGCCTAATGATGAATATGTTTGCGATAATATTGAAGGTGGGTTTGGAAGAGTGTCAAATTTAGGTAATAATGATCCCACTACTTTGGAGAATTATCAATCTTATGAATGTTTTGATAAAAGTGGGTTTGGAGAGGTCATGACTTTATTTGATGATAATCCCACTATTTTGGAAGAGTGTCAACTTTGCATGTATGTGGATCATGTAGAAAATATGTTATGTGACAGCTATATTATTGAATTTCAATATGATCCCACATATAATTATTATGAGAGAGGAAAATATTGTGGTAGAAATTTCCATGTTACTAAATTACCTCTCGTTATGTTGAGATTGCTTTTGTTTTTTCCTTCTTCCTTTCACATGCTAGATGTTTCTTGTCTTGATAATTTGGTTGCCTACAAAATGCCTATGCATAGTAAGTATGTTAAACTTAAATTGTGGTTGTCACATGTTTTATGTTGCTCTCTTTGTGCCTCAGTTCTTGTCTTTCATGTGAGCATCATTGAAATCTCATGCCTATCTTAATGGCTATAAAGGAAGAGCTTGTTATCTTAATGGCTATCTTAATGCCCGATGAATAAAATAAATTTTTTCTTTTTATTTTCGGTCTTGTGTAGTTGCAAAATTATACCTCTGGTTAGATGTGTTTTTTTTGGTTTAGATTAGTGTTTGTGCCAAGCAAAGCCTTTGGGATGTTCTGGGTGAAAGTTGATTTGATCTTGCTGAAAAACAGAAACTTTTGCCCTCACAAAATTATTTTTCATTTTTAACAAAATAGTGCTTTTGAGTTGATTCTTTTTTCAGAAGATTAATAAAAAAATCTCACATCGTCCTAAGTTTTTCAGAATTTTTGGAGTTACAGAAGTACTCGAAGTAGTCAGATTACTACAGACTGTTCTGTTTTTGACAGATTCTGTTTTCTTTGTGTTGTGTGCTTGTTTTGATGATTCTATGGTTTTCTTCGATGACCTTTTGTCATATAAAAGTTGGAATACAGTATATATAATTCAAAAATAAAATATGAATAGGTTTCAATAATAGCTATAGTAGTGGTTTGCTTTCTTATACTAACGGATCTCACGAACGTTTTGTTGAGTTTTGTGTGATTGAAGTTTTCAAGTTTTGGGTGATCTTATGATGGATGAAGGAATAAGGATTAGCAAAAGGTTAAGCTTGGGGTTGCCCGAGGTACCCCAAGATAATATTCAAAGAAGTAGCAAGCAACTAAGCTTGGGGATGCCCCCGAGTGGTATCCCCTCTTTCTTCTAACAACCTTCGGTATTTTACTTGAAGCTATATTTTTATTCGTCACATATTATGAGTTTTGCTTGGAGCGTCTTGTATGATATGAGTCTTTGCTTGTTTTGCTTTGTGTTTTAAGTCTTGAATCCTTGCTGGACACACCTTTTTGAGAGAGCCAAAAATTATGCTATGCTTGCTCCTATGCTTCACTTAAATTTTTAGAGCCATGGATTTGCTCTAGTGCTTCACTTATATCTTTTTGAGCACGGTGTGCTTTGTTATTTTTGAAGAAATGCTCTCATGATTCACTTAGATTTATTTGGGAGTTAGTAATTTTTTAAGAAATTCTCTCTTGCTTCACTTAGATTATTTTGAGAGAAAGAAAAATTATGCTCATGTTCTTCACTTAAATTTGTTTGAGCTTATCAAAAGCGACATATAAAAAGAGTCCCAGAGTGATAGATATCCAAGGAGGATATAATAAAAACTTTCATGAATATCATTGGACAAAATAAACTTGATTCTTAGTAATGGTTTTGAGATATGACGATATGATATGTGAGTCATGTTGATGAGTAACTGTGCTTTAGTAAGAATATTGGTGTTAAGGTTTGTGATTCCCTATGCAAGCACGAAAGTCAATAGTTATGTAGTGAAATTTATATCCTACTTGTGGTGCATTATTCGGTGTTACTTATGCTTAATGCTCGGGTACGAGATTTTTCGTTTCTTGGTTGGTCGCTTCTCAATCTTTTTGCTAGCCTTCATTTTGCACTAAGTATGATCACTACTTGTGCATCCAAAACCCTTTAAACCAGTTTTGCCATATGAGTCCACTATACCTACTTATATGCGGTATTTCCGTGCCGTTCTAAGCAAATTTGCACGCCATCTCTAACTTTCAAAATAAATTTCTCTTTTGTGTGCTCTACCGCTCGCAAGGCGGTGAGGGGTGGCCAATATTTTCCATACTAGATGTGTTATTCTCACGATGAGTGTTTATTCACTTGTCATTGCACGAGAGTACGGCAAAGGTATTAGGGATGCCCAGTCCGGAAATAAAAAATGATTTACTTTAAGTTGTCAAATAATAAATTCCTTGGAAAGTGTTGGTATGGAGGGCACCCATGGATACGGACCAGCCATGGAAAGTGAAAGTAATGGTGGAAAAAAGGAATAAACTTTATTTTCTGTTTGGGAAACACCTATGATGTATCTAGCATGGTAAGTGTTGGGTGCTCTAAGTCATTTTTGTTGGTGGGAAAAGTATGCCTCCCAAAATGTTTTTATCTCCCAATTTTCGCTATGAGCTCTGGCACCTCTACAAATCCCTACTTCCTCCGCGAAGGGCCTTTCTTTTACTTATGCAATTTTTATTTTGAATTTGAGTCTCCATCTTCTCTTATAAAGCACCAACTAAGGGGCACTGTGATCGTATTTGAGCATTGGGTGTATCTAATATTCGAGTGTGTTTCATGAATGGATCAATGATTGAGCATAATGGGCTAGGGATAACTTGCGTTAGTGTTGATATTTTGAAAGACATGGTTGCATGTTGGTATGCTTGAGTATTAAAGTCTTCATGTCAAAACTAGACTATTGCTTTGAATCATATAAAAGTCCAAATTTCCATGCTACAAAGAAAAGAAATGTGATGAACATGTTAGGCAACATTCCACATCAAAAATTCTATTTTCATCATTTACCTACTTGAGGATGAGTAGGAATTAAGCTTGGGGATGCTGATACGTCTCCAACATATCTATAACTTTTGATTGGTCCATGCTGTTATATTATCATTCTTGGATGTTTTACAATCAATTTATAGTCATTTTATATCATTTTTTGGTACTAACCTATTGACATAGTGCCCAGTGCCAGTTGCTATTTTCTGCATGTTTTTTACATCGCAGGAAATCAATACCAAACGGAGTCCAAACGCAGTGAAACTTTTTATGGATTTTTTTGGGCCAGAAGACATCCAATGAGGCAGGAACACACCTAAGGGGAGCTCCGAGAGGAGCACAACCCACCTGGGCGCGCCTGGGGGCCCAGGCGCACCCGGTGGGTTGTGCCCTCCTCGTTGGCCTCCCACACCACCTCTTTGCTCTATAAATACCCCAATATTCCAGAAACCCTAGGGGAGTCGACGAAAATCAATTCCAGCCGCCTCATAGTCCAGAAACACAAGATTCAATCTAGACACCATCTCGGAGGGGTGCATCATGTCCATTGGTGCCTCTGCGATGATGCGTGAGTAGTTTTTTGTATATCTACTGGTCCGTAGTTAGTAGCTAGATGGCTTCCTCTCTCTCTCTTGATTATCAATACAATGGTCTCTTGGAGATCCATATGATGTAAGTCTTTTTGCGGTGTGTTTGTTGGGATCCGATGAACTTTGAGTTTATGATCAGATCTATGTTTCTATCCATGAAAGTTATTTGAGTCTTCTTTGATCTCTTATATGCATGATTTATTATAGCCTCTTATTTCTTCTCTGATATTTGGGTTTTGTTTGGCCAACTTGATCTATTTATCTTGCAATGGGAAGATGTGCTTTGTGATGGGTTCGATCTTACAGTGCTTGATCCTAGTGACAGAAAGGGAAACGACACGTATGTATCGTTGCTATTAAGGATAACAAGATGGGGTCTATTTCTACATAAATATATCTTGTCTACATCATGTCATCGTTCTTATTGCATTATTCCATTTTTCCATGAACTTAATACACTATATGCATGCTGGATAGCAGTCGATGTGTGGAGTAATAGTAGTAGATGCAGGCAGGAGTCGGTCTACTAATCTTGGACGTGATGCCTATATAACGATCATTGCCTGGATATCATCATGATTATTTGAAGTTCTATCAATTGCCCAACAGTAATTGTTTTCCCACCGTTTGCTATTTTTCTTGAGAGAAGCCACTAGTGAAACTTACAGCCCCCGGGTCTCTTTTCATCATATTTTCCTCTGTGATCTATTTTCCTTTGCTTTTATTTTCAGATCTATTAAACCAAAAATACAAAAATACCTTGCTGCAATTTATTTGTTCGGCGATCTATTTATCCTATCTACCACTTTTTTCTCACGTTATTTGCCTATCTTGAGGCGGTGTACCCGAAAGGGATTGACAACCCCTTTAACACGTCGGGGTGTGAAAGTGCTAGTTATCGACTAGAGGGGGGGGGGGTGAATAGGCGATTTTTATGAAAGTCTTCAAAACATGAAAGTTTCGAAGACAAACACGTAAATAGGACCTATAAACATGCAGCGGAAGATGAACTACACTAGATAAGCGATAGTATGAAGCTAAAGCATGATGACTGATAGCAGCTAGGTAGTAGGATCAGGATGGAAGATAGTATGAAGCCAATCAGAACAAGTAGTCACACAGTGAAGTCAAACAGGCAGAGCAATCAGGCAATGACTTCACAAAGACAAACTGTAAGCAAGGAGAGTAAGAGATAGAACCGATGTGTTTTGAAGACAAGGATTTGTTCGACCAGTTCCAGTTGCTGTGACAACTGTACGTCTGGTTAGGGAGGCTGAGATTGAACACAGAAGACCGTGTCTTCACCTTATTCCCCTTGAGCTAAGGACACACAATCCTCGCCCAATCACTCTGGTAAGTCTTCAAGGTAGACTTCCAAACCTTCACATACTTCGTTCACCGACGATCCACAATTACTCTTGGATGCTCAGAACGCGACGCCTAACCGGCTGGAGGATTCACAGTCCTCAAGTGTGACAAGTCTTCAGATCACGCGGACAGAAAGACTTCAGTGATGCCAAACACTCTTTGGGCTCTGGGTGTCTTGGGCTTTGTCCTCACAAGGATTTCTCTCTCAAACTCTTCGGAGGTGGGTTGCTCTCAATGACAAAAGCCGTGCACTAACTCTGAGCAGCCACCAATTTATGGTGTAGGGGGTGGGCTATTTATAGCCACTGGGCAACCCGACCTGATTTGTCCGAAATGACCCTGGGTCACTAACGAACTGACACGTGTCACAACAGTCAGATTTCAAACACACGCGACAACTTGACTTGGGCTACAAGTAAAGATGACTTATCCGACTCTGGATAAGATTTGCTCTCATTGTCTTCGCTCGAATACATAGGATTTTGGTTGAGCATCACTTCAGTCACTGAGTTTGTTCACTTGGACCCCACTTAACAGTGCGGTGGTTCCTATGACTCAACAAAGAAGAAAAGAAACAACGAAACTACTTAGTCTTCGCGCTCCATAGTCTTCACTCAATGTCTTCCTCTATCATAGTCTTCAATGTGAATATCTTCACGTACCACCATTATGTTCAATGTCTTCATACATTTTTAGGGGTCATCTCCGGTAGGTAAACCGAATCAAGGAGGGACTACTACCTATGTTATCCTGCAATTCTCACAAACACATTAGTCCCTCAACCACGTTTGTCGTCAATACTCCAAAACCAAACTAGGGGTGGCACTAGATGCACTTACAATCTTCCCCTTTTTGGTGATTGATGACAAACTGGTTGAAGTTTTCAACGGGGATATAAATATGTGAAATTGTAAAGGATGAGGTATTGTCTTCGTAAGTAGCAAAAGGCTCCCCCTGAAGATGTGCATATAAATAATTTGCTTTTGGAATGCAAATGCACATGGCAGGTTCTACTTGTGGAGATCCTCTTCAACTTATGAAGACAATTCATCATGCATGATTCGATGTAAAGAAGATAATGACATGCATAATGAAAAATGGACGTCTGCAAAATGATTTAAGTGCGGAAGTTATCATCGCACATGCAGAATTTATCATCGCATCACAACATAGCAAATAAGTAGCAGACGACCATCGAGTTTAAGTGTTACAACTCAGAGAACCAAATGTATCAAGAGCAAGAGTTGTAAACACTAGGCAAAATATAGTGCAACCGCCCATATGAACTCGCTTGAAGACTATCAACTCATAGCTTCTCCCCCTTTTGTCAGTAAGGACCAAAAAGGGTTGAAGACATTGAGCCTCTACTCGTTCCCAGAAGGAGTAGGAGAAGATGTAGGGTTGGTGTTGAGGTTTGGCGGTGCAGACGAACTTGCAGCAGTGTCGATACGTGTTGGAGGTGGCGAAGTAGCATATCTTGATCATCGATCACACGTGCATTCATAGTTGCAGCAGAAGAGGAGTATTCTGAGTCTTCAAGAGATGGAGTGCGCCGCAGAATAGCATTTCTGGGCGGAGTGGAATCAAACTTGAATTGTTCTGAGAATCCATCGTCCTGAAGATCTTCCTCAGCTCACATAAGCGTCAGCCCTTTCCATGTGCGTCGACAGGTTTCATGCGCAACAAAGGCATTCTTGGTTGCAAGGTTGCAAATGTGATTGACGTCAGTCATGATGCTCTGCATCTGGCGCTTCAGCCAATCATGATGCCTATCCTGTTTCTGATGCAGGCCAACGAGAAGCTCTCGGTCATTGAGAACACGAGATCCTTTTCGAGGCTGTGGAGCAATTGTGCTGTTAGTGGCTTCGGTTGGGGCACGGTGAGGTGCACGTGTAGTACCAGCCAACGGATAGACTCGAGTGGCAGCCAGCACACCTTCAATGGGCTGAGTGAAGCTCTGACGATCAACGTTTGAAGATAAAGTGACTCTTTGTCAGGCTCTGGATCGATGGCTTCAACAGACATATCAACATCTGGCAAGAAGACAATGTGGTTGCGTGCAGATGGCTGATAATTGAAAGCAGTGTGAAGCTTGATCAGACACATGATCCGTGGAGCATAGAACTTCAAGCCAAAAATGTCAGATCCTGATGCAGCAAGTTGGCGGATGAAGAAATCTTGTGCATTGAAGCTTTTGCCATGAAGAATATGGAAGACCAATGTCTTCATTGCACCCTCTAGCTTAGCCTTTGGAGAATGTCCTTTGATAGGCCAGAGAATTCGCCTTATGATGTGATAGATTGTGCATGGCTGATACTCAAGGTCTTCAACAAAGAACTCCGTAGGATATTCTGCATCTAGAGGCAATGGCTTCATCATACTTAGCATCTGGCTCATGTTGGGTTCTGGCTTGTGAAAGATGCTTTCCACAGCTGCAGTGTGAAGCTGATAACCAGGTTCATAGAGATCACCTGGAGTGGGAAGACCAGTAAGCTCAATGACATCAAATGCCTTGGCTTCATGATGGACATTTCCAGTCATCCACTCAAGGAACCAGGCCTTAGGATCCCTGTTGTAGCCTTGATATGTAGGATGGCGTAGAATTGAAGCAGCAACTCTTCATTCCAGTGCTCCTTATCAGTGACGAAATGTAGTAAGCCAGCCTCTCTGAAGCAATCGAGAGCTTCTTCTAAGCAGGGCATGCCAGCTATGGCTTCAGTATCAAGGCGCATATGTGGAAATATGCGGCCCTGGTTGTACATAATGCATGAATAATAGCTGCGCTGCTGATAACTCCAGAACCGATCAGATGAAATCTTGGGCTTGGTGTAGGGGTTCTTTTCACTATCGAAGAAGGTGTTGTGTGCAATGAAGCCGTTGACATTGAAGGATCCTGGTGAAGTGGTAGTACCTGGAAATCTAGGCAGTCTTGGCTTTGGCTTCTGAACTGAGGCCTGTGCTCGACATGGTAATCAAATTGAGGACCAACAGCAGGTGGAGGAATCAGAATAGGCCATCTGACAGTGACAAGCTGGCCATAATTGTATGCTTGCTCGATAGTATGTGGCCTTGGAGGCGGAACAGGAGCAGTGGCATTAACTTCAGACTGCAGATTTGTGTCAGGTGCGGCATTGACTTCATCTACCTCATTGGCTTCATTGGCTTCATTGGCCACTGGTGCACTGGCCACTATAGGCTCCACATTTGCTTCATCCATGACAACGTCATTGGCTCTAGGAATGTCATTTGTGGCAGCCTCAGGATTCTCACCCTCCACTTGAGTAGCTGGAGGTTCTGGCATAGACTGGTTCTCTTCACGCACTTCTTCTTGTGTTGTAGGGGGAGTAGCGACACGCTCTTCTTGTGTTGCTCCGGCTGATGCAGCCAGAGGGTCTTTAGCAGCATTGGCTTCAGACACAGGGACCGTCATAGAAGGATTTTCTTCAGAGAACACTTGACGTGCCACTGAACTTGACAAGTTGGAGCCCTCTTCTGTGATGGTGGTCATGGAGGCAGATGGCCTCAGGCCTTTGCGAAGTCGTTGGAATACGGGCGACGCCTTTGGTGATGGTGATGTCTCCATGTAGTTGTCATCATTTGACATGGGGCTGATGACGGGCACATATGATGGCTGGGGTGTACTTGGTGAGTCTTGATGTGGGGTAGCTTGCTGGGGGCGATCAGCCCACGATGCATCTTGTGAGATTGGCGTCAAAGGACGACCAATACTGATAAGCTCACTGTTTGTTCGAACAGGCGATGATACCGTTGGGCGCTCGATCTGAGGAAGAACTACATCATCTTGAACAATGTCTTCAGTCGCGATGGGGTCGACGACTGGAACTTCTTGAGCTTTAGGAGCCTCTGTGGAAGAAGGATCATGAACAATCATTCGACGCTCTTGGTTTGCAGACGGAGGGGGAACAAAAGCAAGGGGTTCAAGAACAAGGGGCTCTGTAGGAGCAGCCCGATCTCTTTTCTTGACCTTTCTCTTCTTAGGGGGTGGTGCTTCATCAGTGGTGCACTTGGTTTTCCACTTCCTGACTTCAGCTTCAGCTGCCTTGGTTTTCTTTTGTTCAGAAGCCACTGAAGGAGCCTTGGGCTTCGAGCCGCGCATGCTGGCAGGGAAGACAATGTGTGGTTGTTCCTGCCGTGGTGCTTTAGTGTTGGATTCAGATGACTTCTTTTTCTTGGTAGCCATTGAGGGGTCAATGCCAGGGCGGCCAAGTGCCTTGCGCTTTTCAGCTTCATTGTAGGCTTGAACGCATTTGTCTACAAGTGCTTTCATGCGCTCTCTCGAGCCTTTGGCTTCCTCGCGTTTCTTCCGAAATGACTCCTTGAGGTCATTAAGCATCACCTTGAACTATTGCACATCAGCCCCATTCAGCTTGGCTACATGCTTCTTGAACTGTTCCTTCTCGAAGTCTATCTTTCGCTTCAGTTCAACTATGCGCTGAGCCAGAGCAAGCTCAGGAGCAATGGTGCCTTGGAAAGCAACGCTGACGCCAATGGGAAGCTGAAGGTCATCAAAGCTGAGATCTTGATTATCAAACCACTCATCAATGAAGTTCTTCAGAATGTTTACATCAAAGAGGGGCAGATCGTTGAAGATCTCCGCCTCTTGCTTGCTCTTGATCAGTTGCTCCAGAGCATCTTCACCAAATTCTTCATCTGAAGACAAGTCAATGGGTTAAGATTCATTCCTCAGAATGGCTGCAAGTGTCAGTGCATGACTCAGTTGCTGAGCTGGTGTCTTCTGTGGCCTCTGACGCCTCTTGGAGATGCGAGAGAGATCTTCAGAGTTATTGCTGGGAGCAGAAGAGGCAGTTGCCAATGGCTTTGGTCTCGAAGCTTTTGGGGCAGCAGATGACTTTGAAGCTTTAGACTTGTTTTGCTTCTTAGGCTTTGGAGCAGGAGCTGGAGCTTCGTCGGTGTCAGCATCATCATCATCAGAATGATCCACTTTGGCACCTCGAACAGTAATGTGAGTGATGAGGCCAGCAAGGTTGTAGAAGGGGCCAATCCTGTTTTCATTAGCTTCACGGGCGCCATTGTCCCGAGGTGAGGAGGGACCAAGGTTGAAGTTAAGCCCCAGATCCTTCTTGTTCTTTGCAGCCGAGTCCTTGGCGAACTGGTAGTTGCGCTTGAACATGCTGTCTTCACGACACCAGAGCAGTGAAGACGGATCAACATTTTCAGGCTGTGGTCCGCACACCATGCAAGGATAGAAGACTTGCTCAATAGCTTCAGCATGAGTCCTGGGTGGAAGATTTTTGTACAAAATGTCACCCCAGGGTGCCTTGATGGCATTCTTCTCTGCATATTCTTTAGTGATGAAGCGATATCTAAACCATTCTTCTACCCAATATCTTCGAATCCATTGGATTCGATTCTTGCGTTCAGTATAGGTTTCTTCTGGGTCAATTTTGTACATCTCGTGCAAATCTGGAGGTAAGTCCTTGGAAGTGTCACCACAACGCTGTCTGCCTCCCTTTCTTGCTGATTTTTCAGTTGCCATGAAGTGTAAACTAAAAGGCTTCAGTATGTGCAATGTCTTCAAATGACTGGACTGACAGGAACTCGCTTCAGGTGAGTTGATGTGACTCTGCAAGAATTCTGCAAATGAATGCAGACTATGAGAACCAAGGGATTCTCCCACGGACATGTACCTGTGACAGCATTAAAAGTGCGAGGGAAGGGGAAGAGGTCATATGCATTCTCAGAAGATTTTGAAGATAAATCAGTTTGAAGATATTGACCTCATAACACGAAGACATTCGCTTATATGATGAGAGTTGGTTCCAGAGTTGTACAAATCCAAGAATAAGTACAAGTGAGGAATCTAACTTGTGAAGAAGCATAAGTGAATATACTAGGAAGAATATGAGATGCAGAAAGAAATAGATTCGTGTTCGAAGATCTAGAAACCACTTTTGGTAGGAAGGGATGAACCTATCAGATCAAACAGACGGTAAAAAGTAAACTTTTATTACCACATGAAGAACTGCTAGACGGAGCGAAGATGGATGCCGAGCAGTTCGATCTCCTGTGCCCTAACTTGGCGACGGAATACATCTACGGTGACGACGGAGAAGACGAGGTCCGCGGCCGGCGTGAGGACGGCGTCGAGGAGGTCGCGGCAGCTAAGCGCTTCATCGTCGGCGTTGTCGAGAGCTAGCGTAGGCGCTAGGGTTTGCGAGAGATGGAGAAGGAGGAAGAAGGATTTTTGACCGAGACAAGACATGCATTTGTAAGGACAGAGATAGCACAGCGCAATTACGCAGGTGCCCCTGGCGGTTCACATCTGATGGACACGTGGTGAACATGCAACTCATTGAGAGTTGTTCCACGTTCCCATGCACGCCTGGATTGTCGGGGTGGTCGTTCCGAATTCTCCGGGTTTCAGGCAAAAGGATATGTCATTAAAGCTAGATATAAATGTTTGTCTCTGTATCTTCTGCTGACAAGGACGCAGAGAAGACATTTGACAGTATCAACAGAATGCATATGATTTGGATAGATAGAGCTTGAGGTAGAAAGCATAGAGAGGTTAGGGTCCGATCACATTCACTTAGTTCAAAAGATTCAAACAAGAAGACATAGCCATAAGTGAATGCTGTAGAGGACAGAATACAGTATATATATAACCGAGTAAAGCCAAATCAGTAATCACGGAATCAAATCAATGTTGAAGTTAAATCAATTGCGAAGACTTTGCAAATATGGCACCATGATGAAACACTTCATAAGGGTTTGGTGGTGGCGTTACCCACCGTATAGGAAGTATTAGACCCAGACATGGCGCACAATTATCGTGGCGCTCTGAAGTCAATTTCCACATTAATATATTCACACTTAGAGTGTATGTCTTCATTGATTGAAGATATACATTACTTCGTGTGTTGCACATCTAAGTCATCAAACTGCATAAGTGTTAGGATGTGTGCCTATCACATGACATTCGAGGATTCCAAGATATTTAGCTCACACCGCAACTTGCAAAACCTCTTCTCATCCAAGGGCTTAGTGAAGATATCAGCCAACTGCTCTTCTATTTTGACGTGAATGATATCAATGTCTTCTTTCATAACATGATCTCTGAGGAAGTGATGACGAATTTCAATGTGCTTTGTCTTCGAGTGCTGAACTGGGTTATTGGCAATCTTGATAGCGCTTTCATTATCGCAGTAGAGTGGCACATGCTTCAGATGGATGCCATAGTCCTTAAGAGTTTGCTTCATCCACAGAAGCTGAGCGCAGCAAGATCCAGCAGCAATGTATTCAGATTCAGCAGTTGAGAGTGATACACAGTTCTGCTTCTTTGAAGACCAACAGACAAGAGATCGACCCAGAAAGTGACATGTGCCTGATGTAGACTTGCAATCCACCTTGTCACCAGCATAATCAGCATCCGAAAATCCAACCAGATCAAACTCTGAGCCCTTTGGATACCATAATCCTAGTGTTGGGGTGTAAGCCAAATATCGAAGAATTCGCTTCACAGCTAAGTGATGCGACTCCTTAGGTTCCGCTTGGAATCGGGCACACATGCAAACACTAAGCATGATATCTGGCCTAGATGCACATAAGTAAAGTAAAGAACCAATCATGGAGCGGTATACCTGTTGATCGAAATCTTTACCATTTGCGTCGGGGCTTAGATGACTTTTGGTTGTCATTGGCGTCATGTATCCTTTGCAGTCTTGCATTCCAAACTTCTTCAAGCAATCATTGAGATATTTTTCTTGTGATATGAAGATGCCGTTGCATAGCTGACAGATTTGAAGACCGAGAAAGAACTTCAGCTCTCCCATCATGGACATTTGATATTGTTCTTGCATCATGTGAGCAAATTCATCACTGTATTTCTTGTTGGTGCAACCGAAGACAATGTCATCCACATAGATTTGGCACACAAACAGTTCACCGTCATATGTCTTCGTGAAGATAGTGGGATCTACAGAACTAGGTTTGAAGCCTTTGCTCTTCAGGAAGTCTTTGAGTGTGTCATACCAAGCACGAGGGGCTTGTTTGAGGCCATACAGTGCCTTGTTGAGCTTGTATACCATATCAACATGTTTTGGGTCTTCAAAGCCAGGCGGTTGTGCAACATATACTTCTTCTTCAATCTTTCCATTGAGAAAGGCACTCTTCACATCCATTTGATACAGAAGGATGTTATGATGATTTGCGTAAGCTAGCAGTATGCGAATGGCTTCAAGCCTAGCCACTGGAGCAAATGTTTCATCAAATTCAATTCCTTCAACTTATGTGTATCCTTGAGCAACGAGCCGTGCTTTGTTTCTGACTACTTGACCATGATCGTCTTGTTTGTTGCGATATATCCATTTTGTGCCTATTATGTTGTGCTTGCAAGGATCAGGACGCTTGACTAATTCCCACGCATTGTTCAGCTCAAACTGTTGAAGCTCCTCTTGCATAGCTTGAATCCATTCAGGTTCCATGAAGGCTTCAGCAACTTTCTTGGGTTCAGAGATTGAGACAAATGCAAAGTGCCCACAGAAATTTGCTAGCTGTGTTGCTCTTGAACGAGTGAGTGGACCAGGTGCATTGATGCTATCGATTATCTTCTCAATTTGTACTTCATTTGCAACACGAGGATGAACTGGACGAAGATTTTGCCCCTGCTGATCATTGTCATCATTTGGAGGATTGTCTTCAGGCTGAGCAATGTCTTCAGGTTGATCAGGTGCAGAAATAATAAGTTCCTCTTCAGGCTGGGCATCTGATGGTATGATCTCTCCTGTTCCCATTAGCTTGATTGATTCACTGGTAGGTACTTCATCTAGCACATTTGGCAGGTGCTTGCGAGCCGTTAGTTTCATCAAACTGCACATCCACAGTTTCAACCACTTTATAGTGAAAGAGGTTGAAGACTCTGTAGGAGTGTGAGTCCTTTCCATAACCAAGCATAAAACCCTCATGTGCTTTCGGTGCAAACTTTAAAGTGTGATGTGGATCCTTGATCCAACACCTAGCACCAAATACTCTGAAGTAGCTTACATTTGGCTTTTTACCAGTTAGAAGCTCATAGGATGTTTTCTTCAGAAGCTTGTGAAGATAAACACGGTTGATGACATGGCATGCAGTATCAATGGCTCCAGGCTAGAATTTTCTTGGAGTCTTGTATTCGTCAAGCATCGTCCGAGCCATCTCAATAAGGGTTCTGTTCTTGCGCTCCATGATGCCATTCTGCTGAGGTGTGTAAGGAGCAGAAAACTCATGAGTGATGCCTAAGGTGTCAAGATAGAGGTCGAGGCCTGTGTTCTTGAATTTTGTGCCATTGTCACTCCTAATGTGCTTGATCTTGACGCCATAGTTGTTCATGGCGCGGTTGGCGAAGCGTCTGAAGACATCCTGCACTTCAGTCTTGAAGAGAATTATGTGCACCCAAGTGTATCTTGAATAATCATCAACAATAATGAAACCATAGAGACAAGCAGTAGCAGTGAGAGTAGAGTAGTGAGTGGGACCAAACAAGTCCATGTGGAGCAACTCAAAAGGTCGAGATGTAGTCATGATTGTCTTCGAGGGATGCTTGGCCCTTGTCATCTTCCCAGCTTCACAAGCACCACATAGATGATCTTTCTTGAACTTGATGTCTTCGATGCCTATGACATGCTTCTTCTTGGCGAGAGTGTGTAGGTTCCTCATGCCAGCATGTCCTAGCCTCTGATGCCAGAGCCATCACTCTGAAGACTTGGCTAGAAGACATACGGCCATCTGTGTTCCTGCTGAGAAATCTACCATGTATAGATCATCTTTCCTGTATCCTTCGAAGACTAGAGACTTGTCAGATTCCATTAGTACAAGGCAACGATATTTTCCAAATAGCACAATCATGTTTAAGTCACAAAGCACTAAGACACACATTAAGTTGAAACCAAGGGATTCAACAAGCATCACTTTGTCCATGTGCTGATCCCTTGAGATTGCAACTCTACCTAGGCCCAATACCTTGCTTTTACCAGTGTCAGCGAATGTGATGTGACTTTTATCACATGGACGTAAGGTTGAGTCCATGAGAAGATTTCGATCACCAGTCATGTGGTTAGTGCATCCGCTGTCTATAATCCATTCTGAAGCACGAGGTGTCGTACCCTACAGTGCAGTTAGGAGGATAGGCTTCACAAAGAGTGTTGTGAAGCATAAGCATTTGACGCACAAGAGGATTATCAAGGCTTAGATCAAGGTTCGGCCTGATAGTATGACTGGCAAGCGATTCAGACACAAAATACATAGTAAGACCATTTGGGCATTTTATCTCGCGTCCCATAATGTGTTTTAGGTCCCCAGCAATAGCATCATACGCCTTTGATTTTCGGCTGGAGACCTTTCTCTGCAAAAGAAAGTTAATTCTTCTTAACCACCCACATCTTCAGGGGTGGCTTAGAAGCAATGAGTCTAAGTGCAGCATCTGAGAATTTTGGCGGTGGAGCCCTAGCAAATAGCCTTGTAGGAGAAGCACGATACTCATATGAATAAGCAGAAAAGTTCTCAGTTCTATGAACATAGCGGTTTGAAGACACACTCTCATATTCATAAGTCTGAGTATGGTTTCCCTGCAAAACATTGGCGTTAGGGTGACTTAGGTGAGTCCTGTATCTGTATGAAGCCTTTGGGCCGCATGAAGCCATAGGTCTGGGGTTTGTCTTCTTCTTTGGTGGTGTCATGATGACATTCACAGGAAGATTCTCAATACACTGTTTAGGTACCCAGATCTTCTTCATAGGTGGTCCATTCCTGCAGTTAGTACCAATATACCTGGCAAACACTTCACCATTCTGATTCTTAAACAGTTTATAGTTTGCATCAAAGGATTCATCAATGATAATAGGGTTAGTGCAAGTGAAACCAGATAAGGTGGATGGATCTACTGGAGATTCCTTTGCAACAACCCATGTGGTTTTGGGGTACTGCTCAGGCTTCCAGTACGACCCATCAACATTCATTTTCCTCTCGAACCCAATACCCTCTTTTCTAGGGTTTCGGTTCAGAATCTGCTTTTTGAGGACATCACATAATGTCTGATGCCCTTTGAGGCTTTTGTACATCCCTGTCTCAATCAGTGTCTTCAACCTGACATTCTCATCAGCAATAGTAGTGGTATCCTTAACAGAGGGGTTAGTTACCACATCAGCAGTTGAAGATATTGCAACAGGAGCAGTAGAACATCCAGCAACAGAAACAGCGTTATCACGCTCAATGCATTTTAGACATGGTGGTTCAAATACTTCCTGAGCGGGACTGATCTGTTGAGCGCGAAGTGACTCGTTCTCCTTTTGAAGACCTTCATGATCCGATCTCAATTTCTCAAGTTCCTGCTTCCTTTGAAGATAATCGTAGGAAAGCTTTTCATGAGATGTTGAGAGGGTTTCATGACGACCTTCAAGTTCCTGGTACTTAACATGAAGATTTTTTATGTCTTCAATTAAGGACTGAGTCTTAGTCATTTCCACGTCCAACAGGTCATCGCTTTTGTCTAATAGTTTTTGAATATGTTCCATAGCTTTCTGTTGTTCAGTTGCATTTTTAGCAAGTTTTTTGTAGCTAGGTTTGGATTCACAATCAGAGTCATCTTCACTTGATGTTTGAAAGTAAGCATCGCGTGAGTTTACCTTGGCACCACGTGCCATGAAGCAGTAAGTGGGAGCGGAGTCGTCCTTGTCACTGGTGTCAACGTTGGTGATGGATGCATTGTCTTCAGTGTTGAAGATGGACTTGGCAACGTAGGCTGAAGCTAAAGCCAGACTTGCAACGCCAGAGTCAGACTCCTCCTTAGACTCCATCACTTCTGCCTCCTTAGAAGCAGACTCCTCCTCTGAATCCATTTCCTTGCCAACAAAAGCACGAGCCTTGCCAGACGAACTTTTCTTGTGTGATGAAGACTTGGAAGAAGATTTTGAGTACTTCTTCTTCTTCTTGTCATCAGAATCATATTCCTTGCTCTTCTTGTTTTTCTTCTCATTATCCCACTATGGACACTCAGAGATGTAGTGACCAGGTTTCTTGCACTTGTGACAGGTTCTCTTCTTGTGGTCATTGGAAGAAACTTCATCATTTCTTGAACTGGATCGTGAAGACTTTCTGAAGCCTTTCTTCTTAGTGAACTTCTGGAACTTCTTCACAAGCATAGCAAGCTCCTTTCCAAGGTCTTCAGCTTCACTGGAACTGCAATCAGATTCTTCTTCAGATGAGGAAACAACCTTTGCCTTCAAAGCACGAGTTCGGCCATAGTTGGGACCATAGATATCTCTTTTCTCAGATAGATGGAACTCATGTGTGTTGAGCCTCTCAAGTATGTCAGATGGATCGAGTGTCTTGAAGTCAGGGCGTTCTTGAATCATAAGAGCTAGAGTGTCAAATGAGCCGTCAAGAGATCTCAGAAGTGTCTTGACGATTTCATTCTTGGTGATCTCAGTGGCGCTGAGAGCTTGAAGCTCGTTTGTGATGTCAGCGAGACGATCAAATGTGAGCTGGACATTTTCATTGTCATTTCTCTTAAAGCGGTTGAAGTGGTTGCGTAGGACACTGATTATTTGATCTCTCTGAGTTGTAACACCTTCATTGACCTTGGAGAGCCAGTCCCAGACTAGCTTTGACGTTTCCAAAGCACTCACACGGCCATACTGCCCTTTGGTCAGATGACCACAGATGATGTTCTTCGCAGTAGAATCTTGTTGAATGAACTTCTTGACAGCAGTAGGGGTGACACCTTCACCAGTCTTGGGAACGCCGTTCTTGATGACATACCACAGATCGACATCAATGGCTTCAAGATGCATACGCATCTTATTCTTCCAGTAGGGATATTCAGTGCCATCAAAGACGGGGCACGCAGCGGAGGCTTTGATTATCCCTGCAGTCGACATAGCTCAACTCCAAGTGGTTAAACCGAATCACACAGAACAAGGGAGTACCTTGCTCTGATACCAATTGAAAGTGCTAGTTATCGACTAGAGGCGGGGGGGGGGGGTGAATAGGCGATTTTTATGAAAGTCTTCAAAACATGAAAGTTTCAAAGACAAACACGTAAACAGGACCTATAAACATGCAGCAGAAGATGAACTACACTAGATAAGCCATACTATGAAGCTAAAGCATGATGACTGATAGCAGCTAGGTAGTAGGATCAGGATGGAAGATAGTATGAAGCCAATCAGAACAAGTAGTCACACAGTGAAGTCAAACAGGCAGAGCAATCAGGCAATGACTTCACAAAGACAAACTGTAAGTAAGGAGAGTAAGAGATAGAACCGGTGTGTTTTGAAGACAAGGATTTGTTTGACCAGTTCCAGTTGCTGTGACAACTGTACGTCTGGTTAGGGAGGCTGAGATTGAACTCAGAAGATTGTGTCTTCACCTTATTCCCCTTGAGCTAAGGACACACAGTCCTCGCCCAATCACTTTGGTAAGTCTTCAAGGTAGACTTCCAAACCTTCACAGACTTCGTTCACTGGCGATCCACAATTACTCTTGGATGCTCAAAACGTGACGCCTAACCGGGTGGAGGATTCACAATCCTCAAGTGTAACAAGTCTTCAGATCACGCGGACAGAAAGACTTCAGTGATGCCAAACACTCTTTGGGCTCTGGGTGTTTTGGGCTTTGTACTCACAAGGATTTCTCTCTCAAACTCTTCGGAGGTGGGTTGCTCTCAACAACAAAAGCCGTGCACTAACTCTGAGCAGCCACCAATTTATGGTGTAGGGGGTGGGCTATTTATAGCCACTGGGCAACCCGACCTGATTTGTCCGAAATGACCCTGGGTCACTAAGGAACTGACATGTGTCACAACGGTCAGATTTCAAACACACGCGACAGCTTGACTTGGGCTACAAGTAAAGCTGACTTATCCGACTCTGGATAAGATTTGCTCTCATTGTCTTCGCTCGAATACATACGATTTTGGTTGAGCATCACTTCAGTCACTGACTTTGTTCACTTGGACCCCACTTAACAGTGCGGTGGTTCCTATGACTCAACAAAGAAGAAAAGAAACAACAAAACTACTTAGTCTTCACGCTCCATAGTCTTCACTCAATGTCTTCCTCTGTCATAGTCTTCAATGTGAACATCTTCACGTACCACCATTATCTTCAATGTCTTCATACATTTTTAGGGGTCATCTCCGGTAGGTAAACCGAATCAAGGAGGGACTACTACCTGTGTTATCCTACAATTCTCACAACCACATTAGTCCCTCAACCACATTTGTCGTCAATACTCCAAAACCAAACTAGGGGTGGCACTAGATGCACTTACAGGTTGCGAGTATTTGTTATTTGTGTGCAGGTGTTGGTTACGTGGTGTGAGGAGGTTCTCCTACTGGTTCGATAACCTTGGTCTCATCACTGAGGGAAATGCCTACCGTCGCTATACTGCATCATCCCTTCCTCTTTGGGGAAATACCGACGTAGTTCTAGCAGACATCACATGTCATCTTCATCGCCATTTTATCATCGACGGCGTCATCGACTATGGTGCCCAAGAAGCTGCAAATCACCCGTCCACCTCGAAGGCTCCGCCACCCGTGACCGCTGATTTCACGGGGAACGCAGGGACGCGTGAGGATGTGGACGTTGCGGGGGATGTGGTTAGCGTAGGTGGTGTTGTCACCACCACCCCCGCTGCCGAAGCAGAAGCGGGAGGCACCGGGGAATGAAAGTATCAGCAACATCCCAGTGGCCATGCTCCATGAGGTACAGACAAAGGGATTATTTTGTCTGCACCCTCTCTCCTTGCCGAAGGGCACAGCCGCAGTGGTGGCACACATTTTGGGGCGAATCGCAACCCTCCGGCCGCCCCCGCCATGGGAGCAACCACAAGGCACACGCCGCCCTCGATACGAGCTGACCCAGCTACTATGCCCAATGGGGCCGCTAGCCCTCAGGCACCTCTATCGCGTAACTACGCCATCCAAGTGGCTGGTTCACAACAATGAGGGCACAACGCGGTCGCCGCCGGCACCATCAAAAGCCAAGCGACACTATGGTCTACATCATCATCACCTATGCCAAGCACTGCCTCAGAGGCCATGGAGCAGGCCCAACTGCTGTTGAGATTTCTGCCGGCAACCGATTAGATGGATGAGTGGTGAGCCACCATCCAAAGCCTGATTGGTTTCACCGAGGCGGGAGGATCATAGTGAGCTGGCCCGCCACGACCTACCCAGGCAATGGCAACGGCTCGTGCGGCTGGCCATACAGAAGGGGCCACCCCCACGGTGCAGTCCGCACCATGGCAAGCAGCACGGGAGCCACGTAACCAAGATCCCAATGACGTCTCGATGGCCTCTTCCAACCCTCAAGCACGTCAAGGCCAGTGACGGGCCCCGGAGGATAGGCGGAGGGAAGGCGCACGCATTGTCATCGAGCGATGCCGCGACCACCACTGCCAGCCCAATGAGTGCGATGGCCTGGACGTCGATGAGCCCGCGCTCGGAGATGGCAGGTGCCTACCTTTCGAGGTTGGGTGCCCTGCCTTCACCCGTGAGCTGCGGCAAGTCTGTTGGCCGTCCACTCGCACATTCAAGCCAGAGATACCCGAGAAATATGATAGAAGACTAAACACGGTGGAGTTCTTGAGCATCTATACCATCGCTGTTCAAGCTACCGGGGAAAGAGATGAGAAGATGTTCGCCAACTACTTCCCATTGGCGCTCAAGTAAAATGTGAGGTCTTGGCTAATGCACTTGCCGGAGAACTCCATTTCAACCTGGGCTGACCTATGCCATTGATACGTCTCCGTCGTATCTATAATTTTTTATTGTTCCATGCCAATAGTATTCAACTTTTATATACTTTTGGCAACTTTTTATACTATTTTTTGGGACTAACATATTGATCCAGTGCCCAGTGCTAGTTCCTGTTTGTTGCATGTTTTATGTTTTGCAGAAACCCCATATCAAATAGAGTCCAAACGGGATAAAAATGGACGGAGAATTATTTTCGAATATTTGGGATTTTCCGGAGGAAGAATCAACGCGAAACAGTGCCTGAGGTGGCCTCGAGACAGCGGGCGCGCCCTCCCCCTGGGTGTGCCTGGCACCCTCGTGGGCCACCCGTAAGGTGGTTGACGCTCTTATTTTGCCGCAAGAAAGCTAATTTTATGTGAAAAATCTGGGCGAAAGATTCACCCCAATCGGAGTTACGGATCTCTGGATATAAAAGAAACGGTGAAGGGGAAGGATCTGGGAATGCAGAAACAGAGAGGGACAGAGAGATAGATCCAATCTCAGAGGGGCTCTCGCCCCTCCCACGCCATGGGAACCATGGACCAGAGGGGAAACCCTTCTCCCATCGAGGGAGAAGGTCAAGGAAGAAGAAGAAGAAGGGGGGCCCTCTCCCCCTTGCTTCCGGTGGCGCCGGAAAGCCACCGGGGGCCATCATCATCACCGCGATCTTTACCAACAACTTCACCGCCTTCATCACCAACTCTTCCCCCCCTCTATGCAGCGGTGTCACCCCTGTCTTACCCGCTGTAATCTCTACTTAAACATGGTGCTCAATGCTATATATTATTTCCCAATGATGTATGGCTATCTTATGATGTTTGAGTAGATCTGTTTTGTCCTATGGGTTAATTGATGATCGTGATTGGTTTGAGTTGCATGTTTTATTATTGGTGTTGTCCTATGGTGCTCTCCGTGTCGCGCAAGCGTGAGGGATCCCCATTGTAGGGTTTGCAATATGTTCACGATTTGCTTATGGTGGGTGGCGTGAGTGAACAGAAGCACAGACCCGAGTAAGTAGGTTGTTTGCGTATGGGATAAAGGGGACTTGATACTTTAATGCTATGGTTGGGTTTTACCTTAATGATCTTTAGTAGTTGTGGATGCTTGCTAGAGTTCCAATCATAAGTGCATATGATCCAAGAAGAGAAAGTATGTTAGTTGATGCCTCTCCCTCAAATAAAATTGCAATAGTGATTACCGGTCTAGTAATCGATTGCCTTGGACAAATAACTTTCTCGTAACAAAAAGCTCTCTACTAATACTTACTTTATTGCATCTTATCTAAACAGCCACTAGTTTTTATTTACGTGCTCTTTATTATCTTGCAAACCTATCCTATCACACCTACAAAGTACTTCTAGTTTCATACTTATTCTAGGTAAAGCGAATGTCAAGCGTGCGTAGAGTCGTATCAGTGGCCGATAGGACTTGAGAGATTATTTGTTCTACCTTTAGCTCCTCGTTGGGTTCGACACTCTTACTTATCAAAAGAGGCTACAACTATCCTGTATACTTGCGGGTCATCAAGACCTTTTTCTGGCGCCGTTGCCGGGGAGTCATAGCGTGGGGTGAATATTCTCGTGTGTACTTGTTTGCTTTATCACTAAGTAATTTTTATTTGCTATTCTAAGTTGTTCTTTATCTTTAGTTATGGATATGGAACACGAAATACCAAAAAATTAGGTGTAGTTGCTACTCGTGGAGATGGGGAACCTCCTAAAACCCTCGATGCTCATTATGTTCAAGATATTATGTACTACTTTGATAATCCTGAGAAAACCCCATTCAACTTTATAATGGGAGTAACGTTGGATCAACGTGAATACTTTAGGGATTATCGCTTGACACAAAAAGGGAAACTATTATGGGATCAAATTTATATGTTGCGTTGGTATGCTCGGGATCTATGCTTGAGATATGATTATAATTGTTGCTCCAGGATGAAGGCTCCACACCTTCCCTTCTCATGCAAGTTTAATGATAATAAAACCTTAGCTTCTTATGATAATGGTATATATGATTACTATGATGTTGAACAAATTGAAGAATTTGTTGCTTTTAAGGCTGCTTATGAAATTGAATCTTTGTTTGAAAAGTATGAAGCTTTAGATGATGATGTCTATAGGCCTGAAATTTTGCTATATTGAAATATTGCTATGAGAATTATGAATATAATTCCGATATTGACGCTTTTATTAAGAAAGTCTCCGCTGCCCAAGAAGAGACTAATATTTTGCAGGAAGCTATGGAAGAAGAAATTGATGAAACTGTGAGCTCATTGGATGAAAAAGATGATGAGGAGAGCGAAGAACAAAAGGAGGAAGAGCTGATTGATCACCCGTGCCCGCCTTCTAATGAGAGTAACTCTTCAACTCATACACTGTTTAATTCCCCTTCGTGCTTACCGAAGGGTGATTGCTATGATGATTGCTATGATCCCGTTGATTCTCTTGAAATATCCCTTTTTGATGATGCTTGCTATGCTTGTGGCCAAGATGCCAATATGAATTATGCTTATGAAGATGAACTTGCTATAGTTCCTTATGTTAAACATGAAATTGTTGCTATTGCACCCACGCATAATAGTTCTATTATCTTTTTGAGTTCTCCCAACTACACTATATCGGAGAAGTTTGTACTTACTAAGGATTATATTGATGGGTTGCCTTTTACCATTGCATATGATGATTTTGATGAATATAATATGCATGTGCTTGCTGCTCCTACTTGCAATTATTATGAGAGAGGAACTACATCTCCACCTCTCTATGTTTCCCACACGATAAAATTGCAAGAAACTGCTTATACTATGCATTGGCCTTTACTTGGTGTGCATGAATTGTTCTTTTATGACATGCCGATGCATAGAAGAGAGCTAGACTTCCTTGTCGCATGATATATGTTACTTTGTGCTCACTACTAAATTACAAATCATTGTTAATTAAAATTGGCTTTGATATAGATCCGGGTGGATTCTTTACTTGAGCACTATATGCCTAGCTTAATGGCTTTAAAGAAAGCGCTGCTAGGGAGACAACCTGGAAGTTTTAGAGAGTCATTTATTTCTGTTGAGTGCTTTTATATAGTTTAAAAACAAAAAAATAAAGAGGGGAACTCAAAACTTTTCAAAAAGGAAAGTGAAAGTGAGAGAGACAAGCATTGTTGAAGTGGGAGAGCTCCTTGAACTTTGTTCATGCTCATGGAAACTTTGTGAATCTTCATTACAGAAACTTTTCATCAAAAATAGTTATCCCCTTGTACAATTCCATTGTATTATAAAAATAATGTGCTAAGGTTTGCCTTTGAGATGTTTACAATGCATGTTGGTTTGTACGATGCAGGACAGAAACTTTGGCTGTAGTGCGCGATTTTACATTTTTAACTGGAACGTCAAATGGTTCTTATTCCTCTTGCACTGTCTTTCTGTACAAATTGTTTATTTGTACTAATTTTGGTAGAAATTGTGGGGTACCAGAACTATGGTGGATGTTCAGATTTATACAGACTGTTCTGTTTTTGACAGATTCTGTTTTTGATGCATAGTTTGCTTGTTTTGATGAATCTATCAATTTATATCAGTGGATTAAGCCATGAAAAAGCTATATTACAGTAGACACAAGGCAAAAACAAAATTTGAATTGGTTTGCAATAGTACCTAGAGTGGTGATTTGCTTTATTATACTAACGGATCTTACCGAGTTTTCTGTTGAAGTTTTGTGTGGATGAAGTGTCTAATCGAGGATGTCTCGATATGAGGAAAAGGAAGAGAGGCAAGAGCTCAAGCTTGGGGGTGCCTGAGGCACCCCAAGTAAATATTCAAGGAGACTCAAGTGTCTAAGCTTAGGTATGCCCCGGAAGGCATCCCCTCTTTCTTCAACAAGTATCGATATGTTTTCGTATTCCTTTCGTTCATGCGATATGTGCAAGTCTTGGAGCGTCTTTTGCATTTAGTTTTCACTTTTATTTTATGCATGATGCTCGTATGAGATAGTCCTTGGTTGATTTATAGAATGCTCATTGCATTCACTTAAATCTTTTGAGTATGGCTTTATAGAACGCTTCATGTGGTTCACTTATATCATTTGAAGTTTGGATTGCTTGTTTCTCTTCACATAGAAAACCGCCATTTGTAGAATGCTCTTTTGCTTCACTTATATTTGTTAGAGCGTGGGCATATCTTTTGTAGAAAGAATTAAACTCTCTTGCTTCACTTATATCTATTTAGAGAGATGTCAGGAATTGGTCATTCACATGGTTAGTCATAAAATCCTACATAAACTTGTAGATCGCTGAATATGATATGTTTGATTCCTTGCAATAGTTTTGCGATATAGAGATGATAATATGTGGGAGGTACTAGTAGATGGTTGTGTTTAGTAAGGATGTTGGTGTTAAGGTTTGTGATTCCCGAAGCATGCACGTATGGTCTACTAACTATGTAACCAAATTGGCGCGCATTGTATTTTGATTGTTTATGTTTGCGTGAAGGTTGGGGGCGCGCGATGGTTAACTCCTACCATACCCCCCCCCCTAGGAGCATGCGTGTAGTACTTTGTTTCGATGGCTAATAAATTTTTGCAATAAGTATGTGGGTTCTTTATGACTAATGTTGAGTCCATGGATTATACGCACTCTCACCCTTCCATCGTTTGCTAGGCTCTTCGGTACTGTGCATTGCCCTCTCTCACCTTGAGAGTTGGTGCAAACTTCGCCGGTGCATCCAAACCCCGTGATATGATACGCTCTATCACACATAAGCCTCCTTATATCATCCTCAAAACAGCCACCATACCTACCTATCATGGCATTTCCATAGCCATTCCGAGATATATTGTCATGCAACTTCCATCATCATCATATACATGACTTGAGCATTCATTGTCATATTGCTTTGCATGATCGTAAGATAGCTAGCATGATGTTTTCATGGCTTGTCCGTTTTTTGATGTCATTGCTATGCTAGATAGTTGCACATCCCCGTACACCGCCAGAAGCATTCATATAGAGTCATATCTTTGTTCTAGTATCGAGTTGTAATATTGAGTTGTAAGTAAATAAAAATGTGATGATCATCATTATAGGGCATTGCCCCATGAGAAAAAAGAAAAGAAAAAAGAGAAAAAAAAAGAGAGGCCAAAGAAGCCTAAATAAAAAAGGGGGCCAAAGAAGCCCACCCAAAAAAAACAAAAAGAAAAAAAGGAAAAAAAGAAAAAGAAAAGGGGCAATGTTACTATCCTTTTACCACACTTGTGCTTCAGAGTAGCACCATGTTCTTCATATAGAGAGTCTCCCGTGTTGTCACTTCCATATACTAGTGGGAATTTTTCATTATAGAACTTGTCTTGTATATTCCAACGATGGGCTTCCTCAAAATTCCCTAGGTCTTCATGAGCAAGCAAGTTGGATGCACACCCACTTAGTTTTCAGTTTGAGCTTTCATACACTTATAGCTCTAGTGCATCCGTTGCATGGCAATCCCTACTCCTCGCATTGACATCAATTGATGGGCATCTCCATATCCCGTTGATTAGCCGCGTCGATGTGGGACTTTCTCCCTTTTTGTCTTCTCCACATAACCTCCACCATCATATTCTATTCCACCCATAGTGCTATATCCATGGCTCACGCTCATGTATTGCATGAAGGTTGAATTTTTTTGAGAATACTAAAGTATGAAACAATTGCTTGGCTGACACCGGGATAGGCATGGGGGGTACCTTGTGTTAAGAAAATGGAGCATACAAGACTATATGATTTTGTAGGGATAACGTTCTGGAAGCATTGATATTTTGAAAGACATGATTGTTTGTTGGGATGCCCTAAGTATTATTGTTTTTATGTCAAATGATAGACTATTGCCTTGAATCACTCATGTCTTACTATTCATGCCATGATTAGATTACATGATCAAGATTATTCTAGGTAGCATTCCACATCAAAAATTATCTTTTTTATCATTTACCTACTCGAGGACGAGCAGGAATTAAGCTTGGGGATGCTGATACATCTCCGTCGTATCTATAATTTTTGATTGTTCCATGCCAATATTATTCAACTTTTATATACTTTTGGCAACTTTTTATACTATTTTTTGGGACTAACATATTGATCCAGTGCCCAGTGCCAGTTCCTGTTTGTTGCATGTTTTATGTTTTGTAGAAACCCCATATCAAATGAAGTCCAAATGGGATAAAAACGAACGGAGAATTATTTTGGAATATTTGGGATTTTCCGGAGGAAGAATCAACCCGAAACAGTGCCTGAGGTGGCCACGAGACAGGGGGGGGGGCGCGCTCCCCCTGGGCGCGCCTGGCACCCTCGTGGGCCACCCATAAGGCGGTTGACGCTCTTCTTTTGCCGCAAGAAAGCTAATTTTATGAGAAAAATCTGGGCGAAAGATTCACCCCAATCGGAGTTATGGATCTCCGGATATAAAAGAAACAGTGAGGGGGAAGGATCTGGGAATGCAGAAACAGAGGGACAGAGAGATAGATCCAATCTCGGAGGGGCTCTCGCCCCTCCCACGCCATGGGAGCCAAGGACCAGAGGGGAAACCCTTCTCCCATCTATGAATAAGGTCAAGGAAGAAGAAGAAGAAGGGGGCCCTTCTCGCCCTTGCTTCCGGTGGCGCCGGAACGCCCCCGGGGGCCATCATCATCACCGCGATCTTCACCAACAACTTCACCGCCTTCATCACCAACTCTTACCCCCTCTATGCAGCGGTGTAACCCCTCTCTTACCCGCTGTAATATCTACTTAAACATGGTGCTCAACGCTATATATTATTTCCCAATGATGTATGGCTATCTTATTATGTTTGAGTAGATCCATTTTGTCCTATGGGTTAATTGATGATCGTGATTGGTTTGAGTTGCATGTTTTATTATTGTTGATGCCCTATGGTGCTCCTCGTGTCGCGCAAGCGTGAGTGATCCCCGCTGTAGGGTTTGCAATATGTTCATGATTTGCTTATGGTGGGTGGTGTGAGTGAACAGAAGCACAAACCCGAGTAAGTAGGTTGTTTGCGTATGGGATAAAGGGGACTTGATACTTTAATGCTATGGTTGGGTTTTACCTTAATGATCTTTAGTAGTTGCAGATGCTTGCTAGAGTTCCAATCATAAGTGCATATGATCCAAGAAGAGAAAGTATATTAGCTTATGCCTCTCCCTCAAATAAAATTGCAATAGTGATTACCGGTCTAGTTATCGATTGCCTTGGACAAATAACTTTCTCGTAACAAAAAGCTCTCTACTAATACTTACTTTATTGCGTCTTTATCTAAACAGCCCCTAGTTTTTATTTACGTGCTCTTTATTATCTTGCAAACCTATCCTATCACACCTACAAAGTACTTCTAGTTTCATACTTGTTATAGGTAAAGCGAACGTCAAGCATGCTAGAGTCGTATCAGTGCACTACAAAAAAAGACACATCCGTGACATTTTGGGCCGAACGAAATTTTTTTCTGTCATACATATGACACTTCTATGACGATAATTGTGACAAAACCCGGTATCATCATAGATGTGGTGGGATCCTACTTCTATGACAAAAAATCATGACAGAAAATGGGCTTTTCGTCCTGGGCGGGCCAGAGACGCAGCTGCATGACATTCTTTGGGCCGTCCATGATGGAAACAACCGTGGTAGAAGCGAGGGGGAGGAAAATTTCAGGGAGTTGCCGGTTACGGTGGGAGGTCAGGGGCCGAGCGATGCGCGTTTCTCTCGTACACGTACGCGCGTGTGTGCGAGGCGTTGGCTCTAACTGAACCCGAGCGAGGCGTTGGGCTCTAACTAAACCCGAGCGATTGCACTGCAGGCTACGCGTTACTTAACCCGAGCGATCGATCGATGGCTGTTAACTGAACCCGATCGAGCGATTCCTTCGCTACTGCTGCTGACTGAAGCCGATCGATTGGATGAACAGTGAGTGTTACGGGGGGTGGGGGGGGGTGGATGAACAGTGAGCGGTGGTGTTGCCTCTGGATGAACAGGACCTCGTGGTGTGGAGGGCTGGATGAACAGTAGACGGTGAAGGGGTGCCCGTGGAGGGGTGGTTGAACAGGACCCCGTGGTGTGGAGGGCTAGATGAACAGTAGACGGTGGAGGGGTGCCCGTGGAGGGGTGGTTGAATAGTAGCCGGTGGAGTAGCGCGCGGTGGAGGCTGGATGAACAGGAGCCCGTGGAGGCTGGAGGAGGTCGACGGTAGCCCGTGGAGGCTGGAGGAGGTCGACGGTGGAAATGAACAGTATCTCGTGGAGTCCCGTTTTGCGGTACGCCACACCCCTCCCCCCGTTTCGACTGTAGCACTCCAACACAAGTCTGTTTCATCCATTTTGCGGTACGCCACACCCCTCCCGATCAACAGGACCCCCGTTTTGACCGTAGGAGGTCCGTTTCGTCCGTTTTGCGGTACGCCACACACTTCCCGATCAACAGGACCCCCGTTTCGACCGTAGGAGGTCCGTTTCCTCCGTTTTGCGGTACGCCACACCCCTCCCGATCAACAGGACCCCCGTTTCGACCGTAGGAGGTCCGTTTCCTCTGTTCTGCAGTACGCCACACCCCTCCCGATCAACAGGACCCCCATTTCGACCGTAGGAGGTCCGTTTCCTCTGTTCTGCGGTACGCCAGGCCTCATTTCCATCGCCTGTTCCATCCAAGACGGTTGGCTCCCACGCGTTCCGTTGCCTCCCGATGAACACGACGCATTCCGTTGCCTCCCCATGAACACGACGCGTTCCGTTGAACACGACGCATTCCGTTGCCTTCCCATGAACACGACGCATTCCGTTGCCTCCCCATGAACACGAGCCCTCGCCGTACGTATGCGCAACTAGGCATTCGAGACCCCACCCATATGTACACATACGAGGCCGTATTTTCTTTCTTGCACCTTGGCCGCTGTACGTACGTGTACATGCTACGTGCGCGCCTCTACTACGACATGTGCGCGCCTCTACAACGACCAGTATGAACGTACACATTCGCGAACAGAATGACAATGCTACGTACGCTTCGACCAGGTGGGTCCCGACTGTCAGGCACTTCCTTGCGTGCGAAGATGTAGCTGGTGGGTCCCAGCAGTCAGGGGGGCGAATCGTTTTTTTTTGCCCGGACGCACTTCCTTGCGTGCGAAGACGTAGCTGGTGGGTCCCAGCAGTCAGGGGGCGAATCGTTTTTTTTCGGACGCACTTCCTTGCGTTGGAAGGTGTAGCTGGTGGGTCCCAGCAGTCAGGGGGGAAACATTTTTTTTGTGTGAAATATGGTGGCCCGTCCGGTGGTCCCCGCTGTCAGGTGGAGGAATAATTATTTTGCGCGTAATAAGGAGGCACTTCCTTGCTGCGGCCGTGGACCCAGCTATCAGCCTCTCCACATACAGTCCACGTTCGATGGAAGCCGTTCCTTGACCACGTTGACCACGCCGCGCCGAGAGCACCAGGGCGGTGGACGATGGTGAGGCCTAGGAAGGGGACGACGGGGAGCCGGGGAAGACGCGTTAGTGGAAGCCCGCGCCGAGAGGAGTACGAGGGTTCACTGGTTCGGCTGCGGTGTGAGGCTGCCGTCGCCATAGGGCCTGGCCAGCGGTGGGAATAGTAGGGGGCAGTGAGGCCTCCGTGGCAGCACATCCGGCCACGGGAGGCAGGAGCATGCGGCACGACCGGCGCTGCTTTGGGCGACTGGAGCAAGAAGACCAGAGGTTGAAGAAGCATTACGGCCGTTGGATGGACATTGTACGGTCACTGGAGCTACAACCGTTTATATTGACTAAGTTGACAAAGCCCTCCGTCCCCGTCAACTTAGTAGGCCCACAAGTCAGCCTCCCACCAAGGTGGGTCCTAGCTATCTAGGGGGTATTCATTTTTTTGTGCGTAATAAGGAGGCACTTCCGGTGGGTCCGAGCTGACAGCAGGTGGAATGTTTTTTTCCGCGAAATACGGTGGCCCGTCGGGTAGGTCCCAGCAGTCAGGGGCAAATGTTTTTTTCGCAAAATACTGGTGGCCCGTCTGGTGGGTCCCTGCTATCAGGTGGAGGAATAATTATTTTCCGCGTAATAAGGAGGCACTTCCTTGCGGCTGCCATGGACCCAGCTGTCAGCCTCTCCACATACAATATTCTTCCGATGGAATTCGGTTGTTGACCACATTGACCACGCCGCGCCGAGAGGAGTACGAGGGTTCACTGGTTCAGCTGTGCTGCCGTCGCCGCAGAATAACAGGGGGTGTGGGTGAGTGGAGTGGAGGGATGGCCTGGCCAGCGGTGGGAGTAGTATGGGGAAGGTGAGGCCTCCGCGGCAGCACAGCCGGCCACGGGAGGCAGGAGCAGGCGGCACGACCGGCGCTGCTTTGGGCGGCTGGAGCAAGAAGGCTAGAGGTTGAAGAAGCAGTACGGCCGTTGGATGGACATCGTACGGTCAGTCGAGCTAGAATCGTGCATATTGACTAAGTTGACAAAGCCCTTCGTCCCCGTCAACTTAGTAGGCCCACTATACTGGGTCCCAGCTAGCAGGGGGAGTATTCTTTTTTTGGCGTAATAAGGAGGCACATCCTTGCGTGCGAAGATATAGCTGGAGGGTCCGAGCTGTCAACGGCGGTAACATTTTTTTCGCGAAATACAGAGGCCCTTTCGGTGGGTCCCAAATGTCAGGTGGAGGAATCATTATTTTGCGCATAATAAGGAGGCATTTCCTTGCGTGCGGCTGTGGACCCAGCTGTCAGCCTATCCACGTATAGTCCACTTCTGATGGATGTCGTTCATTGACCACGTTGACCAGGCCGCACCAAGAGCACCAGGGTAGTGGACGACGGCGAGGCCTAGGAAGGGAACGACACGGAGCCAGGGAATACTCGGCAATTATTTCCCACGCGGAGGAGTACGAGGGTTTACTGGTTCGTCTGCCATCGCCGGAGAATAACAGCATGTGTGGGACCGAGGGTGAGTAGAGGCATAGCTAGGCCAGTGATGGGAGTACGGTGGGGCGGTGAGGCCTGCGCGGCAGCACAGCCGGCCGCGGGGAGGAGGGAGCAGGCAGTCCCGCCGGCGCTTGTTTGAGCGGCTGGAGCAAGAAGAGCAGCGATTGAAGAAGCACGACGGCCGTTGGATGGACATCCAACAGTATACATGCCATCTGTGGAAAGCCTCAAATCTGTGGAAAACAGCATACAACCCATCTGCCATTATTTCAAATAGTTTACAACTCATTTGCTAATTCTTACGGGCTTTTTTGGAGCCCATATTATTTTTGTTAGCATTACAACCCATATTGTGGCCACGGTTAAAAAATTATATGAAATTGTGCATATGTCGGTGCGGTCTGAACTGTTTTTAATCCCGAAATTTTGAGTCTCATTCAGACTGATTTTAAAAATAAATGTATATCAATATAAAATCCAATAAATTGTCCATGCATAAAAATCAATGCAATTTAAAATCTCGAAATGAAAAAAAGATATTTGAAACTAATTGCCGGTTTGATGTGTTTTAAAAATGTACAACCCATTTCTCATTACTGATAGGCCATTTTCTCGGCCAGCCGAATGAAGCTCTCCTCATCTAGCCCAACAAGCCTGATAAAGTGACTTACTTGACAAATCACAAAAAAACTGGGCTAGCCATTTTCAAAAAGAAAAAAAAACTACTGGGCTGGTCTGTGGTAAACATAAAAGAAAAGGCTGTCTAGACAGGCCAGAGTGTCCCGCACAGCCCAATTGACACCCTGCTTCCGTCTCAAAAACATATTAGATAAATGCCACTCCAATTATGGCGATTCATAAAAATGCCACTGCAATTTCCAAACTTTGAAAATGCCACTGCAATTTTTGCAAACTTTGAAAAACGCCACTGCAGTTTGCAAACTTTGAAAAACGCCACTCCAGACTTCAAAAAATGCCACTAGAAATGGCATTTTTCAAAGTTTGGAAATTGCAGTGGCATATCTCGGAGGCATTTATCAAATTAACCCAAAACAAAAATAACTGGGTGAGCTGCTAGGTCCCTGGTGTCAGCCGCTCGTTGTGCAATTCTCTCGTTTACTGACTACGTTGACAATGGCATGGGACCCAGATGTTAGAAGTCCACTAGGAGGAGCCATTTTTTTATTGGCTTGAAATAAGGAGGCACTTGCTTGCGTACTGCCATGACCTTGGCGGGTCCCTACTGTCATCCTCTCCATGTACAATCATCTCCTGATTGTGTATGCGTCAACTTGCTAGGCCCACAAGTCAGCCTCTAAACCCGTGAAGGACAAATACAACCCATTTTAAAAAATAACAGCCCATTCCATACGTTCAAACGGAAAGTTCAACATTCAGAGCAAAGTAATAGGTCTGATCCACATATAGAGTACTGAACTTCCACGTTGACAACCATCATAGCCAAGTTAACTATCTACTCCTACTAGACAAGTACTAACTTACTCTTAGCTAACTAGACGATGCCGGCGGTACACGCTAAACGCCGGCACCGGCGTCCTGCGCCTCGCCTCGGACTTGCCAGAGGTGCGATAGGGCGCGTTGCTCGCACGCGTTGGCCCTTTCCATGCCGGCGTGGTCCACCGAAGCTTCGGCTTCCAAGCGGGAAACCCACTTGACGAGCTGGTAGTAAAAAATTGGCGTCACAAATGCGTGCGTGCCCGACAGCCTCCAGGGCTATTTGCCGGGCGCCGGCCTCCACGTAGTCGGCCCAGTTGCGGGTGCTCTGCTCGCAACTCAGAGCGTCGGTGCACTGCTGCTCCATGTCCTGTTGGCGGCGCAAATCGGTGTTACGCTGCTCCTCCGCCAGGCGGTCGCGCTCCAACAACTCCTGCTCCTCCGCCATGCAGTTGCGCTCCAACAACTCCTCGATCTGCGCATTGCCATCTAAAGACAGATAGAATGCCTCCTCCCTCCGTCTGCCTTCTAGTGAAAAACCGAACACTAGTTCCGGCGGTGACCGCTTCCGGCGTCGCCTACCGTGGACGGGCAGGGGCATGGCGGACGTGGCGAGCGACGTCGGCCTGGTGGGGGCTTATGAGGATATGGCGAGTTGGGTCACGTGGCACTGGAGAATGCCGGGAAACAGTACTTATAGGGGGAAGGTGGCAAGACGGTCATCGGAGTTCAATGCATAATGGCTTAGCGCGCCAACTTGCCGTGGAAAACTAGGGAAACTGAAATTATGACTGTGCCGTCCCATCCCGTCTGGGTCGCACGCCGGCATGGCGGTCAAACGAGTGCACTCAAATCATCTCCCTCCTTGTCAATAATGATTTCTCGGATTTAAAAAGCCTGCAACAATTAAAGTGTATCTTTTTTCGCATCAGTTAGCTACCTTAATTACGGCCGGCTGCCTGCAGGCACTCAGAATCGCTCGCAGGCAGTACGCGAAGCAGCATGCAACGAGTCGCAGCCGAGGGCACGCATGCAGCCACTTAAATCGCTGGAATTAATTAGGCTTAAACTTCTGCATGCCGTTAATTATTGCCATGCCTTGGTCTTGCTGCTTTGCTCACGGGACTAATAAACCCGGACGGAGGGAGTACCTTGGTTGGTGAGAGGTTTGAATTAAGCCCTGCAAACCGGAAAGGAGGTACTAGTACGTGCGTGATCCGCTATTTATTCGTGTAGGATCGAGTAGGTCGTTTCTTGAATTGAGCCCTGCAAACCGGAAAGGAGGTAGTACGTGCGTGATACGCTATTTATCCGTGTAGGATCGATAGTGTAGCTTGTCAGTTTCTTCAGAGGTAGGCATTTTTATCCGTGTAGGATCGATAATGTTGCTTGTTAGTTTCTTCAGAGGTAGGCATTTTTATTCAAAAAACTGCCACTTCGCATCTTGCGTCGCAAATAAAACTGCCAGGTGCGCATTTGTAGGCTAGCTAGTGATCGATCAGTAACTTGTAAACACTGAGCGAACAGAAATAAGTAACTGTTAATGCGTCTCAATGATTCACAGATCATATACAAATATGTAGCTCCGAAAGCAAAGATCAGCCACTTTGGATCTTGCGTCGCAACTAAAACTAACTAGTACGATTCCCATACATAAGATCAACATGTTAATGCATCTCAATGATTCACAGATCATATACAAATATGTAGCTCCAAAAGCAAAGAGAAAAACATCTGTTCTTCCTACTAACATGGATGCTTCTCTTGGCCAACATTCAGTACAGACTGAAAGACAAATTTGTTTGTGAAGTCTACAATTCCTCTTGCAAACGTAAGTGGTTTCACCAACAGCTGGAACCATGAGAATGAACCACACATGATGGAGGAACATCCACTGCAATATGATTTGGTCTTCTCTCGATCACACCGTGAGACTATTTTCGGAATATAAACTTTAACTTAGGGAAAATGATGCCCATTGTATAATCAGACCAAAGCAATGAAGCACCAAGTGTTGGCCAGTAAATAGTACAGTACTACTTTTCTGCAGTCCATGAAGTGACTATCCAATCTTTGTGTCTATTTTCAAATGGCACTGCATGCAGTGACTATACTATTCTCTTGTGCAGTTGAACCAAAATTGCGGACACTTTGTTTGTTTGCAAAATAGCAACGGGCAGACATCTCTGTCTGCAGAAATATCAAGCAGCTAGTAAACATATACCACACCATGTTTGCAGTGATGGAAGAGGTGAAATCGATACAACCAAAATTGAGCATCCAATCATTGAATCCTGTCCTGCACCTCCAATGTAGGTCCACCCTGCCAATAAATTCACATGCAAACCACTAGTATTACTACCAAATGACAGTACAAAAAGAGTAGCAAGATAGTAGCAAACCATGTACCTTCGTAATGAATAGCTCATAGTGCCACCAATTGGATATAAAGGTTTGGAAAAAAACATGCTCCTAATGTTGAACCAGTTGGACTTTTTGTGCAGCTCCACTAAAATCGAGCATCCCTATTTGCATAGATATTGAAAGTGCGATTACTAAAAAGTGGCACTAGTTGAAGCATAGACTCACAAATATAAGCATTCCAATTTCTTAATGGGAAAAGGTATCAAGACTGTTTCTAACCACCTGTTTGAAGGAATAAATAAAGCAACAACGGCTGATGTCACGAAGGCATACATAGTTTTTTTTTCTGAAAAACTGAGCCATTCCTGACCTTTCCTCTTCTTTTAAGCAAATTTTGTGCAGTTCTACTAAAATAAAATGCCATCACCGCCTTGACAATTTAGTTACACTGTACAAAAGGAAATGACTTAACATTACATCATGATGCCGGGTATGTAGTAGACAGGCATTAGAGACAAACATACAGACCTCCTCCGATAACATAATGAACATTAATTTTAACAAAGGTGTGACTAGTTTTACCGGGATAATTTGAGTGAACTCTACACCGTCTGTTCCTTAATATAAGACGTTTTCGCAGTTCAATTTAAAGTACCCAAACGTCTAGTATTTAGAAAAACAGGTAGTTGTTTTCTTGAGCACATATCTGGGAAAGCTTGCCACACTTTATTTATGTCCATACGCTAATGCAACACCATTCGAATACTACAAATATACACTAATCCAGTGGCTAATGCAACAGTAGAGTAGTTAGTTTATTACAGGGTACAGTACAATGGTTTTACTGAACAGATTTCAATAAACTCTAGCACTAGAAGGTTTCTATAAGAATTAACAATACAAAATGTAAAGGTAACAAGTTTCAGCATTGGTATACTAGTTGTGCATGAGCATTAAACCAAATACAAAAGTCTGAAGGTAACTAGCATTATTAACTATTGACAGTACAAAAAAAATTGCAAACCATGTACCTCCAAGGTAAATATCATTTCGAACTTGGGGGGACCTTAAAAATTGCTATCCCAATCTTGATAATCGATCAAACATAAAAACTTGATCTTTCCTCTTGATAATCAAGAGAACAGCCGGAGGAGGAGGTGCCCACTCTTGACCTTTCCTCTTGTCTTCATAATTGTCTGTGCAGTTTAACCAAAATAAAATGACATCAGCGCCTTGGCATTTTGGTGACACTGTGCAAAAAAATTAACTTATCTCATGAAAGTGAGGTATGTAATCTATAGGCATTAACAGTGCAAAAATATGAAGGTAGTAACAAGTTTCATCGTTGGTATACTGGTTGTGCAACAACATTAGAATGCCTTAGCTGAAGAATCTTTAATATATCCACAATCAACAGCTAACCCTGAAATGATCCAGTGAGATTAAATGGCACTGCTTAAATTTATCTGTGGCATTAGACTGAGAGCGGCATTAGTTAAATGTGGCATCACTTTATCAGTAGCATTGCTTGACTTGACTGCTGGCATTATACTAACAGCAAAAAAAGTGGCAATAAGAGCATGGGAGGCCCATTCGGACAGTGGGCGCACCAGTACGATGTACCTCCACGGACGCAGAGTGGTGAGGGAGGTATGGTTGCCCAGAGCAACAAATATCCAGGCAACATATGTGGATTACGTCCCATTTTTGTTCTCTTTAGCCACCTTTTTCCTATGTGAGGACAACAAACCGATCGACCTGGTCATTCTCTATTGCGTTGTCATGCCTTTCTACCCTTCTTCAACCAAGAGACATGAGACTCGTTCCTTAGCTACTGATTTTCCCCTTTTCAACCTAGATGCGGGTTCGATGCCTACTCTCTTGGACAGTACAATCTCCCTTCCTTTCCTTATTCAATCCAGACATGCATTAGTCTGCATGAAGTAGGGTTTCCTTTAATAGTGCAAATTATGGTTTTCGTCTGCATGGCCAGCAGAGCAGAGGATAGCAAATTGGGAAGATGGTGGAGTGGAAAAGGATCCACATCCAACGACGTGCTAGATGGGGCAATAGAACAAGGGTATGGTTTGAAAAGAGGTAGCATACCTGAGGGTCGGCGGGAGTGGCTTCGCTCGTGGTCGTTGTCCTCCGCACACACTACGGCGGTGATCCCGCGCGGGCGCTAGGTCTGAGAGGACGGCCTTGTCGTCAGTGCGTGACCTTGCTTGCCGACGACGAGTGCGTCAACGCTGCACGTCCTTTTCTTCCCCGGAGGATCCGTGACCACCGGTGAGGAGGGAGAGAGGGGCCGTCTTTTTTAGATCTGGAGAGAGGGTGGTAGTGTGAGAAGCAAGTGGGCAGCCCTTGGCAAGAAAGCGCTGAAGCTCCAGCCTATATATCTTCTTTATACTACTAGTACTGGAGGTGGAGTAGTGGTAGAGTAGTTTATATTTTCTATACGTACAATACCAGTTAGTCGTGCTTCAAAACTGAACGGCGTGCCATTAAAAAAATAAAGGCCGATAACTAATGCGGCACCTCGGGCCAACGCAGCCAGATCGCATTTTGCACGAGAAATTACAAACCATGTCTCATTGACATGTGGTCCCGTTCCATATATCAGTGAGACGACGGCGAGTAGTAGGAGTATTTCTGAACCGACGTGTAGGCCGGGGTGCCCCTTCGTGAACCGTGGCAAACTGGCCACCGTCCACCGACTCTTCGCCTTTCCCTCTCGATTTGGAACTGCTGTCGCACGCTCTTCCTCTCCCTCCTCCATTTTCCTTCAGCCCTTCATGCTTTCTTCTGCCATTGTTCGATCATCTTCTCCATGGAGGGAACAGGATGGAAATGACCCCGTTATTCTTGCCCCGATCTGTAAGATGACGTGGTGGAGGAACTCATTAATCGGTGTGACGTCATCACCTCGGCTAGCATGGCAGGTTCGTTCAAGCCCATTCTCGACTCAACTAATAACATCATTACAAGGAACCCAAGAGTCAAGGAGCGGTTTGATCTCCCCTATCTTCTTCGCCGTGACCCTGATGACTGGCGCCATCACGACGGAGGCCTCGCCCTGTGCAAGTTGATGCCGCTTGATAATGATACGTATGATGTTAAGATGCCATCGCTTGAGGGCAAGGCTTGGGCAGGCGCAAATGGAGATTGGGTTGTTTACATCGGGTCCAACTACGAGTGGGAACTTGTGAATGTGTATGCTCATGACCGGGTTCCACTTCCAAAAATCTTAGCAGACTGCCCAGAGGTTGAGCACACCGGTATTGTACGCACGTTCAAATTCAATCATGGTGACTGTCTTCTACGGAAGATAGCAATTTCTCGAGTCCCCAACCGCTCTTGGAATTACAACAACTATGAAGTTGTTGCTATCTTCGACAAGCTTGTTGCCGTCGTTAGTGGTTTGACTGGATGGATATTGCTCAAAAATCAGTTTCTGTACACGGATGAGTACAGTAATGCAATTGAATACGAGGGCCTTGTGTTTGCTGCCACCACTCGTGCCACTGTTTTTGCATGGCATCCTCGTTGTTTCGGTACGTTTGTCTTCCACCGTAATTATAATTGTTTCATCCACATGCATGCGGGTTAGCAAGGCTGGTCATAGTGGGGAGTAACTTAGACTAGTAACATGCATATGTTACTAGTTTATGTTACTACCTCTATAGTGCATAGTATCTTAGATTAGTATCATAGGTGGTCTCATTTATTGCCATGCATGACACATAGTAGCATCACATTTATTATGTTACGGTATCTACCTATGTTACTATAACCATCTCTCTCTTCCTTAATTGCCTACCACATAAGCATGTTTGCAAGTCCCAAGTGCATGATACTACTTACTTACCCCCACTATGGCCAGCCTTACTAATTAACCTTCTTCTTGTGTTTCCAAGGTCCTGTGAACATTCCACCACCTATACTTGAAGATTTTTATAACCAAGGGGGAGATGATGATGGTGATGATCACGAGCATGAGGACGAGCAGCGCCCATATACTATTTGGCGCCTGGCAACTAATTCTGATGGATCACCTCTTCTCGTGTGTGTACAGCCCACTGCTGATGTTACTGCTAAGGAAGCAGGTGTAGTCTCCCATGGTCGCACTCTCCGGACCTATTCCAACACCCGTTGCATGGTATTCGGGATGGATACCAGTGTGCTAGCGCCAACTCCTTCTCCCTGGTATAGAATTGATAGTCTTGGCGAAAATTCGCTCTTCCTTGGACAAAACTATCCAATGATGGTGAAAGGCGATCCAACTGCTGTTGACACAATGTTACTACCATTTATGAGAAGCAACTGTGTCTATACCTCGGACATTTGGGTGGTTCCCTACCCTGGTACTGATATAGTAGGCCACTTCAGCCAGGATGATCAGTCCTGCGTTGGTCTCCAGATCGACAGTCGATGGCCCGTCCCAGAGAATCACTTGTGGTTCAAAGCAAGCGTTTCCAACACCGAGGAATGGTTGAGTTGAAGTTCATTTCATTGCTTGTTATTTGTTGTGTCGTGAAAGCTTTAGTATTTATAATGTATCCTCGTTGTTGATGTGGGTTGATGACCTGTTGTATGTAATAAAATGATATGCCTGTGATAAACTTACTAAATTTATGAATGGCTTTCGAGTTGCTTCTGTGAGTGAGTGGTGCGACGAGGCAAAAATATATTTTCCGAATACATAATTGTACGTGCATTGCAATAGGTTATCGGATGAGGCCAATCATCAACAATAGTAGTACACTATTTGTACTAGCTTCACATGCTTCACGCGTCGTGCGGGTGTTTTTACTGTAGCCATACGTAACCAGCACCTCAAATCCTCGATACTAGTAGTACTATATAGTAAGTAGTAGGAGTAGTAGGGTGGCATGGGCCAGAACAAGCATTCACGTCCAGGAGTACGGCACACGCCACCAGTACGACTTCCATCTGACACCAAATTTCTTGGAGTCCGTGCTAGAGCAATCTCTTCAACCTCATCGTTTCAATAACTCAGCCATCACGTGACGGGCGAGGTGGGGGTTTGTCGATAGTCGGTTTCCTCAACTGCGGTCCCACTTGTAAGGCCAACTACAATGCTCTATCAATATATGGATGTACTCTTCTTCCCAATAAAAAAACTTGCATCCATTCTACTCCCTCCGTTCTAGTATTTGTCAAAATATATATGTATCTAGACATGTTTTAGTATATAGGCACATCCATTTTTGGACAAATGGAAGTCAAGTATTTTGGAACGGAGGGAGTACACAATAATTTTTTTAAGTTAGCACAACTAGTCTAATCCGAGAGCACAACCGAAGATTTGGTCGGGTTCTTCCTCCTTTTGCCGACACATGGGACATCCAGCATCCAGGTCGTGTCATGAAAGAAAATAGAGTGGTAGTTGATAAGTTGAAGCCACGAGATGTGCATCTTGGGTTAAACTGTAAATAGAGTCTTACTACTCTTGAGTAACTCCAAAAGCGGCCACCGAAGATCTTTCTTGGATTTGTTTTTCAACACCAGCACGTCGAGGTGAAAGATGTGCAGGTTCAGTGGGTCCGCTTGCATTTTCACTGACATGTGGGACCGCATGTGAGCAAACAGACGATGGGCTCCGCGCGTCCGCTGGCTGGCTGAGAAGAAAGGTAGAGGAGTGCTGAGCACGGACTGCAGGAAATATGTTCTACGTAATGTACCTCGATATAGGCTCGATATAGTGGGGTGGCATGGGCCATAACTAGCATTCACGTCTAGCACTACGGCACACGCCATCCACACGAGTCCCATCCGACACCAATTTTCTTGGAGTCTGTGCTACAGCCATCTCTTCTCCCTCCTGTTTTCTCAGCCATCGCGCGGTGGGCGGGGTGGGGGTTTGCCGATAGTTGGTTTGCTCAACTACGGTCCCACTTGTAAGTGAAAATGCAGCACTGCACGCATTCCCGCTTGAGCGGCGTGCCGGACCAACCGTGTGGGGCACGACACGAACACGGCAGGCTTTTCCTTTTGAACTCGTAACTTGTAAAATTTGGCTCTGCTCCATGGCGCGATCGATAGATAGAAAATAACGATTTTGCCTAGAGTAATGAGAAGTTTGGTTCTGGCGCCGTTCATGCATGGAGTACGTACGAAAATTATGAAGTTGATGCGAAAGATAAGATAATTACTATAGTATCATATACTACTACAAGGATTTGACGGAAAGATAAAAATACATACGGATCCATCAACGACATCCTCACGCCCTAGTGCGCCGGGTCACCAACCGACGTGTGAGGAGCAGCGGCGTTGGCAGCGAGCTCAACGTGCTTCTGAATAGTGCGTCCAAGGTTTCCCTGCGGTCCAAGAAGGCCAGCGTCCTATCGTCCTCCTCTTGCATGCGTGTAGACGTTGGTGATTATGTCCATGGTGTCTTGCTGCGCTAGGCGCTGCGCGGCGAGCGCGACCTCAAGGTGGACATTCTACGGCACGACGGCGGGCAGTTGCATGGCCACCAGTGCATCGAAGAGGTTGTCACCATAGTGGCCGTTGAGGGTGGCGGGCATCGCAGAGCCTGGGCACGTCAGCTGAAGGCTTACGTCAAAGTCGTCCGCAAGCTTCTTGACGACGGTGAACTTATCGAGGAAATCGACGAGGACCTCGTCGAACAAGGAGACGAAGCTGTCGTCCAAGCGGCCCCTCGCCCTGCCGGCCTCAAGCAATACTACCTGGAGACGTTCCTCATTGCCGAGCCGCAGGCCGGTGTCATGGACCATCTGGCACAGCCGGCTGATGCTTGCGCTAATCACCTCCATGGGTCTAGCTTAGCTTCTACTAGTCAACTGATCTTGCGATTCGAGTGATCACTCTTGCCCTTGGTTAGCGTGCGTAGGTGCGTAGGATTTCGTACTACTCCTCGGCCCTCTACTGCACCTGCCTTTGGCTGTATGATAGGTGGGCTAGCCACCCCCTGGGCCCACGTGTCATTCACCCAAAGGCAGTTGCCGTAAGTCAATGAAGCTGCGCCCCCCTCCGTGCTGGTGCAGTATAGTCATCTCACCGGACCTCTAGTTGGGGCCAAATGAGAGAAGTTTGATGTTTACTGGTTTATTGGTCCCCTTTGAATTTTGTGCCAAGTTTTGACCTTTTATTTAACTAATAAAATGTTAATGCATGTAAACAGAAATGTTGTGTAAGTCACATTATGAAAACCAAATAATCCCAAAACACTTAGGCATGGTGCATTAACTCCCTCCCTGTTTCTTATTTCGTGACATATCAACAAATGAGAGATGTGGGCCATGCATGCTTTCAATGACTTGAGACTACCAAACATGACATGGAGTGTTTAGTTCATTGCATGTAATCCTATTAAGACTCTAGTTAGCAAGAAAACATTAAGTTCTCTCTCTGATAGGAATAAAACACCATGTATTTATTTACAGAGGGAGTAGTACATTTTTTGTGACATGCATTACTAGATATTGCTAGTCAAATACTAAAATCCAGATGGACGTGGTAGTACTCCTAAATCCAGACGGTGGTGCTACTAGTACTAGTAGTAGTACTACCAATGTTGTACTCCTAGGAGTACTAGCACTATACTACCCGTTGGTCAAATTATTACATGCTGCTCCTCACAGTGAAGTGACAAGACCCTGCGCCGGAGATGACACCTGAGTATAGGCGCCGTGTTCGGCATACCATAGTCAGCCTCACCATCTACAGTCACTATCATCATGGCTGTAGAGCTAGCCTGCTTACAACTAGCCCTGTTTGACATAATTTCCCGTGCGTAGATGCCTGTGCATTGCACGGAACACCAAGATTGGGGGTGGACTGCTCTGGCAGTGGCCATCGCGCCAGATTTTTCCACGGCATTCTAGATGTGGTGGGGAGGAGATAAGGCTGATTGTGAGAGACAAGGAGTTGTTTGTAAATAGGGAACAAGTGCGGGCATCTTTTTGCAAAAATGGAGAAGCTTGGTTTGTATGCGTCGGATCTAGATCCGACGGCTACTGGTGAAAGATGGGAAGCACAACATCATCACCAACTCAGGACCTGTTTGATTCGCAGGATTTTGAAAACGCAGGAATAGGACACGGCAATATTACAAGTTTCAAACTGATATTACAAATGTTAGGAGTAATGCTGCACCTAGGAAGAGGGAATTACTAGGAAGTTCATGTAAGAACTTTTGTTACTTTAGGTGGATGCAGCGTTATCATACAAACTAAAATCCACCGCCCTAACAAGTCACTAATGGGCAAATAAGTTTTCGAGTCTCTGGCCACTTGATGTTTCAAAAACAAATTCAGCTTCTGCGGAGACTTTGTCATTTAGGCTTAGACGCTTGCGGTGATCAGCACGCCATTCATTGTTGCGCCAGAGAACGCCAAACCTCATTACCTTGAGCACACTTGCCTCCAGAACAAAGAACCTGGCCAATTTAATCTCAGATGTGCTGCCTCGATATCGATCAAATCAATTTCTGTAAGATGGAGATCAAGGCATACGATGAGATTGTTATAGTGCGACACATTTTTCACTTTCGGGTCTTTCTTTATCTGCAAAAGAAGAGAACATATTAGAGCAGCTGGCTGCATAAGATTGCCATGTCATCAAGAGGTACCAATATCATTCGCTCATGCGGTAGGGTTGGCTGGCTAGTGATATTTTTTCACTCTCTCTCTCTCTCTCTCTCTCCCCCTCTCTCTCTCTCTGTTTCTGTTTCCTCTCATTTAACTAGGAGCACGTGAAGTTCTTGGGCATTTGTTGCCTTCCACTATGTGGCCGATGCCATATTTCGCAAAAGTATGCCACATAATACGCATCGATGTCAAATCAAAAGATTTTGGCATCGCTCTCGCGATGTGAGAGAGTTGGCACCGCTGTGCACACAGACCCACATGTATAAACAAATCAATCAAACCAACTACACCAGCCTCTCACTCTCCCAAATAAGTGTTTTTTTATTGCCTCGGTCCTCTCTCTCTCCCACGCAATGTTTTTTCATTGCGTGAGTTAATTTGGCAGCGGAGCATAGTAGGTGCTCCATATTGGGGCACCAGGTGAGCAATGGAGGGGCATCAATGCCAAATGCATCACAAGTGAATTTGGCACATGTTTTGGCCTACATAGCCCACTTTTGTACTCCCTCCGTCCCAAAATTCTTGTCTTAAATTTGTCTAAATACGGATGTATCTAGTTACATTTTAGTGTTAGATACATCCGTATCTAAACAAATGTAAGACAAGAATTTTGGGACGGAGGGAATACTACCTCGTATTTAGTATAAAATTTTGACCATAGATTTACCTAAGAAAATGCCAATGCATGTCACTAAAAATTACATCATTTGAAATTATGTTCAAATACGAATCCAACGATATAGTTCTTAGTGACATGCATTAACATTTTGTTAGTTAAATCTATGGTCAAATTTTGATACTACAAAATTGGAAGAGTAAACCAGGATGGAGGTAGTAGTAGTACTTGCCCTTAGGGTAACCATAGAGTTACTGGAGTAGTCTAAGTTACTTTCCACTATGACTAGCCTAGGCTACTATAGTAGTACAGCATAAAAATGATGGAGGTGATCACGTGAGAAAAAATACTAAAAACATTTCTTTCGGTGCAGTGCGTAGATGTAGTTTTGAACACTACACTTATCATCGTAATTTGGGAAAATTACGAAAAAATTGAGCTACGTTGTGATTACCGTTTACTAATAGGAAAGAAGTTTCACCTCGATGAGTAGCTTCTCCGTGCCTGGAAAGCATGTAAGGAATCCAACAACTTGATCCAGATTGGGGCCGATAGATTTTAGTGCTAAGATCTTCACTGTGCGCATGGACTGGGTCAAGCTTGTGGGAATCATTTTTTGGAGGACGGTCGTAAATACATCATGAAGAAATTTAAAAATGTGAATTTCAAGAAGACGGAGAAGAAGATGAGTGCTGTACCTGAACGATTACGTATCCAATAAAGAGTTCGGAGAATTTGCCAGACGAGTACACCAACGCTGTCAATTTCGGCACGTCAATGACCCTGATTTTTGTTGGACCTTCTAGATCCGATACAAGCAATCTCTCAAGGAAAGGCGCATTCTCAATGACCATAACGTGGAACAGCTGGAGTGATCTCTTCCCAATTGATGTCTTGTTGCGGGGCCAGCAAGACACATAAATCCATCGGAGATTCGTCGAGGCGATGTGGAGGCTAATGAACCCGTGGATCTACTCAAGACGAAGGTACTCGAGCGCCGTACAACCGCGGAGCAGGTGCTCCATAGCCTTCTTCGAGATGACAACGTCGAAGAGGTCGAGCTGCTTGAGTTGAGGGAGAAGAAGGGCGGGCGCGGCATCAATCTAGGGAAGATAGCAGGAGCTGAAGCTGGCCCGGCGCAGCATTGGCGTGAGGCGGAGCGCGGACGGCGGCAGAGAGCGACATCGTCCAGCTTCAAAGCTGAGCTCCTCGAGCTGATCTAGGGCGGGGGATAAGAACCACTCGTCGAACTTGGGTTGGACCTTGCAGTTGGTACTGAACATGCGGATGTCAAGGCATCTGGCTGGCCTAGGGTGCGATGAAAGGATTTTGGAGACTTCGGCCATGCGTTTGCAATCCCCGTTGCAGAGGCAGCTGTCGACGGTGAGGTTGAGGGGGACACAGCGCCAGAGGGGGCGCCACCGCCGGGAGAGCAGGGCGGTCCGCACGACAGATTTGGTGGGGAGGAGGCCGATGATGACGAGCACCATGTCGTCGGGGAGGCTGCTGATGAAGTCCAGGCTCGCCGGATGCGGTTTTGGCTCGAGCGGCCTTCGCTTGTTGGCTACCTCCCCTTCCATCTCAACCGGCAGCGACGCCGGTGTATACGTGTGCTGGTGTGTGTTGTTTGCTGGGTGTGCGCGAGTGCGTCCTTCTGTGCATGCCGTCGCGCTGTGGTGAATTGTGCGCGAGTGCGTCCTTCGCGCGCAAGAAGTTTGTCCTCAATGCACCCTCAATTTACTAGCGTGCGGGGTGCTACCCCTAGTGGTTTCAACTTTGTTTCCTTCACGAGCTGACAATGCACCATGTGGATTGGTTGACCGGTCAACTAAACAATATACAGAGCTATACGCTAACACAGTGAGCATATAATCCGTCGGTATAGAGAGTTCGAGTGAGAGGGGAGGCCCGTGGAAGATAGAAGAGAGAGAGAGAAAGAAAGAGCTACTCCCTCCATTCGATAATGTAGTTACAACATTTTTTTAAAGTCAAACTTTTGAAACTTTGACCAAGTTTATAAAGAAATTACTTATATCGGCAATACCAAAGATAAATGATAGTATGAAGTACGTACATGTTGTGATGAATCTAATGATCGTTCCAGATGTAAATGTTTTTCTCCACATATACCTAGTCAAACTTTTCTGAGGTTTGACTTTTCAAAACATCCATATGCTTATGGACGTGACAGAGTCCCTGACGAGAGAGAGAGAGAGAGAGAGAGCGAAAAAAGTGTGTGTGCTTGTGTGAAAGAGACATGGACAACACACGATAAAAGTGGAGAAAAAGCGTGCGTGTCTTATGCAAACATATCACACATGCATCTTCGACAATGGAGGCAAGGTGAGGAGATATTGTGTGGTTGTTTGGAACCGAGAGAGGAAGACCCCTAGCACGTGGCCAAGAGGGGTCTGACAAACAAGGGAGAGAGGTCGAGAGAGACGTACGGAGAAAATGCAGACATGGGGAGGAGAGAGTGTATGTTTGTCATAGAGAGATCCCCTGGAGATCGTGATGGGACTACATGGGTGGGAGATCGAGTGACAAGGTGTGTGCGCGATAGAAGATGCCCTGAGAGATATCGAGATAGACGTATGGATGAAGGAGACAATACGTGTGTTCCTGATGGCTAGTAAGAGATAATCATACTTAGGAGGGGGGGGGGAGTGCTTGCGCCTATGGCCCTGTTTGGATACTCTAACTCAGTTAGAGGTGAGAGTTAGATTCTAACCCTAAACTAACTCTAAGTAAAGAGGTGTTTGGATGGCAGGGTTAGATGGAGCGCAGATACGGTGAGGCACCTTCACGGGCGGTGCGAGAGGGAGGGAGGGAGAGGACGAGAAGCTTCGAGGAAGTGGGGAGGGATCTGCTGCGGGGAGAGCGAGAGAAAAAAGTGTTTATTAGTGGTCCCGAGAAGAACTAACCCAAATAAGCACCTCTTGGATGGGTTAGTTTTTTTGGATGGTTTAGATGCATCTAACCTAAACTAACCCTCCTGTTTGGATCTTTTTGGATTAGTTGACTCCAAACTAACCCAAACTAACTCTAACCCATGGATCCAAACAGAGCCTATGATGGAGTGAGGGATTATGGTACTTAGGGGGGGTGCATGTCACATGGAGAGAGAACAAGGGCGGAGAGTGTTGGATGGGTCTATATGTATAGCGCGAGCGAGACATGTGTATGTGTGAACCAGGGAGATATAAGGCCCGTTTGGCTTGCGTCGTGAGCATCTTTTGCGTGGCCTGGGGTTGTGGCTGGATTTCATGCACGCTTGTTTGGTTGCTACCCTGTGAAAAAGAAAGCCTGCCTAGGCCGGGTTCCCTTGCACTTTAATTAGCCTGGCTGAACTCCACACACTGCAAGTAGCCTGGCCCAAGCGACCGATTTCGAATGCCTGGCCCTGCCTGGTCGTGCGGCCACGAGGCTAACAGCAACATGGATGGATATTAGCATTAAATAATTGATGCATGGATTGATTGATGGGACGTTGATGCTTTGCCTGGCCCAGGCATGAACCAAACGCTTTAGCACCGCACAAGCCTGGCCAGGTAGAAATATTTTACATCTCACATCCACACCAGGCAGTACCGACCATCAAGGCATGAGGGTCAGGTCACGAACCAAACTGACCAATAAAGTTTGAGAGAGGATCCCCGATAAGGCTAAGTGGTGCGTCAGATAGTTGAGAGGGGGAAAGAGATATTCCATCCGCTCGATAATGCAGTGCATGTAATTTTTTTAGAAGTCAAACTTTGGAAACTTTGATCAGGTTTACGCATCTGTTATTTATATCTACAATACCAAAGATACATCATACAAAACTACATCTCATGGTGAATCTAATGGTATATGTTTGCCGTACTAGATGTAATTCTTTTTCTCCACGTACATGGTCGAACTTTGTGATGTTTGAATTTTCAATAAATCTATGTGCTATGGACGGAGGTGAGTGCCTCAGTCGAGACAGATCAAGTGCGTGTGAAGGAGAATGAGTAAGTGTGCAAAAAGAGTATGTGTGTGAAAGAGAAAGTGACAACAAACGATAAATTAGAGAGAGTGTGTGTTTTTTCGTTTCTTATGCGAACATATCACGCATGCATCTCCGAGATGGAAAAGCGAGGTGAGGAGATACACGAAGATAGCTAGTGTGTGATTGTTTGCAACGGAGAGAGACACCCCTGTAGCACATGTCCAATAGAGGTCTGGCCAACAAGGAAAAAAGGTCGAGAGGGACACATGGATGGCATGGACGCAAGGGGAGGGAGAGAGGGTGTGTTTGTGATAGAGAGACCCCCTCGAGATCGTGAGGGGACTATATGGGTGGGATATCGAGGGAGTGCGTGCGTGATAGAAAGATGCCCCGAGAGAAATCGAGATAGACCATGCACATGTTTGTGATGGAGACTAAGATTAGCTAGTCATATACATATAGGGGGGACTGCGTGTGCCTACAATTGAGTGAGAGACCATCATACTTGGCTAGCTGGGCATGAGACTGTGTGTGTGTGCGTGTGAGATGGAGAGAGAACGATGGAGATAGATAGAGTTTTAGATGGGCCTATCGAGTGCAAGTGAGATATGCATGTGTATGTGTGACCCAGGTGGATGGAGAGTTTGAGGGAGGGGGAAGAGCTCCGAGATGACATAGTGGTGCGTGAGAGAGTTACGGGCAAAGAGCCAAGGAATTTGCGTGCGTACGATGAGTGCACCCAAGATATCTAGCTTGGACTAGCTAGAGTATCATACATAGTGTGCGAGAGAGACCTATAGATGGTGTATATACGAATGCGGACTAGAAAGACCCCCCCCCCCCCACACACACACAGAGAGAGAAAGGGAGAGGGACCAACAAGGGTTCTGTGTTGGATGCGTGCGATAGAATTGAAGATTGTCGGCGAGAGAGTGAGAGAGAGAGAGAGAGAGAGAGAGAGAGAGAGAGAGAGAACAGGAGTACGGGAGAGGGGGAGGTCGCGTTTTATGCATCAAAGACTGATATAAACTTGCATTCAAATATTTAAATTGGAGACCATATTGTCTGCAATCCACACATGAACAGATATATGCGTATATCAAACAAGTTCATTAATTTGACTTTCAACATGTTCATGGAGTACTATAATACTGTACAACATGCTACTCAATTGAGGTGTTCAATTTTGGATTTAGGTCACTATTTTGACCTACTGAACGAGCTAGTTCATTGAATCGAGATATTTCATTTTGGGTTTGATTCGCGTTTTTGAGTGGGTCAACTATTTGTCATATAGTAAATCGCTAGCAACGAGCATGTAAAAACACATTACTCCCGAGCATCATCTCTCCATCTAAAAAAGAAGTGGCAAGCTAATATTTCAAAATTTGATTCGAATCGACTTGGTAGGGTAGATGTGGATGCTCGTTCTCCCAAAATTTGAATGAACCGTTAAACATCCTCTCTGCTCGGTGGAATTCGCCCGAGCAAATAAATGGGAGACGCGAAATTACCGTCCTATGTGGGACACGCATCAATTGGCCCGTTGTACATCGAGGGTAGGTTCGTAACTTCATCCAAGCGCGCCTTCTCCTCGGCCGAAATGACATGTGCCGAATAATTCATAAACCATGGTCGGCAAAACATGCTCTCCTCGCCCGAAATAGCTCGCGCCCACTATTTCGAAATACGCTCTCCTCGCCCGAATTCGCTCGCGCCCACTATAGTTCAAAACACGCCCTCCTCGCCCGAATTTGCTCCCGCCCACTATTTGGGGAGAAGCAAAGTTACTCTACTATCCCTGACCCTCAGTACACAGACCCAAGCTGAGAAGCCTATAGGCAAGGATAGAACTGTAACTCCCCCTCACATTTCAGACAAATGCGTCCGTAAGACATGGTTCCACTCCCCTCCCAATTCCCCCCCGCCCACCCCCATTCATACCTCGTGGGTGCCAAATCACCTTCTCCCCGGGAAGCTCCCTTCTCTCGAGCCGCGAAACCTCAGCCCCACCTCCATGGCACCCCCCACCGCACCAATTTCACAGCCGCCCTCCTCCCTAATGCCGGAGACTCTGTCCAATTGCCATCGTGCACTAGGCCGTGTGCCTCTTACTCCGTGCTGCTGGTGCTGCCTCAACGACAACCGTGTGAACCGTGCCGAAGCCGATTCACCCCCGCCATTGTTCACGGCGCCGGAGCGGCTCCAACTTCGGATCCGTCCAGAGTCCTGGCACTGCTTCTGCGTAGCCGTCGACCGTCGCGACATCGCTCTTTCCCTGCCGCCGGTCACCACCGCAACCGCACCGACCTCACCGACTCGGCAGCTGGACCTGCCTACTTCACCATGCCGCCAGATAGGTCGCACCCTCATCTGAAATCACTTTATTTAGGCCTCAGTTGTCTAAATTTTTATTCTGGGCCAATCGATTCCCAATGGGAAGCAGCACCCCTCGAGACGGCGGAGCTCCTAGGCTGCCGGTTGGCTGGTGTCTAACGTAAGGATGCGGGGCCGCAAGTTTGCCGCGGAAGCAGCGCTTAGATGGCTATCTTTAGAGTTGCGTGGGTTGAAGGTACTGCCGCCGCCGGATATGGATGACGGGGAGTCTTTGTGGATTGGCCCGGGGGCGGCGCAACCACGGCAGTGCGGTGGCGCGGGGAGCGGGGTTTTGGATGGGGCCACGGACGGCGGAGGCAGGCTGCTCTGCCGTTGGTCGCTGGCTCTTCGGGGAAGATTCCGAACAGTGTCAGCCGGGAGGCACAAGACGGCCATCAAGCCATCCAGCGTAGATCGGACAGTACCAAAATAAAATAAAATCGTGTGACCCCAATTTAGTCTTCAGTCAACAGACGTGTGACCTCTCTCGTACCTTGCTGTTGATCTCTTAGTGTATTTCTTCGGATCAAAGAGATATGTCGTTCTTAACTTTATGCGTTATCTGCATCTTCAGACACACCGTCTTCCGACTCACTGCAGCTGCTCCAACAAGGGAAGCATACACCAGAAGGGAGCTACAGTCCCCACTCAATAGTTCCCTGCATCGAATGTACGTGCCCGACATGGACAGCCACAACAACTGTAGGGCCATCGACAAGTCAGCACATGATGCTCACTCCTATGGATGGCAGCCAGATAGGTTGTACCCTCATCTTACTTGTGTGCAACATTTATGGCTTTGTTATTCATCTAAGCACAGAAAATAGATCATCACATTTCACTGTATATTCATGCTGATCTCTTATGGGTCTTGTTCAGGAGTTCACGTTGTTCCATAGTTCAGCTAAGATACTTGTTCTTTAGGTAACGCTGTTCCATAGTTATCATCCATCAGCCAATGCTATCCCACAGGCTGGTGATTATAGTATTATACCACTTCTAGTATTACCTATGTTGTTCTTTAATACTTTTGTGTGCCATCTAGTTAATCTCGAGTACAAACGATACATATTCTGTAGCCTTCATCTGTGTTCTCCCTTTAGTTTATGAGACCTGTTGTTGCTAGTTAACCCTAGTCCTACTATTTATGTCGTCTCCTACAGGCACTCATTTACATAAATCTAACTACTAGTTGTCTTCCATGCATGTCAGATATAATTGCACACACCGATATATCCACAAGAACCTCACGGAGCAATATAAAGGCCAATAAACTTGATGTCAATGATACCCAATATGATGGAACATGTAAAGGCAGTTCTTCAGAAGACTTGCAGAAAGATGATGAATCCTCTTCACCCCACAAGGTCCTTGCTCTAACTTGGCCTGTGATATGGGTACAACATGCATATAATGTCCTGGAGTGTATCTACTCTATTGCAATGCCATGTTCTTAGCATGCTGATCATGCATGTAAATATGTCATGCCTTCCTGTTTTTCAGTACCTATTCCATTCATGATAACATGTTTTCAAATTCAAGTACTGTCATTCTACTCTATCGCAATGCCATTTGCTTAATTTGGACATCATGCTTTTGAATATCTTATGCATTGTTATTCATCAGTATGTACTTCATCTGTCTGCCATACCATGTTTTTTTACATTGAAGTGTTGTTCTAGTGCTCTGTTGCAATGCCATCTTATTTTCCCAATCATACACGTGTATGTTGTCTAGGTTATTTCTGTACGTATTTTGCTAGCATATAGTTTTACATTCAACTAGTTTTTTTGCTGTGTTGTCCTGTCGTATCCCTAGCTCTTACACCATACTCCCTTCGTTCGGATTACATGTTGCCGAAATGGATAAAAAAGGATGTATCTAGAGCTGAAATACGCCTAGACCCATCCATTTTTTTCCGGATGGAGGGAATACATGTAAATATGTCATGCCTTTCTATTCTTCAGTACCTATTCCATCTCTCTACTGTCGCATGTTTTATAATTAAAGCACCATTCTTCTATACAAGGCATGAAAGGGGAAGATGACTATGTTAGAATCTGAAGGGTTACAAACAAGGCCTTCGCAAAAGATCCAAATGCTAGGAGATAATAAACCAACTCTAGTTTTTATAGATACTGCTCCAGCACAGAGAAACCCAATCCTACTGATAATAAGCAGATTCCAGTGGCCAAAGAACTAGTCCGCTCTAGTCGAGCAAAAATATGTCAACTCAATTCTAAGAAGCGTGTGCGTATCCTTGCATCATGAAATTTTATAGCATGCTGATCATATTTTCTACATGTTTCTTACCCATTTCTCTTTTAGAAAATAAGCTTAAAAGATAGAAGAATTTCTGCAATGGTATCGTTTATGAGGAGATTCTTGCAGGAATTCTCTGTGCTCCAATGTAGATGTAAGTACCTGTTGTATATCACTATATTTTTACATCAGCATGTATTTTGTTATTCGGGCTAAATCCAACCTTTATCTGATCTAAATTTAGTTGTAGCAAAATGTATGATTAAAGGCCACAATGTTGATTTTTGCAAGGAAAACTGCCTGGTAGTTTTGCATCCTGAGCTGCATGAGTGTACTATCTCATATCAGTGGGTTTGAATACTTTGGTTCTGTAGTGGGTTTTTCAGTGTTTTTTTACTGTGTTGTCCTATCGTATCCCTAGCTCTTACATCATACTCCCTCCGTCCGGATTAAATGTCGCAGAAATGGATAAAATTGGATGTATCTAGAACTGAAATACGCCTAGACCCGTCCATTTATTTCCGGATGGAGGGAATACATGTCAATATGTCATGCCTTTCTATTCTTCAGTACCTATTCCATCTCTGCTGTAGCATGTTTTATAACTGAATCATCATTCTTCTATATAAGGCATGCAAGGGGAAGACGGCTCTGTTAGAATCTGAAGGTTTACAAACCAGGTCTTTGCAAAAGATCCAAACGCCAGGAGATAATAAAACAACTCCATTTTTCATAGATGCTGCTCCAGCACAGAGAAACCCAACTCCCACTGATAATAAGCAGATTCCAATGGCCAAAGAACTTGTCCGCTCCAGTCCAGCAAAAGAATGTCAACTCCATTCTAAGAAGCATGTGCATATCCTCGCATCATGAAATTTTATAGCATTCTGATCATATTTTCTACATGTTTCTTACCCATCTCTCTTTTAGAAAATAAGGTTAAACGATAGAAGACTTCCTCCATTGGGATCGTATTCGAGGAAAATATCTTGCGGGAATTCTCTGTGCTCCAATGCTGATGTAAGTACCTGTTGTATATCACTATATTTTTTACATCAACATGTATTTTGTTAATCGGCGTGAATCTAACCTTTATCTGATCTAAAATTAGTTGTAACAAAATGTTAAAGGCGCCAATGTTGATTTTTGTAAGGAAAACTGTCTAGTAGTTTTGCATACTGAGCTGCATGAATGTACTATCTCATATCATGCACATTACTGAATTGTAGTGCTTCTCTGGTTGCCCATCCATTCATTGTGTCAATGTTGATTTCTTACTACCTTACTTGGCTGATGATAGTTGTGCCATATTGTGTTAATTTGGTGTAGGCTACTTGCCCAAACGTTCGTTGTGTCAATGTTTCTTTCCTATTATCTGACTTGGCCAATGATAGCAATGCTAGTGTGTTAATTTTGTGCAGGCTGCTGAAGATAAGAAGACAAACTCTAAAAACAACAAGGCAACCCCATTGTTTCTTTCCAGTAAATCTATGCCAGGTAATATGGCAATAAATCATGATTAATTTGTTTGGTTCCCGTCCTAATTTATGTTATGATGAAGTGGTCGAGACACTCTCCCCTATCAATAATACAAGCCTGCGAAAATCGCCATCTGAATCTGTTCAGTATCCTCTGTCTCGAATGCAACGAAATAAATGTATGTTTGTGAACCAATTAATGGCTGAAGCAATGATGGAAATGGTGGATGAATCAGAGGTGCAGAGTCATGCGACACACCAACTGATCAATGTTTTCAGAGACAGTGTAGCAAAGCAGAAAGAACTTGCCCACATGCTTATGGGCGTCATCTGTGCTGAGGTTGCAGATTGTGACATTGTAGATGGTTAGGTTCTGCTCATTTATTTGCACTGGCATCAATCTTTGATTGCCCAGTGGATGTAATTTCCTGTAATATATGCTAGATGTGCAACGTTATTCCCTGTATGTCGTACCTTTGCGTCATCGGTTTTGGTCATGTGCATAATTTCTCGTCGTAATGGGCTCAAATTATCTAATTTGGCCTAAAGACATGTACGAACTTTAGTGGGCCCATTAAGTTAATGGGCCGTTACTATGCCAAAAGTTAATGGTCGGCCCTCTTACCTCCCGGGTCGTTAACAGGCTGACATCAAAGCGGGCAACAGGTGGCCCCAGTTTATTTCACGGGTCGTTAACAGGCCGTTACTAAGTTTGGGCTACATATGGCCCAACTATACTGTAGGCCTTTAGCAGGCCGAAAGAGACAGCGGGCTTGTACTGGACCATGAAGACCATGGGCCGCTAAGAGGCCGAAAGTCAGGTCGTATTGTAAATGGCCCAACTGTGTTGTGGGCCTTTAGCAGGCCGAAAGAGAAACCGGGCTGGTATTGGACCATGAAGGGCATGGGCCGTTAAAGGGCCAAAACTAAGGTCTGACTACAAATGGCCCAACTCATTTATGGTCCGTTAACAGGCCGAAGTCACACAGGGCTGGGAATTGGCCCAACACTTAAATGGGTCGCTAAAAGGCGAAAACTCAGGTCCGACTAAAAATGGCCCAACTGATTTATGGGCCGTCAACAGGCTGAAAGTGACACCAGGCCAGAAAATTGGCCCGACACTTAAATGGGCCGCTAAAAGGCCGAAACTTAGGTCCGACAACAAATGGCCCATCAGATTTATGGGCCGTCAACAGGCTGAAAGACACAACGGGCCGAAAACTAGCCCAACATTTAAATGGGTTGCTAAAAGGCCGAAAGATGTACATCCTGAAAATTGGCCCATCCATTAAACAGTCCGTTAACAGGCCGAAATCTCATCGGGTCGATATTGAGCCCAGATATATAGCGGGCTGTTAACGGGGTCGAACTGACGATGGGCTGCAATGGTGTCAAATCTTTAACGGGTCGTTGACGGGCCGAATTGGCTCATCTCGTATGGGCCGTGGGCTTAAATGGACCTGACACAAGTAAGCCTTATATGGGCTGGCCTGTTAATTTTAACTGGGCCGGCCTTTTCACAGGAATGGGCCTCTGTTGGGCCGTGCCACGTGTCGACGTACCATAGGCATCTTCCGTCCAATGAGTGGATGACATCTGTCCCAATGGTGAGCCGACACGTGTTTCCTCCAGCCAATGATGATTTTACATGTGGAAAATCCCCATTGGTCGGGGCTGTTAACGGGTTATCGGATCCAAAACCCAACCTGATAGCTTAACGACGTTCCGTTACGGTGGATGCCACGTGTCGGTCACCCTTGACGAAAGCACTTCTGTGACACACGATTTATCGTCATGGAAGTGGACACTTCCGTGATGATAACTTTGGTAATGTCATGGAACACTTCTACGACAGCACAGGTATGACTATCTTGATTCTGTCATAAATTTGTCATGGATGTACATGCATGACAAAAAACGCGACCTACTGTGACAAACACGTATCATCACGGAAGTGTATTTTTTTTGTAGTGGTGGCCGATAGGACTTGAGAGAGTATTTGTTCTACCTTTAGCTCCTTGTTGGGTTCAACACTCTTACTTATCGAAAGAGGCTACAACTATCCCGTATACTTGCGGGTCATCAGCCATGAGTTCATTGGCGCCTTCATGGGCAGCCATCAAGAACTAGGGCGGCCCAGCGACTTGCAGCTTCTCCAACGAAAAGAAGGAGAGACTCTATGAAAGTACTTGTAGAGATTCAGCCGAGTCCACGAAAATATCCCAGACATCACTACAAAAAAAAGACACATCCGTGACATTTTGGGCCGAACGAATTTTTTTCTGTCATGCTTATGACACTTCTATGACCATAATTGTGACAAAACCGGGTATCATCATAGATGTGGTGGGCTCCTATGACAAAAAATCATGACAGAAAATGGGCTTTTCGTCCTGGGTGGGCCGGAGATGCACCTGCATGACATTCTTTGGGCCATCCATGACGGAAAAAATCGTGGTAGAAGCGAGGGCGAGGAAAATTTCAGGGAGTTCCTGGTCACGGTGGGTGGTCGGGGCCGAGCGATGCACGGAGGTTTGCGCGCTTCTCTCATACACGTACGCGCGTGTGTGCGAGGCGTTGTGCTCTAACTGAACCCGAGCAAGGTGTTGGGCTCTAACTGAACCCAAGCGAGGTGTTGGGATCTAACTGAACCCGAGAGATTACACTAGCTACGTTACTGAACCCTGATCGATCCCTTGCTGTTAACTGAACCCGAGTGATTCCTTCGCTACTGCTGCGAACTGAAGCCCATTGAAGCTGCCTCTTGATGAACAGTTCCCGGTGGGGGTTGAACGAATAGGATCCTGTGGTAGTAGCGGGTGTTGGCGCTAGATGAATGGACCCCAATCGAGGAGGTGGGGGTGGATGAACAGTAGCCGGTGGAGGGACCCCGTGGAGGGCTGGTTGAACAGGATCCTATGGAGGGGCTGGTTGAATAGGACCTCGTGGAGGGCTGGTTGAACAGTAGCCGGTGGAGGCTGGATGAACATGACCCCTTGGATGGACAGTAGCTGATGGAGGCTGGAGGAAGTCGATGGTGGACGAACAGTAGCAGGTGGAGGCTGGAGCAAGTCGACAGTGGATGAACAGTAGCCCCTGGAGTCTCGTTTTGCGGTACACCACACCCCTCACAATGAACAGGACCCCATTTCGACCGTAGGCACTCCAACACAAGTCTGTTTCCTTCGTTTTGCAGTACGCCACACCCCTCCCGAGCAACAGGACCCCGCTTCGACCGTATGCGGTCGAACACAAGTCTGTTTCCTCCATTTTGTGGTACACCGGACCCTTCCCGATGAACAGGATCCCATTTCGACCGTACGCAGTCAAACACAAGTCTGTTTCCTCCGTTTTGCAGTACGCCAGAGCCTTCCCGATGAATAGGACCCTGTTTCGACCATATGTGGTCAAACAGAAGGCCTGTTTCCTCCATTGTGCGGTACGCCAGACCTCGTTTCGGCTATTCCGTCCAAGCCAGTTGGCTCCCGATGAACGTGACGTAATCCGTTGCCTCCCAATGAACACGACACATTCCGTTGCCTCCCCATGAAAACGACGTAGTTTCTCCATTCTTACCCAGTCGGTTGGCTTCCAATGAACATGACACCGTTGCTGCCGTCCGTTGCCTCTCCATGTACACGAGCCCTGGTCATACAAATGCGTGAGTAGGCGTTCGAGACCCTGCCCGTATGTACGTACGTGGTCGTATTTTTTGGCATCTGGCTATACATACGCGTACACGGTTTTGACTGGACTGGCTGAACTGCAAAGTCGGGGGATCTACTACTACACGTGCCGCTGCTTGCTCGGCCATGGTTCATCATTGCAGAGAGACCGATCGACCAGTACGTACGTACACATTCGCGACCAGAATGACAACGCTACGTACGCTTCGATCAGGTGGGTCCCGACTATCAGGGAGGATAATGAGGCACCTCCTTGCGTGCGAAGTTATTGATGGTGGGTCCCAGCGGTTAGGGGGAGAATCATTTTTGTTGCCCGTAATATGGACACATTTCCTTGCTTGTGAAGATGTAGCTGGTAGGTCCCAGCTATCGGGGGGGGGGCGTTTTTTTGCAAAATACAGAGTCCCTTCCGGTGGGTCCCCGTTGTTGGGTGGAGGAATAATTATTTTACGCATAGTAAGGTTTCACTTCCTTGCTGCGGCCGTGGATCCAGCTATCAGCCTCTCCACATACAGTCCTCTTCTGATGGAAGTCGTTCCTTGACCACGTTAATCATGCCGCGCCGAGAGCACCAAGGCGGTGGACGATGGCGAGGCCTGGAAGGGGATTACGCGGAGCCGGGGAAAACGCAACAGTGGATTCCCACGCAGAGAGGAGTACGAGGGTTGACCGGTTTGGCTGCGGTGTGAGACTGCTATCACCGCAGGTTAACATGGGTTGTGGGTGAGTAGACAGTAGAGGGATGGCCTGGCCAGCGGTGGGAGTAGGGTGGGGAGGTGAGGCCTGCGCGACGGCACAACCGGCCACTAGAGGCAGGAGCAGGCGGTCTCACCAGCGTTGGATTGGGTGGCTGGTGCAAGAAGAGCAGCGATTGAAGAAGCAGCAGGACCGTTCGATTAAAATCCAATGGTCATTGCTGCTAGAATCGTTTGTTGACCTAGTTGACAAGGCCCAGCGTACGCATCAACTTAGTAGGCCCACAGGTCAGCCTCTGAACCGGTGCTCCCCGGATGTTAGTGGTAGGAATCATTTTTTTCGCGTAATAAGGAGACAATTGCTTGCATGCGGCCATGGACCATGGGGGTCCCTACTGTCAGCCTCTCCATGTGCATCCATATTCCGATGGCTGTCGTTTGTTGAATGTTGAGCACGCCGCACCTAGAGCACCAAAGCGGTGGACGATAGTGAGGCCTAGGAATGGAAAGACCCGGAGCCGATGAAGACACAATAGTGGATGCCCATGCTGAGGAGAGTATGACGGTTGACTGGTTCGGCTGCAGCGTGAGGCTGCCATCACCGGAGAATAATAGGAGGTGCGGGTGGGTAGCGGGATGGCCAGGCCAGCGGAGGGAGTAGGGTGGGCCGGTGAAGCCTGCGTGGCATCATAGCCGACCACAAGAGGAGGGAGCAGGCAGTCATGCCGGCGCTGGTTTAGGCGGCTGGAGCAGGAAGATCAGAGATTGAAGAAGCACGTCGGCCGTTGGATGGACATCCAACAGTCACTACTGCTAGAATCGTGTGTTGACTGACAAAGCCTTGCATAAACAAGTCAGCCTCAAAATCTGTGGCGTGTACAACCCATTTGCTATTATTTTTATAATTTACTGCCCATTTGCTAATTCATATGGAATTTATTGCCCAATTTCCATTATTAGAATAGCTGCCCATTTTCTGGTTAGTGCCAGGGTTAAAAATTTGAACTAAAAAATGTGTGAAATTTTAAAAATTCACATATTTTTGCTGGGGAACAAAATATTCTTAATCCAAAAATTAGTAGCCATACTAAAACAAATTTAAAAATAAAGTAGTACTATGTCATGTTAAAATCCAATGAAATATAAAATATTAGTGAAGAACAAAAACAAAAAATTAAACTAATTGCCCATTTGCTATAACTTTTTTGGAATTTGCAACCCCTTTCATATTACTTTTAAGATTACTGCCCATACTCTTTGGTCAGGCCGGAATGGATCCCTCCTCGCCTTAACAGATTTGCAACCCAGTAAGCCTGAGAAAACAAATAGGCCTAGCTTGGGTATTCTTCAAGAAGAAATAGTGGGCTAGCTATTTTCCCAAAGAAAAAACTGTTGGGCTGGTCATGTTGTAGACGGGCCACAGAGACCGCACAACCCAGTTTCTGGCCTGCTCCTCCGAACAAATACTCAAAAAAAAGTTATGCAATTCTGTCATCAATTGACTATACGTTGACAATGATGTGGGTCCCAGATATTAGCAGGGTGGATTAGAGTAAAAAACGAGGGGTGCATCTGAGTAGTAAAAGAGGTGCTTGCTTCTGTTCGAGAGTGGAACTGGTGGGTCCGTACTATCATACTCACAACTACAATCCTCTCCCGATTCATTATGTTGACAGGGCCGGACAGCGGTGCCGCAGCGAGCGCACCAAGGCGGAGGATAAAGTGGTGTTGCCAATGTGTTGGGTTGGGTTGGGCATTCCTATCGAAAAATAATAATGGACTGGAACTATTTACAATGTTGACTACAATTTGCATGTGTTTGCTGGTTGCAGGAAGAAAATGGTGGGAGAAAAAAGACTGGTCACTATCTTTGCCTAAGAATAATATGGACTGAATGTAACGACACTCTCATAGGAAATAATATCCTGCTATTAAAATTTGACTTTTCAAATCGTGAATTTAAAGAACTGGTGCATGAGCATGTAGCTTCATTTATTTATTTATTTACTTATTTATGTTTAGGGGACCATGAGCATGTACCTGGGCCGGATTCATGTGAGAGCCTCCCTTCCAGTTAATTATGGTCTCCTCTATTGGGCCTTCATAAGTGGGATGCATGTTACCGACAAGTGGAAAATGTGTTCCGTACCAAAAATCGTATGTACGGGGCACTAAAGGATCGGACCATGCAATGACTTCCAAAACATTGTGTTTCGTTCTAACAACACATTTATTCAACCAACAGATGAAATATACTATTGATTGTACATTGAAAACAGCAGCAGCAGCAACCAGGGGTGGGGGTGCAACAGAAGTAGTAAGCAGGATAGAAGAGTAAAGACGCAGCTCTCTCTTCCAAACCAAACATCAGCCATCATTACAAAATGGCCACCAAAAAAGAAAAGAACAAGTGTATGCATCAAACTAAATAAAGATCCTACTACACCAGGTGTACGCATCTAACTAATTGGCTTAGTTAGACGTTACTATTTATTAAGCTGTGGACATTGGCTGACGACTTGAACCAGATGGGTGCCTGTCGGGGGAAACTCCAGCCAGCAGGTCGAAGTCTGATACTTGCGACCCTCTCTCCTGCATTGGGCTGCAGAGCGTGGCGGGACATATCAGGGTATGGTGCAAGGAGAGACGCATGGTAAGCTGTCTACACACAGTTTTTCCTGATGAACGAAACCGTGCTGCCATCATGATCCTTGCCGTCGGTTATCTCCTGGTTAATCGGATAATTCAGTCTGAGAAACAAAGAGCGTGTATGATAGGTCTCCAACGTATCTATAATTTATGAAGTATTCTGTTATATTATCATTCTGGGATGTTTTACAATCATTTTTTTAGCAACTTGATATCATTTTTTGGGACTAACCTATTGACCCAGTGCCTAGTGCTAGTTGCTGTTTTTTGCTTGTTTTTTACATCACAGGAAATATCAAATAGAGTCCAAACACCGCGAAACTTTTTATGGATTTTTATGGACCAGAAGACATCTAATGGGCCAGAGCAGCACCTGGGGGGTACCCTGAGGGGGGCACAACCCACCAAGGCGCGCTTGGGCCCCTAGACGTGCCCGGGTTGGTTGTGCCCACCTTGGTGGCCTCCCACACACCCTCTTCGCCCTATAAATTTTCAAATATTCCAAAAACCCTCGCGGAGAACCTAGATCGGAAGTTCCACCGCCGCAAGCCTCTATACCCACCAAAAACCAATTGGGAGCCCGTTTCGGCACCCTGCCGAAGGGGGATCATCACCGGTGGCCATCTTCCTCATCTCGGCGGCCGCCACGATGAGCAGGTAGTAGTCCACCCTCGGGGATGAGGGTTTGTACCAGTAGCTATGTGTTTAATCTCTCTCTCTCTCTCTCGTGATCTTGAGATGTCACGATTTTTATGTATCATTGGCTTTGTTAACATAGATGGATCATATGATGTTTCTCCCCTCTCTACTCTTGTTGTGATGAATTGAATCTTTACCCTTTTATGTTTTGTCTTGTCGGGTTGAATGTTCATATCTGAGAACACATGATGTATGTTCTGCGGTATGAATACTTGAGGTGACAATGGGGTATCATATTGATTTACTTGATGTATGTTATGGCACTCAACTTACGGATTCCCGAGGTGCCATTGGGGTAATCCATGCATAGGGGTTAATGCACGTTTTTATTATCTTTTCTCTGATAGAAACTTTGGGGTCACCTTGTAGTACTTTGTGTGGATTGAACATTATGATCATGAAGTTGTTCGATGCATATCGTAGAATTAACTGACGGATACTTGTGGTGACATTGGAGTATCTAGGTGACATTAGAGTTGGTTAATATGTGTCATACGGTGTTATTTTAGTATGAACTCTTGGTTAGATTGGTTGGAAAGAATAGCTTTGTGTTATTTTAGTACGAAGTCTAGGATAGATTGATCGGAAGAATAGCTTTGAGGTGGTTTCGTACCCTACAAACAATTTCTATCTTTTGTTCTCCGCTAATAGGAACTCGTGAGTGATTCTTTATTGCACTTTGAGGGATAATCATATGATCCAACTATGTTAGCATTGTTGAGAGATTGCACTAGTGAAAGTATGCACCCTAGGCCTCATTTGCCATCATTGCAATACCATTTATGCTCCGTTTTACTATTTACTACCTTGTTTTTTTATTGTTCGCACTACAAAAACTCATATCTACTATCCATTCTACACTTTTATCACCATCTCTTCGCCGAACTAGTGCACCTATACAATTTGCCATTGTATTGGGTGTGTTGGGGACACAAGAGATTTCTTCTATTTGATTGCAGGGTTGCTTGAGAGAGACTATCTTTATCCTACGCCTCCCACGGAATGATAAACCTTAGGTCATCCACTTGAGGGGAAATTGCTACTATCCTACAAAACTCTGTGCTTGGAGGCCCAACACAAGTCTACAAGAACAAGTTGCATAGTAGACATCAAGCTCTTTTCTGGCGCCGTTGCCGGGGAGGTGAGTCCATGAAGGTATATCTTTAGATCTTGCAACCAAATCTTTTAGTTTCTTGTTTTATCACTAGTTTGGTTTATAAAAATAAAAGTACAAAAAAAAAGGAATTGAGGTTGCATCATATTGTTCATCTTTTTAATGTCTTTCGTGAAAATGATGGAGAGGAAAATTGTGCCAAAGTGTTAGAAGAAGAATGCATTAAAATGTTTGGCAGTAAATATCTGAATGATGAACATGATTGCAATGTTTTTAGTACGAATTCTTTGAATATCCATAGTACTAATGATGATTGCACTAGCCATGATAATGATGTCTCCTACAAGGTTGCTAATTTTTGCGGAGTAAATTGGGAGTGCAAACACACACCAAAAAGGGAAGATAGATTTTGCAAGAGGCATAAGTATTGAGAAACTAAATGGTCGCAAGAGAAGCTAGATGGTTGTGCTGAAAAATTTAATTTTTTCGCCATCCTTGCGAACTTTGCAATGAGCGTGGTCATTTAAATCTCCAATGCAAATTTTTTCATGATCGAATCGTGTCCAAAAATTGTGATGACTTGATTTCCCTTGCGCATCATAATGAACTTAGTTTGCTTCTGGGTTATGAAGAAACAAAACGTATAACTAAGGATATTCCTTATAACCTTAAGAGATATTTTGATTTTCATCTAGAAGAAATTTATATGTTTTGTGCGGTAAATTGCATTGAGAATCCTTATATTGCCAACTATCTAAAGACAAGAAAACAAATAAAATATGAAGAGAGTACTAATGAAAGGGAAAATATTTCCCAGTACCCTCCTAGTGTTTCTTATGATGAATTAGGTAACGAGGAGGAGCTTCCTATCCAGTCAATCTCTTCAACAAGAAGCTCGAAAAAATTGATTAAACCCACACGTGAGTTGGTGAAGAATAAAAAGAAAAGAAGAAAAAGTAGAGGTAAAAAGGTAACTCTCCCAAGTAATATTGCTCCTATCACCATTGTGCCTCATTAAAGTGAATCAAATATGTTGATGGAGGATGATGATATTGAGTATGATTTTGTGTTGCCTAATACTTGTTGTAATGATTATGCTTGGGAAGACAATGATTTATTTTATGATCTTGAAAATCTTTTTGGCACTTGCTTGGAAGAATATGATAATAATTGTTGCTATACTATTGGTACCATTCATGCTATTGATAAGAATGATTATGATGATATGCAAAACCACAAGCTTGGGGATGTTATGTTTGATGAGTATGAAATGTTTGAAGATTTATTTGCTGAAAATAATGCATGTCCCAAGCTTGGGGATGCTTTGCATAATGAATATGATCCTTTGATTCCTTCTACTTTCGATAAGAAAATTTATTATGATGATTGCATGCCTCCTATTTATGATGATTATAATTATGAAAGTTGGTTTGGAGAGGTCATGACTTTGTTTAGTGATGAATCCACCATTTTGGATGAGCTTCAATTGACTATGATAACAAAGTTGCTATCTATTATGATTATGGTGATGACATGTATGCTATAAAGAATAATCATAACCACAAAACTTTTCATCATGATTTTAATTTTCACTCTCATGATAGTTATTTTGTTGAGTTTGCTCCCACTAGTATTGATGAGAAGAAATTTGCTTATGTGGAGAGTAATAAGTTTTATATGCTTTTGAATCATGAAAAGAATGCTTTATGTGATGGCTATATTGTTGAATTCATTCATGATGCTACTGAAAATTATTATGAGGGAGGAACTTATGCTTGTATGAATTGCAATAATATCAAGTTTCATCTCTGTGTGTTGAAAATCTTGAACTTTTGCTTGTTTTGCCTTCCTACGCTAGTTGATTCTTGCTCCCATAAATTATTTGCTCACAAAATCCCTATGCATAATAAGTGGGTTAGATTTAAATGTGCTAGTCATATGCTTCATGATGCTCTCTTTATGTTTCAATTCTTACTTTTTATGCGAGCATCATTGAAATCATCATGCCTAGCTAAAAGGCTTTAAAGAAAAACACTTGTTGGGAGGCAACCCAATATTTACCCCTATTGTTTTTGTGTGTTCACATGATTTTTCTACTATAGCAATCATGTTTTATTGCTTTTGTTTCAATAAAGTACCAAGTAAAGCCTTTGGGATAGTGTGGATGATAGTTGACTTGACTCTGTGCAAAAATAGAAACTTTGCGCTCAGTCTAGGAAATTTGAAAATTCACTGGAACGTTCTTTTGATCTGAATTTTTCACAGGTGGTATTTACACAAATTCTCTACGTTTTCCTAATTTTTCAGAATTTTTGGAGTTACATAAGTGTGGTTAGAGTACAGATTACTTCAGACTGTTTTGTGTGCATAGTTTGTTTGTTTCCTAGTTTCTATGGCTTATATTGCTCAATATAAATTGTGGAAATGATATGCTATAGTAGGAATTGTGTGGAAGCAATTATGAATCTTGTCTTTGACAGTACCAAAGTGAAATAGTTTGCTCTTTATCATACTAGCCTATCTCACGAAGTTCCGTTAAGTTTTGTGTGATTGAAGTTTTCAAGTTTTGGGTGAGATGTCGATATGAGGAGAATAAGGAGTGACAAGACCCTAAGCTTGGGGTTGCCCAAGGCACCCCAAGGTAATATTCAAGGAAGATCCAAGCAACTAAGCTTGGGGATCCCCGGAAGGCATCCCCTCTTTCGTCTCCAACATTATCGGTAACCTTAATTACTTGAGGCTATATTTTTATTCGTCACATGATATGAGTTTTTCTTGGAGAATCATTTTATTTTGTTAAGTATTTCCTTTATGATATTTAGAATAATGCTTTGCATCTTTTATTTCAATAGAAGTGTCAAGGATAGCCTTTACCATGCTTATTTTGCAAGTCTACATGTTGCTGTTTCAAAACAGAAAGTTTGTCGTTGTTGCAAAAATTCCCGAGAAAAGTCAGAATGTGATAAAATGTTGAATTTTTTGCATAGTAAGCTATAATAAATTTTCTACAGTGTGGTAATTGTTCAGAATTGTTGGAGTTAGGTAAGTATGATGAATCTTGCATTCTTTATAGACTGTACAATTTTGGCAGATTGCTGTTATGGTTGCATTGTTTGCATATGTTTGCTTGTTTAAAGATTATATTTGAGGATATGAGTATTAAATAAGAAGAGGCATTTATTATGCAATTTTGAATAATAATTTTAGTAATTTTCTATAGTAGAAAATAATAAGGTTTTGCATTGATTTATACTAACTTATCTCACGAGTTCTTGTTGAGTTTTGTGTGGATGAAGTTTTTGAGATTTAGGGAAACCGTGATATGAGAGGAATTAAGGAGACACAAAAGCTCAAGATTGGGGATTCCCAAGGCATCCCAAGTTAATATTCCAAAAAGTCTCAAGCAACTAAGCTTGGGGGTGCCCCGGTAGGCATCCCACCTTTCTTCTTCAACAATTATCGGTTAGTATCGGTTGAGCCTAAGTTTTTGCTTCTTCACATGAGTTGTCCTATGCTTGGAATGTCAATTTTTTGCTTCCTATTTATATAAAATACTTAGTATTGAAAGTTTTTAAATAAGAGAGAATTTACAATTGGCTACCCATTTTCTCAATTACTCGCTTGATCTTCACTTATATCTTTTTGGAGTAGCTTGTCATTTACTCTTGTGATTCACTTATATCCTATGAGTAAATTGTTGAATCAATTGAATATCATGAAGTTTAAATTGTATGTTCATATCATGCCTAGTGGTAGCTTCGCATTGGGTTTATAAAGTGAAATCTTTTGAAGCTTGACAATGACAATGTCGGTCATACAAGCAATTCATGAATGATTAGTAGAAGGAAGAGAACTTTCACATGCAAATACACTATCTTGGAAATCTTTTGTGATTGTGAGCCCCCATCAAAATATTATATGCCAAAATTGTTGACATTGGACAAGGAAGACAACATAATGATTTATGTTTGTTCATATTCACATAGAAGTTATATTGTCATAGATCCTTCAACATGTGGTGCTTGCCCCCTATCTTTGCTAGCCAAAAATTCCGCACCAAGTAGAGATACTACTTGTGCATCCAAAAACCTTAAACCCAAATCTTATTCTCAAGAATCCACCATACCTACCTAAGGACTGAATAAGATCCTTCAAGTAAGTTGTCATCGGTGCAATAAGGCAATAAGAATTGCTTCTAAAAGTGTTAGATCATTTAGTGTAAGGGAAAATTGATCATTGTACGAACTTGTGATGGCAAAGAATAAAAGCGACAGACTGCATAATAAAGGTTGCTATCATAAAGGGCAATATAACATGATGTTCTTTTGCACTAAGGGATTGAGCATACAAACAAAAAGCACATGGCAACCTCTGCTTCCCTCTGCGAAGGGCCTATCTTTTACTTTTATCTATTTACTTTCATGCAAGAGTCAAAGTTTTTATCTGCACATATATCCAGTTGGATATGGGTAGCATGAGTCATATTATTGTTGACATCACCCTTGAGGTGAATACGTTGGGAGGCGAAATTATAAGCCCCTATCTTTCTATGTGTCCGGTTGAAACATTTTGCTTATGTGTATGCGGTGAGTGTTAGCAATCATAGAAGACTATATGATGGTTGAGTATGTGGAGCTCTTACTTAGACTTTGTTGAATAAGTTGAATTCAATTGTTTGGTGACTAAGAATATAGGTTCTTGAGTTTCAAGAGAATTCATTGTTTGAACCTTAACATGTGAATTTGTTGCTACTTTGTCATGATGAGTTTTATGAGAAGGAGTTGCTGTTATGATGCTATGGAAAGTGATTGAAATTATAATTGATCAAACTTATGCACTTTGCTAGCATTCACACTTCATAATTTTTTTTCTTTTATCATTTACCTACTCGAGGACGAGTAGGAATTAAGCTTGGGGATGCTGATACATCTGCAATGTATCTATAATTTATGAAGTATTCATGCTGTTATATTATCATTCCTGGATGTTTTACAATCATTTTTAGCAACTTTATATCATTTTTTGGGACTAACCTATTGACCCAGTGCCCATCACAGGAAATCAATATCAAACGGAGTCTAAACACCGTGAAACTTTTTGTGGATTTTTTATAGACCAGAAGACATCCAATGGGCCAGAGCAGCACCTGGGGGTGCCACAAGGGGGGCACAACCCACCAGGGTGCGCCTGGGCCCCCAGGCACGCCCCGGTGGGTTGTGCCCACCTCGGTGGCCTCCCGCACCCCCCTATTTGCCCTGTAATTTTCTCAAATATTCCCAAAACCCTTGCGGGGAACCTAGATCGGAAGTTCCGTCGCCGCAAGCCTCTATGGCAACCTAATACCAATCGGGAGCACGTTCCGGCACCGTGCCGAATGGGGAGATCATCACCGGTGGCCATCTTCATCATCTTGGCGGCCACCACGGTGAGGAGGGAGCAGTCCACCCTCGGGGCTAAGGGTTTGTACCAGTAGATATGTGTTTAATCTCTCTCTCTCTCTCTCTCTCGTGATCTTGAGATGTCTCAATCTTGATGTGTTGCGGGCTTTGTTAACATAGATGGATCCTATGATGTTTCTCCCCTCTCTACTCTTGCTGTGATGAATTGAATCTTTACCCTTTGCAGTTTTGTGTTGTCGGATTGAATGTTCGGATTGAATGTTCAGATCTGAGAACACATGATGTATGTCTCGCGGTATGAATACTTGAGGTGACAATGGGGTATCATATTGATTTACTCGATGTATGTTATGGCACTCAAGTTGCGGATTCTCGATGTGACATTGGGGTAATCTATGCATAGGGGTTGATGCAAGTTTTTATCATCTTTTCTCCGATAGAAACTTCGGGGTCTCCTTGTAGTTCTTTGTGTGGATTGAATATTATGATCATGAAGTTGTTTGATGCATATCGTAGAATTAACTCATGGATACTTGCGGTGACATTAGAGTATCTAGGTGACATTAGAGTTGGTTGATGTATGTCATATGGTGTTATTTTAGTATGAACTCTTGGCTAGATTGATCAGAAAGAATAGCTTTGTGTTATTTTAGTACGAAGTATAAGATAGATTGATCGGAAAGAATAGCTTTGAGGTGGTTTATTACCCTACAAATAATTTCTATCTTTTGTTCTCCAGTAATAGGAACTCGGGAGTGATTCTTTATTTCACTTTGATGAATAATAATATGATCCAACTATGTTAGCATTGTTGAGAGATTGCACTAGTGAAAGTATGCACCCTAGGCCTCATTTTCCATCATTGCAATACCATTTGTGCTCCGTTTTTCTATTTACTACCTTGCTGTTTTTTTATTGTTTGCACTACAAAAACTCATATCTACTATCCATACTACACTTTTATCACCATCTCTTCGCCGAATTAGTGCACCTATACAATTTACCATTGTATTAGGTGTGTTGGGGACACAAGAGATTTCTTGTATTTTATTATAGGGTTGCTTGAGAGAGACTATCTTCATTCTACGCCTCCCACAGATTGATAAACCTCAGGTCATCCACTTGAAGGAAAATTGCTACTGTCCTACAAAACTCTGTGCTTGGAGGCCCAACACAAGTCTACAAGAACAAGTTGCATAGTAGACATCAGTGTACCAAGGCTACTTACCAGCCTCCAGTCAAACATTTTTGAAGGCCCGAAGAACCTGGGATCCTGCTCAAAGACCTTGAAGTGACTGTGATTGTATTCCGTGAAACAACACATCTGGTACATGCGAATGATCATCAATCATTAGCGTCGTCTGGTCGAGCCAGGAACCACCTGCAATTGCCATGCCACTTTTCGTTGGAAGGTTCTGGGATTAGGAAGGGCAGGCACACCAGGCAGCATACAAGATCATATCAAGTTGGACTCAAATAAAAAAGTGCTCGTACTGTAGTCAATCTTAAGAACAGCATGTTCTGAGCATGAATATTTTTTCAGTAAATGTTGAAAGTAATATAAGCAAGCCATCATGATATCATAGGAAACTAACATACTGCTGTAAAAGCCATTTGTAGCGATGACTGGAGTAGGCCAGCAATACGTCCAGCCATAGAAGGAGTCCACAGTGTAAATGAAACCCTTGTGTTCAATGGCATGAGAGAAACATGGAGGATGTATGATCTTGCGATGGACGTGCAAATTTATCCACTTACCGCGGTGACCTGTCAGAAAGGCGAGACCGCGGTTGAAGAGCGCAATTAGCCTGAAGTATTTATAGTTCGCAGATCTTGTGGGCACTTGGAAGATTACAACCTTGAGCAAATCAAACTTGGTATCATGTTGGCTACTGTAAGATTTCGAGTATTCTGGGCCGTGGTGGCAAAGCAGTGCAGTGTTAATCGAAGGAAGGGGGATCAATCGCCGTGTAGACCTCCACGAGCATCCAACTACCGCGACCGTCGATGAGCACCATCCAAGACGTGTTCATGCCAACCTAGTACATACCGTTAATGTAGTTGCGGGTGACGGGGACCGGACCGTAGTAGAGGGGGTTGATGCTCGCCACCCTGCAATTGTTATGCTGTGTGAAATGCCGTTTCTGAAGATCAAGCGACATCAGCAAGCAAGGAGCTAGCTTAAAAAGCTCTGGTCTGAGGGCTTTGAGTAAACGGTACAGCCCCGACGAGCACGCGGCGAGCGACATGGTACTGAGATTGTCCACACGCGCAACAATGAGCTTGATTACCTCTATGGGGAGCGAATTCTAGCCACTCTTTTGGCGGACGCTGCTCGATTCTGCCATTTTTAGTGCTTGGGTTTTGGAAGAGAGGGGAGGCGCCTTAGCGGGGATGGAAGATTGGACGATTATGTGCGGACGAAGATGGACAAGCGAATATGTGCTGCGGGAAGTGGACAGGTGATAATGACAAGAGCACACTGCTTGACTCACAAGACATATCCCAACAGCGTAGGGTCCTATCAATGCCAGACAACTTTCTTGAGTGATCACAGTACTAGTACTCCCTATAGTACCTACTACTATGCCCTAGTTTGCATATAGTGGAGTAGGACTCTGCTCTACTACTAGCACTGGAGGAGTAGTATATTCTAAAATAGTTACAAACTTCAATGCCCGAGCGTGGAATGACTACAAACCTCCATAAGTGCTAACTCCAATCCCCAACAAACGTTCATTGGGAGACATGGCAGTTGCAAACGCCCGCGACGCAGTTACAGTACGTGCGTAAGGGTGGCGTTTTTGTCAAATACTAGGGCTTAAAAACAGTCCACCGTCGGATGGA